>JAIXND010000721.1:3193898-4523220 GCA_023646645.1 Varanus salvator macromaculatus | reverse complement strand
GGGAAATGCTTGGTGGCCATGAAGATATTCTCTTCTGCTGTTCAACTACTTGGTTGCCTCTTTTCTCATTTTATGCAAGGGAGGGGAAGGGGGAAGGGGAATGTGTGCTGAGAACTTGCAAGGCAGCAGGACATACAGATATATCTCCTGCTGCTGTGCTAGTTCTAAGCACACAGTGATTGCTTTTTTCTTTCTGGTCTCAGAATGTGTTTTACCAGTAAATGTTTGCGGAAATGTGGGTCCAGTTCCCTGAAATCAAAGTATCTTCTGAAAAGAAAGCTCCTCCTGGCTACTCTGAGTGTCCTTGCCTCTTGTCCTCCCATGTTCACCCTTCGTATTTTGACTTGATACCTTTTGATATGCCCCAATACTGAGCCATCTGGCTCACAACCTGTACTGATTGCCCACCATATCTAATTCCTCCATATATGTCATGGTACAACTGGTACTTTAGGACATTGAGAAATTCAACATCACTATCATGACAAAAAGGGATGTGTCCAATTAGTACAGGGTTATTTCATGGCATAGTAGATTTGGAAGGGGCCGTGAGGGCCACCGGGCCAACCCACTGCAATTGCAGGACACCAATTTGAACAGCCCACTCAGATGGCTGTCCAGTTTCTTTCTGAATGTCTCCAGTAGGTTATTTCTTAATGTCAGCAGTCTCTAGGGAGCTGGTTTCACTCTGTATTGCTCTGACAGATAGGACACTTTTCCTAATGTCTAGACTGAATCTGGTTATTGCAACATGACTTGATTATTCCATGTCTTACATACTTACTTATTTTTTTATTTATTTCTTGATTTATATCCTGTCTTTTTCCTACAAATGGCTCAAGTCAGCTTACATCATTATCCTCCGCCATCTTATCCCCACAACAACGACCCTGCGAGATAGGTTGGGCTGAAAGTCTGTGACTGGCCCAAAGTCACCCAGTGGGCTCCATGATTGAGTGGGGTCTAGAACCCAGATCCTCTGAGTCCCTGTCCCATGCTCTTGACCACTACACCACACTGGCTCTCCAGGATGAGTGAGAAAAGTTCTTGAAATTCTTATTTGTGACAGACATTGAAGAACTTCTAGAGTGATTTCATATCCCCCTCAGTCTTCTCAAGGCTGAGCATGACCAGTTCTCTCAGTCTCTCCTCATACCACAGTGTTTCCAAACCTGAATACTTTTTGTATCACTCCTCTGGAAATCATCCATCAGTGCAACACTTCCCTTTTGCCTTTTTGTTTTGGAGTCCTCCTGATACCTTTTTCATTCCTGAGCCCCTGACCGTGGGCTTTCTGGTCTAGGGAACAATCTCACGCACCTGTTATGAATGTCCCTTTGCCACCCACGATCAACCATCAGCCTCATGACTCATCCAATTGTTCATGTCATGAATGGGTCTGTGGAGACATTTAGCATTGTTATCTAACACAGACCTTGCCTGGTGTGACAGGCAGTGGATATAAGAGAGAAAGAGTCTGTGAGAAGTTTGTCAGTCAGTCTATTCGCTGAGTGAAGGTTGCAGCAAATGTATTGGTTTGATTGTTTATTAAATTACTATGTTGTATGACAGTTGAAGTAGAGAAGAAAAAGCAAAATAATTTTGCAGCAGAGGGCCAAGTCATACCTTGGATTCCCTCAGCAGGTGAAGGGGACGAGTACTGTTTCTATCCCATGAAGTACCAAGTCTGAAACAGTCCATCAGAGTGATCATTGTGGAAGAATCTGCTTTCCCCAAAACCCAATGACTCCCCTCCCACCTCCCCCCCCCTCCCCTCCCCTTCATTATTCTCACATAACTCTGGTCCTCTATCGCCTCAACCGGCTTGCCAATTATGTCCAGGCCACTTCTTAAGGTGCTGCTTATGAATTACAAAGCACTAAACAGATTGGGATCAAAATCCGTTTGTTTCCAATGTTTATGAGGTTTGTTTCCAATGTTTATGTCAATTCCTAGAGGAACGAGAAGTTCCAGTTCAGTTTCACTGTGTATTTAGCTAAGAAGAGGCTCTTTAGTCATGCAACAGATTCTGTCGATGCTTTCTAAGACTCACAAAGCTACATAAGTCCAGAATGGGTCTAGAGATCACTTGGGAAACACAGACAAATTGAACATTGTCTCTTGGGGGATAATGAATTACATCTCCTCTGCTATTCAGCTTGGCCCATTCCTGAGACACCCCCAGATTTACAACACCTCCACCATGGAGAGCATGAATATGGATGAGAATGGAAACCAGGTGGCTGACTTTTACATTGTGAACTGGGTGGCCCTTCCCAACCTCTCTGTGATTGCGCAGGGAGTAGGAGAGATAGAACGACATAGGGCTCCAGGTATCAACTTTGCTATTGAGCTGGATGGTGCAGGGTGGCCCATGTGGCTCCAGCAGGTAAGTGAAATCAGTTTTTTGTCCACCGGGCTGGCCACCTCTTGGTTGTTGTGCCTGCTCTGCATGGAGCTGCCTTGCAAGTATCACTTGCAGTCCTGTAAGTGCGGGAGCTGCTTTCCCTGTCCCTTGATCCTTCGATCCCAACAAAAGCCCTCCATGCCTCTGCAAGGTATAGAGCAGGTGCATTCCTCCCATCTGGCCAAGCCAGGGTTGATCCAGTGCTTTTTCTGAGCAAAGCTCCAACTTGGTCAAAAGCAAAGCAGCCAGTTTTCCATCCAGGGTCCTGCCTTTTTCCTTCACATTCCAAACGGATGTTTTCCCCCTGTAACATGACCACATGTACCTGCAACATCCACACTCATCTGCCCATTACCCATTTCACCACAAGGCTGGAGTTGACTGGCCCAGATGGGCCAGTGAGTTACATTGCTGAAAGGGCAACAGAAGATACCCTACTGCATCTAAGCTTTCATGGTGGCTAAATGGAGGAGGCACAGTGGATGTGGTTTCTGTGATTAACAAGAAGGCTTTTGACAAAGTGCTGCTGGTTGAGAAATTGCGGAGTTTAAATAGATCAATACCCTGCCCGATGGATTAGGCCATGGTGGGCACAATGAAGCAGAGGGTTCCTATTAAAGGGGAATCGTCGGGATGGTGGATGGTGAAAAGCAGGATCCCCATGGGCTCAGTCCTGGAACAGATCCAATTGAATCTTTTCATAAATGACATGGATGAGAGAGTGACAAGTCCAGTCATATTCACAGATCATACTAAAATGGGGACAATGATTTAAACTGAGGAGCAGGCACTTCAGATTCAAAAGGATTCGGACAGACTATGGAAGTGGGTAGGAGACAACAGGATGGAAGTCAATGTGAATAAGTGCAAAGTCTTCCACGTTGGGCCTTGGAATAGATGCCATATGTACAATTTTGGGGAACGTGGCTGAAAAACTGAATTGTGAAAAGGATCTTTGTGTGCTGGTCGACTACAGGCTAAACATGAGCCAGAATTGCAATGTAGCCGCAAGGAGGGCGAACACCAACCTTGGATGCATACCTAGAATGCACTTTTACATGAGAGAGATATTACTGGCACTCTATATGACTCTGCTGCTCCTGCAGTTGGAGTATGATGTTCATTTCTGCCCCTCATTTCAAGAGCAGTGGAGGGCAGGACATGTTCCAATGCAGCAAAGCTCAGGGAACCAAGAGTGGATGACAGGAATTACTTCCTAATGGTTTTGGACTCCTAGTGTATCGAATGGGCTGCCACCAGAGGTGTTGTTTAAACATAGGCTGGACATGCACATGGTGGGCATGTCATGAGTAAAACAGGCTGGAGCTGGTGGTCAGACTAGATGGCTCAAGAGGCCCCTTCTGGTTCACTTTATTTCTTATTTTTATATTTTATATTGGTATGAGTCCAGGACTGTAAGCAACATGCCCCACTGCCTCGCAGACACTGCACAGTGCCAGGCAATGATTTTTTGCTGCATCAAAGATGGTTGCTTGCACTGTCCCTCCATATATCAACAATTTGATGTTAGTGCCATGTGTGTGTAAACATGAGGTGCCATGTGCTGCATCCAGTCAAGGACCATGTTGTGCAGCATGTCTTCACCTGTGCTGAGCTCAGGATCCATGCAGGTGGACACTGTCTGGCCACGAGTGCCGCAGAAGGTTCTGCAGAGAGATTGCTGGCCTCCTCCAGTGCGGTGGAACCCTCAGGACAGGACACCCCCTAATGGAGACAGAGCATCCTGCCAAGTGCCACTTCCAGCCACATCACTGCAGCTGCAGGAAAAACAAGAAGAGACCCTGCAGTTTTCTCCATTGTGTGCACTAATAAATGGAAATGAGTATAAGAGCTACCCCAAGCTTTAGGAAAAAGAATGAGCAGGTAGTTCAGCTGTGCTGTAGGACACAATGTATTTTCTGGCCTAAGCTAAACTCATCTTACACATGTTCACTTTGTCCCTTCTCCTCTGCTCAGCCCTGCCCCGCTTCCGGTGCGTGGAGAGCTGCCATCCTGGATTCATGAGGGCTACTCAGGAAGGAAGGCTGGCCTGCTGCTATGTCTGCATCCCCTGCCAGAGAGAACCATCTCAACCAGGGAGGTGGGTGGAATCTGGAGGACAGGACAGCCATGGGAGAGGGCAAGGATGCACACAGCCACCATGAGTAAGGGCCTCTTGAGGAAATGTCAGAAGCTGCATTCCTGTCTTCCAGTGAGTTCCAAGTCCCTGTGATTTGCAGGGTAAATTGATATCAACTTTGACACAATTCCTTCTGTAGGTCTTCTGTGCCGTCCATTAATCTCTGACTTACGGCTACACTTAAGGGAAGCCTGGGACTGTCCTATCATCAACATCTTCCTCACTGAAGATGCACCTTCCTTCATGGAATCCACCCATACCTTTTTTAGTCTTCCAAAATTATTTATATTTATGAGAGATTGTGAAGGCTTTTCCCCGAAAGAGGAATGAAAGGCCACGGGCCCGCCCGGCGGGCAGCCGAGCGGCTGATACCGCCGCTACCGACGAGCCGCCACACCCGCGTCGGAGGAGCCCGTGCCGCGCCGCGCCGGAGCCGGAGCCCGCCTGTTCCGCCGTCGCCGTCGCCCCCGGAGGCCGCCGGGGACCGGGAAGCCCAGCTGCTCCGCGACCACCACCGGTGCGCCGCCGCGCCTCCCGCCGGCTCCCAGGCCCTGCTCCGCACCCGCCCCCTCGCGCGGTGAGTGGCAGGCACGCCGAGGTGGGCGGGCCGGGGCGAGGCCGGGCCGGAAGCGGAAGCCCGGGGCCTTGAAGGCCACGGGCCCAACCGGGGCCAGCGGCCGAAGGGCCGGCGGCCGAAGGCGGTGACGCCGCCGTTAGGGCCGTTGGGGCCTTGGGGGGCTGGCTGGCCGGGACTTTTTGGTCTTGGGGGCTCCGGCTAGACTCCACATAACCTCGGCCATGTTGGGCTGAGAGGGTAAGTGGTGGGGGTTTTTTATGTTATATTTTAACTATTTTAGAGGCCCTCTCAGGCAAATTGTTATATGTTACCTGGGGAGTGCGGGGCGCCGCCATCGGGTGGTGATGGGCAATGGTCGGTATGGTCGCAATGGGGGTCTAACGTTCCCGCCTAGGAGAAGGCGGGACAGATGGTTAACATCTGTCCCCCCTTCTGGTTATTCCCCCAACCGGCGGGTACCAGGAGTCTTGTCAGCTGCCCCACAGGCCTAACGGTGCTGCTACTCAATGCCAGGTCGGTCCATAACAAGGCAAACATCATCTATGACTTGATAATCGATGAAAGGGCCGACCTGGCTTGTATCACCGAGACCTGGGCGGGCGAAGGGGGAGATGTCTCCCTCTCGGAGCTTTGCCCGCCAGGGTATCTAGTACAGCACCAACCACGCCTGGAGGGGAGGGGAGGGGGGGTCGCTTTAGTTTATCGGGCTGCTTTTTCCTCACGGGGCTTCCTGTCCCTTCGAGACCGGGGCTGGAGTGTCTCCATTTGGTGTTGGGCGATCGAGACAGATTGGGGATTCTGTTAGTGTACCGAGCACCCTTCTGCACAACAGACTCCTGCCTGAGCTGACAGAAGTCGTCTCGGACCTGGTGTTGAGGACCCCCAGGATGTTGGTCCTGGGGGACTTCAATCTCCATGCCGAGACTGACCTTACTGGGGCGGCTCAGGACTTCATGGCTGCCATGACGGCCATGGGGCTGTCTCAACATGTCACTGGCCCGACCCATGAACGTGGACACACTTTGGACCTGGTTTTCTCGACGGGCGAGGAAGAAGGTGATCTGAGGGTGAAGAATGTATGTTTGACGCCCTTGTCATGGTCAGATCATTTCCTCGTGCGGTTTGAGCTCGAGAGCGGCCTCTCCCTCTGTAAGGGTGCGGACCAGATTGTGATGGTCCGCCCCCGGTCGGATGGATCCGGACGGATTCCTGAGGGCTCTGGGGGATTTTCCGGCTGACAAGCTGGCGCTCCTGTGGAGGCTCTGGTCGAAATATGGAATGGGGAGATGACCAGGGCCATCGACACGATCGCTCCTAAGCGCCCTCTCCAGCCTGGCAGAGCCCGTTGTCTCCCTGGTATACATCGGAATTACGGGCAATGAAGCGGTTGGAGACGGCTAGAGCGCAGGTGGAGGAAATCTCGTGATGAGTCCGATCGAACACATCTTAGAGCACACTATCGTGCCTATGCTGTGGCGGTGAGGGCGGCGAAGAAGCGTTTCTTCTCCGCGTCCATTGCCTCCTCACAATGCCGTCCAGCGGAGATTTTTTGGTGGTGCAGGGGTTGACGAGACCGGGCCCCGATAAAGAACTGGTGCCACCCTCGAAAGCCCGCTGTGACGAGTTTGCCACGCATTTCCAGGAGAAAGTGGCTCTGATTCGTCACGAGCTGGACTCCACTTTTGATACAGATTCTTTGGGGAGGGGCCAACCATGCCTGCTTGTCCCACGTTATTGGATGACTTTCAGTTTTTGCGGCCGATGATGTGGACAAGGTGCTTGGATCGGTACGCCCAACCACCTGTTTACTGGACCGTGCCATCTTGGCTATTAAAGACCGCCAAGGACGGGATTGTGCCCTGGATCTTGGAGGTGGTCAACGCCTCTTTGAGAGACGGCCGGGTGCCGGCCACCTTAAAAGAGGCGGTAGTCCGGCCAGTCCTAAAGAAGGCTTCCCTGGATCCAGAGGTGGTCGCCATTATAGACCGGTGGCCAACATCCGTTTTTGGGTAAGGTGCTGGAGCGGGGGGTGGCGGGACAACTCCAGGCACTCTTGGAGGAAACTGATTATCTGGACCCATTTCAGTCCGGTTTCAGACCCGGTTTTGGCACTGAATCCGCCTTGGTCGCCCTGTACGATGACCTATGCCGGGAGAGGGACAGGGGGAGTGCGTCCCTGTTAGTCCTTCTTGACATCTCAGCGGCTTTCGATACCATCGACCATGGTATCCTTCTGGAGAGGCTGGCGGGATTGGGGGTTGGAGGCACTGCTTTGCAGTGGTTCCACTCCTATCTCAATGGCCGATACCAGAAGGTGGTGCTGGGGGACTATGGCTCTGCGCCATGGCAACTATGCCATGGGGTTCCGCAGGGCTCCATCTTGTCCCCCATGCTTTTTAACATCTACATGAAACCGCTGGGGGAGGTCATCAGGAGGTGTGGGCTGCGGAATCATCAGTACGCGGATGATACCCAGCTCTACCTCTCGTTTTCCACCTATCCAGGTGAGGCGGTGGCTGTGCTGAACCGGTGCCTGGCCGAGGTAATGGGCTGGATGAGGGCCAATAAACTGAAGCTCAATCCAGACAAGACGGAGGTCCTGTTGGTGGGCGGATCGGGCTACAGTGCAGGGGACTTGACCCTAGTCTTGAATGGGGTTGCACTCCCTCTGAAAGACGGGGTCCGCAGCTTGGGAGTGCTCCTCGACCCGGAGCTGACCTTGACTGCTCAAGTGTCAGCAGTGGCGAGGAGCGCCTTCCAACAGCTTCGGCTGATACATCAGCTGCGTCCCTTCCTTGAGTTCGATTGCCTGACGACAGTGACACATGCGTTGGTGACTTCCGGTTGGATTATTGTAACGCGCTCTACGTGGGGCTTCCCTTGAAGACGGTCCGGATACTTCAATTGGTGCAGAATAGAGCTGCCAGGGTGCTGACGGGGACTGGGCGTGGTTCTCATATCACCCCAGTTCTCCGTCAGCTCCACTGGCTCCCATTGAAGTCCGGGCCCAATTCAAGGTGCTGGTTCTTACCTATAAGGCCCTAAACGGCTTAGGCCCTGGTTACCTGAAGGAGCGCCTGCGACCATATATGCCCTCCCGCCCCCTACGATCAGCGACGGAGGCTCTCCTCCGGGAACCCTCCGTGCGTGAGATTAGGAGGGTGAGTACCCGGAGGAGGGCTTTCTCAGCGGTGGCGCCCACTTATGGAATGCGCTCCCCAGAGAGGCTCGCCTGGCGCCGTCGTTATTTGCTTTTCGGCGCCAGGCGAAGACCTTTTTATTTAAGCATATTTTAATTAATATTATTGTTTAATTAGGTTTTTGGCTTGGTTTTAGTTTATGTTTAATTTATGTTTAATTTATGTTTATTTAATTTATGTTTAATGTTTAATTTGTTTAATAGGTTTATTTATAATTCTGTTTATGTTTTATATTATACCTGAGATGGGCCAGTTTTTAATTTTGTTATATGTTTTTAATGATGTTACCATGTTGTAAGCCGCCCCGAGGCTATTGCAAGGGGCGGCATATAAATTTTAAATAAAATAAATAAATAAATAAAGAGAAAATGCAGCTGGTTCACACCACAGAATGGTTGCGGGACTGGTTGTGATGTTACCAGCACAAATCTGGCTAATGCTGTAAATTATTATCCTAATTGAATGATTACCTGATAACATCTGAAATGGCTCACTCTGTTTCTTTCTCTCATTTGAAACAGAATATAACAACGAATCAACAAAGCATAAGGTCGAGGCTGTTGTGATATAGGTACTGAGAAACAGCTGTGACGGTATCCTAAACCAACAAAAGATGATCAGTTTTAATTCCACCACCTCGATCCCCTGTTGGCTCTTCTGGATGTTTAGAGACTATCTTTGATGGAATATATAGGAAGGGAAATTGTTACATTTGGTCTTCTTACACATGAGGACCACTGTACAAATGCTCAGATGATCAGCATCCAAACAAGGGCCGAGTTGAATGTATTCCTAAGACCATCTCCTTCCTGACCTATGAAGAATATCTGGGATCATATATCTGGGTTTTAATATATTGTTGTATTTTAACTGTTGTAAGCCGCCCCGAGGCTTTGTTGCGATGGGGCGGCATATAAGTGTTTTAATAAATAAATATATAAATAAATCATCCTGGCTTCCACTGCCCTATTCCTGGCCTTAACAACAGGCTTTGTCTTAGGGATCTTCATTAAATTCCTGGAAACCCCAATTGTCAAGGCCAACAACCGGGACCTCTCCTACATGATTCTCATCTGTCTGATGCTGTCCTTCTTGTGCTCCTTCCTCTTCATTGGCCAACCAACAAACTTACCTGCCTTCTCCGTCAAACGGCCTTCAGCATCATCTTCTCGGTTGCTGTCTCCTCTCTGTTGGCAAAAACCATCACCATGGTGCTGGCCTTCCTGGCCACCAAGCCAGGCAACAAGGTCAGGAGTTACCTGGAGAAAGGGCTGGCCAACGCCATAGTCATTTCGTGCTCCACTGCCCAAACAGTTATCTGTGCTGTCTGGTTGGGTATTTCTGCCCCCTTCCCTGACTCTGACATGCATTCCCAGCCTGGACAATTCATCCTGCAGTGTAACGAAGGCTCCATGATGATGTTCTACACTGCCCTTGGCTACATGGGCTTCTTGGTCACTGTTTGCTTCACAGTGGCCTTCCTGGACAGGAAGCTGCCCGGGTGTTCAACAAGACCAAGCTGATCACCTTCAGCATGCTGGTCTTCTGCAGAGTCTGGGTGTCCTTTGTGCCCACCTACCTGAGCACCAGGGGCAAGTACATGGTGGCCTGCAGGTCTTCTCCATCTTGGCCTCCAGTGCTGGGCTGCTGGTCTGCATCTTCCTCCCAAAGTGCTTCATTATTCTATTGAGACCTGATCTGAATTACAAAGGCACATTTAAGCATGAAAATGAAAGGTACAAGCTGATTTTCTTGGAATAGTCCCTTAGTGGGATCATTGTGGACGGATCTTCTTTTCCCAACATCCCAAAGATTCCGCTCCCGTCCTCCCCTCCCCTCTCCTCATTTTTCAACATTAAATGCTTATCCTTTCACCAGGTTCAGTCAAGATTTCCATGATGTGCATAATGTTGCTCTGGTGTTCCTTCTGAACTAGTTTTCCGGCTAACATGATTTCCTTCCTCTCTACTCTTTTCTCTTGCATTGGGCACGTCTCCCATCAGCCAATGAGACCTGAGCAAAGAGAGGAAACACTTGCTGGCCCTGTGGATCTTCTCTTCTTCTGCTTAACTTTTGGCTGACTGTTTCTTCATTGTATTAGAGCACATCTGAATAGTGTCGAATCCCGGAATCTCAATTTGAGAAGGGGAAATAAAACTCGGGTTCGTGGGAAAGATCAAACGTCCAGACCATCTGAGGCTTTATTGTCTTACACAGGTTCCCCGTGAGTGTGTACTCACGATAATGCATAACTGGGCAGGCAGAACTGAACTCTGCTGCAAAGCTTCAACACAAATACAGAGTTTTTGGTCACTCAGAATGTCTAGAGTTTAGATAAGGGTCTTGAGCTTATCATGAATATTTTCTTAGTAGCTTGAATTTACATGTCTAAGCAGACCTGGAGATGGGTTCAGCTACTGAACTAAAGTGTCAATACAATGCAATTCTGTCATCAATTGCCCTGTATCTGTGCCATGACTGGGAGTGTATAAAGAGAGGATTTGATCCTACAATGCAAAGGTACAGAGAAGTAATGCTTTTCAGACAGCGTTTACCCAAATTTTCCCAACAGGTAGATCAGAAAAACTTCTCTCCCTCCTCCTTTCCAATTCCCTCGAATCCAATGCCCCAAATGGTGTGATCTCCTCCTATCTCTAGCATTAGTTACACTGTTTCCCATTGCTATGGGAATTATTTCCTTCTCATGGTCTTTATCTCTATCTTGTGCTGCCTTTTCCATGGAAGCATGCTCACCTCCCTCTGCCCTCACCGCTATCAGCTTCAATTTAAAAGCTGCCTGTCTCTCTGCCTGAAAGACTTCACCAAAGTCAGAAAGTAGAGTGGGGGGCGGGGTTTGTAAAATGGGCACTAGGTAAAAATCTTCCTGCTCTGGGGCTCGATTTTCACAGGGAGCACCCTGCTCTCTCACATGTGCAAACGACTCATCTGAGTTGGTGCACACGACAGGAAATCCAAGAATGCAGTGCATCAAGACATCCCAAAACTCAGGCATCCATCAATATTGTGGTTCCTCCTGGGACGATCTCTTCATCATAAGGAGGGAGGGGCAGAAAAAAGGACCATCCTGACCCTCCTCAACTGGCCTTCCTTTCCACATGCCTCTCTGGAGTTCACCTCCGGCTCTCCTTTGAGTGTTCCATCTGTTAACATCATTTGGATTATCTGGGCCGGCCGGGGACTCTGATTGTATTCTTGCGGGCCGGCCGCATGGCCAGATAGGGAGTGGGGTTTTTCTAGTTTTAAATTTTTAGCTTGTTTTTAGCGGCCCATCTCAGGTCAGGTTAGGAATGTTCCCTGGGGAGAGCGTGGGTGCCGCCATTGGGGTGGTGATGGGCAATGGTCGTAATGGCTGCAGTGGGGGTTTAACGGTCCCGCCTAGGAGAAGGCGGGACAGATGGTTAACACCTGTCCCTCCTTCTGGTTACTCCCCCAACTGGCGGGTGCCAGGTAGTCCTGTCAACTGCCCCATGGGCCTGACAGTTCTGTTACTTAATGCCAGGTCAGTCCATAATAAAGCCATCTTCATCCACAACTTGATCGTGGATGAGAGGGCCGACCTGGCCTGTATCACTGAGACATGGGTGGGGGAAGGGGGGGATGTTGCCCTCCCAGAACTGTGCCCGCCCAGGTACCTAGTACAGCAACGTCCACGCCCGGAGGGAAGGGGAGGGGGGCTTGCTCTAGTTTATTGGGCTTCCTTTTCCCTCACGGGGCTCCCTGTCCCTTCGAGACCGGGGCTGGAGTGTCTCCACTTGGTGTTGGGCGACCGAGACAGATTGGGGATTCTGTTGGTGTACCGAGCACCCTTCTGCCCAACAGACTCCCTGCCTGAGCTGATGGAAATCGTCTCGGACCTGATGTTGAGGACCCCCAGGTTGTTGGTCCTGGGGGACTTCAATCTACATGCCAAGACTGATCTTTCTGGGGTGGCTCAGGACTTCATGGCTGCCATGACGGCCATGGGGCTGTCTCAACTTGTCAGTGGCCCAACCCATGAACGTGGACACACTCTGGACCTGGTTTTCTCGACGGGGCAGGAAAAGGGTGATCTGAGGGTGAAGAATTTACATTTGACACCCTTGTCATGGTCAGATCACTTCCTCGTGAGGTTTGAGCTCGAGAGTGGCCTCTCCCTCTGTAAGGGTGCGGACCAGATTTTGATGGTCTGCCCCCAGAGTCGGATGGATCCGGATGGATTCCTGAGGGCTCTGGGGGATTTTCCAGCTGACAAGGCTGGTGCTCCTGTGGATGCCCTGGTTGAGGTATGGAATGGGGAGATCACCAGGGCTATCAACACGATCGCTCCTAAGCGCCCTCTCCAACCAGGCAGAGCCCGTTCATCTCCCTGGTATACCCCGGAATTACGGGTGATGAAGCAGGTTGGGAGATGGCTAGAACATAGGTGGAGGAAATCACGGGACGAATCCAATCGAACACATCTTAGAGCACACTATAGGGCCTATGCTGTGGCGGTGAGGGCAGCGAAGAAGCGATTCTTCTCTGCGTCCATTGTCTCCTCACAATGCCGTCCAGTGGAGATTTTTCGGGTGGTTCAGGGGCTGACTAAACATGACCCCAACAAAGATCTGGTGCCGCCCTTGAAAGCCTGCTGTGACAACTTTGCCACACATTTCAGGGAGAAAGTTGTTCATATTCGTCACGAGCTGGACTCCACTCTTGATACAGATTCTTTTGGGGAGGACCAACCGTGCTTGCTTGTCCCTCATTGATGGATGAATTTCTGTTTTTGCGGCCTGATGATGTGGACAAGGTGCTTGGATTGGTACGCTCAACCACCTGTTTACTGGACCCGTGCCCATCTTGGCTACTTAAGAAAGCCATGGACAGAATTGTGCCCTGGATCTGGGAGGTGGTCAACGCCTCTTTAAGAGATGGCCGGGTGTCTGCCCCTTTAAAGCAGGCGGTAGTCCGGCCAGTCCTAAAGAAGGCTTCCCTGGATCCAGAGGTGGTCGCCAATTATAGACTGGTGGCCAACATCCCATTTCTGGGCAAGGTGCTGGAGCGGGTGGTGGTGGGACAACTCCAGGCACTCTTGGATGAAACTGATTAACTAGACCCGTTTCAATCCGGTTTCAGACCCGGCTTTGGCACTGAATCTGCCTTGGTCGCCCTGTATGATGACCTGTGCAGGGTGAGGGACAGGGGGAGTGTGTCCCTGTTGGTTCTCTTGGACCTCTTGGCGGCTTTCGATACCATTGACCATGGTATCGTTCTGGAGAGGCTGGTGAGATTGGCAGTGCCTCCACTCTTATCTGAATGGCAGATTCCAGAAGGTGGTGCCGGGGACATAGAAACATAGAAACATAGAAACAGAGCGAGTCAGAAGGGGCCTCCTGGGCCATCTAGTCTGACCTCCGGCACCAGCCGGCTCCGCTCATGACATGCCCACCATGTACATGTCCAGCCTATCTTTGAACACCCTCACCGATGGGGCCTCAACGACCTCCCGTGGAAGCCCATTCCACGCCCTCGGGGTCCTAACTGTCAGGAAGTGCTTCCTGGCATTCAAATTGAACCTTGGCTCCCTGAGCTTTGCTCCATTGGAGTGCGTCCTGCTTTCCTCTGCAGGGGAGAACAGGCCTGGGACTATGACTCTGTGCCATGGCAGCTATGCCATGCAGTTCTGCAGGGTTCCATTTTGTCCCCCTTGCTCTTCAACATCTACATGAAACCACTGGGAGAGGTCATCAGGAGGTGTGGGCTGCGGAATCATCAGCATGCTGATGATACCCAGCTCCACCTCTCATTCTCCACAGATCCAGGTGAGGCAGTGGCTGTGCTGAACCGGTGCCTGGCCGAGGTAATGGGCTGGATGTGGGCCAATGAACTGAGGCTCAATCCTGACAAGACGGAGGTCCTGTTGGTGGGTGGGTCGGGCTTTGGAGTGGGGGACCTGACCCTCGTCTTAAATGGGGTTGCACTCCCTCTGAAAGACAGGGTCCGCAGCCTGGGAGTGCTTTTCGACCCGGAGCTGACCTTGGTAGCCCTAGTGTCAGCGGTGGCAAGGAGTGCTTTCCATCAGCTTCGGCTGATCCATCAGCTGCGTCCCTTCCTGGAGTTCGGCTGCCTGGTGACAATGACACATCCATTGGTGACTTCCCGGTTAGACTACTGTAACGTGCTCTACATGGGGCTACCCTTGAAAATGGTTCGGATACTTCAATTGGTGTAAAATAGAGCTGCCAGTGTGTAGACAGGGACTGGGGTCTCATATCACCGCAGTTCTCCGTCAGCTTCACTGGCTTCCCAGTTGCCATGTTGTGAGCCACCCCGAGGCTTGTGTGCAAGGGGCGGCATACAAATATGTTAAATAAATAAAAAATAAATAAATATCTGTTCAGATCCAGGAGGTGTACTGCAGGGACGTTTACTGTGCTGTGTCTTCAGGTTCCCATGGCCTCCAATGTCAACATTATTGAATAAATATATAAATAAGCAAATGCATCTTTGACTTGCATGAGTCTTGGCCTTGGGGGTGGAGGAAGGAACTTAACTACCCCTATTTTCATTATTCTCACTATCTGTATGAATTATACTTATGGCTAATCCAATTACACAAGGCAAGAATGGGCTTAGGGAGAACTGTATTGTTGTTATCTAACCAGACGTTGCCTGGAGTGAAGGGCAGTGGAGAAGAGAGGAGAAAGAGTCAGTGAGGAGTTAGTCAGTCAGTCCATCTACCAACTGAGGGTTGCAGGAGAAGTATTGGTTTATCTGTTTATTAAATTCCTATGCTGCTCAACAGTTGAAGTAGAGAAGAAAAAGCAAAATAACTTTACAATGGAAGGCCAAATCAAAGCTTGGATTCCCTCAGAAGATGCAGGAGACAGGTGCTGTTTCTATCCCATGAAAAACCAAGTCTGAGACATATGCCTCAGTGAGTGTCACTGGGGCAGAGTGTCTGCAGAGCTCCCTCCTAACACCAGGGGGGAGAGCCCTCCCCAAGGTGGTGGCCTCCCAGTGTGTGGAAAGGACCTTTGCATCATTCCCAGCAAACTTGGTCAATGGCTATGGTGGGAGAAGCTGCAGATGCTGAGGACCATTCCTGCCTGAGCTGCTCCATGCACACGTGGAGGGCATCTTATTTCCTCTAAATGTCAAGTGTCAAACCATGCCTGCTGTGCAGAGAGCAGAAGGGAGACCTATTCTTCCAGGTCTGAGGCTACCAGACACACTCGGATGACCAGATCAATGATGTGTCCTGAGGTAACTGGAGCCCTCTCCACGCTGAGGGTTCTAGGAGCCCTGCTTGGCGAACCTTTCAGAAAGCAACCTCTTTTGAGCAGTTTTAGAATGTGGGCAGATTCATTTGCTCTAACTTCTGACTAGAATGGTTTACAAGTATGCTTCATATGTTCTCAGAAATTGGCAAACAAAAAAAGTTGAGGTTACAAGACATTTGCAGAATAAACACACAGCCTTTGCTGAAAAATATTCAGATGGAGATGAGAGAAAAAGAGCAATTTCGGATCTCATGCGGAAGGTAGATCTGAGTTAAAATCATTTAAAGAAGTGGATTAAGTCTGCAAATTCAACTACATATGCAAGTTTTTTGGCTGCTTAGGAAATTGTCAGGCACGGGAAGCCATTCACAGATGGAGATTATATAAAAGAATCATTCACTGATTTCATAAATGCAACACACTGCAGTTTTTTTATACATAGCATAAAGGTAAAAAACGATATATGCAGTATAATCTTCACTTTAGATGTCAAAAGGAGGCGGTAGTCCGGCCAGTCCTAAAGAAGGCATCCCTGGATCCAGAGGTGGCTGCCAATTGTAGACCGGTGGCCAACATCCCGTTTTTGGGCAAGGTACTAGAGCGGGTGTCGGCGGGACAACTCCAAGCACTCTTGGATGAGATGGATTACCTGGACTCATTTCAGTCCAGTTTCAGACCAGGGTACGGCACTGAATCTGCCTTGGTCTCCCTGTATGATTACCTATGCAGGGAGAGAGACATTGGGAGTGCGTCTCTGTTGGTTCTCCTGGACCTCTCGGCGGCTTTCGATACCATCTACCATGGTATCCTTCTGCATAGGCTTACAGAATTGGGAGTTGGGGGCACCGCTTGGCAGTGGTTCCGCTCCTATCTCAACGGCCGATTCCAGAAGGTGGTGCTGGGGGACTATGGCTCTGCGCCATGGCAGCTATGCCATGGAGTTCCGCAGGGGTCCATTTTGTCCCCCTTGCTATTTAACATCTACATGAAACCGCTGGGAGAGGTCATCAGGAGGTGTGGGCTGCGGAATAATCAGTACGCTGATGATATCCAGCTCTACCTCTCGTTCTCTACCAATCCAGGTGAGGCGGTGGCTGTGCTGAACTGGTGCCTGGCCGAGGTAATGGGCTGGATGTGGGCCAATATACTGAAGCTCAATCCAGACAAGACGGAGGTCCTGCTGGTGGGCAGTTCGGGCCTGGGAATGGGGGACTTGGGCCTTGTCCTGGATGGGGTTGCACTCCCTCTAAAGGACAAGGTCCGCAGCTTGGGGGTACTCCTCGATCCGGAGCTGTCGTTAAAGGCCCATGTGACAGCAGCGGTGAGGAGTGCTTTCCATCAGCTTTGGCTGGTGCATCAGCTGCGTCCCTTCCTGGACTATGACTGCCTGGCGAAAGTGACACACGCGCTGGTGACTTCCCAACTAGATTTCTGCAATGCCCTCTAGGTGGGGCTGCCCTTGAAGATTGTCCGGATACTTCAGTTGGTGCAAAATAGAGCTGCCAGGTTGCTGATGGGGACTGGGCGATATTTTCATATAACCCCAGTCTTCCGTCAGCTCCACTGGCTCCCGATTGAATTCCAGGCCCAATTCAAGGTGTTGGTATTGACTTATAAAGCTCTAAACAGTTTGGGACCTGGATACCTAACGGACTGCTTACGCCCTTACATGCCCTCACGCCCTCTGAGATCTGAAAAGGAGGCCCTCCTCTGGGAATGCTCAGTGAAGGAGATTAAGGCGGTGAGTACCCAGAAGAGGGCTTTCTCAGAGGTGGCGCCCCAATTATGGAATGAACTCCCCAGAGAGGTCCGCCTGGCGCCGTCGTTATTTGTTTTTCAGTGCCAGGCGAAGAGCTTTTTACTCAAATTATATTTTAATTGTTAATTTGTTATGTGGTTTATGGTATTGTGTGATGTATTTATGTATGGTTAGTCAATGGTTATTATTTATTTATAGTTTAATTATGTTTATTGATTTATATGGTTTGGGTTACTGATTATGATTTTCTATATTTAATTTGGATTATATTTTAGGTTTACTGAGATGCACCGGGGGGAGGGTGGGAGGGATAGACAGATAGGGTTTTAACTGTATGATTGTATTTTTATTCATGTTGTGAGCCTCCCTGAGGCTTTGTTGCGATGGGGCAGCATATAAATGTTTTAATAAATAAATAGATAAATAAATAAAAGGCTTTTGTGGTTCCCCGTGTTTTCTTTTCTTGGGAAATGGGTCCAAATGGCTCTTTGAGTGTTTAAGGTTGCTGATCCCTGGTGTTGGGGAAGGATTGAGAGCTGCCTTTTTATATTAGGGTGGAGACTGTGGAGGGACAAATCACAATTCCTGAAGAGTCACCCAGACTGTATTACCCTTTGTGATATGCTGCATTCATCCCTCGCTTGCTGATTTTCAGCAAACTTACTGGAAGGCTCAAACTCGGCCAAAAGCACATTTTTCTGAAAAAAGTCATATTGAATCTGAACAAGACTCCATCGAGTTGGGCATTCTCCCCATGGTGTGGCCGTCTGACTTTCCACGGGAAAAGCCAAAGTGGGATATGCATGGAATTGCCACTCTCATGAGGGAAATGGCACTGAGTGCTAACTTTCCCAGGAAGCTGCAAGTTGAGAGTCCAAGATGCAAAAAATATTTCCAGGAGCACTCCAACATGGAGAAACATTGTAAGCATTTCTGAACCAACTGGAGAGCAGGGATGCATGAGGAATCCATACTGGTGCTTGGGAACTTGGCAAATTCATGGGCTCTGCAGCCTGGACACTGGTTGACTTCATCATTGCTGTGAATCTGGGTTTCTGCCACACATGCCCAGAGTTAATGTGGTGCTTGAACTCCAAGTGAACGCTCCACTGAAAGTGAAAGGAAGATGTTGGTTGTGCAATGTCTTTCTTTGTTCATTCTGGGTCTTTCTAGTGGTCTGATCCAGCACATTTTCGAGGGAGTGAGGTAATGAGATGAAATTCATGCACACTGCACTGGAAGGCATTGGACCATTGCATGGTCCTGGAGTGGAGGGGACACTAGAGGAGGGTCAGGGACTGCAGAGAAGCTGGATGGATTCTTCCTCTCTGTCATCACATCAGCAGATTTACAGCATAGCCGAATGACCAGTATAGCCAGTATGAGAATGCCATGATCCAATGAAGCTACCCCAGTTTGATGTATGTCTTGTCCTTGCCTCTTCTAAGCGCTCCTGAAGAACTTTTTGGTGCATTCATTCTCTGAAATCTGTTCCTTAAACTAGTGTTCAACATAGAAACATATAGAGTCAGAAGGAACCTGATAGGCAATCCAGTCTGACCCCCAGCTCCAGGCAGCTCTGCTCATGACATGCCTGCCATGTGAATGCCCTGTTCCATTGGCTTCCAGGGAGTGATTGCTTTAAGCAGAAGGAGTCATTCCTGTTCATCAGAATGTTATTGAGCCTGACAAGGATTGAACAAAGAGAGATGTGCTCCAAATGTGTTCTAGATTCCTGAATTGCCTCTTGCATGTACGGTCAAGTGTCTTGAGGCACCAGCTTTGAACTGATTTCTGGGATCTTTGTCTTAATCTTTCATTAATATGGGAGGGCTGTAGTGATTGGCTGTATTTATTTTCTCTCAAAATGAAATGGACCAGCTTGGTCAAATCACATTTTAGATATTGCTTTTGTGTACAGGAAACTTAGAGGGAACTTTGGCACTGGAAATGTGTCCTCATCCATCCCCATTGACCCACTCCCATCCAGATGCCACCAACCACAAGGATCTGTCTTAGAAGGACATCTCGATCCCAGCTCTTGGGAACAAGTAGCCTTTTCGTGGAAGCAGAACTCAACCTCCCTGACATGCATTCATGTAAGATTGGAAGCCACCATGGGAATTCTGCAACGAGATTCCCTCTAGAGGTGCATTAAGCCAGTTGGGGAGTTCCAGGTGTGGTGCAGCTGATGTGCCTTTTCCTTACAATTAGCCAACTGGAGACGATTCATCTCCATTCCAAAAGCACCAGGGAGTTTTCCCCAGACTGCCTCTGACAGAAACAAGAACATGAACAGCAGGGTGAAGTGACGCCTCGCATTCAGGTGGAGGAGAGCAGCCATAAGAAGGTCTCCTGTTGGAGGAGGACAGTGTGGCTGGAGATGCCATACAGGCACCTTGTCTGAGTGGACTTTTTCTGCAGAAAGACAGACTCCAAGCATTCAGTGCCAAGCACAGTTTCCCTTCTTCTGATCCCCGTCCTTGAAAGCCGTGAGATGCATGGAGGAAGCTCTGGGTGTAACCAAAGCAATTCTGCTGCTGCTGCTGCTGCTTCTGCTTCTGCTGAGCAACACAACCTGTGGAATGCAGCACAATGCTGAATGCAACTTGGCTTTGGAACGGGGTCGGATGGATCCTGTCAGCTACTACAAGCCTGGAGACCACCTCATTGGAGGGGTCATTTCCGCAACACTTGCAGCTTCGTACCAACGCAGCTTTTTCAGGGAGCGCCCTGCAAGTAGTTCTCTTTTCAGGCAAGTAATTCTCTCATGAAGGAAGGCTGGGCAAAGGCTACTGTGTCACATCAATGCCTCATTAACACCTTGTGCATTCACTCCCAGTCTCCAGTATTCTGCACTCCCCAGTATATTTCCTGAGCTCAGAAGCTCATTCACAGTGTGTTACAAACATGGGCAGAACAAACCATTCATTTTTGCTGACTGCCCAAGAGTTTGGCCTAAGAGCACCTTCCCATCAGAATTATGTAGTGATGAAAGAGCAGTCCTCTGGCTCCAGATCCTCAGCCGCAGACAGCCTGAAGGTGGCAGTTCTGTCAGCAGTAGCCCAGCTTGCCCTCTACAAGCGAGCAAAGATGGGCTTTTTTGGGCAGGACTGGAGCCGGGCTGCTGAACTGCGAGCTATGCTCACTTCCCTCACTTGGTGCATTTCTGATGGGGTGTTGAATCTCTTGTGATTTCCAAAGGAAGTATTTGATTAAATTTTATGTCACTTATCCACTAGTTGCCTGCTGGAGGACCATTTCTTGGCAGGAAAGAGCAGGTAGAAGATAAGCAAATGAAGGAGGGTGCTGGAAGTTTCAGCCCTTTGAAGGGTTAAAAGCAGTTCCGGCAATGCAACCTTCATGAGGTGCACTTGCCAAATACTCTGCAGTATGCCAAGCCTGAGTGCCCCTCTGGGGTCTCATGGTATGAGCCATGCAACCCAGCAGGCAGACCTGGCACTGGACCTGCCTGTTTCATCACCCTGTGAGATGATCCTGTGAAGGGGTATGCTTGCCCACTTTCAGGAATGCTCATCTCGCCCCCTGTTTTTTTCAAGGGATTCTGGGCATGGACTCTGGAAAGAGCTGATTCCATCCTGCCCCCACCCCCTTCCCCACCTCTCCAATGCCTCCAATCACACCTCTTTTCATAAGATTGTCTGATGTTGCACTCATGCTTTGGATCCTTTCCTTGTCTGCATAACATTTTAGATACTATTCCCAGAGCTCTCTTTTTCTGCTCAATGATGTGTGGTGTGAATATGCTGTTTCCATTGCATACCTATTTGCAGGGAATATTGGAGAAGAGCCTGGAAGATCCTTTCCTTCCTCCTTGCCATCCTTGACATCAACCAAAATCCCGGGCTCTTACCCAACATCACGCTGGGCTTCAGCATCCATGACAACTATTTCGCTACAGAAATGTCCTCTGATGTGTTATTGAGTCTGCTTTCTTCTGGACTAGCCAATGTTCCAAACTACAGGTGTGGAAGAGGGAGCAGAGCACTGGTTGTTCTTGAGGAATTTGACTCAGAAATCTCCATGCAGATTTCAGCCATGCTGGGCTTCTACAAAGTCCCACAGGTGGGAATGGGGAAGGGTGAGCCATTTGTAGACTGGGTTCTGTTCTGCTTCTCCATCTGCTGAGAGTGGGTGGCAGACATTCACAGAGTGAGTCTGGAAATGAGGGCAGAATCTAGTAGGGTGCTGCACCCTTTTCAGTGCTCTGAATCCCCTTTGTGCCCATGCCCCACCTGCACTGCTCTTGTCATGGCAATTCATCCCCTCAAGCAGATCCCAAATGTGCACCAATGACAGGAGCAAGTCTATGCTGCTCATATTCAGGAACTCCCCTTCACAGCAGCTGATTAATTAGGAGAGGAGATGGTTGTACAATAAAAGTTGTCCTGGATTATTCTTTACACTTCACTGATGGAGTCAATCCTGGACAATGTTTCCCTGAGTTTTTCCATAAATTTAACAAGTTGGCAAGGAAAGTGATTCTCTGCATCCTTTTTAAAGAAATTTTATATGATTCTCTGTATCCTTTGTACCACTGGAGGATTGGAAAGAAAGAAAAGAGAGGTGCTTGCCCCTATGAAGCAATGGATTATTGTCTCAATTATTCTTTCAACATCCAAATGAATCTCCTATACATGCCAGCATATAGTGTATACAGTAGGACATTAGACGAATATCAGCATTTCATGCATCTCCAAGTAGAGAGAAATAGACGATAATGCTTGTGAGAAGCCCTTCCTTTCACTTCATAGGCTGCATGATTATTCTCATGAGTCATTGATCTCCATTCTTCATTCATCCTGTTCAGTTTCCTCCTGCTCTTATTGCTCACATTTTCAGTCTGCACACCACTGGTTCAAATCCAGGTGCTGAGAAAAAGGGCCTCAGTTCCTCCACAGTCCCTGCCAGGTGGGTTTGAAAAGGATACTGTCAGCAGTTCCTCGGAGCAGATGCAGAAATGAACCCTCATGTCCATCTGTCTGTCTTCACCAGGTCAGTTATGGGTTAAGTTCTCTCTTTCTGAAAGATGGAGCTGAAATCCCCTTTTACTACCCCATGGCCCCAAAGGATGGAACTCAGTACTGGAGGATTGTCCAGCTCCTTCTCCATTTCAGATGGACCTTGATTGGTGTCGTCACTCCAGAAAGTGAGAATGGAGAGCATTTCCTCAGGACTCTGGCAGCGGAGCTCACCAGAAACAGCCTTTGCGTTGTCTTCACACTAAGCATCCCTCAGACATATACATCCAACGTACGCTTACTTTTGGGTTCTTCTCCTATGTCAGTCTTCGTCAACGTTTTTGTTTACAATGAAGAGAACAGGACCTTCTTCAATGGAATAGTCTTTGTACAATTCTACAGTCACCTCTTTCTGCAGAATCTGTCCGGGAATGTCTGGATCACTACAGCTGTGTGGGACATCAGTTATGCTTTGAAGGAAACCAGTATTCCATTTCAACCAGTCTACAGCATCTTTTCTTTCCTCATGCAAAATAAACAGGGGACACAATCAGAAGATGTAAGGGTCTTTTCCACTTTTCTGAAAGAGGTTATGGAGAAAGCCCTAAAGTGTTCCTATGCAAAGCATCCCTTCTCTGTGAAAGGCTGGAGGAGGTGTGCTGGGACTGAGTACCTGGCGACCCTTTCCCTGGAGGACAAGGAGAGGATCCTGGCTCAAGACAATCATGTCATTTATGACAGTGTCCAGGCTGTTGTCTGGGCCTTGGATGCAGCGTATTCCTCCAGATCCAGGAGGATGGTGCTGCTGGGCAGAGACAAGCAGCCTGTTGAGTGGATGCAGCCCTGGCAGGTATTCCTGTTCCCTTCACAGATACTAAGACAATTAAGTGCACTATTTCAGAATCATTGTTACATGTTATAGGATTGCATGTTTCCATTGATCCATTTCCCAATAGTAAGGATAGCTAAATTTTACTAGATGTGATGTATAATTGTGCTAAGTTTCTTTGATATATTTAAGAAAGAACAGATCGATTTTTCGGCTAACTAAATGCAAGCACACCTGCATCTCTTAATTAGCAGCAGAGAGATCCAAAATTAGGCATAGAAATATAGTCAGAACTTTCTCCTGCTGAGCAAGAGTTTTCTCATTTCATCCCCTAACATTAAAACCTGCAGGAGCTGATTATTAAGTGACTAATATGAAGTGAAACAGGGAAGCTATACTTAGAGTATGTGGCCTTTGCAATGTGTACTGAAAGAAGAAAAAGAAGCCAAATACAGAATTCCTTGTTAATCAGAAATGAGACAAGGTGAGATGAAGAGCATGACCAGACCATGCTCAGCATAGCAGGAGTTTCAAAGAGAATGGGATGCATGGATGCATGGAAGCATATGACAGCCAAATTGAAAGTGGACAGGAAGGCCGTCAGGTTAACCTGCTGCTGTTACAGGACACCAGTTTACATCATCTCATTCAGATGATTGTCCAGTTTTGCCTGGAATATCTATGGTGTGGGATAGCCCACAACTTTTCCAGGCAACAGATCCCATTGTCATATTGCTCTGTCGGTGAGGAAACATTTCCCAATATTTAGCCTGGACCTGGCTTGTTCTAACTTGATTAATCTATGTCTTATACTTCATACCAGGGACAGCCTTTGAGGGACTTAGAGGGGTATAACACGTCCACTCAGTCTTCCCATCTCAAGGCTGAAAAGGTCCAGTTTTCTCAGCCACTCCTTACAGGACTTTGTTTCCTATCCCGGGATGATTCTTTTTTCCTTCCTCTGAACCTTTCCCAAATCTTCTGCATCTTTCTTAAAGTGTGGTGCCCACAGCTGCACAAAGCAATCCAGATGAGGCCTGAATTGTGAGGAGTGCAGGGAAACTCCAACAGAGATTTTGACCTTCATCTTTGTGACAGCTTTTGAGCTATTCACAGAGTCAAATCGTGTCCCCACTCAATCTTCCCATCTCAAGGATTATGATGCCCAGTTCTCTCATTCCCTCCTCACTGGACTTTGTTTCCACTCCCCACATCATTCTTGCTGCCCTCCTCAGAACCTTTTCCAAATCTTCCGCATTGTTTTGTAAAAACTGGTGGTGCCCAGAGCTGGACAGTGTGTTCCAGATGAGGTCTGACTAATGAGGAGTATAGGGGAACTAGTATCTCTTCTAATTTGGAAGTAATATTTCTATTAATGCATTCCAAAAATTGTACGTCCCATTTTGTATCTTCATATACATGTGGGCCTTTTGTACACAATAATTCCAAGGTCTTCTCAGATATCAATTCTGTTGAACCATGTATTCCTCTACTTATTTCATTGAATTTGGTTTCTTTTTCTTAGGCAGAGAAGGATGCACTTGTTCCTTGTGAAACTCATTCAGTTGCTTTCAGCCCTGAGTTGAACTTATCATTTATTGGCTCTTATTAATCACTGCATTTTATTCAAGATGCTTGCAGACTGACTTTTTGAATAATTTGCTGCAGAATTTGTCCAGGCATTCATATCAGACTGTTCCATACTTCTCAGAAGTTTTTTTCTCCAAAGGTTATTTCAAATACTAGAGGAACAAGAAATTCCAACTGTGTTTCTCACTCTATTAAATCAAAAAAGTCTGTTTAAGAATGAAGACATGGCCCTGCAAGTGCTTGTAAGACACACAAAGCACTTGGAGTCAAGAATGAGTCTGGAGTGATTAGGGACCATGTGGGCAGCATGGACATGTTGAACATGGTCTATTGGGGCTTCTATCTCCTCTGCCATTCAGCTTGGACCATACCTGAGAAGCCCCCAGATTTACAACACCTCCACAATGGAGAACATGAATATGGATGAGAATGGAGACCTGAGAGTTGAATTTGACATCGTGAACTGGGTGGTCCTTCGCAACCGCTCTGTGCTTCGGTGGAGAGTAGGGAAGATAGAACGACTTGATGATTTGGGTGTCAGGTTCACCATGGAGCTGGATCCTGCAGACTGGCCCAAGCGTTTCCAACGGGTAAGTGAAATCAGTGACTGGGTCCATTGGTCTGGCCACCTGCTACTTGTGGCCTGCTCTGCGGGGGCTGCCTTGCAAATATTACTGGGATTCCAGTAAGAGTGGGAACTGCTGCCCTGAACCTTGACCCATCCAGCCCCAAACAAGCCCCCCATGGCTCTACAGGATGTGGGGCAGGTTATTTATTTATTTATTTATTTATTAAAATATTTATAGGCCGCCCCATCGCAACAAAGCCTCGGGGCAGCTTACAGCATAATTAAAACAATATATAAAACAGTACAAAATTTAAAATAATTTATCCCCCACCCCCGCAGTGCATCTCGGCAACAAAAATTAAATACCCCTTTCCAAATAAATAAATAAACCACCAACAAACACCCCAATAACTACAGATAATAAACATACATAATCAATAATAAACCACATAAACTCAAATAAACTCAACATTAACAATTAAAATAAGACTGAAATAAAAAGGTCTTCACCTGGCACTGAAAAGCATATAATGACAGCGCCAGGCGAACCACTTCAGGGAGCGCATTCCATAGTTGGGGAACCACCGCCAAAAAGGCCCTCCTCCGGGTACTCACCCATTTCACCTCCCTCACAGTAGGTTCCCGGAGGAGGCCCGCTGTTGCAGATCTTAGGGGGCGGGAGGGCACATAAGGGTGTAAGCGGTCCATTAGGTACCACTTACACGGTACCTAGATTAGATTTCCTCCCAACTGGTTTGCCAGGGCTTTATCCATGGTTTTGTCCTAGCAAAGCTCCAACTCAGCTGCTGAACAAAGCAGCCAGTTTTCTTCCCAGGCCCTACCTGATGACTTATACGGAACTGGCCATTTCTTTTTACCTGCATAGAGAAAATAAATTCACTGAAAGTGAGCTAGTCAAAAGGGGTCTTCTGGGCCATCTAGTGTGAACCACAGCTCCAGCCAGCTCTCCTCATGATACGCTTACCATGTGCAATTCTAGCCTATCCATGATGTTGCATGTGCTTGCAACATTCCCTCTTCTGCATTTTACACCTGTTCAATCATAAGACTGGTCACTGGTCCAGCATGGCTATCAAGCTCCATCTGTGAAATGGCCCAGGAACCTTCTCCACTGTGTCCCTTTCCAGGACTGCAAGCACCACAACCCATTGGCTTCCAGACATGGTACAGTGCAGTGTGGTGAATTTCTGCATGATTGGAAATAGTGCTCACCTGCACCTTCCCTTCATGCAGCCACATTTTCCTTGTCTCCCCTGGATCCACACACGTGGCCTTTTAGCCAATGTGTGTGCAAACATTCAGAGCCAGGGGCTGCATCCAGGCAAGCCTCATCTCATCCAACATGTCTTTATGTGTGCTGGGCTTAGGCTCCAGGCAGGCAGACATTGGCTGGCCATGAGTGTCACAAAATGCTCTGAAGAGAGCTGGGGGGGGGGGGGGTCCTCCAGTGCAGTAGAATCCTAAGAATTGGAAGCCCCCTAGTGGAGACAAAGCTTCCTACCAAGTCCCACTCCCAGGCAGGTCACAGCAGGTACAGGAAACACAAGAATAGTCACTGCAGTTTTCTTCATTTCATGCCACAAGAAATGGGAATGGGAGGAAAAGGTACAGAAGCCCATGGTGAAAAATGCACACTCTTTAACAGGTCAAAATTTAGAATGAGAGAGAGAAAGAGAGAGAGATGAGAAAGATAGAAACAGCGACTCAGAAGGGACCACACGGGCCATCTAATCTGATGCCCGGCTTCAGCAGGCTCCGCTCACGACAAGCCCACTATGTGCATGTCCAGCCTATCTTTCAACACCCTCACCGATGGGGCCTCAACCACCTCTTGTGGAAGCCCGTCCCACACCCTCGGGGTCCTAACTGTTAGTAAGTGCTTCTTGGCATCTAAAAGGAACCTTGATTCCCTGAGGTTTACTCTGCTGCAGCATGTCCTGCCTTCCTCAGCAGGGAACAGGTCCCTACCCATCTCTGTGTGACACCCCCTCACATACCTGTATGTTGCCAACAGATCCCCTCTGAGTCTCCTCTTCTCCAGGCTGAAGAGACCTAGTTCCCTCAGTCTTGCCTCATACGGCATCCCCTGCAAACAGGCCACTGACCTTGTGGCCCTACACCACACTGACTCTAACATGGCTATATCCTGTCTGTAATGAGGGGCCCAAAATTGAGCACAATACTCCAGTTGCAGGTGCACAAGAGTCGTATAGAGTGGTAGTAATACCTCTCTTGAACTAGAAGCCACACTTCTGACTATGCACCCAAGGGTGGCATTCACCCTCTTAATCACCGCATCACACTGCTGACACATGTTTAGCCTGCAGTCAACCAGCACCCCGAGGTCCCTCTTACAAGTGCTGCTCTCCAGTCAGTTTTCCCCTAACCTATACTTAAGACAATGATTCCTATTACCCAAGTTCAAGACCTTGTACTTATCCACATTGAATGCCATCTTGTGGTCTTCTGCCCACTTCCATAGTCTGTCCAGATCCTTTTGGATCTGGAGTACCTGCTCCTCTGTTGTGGCCACTGCCCCCATTTTAGTATCATCTGCACATTTGTTCAGCAGTCTGTTCACCCCTTCTTCCATGTCACTAATGAAAAGATTAAACAGGATCGGCCCCAGGAAAGAGCCCTGGTGGACCCCGCTTGTCACTGGCCACCATCCTGATGGTTCTCCACTAATGGCTACCTTCTACTTTCAGTCAACCATTCCCTAATCCACCAGACAGTGCATTCGTGCATCCCAAAATGCCTGAGTTTCTCAAGCAGGATATCATGGGGCACTTTTTCAAAGGCGTTGCTGTAATCCAGGTAAACCACATCCACTGCATCCCTGGCATCCAGCCATCTTGAAACCTTGCCATAGAGTTCTACACAGTTTGTCTGGAGCACCAGCTTTTGCAGAAGCTATGTGTAGTGGCTGCCGCCCTCTCTTCCCTAAATAGCATCACTAAATCTATTATGAGCCATTCCATTGTTTTACCTGCAGTGGACATAAGGCAAAGTGGTCTGTAATTTCCCATGTCCCTTCTAATGTCTTTCTTGAAAATTGGGACCACTGATGCCACCCTCCAGTCCAGGCCACTTCACCCATTCTCCAGGAGGTCTCAAAATGGGAGGTCAGTGGGTGTGAGAGAACCCTTGCCAACTATCCAAGTACTCTCAGATATAACCCATCAGGGCCTGGCAACTTTGTAATGTCCAACGTCCTAAGGAGCCCCTTGTTTTCAAGTGGGTGACTCTAATCTGTGCCCCTAAATCCCCAGCCTCCTCTAATCTCC
Source organism: Varanus salvator macromaculatus (assembly GCA_023646645.1). NCBI lineage: Eukaryota > Metazoa > Chordata > Lepidosauria > Squamata > Varanidae > Varanus > Varanus salvator. The sequence goes on along the minus strand of JAIXND010000721.1, from coordinate 4,494,595 downwards.
TATTCAGATCTCCCCTGTCCTGCTTTGAGGAGAACACTGAGGAAAAATAGTAATTCAGTGTCTGTGCCTGTTCCCTCGTATCAGTCACAGGATCTCCTTCCTCCTTATTTAGCAGTCCCACTACATGTCTCCCCTTCCTCTTCCTATTTACATGCTGAAAGAAGCCCTTTTTGTTGATCTTGTAATTCTTGGCAAGTCTCAGTTGGTAATCAGCATTAGCCTTGAATTCTTCTAGCATTAGAATTCTTCTGCAATGGGCCTCCTCCTTCTGGTATACCATTTTGTCTGCTTGCCCAAGTGCCCGTTACCTACGGATGTTCATTTTTCATCTAATCCCTCTAACCACCTCCTTTCACATCTATGGCATCATTCTCCTCTGCCTCCCCACCTTACTAGAGGTATCGTCAAGACTTGTGCCTACAATACCTCCTTTTTGAGTGCCATCCACCCCCCTCAACTTCTGGTGCTCAACCTTCTGCACGTTCCCAGTCCCCTGATCTCAAAGCAAAGGATGGAGTGATCACTCATTCCAAGAGCTCCCGTAATCTGTACTTCATCCATCAGCTCTTCTCCATTCTTCAAAACCAAGTCAAGGATATTTCTGCCCCCATCCTCTCTTGACCCTCTTCAAGATAAGCGCACCTTCGATAGATTCTAGAAATCACCGTGACCTGGAGGAAGCTCTAGGAGCTACCCCAACCTTGAGAGAAAAGAATGAGCCCCTAGATACAGCTTCCAACTGTTGAAAAAAGAATGATTACAACATGCCTAATGAAAATTACAGCACCCAGTTGCACAGAAATGACTGCAAGCCCCAAAGAGCACTTGGTCCTGTATCAAGCTCCTTAAATCACACACTTTGGAGCTTGAAGATGAATGATCTGTTCAGCTATACTGTGCCACTAAGGTATGTTGCTGAACATAGGGAGCGAGATAGGCCCCTCCCTTCGGTGGTTACAATTTCAGTTAGACTAGGAGTTTAAAAAAATGCTATTTGATATCCCAGGAAAAGTTGACATTTTCAATGGTTCAGATGAAGATGCTTCGGCTAGACTGAAGGAAAAAGGAGTTATCCTGTTCAAAGATATACTCATCCTATACATGTTCTTTCATAACCTCCTCTCCTTCTGCTCAGCCGATGCCCCGTTCCCGGTGTGTGGAGAGCTGCCATCCCGGATTCATGAGGGTGCCTCAGGAAGGAAGGCCAGCCTGCTGCTATGACTGTGTCCCCTGCCCAGAGGGGACCATCTCAACCAGGGAAGGTGGGTGGATCCTGGAGGAAGGGAAAGCCATGACGAGGTGGGTGAGGATGTGCACAGGCAGTTGGGTACAGGGTCCCTTGAGGTCATATGTATGAAGCTTCATCCAAGCAGAAAAGAACAAAGCAACACTTTGCAGAACAATTTCATCATATACTATCTTATTAATTGAATGAATACCTGAGCAGTTCTAAAAAACATCACACAGGGGTTTTTTTTTTTCATTTATAATGGAATATAAACAAAAATCGTCACAGCCTAAGATTGTGGCTAATGCACATTCTGAACACAGAGAGCTGGAATATGGAAATCCTTCAAAATAGACAGAGGTAGAGCCGAAGTTTCCGCTCCTTCAAATCCATGCTATGTTGTCTCAAACAACGATATAGTCAGTTGCTTGCACTATGGTGAATTTTGCTCCTTTTCTTTGATTTACCCTGGCAGTGTTGTGGACAGATGAGCTCTGAGGTCCTCTCTGGACTCTGATTCTTCTAGAGGAATATCATCTCCTCTTGGAGTCTAGAATCTTATTCACATTGACAAGCCACCCAGAGCACCTTGAAGGAAATGTGAGGTTTGCTCTAAAGTGCTGTGATCTTGGTGGAGCAGGGAATCCTCTACCATCACCTATGAGCTCATTCTAAACCAACCAAAGTTGATCAGTTTCAATGCCCCCAGCAGCATTCACCATGGGCGGTATTGTATGTATGGAAAATATCTTTAATGGAATATATTAGATGGGAAATTTTTAATTTTTGTCTTCTTACAGATGAAGACCACTGTACCAAATGTTCAGAAAATCAACATCCAAACAAGGACCGAATTGAATGCATTCCTAAGGCCATCTCCTTCCTGTCCTATGAAGAATATTTGGGCATCATCCTGGGTTCCACTGCACTATTCCTGTCCTTAACGACAGGCATCGCTTTAGGAATCTTCATTAAATTCCAGGAAACCCCAATTGTCAAAGCCAACAACCGGGACCTCTCCTACATCCTCCTCATCTCTCTCCTGCTGTGCTTCTTGTGCTGCTTCTTCTTCATTGGCCAACCAAGAAAACTGACCTGCCTTCTCCGACAAACGGCTTTCAGCATCATCTTCTCAGTTGCTGTCTCCTCTCTGTTGGCAAAAACCATCACTGTGGTGCTGGCCTTCCTGGCCACCAAGCCAGGAAACAGAGTGAGGAGTTACCTGAGGAAAGGGCTGGCCAACGCCATTGTCATTTCCTGCTCCACTGTCCAAATAGTTATCTGTACTTTCTGGCTGGGTATGTCTCCCCCTTTCCCTGACTCTGACATGCATTCCCAGCCTGGACATATCATCCTGCAGTGCAATGAAGGCTCTGTGGCCTTGTTCTACAGTGCCCTTGGCTACCTAGGCTTCCTGGCTACTGTCTGTTTCATGGTGTCCTTCCTGGCCAGGAACCTGCCTGGGGCCTTCAATGAGGCCAAGCTGATCACCTTCAGCATGCTGGTCTTCTGCAGTGTCTGGGTGTCCTTCGTGCCCACCTATCTTAGCATGAGGGGGAAGTACATGGTGGCTGTGCAGATCTTCTCAATCTTGGCTTCTGGTGCAGGGTTGCTGAGCTGCATCTTCTTCCCAAAGTGCTACATTATTCTACTGAGACCTTCTCTGAATACAAAGGAGCATTTAAGCATGAAAATGCAAGCTAGTAGCTAATTTTCTTGGAACAGTCATTGTGGAAGGATTTGCCTTCACCAATATTCCAAGAATTGCCCTCCCCTCCCCTCCCATGGTTACATGATCCTCCTTTGTCTGGGTTAGCTCTTGATTTCCTAGAAGTGCAGAATGTTTCCCAGTTGTACCCACAGGAGAATAAAGTGGTTTCAATGCCAGCATGTTTACTCCCCTCTCCGCTCCATCCTCCTGCTAGAGATAGGTAGGATCCTCACACTGTTCTCTGGCCTGACCTAATTTTGTTTCTCATGTGCTCTGTTCTCCTATTATTGGCCAGAATCCTGCCTCCTTGACCCTAAAATTCCATCCCACACTGGATATTTTAGCAGTTTTTGTAGCTTCCCTCCTTTCCAGGATCAGCAAAGTCATTGCTCAACGTTTTTCTTCCCTCACATTAAAATGGTTGTATTAGTTGGTGGGTTCTATGAATTAGACAAAAGGGCCAGGGCCAGGGTAATTAATCTGTTCTTGTATTGCCGACTGCCTACCTAGTTCTCAGCACAGAATGGTTGTTTTTCCTTGCCGATCTGGGAATTTATTTATGTATTTATTTATTTATAACATTTCTATGCTGCACCCATTGCCAAAGCCTCAGGGCACCTTACAAATCTCTTACAAGGATTAACAACCTTATGTTAAAAATTTTTTTGGAGTTTCTCAGCAAATATAAAACCATTAAATAAAAACCTGTTAACAATTAAAATGTCATTTGAATGAAAAGGTCTTGGCCTGGTGCCGAAGAACAAATAATGACAGCGCCAGGCAGACCTCTCTGGGGAGCGCATTCCATAGGTGGGGCGCCACCACTAGGAATTACTTCCTGATGGTTTTGGACTCCTAGTGTATGAAATGGGCTTCCACAGGAGGTGGTTGACGCTCCCATGTTGAGGGTGTTTAAGAATAGGCTGGACATGCAAATTGTAAGCATGTCATGAGTAAAGCTGGCTGGAGCTGGTGGTCAGACTAGATGACTAGATGCACCGGGGGGTGGGTGGGATGTATTTTAAAAATTTCGTACTGTTCATATACTGTTTTAATTATGTTGTAAGCCGCCCCGAGGCTTTGTTGTGATGGGGCGGCCTATTAATTTTTAAATAAATAAATAAATGACCCAGAAGACCCTTCTGACTCACTTTATTTCTATGTTTCTATATTTTATGTTGCTATGAGTCCAGGACTGTAAGCAACTTGCCCCACAGGATCAGAGACCCTGCACTGTGCCAGGCACTATCAGTATTTTTTTCACTATTGGAAAGTGGTTGCTTGCACCTTCCCTCCATGCAGAAGCAGTTTTCTCAGTTGTCTTGGCTGTGCATGCATGACCTAATATCCCACATGTGTGCAAACATGAATAGCCAGCACTGCATCCAGCCAAGGGTCATCTCTCCCACAATGTCTCCACCTGTGCTGAGTACAGACTCACCACAGAAGGACACTGGCTGCCATGTGTTCCACAGAAGGCTCTGCAGAGAGCTCGGAGGGCCTACTCCAGTGCAGTGGCGTCATCACGACTGGATGCTCCCTCATGAAGACAAAGCATCCTGCTAGGTGCTGCTCCCAGGAACATCACAGTAGTTTTGTGAAACACAAGAACAGTCCCCACAGTTTTCTTCATTTTATGTCAGAAAAAATAAAAATAGAGCTTTAGGGAAAATAATGAGCAGGTGGTGCAGCTGGCCTGAAGGACAAATCTATATCCTGTGCTCAGCTAAACTTGTCCTACACATGTCCCCTTGTGCCCATTGCCTTCTGTTCAGCCCCTGCCTTATTCCCGGTGTGTGGAGAGCTGCCATCCTGGATTCATGAGGGTGCCTCAGGATGACAGCTGGCCTGCTGCTATGACTGTGACCCCTGCCCAGAGGGGACCATCTCAACCCAGGAAGGTAAGTGGCTCCTGGAGGAAGGGAGAGCCATGTGGAGGTGGTGAGGATGTGTACAGGCACTTGGGTGCAGGGTCTCTTCAGGGCATGTCAGAAGCTGCATTCTTTCTTGTGAAGTCCATCTTTCACATTTGTGAGCAAAACTGGCAAGAGCCAGGGGCTCCCATCTGACTCCCTCTGTTTCTATGTTTGTATTCCTGTCCCACAGACAGTTCCAAGTGGCTATGATATGCAGGGGAACCTGCGTATCATCTCTGCCTTTGAGTAGATTTTTTCCATAGGTATTTGGTGCATTCCAGTCATTCCTTGCTTTGCTGACCTTAAAGCAAAGCTATCCAAATTTCCTATCCACAACAGCCTTCCTTTGGTGTTCTAAGTCAATGCAGCTGAGTCTCCCTTGGTGGAATCCATCCATCTCTTGTTTAGTCTTCCAAAATTGTTTCCGTTGGAGATGGATTGAGCAGACCTTTTTCCAGTGAATGAAACAGGAAATGTTGCTGGATCATGCTAGAGAATGGGGAGTCCAACTGGCTATGGATGTGCCTTTACCCACACATTCCTGGCTATCACTGTTCAGACAAACAGAGTTCAGAATGAGTTCATTTCACTACATTCAAGCAACAGTAACAAAGCAACTCAACAAAATAAATTTTCTCATCAATGAGGTTCTGAATTGAATGATTACCCAAACAGATCTATAATGGCTGACTGTTTTTATTCTCTCATTTCAAAAGGAATAAAAGGAAACAGTGCCACAGTGTAAGATCCTGGCTATTGCGATATCTGAACTCAGACAGGAGGTTGATGGAAAACCTTCAGAAAACACAAAGGTAGAGCTGAGGGTTACACAATCTCAAATCCATGCTGTGTTGGTTCAAACAAAAGGGCAACCAGAAGCTCATGCTTTGGTGACTTTTGCTCTTCTGCCTTTATATGCCCTGGCAGATGGGTGGACGAAGGAGCTCTGAGATCCTCCCAGGACTATGATATTCCTATTGGAATTGCTTCACCTCTTGCAGCCTAGTAAATTAGTCACATTGACCAGCCACCCAGAGCACATTGAGGCAACTGTAAGTTTCACTCAAAACTACTGGAATCCTGGGGGAGTAGGAAGCCATATACCAACACCTATGAGTCCATCCTAAACAAACAAATATGATTAGTTTTAATACCACCACCTACATCCCCATTGGCTCTACTGGATCTTCAGGAAATATCTTTGATGGAATATATAAGAAGGGGGATTTTTTACTTTTGGTCTTCTTACAGATGAAGAACACTGTACCAAATGTTCAGATGATCAGCATCTAAAAAAGGAAGAAGTTGAATGTAGACACAAGGTCATCACCTTCCTTGTCTATGAAGAACCTGTGGGGATCATCCTGGACTGCTTGGCACTATTTCTGTCCTTAACCACAGGCTTTGTTTTAGGAATCTTCATTAAATTCCTGGAAACCCCAATTGTCAAGGCCAACAACCAAGACCTCTCTCACATCCTCCTCGTCTCCCTCCTGCTCTCCTTCTTGTGCTGCTTCCTCTTCATGGGCCAACCAACAAAAATGACCTGCCTTCTTCGACAAACAACCTTCAGTATCATCTTCTCAGTTGCTGTCTCCTCTCTGTTGGCAAAAACCGTCACTGTGGTGCTGGCCTTCCTGGCCACCAAGCCAGGAAACAGGGTGAGGAGGTGGCTGGGGAAAGGGCTGGCCAACACCATGGTCATTTCCTGTTCTGCTTCCCAAATACTTATATGCGCGGTCTGGTTGGGTATTTCTCCTTCCTTCCCTGACTCAGACATGCACTCCCAGGCTGGATGCATCATCCTGCAGTGCAATGAAGGCTCTGTGGCCATGTTCTACACTGCCCTCAGCTACATGGGCTTCCAGGCTGCCATCTGCTTCACAGTGGCCTTCCTGGCGAGGAAGCTCCCCGGGGCCTTCAACGAGACCAAGCTGATCACCTTCAGCATGCTGGTCTTCTGCAGTGTCTGGGTGTCCTTCGTGCCCACCTACCTGAGCACCAAGGGCAAGTACATGGTGGCCGTGCAGATCTTCTCCATCTTGGCCTCCAGCACTGAGCTGCTGGGCTGCATCTTCCTTCCCAAGTGCTACATTATTCTACTGAGACCTGATCTGAATGCAAAGGATCATTTAAGCATGAAAATGAAAGCTGGAAGCTGATTTTCTTGGAGCAATCTATTAGAGGGATCGTTGTGGAAGCATCTCCTTTCCCCAACCTCTCAAAGATTTCTCGTCCCATCCTGTCCCGTCCCATCCTCTCCCACCTCTTCATTAAATGATCATCCTTTGGCAAGTTTCACTGAGTTCCATGAAGTGCAAAGTATTTCCCAGTTGAACCTGAAGCAGAATCAAGTGGTGTCCATGCCAGCATCCTTTCCACCCTCTTTGCTACATTCTCCTTCTTCAGTTAGGTCTCCTGTCAGCCCGTAGGATCCTCACCATGTTCTCTGGCCAGTCCTAATTGTGTTGTTCATGTGCTCAGTCCTCACGCTTTTGGCCAGAATCCCTCCACCCTGCTCCTTTCATTCTGTCCCACAGTGTATGGCTGGAGCAGCTTCCATGACTTCCACTGTTTCCAGGGGGCTCTGGTAGCTGCATTTACTTTCTTCAGTGTAAAGGGAAATGCTTGGGGGCCATGAGGATATTCTCTTCTGCTGCTCAAATCCTTGGCTGCATCTTTCTTCATTTTATTCAAGGGAAGGGGAAGGGGAAGGGAACTGTGTGCTGAGAACTAGCAAGACAGCAGGATATACTGGTATATCTCCTACTACTATGCTAGTTCTCAGCACACAGTGTCTTTTTTTTTCCTTTTTGCTCACAGCATGTTTTTCGCCAGTAATTGTTCCTGAAAATGTGCGTCCAATACCCTGAAATCGAAGCATCTTCTGAAAAGAAAGCTCCTCCTGCCTACTCTGAGTGTCCTTGCCCCTTGTCCTCCCATGCTCACTTTTTATATTTTGATTTGATACCACTTCAGCTTTGACTTGTGATATGCCCCAGTATTGAGCCATCTGGTTCACAGCCTGTACTGATTGTCCACCATGTTTAAGTCCTCCTTACATGTCATGGTATTACTCGGCACTTTAGGACATTGAGAAATTCAGCATCTCTATCATGATGGGACTAGGGATGTGTCCAATTAATACAGGGGATTTTCATGGCATTGAAAATTTGGAAGGGGCTGTGAGGGCCACCAAGCCCAACCAGCAGCAATTGCAGGACACCAATTTACACAATCCCACTGAGATGGCTGTCCAGTTTCTTTCTGAATGTCTCTAGTAGTTTCTTTCTGAATTTCACCAGTCTCCAGGCAGCTGGTTCCATTCTGTATTGCTCTGACAGTGAGGAAAATTTTCCTAATGTCTAGACAGAATCTGAGTTGCTGCTACTTGAGTTGATTATTCCATGTCTTACTCTCCAGGATGATTGAGAAAAGATCTTAACCTTCCTCTTTGTGAAAGCCTTAGAAGTACTTGTAGAGTGATAGCATGTCCCCCTCAGTCTTCTCAAGGCTGAACAGGCCCAGTTCTCACAGTATCTCCTCATGTTTCCAAACCCTGGATCATTTTTGTATCCCTCCTCTGGAAATCATCCATCACTGCTACGCTTCCCTTTTGCCTTATTATTTTGGAGCCCTTCTGATTCCATGTTCTGTCCTCAGCCCCTGACTGTGGGCTTTCTGGTCTGGTGGACAATCTCATGTGCCTGTTATGAATGTCCCTTTGTCACCCACTGTCAACCATCAGCCTTCTTCTCTCAGGATTCTTCAACATTGTCCCTTGGGTTTGTTAAAGCAAACAACTTCCCTTGTAGGTTTGATGAGGGATGTGTCAGAGCTCTACCAATCTTTCTCTCCAGCATGCATACAAGGCCTTCCATTCTGTCCTTTCTATGAAAGGAAGCCAAGCAGACAAGAATCCTGGCATGCCTGCAAAAGGAGGGCTGCACAAGAAGCAACCCTCTTCCACATCACATGCAGTGGCTCAAGCAAAGGCTGCTGCATGTCCTGTGGGAGGTGGATGCTGCTTGCATGGTGTCATGAAGTAGCTCAGAGTTCCAGACAGGGGAAAGCAGACCTGAATTCAGGAAGCTGAGTCCAGGTAATCCATAGATTCACTTCTCCAGAGCAGATTCTTCACCTGTCCCTGGCCATCAGAATATTGTTCTGCATGCTCTGATTCCTCTGTGTGTAGGGAGGCAAGTCTGGGGAACTCAGGGAATCCACTGAGTTCATGTATCCATCAATATTGTGACTCTTACTGGGACTGTCCCTTCATCCAGAGGGGAGGGAGGGCAAGATGAAAGGGCTATCCGGACCCTCCTCCACCCATTATCTCTTTCATACTTCTGTCAGGAAAGCTGCTCCTTGTCTCCACTGAGCGTTTCATCCTTTTGACAGGTTTTGAATTATTCATTATGAACTGAACAGTGTACTGCAGGGATGTCTAAGCTGCTTGGTCTCCAGAGTCCCATGGCCTTGAATGTCAGCATCATAAAATAAATACATAAATACATCTCCAACTTGCCTGATTCTTGACCTTGGGGGTGCAGTAGGGATATTAACTGTCCCTGTTTTTATTATTACCCCTCTTTTTATTATCCTCATAGCTCATCCAATTGTTCACATCATGAATTGGTCTGTGGAGGCATTTAGTGTTGTTATCTAACCAGACATTGCTTGGAGTGAAAGTCAGAGGGTATAAGAAGAGAAAGAGTCAGTGAGAAGTTAATCAGTCCACCATATGAAGGTTGCAGAAAATGTATTGGTTTGAATTGTTTATTAAAACACTATGCTGTACAACAGTTGAAGCAGAGCAGAAAAAGCAAAATAACTTTGCAACAGAGGGTCAAGTCAGATCTTGGATACCCTTAACAGGTGCAGGAGATGTGTGTCGTTTCTATTTCATGATGCACATATTCTGAGACACATGCCTAGGAGAGGGTCACCAGAGCGGAGTTCCTGCGGAGCTCCCTCAGCACACAAGAGGGGGTAGCACTTCCCAATGTTGCAGCCTCCCAGCACCTGATATGGGCCATCCCATAGTTCACAGCCAGCTTGGGCAATGGCTAAAGTGGGAGAAGCTGGGGATACAATGGATCATCTCCAGCTGAGCTGCTACAGGCAGTATTGGAGGGTGTGCTGGCATCTCTAAACATCAAATCTAAACATCTCTAAACATCTAAACACCATGCATGGTGTCCAGAGGGCAGCAGGTAGTCCTTGTCCTCCAGCTCAGAGGCATCAGGACCTCTCAGATGACCAGATACATGAAAACGTTTGGGGTGCTTCAGGACAGAAACTTGATCACAGATTTCACAAAGCATTCTGGGCCTGAGCTGTCCTTATTTCAAAAGCTTCTTTGCCTCCAATAGAATTAGGCCTTGCTTGGAATACATGCTAATTCTTTGCCAAAGTTACCTCTGCAAAGGTGAACTATCTCCTTTAGGTGGTATTCAGGCACCAACTAATCTTCTGGAGCAGTGCTTATTATCCAATCCAAAAGATTGGAGATGCCAAGCAATCTTGTGCACACTGAGCACTGCAGGTCCCTGGCTTGCTAAACCTTTTGCAAAACTAGCTCATTGGTTTCCTTTGCTGTTTACTAAACCTGAACCAGGCCTGCTAGTTTCTGAGGATCCCTCAAACCTACAGCGCAAAATCATGTGTCTCTTTTACACAGATTTACAGGGTGTATGAAATTCTCTTCCACAAGGTGTCCTGATGGCCACCTAGTTGTGTGGCATTGAAAGCAGCAGTGATCAGTGCAAGGAGGAGAAACCTATCATCCCCTAGGTGCTGATGGCTGCACACCATTTGCAGAGTAGGAGGCAGCCCATATGTAGGTGCGACAGCAACTGCACCCCTACTCTGGGTGTGGAAAGTCTTGTGGAGCTGCTTGACCATGGTGAGAACAGGATTGAAGATTAGATGATCCAGCACAGCTCAATTTTATACAGCACAACTCCTCCTGGTTCTCTTCTAATTTTAGTTTGTGCTTCCTTGGCTAAGGTTTGCAGTCATATGTAGCAAAGTGTGATCTAAAGACTGAAATCTCAGGAAAAGTTAAAGCAGTGAATTACAAGAGACAGGCATTCCTCAATACATCAAAAAGAGTGCCAGATCCAATTTGGAATTTCAGTTCCCCGTAGCAGTTTTCCAGATGTAAAATCATTTTGGGGGGCATTTGTGTGCAGGTTGGAACACAACACTTGTGTACAGCAAAGCCTCTGAAAATAAGACCCCTAAAAATTAGTTCCCCCCTTTCATTTTCACAGTTAGGTGTTCCTTCGTGTTCAGATCAGGGCTCACTAGTATAATGTAGCACTTGGGGAGGAAGATGCAGCCCAGCAGCCCAGCACTGGAGGTCAAGATGGAGAAGACCTGCACAGCCACCATGTACTTGCCCCTGGTGCTCAGGTAGGTGGGCACAAAGGAGACCCAGACGCTGCAGAAGACCAGCATACTGAAGGTGATCAGCTTGGCCTCATTGAAGGCACCAGGTAGCTTCCTGGCCAGGAAGGCCACCGTGAAACAGACGGCAGCCAGGAAGCCCAGGTAGCCGAGGGTGGTGTAGAACATGGCCACAGAGTTTTCATTGCACTGCAGGATGATCTGACCTGCCTGGGCGTGCATGTCAGAGTCAGGGAAGGGGGGAGAAATACTCAACCACACAGTGCAGATAACTATTTGGGCAGTGGAACAGGAAATGACTATGGTGTAGGCCAGCCCTTTCCCCAGCCACCTCCTCATTCTGTTCCCTGGCTTGGTGGCCAGGAAAGCTAGCACCACAGTGATGGTTTTTGCCAAGAGAGAGGAGACCGTGACTGAGAAGATGATGCTGAAGGCTGTTTGTCGGAGAAGACAGGTCACTTTTGTTGGCTGGCCAATGAAGAGGAAGGAACACAAGAAGGAGAGCACGAGGGAGATGAGGAGGATGTAGGAGAGGTCTCGGTTGTTGGCTTTCACTAATGGAGTTTGTAAGAACTGTATGAAGATTGCTAACACAAATCCTGTGGCCAAGCAGAAGAACAGGGTGAAAGAAACAAGGATATATCCCAAATATTCTTCATAGGCTAGAAAGGTGTTTTCTTTGGGGATGCAGTGATTGTGGTCTTTGTTTGGATGCTTATCATCTGGACACTTCATACAGTCATCTGCATCTGCAGCAACAAGAGCAGCATCAGCTTTGTTGTTGTTGTTAGTCGTGAAGTCATGTCTGACCCATCGCGACCCCATGGACAACATTCCCCCAAGCCTTCCTGTCCTCCACCATCCCTCAGAGTCCACTTAAGCTCACACCAACTGCTTCAGTGACTCCATCTAGCCACCTCATCTTCTGCCATCCCCTTCTTCTTTTGCCATCTATTGTTCCCAGCATTAGCTTATCCATCCAAAAAACTCAATGTTCTTATACATTCCACCAGTAATGCATATTAGAGAGAGGAGCTATCCCTAAGAATCCAAAAGTCCAAGAAGGTTCAGAGGTGGATAGGAAGAGACAATTTCTGGTAGACTAGGAGTGGGTGGGGCATGTTCATCAGCAAAGCACTTCCCTCTGGCCTGCAACCTCTCTCTCAACAAGTGTGGAGTGACAGCAGCTAGTGAGGAGATGGTTCTCAGCAGCAGCGCCTCTCCTTGCATGTTGAAGAAGTGAGACAGAAAGATGGCCAAAAAAGAATCAGGACTTCTGCATGAATCGCTCCAACTTTATCCTGCTTAGCTGTTTGGAGAATGGTTTTCGGAAAGGAGCAGATGTTGGGGACAAACTACCATCGAGAATGGCATGTGTTCTGCTTCTGATACAAATGCTTTGGAGCAGGCAATGGCGTTACATTTCAAGACTGTTGGCCATTTGGAGGATGTTGCTATTAGTTTGTTTTAGAGTTGGATAGGCTAGCCTAGACTAGGATATGACAACCCATTTCTGGTTGATTTTACCTACAAGGGGCCACAGTCCATGCCATCCAGCAGCCTGAACATTCAAGCTGTTCAGCCCCCAAAGAATGCCTGTTACCTGGGCCCAGATGACACAGCACCTCATTGCCCTTCCTGCATTGCAACTGCATCTGCACCTTTCCATCCAAACCAAGCCAGTGCATTAAGCACTCTCTTTCCCCCTCTCATTCTTGTTTGGGGAAACATGCAGAACATTCCTGAGGGTAGGGCTGTGCACATCTCTTGAGTTTCTGGTTGTGTTATCCATAATAATAATTTGCTTTGTAATGTTAAGCAGAATAATATAATTCTGAACAGAATCTTTGAACTATTAATTAATTCAACAATATTGCAATTACACTACAAATGCTAATAAGCCCAATGCTACAATAGACCTGATTTAAGTGACATTCCACTAGAAGTAAAAAGAAGAAGGAAGGAAGGAAGGAAGGAAGGAAGGAAGGAAGGAAGGAAGGAAGGAAGGATCCTAAAAGCAAGGAGAATTTAGACAGAAATCAGGTATTCAGTAGAGTAACCCAATCAATGGAAAAAAGTTTGGCTTTCTGTTTTGCTTTAATTTAGCAGGAAGAGCATTGCTGTTCAGGCACGAAGTTGCACTCGACTTTTCAAAACACCATTCCTCCAGGTTCTCCTGTCCTCCACCATCCTCTGGAGTACAGGCAAGTCTGCACCCATCTGTCCAGTGACCCCATCCAGCCACCTCAGCCTCAGCTGTCCCCTTCTCCTTTGGCCATTTGGAGAATAGTTCTGCAATTTTTCATTCCTTGTTTGTCTGAACTTGTTTTTGTAATTTACTGCTCTCTCTCTCTGGTCTATTGGGCCATGTTCTAAGGCAGAAGCACACTTTGGGAGGGTCTAACTTTGCCTAATTATTGTCCTTTGTGCACAATCTACATTCAAAGTTACATTTCAAAAGTGTATTTAACCTTCTTTACAAACACTGTCATGTGTGCATGTATTATTGATATGCAGAAGAGACTTCTAGGCTGCCAGATCCATGGAATGAACTTATAACAATCTGTCTTGCAAGACTATTCCTTGCACCCCATTTTGTGAAATAATATACGGATCGTGCAAGGAAGGATGCAAACAAAGAAAGGCTTTCAAGGAAAGATTTACTCATAATGTTTGGGTGCCCCTTGCCTCTCTCCTCAGAGGTGTCTGCTTTCTCTGAGTTCACCCACCTTCCTTGGTTGAGATGGTCTCTCCTGTGCAAAGGACACAGCTGTAGCAGCAGGCCAGTCTCCCTTCCTGAGCCACCTTCATAAATCCAGGGTGACAACTGTCCACACAGCGGGAATGAGGCAGGGGCTGAACAGAAAGCGAAGGGACATCCAGGTGTGAGGAACACCCTCTAACCCTAGGCTCATTTTCCTTACAATATGCTCTGTATACAGGCTGGACAGAGAGGGAGATAAATGCACCCTTGTCTGACACCTTCTCCTCTGGAAAAATCTTTTGCTTCTGCGTATTCTGCTCTGACTGCAGCTCCTCATCTGTGATTCAGGTCACACATTGGTACAGTCAAGTGCTAAGGCAGCCCTGCTTCTTGCAGGACCATCTGGAGCTTCTCATGCTCCATGTGGTCGAAGCCTTTGCTGTGGTCTTCTTCAGAAATTCTTTGCTGTGCTCCTGGAGCCAGGACATATTTGCAATGTGGAGTGCCTCTTCCTTAACAGGATCCATCCTGGATGTCTTGACACTTCTCACTGCATACAGGGAGGCATTCTATGTTCTGCATACAGGGCAGTATTCTGCATACAGAGCAGTATTCTACCTTGAGCATTGCTCTCTTCCATGGACTCTACAGTAGTCCTCTACTTGCTGCACTGCCTTGCATCTCCTTTCTTGTGACTTGGGATTCCTGCTAAGTGTTTTGAAGCCATATGCTACTGGTTTGTTTTGCGTACTCACCAGCATATTCTTGTTAGGTTTTAGACTGATAGTCTCAGCAGTTACACAGGAATTCTAAAGTGCAGTTTTATTCTTTTTTTGTGACCTGTCTTTACAAAACCAACACTCCTGTGACCCATGACCAGGACTCACCTGAGCAAAAGGTGATCTCCTGTTACAAGGCAATATTAAAGCAATACTTTGTATGTCTGTATCTATCTGCCTATTGCATTTTTATGCTACCCTATAGGCTGAAGGCTGTCTGGGTGGCTAACTGCACAATCATAAACATTAAAACAGAGAAAAATAGAAAATTCAGAGAAAAATAAATGGCAATATTAATTAAAACCATAAAACATAACAGAGTAAAATGCAATATAAATCAACAGAAGGATAAACACTATATGAACAATAAAACAAAAAAAATGATAAAACAATAAACCAGCTGCAAGAACGATAATCATGACCTAAAAACATACTAAATAAAAAGGTCTGAACTTGGGAGTAAAAGCAAGGTAAGTGGGTGCCAGTCACACCTCCCTTGGACCCTACCTTGAAAAGGTCTTTTTCCTCATTCTATCTATTTAAACCTTGCAGCTTCTGGAGTTGAAAGGTCCAAATTGTGGCAAGAGGTGATGGGTGACCTCCTCATCAAATTCACAAATAGGGAGGTAAAGAAGCAGCTGTGATGGCTTAAATGGACAACTGAAACTGAAAGGCAGGCACCTAGACAACAACTGGGCTTACTTGCTAAGTGGCAGGGCTGCTTGAGGTCACTGCTGTTTGTTCCAGCCTAGACAGAGCAACGGCCACAAAAAGGCACTTCTCTCTGTCCATGTTAATTTCCCAAGCACATTTCAAATATAATCCCATCTCAGGCAGGTCACCTGGAGCAGTTGGCCAACAGAATGAAACACAAGGCTTGCTTCCACCCACCTGGCTGAGCTGCTCAGACCACGTGGCAGGATCCTGGTCAATGGTTATCCTGAGGTCTGCAGAGCCCCATCTTTCCACTCTCCCAAATTTCCATCTTACTGGAGTGCGATTGGGTAGCAGAAACCAGTTCACGATATCAAAGTATGCCCTCAGGTCTCCATTCTCATCCATGCTGGAAGTGTTGTAAGTCCAAAGGTTTCTTAGAAAGGAGTCAAGCTAGAAGGTCAAGGGAGACACAGACATTTCATGCACAGAATATGTCCACTGCTCAGTTCTCTCTGTGCCATGAAATGGCCTCATCGATCTGTCAGGGATTGTTCTAGACCAAAATGGCCTGATGTGGCATTAAAGTTTGCAATGGGTCCCATGTGTTCTGAAATCTCCCTCCACCTGATTCATTTCTCTGAGAAACTCTGTGTGGACAGACCAGCCAGGACAGCTCAGCATGGCACTGTGCTCAGAAAGGGACCACTGGAGCTCCAGATTCTGACCCCATGGGACCACAAAGTTCACTGGGTGACTGTGGGCCAGTCACAGACATCAGCCTAGCCTACCTCACAGGGCTGTTTTTGTAAGGATAAAATGGGGTGGAGGAGGACTGTGTAACACACATTGCATTCTGCACAGGAATTAAAAAGGGAGGTCCCAAAATCAGAATAATAATAAATATTCTGTGTATGGCTCCTCTTTCGGAGGCAATGGAATTCCTTGGAAGGACCTGTGAAGCAACTGGTCTAACCCCATGCTCAGTGCAGGACCAGACATGCTCAGTAAGGCACCCCAAGAGAAAGCTGCTCAGCTGCCTCTTGAAGGCCTTCATGTGGGACAGTTGAGATCAACAGGAAATGCTGACACAGTCCAGACTGGAAGCATTGTTCTTGTGTGTGAAAGCAGGCAAGCTCAAAATGAAAGGCTGAAAGTCAGCTGGCTAATAACAGAGACTCAGAAAGCAGTCAGGGAAGGAAGACCCGGGTGAATGCAATCAAAGGCCCAGAGAGTCCCCTTCCTGCTTATCTAATCCAGCACAGAAATAAGATTCAGCTGGGAGGGAGGGGGCCAGTTTGCCAGCACAGTGGCAGCCGGGTTAGGATGTTGCAAGGCACAGAGACAGGGGGGATTTCCATGTGGACTGGAGCCACGGATCCATGCAAGCACAATGGCTTTGCCCCAGTGATGGGGCAGGGCCACTTGCAACTTCTTCTTGGGAACCTAGTGCTAGTTGTCTAAAATAGGAAGGGTCACAAGGAACCTGGCAGCTGGATGCAACTCATGAACTGACCATTTTTTGCCTCACTGGACATTTTGTCCAAGGCAAGTTCCAAGGCAATTATTCTGAGCATCGTGTTCACTTGGAAGGAAGGAGCATGGAACAAGCACCTGCCAAGGTTTCATCAGCTGGTCTCCCTGTGTGTCTCCACACTCCACTGTCCTCCTGGATCTGGACCGATAGGCAGCATCCAAGGCTTGGGCCACAGCCTGGACACTGGTGTAGATGACACGGCTGTCCAGAGAGAGGATTTTCTCAAGGTCTTCTTCAGAGAGGGCCTGCAGTTTCTCTTCCCTCTCTGTGCACCTGGTCCAACCTTTCACAGAAAGCTCATGCTTAGAATAGGAGCACTGAAACGCTCCTTCCCAGTACCGTTCCATCAATGGGGACAGGAGGTGAAAATCACCATATCGTGTCCCTTCCTTGGGTGGGAGAAGGAAAGAAAACATTCTGTAGATGGGTGGGGAAGGAATTTTGCAGTGAGCCAAATCCAAGCTGAAGTCCCACACAGCCGTTATGATCCAGACAGTTCCTGTAATGTGTTTCAGGAAGCGATGGCTATAGAGTTGTATAAAGTATATCCCATTGAAATAGGACGTATTGTCTTCATCATGAACAAAAACACTGAGCAGTCCTGATGCCAGAAATGAAGATGGAGTGACCTGCAGTCGGCCTGTAAATGTTCTTGGGATGATTTGTGTGTAAACGACACAGATCCCATTCCTTGTGAGTTCCAGAGCCAATGTTCTCATGAACCTCTCCCCATGCTCCGTGTCCAAAGCAACCAGGCCAACCAGTGTCCAGCGGAAATGGCAGATCAGCTTTGCAATCCTTGAGTGCTGCGTTCTGTCTCTGGGGACCATTGGATGGAAAAAAGGCAACAGAGCTTTCCCTCCCTGGACAAGATCCATGAAACCATAACTGACCAGGCACAGAAAGGGAGACATGAATGATGAGCTTAGTTTCAGCTGGCATTTCCATCATGAGAAAAGACATGAAGAGTGAAGGGACAGAGGCTCTTTATGGTCCCTTTAAGACAAGCTTTCTTTCCTCCCTTGTGTGGCTTGGCCATGCGATGCCCTCTTAGGACTCCCAGTCACAGGATGGTTCTGCAAATGTCTAAGCTTGCAGAACACAGCCATGGCTCAGCCCATATTCCTGCAACTAGGCAGATTCCAATGCGTCCTGCAGGTTCTCTGTGCCACATTTCATTATGGTGTGAAACTTAACACGGTCCCCTCCTCAGCCACCACCTTTGGAGCAATGTAAACTTGAACAAGAAAAAAATTACTGCCTGCTCTTTGGGGAAATGTGTAAGCTGAGAATGGGCAGATTAGCACTATCTCCTTAGCACTCAAAGGTCAGCTCTCCATCTTGCCGACCCATCAGTCCTTCCCATCCTAAAGGTACTTTTCCTCTTTGGGTACAGTGAAAGGATGCTGTCTAAAGCTGAGAGTCAGGAATTAACTTTTGAATAAAGTTTGAACTTTGAACTTGAAGTAAAATGCATCTCAAATCACTCTTAAAATCTTTGGGAAGCAGCCAACTGGCTGCTTATGTTCCCAGAGACTCCTTTCTACCCTGCCAATTTGTTTGTATGACTTGTGGCTCTGGATGAGTCTGCGGTGCTAGCCAGATCCCCTGCATAGGTGAAAGAGGCTTAGCATTTGCAAGGGGGAGCACTGAAAGGAGCTGAAGTGCTCATTTTGGGAGGGAAGTAGCTCGGTGGAACTCCCTGGTGGGATCTCTGAGTGGCCTTGTCCCTGAAAGGAGAGCCCCCTGTACTCCCTAGTTTTCTCAGAATCGCTGAGTGGTGATATACAAGCAGTAGGTGCTCCTTGCAGAAGGAAACCAGCAGAGTTCCAAGAGTCAAGCAGATTCTGCCCTTGGTCTTCTGACATTCATGGTGGATGTCCAGGACCTGATCTTGGAGAATTGCTGGGTGGAATTAGAGGCATCCTACAGATAGCCCTACGCTCCGCACCCCCACCTGTGGGATCTTGTAGCTGCTCAACATGCTTGAAATCTGAATTGAGAGATCAGGGTCAGACTCCTCAAGAACCACGAGCTCTTTGTTCTGCCTTCCACAGCTGTAGTTTGGGATGTTTTTCTGCCCCGACGAGAGCAGACTGAATACGGCATCCGAAGTCATCCTTGCATCAAAGTAGTTGTCATGGATGCTGTAGCCCAGGGTGATGTTGCGTAGAAGCTGGGGATTCTGGTTGATGTCACGGGTGGCAAATAGAACTGACATGACCTTCCAAATCTTCCTGAGTGCTTCACTGCAAAAGTACGCAAGGGAGATAATGTGCTGATCTTCACCGACATGAGAAGGAGGGTGCACCAGAACCCTGGATTTGCTTTCTAGCACATGAGGCAGCTGTGAAAATGACCCAAACCCCAAGTCCAGCAGTCAGCCTCATGTGAAAATGACATTCTCTGCAAAAATGTGGCAAGGAAGATCTACACAGGGGGTGCACAACTTGCCAGCCTCATGAAACTACAACACCAGACCCAGGTAACACTGTGACAGGAATTCCAATGACTACACAGTTCTAATGTGCCTGTGGGAAGGGACAAGGCTGTCTGCCGTGCCTGGAAAGGCAGGGCACAAGCTGCTGGAAAGCGACCTCTGCCCATTCCCACATCTTTGCAAAGAGCAGCAGGAGCACAGGAGAAGGGCCCAGACTTGGGCAATCCTCAGCTGGTGGAGAGTACTGCAGGTATTAAAGGAGGATTGGAGTGTGCAATAGCAGCACAGCACAGCAGAAGAGCAAACTGTGCCATCGCAGAATGACTTGCCTGTGAAGGTGGGTGCTGGAAGGAGTCCCCTGAAACTGGAACCCCAAAAAATTAGAAACAGTTGCCGAAATGACCCCGCTGATGTGCAGCTCCCCTGGCAGGTAATATCCTATGGGGTCCATTCGACCCCTTCGCAAAATCAAGGGGCAGGTTGACTTCAGATGCGCCACACAAGCCTCCTGGGGAAGCAAGAGCAGTATGAGAAGTAGCACCATTTGGGCTGCAGCCAGTCCAGCACCCATCATAGTGACTTGTCTTCATGCTGGGTTCCTGCCCAGCTAATTGGAAGATGCCAACTTCCCCTTGAAAGACTGGGAATTTGGTGGCTTCATTGCAGGAGGAATGGGAGTAGGTTCACAAGGTGGGACTTCTCCCCCTTGGAAATATGGACAGAGCCCAGCCATTCAAGTCTGCAGCCACAAAGGACAGGAGAACAGAATATGCTCATATCCACAGCACCCTCCTCACCTGCCCTCAGTCCCACCCCAAGCTCCAGTGAAGCAGGAGGCATTTATGCCCAGGTGTTTTTGCCCCTGGGTGTGAGACACTGTACCACTTTGTCCTTGAGACTGATATGCATGGCAAAGGCAACTGTCAGAGACAAATCCTTGGAGAGTTAATGCTAATAACAAAGGTGCAGATAACAAAGCACCAGGGGTCTGAGAACTGCAAGGAGGGCCAGGATCCCTTCTGCAACATCCTGCACTCTGCTTGTGACAAAATGCCCAGCTGGAAAGCAGGTGCTAAGGAAATCCTCTGCATGTCTGCAGCTCAATGTGGGTTACCAGAGTGGTGGCAAAGCTCAACTAACTTTGCAAGGATGGAGGGGAGAGAAATTCCCAAGAGCCAGAATCAAACTTGCCGTTCAAGGTACACAAGAGAGGGTCACTCTGGCCAAATCAACAGATAATATTGACCTGAGGGGACACCAATTTTCAACCTTTCATTTAGAAACATAGAAAGAGAAACAGAGCAAGTCAGAAGGGGTCTCCGTGGCCATCTAGCCTGACCCCCTGCTCCAGCTGGCTCTGCTCATGACAAGCCCACCATGGGCATGTCTAGCCGATCCTTGAACACCCGCACCAATGGGCTCTCAACCACCTCCCGTGGAAGCCCATTGCATACCTTCGGGGACCTGACTGTCAGGAAGTGCTTCCTGACATCCAAATGGAACCTTGGTTCTCTGAGCTTTGCTCCATTGGAGTGCATCCTACCTTCACCTGCAGGGGAGAACCCACCTCTATGTGACACCCCCTCACATACCTATATGTCACCAATAGATCCCCTCATACCCCATCCCCTGCAAACCAACCACCAACCTTGTGCACCAACACTGCACTGACTCCAACCTGGCTATATCCTTTCTGTAATGAGGGGCCCAAAACTGAGCACAATACTCCAGTTGCAGGTGCACCAGAGTCGTATAGAGTGGTAGTAATATCTCTCTCGATCTAGAAGCCACACTTCTGGCTATGCAACCAAGGTTGGAGTTCACTGTCTTAACCACCACATCTCACTGCTGACTCATGTTTAGCCTGCAGTCAACCATCACCCCAAGGTCCCTTTCAGAAGTGCTGCTCTCCATCCACTTGTCCCCTAACCTATACTTATGACACCCATTCCTGAATTCAAAAGTTTTATTTTTTTTCTATTAACTAAACAAATAATTATTCTAAAGATTGCAGACATACTCTGAAAAAAGTCTTATTTCTCTGTAAAAATGATATATATTGTAGCCCATATTAGTGTTCCAATTCTGTAGCCATTGATAGAAAAAGTCCCATGTTTGGTAGTAAACTGTATCTTCATTTTCCTTATGAGATAGTCAGTCTATCCATTTCAACACATGACACCCATTCCTATGCCCCAAGTGCAAGACTTTGCACTTATCCACATTGAACACTGTCCTGTTGTCTCCTGCCCACTTCCATAATATTTCCAGATCCTTTTGGATCTGGAATATCTGCTCCTCAGTTGTGACCATTGCTCCATTTTTAGTATCATCTGTGGATTTGATCAGCAGACTGTTCATCCCTTCTTCCAAGTCATTGATGGAAAGATTAAACAGGATTGGCCCCAGGACAGAGCCCTGGGGGACCCCGCTTGTCACTGGCCGCCTTCCCAATGATTCACCCCTAATGGTTACCCTCTGCTTTCAGTCAGTCAACCATGTCTTAATCCATCGAACAGTGAGTTATTGTATCACAAAACTCAGTTTCTCAACCAGGATATAAATGGAAACTTTGTCATAGGCAAGATCTTTGGCAAAGGAACCTATTTTCTAGTTATGGATTCCTCAAGTTTTCCTAGTAATCACTGCACTGTTTTCAAGGTTTTTGCAGAATGACTGCTTTCCAATGTGCTCCAGAATGTTCCCAGGGATTGATGTCTGACTGACTGACATCAGGTTCCCAGGTTCTTCTTTCTTGCCTTTCTTAAAGATGGGGACAAGAATAGCCCTGCTCCAGTCATCTGGCACTTCTGCCCTCCATGAGTTCTCAGTGGGAATGCACAATGGTTCTGAGAGTACTTCTTCCTGTTTATTTATGACTCTTGGGAAGAGTTCAGCTAGTAAACTCACTCATACCTTACTCACAAAAGTGCTTGAATCCTGAGGAAGCAGTGAAGTGGCCATGTTCACTGAGGACACTGAAATATTTAGGGTGCCTAAAATGACAAGCAGTTGTGCACAGCAACAAGGGATCTCTCCAAGCTGTGAGAACGATTGTTCCACTGGCAAATAATAAGCAAGTTTGGAGTGATGTATGTTGGGGCAAAAACTCCCAGCTTCAGTTATGCATGGAAGGCATCTGAGCTAGCAGTGACAGAGCAAGGAAGGATCGTGAGGTAGTAGTGGAAACCACATATAGTGGTAGATGGGAGGTGGTTGAGGCCCCATCGGTGAGGGTGTTCAAAGATAGGCTGGAAATGCACATGGTGGGCATGTTGTGAGCAGAGCCAGCTGGAACCGGGGTCAGACTAGATGGCCTGGGAGACCCCTTCTGACTCACTATGTTTCTATATCAAATGTTGGCCTGGTACAGAGCTGCTGTGGAAAAGACTAAGTCCATGCCAATGTCAGGAAATACCAGTTTAGTAGAATGGGAAAATGTAAACTTGGATTCACACAGAAGACAGAAACCCCTGAATGTCAGCAGTTCTACTGATGAGAACACCCAGGACCCCCTCTGCAGCAATAAAACTACAATAATATTTTATAGGGTCAAAAGTACCAGTTCTTTCTCAGCAAGAGGCTCAGGGACACTGCAACCTGATCTTACATTGAAAAGGCACACATAAGCAACATAAATACAACATAAAATAGAACTGCCTTGATGGTAATTGCCTTATCTAAATCATTGATGCCCCCACTCTTGGAATATTGTGTTTTGTTCTGGCTGCCTTGACTGAGGGGAGGATGGGGGTTATAGAGTTTGGAAAAGAGCAGGGAAAGATTGCCAAAATAGTGAAGGGGCTCAAGAAACTCCCCTGTGAGGAGTGAGCGCAACACCTGGGATGGTTTAGCTTAGGGAAAATGGGAGTAAGGGAGATGTCATGTTGGTGTTTAAAATGAAGCCTTGTGTGGAGAAAGTGGAGAGGGGGACATTTTCCCCCCTCTGCCAAACTACCTCAATAAAAGGAGTCATCCATGAAGCTGATGCGTGAGAGGTCCAGGCCAGTTCCAAGGAAGGCCTTCTTCAAAGAGTGCAGAATTAAACTTTGGAATTAGTTCTGCAAAATGTGATGAAGGTCACAACTTGAGTGGCTTTAAAGGCAGTTTGCACAAACTCCTCAAGGAGACATCTAAGAATCCCTGCTAATTTTGGTGACTTTATTCTCCTTCCACAATCCAAGGCAGTGGAAGTACCCCTAGCTTGATCCAGCTGAACCCTTCTTGTGTTTTTAAGAGGACTTGGAAGTGGGATTGAATACTACAGCTCACCAACTCTTTGCAGCCTCACAGGCACTGCACAAAAATCCTGTTCCATATCCCCTCATCTTGATCGAAGTTGCAAAGTCTGAACTGCCCAAGAAAGGGGACCAAAGTGGGAATGAGACATCCCCAACACAGGCAGCTTAAGGGAATGGAGGGCCACCAGAAAGACCACCTTAGGCAGGGAGGCAATTTCCCAAAGATCTTGATGGAACCAACAGTATTCCTGCCTTGGTTGTTGTCTCACTCTCTTGGAAGCCTGTTTGCTGTCGTGCAGCCTGCAGTGAGGTCCCCAGGTCTGGAGAGGTTGCCCATCTTGTGAACTGAGGGAACTTTGTGGTCATTCTGACCCTTAAGCCTCTCCTGGCCTGACCTCTCCAACTCATGGCCCTGCCTATCCCCTCAGGCTCTCCTGATCCTGGCCCAGCTGAATGTGCTTTTTCTCACGGAAGCTCAGCCAAGCTCAGCTGCCTCCTTGGTCATCCAAGTTTATAGGTTTGGAAGTTTCCACAAAGTTGTATCCCCCAGAGGTGTTCCTTCCATGGGCAATTAAGAAAACCATGGTGATTTTCTCTCTTCTACCATGGGATTTTTCTGAGGTTTCCTTTGACATAAACATCATGATCACCAGCAACTGGAGGGCATGCCTTGCCTGGGCATCTGAAAGAGCAGGCAGATGAATACCTCCAGCATGACTGGGTGCTTCATGGGAGACTTGAAGCAGGAGAGGAGGACAATGCAGGTCAGGAGCCCTCTGCTGACCAGGCCTCTTCAGGTGTGGAGTCCCGGCCATCTTGGCTCCATCAATAGGAAGCCAGCAAAGCTGCAGCCTTGGAGAGGGCTTGGCCTCATCAGATTAGCTGGCTGGGGCCCTGGTGGGAGAAGCAGGCTCTGGGATGGAGGATGGACAAGGCATTGCCACAATTCAGCTGCTGCTGCTGCTGCTCTTGCCCCAAGTAACCTTCAGGATGCAGCCCCAGGAAAACTGTCCCCTGGCATTGCCAAGAGGCAGGCTGGATCCCGCCAGCTATGACAGACCTGGGAACTACCTCCTTGGTGGGATCGTCACAGTGACCAATGCATATTTCTCCAATGATGCCATTTTCACCCAGCCCCACACCAGCAGCATTCTCTATAGGCAAGTCACCATGCCACGATGAGGGACTGTCCGCTACTCCACTCTCTTCCGTTTTCACAGGCTAGGCCTCATGCACCATTCTCTGGTGCTCCAGATGAGGACTCAATCCACTTGCCTTTGCAGAAGCAATCTGGCAAGTATCACAGGAAGGTCTCACCCCCTGCAGAACCGGCTGTTTCTGTCCAAGAGGCTGGCTCTGCAATGCGGTCATTCTGTAAAAGATCAAGAATTCTAGCCTGGGCACAGAAGACACATTTATTTATCTGTGTTTAAGTTATTAGATCTGATAATAAATGCATTAGAGGAATGTGTGGCTGTCTCCCAGGGCTTAATGGAAGTTGCTCAGGTTTTCAAGGCGGGAGATTGTTTGCTGCTCTATTTGTCGTGCTTCCCATTCTGAAAGGCACAGCACAGTGAGACTGCTCAATAAGGGCATGTTCCTGCTTTTCCTACCAGTTCGATTTGAAGGGAAGTTCCTCAGCTGACAGTGATCCAGATTCACCATTAGCACTGGGCCAATTTCTATTAGTAAGCATTGCATACACTCATGGCTTTTCCTGGCCCTTCCTGGGGCCTGACTGCAGATTCTGCTATTGAGAAACTCCAAATAAATCTCTTTTTTCCCTGAGGCTTTTTTGTTCACTTGTTCCTTTAATAGATGGAGCTCACCTGAGGTGGCTGCTACATTTAGTTTTAAAGTTTAACCTGTTACATTGTTTGCTTTTGCATTTCACTGCATTGAGGAATTGCTTTTATTCTGGTATCTGTTGGGCATCACCAATTAGTTCTTGCTGTTCTGTTGAAATTCCTGAGCTGGCATCTTAATACCCACACCCAAAACTTAAATGACTCTTATGCCTTTATCTTGGCTGTATCAATACACTGTAGTCACTGATATTCACTTTACCTTCATGTTATGCCCCTCTGCAGTTTCTTCCTATTGTTTTGCTCATGAATACATTGTCTATTGGCATGTATTGTTTCTTTCCTCTTTCCTGTTCCTGGGTATTTTACTAGAATCCTGTAAAACACTCTGTGTATGGTCTGGAAATTTGTATTTTGTTTGTGCTCCTCTACCCGGCAGTGATGTTGTAGGTTTCCCTCTGCAGAGGCATTTTCTTGGGTGTTCTCACTCACCAATAAAACTGCTGAGGGTTGTCATACAGAGGTCTCCCTGTGGATCTGAGTGGATTTTCTTGCGGGCTGCAACACCGGGATTCCCTGATGCTGCCAAAGGGGGAAGTGGTGGTGCTCACTTTGCTGCGCCCCACGGGCAGACACAGACATTGCTCTTAGACCAGGCCTTTCCCATGTAAGGTACATTCCTGCAGTGGGCATTGCTTTCTGTCCTTCCTTCCGTCCTTCCTTCCTTCCCTCCCCCCCTCCCTCCCCCCCTCCTAAATGTGATTTTAAAAAAAAATCTCAGTTAAGGGCTGATTTGATGCTATTTGTTTTGATGTCGAAATTGATGTTTAGTGCCCAATGCAAAGGGAAAGTTGTGGGGATGAGCAGACTTGTCCATCCAGTGTGGATGCGTTTTGTGTTTCCTTCCTTCTGCTTTGCCATTACTTGATTTTTAGGGAACAGAGATGGAGAGAGGGGCTGGTTGATTGCTTGTAAGGCTCACACAGCAGGGTAAGCTGTTTATGTTTTATATTATAACCTGAGATGGGCCAGTTTTTAATTTTGTTATATGTTTTTAATGATGTTACCATGTTGTAAGCCGCCCCGAGGCTATTGCAAGGGGCGGCATATAAATTTTTAAATAAATAAATAAATAAATAAATAAGCCCTGTTCAGCCTGGAAGCCAAATGGTCCCAGTGTTTCTGGAAGGCAGTCAGGCACCTTGGAGGAGAACTGCCCTTCCCCTTCCTCCCACTTCTTGTGCAGGTCCCCCCAGGGCAGCTGTGAAGGAGGAAATGTGGGCAGCCACTGGGGGGCAGGTGGTGGTGGGAGGTGGCAGGATTCTTCTGCCCACCAATGCTGCCAGCCGAGAGAATCAGGTGGGGCAGGCTGGAACATGGTTGCTTGTCACCCACCCTGGCCATGAATGGTGCTCCTGCACATGCCCTCTTGGCTGAGATTCATAGAATCATAGAAGCATTGAAAGGGCCCATGAAGGCCATTCGGTCCAGCCCCTGCTGGTGCAGGTCACCAAGTTACACAATCCCACTCAGATGGCTGTCCAGTTTCTTTTTGAATGCCTCTAGAGTGGGAGATGAGAAAGGAGTTCGGCAAGGCTGTATACTGTCACCCTGCCTATTTAACTTATATGCAGAGCACATCATGAGAAAGGCAGGGCTAGATGAATCACCAGTTGAAATCAAGATTGCTGGGAGAAATATCAACAACCTCAGATATGCAGATGATACCACTCTCATGGCAGAAAGTGAAGAGGAACTAAAGAGCCTCTTGATGCGGGTGAAGGGGGAGAGCGCAAAAGTTGGCTTGAAACTCAACATTAAGAAAACTAAGATCATGGCATCTGGTCCTCTCACTTCCTGGCAAATAGATGGGGAAGAAATGGAGGTAGTGAGAGATTTTATTTTCCTGGGCTCCAAGATCACCGCAGACGGGGACTGCAGCCAAGAAATTAAAAGACGCTTGCTTCTGGAGAGGAAAGCTATGGCAAATCTAGATAGCATATTAAAAAGCAGAGACATCACCCTGCCAACAAAAGTGCGTATAGTCAAGGCTATGGTTTTCCCAGTTGCAATGTATGGCTGTGAAAGCTGGACAATAAGGAAGGCTGAGTGCAAAAGGATTGAGGCCTTTGAGTTGTGGTGCTGGAGGAGACTCCTGCGAGTCCCTTGGACCGCAAGGTGATCAAACCGGTCAGTCCTAGAGGAGATCAACCCTGACTGCTCTTTAGAAGGCCAGATAGTGAAGATGAAACTCAAATACTTTGGCCACCTAATGAGAAGGAAGGACTCCCTAGAGAAGAGTCTAATGCTGGGAACAATAGATGGCAAAAGAAGAAGGGGACGGCAGAGGATGAGGTGGCTGGATGGAGTCACTGAGGTGGTTGGTGTGAGCTTGAGTGGACTCCGGGGGATGGTGGAGGACAGGAGGGCCTGGAGGAATGTTGTCCATGGGGTCGCGATGGGTCGGACTCGACTTCGCGACTAACAACAACAACAACAGAGTGGGAGAGCCCACCACATCTCCAGGCAGCTGGTTCCACTGTTGTATTGCTGGTTCCAAAAACAACAGGTTCACCTCCTTAACAGTTTGTCCTAGATGTTCACTTCCAACACTGGCATATTGGGATTGATTGATTGTTTCTGTGTGTCTATGTGCCACCCTACTCCCCAAATAAAGAATCGTTGCCTAGAGCTGAAAGGCAAACAGCACTAGGACAAGAACACTTCCTTGGAGAGGGCTTTCCACAGGTGAGGTGCGACCATGCAGAAGGCCTTTCTCCTAGCCATCTTCCTCATCACTTCATTAGGGGATGACTCTTGGAGAAGTACCACTTTTGAAGATCTCAGTGATCTCTCAGGGCTACATGGGGACAGGAGTTTCCTCAGAAAACTTGGCAAGCCGTTCAAGACTTTGTATGTTAATGTCAACACTTTGAGTTAGCCCTCATTCCCCTCCTCCCCAAAGGATTCCACAACTGACCAGAGAAGGTAACCCTAGGCTGTCCTCATGTCACAAATTGCCCTCAAACACACACACTTTTCAAAGAATCAACTGCTGCACTTGTAGCTTCAACTCAGGTTCCTTATGCTGCAAGTAGGAAGGGTCCAAAAATAAGACCAGAGTTTTGTATTGTCTGGAAAGCAACTGGGCCCAGTGAAGCACATTCTGACTATCCACTACACATTTACATTTGCTACTTGTGCAGGGAATTAAGCCAAAAGTCCTGGAAGATCCTCTCCTTCCTCTTTGCCACTCAGGAGATCCACCGGAACCCCAGCCTCTTGCCCAACCTCACCTTGGGCTTCAGCATCCATGACAACTATTTTGATGCAAAGATGACTTCGGATGCCATACTGCGCCTGCTCTCGTCTGGTCGGGAAAATGATCCCAACTTTAGCTGTGGGAGAGGGAGAGAAGCACTCATGATTCTTGAGGACTCTGATGCCGACATCTCCTTCCAGATATCTAACATGTTGGACATGTACAAAGTTCCACACATATTGATGGAGAAATGTGGGTTCTGCATCTGAAATCTTTCCAGGCACTGAAAAGTGGATTGTGGAGGTTCACATAAAGAGACTGGAGGCAAATGGCAGCTTTTATGAGGGACAAACCGATCCTAGAAAGGGTTTCTGCTGAGGATGAAGGCTCAGGCATGTCCTCCTCAGTCGGTTCCTCTTCCTGTGGGGCTGTTCCCAAGGCTGCCTCCTCAGTGGCTCCTGAGATGGATCCAGACCCTCTTTCACCAAGCTGCCGGACTCTGGGGCCGGGTTCTCATATAGGGGAAGCCATGAGGTTCCCACCTCAGGATGGGCTCCTGAGGGGGCTGATCCGGGTCCCCGACCTGCCGCTCAGCACATTCACTTTCCCAGGAACCAGGGAAGAAGGAGGGCATGTGGTTCAGTCTCCAGGCTGTGCCAGGGCTTCTCTGTCACCTGAACAGGGTTTTCATGAGATGCCCATGAACCCGTCTGAGCTGCCGTGCCATCATGAAGCAGGGGCTGCACCTGAGTGGGGGCACACGGGGGGCGAGGCTGGGGGCCGGGACCCAGGAGCCCCTGCGGCCTGCTGGCTCCCACGTTCCACATCTCCTGGTCCCAAGGGGGACTCCAGTAGATCTGATGTGTGTTTGTGATGATGACTATGTAGTTTGTAGGTCAAAAACTCCTATAAAATTTATTCTAAAAAAACAATTACCGTATTTTTTGCTCTATAAGACTCACTTTTTCCCCCCTCAAAAGTAAGGGGAAATGTCTGTGCGTCTTATAGAGCGAATATGTGCGTGCAGTAAGTCTGTCAGATGTGCAGCCCATGGGGAAGTGATGGGGAATGTGCCTGTGATTATGTGCCCATTTGATTGAGAATATTTTTTTTTTCTTGTTTTCTTCCTCTAAAAACTAGGTGTGTCTCATGGTCAGGCGCGTCTTATAGAGCGAAAAATGTGGTATACAAGTAAAAATATTTAACATTAAAATATTAAAAATATTAAATTTACTCCTTGGCAGGTGTTTCTCTCAAAATGAAGAAAGGTTTCGTGAGACACCAGTAATGATAATCACTGTTGATTCAGTGTAGGTTTCCTTCAAATGGTTCTGGGATGCATGTTTTTATGCTTGCTTTCACAGTGGGGGCTTATTTGAGGGAGGTGTGTCAGGGATGCTGCTCAAGAGGAAAAGCTGAGTATGAGAGTTGGGGTTTCTTCATGGGCCTAATCCTGAGGGGTGCTGACTTAACAATATATATATATTCATGCAAAAATGGCAAATGTCCCATTTCGGAAGGTTTGGATCCTGACCTCCCTGTCAGAACTTGAAGCACACAAAAACTCTAAACTGAGAAATTTTTTGAAGAACCTTCATGGAGCTTTGTACTTCAGAGCCCACACAAAGGATATTCTGGCATTCAACGCTTTTTTCCTCGCTTTAGATCCATTTTAGATGTCTTCCTTCTTCAGTGGTGGGAATGGGCATTCTGGTGTAAGTTACCATGATCAAGAAACACCCTTCCACGGGCACGGGAAAAGTGTACAGGGCAGGAGATGCAGAAGGATCCTATTGAGTTCCGGTTTCAACTGGGCATGTCCAGTCACACCTACCGCATCTACAATGCCATCTATTCCGTGGCACATGCACTCCATGACTTGTCCTCTTCTGGATTGAAATATCCACCAGGGAGAGAAGGCAAGAGTCTTTTGGACATTCGGCCATGGCAGGCAATGTCTGAATTCATGAGCTTAATGTGGGATCCCTGATGGTTTCTCAGTCAATGTATCCTGGAAGCAAAAGTTAGCCTGCAAGGAAGATTGCTAGGCCATCTTACGGAAATCACAAGAGACTGTCCCTGCAGGTAAAGGTAAAGGTAAAGGTTTCCCCTTGACGTTATGTCCAGTCATGCCTGACTCTAGGGGGCGGTGCTCATCTCCGTTTCCTAGCCGAGGGAGCCAGCGTTTGTCCGCAGACATTCTCCGTGGTCATGTGGCCGGCATGACTAAACACCGAAGTGCACGGAACGCTGTTACCTGCCCACCGAAGTGGTACCTTTTTATCTACTTGCATTTGCATGCTTTCGAACTGCAAGGTTGGCAGGAGCTGGGACGGCGCACGGGAGCTCACCCCGTGTGCAGATTTGAACCGGCGACCTTTCGATCAACCAGCCCAGCAGCACAGCGGTTTAAACCACTGCGCCACCTGCAGTCCCGTCCCTGCAGAGTTCTCCCCAATTTCTCAGAAATTGCATCCAATAGTGACCGACACTTAGTAGTGACTGGTGGGGCTTCTGAATAATGATGATCTTGTGATTGTGCTCATCATGAAGGGAGACAGAAGCAGCCCCCATGCCAGATATGTAGATCTTATCTAATATAAGAACACAGTAAGGTAGAGTTGGCCTGCTCTACTGGGAATCCTCCTTCTTGCCCGCAGGTGAACCCACATGCTGACTGCCACAGGCAAACACTTTCCAGCTCTTTTATCAAGATCCAGATGAGGAAGGAGACTTCAGGCAAAGATGCCCAAGCCTGTGAGCAAGGTTACCAGAGCAGATATCACCAACAGGGGCTGCATCTAACAATGAAAGTATACTATAGAATAGGAAGGAAAAAGAGGTCCCTTAACTTAATGGGAGTCAAAGACCCTTGGAAGAGACTTCCATTCACTCACGGTCCGCATTTCAAGTATTTTTTGCATTTTCAGATAGTGGGTCCTCTGAGGAATGTCCGGTTTAACAACAGTGCTGGGGAAGAAAACTCTTTCACTGAATATGGCCAAAGGCAAGATCTCCTGAACTGGGTCCTGTTTCCAAATGGATCTGTAAGCACTGCGAAAGTTGGACGGGTTGATGTGGGAGCTCCCCCGGGCCAAAACTTCTCCATCTGCTCTGCGGCAATTGTGTGGGCCACAAAGGTTCATGTGAAGTGTGCCATAGACATTGGCAGGAATCACTCCCACTCTTGGAGAAAAGATGCAATGCTTCTTCATGAGACCAACACCCTTTGGAATGCGGGGAAGTGGAGTGTATTTGGGAAGCAGGAAAACTTTTGCTCACCAAAAATCCCATTTTCTGTTTTTGCACTCTTGAGCATGCTCTAATGAAATATCCCATGCCTGAAGTCCTGGAGTAATACTTCCAGCAATAGGGAAGAGCAGGCATGGTGGACCTATGGTTGGACCAAGAAGACGGCAGCCTCCAGAGAGGCTGGCCCTTCCTCAGATGGCATTTAATAGGAGCCTCTGTCTCAGTGCTGCTGAGGAAACTGGAAGCATTCAGAAAAAGTTCATTCCACCTAGATTGGTGACCCCATGTGCCAAACCGTGCAAAGCTCACGTGGGTGGAATGTCTGTTGAGTAACTCTTCAGTGCATTTCTCTCTTACAAATATCTTAAGGTCCTGCTTTACTTCAATATAGGAAACCCCACATGCAAGGTGTGTGGAGAGGTGCCTTCCAGGGCGCTGGAGGAGAGTTCCAGAGGGGAAGCCGGCCTGCTGCTACAGATGTGAACGTTGTGCAGCAGGGATGTTTTCTACCTCCATAGGTACCACAAGCATGAAAAACCATTCCTAGATTTTAGGTGTCATGGGGAGAAAATCGAGGAAGGAGCAAAGAAACATCCTAGACAGGGAGGATGGTTCATATTTACTGATAGTTGCTGTTGCCAGTCTGAATAGTATGTTAGATTTCAGATATCTGGGTATTTCTGATTGGCAAAAGTGCACCAGTTGCAGAGTAATACTTCTATGGAAATAGCCCAACCATGACCTCAATACAGAATGAATACTCTCCTGCTGTCCTCAATTTTCTTTTTCCTTTGAAGACCCCATTTCTAACTTTACATGAGACATAAAATGCATTTGGACGGACAGGCTGTCAGGGCAACCACTGGGTCCTCCTTGTGACATTGGAGAGCTTCAACCCTGTGTTAAATAGATCACCCCTTTTGCAGTAGCGATTGGAGCCACCTTTTCTCCAGCTTCTGCCTGAAGCCATTAATGGGTTGGATTCATTTTCTGTGCTCATTCAAACATTGCTACAGGGGAAAGGTTGTAGTACTTCTCCTGTACTCATTTTGAGTTGCCTCATTTTCTCCTTTCCAGATATGAGTCCTGTCCTAGGAGTGGTCATTCGGTGATGAAGGGACACATTTTTCATGTTCAACACTGATGGTCTAATTCCCAAAGATGACATATAAGGAATCAAGGGCATGAATTAAGCTAAGGAAAGAATTCCTCATCTTTCTGGGAGGGCTGTACTAGACTAACTTGTGCACCTGGGCTGAGATATTTTATTTATTTTATTTATTTATTTACAGATTTATAGGCCGCCCCTTGCCACAAGCCTCGGGGCGGCTCACAACCTCGAAAACCTTTAGTAGCTTTTACTCATTTCAGATGCAGCTCAATGTGCTCCATGCCCACAAGATCAGTACCCAAACAAGATCCATGACCGGTGCATCTCCAAGATGATCCACTTCCTTTCCCATGAAGAGACACTGGGTATCATCTTAGTTTGTTCTGTTCTTCTCCTCTTTCTCAGCACATCTGCTGTGTTGGCAACATTCATTAAAAATTGTGACACACCCATTGTGAAAGCCAACAACCGAGACCTCAGCTATGCCCTCCTCATCTCTCTCCAGCTCTGCTTCCTCGCCTCCGTCCTCTTCATTGGTCATCCCACAAAGTTCACCTGCCTACTGCAACAAGTTGCTTTTGGCATCACTTTCTCTCTGGCAGTTTCATGTGTGTTGGCAAAAACCTTCATGGTGGTCTTGGTCTTTATGGCCACCAAGCCAGGAAACTTAGCAGGCAAGCTGTTGGGGAGACCGTTGACAAACTCCATTGTGCTGTTGGGTCCCCTCATCCAAACTGTGATCTGTGTTGCCTGGTTGCTGACCTCTCCCCCTTTCGCACATCTGGACTTTCATTCTCTCTCTGGAGAGATCATTGTGGAATGCAGTGAAGGCTCCGTCACCATGTTTCATGCTGTCCTGGCTTTCATGAGCTTTCTGGCTCTTCTCAGTTTCCTGGTGGCTTTCCTGGCCCAGAAATTACCTGACAGCTTCAAGGAAGCCAAGTTCATCACCTTCAGCACTCTGGTCTTCTGCAGCGTGTGGGTCTCCTTTGTGCCCACCTATCTGAGCACCAAGGGGAAGTATGCAGTGGCTGTGGAGGTCTTCTCCATCTTGGCCTCTGGGGCTGCTGTCCTGGGATGCCTCTTTCCCCACAAATGCTACATTATTCTGCTCAGGCCCAGTCTCAATAGCAGAGATTATCTCATTACAAGAATGTGATGTATAAATGCCATGATTTGGAGGAAACTGTTTATTAGTCACAGCCCAAAAATTATTATTCTAAAAGACATTTTCCATTCTGCAGTTAATTCTTTCAGTTTGGTTGTTGTATCATTTAGAAGAAGTCATTTAGCTTCATTATTTTGGAATTAGATTATTGGTTTGTTCTAACTCATTTAATTAACAAATAAACTAGGCGAGCCTGTGGCACAGTGTACGCAGCTTTTGTTGTTCCACAGGTGCATTTCACTTAATGCACGTGTTAAAGGAGGGAGGGATAAATTAATACGCTATTCTGTTTTATTGTATTTTAATTATGTTGTAAGCTGCCCCGAGGCTTCGTTGCGATGGGGCGGCCTATAAATGTTTAAATAAATAAATCAATCCCTGCGCTAGACTCAGGTACAAAGTCAATTTTGTCTCTGCAGAGAATAGTCTTCTCTTTCTGATCATAGACTTACGTAGCAACACCTGGCTGAAAGTGAGATACCTGCCAGATGGACCACACCCTGGAGCCATTCTTGTTCCAACGGCAGCTGAACAAACTGCATAGTCACTACAGCATCGTTTATTTGATATACCAATTGCATTGTTAGTAGCCTCACTTCCCCAGGATTCCTGCTCCTAAATTGGCTACAATCCAAAGTTTGATCTATCCATCTTTTTGTATGCAGAGGTTGCAGTATTTCATCCCAAGTGAAAGTGGGATTCTGGAGGTTTCTGGGGCCATTCTGCAACTATTGCCAAGAACACCAGGCTGTTAACTGCAGCAAACTGCCAAGTCAGGGTGTTCGGTATAGAAGTCACAGGTCCCCACAGATGCAACTCGCACAGGTCCTGAGAGGCCACGTGTAGGAAACCATCCAATCACTTTGCTCTCCCTACCTAATATAAATCATGGAATATTTTCATGAAATTTTAGCTTTGCACTTCTTATCTGCTTATAGTTTATTACATTTCATCTTCTAACATTTGCATTTATATAGTAAGGCCAATGGCTAATACAAACAACGATTGAACTGACTTGACTTTGTGTGTAGTATTTGGGTGTGGTTTGATTCCTTAATCTGTGCAAATCTTCCTTGAAAATCCAGAGATGTTTATTTTGTATCTTGTGGTCTTCTGTGCTCTGAAAGTCTGCAGGAGAGTCTAATGAGTCACAAATTTGGCAAGTTCAAAAGCTCTTAGTAGAAATTTGGTGCTGCATTTCTCCACTGTAGGGGCTGCCTAAAGACGCCTTCTTTTTATTTTTGAAGATCGGATCCTGGTTCTTCAGCTTGCATCAGACTTCAGCACTTAATACTCTCTGAGCTGGGAAGGGTGATTTGTTTCTGCCTCTACTTGGAGGCACAACCCTCCCAATTCTAGCCCCTCAATAGTTGGCACCCAAATGCTTGAAGAATTAGAATCCTTAAAGGAAGAAATACTGAAATCAATTCTCACACCTGCAATATGGAATCCAACCCAGCTTGCATGGCTGCCTCTCCTGATGCAATTGCCATGCATTGACATTCACATCCTTACTCTGCCCAGATGAAGTGTTCCCAACATCAGCATTGAGGTTCCCCTAGAGGAGAGCCTGGGCATGGTCTGCCCTGACCATGGGAGCAGTTCCATTTGCTCAGGGAGGCATTCTGAGGTCCATCCATCCACACAGCTCCCCTTTTGGGTTTCTGGTTCTCCAGGCTCTGCTCCCCATACTCCAGTCCACTTGACCATGACTCCTCAGTCACCATGTCAGTTTAACACCCTGAGGACCATTAGTCAGAAGGACAGAACCAAGAGAGAGGGGGAGGAGAGATGGAATTCTCAAAGCCCACAGCAACCACCCCTCTCCAGTCAGGCTGTGTGATGATGGATCACAACTGGCATTTATTTATCGATTTATATCCTGCCTTTTTCCTACAAAGGGCTCAAGACAGCTTACATCATTCTCCTCCTCCATCTTACCACCACAAAAACAACCCTGTGGATAATTATTTTTATCTCTCTTCTTTGAAATAATACGCGTGGAGAAAGCTACATTGTTTACCGACTGATTTAAAAGAAGAAACTGAAAGCCCTTTTGGGTGAAGGATGGGAAAGGATCTCCCCCCCGCCCACGGAACTCAAATGCGGCGTCTTCCATAATTGGAGAGATTAGACAGTTTGTAAACAACCAAATGGTTTTTTTTGTTTATTCTCTCCTAGGGCAAGATTTGAACTAAGAAATTAATGTTTAATTTTATGATAGATGGAATCTTCTAGTTTATTGGACGGATGCCAGATTTCGGCCATCTTTTCTTTTTCCTTTGTTCTGAAGTGTATGGATCCCTGCCAAAGCTGTAAAATTACTGACAAGATGGAGGAGGAGTTTAATATAGAAGGCAAAGACTTTTTAAAGTCAATTTTGGAAATCCATGACACATTAATTGACATATCAAATTTTTTGGAGAATGTTTTAATTAAGCAATATGATGGTTTATTAATGGAATCAAAAATGGACTTAAACATCCAACAAGCAGAAGGGAAAGTTGAAGCTGAGAAGTTAACAAGGGACCCCTTGCAGAATGTAAAAGCAGTTTATTTGAAAACATCGCAGAAGGAGCAAATAACTGGTCATCTGGAAACTACAAAGGCTGAGAAGATAACAAGGGAACTTTTGCCAGCCGGTCATTTGAAAACTTCAGAGAAGATAAGTAGCGTACGAGAGATAATGAGCGGACATGTTTTAATACAAGATGTATTACAGGCATACCTCTGGAAGAAGCTGGAGCAGAAAAAGAAGATAATCACTATCCAATTAAGACAGCTTTATACTGTGGAAATTGATATATTTGGTAAAGGAGTAAGGAAGAAAAGGAAAACAACTACCCAATTAAGATGGCGTTATGGGAGAGGAGTAAAGAGGGGGGAAAAAAAGAGAAAAGAAAAGAGAATGTGCTACTGTTCCTGGTGAAGCACTGTACTTTTGTTTGCATTTGTAATCAAAAACAAGGGAATTTTATTATAGGTGTTAAGGTTTAAGCTAAGATGAAATATAAAATCTTCTGTTAAATAGGATATAAAGATAGGCTTGTAAATAGGATTGTTCAAAGATAGGCTGGACATGCACATGGTGGGCATGTCATGAGCGGAGCCGGCTGGTGCTGGAAGTCAGACTAGATGGCCCAGGAGGCCCCTTCTGACTCGCTCTGTTTCTATGTTTCTATGTTTCTATAATGGTCAAATAGAATTGTGATATGGGTTTTCTTTTTCTTTTTCTTTTTTTGTCTTTCCTCTTTCTACTTCACAAAGGAATGATTTAAATAGTCTGGTATGTGGAAATGAGACAAAAAAAAAAGGCTGACATGATAATTTAGCTTAATAAAATATTGTTAAATGAGCATTCCCAACTATATTTGAAAGTGAAAACAGGAGAACTCATCTTATAATTAAAAACTATACAGAGTTAACTATATTTGTTTAAATGGAGTTTGTACTGAGGTTGGCGTGCTTATGTGTAATATAGAAAAAAAATGTGTGCTACTGTTTTTGGTAAAATAAGGGAATTTATTATAGGTGTTAAGGTTTAAGCTAAGATGAAATATAAAATTTTCTGCTAATTAGTATAGTGGTTAAATAGAACTGTGATGTTATCTCTTCTCTCTTTTTTATGTGTTTTTCCTCTCTCTATTTTATAAAGGAATGGACATAATAACTTAGCTAAATAAAACAGTGTTAAGTGGGTATATCTGAAAGTGAAAATAGGAGAACCTATCTTTCAATTAAAACTATATAGAGTCAACGATATCTGTATGTAACAAAGAAAAAAAATGTGCTACTTTCTTTGGTGAAGTATTATACTTTTGTTTCCATTTGCAACTGAAAGTAAGGAAATGTATTATAGGTGTTAAGGTCTAAGCTAAGATGAAATATAAAAATTTTATATTTTATAAAGGGATAATTCAAATAGACTCATATGTAGATATGAGACAAAGAAAGGCTGATATAATAATTTAGTTTAAGTTGTTTTGAACAATGGACAGGAAAAGCAGGACTTTTCAAGAGAGAGAGATGGGATTGATCTTATGAAGAAGGAAGATTGTGACTTCTATCGAATTTGAAAATTCATTATTTTGGTGTAGTGTGGTGAGAGCCACTGTGGTGTAGTGGTTAAGAGCATGGGACTGGGACTCGGGCGATCCGGGTTCGAGTCCCCGCTCGGCCATGGAGCCAACTAGGTGACTTTGGGCCAGTCACAGACTCTCAGCCCAACTTACCTCACAGGGTTGCTGTTGTGGGGATAAGATGGAGGAGGAGATGTAAGCTGCCTTGAGCCCTTTGTCGGAAAAAGGCAGGATATAAATCGCAATATAAATAAATAAATAAATAAAATTATGAATTAGCTGGAAAAACCGGACTTGATTTTAATTTTTTTTATATTGTTATAAAAAGGAGCATAATAAGATTATTGTCTGTTAAAAGATATGTTGTAGAGGCTGACCCAGTAGATCTGATGTGCGTTCTGAGATGATGTATGTAGTTTGTAGTTTAAAAACACTAATACATTGATTTTAAAAAAAACAAAAACAAAAACAACCCTGTGAGGTAGGTTGGACTGAGAGTCTGTGACTGGCCTAAGTCACCCAGTTGGCTCCATGGCTGATCAGGGAGTTGAACCCAGATCCTCTGAGTCCCAGTCCCACACTCTTAACCACTACACCACATTTCAAGAACGGACTTGAAGAGTCACCTACTCTTTCCCAATTATAAATATTTTTATATATTAATTAATAACTTTATCTTTTAATCTTGTATAATAAACCTTACATAATAATTATCCCAAAACATAAATTAGAATATAGATATCTTCTACCTCCTATGTATTAAATGAAAAAATCTTCTTCAGCTCACTTAATGGTCTAAATTGGAGAAGTCCCCCCACTGCCCATTGCCCCTTCTCTTTTTCATCCTGGAGAAGTTTTTTGAATTGCTGCAAGAGTCGTTCTCATCAGCTGTAGTTTTATATGTCAATTAGAAATCTTATCAGTACATTACTTGGCATTAGTCTAACTTGGGATTGGAAGCCCACACATCATATTCTCTCTATATTGTCTTCTTTCTATGTTTCATCTTGCATCAGTTCTTTAAACCATGAAAGCACATCACTCCTGAGTTGCTTTTCTTTCATGCATGATTGTTCGGGTATATTTGTCCATCATAAAATCATTCTACACTCTGTCCTCTATCCTGCGTCCTTTTCCTCAAGCTCTGCTATTCTTGCTGCAGGGACAAACATATCGAATGTATTAGCTTTGACCAATTCCTCTGTTTCATCAATTTCTTCTCCCACACCTGCATTTGTTTCATCAATTTTGTAGAAGCATTCTGATTTTCAGTATTTAAAAGTTTAATATCTACTTTCAACTGCTGTCTCATCTTTTTCCATTCCTGAGAATTCCCTTTTACCGATTCCTTCATGATTGAATCCAAGATCTTCTTAAATTCTCGCAGGGACTTCTCTTCAGCCATAACTTCTGAGGCTCCTATCTGTTTTTCACTCTATGTACGTATTAAACTGGAAGCTCTGGTTAGGCTCAGGTATGTTGGTCTTCTTTTTTCACATGTCCAGACAGACTGAGTTTTTCATTGTGGTTGCCTTCACAATGGAAACAATGGAACAGTGGAAAACCCACAAATTAATATTCAAAATCCAATTAAATCACTTATTCTATAGACTTTATTCTGCCAATTTTTAAATTCAATATTCCTCCAGCAGATGGATCTCTGTATCCATATACCATTCCTGAGTTTTATTTCATCTTGTTAAAACAATTACACATCCTTCATGCTCCAGAAAGAGCTCTCAGTGGATTCTTTGTCAGTGTTTACTTTCCTCTAGACACAAGTATTCTTATCCGTTACTCAGGAATGTAAAACAAATCTTAGTTGCTTATAGATTTTTAAAATTCAAATTCACTGAACACATTAACAAATTAAAAATGATGCTTTTACTTTCTCACAAATCACAAGCTGGTTGCTTGTTACCTTTTGGGTTCAGTGGAACAAATTGCAGGCATGGTCAATGAACCACACCAGGACCTCTTCTTGTGCCCCAGTTGCAAAAGACCCCATGCTATTTCATATTTGGCATTCAAGAAGTTAAGTAGGATGTGATGGAAGTCCATGGATGCTCAAAGTAGGTCAGAGACCATTTATCTTCCAGTGTCATCCTCACTGCCTTCAAGGCCATAAGAAGAGACCATGATCTACCATGAGCCCATACCATGAGACCCACATTAACAAGCTAAGGTGATAGAACTGTGTTCCTCACATTTGAGTATCTTCCATCTTTTGAGATGCTTATCCTGGAGGTTGTCATGTGCCGTATGTCCACCATGAATGCATTGAACATCAATTAGACTGAGGTGGATTGCTAATGACCCTGAGCTGCAGGTACCCCACTTTGCAGTTTCCTGCCAGCCCACCTTGTGGTGCCCATGTAGGAAAATTTCTTGCCCCCAAGTCACTTCATGCTGAACTGTCCCATAAACCCCAGCTCTTGTGCCCTGCCCTAGTGTCTCAGAAACAGAAGAAAGTGAGAGCAATCAGGAGACCTCAGGAAATGTAATTCATCTGTGAAAAGCTGATTTGATTCACCCTTGCTCTGAGTCTCTGTGTCATGGCCCAGCTGCAAGGATCCCCCTCTGAGAAGTGCCCGGACACAGACAATACCAAGGAGCCATCGATGACAGGAGAAGTGGATTGAGACTGGGCCATCAGGAAGACTACTGCTTCTCTGTTGCCACAAGGTGAGAGGTGTTCTAAGGCAGAGAGTGGGTGACCCCTAATAGCACCATGGCTTCAATTGGAGGGCCAACAGGCTTGGCTGAGAAGAAATGCCCCATTCCAAAAAAGGAGCAGGGCTCCCTCCCAAGCAGCACCTTTGCCAGAGGGCTGCAACACACTGCAGCCGAGCCCTGAGGAGGGCACAGGAAGCTCCAGCCAGAGGCGCCTTCGATCTGATGCTCTTCTGTAGTCCTGACCCTTGGGTTCTGCTTGACTCTGCTTCTGGGATGCATGTTGTGCCCAACTGCATGACTGAATGTTGCCTTTTCTTCTGTCCTGACCCTCTTGCCTCAGCCTGATCCCAGGCTGCTCTGCACCCTTTGTGCTTGCCCAGTTGTGCCTTCTCCTTTTGGATCACCTGCGATTTGCTCATATTTTCCATCTGGCTGGCCTAACACACTTTGATGCAAGTCTGGACTCCATCCTGGGTTGAGGAGCCCGGCTTCTCACAGGCCCAAATCCAGAATGTGACAACTTGAGTCAATTCCCTCAGCTCAGAGTGCTGCAATCCACATTTTCATGCTCCAGCGTGTTCAGGGAGCACAGGCACTCAGGTGCTGTGGTCAGTCTGCTCCCCTGGAATTATGAAAATGGCATGCTTCTTGCTGAGTCCCCTGTGGATTTCTGTCAACAGGCAAGAACCAAAAGGGAATTCATGTTTACTATGAATACCCCCTGAGCCTTTCTGGGCAGGGCTGAAACTGGGGCTGGGCTGAGGCATGTGTTGATCATCCCTAGAGTTCCCCTTCAGAGGCAGCTCAGCTCCTTTACATGCAGGAAGTTCTCTCCATGGAGATGCTGGTTTTGCTGCTGTTCCTCTGCCTCATTCCTCAGGCCATTGTGGGCATGAGCCTGAAATGCTTCCACACAGAGCACTTTGACGACTACTACCAGCCAGGAGGCCTCACCATCGGGGCAATTATGCCCCTGAGCCAGGTGAACCAATTCTTCAGCAAGACTTTTACACAAAAGCTACAGCTGGACTGCATCGGCGTTGAGTGAGTTCCCTCAATGGGCATTGACCTGCTTTGCTTGCGGAATGGAGGGCTCCTTGCACGGGTGGGACTTAGAGATGCTGCCAGCTCTGGTCATTTGCTGGTTTGATGCCTAAGTCTCAGGGTCTGGCCTTGACTTGCTTTCAGGCATGCTCAGGAGTCACAGTGCAGACGTTCTTTTCCGGCTTCCTCCAAGATGCTTGTGTGGGTGTCAGGCAGAAGAGGGGGATCTCCTGACAGAGCGTGAGGAGCTCGACTGAAAGGTTGGGGGTTGATTTCAGGTCTTGTTGAGCCTTTCCACCCCTAGTGATGCCATTGCAGAGGAAGCTGCTCAGTACAAACCATTTTCAGATGTTATTGCAGAGGAGGGGTACAAATTTGTTCTACAGACTCCTCTTATGAATGTGGATGGTTACCTCATGCATGGACGGGGCTTGATGAACTGAGAAAACCAAAACCAATGCTTTTTTGCATGGGAGAAGAATAGAGTTACCCCAAGATGCAAACATTTGACCTCACATTGAGGAACTGATGACAGACCCGGCAGAAGCCATCTCAGCCTTCACCATGCATTTTTAATTACAGGACTACAACTCCCATGATCCTTGGTCAAATGATGTGTGGGGTTAAGGGTCATGCAGTGAGATAGCATCTCTGTTCCAAGCTAAAAATCACCAGAGGCATTTCCAAGGCACCACAGACTTTCAAACGGGTGTGGGGTCAAATTCTACACTGCAGAAGTTGTCTGTGGGCTTTGAAGCAGAAAAATTAGTCTCCCATGATCAGACACTGAATGGATTAAGTGCCAGCGCATAGGGCGGGCACTGCAATCAGTCAGCTACCACACACAAAAGATTTTGGAATGTACAGTATCTTGTTCAATACATAGAAAAATTGGATGCCACCCTAAAAAGAGAAAGAAAAGGAGAGATGAGGAAATGCTGTCTTACTCTTACCCACCTCTGGGCACGAAGTCTTTTACTTTTAAAGATCAAATTGGGCCACCCTTAAATTAGAGTCCATTCTGGACCTCCAAGGACCAGCTATTCCTCCCGAGATGGCCTAGAAAGAGAGCAAAACAAACACCCCACAGGAAGTCCTAGTCACTGCCTTTACTGGGTCAAATTATGGTCTACCAAGCTCAGCATTGCCAGCACTGACCAAGCTTGAATCTGGGTACTGGCATGCAAAGCAGGTGCTCCACTATTCAGCCCCACCCCTTCCTCTGGGAGACAACATGATCCTTGGAAGCCTGGCTTTGGCAAAGGGGCTCCTTTAAACAAAATCTCAAGAAGCCTAGCCCTTTCTGAGGGTTTTGCATCAGGACACACCCTCGATCCATGATATGGCCAGGTACTTTTAGACCTCAGATGGGCAATGGCATCCCAAGTTCACTCAGTAAACTTTAGCAATCCTGTAGTAGGTTTTAGTAGCAAAGTCACGTCCGTCCCATCATGTCCTCATGGGAAACATTCCTCCAGGCTTTCCTGTCCTCCACCAACCCCTGGAGTCCACCAAGGAGCTCACACTGACTGCTTCAGTGACTCCATCTAGCCACCTTTTGATCCAGATCTGCAAACATCAATATTATTTTCTTTGCAGGTTACTGCCCAAGAACTACCAGCAGGTGCTGATGTTGCCATTCACCATCGGTGAGCTCAACAAGGATCCGAAACTGCTACCCAACCTCACGCTTGGCTTCCGCATCCACGAGCACTCCGGCATGGTTACCCAGATCTCTGCGAAAGGCCTTTCTCTGCTCTCCACACGGGGACAAATTGTTCCAAATTATAAATGTGACCAGCAGAATAAGCTGCTGGCTGTTATTGCAGGTCTTGACTCCAATTCTATAGGACTGATGGCTTCCCTCATGGGTTCCCTGAAGATCCCTCAGGTGAGGGATTCATCTAGGGATGGACCTGAGGGAAAGGGAAACTTGAATCATGCAGAGCTGCATTAGGCCCATTTTCCCCTTACACAGAGAGTGCTTTCCCTCAATCCTGCCATGGGATAAGGGCAAGAGGACCGGGACTGTGTGTGTGTGACCAATTATTTGTTGTTGTTGCTGCTGTTGTTCTTTTCTTTAGTCACAAAGTTGTGCCTGAACCATCATGACTCCATGGACAACACTGCACCATGCTCTCCTATCCTCCCCCATCCCACAGAGTCCACCCAAGCCCACACCCATTGCCCCAGTGACTCAACCTACCCACCTCATTTGCTGCCATTCCCTTCTTCTTTTGCCATCTATTGTTCCCAGCATTAGGCTCTTCTCCAACGAGTCCTTCCTTCTCTTTAGGTGGCCAAAGTATTTGAGTTTCATCTTCTACAGAGCTGTCAGGGTTGATCTCCTCTAGGACTGACCGGTTTGATCGCCTTGCTGTCCAAGGGACTCGCTGGAGTCTCCGCCAGCACCACAATTCAAAGGCCTCAATCCTTCAGCACTCAGCCTTCCTTATGGTCCAGCTTTCACAGAAATACATTGCCACTGGGAAAACCATAGCCTTGACTTTACGCACTTTTGTTGGCAGGGTGATGTCTCTGCTTTTTCGTATGCTGTCTAGATATGCCATTGCTTTCCTCTCAACGAGCAAGCATATTTTAATTTCTTGGCTACATTCCCTGTGTGCAGTGATCTTGGAGCCCAGGAATATAAAATCTGTCACTACCTCCATTTCTTTCCCTTCCATATGCAAGGGAGTG
The DNA here is from genome assembly GCA_023646645.1 of Varanus salvator macromaculatus. NCBI lineage: Eukaryota > Metazoa > Chordata > Lepidosauria > Squamata > Varanidae > Varanus > Varanus salvator. The sequence goes on along the minus strand of JAIXND010000721.1, from coordinate 4,449,874 downwards.
ATAAGACCAGATGAAATGATCTTAGTTTTCCTAATGTTGAGTATCCAGCCACTTTTTGTACCCTACTCTTTCACCTGCACAAAAATGCTCCTTAGGTACTCTTCGCATTCTGCCATTAGAATGGTATTGTCTGCTTAACTGAACTTGTTGACATTTCTCTCGGCAATTTTAATCCCAACTTGTGATTCATATGGCCCGGACTTTTGCACGATGTGCTCCACATATAAGTTGAATAGGCAGGGGAACAATACTCAGCCTTGCCGAACTCCTTTCCCAATTTGGGACCACTCAGTAGTTCAATGTCCAGGTCTCACTGTTGCTTCCTGACCCGCATGTAGGTTTCTCAAGAGACAAATAAGATGGTCTGGTACTCCCATCTCTTTCAGAACTTGCCACAATTTGTTGTGATCCACACAATCAAATGCTTTACCATAGTCAATGAAGATGAGGTAGATGTTACTCTGGAACTCCCTAGCTTTCTCCAGGATCCAGTGTATGTTGACGATTTGATCTCTAGTTCTTCTGCCTCTTTCAAACTCTGCCTGTACTTCTGATATTTCTCTGTCCACATATTGCTGAATGCTAGCTTTAAGATTTTGAGCATAAGTATGGCAGCATGTGAAATGAGTGCAAAGGTGTGGAAGTTGGCCCATTCTATGGCATTGCTCTTCTTTGGAATTGGAATGAAATATGACCATTTCCAGTCCTATGGCCTCTGCTGAGTTTTCAAAATGTTCTGGTGTTTTGCACGTAGCACTTTTACTGCATCATCATCTAGGATTTTGAATAGCTCAGGTGGAATATTGGTGTCCTTCAATAGCTTTGTTTTTCCTAAGGCCCATTTGACTTCACACTCCAGGATGCCTGACTGAAAGTCAGCGACCACATCATTGTGGTTATCAGGGACATCAAGATCTTTCTGGGAAGTTTCTTCCATGCACTCTTGTCACCGCTTCTTAATGTCTTCTGCCTATATTAGCTCCTTCTTATTTTTGTACTTTATGATGGACATCTTCCTATGAAATGTTCCCTTGATATCTCCAATTTTCTTGAACAGATCTCTTGTCTTTCCATTGTATTTTTTCCTCTGTTGCTTTGCATTGTTCATGTAAAAAGGCCTTATTGTCTCTTCTAGCTATTCCCTGGAATTCTGTATCCAGTTGGGTGTATCTTTCCCTTCTTCCCTCACCTTTCAATTCCCTTCTTTCCTGAGGTAATTTTAAAGCTTCCTCAGACACCCATTTTGCTTTCCTGCTTTTCTTTTTGTTTGGGAGGTTTTAGTTTCTACTGCTTTTACATGGTTGCAAACCTCCTTCTATAGTTCCTCAGGTATTCTCTCTATTGAATAAATTTCTTAAATCTATTTTTCACCACTGCTGTATATTCATCAGGAAGATGAGTTCACTCATACCTGAGTGGCCTAGTTCTTTTATCTACTTCCTTTAATTTAACCCTGAATTTTGCAGTAAGAAGGTCATGATCTGAGCCACAGTCAGCTCCAGGAATTGTTCTTACTGATTATATAGAGCTCATCCATCTTTGGCTGCAGAATACCTAATCAATCTTATTTCTGTGTGGACCATCTGGTGAGGTCCAAGTTTACAGTCATTTCTTGGATTGTTGGAATAAAGAGTTTTCTGTGACCAGCGTGTTCTCCTGAAAAAATTCTACCAGCCCTTGCCCTGCTTCATTTTGTACTCCAAGGCCAAACTTGCCTGTTATTTCATTTATCTTTTGACTTCCTACTTTGGCATTCTGACATTTGGGAATTGTATCCCAGTATTGTTTTCCTACTCTTTTATTGACTATGGAAGCTACAGCATTTCTTCTGAGGGATTCTTGCCCGCAGTTGTATATATGATGGTCAACTGAATTAAATTCACCCATTCCTGTCCTTTTTAGTTCTCTGATTCCCAAGATGTTGATGTTCAGACCGTTCAACTCATATATGACCAGTCCAGCTTACATTGATTCATAGATCTTAAATTCAAGGTTCCTAATGCATTATTGTTCTTTTCAGGATTGGACTTTCCTTTTGCTACCAGATACATCCACAAATGAGTGTCACTTTGGCTTTGACCAAGTTGCTATGTTCTTTCTGGTGCTACTAGTACTGGCCCTCTGCTCTTCCCTAGGAACACACTGGACAACTTTCCAGCTGAGGGCATTATATATTTTTCCTTTTGGTACTGTCCATGGCGTTTTCATGGCAAGGGTACTGGAGTGGGTTTCCATTTCATTCTCCAGTGGATCACCTTTTGTCAGAGCTCTCTTCTATGACCTGTCCACCCTGAGTGCCCCTGCACGGCATATCCCATAGCTTCACTGCGCTATGCAAGGCCCTTTGCCATGGCAAGGCAGTGATCCATGCAGTGGGACCATTTATTATATGCATTCAATTGTATTTTCAACTGTTTTACACTTTGTTTACTTGGAAAAATATGGCATTGTACTGCTTTTGATTCTTATTGTATGAATTATTGTAAACCACAAAGAGAATGTTGGCTATTGGGCAGTAAGGAAATTCGATAAATACTGAAACAGTGCGGGACTCCTTTGTTTTCTTGTGGTGACCAGTTAAAAAGAATTACTGCCTAGGAAAGAGGTCTTATCTCCAAACAGAATATTGTGTTTGGGTCTTGGTGCACAAACCAGGCAAAATAATTTGGATTCTGCAACATGTCTTAGAATGGATGCAGACGGTATGAGCAAATGGGGAAACCTTGTGGGCAGGTGCTATGTCCCATTAGAATTGGAAGGCCTTAAAATGCCATGGCATTCCTGTTTTTTAAGAATAGGCTAACAGGCCTATCCCTTTGGGAATTTCTTCCTTCAGCTCACATATGGCATGTTGGAACCTGCTGAGCAAGAGAAAACTGTATTGCCTTCCTTCTTCTGGATTGGTACAAAGGAAATGTCTCATTATGTGGCATTAGTCAGGCTTCTCCTGCATTTCCACTGGAACTGGGTTGGGCTCTTTGTTTCTCAGGGAGCCACTGGAGACAATTTCATGCAGACACTGACACCACTGCTGAAGGAGAAGGACATCTGTGTGGCTGACACTGTCCGGGTAAACACTCGTTTTGCATATTCATATCTGCCTCATGTTGAGAATCGTGGTGTTTGGCCAGAACCCCAAGTGATGGTTCTCTCTGGGGAACCTGCAATCATGGGAATTGTTGCCAATACTGTGAATACTCAGGAGCACCTTTCCAAGACTCCTTATAGGAAAGTTTGGATTTTGCCCTCCCTTTTGGAATATGCTGAGAAGGGATCAAACTCTCGCTGGTGGCCTTCAAAGTTCTTCCATGGTGCTTTGCGCATCAGAGTCCATACCAGGGATGTGCCAGAATTCAAGCATTTTCTGTGGGGTTTAGATTCACGCCAACCTCAAGGAGACATATTTCTACGTGAATGGTGGGAAGAAGCATTTAATTGCCAGTTTCTGGAAACAGGCCAAACTCCCACATGGCCAAAAGGAGAGTGCACAGGGGAGGAGAAGCTGGAGAGTCTGTCACCCTACGTGTTTGAAATGGACATGGACAGTCGCAGCTACAGCATCTACAATGGCATCTACTTGCTGGCGCATGCCGTACATGCTGTGCTCTGCTCTGGCTCCAAGCAAACAGTGCTGGGGGACAGCTGGAGGCCTCCAGGTGTGGAGTCATGGCAGGTAATGCAACATAAGGACAGCCTTGGCCATCTCTCACTTGCATGGTCATAGAAGCAAAAGGTGAGCCTAGGAACTCAAGAATTCTAAGGATCCAAAGGAAGAGGTTTCCCCATGGATACTCTCTTATGACCATCTTTTCTCACAAAAAGAATGAGGGAGTGAGCGACAATACACAGAGGCATCAATTGCTTTTATAATAATTTTCGGTTTTCAGTGAGGGGTATTGATATGTGAGAAGTCCAGTAAGTGCTTACACCATGCATATCCTCCTGGAATATAAACACAGAATCACAGCGTTAGAAGGGACCTCAGAGATTGGGGCTGTGAAGAACCCTGCAGAAACCAATCCCTAAAAGTGTTATCAGGCTTCATGTTCTCAACCAGGGCTTCCAAGGCAAGCAGAGCCATGAGGACGTCTGCCAATGGCTGCGGAGCCCCTGTTGGGTCACCAGGGAACTTCTTCAATGCTGCTTGCAAAGTGGCTGGTGTTTCTGCTTTCCTGGGGGGGTCTACCATAAATGAGTGCCTTGCAACTGATGTTCTCAGGTGCCAGGAGCAGAGGCCTTTTGGTGGGTGCTTCTGCAGCACAAGAGGGGGCGGCATGTGGAGCTCAGTGTCTAGAGGACACCATGCAAACACAGGCAGTGCTCACCTGAATCAAAGTGGAACTGAGCCCAACAGACACCCACCCCCACACAGATTCTCTGCACGTCCCTATCCAGTCCAGGCCATGGTCCAGTTCAGAGTGGAGTGAGAGCATTCCTTCTGGATGGCCTCGCAGCCTCTGATAAAATGCCTTCTCTGAAGGGGAATCCACAGCCCCTCGAGGCAGCCTCGCTCTTGGGTCAGTTTTCCTGGGATTTGGCCAAAAATGGCTTGCCTGTGATTACCTTGGTGTCATCCTGACCTTTGGCACAACAGAGACCAATTCTGCTCCCTCTTCATCCTGAGAGCAGCCTTCTTGTACCTGAGAAGCATCCCTGTCACCTGGTAGACTTCTGTTCCTTTCACCCCTTCTTCACAGGCCTTGGCTGGAGGACACAGACCAGGTTTTTAACATTCCCCACAATTGCAAAATATGAGATGGAAGAAAGCCACACCAGCGGGGCCAATTACCCTTGGGCTTCTGGTTCATTTGTAGCCAGTAACCATCCTACTTGACCACCAAAGGCCCCCAAAATTGGAAATGTTGAAAGGTGATGCCAGAATGTTGTTGACATGGGACACTCCCAAGCCTCAGTCACATGGGAGCTTCAAGCCTGGTCTGTCAAATACCGCAACCTGAGGCCCCCCAACCCACAGCACCTCCGCCTTGTCAGTTCTCCAGCCCACCTCTGTGTAATTGTCCAAACCTCAGGACACCAGCCCCACTCAGCAACAGAACCAGCCTTCCCCTTTGTGTTCTTCTCCTTTCAGATTCTTGACCCACTGATGCATGTCCGCTTTAACAACAGTGCAGGAGATGAAGTGTCTTTCTCTGCCAATGGTGCATTGTCCTCTACTTATGATATTCTGAACTGGGTCTTCTTCCCAAATGGTTCCTTTACTGCTTCAGAAGTTGGGTGGATGGATTTGGAGGCTCCTCCAGGCCAGCAGCTTGCCATTAACTCTGATGCAATCAATTGGAATACTGAGGTGAGCTTGACGGGCACATTCCAACCCACCTGTCCTTTCCAACCCACAGAGTATCCTTCTAGAGGAGGCCCAGAATACCTCCAGCTCAGATATGTTTTGCGTACTTTGTATACCGAAGTTCTCAGCCTGCATACCCAGCAGCTCTGATCTGAGCTCGGAAAGATGCCTCTCAGGAACTGGGGTGGGGCAGTCAGTTGCACAATCCTCACTTACAGTCTAAGGCAGTGTCATATGCTCATACTGAAGATTGTCCTTTCTTCAGAACCAGGGAAACTCGAATCTTATTTTTTCTTTAGAGATTATGCTGCCATGCATAAGTGGTGGCACATGCAGCATCAGGGTTCGGAAGATCAGGCCGCAATCCTGCACTCTTGAGTTTGCTGGATTCCTTTTCCATGCTTGTCTTTGGGGCCAGGAAGATTTCTGAGCTGAGATCAAGGCTTCAATTACTTCGGACCTGTAGCAATATCTCTGCACAAAATACCCAAAATACACCTTTCCTTGTGCAAATTATGTCTGTGTGACCAGGCCTCCATGACTTCCCTGGACTTACTTCCTGCCAGACACCATGCAAACAATTGTGCAAGGCAGTCTTAGGACAGAGAATGCAGGCAAGCGTCCACGGAGCCAAGTAGCAGAAATCGGATGGATTTCCGCTCGCAAACTAGATACCTTGAAGATTGTTCTGCAGAAAGTCCTGTTTTCAGTCCCTGGCAGTTTCAGGTGGAGTTGGGAACACTCTTGAAACCTGAAGGGCTGCTACCAGCCAGTGCAGGTGATGATTTCATTTCATCCTTATGTTGTTTTTTACTTTTGGTATTAAAAATGCTGCAGTATTGGAATATTTATTCATTTATTAATTTTATACTATTGTTTTGTTGCACTGCTGAATTTTACTTTGTCAGATTGCCACAAAGGGAAACTATGGCTAGTCGGGCAGCATCTGAAACAAGCAAATCAATAATCAGTCCTCCTTTACCTTTCAGGAGTCCCCCTCTTCAAGGTGTGTGGAGAGATGCCCTTGGGCTCACAGGAGAAAAGTACCAGAGGGTTGGCCAGTCTGCTGCTACATCTGCATCCCTTGTCCTGAGGGGACCTTTTCAAACCAGACAGGTAGGTGAAGCGTTGACCTTCTCAATGTGTAAGGGGGAAAGTCCTTCACCTTGTGCCAGTGGTGCAGCTCAGTCTTGCTCCCCAGCCATCAATCCCCAGTGGGGGGCCAGCCAGAGAGTTTCAGCATTCTTTTAATCTGAGCCAAGGAGAACTTACCCACCTCTTCCCAGTCTTTGGCTTGGCATGAGAGCACCACTCTGCCAAACTTCCAAGCACTGGGGCAGTAGAGAGAATGTTGCTTGTGCCTGGGAGTCCCCAAACTGGGTCAGCTGTGTTTTCCTTCCTCTCCCTCTCCCTCCACAGCCAAAAAGTAAGCTACAGATTTCATGGCCTCTCCTGGGCTCAGACACCTTCCTCACCATAGCTGGGAGGACAAGCAACTGAGTTGTCCCAGCAACTATATTTTGTTCTCTGTGTACTAAAAATCATTTTGGTGTGACCTAATCCGGCCTAGCATATCAGACCCATTTACTGGATGCGGTTGGGCAAGGACCTCCTTCTAAGAGAGAGGAAAATGGCTAACTAGAGTTTGTGGCTCTGGGTCCACACAGTTGCTGAAGTGTGAGGAGCTTTCTGGGGAGCTCTTTGGGTTGCAGAGACTGTCCCACTGAGAGAGAGCTTTTAGCACCACCTCACAGGTCCTGATGGGCATGGGAGGCAACTGGCAGGCAGCTGTGTGTGCAGGAGCTCTGTGGTCAAAAACCACTGCATTTCACAAGTTTCAGTCTGTCTCACGGCAGCACAGCTTGCTTAATATTTATGTACCTGTATTCCAAGGCTGTTTTGTGAGAGAAATTAATATGGGCAGGTGGTCAGTCTTCCTTGCCACATTTGGGCTAGGTCAGAGAAATCGACACCATGCCCTGGTGTTTTCTGTAACTATTGTTGGTCTGTTCTGTTGTCTGAACCAAGTCTTAGTTAGCGCCTTTTGAACCCAGAGTAAGAAACAAGTCGGTCTGATGGTTTCGCCATATCTCCATGGCTTGTTGTATGCCTTGAATATGGATTTGGGGTTTCCATGGTCCTGGCATGCAACTAGCACAGAATCCCCTGGAAGGAGTGGCAACCACAGGTTTTCCTCCAGTCATCCAGCATCTTTTTTTTTTTTTTTCAATTTATATCCTGCCTTTTTCCTACAAAGGGCTCAAAGGGACCAATGGGGAATAGGCAGGTGACATGGGCAGGGAGTAATGCATCTTTGGATTGGATTTCAGGTACAGTGGCTGAGCGGATATAAGTAAACAGTGGGAGGACTGAGAAGGGAGAACTTAAACCATGGTAATGTGGAAACACGCATGATCATGAGTCAAGTGCATCATGGTAAAAATGAAAGATGTAAGGTAACTATGCACTTGTCATGTGTGAATGAAGTCTTAGTGTAAAGTACCGGAATCCATACTCCTTTTTTCTATCATCTCTTCTGATGTCTGTCCACCAGTCCCTCTATGTGCCCAAACAGAACACTTCACTTCTCAAGAAAGTAGTCACTTACATATCTATCAATTTCAAGATTTATGATGGGCTAAAATTGTCCATAAGGCACACAAAACCAATTTCCATAGTTGAGATGATTCATGCTCCCCTGTTCATTCCAGATGCAGATCACTGTAAGCTTTGCCCAGAAGATCAACAACCAAACAAGAACCAAGACCAGTGTGTCCCCAAGAAGATTCACTTCCTTTCCTACCAGGAAACACTGGGCTTTGTTTTATCTTGTCTGGCTCTTTGCCTCTCTCTGACTACCTTCATAGTGCTGGAAACCTTCATTAAGTACCGTGACACACCAATTGTCAGAGCTAACAACCGGGATCTCACCTATGTCCTCCTCGTCTCCCTCCTGCTCTGCTTCCTCTGCCCCTTCTTCTTCATTGGTCGACCCACAGAATTCACGTGTCTTCTTCGACAAGCTGCTTTTGGTGTCACCTTCTCTGTTGCTGTTTCTTCCATTCTGGCAAAAACTGTCATGGTGGTCCTAGCCTTCATGGCCACCAAGCCAGGGAACATGGCAAGAAAACTCCTAGGGAAGCAACTGACAACCTCCATTGTGCTGGCCTGTCCCTTCATCCAAGCTGTTATTTGTGTAGCCTGGCTAGTGACCTCTCCCCCCTTCCCAACCTTGGACTTTCGCTCCCTGGCTGGAGAGAGCATTGTGGAATGTAATGAAGGCTTGGCTGCCATGTTTTACATTCTCTTGGGTTACATGGGCTTCCTGGCTCTCCTCAGCTTCGCTGTAGCTTTTCTAGCTCGAAATTTGCCTGACAGCTTCAACGAAGCCAAGTTCATCACCTTCAGCATGCTGGTCTTCTGCAGCGTGTGGGTCTCCTTTGTGCCCACCTATTTGAGCACCAAGGGGAAATTCATGGTGGCTGTGGAGATCTTCTCCATCTTGGCTTCTGGCGCTGGTCTCCTGGGATGCATCTTCCTCCCCAAATGCTACATCATTTTGTTTCAGCCCCATCTGAACACAAGAGGTCATCTAACAAAGGACGGGAAAGCCAGAATGGTGTAAAGGTCAGTGTTCTTACTCTTATGCAGAACACTCTTTAAACAAAATGCAAACGTTCATCTGTATTAACTGAGTCACAGTCCAAAATGTTCTTGCCTCATTTTTTGGTACTATGTGTTTCAGCGTAACCAGAAAATGAGTGCCCGATGCAACACAAAGCCAAACAGGCACACCAGGAAAATTGCTGCAGGGAATGGCAACTTGAGGAAGAAGCAGTGAATTCTGCAGCTTTCTGCCTTATCATGTTTGGGTGATTATAAATCACCCTGAGGTGTGTTTACATCCCTGAATGACAGGTTGGCATCAAGAGTCTTGGTCTCCAACTCTGGTTACATTCAGATGGCCTGATAAGGTGAAACTGGAAGCAATTAATGAAGTCCATACTTTATAGACACAAACTTGCTCTTTATCTTCCCCCCTCCTCCACCTCTTCCTCCTCCCCCTCCTTCATATCCTCCTCCCCCATGTCCTCCTCCCCATCCTCCTCGTCCTCTTCCTGCTCCCCATCCTCCTCGTCCTCTTCCTCCTTCTTTTGGGGGCCTCCATTGATAGAATAGGAATGTCCCAGTGTTGTGCCCAACCCATGCAGAATCTTCCCCTTCAGCATTCACATTCACAAGCTTTCTATTGTGCTTGGGCCCCTCTAAGAAACTGAGCCAAACCAAGCTGAAATAAGGCAAAAGGAAGTCTGCTAATGCTCCTAAATCAAAAGCTGTTAAACTGGCAATCATCTTCCATGTCAAGTGAAGCTCAGGCACATGCCTAGCAGGAACTTGGACTCACTGAAATGACAAAGCAGACTGGAGTTCAGGGAGCTGAGCCCAAGGAAGTGATCAGATTCCCTCTCTCACACAAAAGACTGCATTCCTCAGACTATTCCTCAGGCATCTTCGACTGTCCCAACCTGCCTTCAATCCAGCATAGAAACAAAGGAACTTAGAGCAAGTCAGAAGGGGCCTCCCTGGACCATCTAGCCTTACCTCCAGCTCCACTTGTGGCGAGGCCTATGTTCACTTGTTCATTTGTTTTCTTTTCCCTGCTGGTCTTGGGGGTGGTGAACTAAGGATGGGGGGAGGGCTCAGAAGCATCCCTTGGCCAGGACCTATTAGCTGCTGGTCCCAAGAACTGGAATCCCATGCATCCACCCATGCATCCACCAGTGCTTTGCTTCCAAATCCATGGCAGTTCCTTTGGACAACATATCGGAGTGCAGACAACTCAAGGTTTTTTTTGAGGACTTTCTCTTCATTCGGGTTAATGATGCTGACCAGGTGCTTGGGCAGGTTCCTGCAACCAAATCTGTCTGGCTTCTGCTCCCTTCTTGGTTGAAAATGCCAGCAAAGTGAGCACAGCCATCTGTGCCTGGGAGCTGATCTTTTGAAGCAAGAGGGATGCACATCCTCTTTAAAGAGCTCAGGGTGAGACTGGTGATTTGCTTTGGCACTGGGGAATCTGTTGGATTTCCATGGATCATGTCCTGGCTCAGACCTGCTTTCTTTCTGATCTCACCCTGCCTCACATCAAGATTTTGCATGGGCACCTGCAAAGGTGAGTCCCCCTGTTCCAAAAGTATATCTACCAAGGCCCAAACTCTGGTGGACAAATCATGGACATTTTGACTGACCCCACTGAATTTTATTAGTCTGACAAACTCTGAGTTTTGTCCCCTTCAAGGGGGAGTTGCATCTTGCAAGGACCACATGGTCCCACTCTGGTGCCAACAGGTGCCATTCATGTGTCATGGGACAGATCAGAGTGTGAAGAACAACATGCTTCCAGGGATGCCACCACCAATCGGAACTTCCCACCTTTATGCCCCTGACTTGCAGAGTGTCTCTCCCACTCGAGAGTTGGGGGGACTCTGGCAATGGTCCCCAGGCAGCTTCATCATCCCCAGAAGGGATTCACTTTCCACCCCAATTTCCGTGAGCACCCCATTTTCCAAAGAGGACATGTGGGACTCCCAGGTGAAGTGGGGGGAGGGCCAGTTGGGCAAGGCTGCAAAGCACATGAAGAGCAGCTTTCAGACAGCACCAGACCTGGCTCCATCCACCTGCCTCCTGCACTGACTGGCAGTCATTCCACACCCAGCAGAAGCTCTACCACAGTGGTACAGATCCTCTCTAAACAGAACAACCTTCATTTTTTCATGTCATCAAAACACATTTTCTGATTATTCTCCATTCCAGCAAGAACAGAATTTATTAGAGCCAAGTCAGCCTTCAACTGTGAGCGAAGCTTCCAGACCTCCAAGCCCCGGAATTGCAGCAGCTCCAGGTGAAGTGGAAGATGGCCAGGAGTGACTCTCAGTGCCAGGGGGCAACTGTGGGGTCTTGTGGGTGAGGAAGGGAATATGGCCTCTCCCAGCTCTTAATCAGAAACCTGGGACTCTGTAAGATGAGTCCCAACCAAGCCACACAGTCTGCCTCTTGAGTTGAAATCCAGGGAAGGTGGGCAAGCATGTTCTGGACACCTGGCAGGATGAGTCCCACCCCATCACCCCACACCCATCCAAGCAAAATGAGGCAGAAATTCAGAAAAGCAAATTGGTCTTTACAGGAGCGGCTTCAGCCTGCTTCTCCTGCATGTGCCAATCCACAGTTTTCCAGTCCATTCACCTTTGCCTCTCCCAAGGACAGAATCGAAAAGCTGAGCCCCAGCAGGAAGAATGGAAGTGTCTTCCTTTCCACCTGTGCCCTGGTGAACTGGCCAACGAGCGCTGCAGTGAAGGGGTGGGAAAGGAGGCAGGTAAATTCCTGAAGGAATGAAAAATAGGAAAATGTATGCTTGGAATTTGAGGAGGGAGAGAGGGTGGGGCAGTTGACATGTTGCACCAAGCCCACTCCCCTTGCAGCCCCTCAGGCCACTCAAGCCTCCCCTAGACTGGGAGTCCTCCAGGACGGCCTGCGAATGCAGCCAGAGGAGGGGAAGCTGCCCACTCACCCCCCTCTCCCAGAAGAGAGAGACCCCAGAAGGAGGCTCAGGAAGAGCCTCTTTGCAGAACTCAGCCTGTCCATTGAGGCCCAGTTTGGAGGGTGGGACAGTCTTTCCAACCCTTGCCCCCAACTGCAGCCCGACTAAGCCAGACATATCTCTGCCAAGGTGCAAAAAGCACCCCAGGACACCAGGGCCCCTCCTGCAGACATGGGTCTCCCACTCTGGACAAGGGTCATTGGAAAGGCAGGGTAGAAATGGGGTCAAGCGACTGGGGCGGAGGCAGGAGAGGCCGTACCTGCAGGCTGCTCGACGGGAGACGCTGGAGAGAGAGAGAGAGAGAGAGAGAGAGAGAGAGAGAGAGAGAGAGAGAGAGAGAGAGTTTAAGGCATGGAGGGAGGGGCTGATTCCCGAGCACCAAAGCAACACCCTCCCCTCCTGGACCCGGAACCACTCCTCAAAGCAAAAGCTGCCAAAACCTTTCCTTGGCTCAGCCAAAATCCCACATTTTTGCAAAACAAAATCTGCCTTCCCAGGACAGCTGCTGGACTGAGATGGCCACTGATTTGGAGGGAAGATGTAAGCCAAGCCCCTCACAGAGTCCTTCTGGTCTACACGGTAACAGGTCTGGTCTACAGTGAACATGGGGACCCCCATCCTGTGTCCCTCGATGCCTCCAGGAACCTGTGTATTATCTCTTCACAGATGGCCTTAGCCTTGGGGAGTGCCCATAGGAGCCCCCATTCCATAGAAAGGGACAACACTGAATCCCAGCATCCCAGAAGCAGCATCTCCGAGGGGCTGAAAATGCATCTCTTCCCCTGTACCTGCCCCCCAAGTCCTCCAATATCCCCATACCTGTCTTGCTCCTCAGGTAGAGAGAGAGCCCCACGGCCACAAAGACCATGCCCAGCATGACCCCCACGACCCCCGTTCATACTTTGCTCCGGGCAGACTCGGACGTTCGTGGCTCTGGGGAGAGAAGAGGGGAGACATGCATGAAAGTTGGATCAGGGCCAGGTGATGCCTCTCAGCCAAAGGAATTGAAAAGGGGGGCCATTCCATCCACCACATATGGGGAGGGTGACCTTCCAGCCACACAGCAAATCCCTCAGGCTGCAGCCCCATCAGTAAGGTCTGCAGGGCTGAGTTCATGTTTCCATCTCTCATGGGCAGGGCTGTGCCAGAGTGGAATAGATGGAGGAGGCAAGTGGGGTGCTGGACACAGCTCCATGCTGCACAAAAAGGGGAGAAGTGGGGTACCGACATCTCTTCCTGGGGGGAGACTTTCAGCCACCCTCCGATCTCCACTGCTCCATCCTAAGAGGCCACCCTTCCCCCACCCACCTTAGGCCCCTCCTTTCCTTCCCCCAATCCACCCACTGACCCACCCAGTTCCCAGGAGTGCTCCCACTGAGGGTAGGGGGACATGGGCAATACCCCACTGCACGGTGATGGGTGTCTCCAGGCTGGTGTGCTCCACCTGGCAGGTGTTGACCTCTCCATGCTGGGGGGGTGTCCTCCAGCATCACCTGGGTCTGAAACTAGTCCTACAGCTTCATCCTCAGTGCAAATGAGGAGAAGCAGAAGGAGATGAGGAAGACCAACGAAAGATGGAAGGATTCCACGAACGGCACCACAGCCCGGAATTCGGGGCAGCCATAGACAGGACATCCTGGGGGCATCATTCATGGGGCACCAGAGGTCAGAGATGCCCAGACTGCCCAGGAATTGGTGCCCCCCTGGAGTCCCTTCCCTCCCCCCCTCCCCTGATCCCCCTCCTCCCCTGGGGGGTTCCTGTGCCCCCCCCACCTCCGGATACTAGCAGTGGCTGTTTCATGTACAGAAAGGACAACACTGCAAGCTGTTAGTCCGAGGAGTCATGAAGCACTGTATTATTGCATCCGGGTCAAAGGTAAAGGGGCAGGGGACAGGAAAAGGAAATGTAAGAGCAATGCAGTATTGCCATTGGTTGGTATAGTAACTCCATAACATCTCTCCTTTTTTACATATGGTTCAACAGTGTGTAAACAAGTAGACTCAAAACAGATCCCAAACAATCTTAAACATGACATATTGTACTATTAGTAAATAGGCTACAGATTAGTCTACCTGGAGGTCTTGAAACTCAGCCGCTTCGCAAGACCACAGGGATTTTACCTGGGGAAGGCTGTTTAGTTCCCGAAGGTGTTGACAAGGGACTGTCTTGTTTCCTGACTGGTGTGTTTGGTACAGAAGAACTTACTGGTATGTGCGGTTTTCTTATTTCGTCCTCATAGTTTCCTTCAGATATGACAGTGGTCTTGTCTCTATATTCCTTACTTGGTCCAGCAGGATTGGGGGCATTGAGCACCTCCGGAGAGTCATGTGCAGGACTCTCATAAGTTTGTGGGATGGGTTGTTCTGCCACTCGCAGATCCACTTGATTGCGACGGTAGAGACTGCCATCCACATCCACAACATAAGAGCGAAGAGCAACCCTCTGAACACAGGTGCCCAGTCTCCAGCGACCATTCCTGTCACCAGGAAGTGACTTCATATGGATTGGCTCTTCAATGCTTAGTTCTGGTAAGTCTTTGGCAGACATGTCATATGTCAGTTTGGAGATTTGTTTCCTCCGTTGCAATTTCTCCAAAACACCTGTAACCACACAAGGTTCGAGCAGTTTGTTGGCCACAGGCAATGACATCTTCAGTCTCCTTGACATCAAACGCTTTGCAGGACTACTGTCCATGCCTTCGGTCGGGGTTTTCCTCCAACGTAGAACAGCCTTCCATGGGTCACTACCATCCCCTTATATAGTATGCCATCCTGAATGCCAATTTCGTCTCTGAAAGTCCAGTATTCTCTCACAATTAATGGCACTTCTTCCTTTGAATCTGGCCAGCCATTCAGAACAACAGATTTAAGTACCTGCAAACTTTCGTCAATTTCTGTGTGCTGCTTTATCTGATGCAGTTGCTGGTCTGTGACGTTTAAAGAGTCTGAATGATTAATCTGTGACAAGGCATCCAGGTCCTGTTGGATATTGCAAACTGTCTGTTGTGTACATTCAAATGTACCACCTGCTGCAGTAGCTCTGCTAAGAGCATCACTGATCTACATTTCAGGTCCAGGTTTATAAACCACATTGAGACAATAGTTTTGTAGTGCTAATAGTTTTGACTCTGTCCTGTTCCATCACTTTCAGATGTCTGTCAGTAAGCTCTGCTGTACGACACGTTTCAATAGCTGTGTTTAGCATTAAGTCACGCTCTCTTAGAAGATGCCTGCATGTGCTCTCACTAGATATACCCAGAACAATTTTGTCCCTTATCAGTTCATCTTTCAGGGTGCCATATTCACAAGTAGCTGCTTTTTCTCGTAAGCGAGTGACAAAGTTGTCAAGAGATTCTCCCTCCTCTTGTTTGCAGCATCCAAACACATATCTTGCATAAATGACATTTTTAGTGGGTTTGAAATAAGCTTCTAGTGCATTCAGAATGGCTGTAACATTCTCTTGCTGCTCTGCTGAAAGGTTCAGATTGTGCTTATACACAAGCCTGCATTCACTGCCCATGACTCTTCTCAGAGTGGCTGCCTGCACTGCCACAGGTTTCGCATTCAGCCCTGTAGCCAGGGAATAATCCTCAAATTCAGTTCTGAAAATTTCCCAGGTGCTGCTATAATCCCCACTGATTCTCATCCCCTCTGGGGGAGGTATGCAATTCATGGCAGCCATGCGGTCGGTAGGCCTCACAGACCTCCAGGGGCAGAAAACGCACAGTGAACAGTCCCAAACTGTAACTCACGAATCAGTGCTGTGTCCCGGGTCTGCTGCGCTCCAAACAAGAGGCTTTATCCGGATTCAAGTCACTTCTGACACCATGTTTCATGTACAGAAAGGACGACGTTGCAAGCTGTTAGTCCGAGGAGTCATGGAGCACTGTATTATTGCATCTGGGTCAAAGGTAAAGGGGCAGGGGACAGGAACAGGAAATGTAAGAGCAATGCAGTATTGCCATTGGTTGGTATAGTAACTCCATAAGAGTGTCCCCGGCAGAAGCACCAGCATCACTGGAAGAATCCAGGCAGGCCCCATGGCTGCTGCTGCCCCACAAGTGGATGAGTGGAAAAGCTGCTTCAGCCCCAGAAGGGAAAATTTTTCTTCTATAAAGGGGAGGGGCAAAGCCCATGGGTGGGTGCAGAAAAGCACCAATGAGAATTTTCCCTGGTGCAGCGTCATCAGTCTCCGAGAAGACGGAGCCTGGCTTTGTCAATACCAAGGAGATTGGTTTTGGCTGCGAAGGGGTCAGCTCTGTATTAGTGGGCAGGGGGATGATGCCTCCTGCCAGGCGGGCTGAGATGCAGGCCATGGGGGGCGGGCAGCAGGAGGCCACCGTAAGACTATTGGTCAGAAAGATCCAGTGTGGGACATCCAGGGCCATGTGACATGGGAGTGGCGTCTTGGGGGATGGAGGGCTGGTGGGGGGAGGTCCGTGTCTCCCCTACTTTAGTCGACTCCTCCTCCTGTGGGGCTGCTCCCCAGGATGCCTCCTCAGTGGGTCCTTCTGGGATGGATCCAGACCTTCTTTCACCAAGGGGGCCGGACTCTGGGGCTGGGTTCACACACAAGGGAAGCCACGGAGGTCCCACCACAGGATGGACTCTTGAGGGGGCTGATCCAGGGCATTAGCGCTGGATCCAGAGACTCTGCTACTATCAGGCAGAACTGGCCAGGTGCTCAGGTTTCGCTTCTTCACACAGCACCACTTGGGGAAGGAGAACAGAGAACTCGCCAGCACCCAAGGGGTGGCAGTCAGCAGAAGGCTCAGAGAAACCCCACCACATACCGCTTCGGCCTCCAGCGCCCCACGCCCCTGGAGCTGTGCTCACCCTGCTCCCCCAGCAGGACTCTGGCCCCATCCCAGTTCCCAGTTCATCCCAGCAACACCCTCCACTCCTGGACCCAGAACGGCTCCTCAAAGCAAAAGCTGCCGAAGTCTTTCCATGGCTCAGCAAAAATTCCCCATTTTTGCAAAAGACAAACTGCCTTCCCAGGAAAGCTGCTGGACTGAGACGGCCAGTGATTTGGAGGGACGATTTAAGTCAAGCCCCTCACGGAGTCCTTCTGGTCTACAGTGAACATGGGGACCCACATCCTGGGTCCCTCGATGCCCCCAAGAACCTGTGTGGGATCCCTGCACGGCCTGCCTTAACTCTGGGGAGGGCAGTAGGAGCCCCGCTTCCATAGAAAGGGACAACACTGAATCCCAGCATCCCAGAAGCAGCATCTCTGGGGGGCTGGAAATGCATCTCGTCCCCTGGAACGGCCCCCCAAGTCCTCCAATGCCCCCTTTACCTTTCTTACTCCTCCCCAAGTCCTCCAATGCCCCCTTTACCTTTCTTACTCCTCAGGTAGCGGGAGAGCCCCACGGCCACAAAGACCATGCCCAGCAGGGCCCCCACGACCCCCGTCCACACTTTGCTCCTGGCAGACTCAGACGTCCGTGGCTCTGGGGAGAGAGCAGGGGAGACTCATGTGAGAGCCAGATCAGGGCTAGATGAAGCCTCTCAGCCACAGGAATTGACAAGGGAGTCATTCCATGCACCAAACCTGGGAGGGTGACCTTCCAGCCCCACAGCGGATCTCTCAGGCCCCAGCCCCATCAGTAAGGCCTCCAGGGCTGAGTTTGTGTTTCCGTACCTCATGGGCCAGACAGTCCCAGACTGGAACATATGGAGGAGGCAAATAGGGGGCTGGGTGCAGCTCCAGAGGGAACAAAAAGGGGGGATGTAGGGCTGCCAAAAACTCTTTCGGGGGGGAGACATTCAGCCACCCCTGATCTCCGCTGCTCCCTCCTAAGAGGCAACCATTCCACACCCACCTTAGGCCCCTCCTTTCCATCCCCCGATCCACCCACAAACCCACCCAGTTCCACCCACAGAGGGAAGGGGGACGAGGGCCATACCCCACTGCATGGTGATGGGCATCTCCAGGCTGGCATGCTCCACCTGGCAGGTGTAGACGTCTCCGCGCTGGGGGCTGTCCTCCAGCATCACCTGGGTCTGGTATGTCCAGTCCCCGTTGTGCAGCTCCTCCCCATAGAAGACCCCCTCCATCGCCCGTCGCCCGTTCTTCAGCCAGCGGATCTCGATCTCCCGGGGGTAGAAGCTGGCTGCGGTGCAGAGCACCAGGGTGCGGGGGGAGAGGGGGTCGTCCTTGGTGGGGGAGATGGTGACCGCGGGCTGGACTGGGGGAGAGGAGAGGGAGGTGTGAGACATGAGAGGGAAGAGGAAGAGCAGAGAGGGATGTGTAAGGGGAGGGGGATCCCTGGGGCAGAGAGGTGGGTGGAGAGTGGGGAGGGGGAGTCATTTTTCTCCCTCTTCCAAAACAAGGTCTTCCCATGAAGCTGATGGGGGCAGTCGTAGGGGCTGTGGGGAGCTGGTGTGAAGGGAGGGGGCTTGATCTGCCCTGGTTGAGGGAGGGAGCTCCAGAAAATGCTAAGCACCAAAAGGGGGAGCAGAATAGAAAGGCCCCTATCCCCACCCCCAATTCCCATGTTTTCTCCCCCCAGGGAAACACACCTCCCTTCGTCCTGCCCCCAGTTTGGTCTCTTGTGTGGGTCAGGGACTTTCTGTCTCCTCTGACCCTCCCATTTATGGGGCACCTCCGTTTCCCACTAATCTGTTCAAGAGAATTTCTGCCAAACAGCCCCTCCACCAGGGTCCCAACCTGTGCTGCTCATCACTTCATCCAGCAGAAAGCAGGGAAGGAACTGGCTGGACGGCTCTCCTGGGCTTGGGACTAACCAGCAGGGAGCGCCTAGTGGGCCACCTGGCAGCTCCGGGATATCTGGGGAGAAGTGACCGTGACATACCTGGACTCCTGATTCTAAACGAGTAAAAGACACGTGTAGGCAAACACGTACCCTGGACCAACAGGAGGATAATTTCATCAAACTCCGAGCAATGCTAAGTCCAGTCTCAGGACAAGCTACTGTACTGGGCATATCATTGCTGATTCTAATGTTGGTGTCTCATTGCTGATTCTAATGTTGGTGCCAATGGACTTCTGGCAAGGGATGGGGAAAAGGTCCTTTGGAGATGCTCTAGCGAGCTTCATCCGGAAGACTTTAAACTGAGCCAGTGGGGGGTGGGTTCAGGCCCCCCAGTAACGTGTCTGCACTGGACAAGTGTGCGGGGAGGATCGGGGCTCTGGGAGCAGGGCTTTAGAGATACTGCAGGGACTGACAGGACTTCTACAGAGAGGGGCCAGGTACCAGGGAGGATGGGAGGAAGGAGGATGCTTGGCACTCCAAGGAAAGGAAGCAGTCAGAAGGAGTTGAGGTGCATGTACACCAATGCTAGGAGCATGGGTGATAAGCAGGAAGAGCTTGAAGCTCTCCTGAGAATAGGAGGATATGATCTGGAGGGAATCACAGAAACTTGGTGGGATGAAAGGCAAGTCTGGAATGTGAACATAGAAGGGTATCACCTTTTTAGAAAGGACAGGAAGGGAAAGAGAGGTGGGGGTGTGGCTTTATATGTCAGGGAAGGGATAGGATGCAGTGAGATAGAGTGCAGCACAGATGGGGATTCGTTAGAGGCAGTCTGGGTGAAACTTAGGGGTTTTGACAGGGAAAGAGACCTGACAGTGGGGGTATGTTATCGCCCTCCAGGTCAACTTGAGACCCTGGATGATGTCCTGACAGGGCAGATTCTAAGGATATCTCGGGGGAGAGACACAGTAATTATGGGGGATTTCAATCTCCCAGATATTACTTGGGAGACTCACTTGGCGGTGACAGCCAGGTCACGTCACTTCCTAGAAGCTCTAGAGGGTGGGTTTTTCACCCAGAGGGTCCGAGAGACAACGAGGGGGGGAAACATCCTGGACTTGGTCTTGACCAATAGGGAGGAGCTGATAGATGAAGTACAGATTAGGGGAGCTCTGGATGTGAGTGATCACTCCATCCTTTGCTTTGAGATCAGGGGACTGGGGCCGTGCAGCAGGGCGAGCACTAGAAGCTGGGACTTCAAGAGGGTCAACTTTGGCCAACTGAAGGCCAGGCTGGGGAAAGTCTCCTGGGATAGGTTACTGGAAGGTAAGCGAGTTGAGGAGGGGTGGATGGCACTCAAAAGGGAGGTTTTGCAGGCGCAAGCCCTGACGATACCTCTAGTCATTAAGGTGGGGAGGCAGAGGAGAGTGCCGCCATGGATGCGAAAGGAGGTGGTTAGGGGGATTAGACGAAAGAGGAGCCTCCATAGGAAATGGGTACTGGGGGAAATAGACAAAAGGGTATACCGGGAGGAGGAGGCCCGTTGCAGAAGGATTCTTCGCAAGACTAAGGCTGATTATGAGCTGAGACTTGCCAAGAATATCAAGAGCAAAAAAAAGGGCTTCTTTCAGCATGTAAATAGGAAAAGGAAGAGGAGACAAGTGGTGGGACCACTAAATAAGGAGGAAGGAGATCCAGTGACTGACATGAGGGAACAGGCACAGATGCTAAATGACTATTTTGCCTCTGTGTTCTCCCCAAAGCAGGACAGGGGATATCCGTATAGGTGATTAGATGAGGCTGGGGACTTAGGGGCACAGATTAGAGTCACCCCCCTTGAAGTCGAGGGGCTCCTCAGGACATTGGACATTACAAAGGCGCCAGGCCCTGACGGGTTACACCTGAGAGTACTTAGAGAGTTGGCAGGGGTTCTCTCACGCCCGCTGGCCTCCATTTTTGAGGCCTCGTGGAGAACGGGTGAAGTTCCAGAGGACTGGAGGGTGGCATCGGTGGTCCCAATTTTCAAAAAGGGTAGTAGGAAGGACATGGGGAATTATAGACCGATTAGCCTTACGTCCATTGTAGGAAAAACAATGGAAAGGCTCATAATAGAGAGAGATCTAGTGATGCTAGATAGGGAAGGGAGGCTGACAGCCACACAACATGGCTTCCGCAGAAACAGGTCCTGCCAGACAAACCTTGTGGAATTCTATGACAAGGTTTCAAGATGGCTAGATGGAGGGGATGCAGTGTATGTGGTATACCTGGATTTCAGCAAGGCCTTTGACAAAGTGCCCCATGATATCCTGGTGGAGGAACTGAGGAGTTTTGGGATAGACCAAAGCACTGTCTGGTGGATTAGGGCATGGTTGACTGACTGAAAGCAGAAGGTAACCATTAGCGGGGAATCGTCGGGATGGCAGCCAGTGACAAGCGGGGTCCCCCAGGGCTCTGTCCTGGGGCCGATCCTGTTTAATCTTTTCATTAACGACATGGAAGAAGGGGTGAACAGTCTGCTGATCAAATTCGCAGATGACACTAAAACTGGAGCAGTGGCCACAACTGAGGAGCAGATACACCAGATCCAAAAGGATCTGGACAGACTATGGAAGTGGGCAGGAGACAACAGGATGGTGTTCAATGTGGATAAGTGCAAGGTCTTGCACTTGGGGCATAAGAATAGCTGTCATAAGTACAGGTTAGGGGACAAGTGGCTGGAGAGCAGCACTTGTGAAAGGGACCTTGGGGTACTGGTTGACCGCAGGCTAAACATGAGTCAGCAGTGTGATGCGGTGTTCAAGAGGGTGACTGCCACCCTTGGTTGCATAGCCAGAAGTGTGGCTTCTAGATCAAGAGAGGTATTACTACCACTCTACACGACTCTGGTGCACCCGCAACTGGAGTATTGTGTTCAGTTTTGGGCCTCTCTTTACAGAAAGGATATAGCCAGGTTGGAGTCAGTGCAGCGTAGGGCCACAAGGATGGTGGCTGGTTTGCAGGGGATGCCGTTTGAGGCAAGACTGAGGGAACTGGGTCTCTTCAGCTTGGAGAAGAGGAGACTCAGAGGGGATGTGTTGGCGACATACAGGTATGTGAGGGGCTGTCACATGGAGATGGGGAGAGGCCTGTTCTCCCCTGCAGAGGAAGGCAGGACGCGCTCCAATGAGCAAAGCTCAGGGAGCCAAGGTTCAATTTGGATGCCAGGAAGCACTTCCTGACAGTTAGGACCCCGAGGGCATGGAATGGGCTTCCACGGGAGGTCGTTGAGGCCCCATCGGTGAGGGTGTTCAAAGATAGGCTGGACATGCACATGGTGGGCATGTCATGAGCGGAGCCGGCTGGTGCCGTACGTCAGACTAGATGGCCCGGGAGGCCCCTTCTGGCTCGCTCTGTTTCTATGTTTCTATGTCTTCCTTTCATTGTATTAAAAAAAATAAATAAACAGTGGAATGGACAAGGAAAATAGGTGGATCAGGAAAATCAATCTCTCTCTCTCTCTCTCTCATCCATCCATCTTTATTTTTACTCTGTCCAGCTCTGGTCAGACAATTTCCTCTGGCAGACCCTGAGCTCTTTTAAAGGGGCATTTCCTCCATAACACTGGCCAGTGTTTCTCAAGCCATTGCTAATAGCTATATGTTAAGCTTTGGTCTGAATCAAGGTAGAATATCAAGCTCCTTATTTCCTTACAAGGTCAGGTATGAATATGTGTGTACAGACGAAGGCCATCACTCAGAAATTTTGGTCCTGAGCCATTTAAGGCTTTGAACAGAAACAGCATCAGCAGAGTGCAATGCAACTGGTTTTGTGTGATTGTATCAGCCAGTCCCATGGAATCATGGGAGTTCCTGAGCTTCCAGTGAACAACACATTGCAGGGCGCAAACCAAGAGGAGACCAGATACCTTTGGTGCCATCAGGCAGAGTTAAGCTGTTGCCTTGGGCAGTTTGAAAGTCAGTGAGCAAAGTTCAAGGGGGTGAGGCATCAATACTGCCTTGTCGGGTAATGATGATCTGTCATCTCCTTTATCAGAGGCACTTTCTGAGGGATATGAGTGGGAGAACATCACCTGTGGGTGGATGGGTGTGTGGCTTGCAGACTGTCAAGACATAGCATCATAAGTTCCCAGAGCAGGTGACTCAAAGCAGGCTCAGTTTCCATGCAGAAGGGATCAGAGCACCCTCGGCGATGGTGACCCAGCAGCTGCAGGGCTGGCATAAGGGAGACAGAACCCATGGGATGCTCTGCCAAGTATGAGAGTCAGAGCAGGGTTCGGCTGGCCTGGCAAACGGTCCTTCTTGGATCCCATGACTTGCCTTCCCTCCTCAGACTGACCAGGAATTCACCTGTCAGATTAACCACTGGGGTAAAACATATGTAGACATTGGATTGACAAAATGCACAACGCTAATTTTTTTGCATCTCTCCCAGATCAACTATGTTTTTCTTCCCCTTGTTCCAGGAAAGACAGCTCAGGTGCCCTTTTTCCATCCGATGATCCCCAAAGACACAACCCAGAATTCAAGGATTGTTAAATTGATCCTGCATTTCAGATGGACACTGGTTGGTCTGGTTGCCAAAGACACCATCCATGGAGAGAGGTTCAGGAGAACCTTGACACCAGAGCTCAAGAGGAATGGCCTTTGTGTTGTCCTCACACAAACCATCCCCAATTTTTTTACAGAAAGAGTACGATTTCATCGGTCTGCCTTCCTCAGTCTGGGACTTGTCAATGTTTTTGTTTGTTGTGAAGAGAACAATTCTTTCTTAAATGCAATCTATGCCATGCATCAACACATTTGCCAGGTTGTGGGAGCTACTTCAGGGAAAATCTGGATCATAACAGCTGTGTGGGACATCACCTTTGAGTTGAGTAATCGTAGTAATCTTCCATCCACGTATGGTATATTTTCTTTCCTTATAGCACCAAAAAAGAGGACTCAGAAAGGTGATTTTCAGCTCTTTTCCTCTTTTGTCCAGCAGCTTGTGGAGAAAGTGTTTGAGTGCACCTATTCAAAGCAAGCATTATCTGTGAAAGGTTGGACAAGATGCAGAGAGAAGGAACAACCAGAGGCCTTGATGGAAGAAGACGTGGTGAGAATCCTGTCCCAGGACAGCTACACAATTTCCAAGACTGTCCAGGCTGCAGCCTGGGCCTTGGATGCTGCTCTTGCAGCAAGAGCCAAGAGGAGGCCAGAGCAAGGTGGTGGCAAGCGGGACAGTCAAAGGCTGCAGCCATGGCAGGTATTCCCTTTCCCATCAAGCATTTCAACAGCACTGAATTATCAGAGGTGCAATTATAAACTGGCTGTCTCAAAATGGGACTGTAAGAAAATGACCACCTTAGAAGTGAGATGTAAAGCTGGGAATTGATCTGACAAACCCCCTTGAGAAACTCCATATGCTGCTCAGATTCTCCAACCCCGGCTCAATTCCTCTGCATCTGCCTCATTCTCTCCCCTCTCCTTTCAGACTGGAGTGAGGCATCTTGTTCACCTGTTGTTGCTTTCATATCTTACCCAAAATATACTCCACAAAGTGCTTGGTGTGACTTCTGAGTGTGGACAAGCCCCAGTTAGCAACACTCTCCTTAGGATCCTGAGAAAGGACTTCTGGTGAATGCCCACCTACAGTGCAGTCCAAAGTTGGCCTATGCAGCATCCTGGCCTGCTTGGTTGAGCTTTCTCCTTCAAGACCAAATGTTCCCTAGAAGACAAAACTGGGGCTGTCATGCATTACAGAGATCCTGAGAAGGCAGCATTCCTTGGAGAAGACAGCCATGCTGCCCAAAGTCACAGGCAGAAGAAGGACCAGGCTCCAAATGAGATGGAGTGACTCCTTGAAAGATGCCGCATCCTTGAATTGATAGGGCTGAGCAGGGTTGCGAAGAAAAGGTAGTTTGGGATGGCTTTCATCCATAGGGCTGCCATAAGTGGGAGAAGACTTGATGGCACTCACTCATAACCAAGATCCTTCCACTTCCATGTTTATAAACATTCCCTTAGGAATAGATCTTTCTGTATCCAGGAACACTTACCTCAGAATGGACAGTTTGTACACCTGACAATACACTGATTTTAACCGTTCCCAAAATGGGCAGTTTGGCTTGTCTGGTGGTGAGGCCTCAATCTGCAGATTTCTACCATCTCCCCCCACCCCAAATAGTGTCTAATCTTTATCACTTATACAAGTGAAACCTGAAGGTTAGCTTTAGCGTCTGCAGTCCATGAGCCCACAATATTGTTGTTCTTCTGCCACCTTCTACTTTTGAATGGGACAATATATTTGCAGCTGGATTCAGGGGAGGACTGAGCCACGAGGTGTGTTTTCATATTAGCTGAATGCTGGTGTCTCTCCTGCCATTCCAGCTGCACACTTTCCTGACAAACCCCCAGATTTACAATACTTCTGCCATGAAGGGAGTGCACTGGGATGAGAATGGAGACCTGGTGGCTGACCTGGACCTTGCAAACTGGGGGCAGTTGCCCAGTGGCACTGTGGTTGGAATGAAGTTTGGGAACATGGAAAGACAAGGCTCTGCCAAGCTCAGACTCAACATCCAGGGGGATTCCCTGGTGGGACCTGAGGGGGACAAGCAGGTAGTTGGAATTGCTTCTTGGGTCTCATTCTGGCGACCATCTGCTGGCTCTGATGTGTTCTCTGGGGAAGGAATGCCTTTGAAGCAGGAAAAAAGGATTGGCCTTTCACAAAACTGAACAATGGCACTCAGTACTCACTACTAGAGTATCTCCCTGTTTCAAGGAGGTGAATTCCCTGAGAATAGCCAAGATGCACAGTCAATATGAAGGGACTCAGAGCCGGGGAGTTTCTCAGACAAAGACAGTGGCCAAGACTCTTGGACCCAGAACGTGGGGTTGGTAGAGGAGGGCAGCACAATTAGAGCATTGGCGTGTGGAGAGGTGGTGTCCATGTTTCCAGAAGGCCCCTCTCAAAGAGATGGCTTGCTCATAAGGAGATGTCATGAGGTGATTATTAGATTGGGTTCAGGAAACCACTTGGTGCATGCTCAGAAATACATTTGGGGTATTTGTGTGTTTGGAAAACACTTTGGTGAATAAAGAAAGTTCTGCAATGTGGCTTTGAATGTATGAACATAGGAGTCCCCGTCTCTTGACAGAGAGACAGGTCTCCCTGTCCATTTTTTAACACCATGCATGATTTAGTACATGTGTTATTTGTCTCCCTGACTTGTCCACTTTCTTAGTTAATACTGTCCCATCCTGATCATTTCCTTCTGGCACCAGCACCAATTGGTTCTGTAGTTATACATCTAGGATGCTGCTGCTCTCCAATAAAGGCTAGCAGCCACCTCCTGACTCAGGAAATGCTTTCAAGGAAACATTAGGGATATACATTGTCCCTTCTCTTATGGCATATCAGCAATGTGTGTAACATTTCCTATAGTTTAGGAGGTCCAAAAGTTATTGTTTCAATGGAAGGGGTGTGCATTTGGCCAAAAGAAGCATGTCAAAGTTAGCTGATCTGGTGACTGGAGCTTCCACTGCAGTGAGAGAGCTCTGTGTAGGGACTCCTCCACATTTTCTTTCATGCTCCTTCTCCTTCTGCTCAGCTCTTGCCCCATTCCAGGTGTGTGCAGAGGTGCCGCCCAGGTTTCCTTAAGGTGGCTCAGGAGGGAAAGCCTGTTTGCTGCTATGACTGTGTCCACTGTGCAGAAGGGACCATCTCCATTCAAGAAGGCAAGTAACAGAAGGAGGTTTATGCGGTGGAGAGCAGAGCTGTATGGGAACTTTGTGTTTAATGAAATTCTAAATGTGACTCATGAGCAGTGATGACCCCACCTATATTGCAAAGTGAGAGGCAAGAAACAGCTGTGGAAGTTGGTCTGTGTTAGTGGGAGGAAACAGAAGAGAGACTGAAAGCATTGATCAAGGAGGTGTTCCACATCTAGCATCTGATGTTGTGTACAAGCTTAAGCCCAGAAAAGCATCTCTGAATGGATGTGAAAGACAAGAGGTGGTCCTGGGTGTAAAAGGGAGCTGTTTCTCTTGTTCTTCGAAGATTCAGACCACTGCAGCAAGTGCCCAGAGGACCTGCACCCAAACAAGGAGAAAAATCAATGTATTCCCAAGGTCATCACCTTCTTGTCCTATGAAGAACATCTAGGCATCATCCTGGCTTGCTTCACCCTATTACTGTCCCTAACCACAGGATTTGTCTTTGGGATCTTCATTAAATTCCTGGAAACACCAATTGTCAAAGCCAACAACCACGACCTCTCCTTCATCCTCCTCCTTTCCCTCCTGCTGTCCTTTGTGTCTTTTCTCCCCTTCATTGGCCATCCTAAGAAAGGGACCTGCCTCCTCTGACAAACAGCCTTTAGCATCATCTTCTCCATGGCCATCTCTTCTGTCTTGGCCAAAACAATCACTGTACTACTGGCCTCCTGGCCACCAAGCCAGGAAACAGGGTAAGAATATAGCTGGGGAAGAGCCTGGCTAACTCCATTGTCATCTCCTTTTCTAGTGTCCAGGTTCTCCTCTGCACCACCTAGCTGGCTACCTCTCCCCCCTTCCTGAACGCCGACATGCACTCCCAGACTGGGCAGATTGTCATGCAGTGCAATGAAGGCTCTGTGGCCATGTTCTATGCCGCCCTCGGCTACATGGGTTTCCTGGCAGCTGTCTGCTTCATGGTGGACTTCCTGACCAGGAAGCTGCCCACAGCCTTCAGTGAGGCCAAGCTGATCACATTCAGCATGCTGGTCTTCTGCAGTGTCTGGGTCTCCTTCGTGCCCTCCTACCTGAGCACTAGGGGCAAGTACATGGTGGTCGTGCAGGTCTTCTCCAACTTGGCCTCCAGTGCTGGCTTTCTTGGCTGCATCTTCCTTCCCAAGTGCTACATTATCATAGTGAGGTCTCATCTGAACACGAAGGAGCATCTAACAATGAAAATGAAGGGTGGCAGCTGCTTCTTAGGGCAGTGATTTTCATAGGTTCACTGTACGCAAGTGCTGTGTTCCTCTCTCAACACAAGTGCCCCGCAACATGATTTTAGATCTGAAAAACTGAAATTGGACACTGGAATTTTAAATTTGCACTGGCACTGTTTGCAATGAACGGAGGCATGAATGTCTCTTGTAATTCACTCTTTTAGAAACATTGAAATATTGAAAGTCAGAAGGGACTTACCAGGCCATCTAGTCTGACCCTCCACTCTAGCCAGCTCCACTAAGGACATGCTACCATGTGCATATCTAGCCTATTCTTGTCTTTGGATGTCAACTTTTTTTATTTTCTCTACAAATTTAAATTAAAGCAGTGATTTTTCCTGAGGCATTGGACATAACTGGGTTAACATCTTATTCTTGTTACAATTAGTAACCATTTTAAAGTCAACATATAGTCCCATTTCTCTAACCAATGATTAAAGGAATTCCAAGTTTGATAGAAGTTTGTATCTTTCTTCTTCAGAGACAAATACAATACAGAATGCTTTTTAGAATCAGCTCTTCAGTAGGTGGCTCTTCATTTCTCCAGTGTGGAGCAAATACTATCCTCACCCCAGTAATTACATGGAATATAAAATATATACTTTGTTTATCAAAATCATCAGGAATACCTAATACAAGTACTTCAGGTATAAATATGAAAGATTTTTGTTGCATTTCCTCAAGCCATTTATGTCTTTTAACCCAGTATTTTTTTGCCTTAACACAAGTCCACCACATATGATAAAAAGTACCAGGTTTTTGTTTGCATTACCAACATCTATTTGTCATATTTAAGAACATTTTTGCTATCTATTTGGTGATAAATGTCTTCTATAAAACATTTTATAAAGATTTTCTTTATATGAGGTTGCTAAAGTTGTTAATATTTCTTTCCCACAGGTTTTGCCATTTTTGTAGCTCAATATTATATCCAAACTTTTGTGCCCATGTTATCATAATTTCCTTAACTTTTTCATCTTCCATTTTCATTTCCAAAAGAAAATTATACAATCTTTTAATCATATTTTCATCTGATTTTAAAATTATTTGGTCAAACACTGTTAGTTCCTTATAAAAACCATACTTTCTATCATCTTTCACAGGACTTGATTTTATTTGCACCTGATGCCACCAAGAAAGATCAATACCCTATTCCTGTAGTTCTTGAGTTGGTGTCAATTTTCCATCATTATCTAGTATATCATCATACCACACAATCATGCTAGTGTTCGGTGCATTTGGATATACATGGGCTTCCATAGGGGAAAACCATCTCAACATCTTAATATAAAGTGCTATCTTTACTTTTTCCCAATCGACATCATTGAGTTTCAATTATAATGTTTTAGAAAGCAACCGTATGTCTCACATTTCTCATACCACATAAAAGCATGCCATCCCATTTGTTAATCATCTCCTTCAAGATATAGAATTCTTTTGTTTCTTAAATTTATCGATTCTTTTAACCACATTAGAATACATGCTTGATAATACAACAACCAGTTAGAAGACCAAAACCCCATTCCCTTCAGCCTCCTGGAGCATTTTTAACTTAATCCTTGATTTCCTCTTTTGCCATATAAATCTCAAAACATAGAAACATAGAAACATAGAAACAGAGCGAGTCAGAAGGGGCCTCCTGGGCCATCTAGTCTGACCTCCGGCACCAGCCGGCTCCGCTCATGACATGCCCACCATGTGCATGTCCAGTCTATCTTTGAACACCCTCACCGATGGGGCCTCAACGACCTCCCGTGGAAGCCCATTCCATGCCCTCGGGGTCCTAACTGTCAGGAAGTGCTTCCTGGCATCCAAATTGAACCTTGGCTCCCTGAGCTTTGCTCCATTGGAGCGCGTCCTGCCTTCCTCTGCAGGGGAGAACAGGCCTCTATCCATCTCCATGTGACACCCCCTCACATACCTGTATGTTGCCAACATATCCCCTCTGAGTCTCCTCTTCTCCAGGCTGAAGAGACCCAGTTCCCTCAGTCTCGCCTCATACCCCATCCCCTGCAAACCAGCCACCATCCTTGTGGCCCTACGCTGCACTGACTCCAACCTGGCTATATCCTTTCTGTAATGAGGGGCCCAAAACTGAACACAACATGCATATTTAAATCATCAAAAAACTTCTTATCAATTTTATAGGAATTGTTTGGGGAAAAAAATCCAAAATATTAGGCAATATATTCATTTTAACGATAGCTATCTTTCCCAAAAGTGATAATTGTAAATTAGCCCATTTTTCTAAATAGCTCTTAATCTCCTTAAATAATTTAACATAGTTATCTTCTTTCAATGTAGCATATCTGGCTGTTAGAGAAATTCCCAAATATTTAACCTTTTTAACTATTTGAAGATCTACTTGCTGCATCAAAGTTGTTTTTTGCGACAATGAAAGAAATTTATCTAACAGAGTATTCTTTTCTCTATTTTCATCCCAGTAACTTCAGCATAATCTTCTATTTTTTTTAAGAGTTTGGGTGTTGTTACAAAAGGGTCTTTTGTACAAAAGATAAAGACTAAGTTGTCTGGAAATGCTTGAAGTTTATAGCTTTCATCTCTGATTCTGGTGCCTTTAATATTCATATTTTCTCTAACATTTCTATTTAAAACTTCTAAAATCAGTATAAATAACAATGGTGATAAGGGGCATGCTTGTCTTGTGCCCTTTTGGGTATCTACAGTCTCTGTAAATTCTCCATTGTCTATTATCCTGACAGTCTGTTTTTGCTAAAAACTTGTTATTGCATTAATAAATTTTTAACCAAATTTCATTTGTTCTAATTGCTGTTTCATAAATTGCCAGTTGACATTATCAAAGGCCTTCTGAGCATCTAGAAACAAAAGTGCCATTGAATTTTCAGAATGCACTTCATAATATTCTAAATTTCCAGGATGATCCTCACATTGTTTCAGATTTGTCTTTTAGGTAAAAAGCCATTTCGATCTGTGTGTATAAAGTCTATTAGGAATTTCTTCAACCTTTCTGGCATTATAGAAGCAAAAATTTTATAATCCACATTTAAAACAGATATTGGTCTGCAGTTTTGAATCTGTGTCAAGTTCATGTCTTCTTTTGGAATGAAAGTAATATTTGCCTCAATCCAAGTATTTGGTATTTTTGCATGTGACAATACAGCATTACATATATCCTTCAGAGGTTTACATAAAATTCCTTCAAACTTTTATATTACTCTGCTGGTAATCTGTCCAGGCCAGGGGTTTTATCCTTTTTTTTTCTCTTAATCGCTTCAGTTACTTCTGTCATTGTTATTTCCTCATTTAATTTTTTTAAATATTTCTCCAACAATTTTGATAGATTTTCCTTTTGTATATATTCAAAAATCTTCTCAGTAGATATTTCTATGGTTTGATATAACTTTGTAAAAATATTTTCCACTATTTTCTTTATTGTTTCACTTTGTACATGTAGTTTCTTTATTGTTTCACTTTGTACATGCAGCGTAGGGCCACAAGGATGGTGGCTGGTTTGCAGGGCATGCCGTATGAGGCAAGGCTGAGGGAACAGGGTCTCTTCAGCTTGGAGAAGAGGAGACTCGGAGGGGATATGTTGGCGACATACAGGTATGTGAGGGGCTGTCACATGGAGATGGGGAGAGGCCTGTTCTCCCCTGCAGAGGAAGGCAGGACGCGCTCCAATTGAGCAAAGCTCAGGGAGCCAAGGTTCAATTTGGATGCCAGGAAGCACTTCCTGACAGTTAGGACCCCGAGGGCATGGAATGGGCTTCCACGGAGCTCGTTGAGGTCCCATTGGTGAGGGTGTTCAAAGACAGGCTGGACATGCACATGTTGGGCATGTCATGAGTGGAGCCAGCTGGTGCCGGAGGTCAGACTAGATGGCCCGGGAGGCCCCTTCTGACTCGCTCTGTTTCTATGTTTCTATGTCTATGTTTCTAGTTGTAAAACCATCTTTCACCTTGAGTATTAATATCTTTTCTCTTTCTTTCTTTAATTTATAAGTTAGCCATCTCCCTGGTTTGTTAGCATTTTCAAAAATAATTGTTCGGTCATTTTCATTTGTTTAGCCAACTCATTTGTTTCTAGAAAGTTCAATTTATGTTTGAAGGTATTCAACTGTGTCTTGAGGTCCTCTTTTGATGGATATTCTGTAGAACTTGTTTGAACTTTGTCAGCTCATCTGTTAGTTTAAGTTGTTCTTGTTTTCTCTTTTTATTTATTTTTGCTGAATCAGTTATGATCAGGCCTCTGAGGTATGCTTTAGCAGTGTCCCAAACTTTTTGTAAAAAGGTTTCTTCAACTTTATTTTCTTGAAAGAAGAAATTTAATTCCTTTTTTTATTTCTTCTTTAAAGTTTTTATCTTTAAATAGAGATTTGTTAAGTGTCCATCTAGGCATTTTTGTTATTCCTTTCAAGGTCATGGTTATAGGATTGTGATAGGTCCAGACATTTGTGTCTATTTCAACTTCTAACAAATCTGGAATTAAATCTGGAGTTATCCAGATCATGTCAATTCTAGACCATGACCTATGTCTATTCGAGTAAAAAGTATTTTTTAGCTGTACTTGCATTTTTATGTCTCCAGACATCTATAAGTCTAAATTTCTCTTGTAAGTTAAAGAAGGACTTTGGAAGTATTCTCCTTCCTCTCTACTTGTTCATATCATTCTTACAGTCCAATTTTTGACAACAATTGCATTAAAGCTTGTATTAAGCAAAGGGTATGATATTCACTTTGTAGACATAAGGTAAGTAATTTTTGATAAAAAAACTTATTGATGGTCATTAGGTGCATAGATTGCCACAACAAGCACCTTCTTCTTCTTTTTGTTACTTCAACCAATAACATTCTACCATCTTCACCTGAAAAGGTACGTTTGGGATCCAGTTTTATTTTTAACATATAAAGCCAAACCTCTTTTCTTTTGCTGATCAGAAAGTATAAATAACTTGCCAAGTTTTGAACATTCCAGAAGTTTGTGATGTTGTCTTGTTATACGTGTTTCTTGTAGACAAATTACATCTACCATATTTTTCGCTGGATAAGACGCACCTGACCATAAGACGCACTTAGTTTTTAGAGGAGGAAAACAAGAAAAAAAATACTCTGAATCAAATGGGCACATAATCACAGGTACATTCCCCATCACTTCCCCATGGGCTGCACATCTGACAGACTTACTGCACACACATATTCGCTCTATTTATTTATTTATTTATTTATTTATTAAAACATTTATAGGCCGCCCCATCACAACAAAGCCTCGGGGCGGCTTACAACAATTTAAAATACAATGTAAAAAATACAATAAAACCATTTGTTCAAAGATAGGCTGGACATGCACATGGTGGGCATGTCATGAGCGGAGCCGGCTGGTGCCGGAGGTCAGACTAGATGGCCCAGGAGGCCCCTTCTGACTCGCTCTGTTTCTATGTTTCTATGTTTCTATAAAACTATAAACAATAAACAATATATCCCCCCCCTCGGTGCATCTCGGCAAATTAAGAAAAAACAAACAAACAAACCCAACAATTATTAACTACAAACATAAATACATAACAATAAATTATACACACACCAAATTAACAATTAAAATTTATGTCATACCTGAGTGGCCTAGTGCTTTTCCCTACTTTCTTCAACTTAAGCCTAAATTCTGCAACTAGAAGCTCATGAGCTGAGCCACAGTCAGCTCCTGCTCTAGTTTTTACTGACTGTATTGAACTTCTCCATCTCTGGCTGCAGAGCACGTAGTCAATCTGATTTCTGTGTTGACCGTCTGTTGATGTCCATGTGTAGAGTCGTCTCTTGGGTTGTTGGAAAAGAGTGTTTGCTATGACCATCGTATTCTCTTGACAAAATTCTACCAGCCTGTGTCGTGCTTCATTTTGTACTCCAAGGCCGAACTTGACTGTTATTCCAGTTATATTTTGGCTTCCTACTTTAGCATTCCAATCCCCTATGATGATAAGGACATCATTTTTTGGAGTTAATTCTAGAAGGTGTTGTAGGCCTTCATAGAACTGGTCAACTTCAGCCTCTTCAGCACCAGTGGTTGGAGCATAGACTTGTACTATTGTGATGTTGAATGGTTTGCCTTGGATTTGAACTGAGATCATTCTGTCATTTTGGAGATTGTATCCCAGTACTGCTTTTCCTACTCTTTTATTGACTATGAAGGCTACTCCATTTCTTCTGAGGGATTCTTGCCCGCAGTAGTATACTTGATGGTCATCTGAACTAAATTCACCCATGCCTGTCCATTTTAGTTCACTGATTCCTAAGATGTTGATGTTCAGTCTTGTCATCTCTTTTTTGACCACATGCAGGGGACTGCAGGTGGCGCAGTGGTTTAAACCACTGTGCTGTTGAGCTGGTTGATCGAAAGGTCGCCGGTTCGAATCTGCACTTGGGGTGAGCTCCCTTGCGCCGTCCCAGCTCCTGCCAACCTTGCAGTTCGAAAGCATGCAAATGCAAGTAGATGAAAAGGTACCACTTCAGTGGGCAGGTAACAGCATTCTGTGCACTTTGGAGTTTAGTCATGCTGGCCACATGACCACAGAGACTGTCTGCGGACAAACGCTGGCTCCCTCGGCCAGGAAACGGAGATGAGCACCGCCCCCTAGAGTCAGGCATGACTGGACGTAACGTCAAGGGGAAACCTTTACCTTTTTAGCTTTCCTTGATTCATGGATCTTACATTCCAGATTCCTATGGAGTATAGATCTTTGCAGCATTGGACTTTCCTTTCACCTCCAGATACATCGGTAACTGAGTGTCCTTTCAGCTTTCACCCAGTCGCTGCATTCTTTCTGGCGCTACTAGTACTAGCCCTCTGCTCTTCCCCAGTAGCATATTGGACACCTTCCGACCTGAGGGGCTTATCTTCCGGTGTCATATCGTTTTGCCTTTTGGTACTGTCCATGGAGTTTTCATGGCAAAGATACTGGAGTGGGTTGCCATTTCCTTCTCCGGTGGATCACGTTTTGTCAGAGCTCTCTGCTATGACCTGTCCGTCTTGGGTGACCCTGCACGGCATGGCTCATAGCTTCATTGAGCTACGCAAGCCCCTTTGCCATGACAAGGCAGTGATCCATGAAGGAGCCTTCCATTTTAAGATCAGTATTTATAAAGTATATATAAATATTTGTATTTAGGTTTCTAGCCAGGCTTCTAGCTTTTCTTTTTTCTTTTGGCTCTTATAACTGTCCATCCCCTTGTTGGTCTAAAATTCCTCTTCTGGAAGACAGGATATTGCAGCTGGCAACCTGCCATTTTTCCTTTTCTCCTTTTCTTCTGTCTGCTCTTCATCTTCAAATGAACTAAATTTTTCATAGAATTCTTGGCCCTTAAAGATTGAATCCAGTCTGAATCGTGTAGAATTCCAGGTAAAAAATATCCTTTCTGGTAATATCCATCTGAACATCCAAGGTATTTCTTTCAAAACATTTACATCATATTCATCAAATTTTACTGGTTTATCTTGTAAAATCCTAAGGACATGAACTCTTATAGATCTTTTTGTAAATTTAACATGAACCTCCCTCAGAAGTTTATGCCTTCTTACATAGCTTGAGTTGAC
The DNA here is from genome assembly GCA_023646645.1 of Varanus salvator macromaculatus. Classification (NCBI taxonomy): domain Eukaryota; kingdom Metazoa; phylum Chordata; class Lepidosauria; order Squamata; family Varanidae; genus Varanus; species Varanus salvator. Next base: position 4,414,715 of record JAIXND010000721.1, on the reverse strand, counting down.
TCTATAAACCAGGTCAATCTCTTTATCAATCTCATCCTTTTCCAGATCAAGAGCATCTGCTAGGGTAGTATTTATTAAGTCACTTGGGTTTTCATTTTTTTCTAGTATATTCTGTAGTCTTAGATAGTTAGACACCTTCTCCATCTCCAGTATAGCGACTAAGTCCCACAGTGACTTATTTGTTTGTGTTAATTTCTTTCTTTATCCATCTTTTCATTTTTCTTATCAATATCATCAGTCTTCTTGTCCATTTCTTGTGTTTTTGTTCACTTTGTAGTGTTGAAGTAGAATGTCTGTAAGTTGATTATTTATGTCCAAAACATGACTGTCTAATTTATCCAATCTTTCATTTTATTTTGAGGCCAATTTTTGAGTGACATTTTGAATGGGCACTTGCATTGCTGAAAGTGTTATCTGTAAGTCCTTTTGATATTTTTCCTGTTGCATCATCAAATTCAGAGGTTTTGGTTGGTGTGTTGGACATTGGGTAGAGGACATGGGTACACATGTTGATGCATGATTTTTTTTATGATGATGAAAATGAAGAATTGATTAAGACAGCCTGTTTTAAAGCAAAGTAGCCACAAGATGGAAGCAGTGATCACATTTTTTTTTTAAATAAGCAAGATACCTGTTGTGAAGCAAGATAGCCACAAGGTCACAGCAAAGAGTCATTTGTTGTTATAGCAAACAGAATAGTTTCACTTTCATGCACAAAATCTGGAAATGATCAGATTGCCATGTCGTCTCAGAAAGAGAAATATGAAACCAAAACAAAAAGAAAACTTTTTCTACCAAATTCCCTCAGCAAAAGGGCCTGAACAACTTACTGTGGAAATTCATGCTGTACCCTCGGGGTCCTCACTGTCAGGGAGTACTTCCTCGCATCCAAATTGAACTTGTCTTCCTGAGCATGGCTCTGTTGGAGTCTGTCCTTCCCTCTTCTGCAGGGGAGAACAGGTCTCTACCCACCTCCATGTGACACCCCTTCATTTAGCTATATGTTGCCAAAAGATCCCCTCAGAGTCTCTTCTTCTCCAGGTTGAAAAGACCCAGTTCCCTCAGTCTCACATCATATGAGTTTCCCTGCAATCTGACCAGAATCCTTGTGACCCTACACTGCATTGATTCTAAGTTGGTCGTATCCTTCTTGCAACGTGGGCCACAGAAAAGAATCCAAGACTAAAGTTGTGGACTTACCCATCATATAGAGTGGTAGTAATACATCTCTCAATCTAAAAGCCATGCTTCTCACTATACAACTAAGGGTGGCGTTTGCCCTCTTGACTGCTGTGTCACACTGCTGACTCATGTTTAGCCTGCAGTCAACCAGTACCCTGAGATCCCTTTCACATGTGCTGCTCTCCAACCACTTGTCCCCTAACCTGTACTTATGACACCCATTCCTATGCCCCAAGTGCAAGACCTTACACTTACATACACTGAGTGCCATACTGTTGTTTCTTACCCACTTCCATAGAAAATCCAGATCCTTCTGGATCCTTAGGACCTGCTCCTCATTTGTGGCCACTGCCCCCATTTTAGTATCATCTGCGAATTTGATCAGCAGACTGTTCACCCTTTCTTCCATGTCGTTAATGAAAAGATTAAACAGGATCGGCCCCAGGACAGAGCCCTGGGGGACCCCGCTTGTCACTGGCCTCCATCCCAATGATTCCACACTAATGGTTACCCTCTGCTTTTGGTCAGTCAACCATGCCCTAATCCACAGGACAGTGCTTTGGTGTATCCCAAAACTCCTCAGTTTCTCCACCAGGATATCATGGGGCACTTTGTCAAAGGCCTTGCTGAAATCCAGGTAAACCACATCCACTGCATCCCCTCCATCTCACCATCTTGAAACCTTGTCATAGAATTCCACAAGGTTTGTCTGGAAGGACCTGTTTTTGCAGAAGCTGTGTTGTGTGGCTGTCAGCCTCCCTTCCCTATCTAGCATCACTAGATCTCTCTCTATTATGAGCCTTTCCATTGTTTTTCCTACAATGGACGTAAGCCTAATTGGCCTGTAATTCCCCATGTCCCCTCTGCTACCTTTTGAAATTGGGACCATTGACACCACGCTCCAGTCCTCTGGAATTTCAACTGTCTTTCATGAGGACTCAAAAATAGAGAACAGCAGGCATGAGAGAACCCACACCAACTTCTGAAATATTCTTGGGTGTAACCAGTCAGGGCCTTGTGACTTTGCAACATCTAGTTCCCTGAGGAGAAAGTCAAATTCTTGAGTGGGTTACTCTAATGTGTGCCCCTAAGTCCCTCACCTCATCTAATTTCCCATGTGGATCATCCCCATGCTTCTTTGGGGAACACAGATGCAAAACAGCCGTTTTTATTGCTCCTGATATTCTTTGCAAGCCTCTGCTCATAATCAGCCTTAGCCATGTGAAGAATCCTTCTGCAATGGGCCTCCTCCTCCCGGAATACACTTTTGTGTATTTGCCTCAGTGTTCATTTCATACAGCATTTCCTCTTGCATCTAATCCCACTTACCACCTCATTTCACATCCATGGCAGCCGTCTCCTTTTCCTCCCTACCTTATTAACTAGAGGTATAGTCAAGGCTTGTGCCTCCAAAACCTCACTTTTGAGTGCCATCCTCCCCTCCACAAATCCCATGCCTTCCTGCACCCTCTTCCAGGACACTTTCCCCAGTCTGGCCTTCAGTTGGCCAAAGTTGTTCCTCTTGAATCCCCAGCTTCTAGCTCTTGACCTACTGCATGTCCCCTGTCCCCATCACAGAGGAAAGGATGGAGTGATCATTCGCATCCCAATCTCTCCCCATTTGCACCCCATCTATCAGCTCCTCCCCATTGATCAAAACCAAGTCACGAATCCCTTCCCCAACCTCTTGGACCATCTGCATGAAAAACAATCTCTCTATAGCATGGGTTCTCGAACTAAGGCCTGTGGGCCACATCTGGTCAGCTATTCCCATTTATCCAGCCTGCCATGCCCATTTGGATACCCCACACCCGAGTGCATGTGGGCACCCGCCACCGCCCACCTCGCCTCTCATGCAGGGAGGCAGTGGTTTGCTCACTTGGAAAAAATGATCTCCAAGTGAGCAAGGAACTGCCACGTGTGGCTGCCTCACATCCCCTGACCACACGTGCCCATCCGCCCACACCTCGCCTCGCGCCCCAATGTCAGCTTAGTGCCTGTGCCCACATGCACCGCCTTGCCCCCTCACTGGCCCATGTGCACCGCCATCACCACCTTTCTGGCCCGCACCCAGTACCGGTACCTTTCAACTGGCCCCCTGCTGAAAAAGTTTGAGTACCCCTGCTCTATAGTGTCTAGGAAGTGACATGACCTGGCTGTCACTGCTGAGTGAATCCAGGAGATTGAAATCTCCCATAATTTCCCTCCCGCAAGAAACCCTTAGACTCTGGTCTCCCAACTAATATCTGGGAGATTGAAATCTCCCATAATTAGTATGTCTCTCCCCTGAGCTATCCTTAGAATCTGGTCTGTTAGGGCATCATCCGGGGTCTCAGGTTGACCTGGAGGGCGATAACATACCCCCACTGTCAGGTCCCATTCCTGTCACATCCCCTTAGTTTCACCCAGACTGCCTTTACCAGATCCCCATCTGTGCTGCACTCTATCTCACTGCCTCCTATCCCTTCCCTGATATATAAAGCTGGTCCCACACGCCTCTTTCCCTTCCTGTCCTTTCTAAATAGGTGATACCACCCTGTGTTTACATTCCAGACTTGCCTGTCATCCCACCAAGTTTGCCTGATCCCCACCAGGTCATACCTTCCTATTCCCAGGAGAGCTTCAAGCTCTTCCTGCTTATTCCCATTCCCCTACCATTAGTGTACATGCACCTCAGTGCCTTCCCACAGCTTCCTTTCTCCCATCTCCCCTGAGACTGGCCCCCTCTTCCTAGGAGTTCTCTCAGCCCCTACAGTACCTCTAACACACTGGTCCCAGAGCCCTGATCCCCTTCCCTCACTTTTCCAATCAGGACAAGTATCTGGGGGTCCTGACCCCCCCCCCACTCAGTTTAAGGTCTTCTGGACAAAACTCACTAGAGCATATCTGAAGGATCTTTTCCCCATCCTTCTGAGGTGCAACCCATCCATTGTCAGAAGTCCGTTGACAAGAAACTGGATGGCATGGTCGAGAAACCAGAAGCATTCCTTCTAGCACCACACCCCAAGCCAGTTATTTACTTTGGTGACAATCCGTTCCCTGCCTGGCCCAATTCCCCAGACTGGTAAAATAGAGGAAAAGGCCACTTGGGCCTTTAGGTCCCTGTGTCTTCCCCAAGGCCTCTCCCACCCACACCAAGTCTGCCTATGTCATTCATCCCCATGTGGATTACTAGAAGCAGCTGGTGACCCCCAGAGGGAACTTGATGTTATACTCTGTCCTTCACATGCCAGATGCGTGTGCCAAGCAGGCAACAGACCTCCCTTGCCTCAAGGGCAGAGTGGCACACCACTGCTTCAATGCCCCTCAGCAGGGAATCCCCAAGAATAATCACCCACTGTTGTCTTTTCCCAGTGATGGAAGGCAACAGTGTTCTTGCCCTCAGCATTCCTGCAGCGGCCCCCTTGCCTCCTGATGTCCCAGCCTGGGGGTCCTGCTGGTCCCCTCAAGGCCTCATAATACCCAGCCTCCCCAAGCGGAGAGAACCTGTTTCCCAGCTCCTGAATGGCACCTGGAGAAGGAGGAGTCTGTGCTAGTCTCCTCCTCCTTGGGTGACAGGCCTCTATTTCTCCTCAGCTGTTCCCCTCCCTCCCCCTCCCTCAACCTTCAGTCTGGAAGTGTTTGCCCCCGGGGAACCTGGAAAGCTCTCTCAGCCCTCAGACACCTCACATCCTCTTCTTGGAGGGACACACACTTGCATTGAGGCAAGTGTATCCCTGCCTCGCCTGAGGGATATGGGGAACATGTTGTGAACATCGCAGTGGACAGCAATACCTGTGATTCCTTCCAAGGCCCTCACCTGGCCTGACATTGGGTATTCCTCAGTGGCTCTACCTTCTTTCCCCACTTTGTCTCTCATGCACTACCCTTCACTTGTACAGTTCTTCCAGACAAAACCCTCAGCACACACACAAAACCCTCCCCCAAAAAAACTCCCACAACCCTAATAATTAATACCAGCCCCCAGGGAAGGGAGTCCTTGGGCAGCCAAGGCTGCATCTCAGCGACGCAGAAAAGGGACAATCCCAATGGAGGAGTGCAGCCTTATATGCCTCACTGGCTGCTGGCCCTGCCCCTCTGCTTCTCCCTTCCCACTGCTCCTACATTGCCTTCAGCAGTTCTCTGGCTGCCCTCTAGACACTCTCCCACCCTCTGCTGCATTGCTGCACTGCCAAGAGCCAAAAGAGGATGTCTTTTAAATATATTCTTTAGATTACACCTTGCTACAATTGTCTGAATCTGGGGTAGCAGAAAATGAAATTTGGCAAAGGATAAAGAGGAGGAGGAGTGCTGCAGCAGATTAAACTGCGTCAGATTGTCTAGTCTGCAATTCTGGAACAGCTCCCCAAGGATTCCCACTCAGAAGAGGAGTGGAACTGCCCTTGCACCCATGTGTCGGCTACCTCTGACCTTGGAGGTTGTATACAGCCATCAGGACCAGGGCATGATAGGCTTCTCCTGCATGCATCGATCCTTCCCACTTTCAGTGCAACCCATCTTGGTGTCCTGCAGTAATCCTTGTGGAAAAAGCTTTCATACATCCTGTACATGGATGAAAAAGTGGTTCATTGTGCATTCAAGTGAATTTTGGGCCATATGTCTGAGTCCCTTGAAACTGTGAGTCCTGGTTGCAATTTCTAAAAATGAAAATTACTCAGAAGAGCTGGTTTTCTGAAAGATTTATCAAGCAGGACTCCAGGAACCCTCAAAGTGGACAAGGTCCCAGTTATCCAAAAGCACATCATGGATCTGGTCATCTGAGAGTTTCTGGTAGCTTCAGTCCTGGAGAACTGCGTAATCCATACTGAGGGTGGAAATCAGCCCTTTCCTTGGGCTCACCTTCCTGAAATTGAGGGGCAGGGGATAGCAGCATACCGAGGAAAGAAGGGAGGACTGACAAGATGACAAACAGGATTAGGACAAGTGAGGGAACAGGGTCAGAATACAACTGTCTCATTGGCTGATGGGTGGCGTACCCTCAACAGGAGGAAGAGGAGAGAGGAAGCAGAGCATGCCAGCCGAACACTAATTGATTGCGCACCAGGAATACAAGGGTAACATATTGCACTTCATCAAAAGCATGAATGAACCCAGTCAAAGGATCATCATAAAATCTTGAAAAATGAGGGGAGGGGAGAACAGGGGAATATTTGAAATGTTGAGGAAGGCAGGTGTTCCCACAATGACCCAATTAAGGAACTATCCCAAGAAAATCAGCTGTTGGCTTTCATTTTCATGCTTAAATGCTCCTTTGTATTCAGATCAGGTCTCAGTAGAATAATGGAGCACTTGGGAAGGAAAATGCAGCCCAGCAGCCCAGTGCTGGAGGCCAAGATGGAGAAGATCTGCACGGCCACCATGTACTTCCCCCTCATGCTATGATAGGTGGGCACGAAGGACACCCAGACACTGCAGAAGACCAGCATGCTGAAGGTGATCAGTTTGGCCTCGTTGAAGGTCCCAGGAAGCTTCCTGGCCAGGAAGGCCACCATGAAGCAGACGGCAGCCAGGAAGCCCAGGTAGCCGAGGGCTGTGTAGAACATGGCCACAGAGCCTTCGTTGCACAGCAGAATTATATGTCCAGGCTGGGAGTGCATGTCAGAGTCAGGAAAGGGGGGAGAAATACCCAACCAGACAGCACAGATGATTATTTGGGCAGTGGAGCAGGAAATGACTATGGCGTTGGCCAGCCCTTTCCCCAGGTAACTCCTCACCCTGTTTCCTGGCTTGGTGGCCAGGAAGGCCAACACTACAGTGATTGTTTTTGCCAATAGAGAGGAGACAGCAACTGAGAAGATGATGCTGAAGGCCGTTTGTCGAAGGAGGCAGATCATTTTTGATGGTTGCCAATGAAAAGGAAGGAGGACAAGAAGGACAGCAGGAGAGAGATGAGGAGGATGTAGGAGAGGTCCCGGTTGTTGGCCTTGACAATTGGTGTTTCCAGGAATTTAATGAAGATTCCTAAGGTGAAGCCTGTGCTTAAGGACAGGAATAGGGAACTGGAAGCCAGGATGATCCCCAGATGTTCTTCATAGGACAGGAAGGTGATGACCTTGGGGATACATTCAACTCGGTCCTTGCTTGGATGCTGATCATCTGAACATTTGGTACAGTGTTCTTCATCTGTAAGAAGACCGAAAGTAAAAATCTCCGTTCTTACACATTCAATCAACAATGTTTTCCAAAGATCCAATAGAGCCCACAATTAATGGAGGAGGTAGTATTAACACTGATCAGTTTTTGTTGCTTTAGGATGAGCTCTTAGGTGATGGTAGAGGACTCCCTGTTCTACCAAGATCCCAGTACTTTTGAGCGAACCTCACAGTTCCCTCACAGTTCTCTGGGTGGCTGATCAATGTGAAGAAATTTCCAGGCTCTATGAGAAGAAGCAATTCCTTTAGGAATATCAAGATCTTGGGAGGACCTCAGAGCTCATCTGTCCACCGCTCTACCAGGGCAGATAAAAGCCAGTGAGCCAAAGTCACTCATGATTCTCCTTTTGTTTGAACCCACACAAGAATGGTTTTAAGGGTGTGTAACCCTCACATCTACCTCTGTGTTTTCTGAAAATTTCTTGAAACCTGCTGTCTGAGTTCAGATACTGCATTAGCCAGGACCATATGCCATGGTAATTTTCAGTTATATTCCTTTTGAAATGAGAAAGTAAAACAGAGTGAGCCATCTTAGATATGATAAGCTAATCATTGAATTAAGAACATAGCCGACAGTAAAATTATTGTGTTTTCATGTTGCTGTTCTTTTCTGCTTGAATGGAGCTAGAAGAACAAATTGTGACCTTTCTCCCAGTTCTATTCATCCTCTGGCACAAACCAGCTGCATTTCCTGTTACATGGACTGGAAAACTGTCTTCACAATCTGTCTCTGATAGAAAGAATATTGGAAGGATGGATGGATTCCACTAAGGATGCTGGGCTACATTCAGCTAGAACAGTGGAGCAGGGCAGTTGTGGTTAGGACATTTGGAAGGCTTTTCCTTAAGGGTCACAATAAGTCAAGTGTGACTGGATGGCACATAAGACCTATAGAAAAAACTGTACTCAACACCAAATGTGGTATGCAAGTTCCCCTGCATATCACAGCCCCTTGGAACTCACTGAGGGGCAGGAATGAAGGACCTTGTGAGAAAGAATGAAGCTTCTGACATGCCTTCAGGAGACCCTGCACCCTAAGTGGGTGTGTGCATCCTTGCCGTCCTCCTCATGGCTGTCCCTTCCTCCAGGAGCCACCCACCTTCTCTGGTTGAGATGGTCCCCTCTGGGCAGAGGACACAGTTGTAGCAGCAGGCTGGCCTTCCTTCCTGCGGAGCCCTCATGAATCCGGGACGGCAGCTTTCCACGCACCGGGAACATGGTAGCGGCTTAGCAGAAGAAGGGACACAAGGGAACATGTGTAGAATGGTTTAGCTGAGCACAGGATATACCTTGTGGGCTTCAGCACACCAGAACCACCTGCTCATTCTTTTTCCTAAAGATTGCAATAGCTTCTGCATTCATTTTTTTTCCTTACATGGAGTGAACTTACTAACTGCAGGGACTGTTCCTGAGTTTCCCAGAGATGCTGTAATGTGACTAGAAGTGGCACCTGGCAGGACATGTTGTCTCCACTAGGGGTCAGCAAGTCTGGATGATGCCACCACATGGGAGGAGGCCCTCCAAGCTCTCTGCAGAGTTTTCTGCTGCACTCATGGCCACCCAGGTTCCATTCTGTTGGAAGCCTGAGCCCAGCACTTTTTTGCTTTTGGCACTTGGAAGAGCAGTGGAGCACCAGAGGCACAGACTGGGAGAATGTGCTGAGGGAGGCCAGGGGACTGGCGAAGTCAATGTAGGAGTTGGGCAGAGAAGCGGGGGAACAGGAACAGCAGAGAGGAAGGAAGGTGGGGCCAGTGGCTTGTAAGCCTTATGAAGACGCACTCAGCTGTTGGCAGCACTAATAGTGGTGTCCCTTGTCTGCGTACCTTAGTGCTTCCGAGGCTGCCCAGTTACACCTTTCTCTGGGGTCAGATTTTTTAAATTAATATTTTTAATTAAATGTTTATTAAGTCATTCTCTGTGTGCGTGGGGGGGTGGGGGTTCTGGAAGAACTAGGTGAGTGAACCCAGTCTTTTCTTGCAGAAAAGACAAGGCAGGGGAAGAATGTCGGGTCTCTGAGGGGTTCCCAATGACTGGCAAGGAGAGGGCCTTGGCGGGAATCACAGGAGTCGCTGTCCACTGTGACAGCTGTGACATGTTCACCCTTCTCCATCTGGAGAGGCAGGGAAACACTTGACCTCGATGCAAACGTGTGACCCTCCTAGAGGAGAAGCAAAGGTTTCTGAGGGCTGATAGATGTTTCCAGGGCCCCCGGGAGCAGTCCCCCTCCAAACAGAGGGTTGTAGGAGGGGCCATGGAAGGAACAGCCAGGCACAAACGGAGGCACATCACTCACAGGAGAAGGAGGCCAGCACAGCCTCCTCCTTCAACTCAGATCCATCTGGAGCTCAGAAACAGATTTTTTTCTGCATGGGGAGGCTAGGGCTGATGAAGCCTTATGGGACAAGGAGGACCACCAGCCTGGGACCACATGCAGCAAGAGGGCTGCTGCAGGAGAGGTGAAGGCCAGGGCACAGCTGCCTACCATCACTGGGAAGAGACGACAGTGGGTGGTGGTTGATGGGGACTCCCTGCTCTGGGACACTGAAGCAGTGGTATGCCATCCTCACCTTGAGAAAAGGGAGGTCTGTGGCCTGCTGGGCATACACATCCAGCATGTGATGGATAGAGTATAACATCAAGTTCCCTCTGGGGGTCACCAGTTGCTTCTAGTAATCCACATGGGGATGAATGACATAGGCAGACTTGGTGTGGGTGGGATCCCGAGGGACTTAGAGGCCTTGGGGAAGAAACTCAGGGACCTAAAAGCCCAAGTGGCCTTTTCCTCTATTTTACCAGTCTGGGGAATTGGGCCAGGCAGGGAATGGACAATCGCTGAGGTGAAAAACTGGCTTGGGTTAGTGTGATGCCAGAAGGAACGCTTTAGGTTCCTCAACTAAGCCACCCAGTTTCTTGCCAATGGACTTCTGACAATGGATGGGTTGCACCTCAGAAGGATGGGGAAAGGATCCTTCAGATATGCTCTAGTGAGTTTTGTCCAGAAGACCTTAAACTGAGTCGGGGGGGGGGTCAGGACCCCCAGATACTTGTCCTGATTGGAAAAGTGAGGGAAGGGGATCAGGGCTCTGGGACCAGTGTGTTAGAGGTACTGTAGGGGCTGAGAGAACTCCTACGAAGAGGGGGCCAGTCTCAGGGGAGATGGGAGAAAGGAAGCTGTGGGAAGGCACTGAGGTGCATGTACACTAATGGTAGGGGAATGGGAATAAGCAGGAAGAGCTTGAAGCTCTCCTGGGAATAGGAAGGTATGACCTGGTGGGGATCAGGCAAACTTGGTGGGATGACAGGCAAGTCTGGAATGTAAACACAGGGTGGTATCACCTATTTAGAAAGGACAGGAAGGGAAAGAGGCGTGTGGGACCAGCTTTATATATCAGGGAAGGGATAGGAGGCAGTGAGATAGAGTGCAGCACAGATGGGGATCTGGTAGAGGCAGTCTGGGTGAAACTAAGGGGATGTGACAGGAAAGGGACATGACAGTGGGGGTATGTTATCGCCCTCCAGGTCAACCTGAGACCCCGGATGATGCCCTAACAGACCAGATTCTAAGGATAGCTCAGGGGAGAGACATACTAATTATGGGAGATTTCAATCTCCCAGATATTAGTTGGGAGACTCACTCAGCGGTGACATGCAGGTCACATTGCTTCCTGGACTTACAGAGGAAGGGTTGTTTACACAGAGTGTGCAAGAGGCGATGAAGGAGGGGAACATCCTTGACTTGGTCTTGACCAACAGGGAGGAGCTGATAGGTGAAGTACAGATTTGGGGAGCTCTGGATGTGAGTGATCACTCCATCGTTTGCTTTGAGATCAGGAGAATGGGGACGTGCAGTAGGTTGAGCACTAGAAGCTGAGACTTCAGAGGACCAACTTCGGCCAACTGAAGACCAGACTGGGGAAAGTCTCCTGGGATAGGTTACTGGAAGGTAAGCGAATTTAGGAGGGGTGGACAGCACTCAAAAGGGAGGTTTTGGAGGTGCAAGCCTTGATGATACCTCTAGTTAGTAAGGTGGGGAGGCGGATGAGAGTGCCGCCATGGATGCCAAAGGAGGTGGTTAGAGGTATTAGATGAAAGAGGAATTTCTGTAGGAAATGGATACTGAGGCAAACAGACAAAAGGGTCTGACAAAAGACAAAATACTGGGGGGAGGAGGCCCGTTGCAGAAGGATTCATCGCAAAGCTAAGGTTGATTACAAGCTGAGACTTGCCAAGAATTACAAGAACAACAAAAAGGGTTATATTGCCTCTCTGTTCCCCTAAAGAAGGATGGGGGAGATCCACATGGGAGATTAGATGAGACTGGGGACTTCTTTCACCATGTAAATAGGAAGAGGAAGGGGAGACAAGTAGTGGGACCACTAAATAAGGAGGAAGGGGATCCAGTGACTGATACGAGGAAAAAGGCACAGATGCTAAATGACTATTTTGCCTCTGTGTTCTCCTCAAAGCAGGACAGGGGAGATCCTCATAGGAGATTAGATGAGGCCTTGGTCTTAGGGGCACAGAGTAGAGTTACCCCACTTGAAGTCAAGGGTCCCCTCAGGGCATTGGAGATTACAAAGGCGCCAGGCCCTGATGGGTTACACCAAAAACTACTTAGAGAGTTGGCAGGGGTTCTCTCATGCACTCTGGTCTCCATTTTTGAGGCCTCGTGAAGAATGGGCAAAGTTCCAGAGGACAGTGGTCCCAATTTTCAAAAAGTGCAGTAGAAAAGACTTGGGGAATTACTGACCAGTTAGCCTTGCGCCCATTGTAGGAAAAACAATGGAAAGGCTCATAATAGTGAGAGATCTAGTGATGCTAGATAGGGAAGGGAGGCTGGCAGCCACTCAACATGGTTTCTGCAGAAATAGGTCCTGCCTGAAAAACCTGGAATTCCATGACAAGGTTTCAAGGTGACTAGATAGAGGGGACACATTAGTTGTCATAAATACAGGGGACGAGTGGCTGGAGAGCAGCACTTGTGAAATGGATCTCAGGGTACTGGTTGACTGTAGGCTGAACATGAGTCAGCAGTGTGATGTGGTGGTCAAGAGGGTGAACACTACCCTTGGTTGCATAGCCAGAAGAGTGGCTTCTAGATTGTGAGAGGTTCTACTACCACTGTATATGACTCTAGTGTGCACACAACTCAACTATTGTGTTCGATTCTGGGCCCCTCATTTTAAGAGGGTTATAGCAAGGTAGGAATCGGTGCAGCGAAGGACCACAATGATGGTGGCTGGATTGCAGGATAACCATATGAGGAGAGACTGAGGGAACAGGGTCATTTCATTCTTGAGAAGAGGAGACTAAGAGGGGACCTGTGAGTGCAGTGTAGTGCCACAAGGTTGGTGGCTGGATTGTAGGGAAATCTGGAGAAGAGACTCCAAGGGGATCTCTTGGTGACACATTGGTATGTGAGGGTTTGTCACATGGATGTGGGTAGAGACCTGTTATCCCTTGCAGAGGAAGGCAGGACGCGCTCCAACAGAGCCAAGCTCAAGGAACCAAGGTTCAGTTTGGCTACCAGAAAGTACTTCCTGACAGTTAGGACCCCAAGAGTATGGCATGGGTTTCTGCCGGAGGTGTTTAAGGCCCCATCGGTGAGGGTGTTCAAGGATAAGCTAGACATGCACATGGTAGTCATGCCGGGTGTAGAGCCAGCTAGAGCTCGGTGTCAGACTACAGGGCCTGGGAATCGCCTTCTAACTCACTCTGTATCTATCTTTCTATGTTTTTAAGACACTCTGGAAGAGATTGGCCTTGATGGGATGCAGCTCCTGGCTATTAATATTTGTACACACATAGGATAATATGCCATATGTGGTTCCAGGGGAGACAAGGAAGAGGGAAGTTGGGAGTCTGGAGGGAAGGTGCAAACAAATGCCTATTCCTTTCCTGCAGAAAATCACTGCTTGCACTGCACAGAGTCTGGGAGCAACTGGAGCATCCTGAACTCATAAAAACATAGAACATTGAAAGGGTGAGTCAGAAGGAGTATCCTGGGCAATCTTGTCTGAGCACATGCCAACCATGTGCATGTCCAGCCTAGCCTTAAATGCCTTCACTGTTGGGTTTTCATCCACCTCCCATGGAAGCCCATTCCATACCCCTGGGGTCCTCACTGTCAGGACATACTTCCTGGCTTCCACTCTAAACCTTGATTACCTGACCTTTGCTCCATTGGAATGTGTCCTGCCCACCACTGCAGGGAAAAAAGTTCATGACCCACCTCCACAGGACACACCCTGCCCCACGTTCTGTATGTTGCCAACTCGTCCCCTTTGAGTCTCCTTTTCTCAAGGCTAAAAGGACCCTGTTATTATGCCATATACATTTATACATTATGCCATATACATTTGCAGCCATACATTGCATACATTAAGCCATATACATTTGCAGGGTATATGGCTTACCCTGCAAATGAGCGAGCATCCTTCTATCCCTTTGCTGTACCGATTCCAACCATGCTATTCCCTCTTATAATGAGGGCCCCAGAAGTGAACACAAAACTCGAGCTGCAACAGACAGTACATTGGTCTATCCAAAACTCCTCAATTTCTCAACCAGGATATCATGTGGAATTTTGTAAAGGCTTTGCTGAAATACAGGTAAACCACCTCCACCGCATCCCCTCCAAAGCTTGTGTGCAGCGGGGCAGGTCACCAATTCCCAGCCTTATGATAAAACAGGGTAAAATGCAGAAGAGGGGGGATGTTTCAAGTGCGTACTGGGGGAAAGATATGACCAGTTCAGTATGAGAAGGCAACAGGCAGGGTCCTGGAAACAAAACTGGCTGCTTTGTTCAGTGACTTGGTTGGAGCTTTGCTAGGAGAAAGACCTGGATCTAATGCCAGCATTGTAGAAGGCTGGATGGGTCAAGGGAATGCGCTCCCCAGAGAGGCTTGCCTGGCGCCGTCTTTATTTGCTTTTCGGCGCCAGGCGAAGACCTTTTTATTTAAGCAATATTTTAAATGTTAATTTATTTTTGTATTATATTGTGGTTGTTTTAATTCGGACCTGGAGATGGGCCAGTTTTAATGTTTTTAGAATTTGTTTTTGTTGTTGTAAGCCGCCCTGAGGCTTGTGGCAAGGGGCAGCCTATAAATTTCTAAATAAATAAATAAAAATAAGGGTCAGGAAAAGCAGCTCCCACTCTTACAGGATTCCCAATGGCACTTGCAAAGCAGCTCCATGCAGAGCAGGCCAGAAGCAGCAGATTGCCAGGCTGCTGGACCAACCAATGGTTTCGCTTACCTGGTGGAACCACAAAGGCCACCCTGCACCATCCAGCTCAATGGTGAAGTTGAGGACAGGAGCTCCACGTTGCTCTATCTTCCCTACTCTCTGCCTAATCAGAGAAAATTTGGGAGGGAACATCCAGTTGACGATGTCAAATCCAACTGCTGGGTCTCCATTCTCACCCATTTTCATGCTCTCCATCGTGGAGGTGTTGTAAATCTCGGGGCTTCTCAGGAATGGGCCAAGCTGAATAGCAGAGGAGATGCCATCAATTAGCACCAAGAGACCATGTTTGGCTCATTTGTGCTGCCCATGTTTTCTCTAATCGCTCTAGACTTATTCTAGGCTCAAGTAGCTTTGTGTGACTTAGAAACCATCGAAGGGACCTGTTTCATACCAAAAGAGCCTCTTCTTGTTTTAGTATAGTGAGAAGTTCACCTGGAATATCTTTTTCCTGTGGGATTTGAAATGACCATTGTAAAATTTCTGGGAGCTGAAGACCAGTTACTCTGACATCAATCCCTGAACAAATTCTGGAGCAAAATATTCAAAAGTCAGTCTGCAAGCACATCAAACAAAATGCAGAGATTGGTAAGAGCCAATAAATGATAAGCTTTAACTCAGGGCAGAAAGCAACTGAATGAGAGACAGTAGGGACAAAGGCCTCCTTCTCCGCCTAGGAAAAAGAAACCAAATGCATTGATATGAGATGGTGAATAGATGGGTCAAAAAAGAGAACAATCTAGGATGTAATTGTGGACAACAGGACAACAATCTGACACAGCTGCAAAAGGGACTATTCTATATTGGGATGTATTAAGTGAAGTATAACTACCAATTCATGTGAATTAGTTATTTTGAAATACTCCTCCCTAGTCAGACCTCATCAGGACTACTTTACCAGTTCTGGGCAAAAAGATTTAACATGATTGCTGAAAAAATTGGAAAGGAACCAAGAAAAAGAAAGAAAAATGATCCAGGATTTGGAACCCCAGCCCTGTGAAAGGAGACTGAGTGAGCTGGGAAAGTTCTGCCCTTTGAAGAGACAGCTGAGGGGGATACAATATCACTCTATAAATAGCTCAAAGGCTTTCACAAAGAGGATGGTCAAGATTTCTTCTTGCTCATTGCAGAGTGTAGGACATAGAAGACTCAGCTCAAGTTGTGACAGGCCAGGTTCAAGCTAGGTAACAGGATAGATATTTAGGTCAAAACTAAGCAGTCATTTGAAAGGGATGTTGTAATTTGTGTCCTGAAAAAGCAGGCAGTGGACTTGATGTCCTTCTGGCACCATCCAATTCTGCTGTTCCGTGATTCTGTGTTGCTAAGATTCAATGAACTCTGATATGACTGCTAAGCTGAGAATGGGCTAGCAATGCTCTTCATCTCAGTGTGCCTCATTTCAGACTATTAAGGAGGGCTGTTTGTTGGCTTCCTTTTCTTTGTATTGGGCATTGCAAAGCTCATGGTCATTCTGAATGGCGTCCGTGTTTTACTTGAGGGAAGTATAGGATAGTCCTAAAGTGTCCGTACACCACCAGTATGATTCTCATGCCCAGTCCTGAAACTGGACTTAGAGGAATGGTGGCTCATTTGGCAGAATATTTCAAGCATACAGTCCAGGGTTAATTATATGGAATCACAAATTGCGGTCTTGGGAGCCAAGGTTAGTCAGACCATAACCATTTTCCCAGCAGAGTGATTCCTCACCTCATTTTCAAGGGAAATTCTGTGGAAAAAGTCCATGTCCTAGAAAGCAAATTGTAGGGTCTTCTTTCATGTATTCACTGGACAGTTGGTGTTACTTACTCCCCCTTTTCAAGGAAACCAAATTGATACACTCAAAAACTGTGAAGGCCAAGTTAATACTCAGCTCCAGTACTGAGTGAAGTTTGAAGATGGAATGAGGAGACCCTTGCCCAGCAGGTGTCTGTCCTGAATATATTGCTATGCATAATTTTGGTCTTCTCTGAGGCATGCTTGCTGTCCATGAACAGATGGAGGTTTTATTTTTATTTATTTATTTATTTTTGGATTTATATCCTGCCTTTGTCCTACAAAGGGCTCAAGGCAGCTTACATCATTCTCCTCCTCCATCTTATCCCCACAACAACAACCCTGTGAGGTAGGTTGGGCTGAGAGTCTGGGACTGGCCCAGAGTCACACAGTTGGCTCCATGGCCGAGCGGGGACTAGAACCCAGGTCGTCTGAGTCCCTGTCCCACGCTCTTAACCACTACGCCACACTGGCTCTCTTACGCCACACTTGCATTTAGCTAGCAGAAAAATTCTTGTGTTCTTGCTGAAATATTTAGAAGGGTCTCACCACAATTTGGAAGCTGATCTAGTAAAATCTAGCTACTTGGAATATTGGAAGGGAATCTGTGGGGAGCATGTGATCCCATGCTTTTCAAATGCAGCAATGATTCTGAAACAGTGCACTTGATTTTCCCAGTATCTTTGATGGGAATGGGAATACCTGCCAGGGCTGCATCCACTCAATAGGGTGCATGTCTCTGTGCTGAAGCAACATCTTCCTGGCTCTGGAGGAATAGGCTGCATCCAAGGCCCGGGCAACAGCCTGGATGCTGTCATAAATGAGGTGGTTGTCTTGAGCCAGGATCCTCTCCTTGTTCTCTTTGGAAAGGGCAGCCAGGTGCTCTGTCCCAGCACACCTCATCCAGCCTTTCACAGAGAATGGATGCTTTGCATAGGAACACTTTAGGGCTTTCTCCATGACCTCTTCCAGAAAAGAGGAAAAGAGTCTAAGGTCTTCAGATTGTGTTTCCCATTTTGCTGGTAAGAGGAAAGAAAAGATGCTGTAGAGAGGTGGAGAAGGTATCCCGCTTTCCACCAACTCAGAACTGAAGTCCCAAAAAGCTGTTGTGATCCAGACATTTCCAGATAAATTCTGCAGAAAGAGATGACTGTATTGTTGTACAAAGTATATTCCAGTTAAGAAGGACCTGTTCTCTTGATTGTAAACAAAAACATTGACGAGTACTGACTTAAGTGATGAAGCCAAATAGAGGCGTGATTCGAGTGTAAATATCCGAGGCATGCTTAGCATGAAGACAACACAAAGGCCGTTCCTGATGAGCTCTGGTTCTAGAGTCCTGATGAAATGCTCTCCATTCTCCGTTTCTGAAGTGACAAGACCAATCAAGGTCCACCTGAAATGCAGGATGAGCTGGACAACCCTCCAGTACTGGGTTCTGTCTTTGGGGGCCCTGGGGTAGAAAAAGGGCATTTCAGCTCTGTCCTTCAGAATGAGAGCACTGAGTCCATAACTGACCTGGCAAAGACAGACAGAAAAATAGACATGAGGGTTTGTTTTTCCATCAGCTCAGATATTTTGCTCACAGTGGCCCTTTAACTCCAGTCTTGCAGGGTGGAGGGTTGTAGAGGGATTGAGCCCTTTTCTTTTATTTATTTATTTATTTGGAAATTTATAGGCCGCCCCTTGCCACAAGCCTCGGGGCGGCTCACAACAATAATACAAACAATTTCTAATACATTAAAATTTCCAAATGCTAAAAATTACATACATTAAAAACTGGCCCATCTCCAGGTCTAAATTAAAACCATCCAAATATCAATAAATTAACATTTAAAATATTGTTTGAATAAAAAGGTCTTCGCCTGGCGCCGAAAAGCAAATAAAGACGGCACCAGGCGAGCCTCTCTTGGGAGCGCATTCCATAAATGGGGCGCCACCGCAGAAAAAGCCCTCCTCTGGGTACTCACCCTCCTAATATCTCTCACAGAGGGTTCCCGGAGGAGGGCATCTGCAGCAGAACGTAAGGGGCGGGAGGGTGTATATGGTCGCAGGCGCTCCTTTAGGTAACCGGGACCCAAGCCGTTAAGGGCTTTATAGGTAAGAACCAACACCTTGAATTGGGCCCGGACTTCAATGGGGAGCCAGTGAAGCTGACGGAGAACTGGGGTGATATGAGAACCACGCCCAGTCCCCGTCAGCACCCTGGCAGCTCTATTCTGCACCAATTGAAGTATCCGGACCGTCTTCAGGGGTAGCCCCACGTAGAGCGCATTACAGTAATCTAACCGGGAAGTCACCAACACGTGAGTCACTGTCGCCAAGCAGTCGAATTCCAGAAAGGGACGCAGCTGATGGATTAGCCGAAGCTGATGGAAGGCACTCCTCGCCACTGCTGACACTTGAGCTGTCAAGGTCAGCTCCGGGTCAAGGAGGACCCCCAAGCTGCGGACCCTGTCCTTCAGAGGGAGTGCAACCCCATTCAAGACTAGGGTCAGGTCCCCCATTCCAAAGTCCAAACCACCTACCAACAGGACCTCCGTCTTGTCAGGATTGAGCCTCAGTTTATTGGCCCTCATCCAGCCCATTACCTCGGCCAGGCACCGGTTCAGCACAGCCACCGCCTCACCTGGATCAGTGGAAAATGAGAGGTAGAGCTGGGTATCATCAGCATACTGATGATTCCGCAGCCCACACCTCCTGATGACCTATCCCAGCGGTTTCATGTAAATGTTAAACAGCAAAGGGGACAAAATGGAACCCTGCGGAACCCCATGGCATAGCTGCCATGGCGCAGAGCCATAGTCCCCCAGCACCACCTTCTGGAATCGGCCATTAAGATAGGAGCGGAACCACTGCAAAGCAGTGCCTCCAACTCCCAATCCCGCCAGCCTATCCAGAAGGATACCATGGTCGATGGTATCGAAAGCCGCTGAGAGGTCCAGGAGAATTAACAGGGACGCACTCCCCCTGTCTCTCTCCCTTCATAGGTCATCATACAGGGCGACCAAGGCAGATTCAGTGCCAAAGCCGGGTCTGAAACCGGACTGAAATGGGTCCAGATAATCAGTTTCATCCAAGAGTGCTTGGAGTTGTCCCTCCACCACCCGCTCCAGCACCTTGCCCAAAAATGGGATATTGGCTACCGGTCTATAATTGGCAACCACCTCTGGATCCAAGGAAGCCTTCTTGAGGACTGGCCGGACTACCGCCTCCTTTAAAGGGGCAGGCACCCGGCCGTCTCTCAAGGAGGCATTTACCATCTCCAAGATCCAGGGCACAATCCCGACCTCGGCGCTCTTTAATAGCCAGGATGGGCACGGGTCCAGTAAACAGGTGGTTGAGCGTACCGATGCAAGCACCTTGTCCACATCATCAGGCCGCAACAACTGAAAATCATCCATTAACGAGGGACAAGCACGTACGGTTGGTCCCTCCCCGAGAGAAACTGTGTCAAGGGTGGAGTCCAGTTCGTGACGAATCAGAGCAACTTTCTCCCTAAAATGCGTGGCGAAATCGTCACAGCGGGCTTTCGAGGGTGGCACAAGATCTTTTTCGGGGCCAGGTTTAATCAGCCCCTGAACCACCCGAAAAATCTCCGCCGGACGGCATTGCGAGGAGGCAATGGACACGGAGAAGAATCGCTTCTTCGCCGCCCTCACCGCCACAGCATAGGCTCGATAGTGTGCTCTAAGATGTGTTCGGTCAGACTCATCACGAGATTTCCTCCACTTGCGCTCTAGCCGTCTCCCAACCCGCTTCATCACCCGTAACTCTGGAGTGTACCAGGGAGACAATCGAGCTCTGCCTGGTTGGAGAGGGCGCTTAGGAGCGATTGTGTCGATGGCTCTGGACATCTCCCCATTCCATATATCAACCAGGGCCTCAACAGGAGCACCAGCCTTGTCAGCCGGAAAATCCCCCAGGGCCCTCAGGAATCCATCAGGATCCATCCGACTCCGGGGGCGGACCATCACAATCTGGTCCGCACCCTTACAGAGGAAGAAGCCACTCTCGAGCTCAAACCTCACGAGGAAGTGGTCTGACCATGACAAGGGCGTCAAACATAGATTCTTCACCCTCAGATCACCCTCTTCCTGTCCCGTCGAGAAAACCAGGTCCAGAGTGTGTCCACCTTCATGGGTTGGGCCAATGACATGTTGAGACAGCCCCATGGCCGTCATGGAAGCCATGAAGTCCTGAGCCGCCTCGGACACGTCCGTCTCGGCATGGAGATTGAAGTCCCCCAGAACCAACATCCTGGGGGTCTTCAACACCAGGTCTGAGATGACCTCCGTCAGCTCAGGCAGGGAGTCTGTTGGGCAGAAGGGTGCATGGTACACCAACAGAATCCCCAATCTGTCTTGGTCGCCCAATACCAAGTGGAGGCACTCCAGCCCCGGCCTCGAAGGGACAGGAAGCCCCGTGAGGGAAAAAGAAGCCCGATAAACTAAAGCGACCCCCCCTCCCCTCCCCTCTGGGCGTGGACGGTGCTGAACTAAGTACCCGGGCAGGCATAATTCCGAGAGGGCAACATCCCCCCCCTCTCCCGCCCAGGTCTCGGTGATGCAGGTCAGGTCGGCCCTCTCATCCATGATCAGGTCATGGATGGTGTTGGCTTTATTGCGGACCGACCTGGCATTAAGTAACAGCACCGTCAATCCCGTGGGGCAGCTGACAAGACTTCCAGGCACCCGCCGGCTGGGGGAATAACCAGAAGAAGGAACAGGTATTAACCATCTGTCCCGCCTTCTCCTAGGCGGGACTGTTAAACCCCCAATGCAGCCATAGTGACCATTCCCCCTTTTTTTTCTTTCAGCTTTGGGATTACAAACTGTAGAACTCTGACACAAAATGTGAGCAATAAGAAAAGCAGGAGGGCACTGAATGGCATGACTGAAGCTTGGAGATCAATGAGTCATGAGAATAACCATGTAGCCTACACAATGAATGGAAGGGACTTCTCTAGGGCTGAACCCAGCTTCTCACAAAAAATACCTTCTATATCTTTTTACTTGGAGATGCATATCTTTTTACTTGGACATGCACTTATGGCAGTCTAACACTTAGGGACCAACTTGACGAAGAGCAAAACAGATGCACAAACGTATCCATTGTATGCTGGCATCTATAGGATAGTCAGCCAGAAGTTGAAAATAGTATTGAGTCTGTAATCCATTGCTTTATAAGGGCGTTACTCTGTTTTCCTATTTTCCAAACTTCCAGTGGTCCAAAGGATGCTGAGAACACTTTCCATGCAAACTTGCTAAATTTGATGTAAAACTCAGGCCAATGTTTTCAAAGAATTGAAAGAGAAAAGACTATTGCAGCACAGAGTTTGTTGCTGTTAGTTACAAAGTTGTGTCCGACCCATCACAACCCCGTGGAAAACATTCCTGCCCAGGAGTCCACTTAAGCTCACACCAACTGCTTCAGTGACTCCATCTAGCCACCTCATTCTCTGCTGTCTCCTTCTTTTGCTGCCAATTGTTCCGAGCATTAAAGGTTTCTCCACTGAGTCCTTCCTTCTCATTAGGTGGCCAAACTATTTGAGTTTCATCTTTAGTTTCTGGCCTTCCAAGGAGCAGTCAGGTTTGATCTCATTGCAATCCAAAGGACTTGGAGGAGTCTTCTTCAGCACCACAATTCAAAGGCCTCAATTCTTTGGCGCTCAGCCTTCCTTATGATCCAACTTTCACACCCATACATTGCAACTGGGAAAACCATAGCCTTGATAATACGCACTTTTGTTGGCAGGGTGATGTCTCTGCTTTTTAGTATACAGTCTAGATTTGGCATAGTTTACCTCCTAAGGGGAAAATGTCTTTTAATTTCTTGGCTGCAGTCCCCGTCTGCGGTGATCTTGGAGCCCAGGAAAATAAAATCTGTCACTACCTCATTTCTTCCCCATCGAATTGCCAGGAAGTGAAAGGACCGGATGCCATGATCTTAGTTTTCTTAATGTTGAGTTTCAAGTCAATTTTTGCACTCACCTCTTTTACCTGCATCAAGAGGCTTTTTAGTTCCTCTTCACTTTCTGCCATGAGAGTGGTATCATCTGCATATTTGAGGTTTATATTTCTCCCAGCAATCTTAACTCCAACTGGTGATTCATCTAGCCCCCTCTTTCTCATGATGTGCTCTTCACATAAGAGCACATCAGAGAGCCAGTGTGGTGTAGTGATTAAGAGCATGGAACTGGGATGCAGATGATCTGGGTTCTAGTCCCTGCTCGGCCATGGAGCCAATTGGGTGACTTTGGGTCAGTCACAGACTCTCAGTCCAACCTACCTCACAGGGTTGTTGTTGTGGGGATAAGATGGAGGAGATGTAAGCTGCTTTGAGCCCTTTGTAGGAAAAGGCTGGATATAAACAGAAAAATAAATATCTTAAATAGGTAGGGTGACAGTATACAGCCTTGCTGAACTCCTTTCTCAATTTTGAACCAATTAGTGGTTCCGTGTCCAGTTTTCACTGTTGCTTCTTGAAGTGCATATATGTATCTCAAGAGACAAAGAAGATGGTCTGATACTCCCATTCCTTTAAGAACTTGCCATATTTTGCTGTGACCCACACAATCAAAGGCTTTAGCATAGTCAATGAAGCAGAAGCAGATTTTTTCTGGAACTTCCTAGCTTTCTCCGTGTTCCAGCGTATCTTTGCAATTTGATCTGTAGTTCCTCTCCCTCTTCGAAATTCTGCCTGTACTTCTGGTAGTTCTTGGTCCACATACTGCTGGAGCCTAGCTTGCAAGATTTTGAGCATAACTTTACTAGTGCGTGAAATGAATGCAATGGTGTTGTAGTTTGAACATTCTTTGGCATTGCCCATTTTTGGGATTGGAATGTAAACTGACTTTTTCCAATCCTTTGGCCACTGTTGAATTTTCTAAATTTGCTGGCATATTGTGTGTAGCGTTTTTACTGCATTGTCTTTTAAGATTTGGAATAGCTCAGCTGGAATACTGTCGCCTCCACTAGCTTTGTTGTTGCTCAGACTTCCTAAGGCCCATTTGACTTCACATTGCAGGATGTCTGGCTCGAGGTCAGTGACCACCCCCATCATGGTTATCAGGGTTGTTAAGCTCTTTCTTGTATAGGTCCCCTGTGTAATCTTGCCACCTCTTCTTAATCTCTTCTGCCTCTGTTAGGTCCCTGCCATTTTGGTCCTTTATCATGCCCATCTTTGCATGAAATGTTCCCTTCATATCTCCAATTTTCTTGAAGAGATCTCTGGTCCTCCCTATTCTATTGTTTTCTTCTATTTCTTTGCACTGTTCATTTAGGAAGGCATTCTTATCTCTTCTAGCTTTTCTCTGGAATTCTGCATTCTGTTTGGTGCATCTTTATCTCCCTTGCCTTTCACTTCCCTTCTTTCCTCAGCTATTTGGAGAGCTTCCTTAGCCATTTTGCTTGCTTGCATTTCTTTTTCTTTGGGATGGTTTTAGTTGCTGCCTCTTGTACAATGTTGCGAACCTCCATTCGTAGTTCTTCAGGCACTCTCTATCAGATATAATTCCTTAAAGCTATTTGTCACCTCTACTGTATATTCATCAGGGATATGATTTATGTCATACCTGTGTGGCCTAGTGCTTTTCCCTCCTTTCTTCAACTTAATCCTAAATTTTGCAAGCTCATGATCTGAGCCACAGTCAATTCCTAGTCTAGTTTTTACTGACTGTATAGAGCTTCTCCATCTTTGGCTGCATAGCACAAGGTCAATCTGATTTCAGTGTTGACCTTCTGGTGAGGTCCATGTGTAGAGTCGTCTCTTGGGTTGTTGGAAAAGAATGTTTGCAATGACCAGCATGTTCTTTCTACAAAATTCTACCAGCCTTTGCCCTCCTTCATTTTGTACTCCAAGGCCAAACTTGCCTGTTATTCCAGTTATCTTTTGGCTTCCTAATTTAGCATTCCAATCCCCCATGATGGTTATGACACTATTTTTTGTTGTTATTTATGGAAGGCCTTCATAGAACTTGTCAACTGCAGTCTCTTCTGCATCATTGGTTGGAACATGAATTTGGAGAACTGTGTTGAATGGTTTTCCTTGGATTTGACCTGAGGCCATTCTGTCATTTTGGAGATTGTTTCCCAGTACTGCTTTTCCTATTCTTTTATTGACTATGAAGGCTACTCCATTTCTTCTAAGGGATTTTGCCTGCAGTAGAACATCTGATGGGAATCTGGGCATGTGCACAAATGGACTTCAGAGCTTTGGAAGTTTTCAGTGTCCTACTAGATTCTGCCCCCATGTCCAGACTCACTGTGTGAGCATCCACCACCCTCTCTGAGCAGTTGGAAAAGAACAACTGAACACAGCCTGTAAATGGCTCACCTGTGGGACTTTGTAGATGCCCAGCATGGCTGAAATCTGAATAGAAAGGTCTGAGTCAAATTCCTCAAGAACAGCTAGCACTTTACTCCTTCTTCCACAGCTGTAGTTTGGAACATTTGCCAGTCCGGAAGAGAGCAGGCTCAATATGGCATCAGGTGTCAATTCTGCAGCATAATAGTTGTCATGGATGCTGAAGCCCAGCGTGATGTTGGGTAAGAGCCTGGGATTCTGGCTGATGTCAAGAATGGCAAGGAGGAAGGACAGGATCTTCCAGGCCCTTCTTCTATATTCTCTGCAAATAGGTATCCAATGGAAACAGCATATTCATTCACTCTGGCAATGTTATCTAAAATATCATGCAGAGTTTTAAAGTATCTAAAGCATGAGTTCAACCTCATACACTCTTATGAAAAGGTGTGTGTCTTGGAGCCATATTCAGAGTGGGGGGGGGCACAGGATGGAATCTGCACATTCCAGAGTCCATGCCCAGAATCCCTTGAAAAGTAATGTGGGTCAGATTAGTATTCCTGTGCTGGAAGCAGGTACACACACCCATCAAAATGTTCCTCTCAGAGGGTGATGAAACAGGCAGATCCAGTGTCAGGTTTCACTCCCAGGTTACATGTCTCATACCATAAGGCCCAAAGGAGCACCCAAATGTGGCGTACTGCAGAATGTTTGGCCGGGGAGCCTCATCAAGGATGCCATAGGACTGGACAGACTCAGAGAGGTGCAGCTGAATTCACCAGGCACTAATGCATCTGCCCTACAAGGAATGCCAACAGGGTTTCAAGCATGTTCACTTGGAGAAATTGAAAAAAGAAGAGGACTTGAAACCACAGATGTAGTGAGCGATTCAGGACTGAGGAAGGTTGCGTGTCTCCAGTGCAGTGTATCTAGCATGGAGCACTGGCATGTTCTTAGCTATGATGGCTCTGGACTATAAACTATGCCTTTGCCACATTTGGACTTAAACCTCTCAGTGTGTAAACTGGAGAGCAAAAAGGGAGTCCATGGAATGTTAGTTACAACTCAGTGCAGATGAGGGGACTCAGATAGCTTGAGCTGGGAGAATGGCAGGGCAACTGGTCAGATTTCTAAGAGAGACACACTGAATCATGTGGGAGGAAGCCCATTTTCCATGGAGGTGTGCGTGATGTGGTAAAGGGGCTGTTTCCAGAACTGCTTTGAACCCTGCAAAAGACTCGGACCTCCAGCACCCGCATTCATTTGTTGGAGTTCTATGTAATCTTCCAGCCCATGTAATGGTTCTTAAGCAGGCTTTAAGCTTTGACTGTATAAATCACAGTTCAAAAAGTGAGTCCTGGGGATGCTAGTAACAACTCTATGGAATGAGTTTGATCAGATGTCTTGTTCAGGTGGAAGGACAGGGCCACTGTTTCTGTTCCTAAGAGATGATGGACAGTTTCTCCTGGCTGCAGTCCTGCCCAGAAAAGCCCATCTTTACTCACTCACTGAAGGCAAACTGAGCCAGTGCTGGCAGAACCACTGCCTTCAGGCCATCCATGGCTGGGGAGCTGGACCCAGGAGGACTGCTCTTACAGAGGTACATAATTCTGATTCACTGGGAAAGTGCTCTTGGGCCAAACCCTGGACATTACTTCAAAATCTGACACCACAGGGCAAGAAATGGAATGAGAGAAAAGTCGCGTGCTAAGTGCTCCACAAAATGGGCTCCATGACCAAGGCAAGGCTGGCTGAAAATAATCTCTCAGCAAGACTTTTGCACAAATCCATCCAGAGCCCATCCTTCCCCCTGTGTGAAAAACTGACACCCTTCAGCAGTCACCTGCAAATGATGGCCCATTCTACCCATGCTTGTAATACACAGTGAGTGAGCTGCTGAGCTCAGGAAATATATTGGGGAGTGCGGGATTTCTGGCTGCTGGGGGTGCATGTATGAGGTATTGATGAGGGATTGATCCATATGCCTTTGCCAAAGAAGCACAGTAGACTTTGACCAGCCTTCCATCAAGAAAGCATGACTTGCCTGTAAAGAGAACTACTTGGGGGACCCTCCCTGAAATGGCTGTCAAAATACAAAGCTGCAAGTGTTGCAGAAATGACTCCTCCAATGAGGTGGTCTCCAGGCTTGTAGTAGCTGACAGGATCCATGCGACCCCGTTCCAAAGCCAAGTTGCATTCAGCAGTGTGCTGCGTTCCACAGGTTGTCTTGCGCAGCAGAAGCAGGAGCAGCAGAAGGAGAATTCCTTTGGTTATGCCTGGAGCTTCCTCCATGCTTATAACGTCTTTCCATGAAAGAGGATCAGAAGAAGTGAAACTGTGATGGGCAGTGATGACTTGGAGTCTGTCTTTCTGCATAGAGTCCAGCCAGACAAGGTGTCTCCTTGGAATTGTATTACAGCATGGCATCTCCAGTCACACACTCCTCCTCCAACAGGAGACATTCTTATGCCTCCCTCCTCCACCTGAATGCGAGACGTCACTTCACCCTGCTGTTCATGTTTCTGTCAGAGGCAGTCTGGGGAAAACTCCCTAGTGCTTTGGGAAGGGATATGAATCTCCTCCAGTTGGCTAATTGTAAGGAAAAGCCAAATCAGCTTTGCCACATCTGAAACTCCCCAACTGGTTTAATACACCTCTGGGGGAACCACTTTCCAGAATTCCCACTGCGGCTTCCTATTTTACTTGGACGTCAGGGATGTCAGGGAGGTTGAGCTCTGCTTCCACTAAAGGCTACTCATTCCCAAGAGCTGGGATTGAGATGTCCTTCTAAGACAGATCCTTGTGGTTGGTGGCATCTGGATGGGAGTGAGTCAATGGGGATGGATGAGGACACATTTCCAGTGCCAATTTCCCCTCTAGCAGTTTCCTGTACACAAAAACAATATCCAAAATGTGATTTGACCAAGATGTTCCATTTGAGTGAGAGAGAGAATAAACACAGACAATAATTGCATCCCTCCCACACTAATGAAAGAAGAAGACAAACATCCAAGAAAGCTAATCAAAGTTAGTGCCTCAACAAACTTGTCTGCACATGGAATAGACATTTCATGTAGCTACAACACATTTTGATCTCTTCTCTATCTGTTCAATCCTTTTGAGCCTGAATGACAGTCTGATGAACATGAGTGACTCTTTCTGCTTAGAACAGGCATTTCCTGGAAGCCAATGTAGCAGGATATGCACAAGGCAGGCATGCCATGATCAGAGCTACCTGGAGCTGGGGGTCAGGCTGTATTGCCCAGGAGGTCCCTTCTTACTACCTCTGTTTTTATGTGAAGACTAGTTTAAGAAACAGTTTTCAGGGAATGAACACACCAAACAAGTCTTCTGCAGGCCTTAGAAGAGGTAAGGACAAGACATAGGTCAAACTGGGGTAACCAGGGAGCATTTCTTTTTGAGGTGCTGCTATGAGTTCTTGGCCCTGGAGCAATGCACAAAGCAAGAGTTCTTCACAACATGAAATGGCCGGAGGAATTTCCAGAGTGGGAGGAGGGAGAGAAAAAACACTCAGTGCCAGGAGGAGCAGAGTAGAAACCAGTAGTGGGTGCACATGACACAGCAAACCATGAAGGCTGCTGTGCTGCCCAATCCTGGTGGTGGCAGTGCAGTGTGGTCAGTTTGGATTTTGGAAGCTATTGTAAAAAGTAACCGATCCCTGTTCCCTGATTCAGCACTTCATCCTTCCTTTCCTTGGTTGTCGGAACCTGGTGTGTTGCTTCCCATGGCCCTCACAGGCAGGTAGAAGAGTTCCCTGAAAGGAGGGAAACTTCAGGAGCTTCTCCAGCCATCCAGATGGAAAGGAGTTTCAGGAGTGTGTCTGGTGGGATATTGACAAAGAGTGGGAAGACTGAGAAGGTGACTTACAGGATCAGGAGAAGCCAGAGAACGGGGTGAGGATCTGAGTGTCTCTGGCTGGTGGTGTGCCTGCCAACAGCAGGGGGACAGAAAACAGAAGGTGGAAACAATGCTAGCATGGAAACCACTTGATTGACTGTCAGGTACAGCTTCTCAACATTTTGCAATTTCTGGGAATCATGCAGCACTGCTTCCCCGATGTGGTTACTCAGTGAAACGATAGTCATGCATTGTAAATACCAGGAATATGGGGGATGGCAGAAGATTGTAAAATGACCCCCTCATAAAAATTTCCCTAAAACTCAGATTACATCTTTAGTTTTTCAATGTGAGATTGGCTTTTCTATTTATATCCAATTTGAATGCATGATGTAGCACTTGGGAATGATGAATAAGCTCAGCAGCCCAGCACTGGAGGACAAGATGGAGAAAACCTGCACAGCCACCATCCTCTTGCTTTTGGTACTCAGGTAGGTGAGCATGAAGGACATCTGGATGCTGAAGATGACCCAGTCCACTTCCTCGAAAAGGCCACCATGAAGATGGCAGTCAGCAAGTCCAGGAATCCGAGGGCAGAGAAGATATGACAACAGAGCCTTTTTTTTTTTTTTAATTGCAGGACAATCTGCCCAGGGTGTGAGTGCATGTGAGAGTCAGAGAAGGTGAGAGGGGTTCCTAACCTGATGGTACAGACCAGCATTTAGACAGTGGAACAACTTATGCCATGAGATTGATCAATCCTTTCCCTGGCACTTCTGCACCCAATTCCCTGGTTTATTGGCCATGCAGACCTCTTTTTGGCAATATAGAAGGGATGATGTGAAGATGATGCTGAAGTCTGCTTCTCAGAGGAGGCACATCCCTTCATTGGCTGGAAAAGAATGAGGAAGCAGGACAAGGAAAGCAGGGGGGAAATAAGGTGGATGTTTGACAGGTGCCACATGTTGGCCTTGAGTATTGGGTTTTCAAAGAAACTGATGAATATTGCTATCACAAATCCTGTGGTAAAGGAACAGAAATGGACAAAAGAAACAAGGATAGCACCTAAGTGTTCTTCATAAGATAGGAAGTCTATGTCCTTTGGGGTACCAACAGCACAGTATCTTTTTACATGTACTATTTAAAAGTTATTGTTAAAGAGAGGGCTTGTTCTGATGAGAAAGGAGAACCAAAAGGGAGCAGTGGTGGATAGAGTGAAAATGAACTTTTTTGATGTGTGGTTTTTGTGGTGGTATTTTCATTGGCAAAGGGCTTTCTTACTTCCCCAGGATCCCTCAAATTTCTACCAAATCCTGAACATCTTGAAAGGAAATGCAATTATAGATGTCATGCTGAGGATCAATCATAAACAATAGAACTGGGGAAATTATGGACCCTAGGATTTCCTCTTTGGAACAAGATCCCCAGATACGTGCTCCAGCTGGTGATTCTTCTATTTGCATCTTGAATCTTGCTTAGAACAATTAAGTGACAGAAATTGAAGCAAATATCCCTGTTCAGAAATGCCTTCCAGAAAACCTTCACCCACAAAGAGTCTTTCATTTTTGTTGAGGGCATCATCCATTGTTCTTGTGTAATATCAACTTCTCTGGTTCTGCATCATCACTTTCCCACTCCTTTCAAGCTGGAATGAGCCATCTTGCACACCTGCTATAGCCCTCAAGTCTTATCCAAAATATACTCCACAAAAGTGCTTGGTGTGACATCTCTGGAGTGTGGACCAGCCCCATTTAGAAACATACTTGATAGGATCCCAACAAAGAAGTATTGGTGAATGTCCAGCTACAGTGCAGTCTGAAGTTGGCCTTCTCAGTTGCGTTATCCTTAACGTTATCCTGTTGCATTAATCCTGTTGCATTAAGCATTTCATTGTGGAATTCTATGACAAGATTTCAAGATGGCTAGATGGAGGGGATGCAGTGGATGTGGTATACCTGGATTTCAGCAAGGCCTTTGACAAAGTGCCCCATGATATCCTGGTGGAGAAACTGAGAAGTTTTGGGATACACCAAAACTGTCCAGTGGATTAGGGCATGGTTGACTGACCAAAAGCAGAAGTTAACCATTAGTGGGAAATCATTGGGATGACAGCCAATGACAAGCGGGGTCCCCCAGGGCTCTGTCCGGGGGCCGATCCTGTTTAATCTTTTCATCAATGACATGGAAGAAGGTGTGAACAGTCTGCTGCTCAAATTCACAGATGACACTAACACTGGAGCAGTGGCCTCAAATGAAGAGCAGTTTCTCTAGATCCAAAAGGATCTGGACAGTGGGCAGGAGACAACAGAATGGCGTTCAATGTGGAGAAGTG
The DNA here is from genome assembly GCA_023646645.1 of Varanus salvator macromaculatus. Lineage (NCBI taxonomy): Eukaryota > Metazoa > Chordata > Lepidosauria > Squamata > Varanidae > Varanus > Varanus salvator. Next base: position 4,383,869 of record JAIXND010000721.1, on the reverse strand, counting down.
CAAGGTCTTGCACTTGGGGCATAGGAATAGCTGTCATAAGTACAGGTTAGGTGACAAGTGGCTGGAGAGCAGCACTTGTGAAAGGGAACTCGGGGTAGTGGTTCACTGCAGGCTAGACATGAGTCAGCAGTGTGATGCGGTGGTCAAGTGGGCGAATGCCACCCTTGGTTGCATAGCCAGAAGTGTGGCTTCTAGATCAAGAGAGGTATTACTACCACTCTATAGGACTCTGGTGCACCCGCAACTGAAGTATTGTGCTCAGTCTTGGGCCCCTCATTACAGAAAGGATATAGCCAGGTTAGAGTCAGTGCAATGTAGGGCCACAAGTTTGGTTGCCAGTTTGCAGGGGATGGGGTATGAGGCAAGACTGTGGGAATTGGTTCTCCAGCCTGGAGAAGAGGAGACTCAGAGGGAATATTTTGGCAACATACAGGTATGTGAGGGGATGTCACATGGATATGGGTAGAGACCTGCTCGCCCCTGAAGAGGAAGGCAGGACGCACTCCAGTGGAGCAAAGCTCAGGGAAACAAGGTTCCATTTAGATGCCAGGAAGCACTTCCTGACAGTTAGGACCCCGAGGGTGTAGAATGGGCTTTCACGACAGGTCGTTGAGGCCCCATAGGTGAGAGTGTTCAAAGATAGGCTGGACATGCACATGGTGGACATGTCATGGGTGGAGCCAGCTAGTGCCAGTGGTCAGACTAGATGGCCCGGGAGGCCCCTTCTGACTTGCTCTGTTTCTATATTTTTATGCTTTCTCCTTCAAGTCCAAATATTCCCTTGAAGACAGAGCTGGGGCTTTCATGAATTTCACAGATCCTGAGAAAGTAGGGCTCCATGAAGAAGAAAGCCATGCTGCCAAAATTTGTAGGAGGTAGAAGAATAGCCAGGCCACAAAAGAGATGGTGTGACTCAGTGAATGATGCTGCATCCTTGAATTGACAGGGGTGAGGTGGGTTGCAAAGGAAGGTTGTTTGGGAGGGCTAACATCCACAGAGTTGCCAGAAGCAGGAGGTAACTTAATGGTACTCAACCGCAACCAAGACCCTCCCACTTCCATGTGTATAATCGTTCTCTTGGGAATTGATTTTTCTTGATCAGGGCACGCTCCCCTAAATGGCCAGTTCAGCTTGTGTGGAGGGAAGGCTTCAGTCTTCAGGATTCTACCATTCCCCATCCCAAACTATGTCTAATCTTCATCAGTAACACAAGTGAAAATGGAAGGTTAGCTTTATCATATGCAGTTCATGAGCCCACAAAATTGTTGTTCTTCTGCCACCTTCTGCTTGTGATTGGGAAGATATATTCACAGTTGGATTCAGGGCAGCACTGAGCTACTAGGAGAGTTTTCCTATAAGTTAAATGCTGGTGTCTCCCGGCCATTCCAGCTGCACCCTTTCCTGAGAAACCCCCAGATTTACAATACTTCTGACATGGAGTGCACTGGAATGAGGATGGAGACTGGATGGATGACTTGGACCTTGTGAACTGGGGACGGCTGCCCAATGGCATTGTGGTTGGAAAGTAGTTTGGGAGCGTGGAAGGACAAGGCTCCACTGACCTCAGACTCAACATCCCTCAGGATGCCTTGTTTGGGTCCAGGGAGGACAAGTAGGGAGGAAGAAATGTTCCCTGTGTCCACAGAAATCTAGCCCGACATGATTTCGCAAATGAAAAACTGGAAAGGTAAAGCAACATTTCATACTTGCTCCGGCACTGTTTGTGATGCACTGAGGCATGTCTGCCTCTTGCAATTCACTATTTTAAAGTTATCATTATTTAGATAACACTTTGCTACATACCATATTTTTTGCTCTATAAGACCCACTTTTTTCCCCTTCAAAAGTAAAGGGAAATGTCTGTGTGTCTTATAGAGCGACTATGTGTGTGCAGTAAGTCTGTCAGATGTGCAGTCCCTGGGGAAGTGATGGGAATGTGCCTGTGATTATGTGCCCATTTGATTCAGAATATTTTATTTCTTGTTTTCCTCCTCTAAAAACTAGGTGCGTCTTAGGGTCAGGCGCATCTTATAGAGCGAAAAATACGGTATGTCTGCCACTCTGAGGTAGCAGAAACTGAAATTAGGCAGAGGAGAAAAAGGAGGATGTTTGCTGCAGCAGATTGAGCTGTGCTGGGATGTCTATACTGCAATTCTATTCCTTCTGTGGCCAAAAGCTCCCGAAGGATTCCCTCTCAGAGCAGGAGTGGAACTGCCCTTGCACCCACGTGCAGGCTTCCTCTGACCATGAAGGTGGCATACAGACATCAGGACCAGGAGCATGGTAGGCCTCCCCTGCATGCATTGAACCTTCCCACTGTCAGTGCCACCTTACCTGGTGGACATCAAGATTCCTTGTGGAAGAGACTTTCATACATCCTGTACATATGTGAGAAAGTGATTCATTCTGAGTATGCTCAAGCCTGATTTTGAACTGTCATAGTGATCCCTGGAAACAAACAGTCCTGGTTCACATTTATAAACAAGAAAATCACTCAAAAGAGGTAGCTTTCCGAAAGGTTTTTCAAGCAGGGCTTCTAGAACCTCAGTGTGGACAAGGCTCCAGTTACCCGAAAGCACACCATGGATCTGTTCATCTGAGGGTTTCTGGTAGCCTCAGACCTGAAAGGAAAGGTCTCCCTCCTGCTCTCTGCACACCAGACATGGTTTGACACTTGAAGATTAGAGGAAACCAAGATGCCCTCCAAGAGTGCATGGATCAGATCAGGTAGGGATGGTCCTCAGCATCTGCAGCTTCTCCAATCTTAGTCATTGACCAAGCTTGCTGGGAATGATGGGAAGGTCCATACCACCCATGGGGAGGTCACCACTTTGGGGAGTGCTGCCCCCTCTGGTGTGATGAGGGAGCTCTGCAGACATCTGTCCCAGTGACACTCACTGAGGCATGTCTCTCAGAGTTGGTTGTCCATGGGAATGAAACAGCACCTCTTTCCTGCACCTTCTGAGGGAATCCAAGCTTTGACTTGGCCCCCTGTATAAAGTCATTTTGCTTTTCTTCTCTACTTCAACTGTTGAGCAGCATAGGAATTTAATAAACAGATAAACCAATACTTTTGCTGCAACCTTCAGCTGGTAGATGGACTGACTGACTAACTTCTTACTGACTCTTTCTCCTCTCATATCCACTGCCCTTCATTGCAGGCAACCTCTGGTTAGATAACAGCACTGTCTCCATAGACCCATTCAAAACATGAACAATTGGATAAGCCAAGAGCATAATAATAAAAACAGGGATAATAATGAAAATAGGCATAGTTATTGTCCTTCCTCCACCCCCAAGGCCAAGACTCATGCAAGTCAAACATGCATTTGCTTATTTATTTAATTATTTAATAATGTTGACATTGGAGGCCATGGGACCCTGAAGAGCAAGCACAGTAGATGTCCCTGCAGTACACCTCTTGGCTCTGAACAGATAATCCAAATCCTGTTAACAGGATGGAACACTGAAAGGACAGGTGGAGCAGCATTCCAGAGAGGAGAAAGGAAGAGAAGGAAGGTTGTGGAGCATCAGGATGGTCCTTTCCTCTGCCCCTCCCCATCCCTGGATGAAGAGATTGTCCCAGTAAGAGCCAAGGATTGATGGATGCCTGAGTTTGGGGGAGGTCATGTTACATAGTGCCTCCTGGAAGTTCTCCAGACTTGCCTTTCTACAGGAAGAGGAAGCTATGCATGGAAGACAAGAAGCTAATGGCCAGGGATAGATCTGGAATCAATTCTGGGGGTGGGAATCCACCCATTTCATGGGCTCAGTTACCTCAACTCAAGTCTGGTTTCCCCTGCCTGTGGATTTAAGCTCCTGTGTGAAGTCTTTCGAGCAGCATCCATTTCCCAGATCACGTGCAGCAGTCTTTGTTTCAGCCACTGCAGATGACATGGAAGCAGGTTGTCACTTTTGCATCCTTCCTTCTGCTAGCATGCAAGGACTTCCTCTCTGCTTGGCTCCCTTTGTAAGCAAGGTCCATGCATTGGAAGAGGTCTGCACACACTAGAGAAACAGATTCCTGCAGCTTTGACCCATCCTTTTCCAGCTCACAAGAGAAGGTGTTTTTGTGCCCTCAACACCAAGGGTCAATGTTGAAGAATCCTGAGAGAAGCAGGCTGCTCGTTGACAGCAGGTGGAAAAGAAGCATTCATGTCAGAAGCATGTGATTGTCCCTCAGGTCATCAAAAACAAAAAGGGAAAAGGGAACAGTCATAGTGACAGGTGACCTCAATTAACCCTCTACTGATTGGATGGATCCTTATATCAGTCATGATTCTAGTAAATTTCTCAATGTCTTAAATGACTGTCCCCCAAATCAGTTGATCACAGAAACCAACTGAGGTGAGCTTGGCTCAGGAGCTAGTTTTAATCAGGAGTCTTTTGAGTCAACCAGAAGCAAGACCGATGGTGCTATTGGACTTAACTGACCAGTTGTCAAGGAAGCCCAGCGCAGTCACATTGAACTTCAAAATTAGGAAGGGATGCAAATGGTGGAAGTGACCTCAACAATGGTGAAGGTGAAGTAAAGAGGTTACAAACCCTTGGAGGTTATTCAAACCCATTGCATCTTGTTTACCTTCCAGTTTCACACACATTTCCAAACATGTTTTCTGTGACTTAAACTGTTTAGATTGGTCTGGGACATGGATGCTATGGGCGGTGGCTGAGTGCCATCATGGAATGTGAGGAAGTCCTAGATGTGGATGACCAGGGAGGGTTGTGAGCCACATGACCAAGAGGCACAGTGCAAGTTGATGCAGTTGTGCTGTCACATCAACATGGGAAGAGTGAGCAGGTAAGGACAAGAAGCAAGGGCACTCAAAGTAAACAGGAGGAGCTTTCCTTTCATACAGCCAAACCAATCAAACAGCCATTGGAATGTGAAGGGAGAAAGATGTTGAACAATGACTGTCCTGATGCATTAGACTGAGAGGCCATATTTTATTTTCATTGGTACAGAAGGCTTTCTATTCAGATGTGCTCTGAATGGAATGAAGAAAGGGGCAGCCATGAAGTTGAGCAGAAGAAGAGAAGATCCACAGGGCCAGCAAGTGTTTCCCCTCTTTGCTCAGGTCTCATTGGCTGATGGGAGACATGCCTTCTGCAGGAGAAAAGAGCAGAAAAGAAGGAAACCATGCTAGTCTGAAAACTAGTGCATAAGGAACACCAGGGAAAAAATTATGCACATCATGGAAATCTTGACAGAACCCGGCAACAGGATAAGCATTTAATGTTGAAAAATGAGGGGAGGGGAGGGGAGATGAGGGGAGGGGAACAGGGGAATCGTTGGGATGCTGAGGAAGGCAGATTTTCCCACAATGGTCCCACTAAGGGACTGTTCCATGAAAATCAGCTGCTGGCTTTCAGTTTCATGCTTAAATGCTCCTTTGTATTCAGATCAGGTCTCAGTAAAATAATGGAGCACTTGGGGAGGAAGATGCAGTCCAGCAGTCCTGTTCTGGAGGACAAGATAAAGAAGACCTGCACGGCCACCATGGACCTCTCCCTCATGCTCAGGTAGGTGAGCACGAAGGACATCAAGACTCTGCAGAAGACCACCATGCTGAAGGAGATCATCTTGGCCTCATTGAAGGCCCCAGGCAGCTTACTGGCCAGGAAGGCCACCGTGAAGAAAACAGTGGCCAAAAAGCCCATGTAGCCAAGGACTGTGTAGAACATCATCACGGAGCCTTCATTGCACCCCACTGCAGTGTGATCTGTCCCGGCTGGGAGTGCATGTCAGAGTCAGGGAAGGAGGGAGAAATACCAAACCAGACAGCACAGGTGATTATTTCGGCAGTGGAGCAGGAAATGACTATGGCCTTGGCCAGCCCTTTCCACAGGTAACTCCTCACCCTGTTGCCTGGTTTGGTGGCCAGGAAGGCCAGCACCACAGTGAAGGTTTTTTCCAACAGAGAGGAGACAGCAACTGAGAAGATGATTGGTTTGGGACACGGATGTTATAGGCAGTGGCTGAATGCCATTGTGGAATGTGAGTAGGTCCTAGATGTGGATGACCACATGGCTCAATACAGAGGTGCAGTGCAAGTCTAAGAAGTTGTGTTGTCACATCAAAATGAGAAGAGCAAGCATAGATGAGAAGAGACAAAACACTCAAAGGTGTCTGGAGGAGCTTAAATTTCATATAGCCAAACCAACCTACAAAACCATTGGGATGTGAGGGGAGAAAGATGATGAGAAATGACTGCTGATGCATAAGACTTTGCTACAAAAGGCTTTCTACTCAGATATTCTCTGAATACAATGAAGAAAGAGGCAGTTGAGAAGAAGAGAAGATCCACAGGGCCACCAAGTGTTTCCCCTGTTTTCTCAGGCAAGTGTGTACAGCTACCAAAGTCCCCCTGGAACGAGCAGCAACTGCAGGAGCTGCTTCAGCCATCCAGTGTGGGACAGAGTTTTAAGGGCAGGGGCTACCAGGATGCCAGGCAAAGGAGGGAGGACTGAGCAGAAGCCCAACATGATTAGGAGAAGTGAGAGAACAGGGAGAGAATACAACTGCCTCATTGGCTGATGGGCAGCATAACCTCAACAGGAGGAAAGAGCAGAGAGGAAGCAAAGCATGCTAGCCTGAAGACAAATTGATAGTGCACCAGGAACGCCAGGGCAGCATTTTGCACTTCATGGAAAGCATGACTGAACCCAGCTAAGGGATCATTATGAAATATTGAAAAATGACAGGAGGACAGGGCAGGGGAATATTTGTGAAGCTGAGGAAGGCAGACATTCCACAATGATCCTACTGAGGGAATATTCCAAGAAAATCAGCTACTGGCTTTCATTTTCATGCTTAAATGCTCCTTTGTATTCAGATCAGGACTCAGTAGAATAATGTAGCACTTGGGAAGGAAAATGCAGCCCAGCAGTCCAGTGCTGGAGGACAAGATAGAGAAGATCTGCACGGCCACTGTGTACTTGCCCTTGGTGCTCAGGTAGGTGGGCACGAAGGACACCCAGACACTGCAGAAGACTAGCATGCTGAAGGTGATCAATTTGGCCTCATTGAAGACCCCAGGCAGCTTCCTGGCCCGGAAGGCCACCGTGAAGCAGATGGTTGCCAGGAGGCCCATGTAGCCAAGGGCAGTGTAGAACATCATCACGGAGCCTTCGTTACACTGAAGGATGATGTGTCCAGCCTGGGAATGCATGTCAGAGTCAGGGAACGGGGGAAAAATACCCAGCCAGACAGCACAGATTACAATTTGGATAGTGGAGCAGGAAATGACAATGGTGTTGGCCAGCCCTTTCCCCAGGTAACTCCTCACCCTGTTTCCTGGCTTGGTGGCCAGGAAGGCCAGCACCACAGTGATGGTTTTTGCCAACAGAGAGGAGACAGGAACCGAGAAGATGATGCTGAAGGCTGTTTGACGGAGAAGGCAGGTAAGTTTTGTTGGTTGGCCAATGAAAAGGAAGGGGCACAAGAAGGACAGCATCAGACAGATGAGAATCATGTAGGAGAGGTCCCGGTTGTTGGCCTTGACAATTGGGGTTTCCAGGAATTTAATGAAGATCCCTAAGGTGAAGCCTGTGCCTAAGGATAGGAATAGCGCAAAGCAGGCCAGGATGATCCCCAGATGTTCTTCATAGGACAGGAAGGAGATGGCCTTAGGAATACATTCATCTCGGTCCTTGCTTGGATGCTGATCATCTGAACATTTGGTACAATGGTCTTCATCTGTAAGAAGACCAAAAGTAACAATCTCCTCTTTTATATATTGAATATTTTGCAAAGATCTAATAGAGGCCACAGAGAATGGAATTGGTAGTATTGAAACTGATCAGTTTTTGTTGGTTTGGCATACAGTCACAGGTCTCAGGACAGAGATCACAAAAGCCAGGACCTTTCGCTGTGACAATTTTTGGTTATATTCCCTTTGAAATGAGAGAAAGAAACAGATTGTGCCATTTCAGTTCCGATCATGTAATCATTCAATTAGGAAGATAATTTACAGTGATGGCCAGACTTGTGTTGGTGACTGAAAAACCATTCCCACATGGACTCATTCTCTGTTGTGTACCAGCCACATTTCCTGTTTCATTCATTGGAAAAATGTCTTCACAATCTGTCTTAAATAGAAACAATTTTGGAAGACTAGGCAAGAGATGGATGGATTCCATGAAGGAAGGGGCAGATGCTAGGACATTTGATGGGCTTTCATTTTAGGGTCACCCTAAGTGAGAAATGACTGGACAGCACAGAAGACCTACAGAAAAAATTGTAGGTCAAAGCTGATATGCAGCTTCCCATGCACAACAAAGCCACTTGGAACTCACTGGGGGACAGGAATGCCACATCCAACATGTCCTCAAGAGACCATGCACCCCAAGTGGCTCTGCACATTCATGCCCTCCTCTTCATGTCTGTCCCTTCCGCCAGGAGCCACCCACCTTCTCTGGTTGAAATGGTCCCTTCTGGGCAGGGGACACAATCGTAGCAGCAGACCAGCCTTCCTTCCTGAGTAGCCCTCATGAATCCGGGACGGCAGCTCTCTACACACTGGGAATGGGGCAGGGGCTGAGCAGAAGGAAAAGGGAAAAGGGGACATGTGTAAGATGAGTTTAGCTTAGGCCAGGATATATGTTGTGACCTACAGCACAGCTGAACCTCCTGCTCATTCTTTCCCCTAAAGCTTGGGTTAGCTTCTGCACTTATTTCCATTTCTTATGGTATGGAATGAAGAAAACTGCAAGGACTGTTCTTGTGTTTCCTGGAACTGGTGTGATGTGGTTGGGAGTGGCACCTGGCAGGATGATCTGTCTCCACTAGGGAGGGTCCAGTCCTGATAACACCACCACATGGGAGAAGGCCCTCCATGCTCTCTGCAGAGCTTTCTGGAGCACTGATGGCCAGCCAGTGTCCACCTGTGGGTTGCCATGCATGTGCACCCAGGACAGCCAAGGAAATTTTTGCTCCATGGAGGGAAGGTACAAACAACAACCTTCTGATACTGCAAAAAACCTCACTGCCTTGCCCTGGTCAGCATCTGAAAAGTGGTGGGGAATGTTGCTTGCAGTCCTGGACTCAAAAGAACATAAAATATAGAAACAAAGGAATAAAGTGAGCCAAAAGGGGCCTCCAGGGCCATGTTGTCTGACCACCCCCTCCAGCCATGTCTTCCCATTTCATGCCTACTATGTGCATGTCCAGCCTATCCTGATACACCCTCAACATTGGAACTTCAACCACCTCCCATGAAAGCCCCTGCCATACACTAGGTGTCCAAAACTGTCGGAAGTAGTTTCTGGCATCCACCCGGGGTTCGTTGAGCTTTGCTCCTTGGAACATGTCCTGCCTCCACTGCCATATCACTCCTGAAATGAGGGGCCCAGAGGTGAACACCATACTGCAGCTGCAGGTGCAGCAGTCATATAGAGGGGCAGAAATATCTCTGTCTCTAGAATGTGACCTTCTGGCTATGCCTCCAAGGGTGGTGTTTGCCCTCATGTCTGCTGCTTCAAACTGCTGACTCATGTTTAGCCTGTAGTCCACCAGCACCAAAGATCCTTTTCATAATCTGCTATCCAGCCACTTTCCCCCTTATTGTACTTATGATGCCCATTCCTATGCCCAAAGTGCAAGACGTTAGTCTTAATCACATTGAATGCCATCCTGTTGTCACTGGCCAACTTCCATAGTCTGTTGAGATCCATGTTTTCTGGAATGCCTACTCCTCAGTTGAAACCATCATCCCATTTCAGTATCATCTGCAAATTTGACCTTCTGAATTGTCACCCTCTCCCCCAGCTCATTGATGAAAAAAATGAACAGGATCAGTCCAGGACTGAGCCTTCTGGGATCCTGCTCATCACTGTCCAGCATCCCAATGATTCTCCACTAATTGTAACCCTCTGCTTTTGGTCTGCCCACCATGGCCTAATCCATCAGACACTGCATTGAGCTATCCCAAACCTCCTCAATTTCTAAACCAGCACATCATGCTGCCTTGCTGAAATCAAGGTAAACCACATCCACCAAGTCCCCTCCATCTTGGCTCCTTGAAATCTTCCTTTTAGCTAGGTGGGTGCTGGGGAAATTCCAGCCAGGTAGCTTCCTGGGCCATGCTGGGCAGTCACCAACTCCTAGCCTCATGATAAAACATGGGTAAAATGGAGAAGAGGGTGAATGTTGCAAGCACATGTGGTCCTGTTTGGGAAAAGAAATGGGCAGTGCAGTACGAGAAGGCAGCATGCTGGGCCCTGGAAGGAAACCTGGGTGCTTGTTTGGTTGCCAAGTTGGAGCTCTGCTCATAGAAAGCCCTGGATCCAGCCCTGGCATGACCAGAGGGAGGAATGCTCTTGCCCCACACCCTGCAAATTCACAGTGGGCTATTATGGGACTGGATGGGTCAAGGGTCAGAGAAAGCAGCTCTCATTCTTACAGGATTCCCAGTGGCATTTGTAAGGAAGCCCCCTGCAGAGAAGGCCACAAGCAGCAGATGGTAAGCCCGATGGACCAAACCCTGATATCGCTTACCCGTTGGAGCCATTTGGGCCACTCTGCATCATCCAGCTCAATGGAGAATGTGGGGCCCAGAACCCCACTTTGCTCTATCTTCCCTACTCTCCAACTGAACACAGTTTGGTTGGGACGGACCAGCCAGATCACGATGTCAATGCCAACTGCTGGGTCTCCATTCTCATCCATATTCATGCTCTCTGTGGTGGAGGAGTTGTAAATCTGGGGCCTTCTCAGGAATGGCCCAAGCTGAATAGCAGAGGAGATGCCATCGATTAGCACCAAAAGGCCATGTTCAGTGCATCCATGCTACCCACATGATCTCTAATAACTCCTGACTCATTCTAGGCTCAAGTAGCTTTGCGTGTCTTTAAAACCATCAAAGGGTCCTGGGTTCTTGCCTAAAGAGCTTCTTCTTTTTTTAATACAGTAAGAAGCTGAACTGGACCTTCTTGTTACTCTCACATTTGACAAACACTTTGGAAACAAACCTCTGGGAAGTACAGACCAGTGAGCCTGAAATCCATCCCTGGAAACATTCTGGAGCAACTATGCAAAAATCACTGTGCCGGAGAGAACCGGAGAGAAAACACAGTGATTAATAAAAGCCAATAAATGATAAGCTTGAACTCAGGGCTTATCATCAGTAATTGAGTAATTACAAAATGAAAGAGTAATTTTGGACCACAGGCCAACAGTGTGATGTCTCTGCAAAAAGATCAAGTACAATATTGGATGCATTTTTAGAAGTCTTACTTCCAAATCATGAAAAGTAGTAATTCCCCCATACTCTTTTCTTGCTTATTGCAGAGTGTAGGGCATCAAATAATCAGTTCAAGTTGCAGCAGTCCAGGCTAAATATCAGGGTAGGTATTGAGGGCAAAACTGGACAGTCACTTGAGAGGGATGGTGCAACTTGTGTCCTGCAACAGCAAGGGGTGGAATGGATATCTTTCTGACCCCATCCAGCTCTGCTATTCTATGATTTGTGTTTCTATAATTCTAAGCGCACAGATCTCACTGCTCAGCTGAGAGTGGGCTGGCGATGTGCTTCATCTCACTCTGTCTCATTTAAGATGATTAAGGAGTGCTGTTTCCTGGCTTCTTTTCCTTTTGTTAATGGACATTGCCTTACTTAAGGTCGCTCAGAATGGTTTCTGTGTGTTCTTTGAGGGAAGGATAGTCCTGACATGGCTGCACACTACCAGTATGACACTCATTTCAGGAGCTGAAACTGGACTTAGAAGAAAGATGGCTCATCTGGCAGCACATTGCAAGAAGAGATCCTGGGGTTAATTATGCGGAATCACAAAGGGTGGTCTTGGGAGCCAAGGTCAGGCAGACCACAACCACTTCCCCAGAAGAGCTGTTCCTCATTTTCAATACTCTTGTCCTTTCATGGCAACATTCCATGTCCTCAAAAGCAAATTGAAGTGCCATCTTTCATGTTGTCTCTTTCATGTGTCCACTAGACAGTGGGGGTTACTATCTCCCCCTATTCAGCAAAGCCAAATTACTAGCACCTACATTCGAAAACTCTGAAGGCCAAGTTAATGGTCAGCTCCAACATGGGATGAAGTTAGGGGATGGCTGACAAGATTCTTGATTAGCAGGAGACAAACCTGAGTATATTGCTTACCAGAATTTTTCTGAGTTACCAGAAAAATCCACCATTTTTTACTTGAATGTTTTGAGGAAACTCACACTTAGTTGGAAGCCTATCTAGTAAAATCTAGCTACCTGGAGTATTGGGAGGGAATCTGTATGGAGAACGCAATCCTATGTTTTACAAATGCAACAATGATTCTGAAATAGTGCACTTGATTGTCCAGGTATCTGTAATGGGAATGGAAATACCTGCCAGGGTTTCATCCATTCAATATGCTGCATGTCTCTGCCCTGCAGCAGTGTCCTCCAGCCTCTGGAGGAATATGCTGCATCCAAGGCTTGGGCAACAGCCTTGATGCTGTCATAAATGAGGTGGTTGTCTTGAGCCAGGATCCTCTCCTTGTCCGTTTGGGAAAGGGTTGACAGGTGCTCTCTCCCGGCACACCTCCTCCAGCCTTTCATGGACAAGGCATGCTTTGCATAGGAGCACTTAAGGGCTTTTCCTGTGACCTGTTCCAGAAAGGAGGAAAACTCACGATAGTCTTCAGATTGTGTCCCCAGTTTTGCTGGTAAGAGGAAAGAAAAGATGCTGTAGGGAGGTGGAGAAGGTATCAACCATTTCATCAACTCAGAGCTGAAGTCCCACACAGCTGTTGTGATCCAGATATTCCCAGACAAATTCTGCAGAAAGAGATTACTGTAACGTTGTACGAAGTATATTCCAACAAAGTTGGACTTGTTCTCTTCATGGTAAACAAAAACGTTGACTAGTACTGACTTGAGTGATGAAGCCAAATGTAAATGTGATTGCCCTGTATATAATCGAGGGATGCTTAGTGTGAAGACAACACAAAGGCCATTCCTGGTGAGCTCTGGTGCCAGAGTCCTGAGGAAATGCTCTCCATTCTCCGTTTCTGGAGCAACAAGACCAATCAAGGTCCACCTGAAATGCAGGATGAGCTGGACAACCCTCCAGTATTGGGTTCTGTCTTTGGGTGTGATGGGGTAGAAAAAGGGGATTTCAGGCCCATGCTTCAGAATTGGATCACTGAGCCCATAACTGACCTGGCAAAGAGTGACAAAAAGACAGATAGACAGACAGACAGACAGACAGACAGACAGACAGACATGAGCGTGTGGTGACTTGCTCCCATCATTGCTGCTCATTTTGGGATGTGCCTGCGGTGCTGAACTGCTTTGGAAAAAATGGTACAGTGGTCTACGGGCACAAGGGGGCTTCAGAGCACTGGAAAGGGTGCAGCACCCTGCTGGACTCTGCTCCCATGTCCAGACGCACTATGCAAATGTCCACCACCCACTGTGAGCAGATGGAGAAGTAAAATTTAACCCAACCTGCTAATGGCTCACCCTTCCCCATTCCCACCTGTGGGACTTTGTAAATGCCCAGCATGGCAGAAATCTGTATGGAGATTTCTGAGTCAAATTCCTCAAGAACAGTCAGTGCTCTGCTCCCTCTTCCGCAGCTGTAGTTTGGAACATTGGCCAGTCCAGACGAGAGCAGGCTCAATACAGCATCAGGCGTCAGTTCTGCAGTGAAATAGTTGTCATGGATGCTGTAGCCCAGAGTGATGTTGGGTAAGAGGTCAGGATTCTGGTTGATGTCAAGGATGGCAAGGAGGAAGGAGAGGATTTTCCAGGCCTTTCTTTCAAATTCCCTGTAAATTGTTATGCCATGGAAACAGTATATTCACAACACACTTCAAAGGCCAGCAAAAACAGAACTCTGGAAATATTATTTAAAATATTACGCAGAGTTTAAAAGTATCCAAAGCCTAAGTTCAACATCATAAACTCTTATGAAAAGGTGTGTGTCTAGGAACCATATTCAGAAGGGAAGGGGGCAGGATGGATTCTGCTCTTTCCAGAGTCCATGCCCAGCATCCCTTGACAAGCAAAGTGTGCCTGATGAGTATTCCTGTGCTGGAAGCAGGTACACATACTCAACAAAGGACCATCTTGGAGGGTGAAGAAACAGGGAAGTCCTGAGTCAGGTCTGCCTCCTGTGTTCCATGGCTCATACCATGAGGTCTCGAAGGAGCAACCAGACTTGGTGTACTGCAGAGGATTTGGACAGTGCACCTTGTAAAGGTTTTTATAGGGCTTAAAGAACTCAGAGATGGACAGCTGAACTGAACAGGCACTAAATTATCTGCCCTCCCATCAACGTTTCAGGTGTTTTCACTTGGAGATTTGAAAAGGGAAGAGGACGTGAAGCCACACACATAGTTGGAGATTCAGGACTGGGGAATGTCTTGTGTCTTCTGTGCAGTGGCATCTAGCAAGGAGTACTGGCGGTTCCTCGCTCTGATGGCTCTGGTCTGCAAGCAGCAGCATGTGTGCATTCGGACATACAGCTCTCAGTGTGTAAATCTCAGTGCAAAAAGGGAGTCCAGGGTATGGTAGTAACAAGTTTGTGCAGGATGTGGTGACTTAGATGTCTTGATCAGGGAGAAAGGCAGGGCGATTTGTTGTGTTCCTAAGAGATGATGCACTGAATCACCCAGTTAGACACAAATTTCTTTTTCTGTGAATGAGTTTGTGATGTGTGCAGAGGGCTCTTGCCAGAACTGTTTTGAGCCCTACAAAAAGTTCTGACTTCCAGCACCCTCCTTCATTCACAGGACTTCTACCTGATCTTCCATCCCATGAAATACTCCTCAAGCAGGCAGCTAATGCCTCATTGAAGCAAAGTTAAACCAAACGCTTCCTTTGGAAAGCATGAGAAATTCAACTGTCTATCAGAAATGCACCAACTGAGAGAAGTGAGCAGAACTCCCAGCTCAGCAGCCGGGCTCCCCTCCTATACAAAAAAGCCCATCTTTGCTTGCTCGTTGAAGGAAAGTTGAGCCAGTGCCGAAAGAACCGCAGCCTTCAGCCCATTCACAGCTGAGGATCTGGAGCTAGGAGGACTGCTCTTTAAAAAGTACATAATTCTGATTATTCGGAAGATGCTCTTGGACCAAACCTTGGACATTTCTTCAACATCTGACACCACAGGGCAAGGAAAAGGCTAGCATAGTCTTTCAACATGTGTATTGTTCATGTCCTTCCTTCCCCCTGTCTGGAAAACTGTAACCATTCAGCATTCATCTGGAATTGATGGGCAGTTCTACCCATGGTTGTAACACACAGTGAATGAGCTGCTGAGCTCAGGAAATATTCTGGGGAGAGCGGAATTTCTGGCTGCTGGGAGGGCATGTATGAGGTATTGATGAGGTATTGATCTGCATGCCATTGCCAAAGAAACACAGTAGCCTTTACCCAGCCTTCCTTCCAGAGAGAATGACCTGCCTGTAAAGAGAACTACTTGGGGGACCTTCCCTGAAATTGTGGAAATCATAGCAAGCTGCTTCAGTTGCTGAAATGACCCCTCCAATGAGGTGGTTTCCGGGCTTGTAGTAGCTGACAGGATCCATGGGTCCCCTTTCCAAAGCCAAGTGACATTTGGCATTGTGCAGCATTCTGCAAGTTGTCTTGGGCAGCAGATGAAGTAGCAGCAGCAGAAGAAGAAATGCTTTGGAAACACCTGGAGCTGCCTCCATCCACATTATGGCTTACAGAGGAAGAGTATCAGAAGAAGGGAAAGAATCCACCCAAACAAGGTGTATTCCTGGAAGAGTGTTAGAGCATGGCCATCTCCAGAGACACTGTCCTCATCCAAGAGGAGACCATCCTATCTATCCTCCTCCACCCGGATGTGAGACTTCACTTCACCCTGCTGTTCTTGTTTACATTTGTGTCAGAGGCAATCTGGGAAAAACTCCCATGTGCTTTGGGGAGGGAGACAAATCTTCTCCAGTTTGCTAATTGTAAGGAGAAAGCACATCTTCTCCACCACACCCGTAACTCCCTGACTGGCTTGATGCATCTCTGGGGAAACCAGTTTGCAGAATTCCCAGTGTGGCTTCCTATCTGACATGGATGCATAACAGAGAGGTAGAAACATAGAAACATAGAAACAGAGCGAGTCAGAAGGGGCCTCCTGGGCCATCTAGTCTGACCTCCAGCACCAGCCGGCTCCGCTCATGACATGCCCACCATGTGAATGTCCAGCCTATCTTTGAACATCCTCACTGATGGGGCCTCAACGACTTCCCGTGGAAGCCCATTCCACGCCCTCGGGGTCCTAACTGTCAGGAAGTGCTTCCTGGCATCCAAATTGAACCTTGGCTCCCTGAGCTTTGCTCCATTGGAGCGCGTCCTGCTTTCCTCTGCAGGGGAGAACAGGCCTCTCCCCATCTCCATGTG
Organism: Varanus salvator macromaculatus; assembly: GCA_023646645.1. Classification (NCBI taxonomy): domain Eukaryota; kingdom Metazoa; phylum Chordata; class Lepidosauria; order Squamata; family Varanidae; genus Varanus; species Varanus salvator. The sequence continues at coordinate 4,367,512 of JAIXND010000721.1, read as the reverse complement.
ACACCCCCTCACATACCTGTATGTTGCCAACATATCCCCTCTGAGTCTCCTCTTCTCCAAGCTGAAGAGACCCAGTTCCCTCAGTCTTGCCTCATACTGCATCCCCTGCAAACCAGCCACCATCCTTATGGCCCTACTCTGCACTGACTCCAACCTGGCTATATCCTTTCTGTAATGAGGGGCCCAAAACTGAACACAATACTCCAGTTGTGGGCGCACCAGAGTCATGTAGAGTGGTAGTAATACCTCTCTTGATCTAGAAGCCACACTTCTGGCTATGCAACCAAGGGTGGCATTCGCCCTCTTGACCACCGCATCACACTGCTGACTCATGTTTAGCCTGCGGTCAACCAGTACCCCGAGGTCCCTTTCACAAGTGCTGCTCTCCAGACACTTGTCCCCTAACCTGTACTTATGACAGCTATTCCTATGCCCCAAGTGCAAGACCTTGCACTTCTCCACATTGAACGCCATCCTGTTGTCTCCTGCCCACTTCCATAGTCTGTCCAGATCCTTTTGGATCTGGTGTATCTGCTCCTCAGTTGTGGCCACTGCTCCAGTTTTAGTGTCGTCTGCGAATTTGATCAGCAGACTGTTCACCCCTTCTTCCATGTCATTAATGAAAAGATTAAACAGGATGGGCCCCAGGACAGAGCCCTGGGGGACCCCGCTTGTCACTGGCTGCCATCCCGACGATTCCCCGCTAATGGTTACCTTCTGGTTACCTTCTGCAGGTTGAGCTTGGGTTCCATGAAAATGCTTCTCATTCAGAAGAGCCGGGATCAAGATGTATGTCCAGGTCAGCTACTTCTGGGTGTAGGCACCTGGATGGAACTTGGTCAAAGGGGACAAAATGAGGTCACATTTCCACTGCCAATGTCCCATCTGACTGTTTTCTTTACACGTGTACAAAGAACAATATCCAAAATGTGATTTTACCAAGCTGGTCCATTTCAGTTAGAGAGAAAATAAACACAGACAATCATTGCAGTCCTCCCACACTAATGAAAAAAGAAGTCAAAGATCCAGGACAGCAAATCAAAGCTAGTTCCTCAACACACCTGGCTGCACATGCAAGAGGCAGTTCATGCAGCTGGAAGGACACATTGGACCTCTTCTCTATCTGTTGAATTCCTGGGAGCCTGAATAACATTCTGGGGAACATGAATGACCTCTTCTGTTTCGAGCAAGCATTTCCTGGAAGCCAATGGAACAGGACATTCACATGGCAGGCATGCCATGATCAGAGTCACCTGGAGCTGGGGGTCAGACTGGATTGCCCAGGAGGTCCCTTCTGACTCTATATTTCTATGCTGAATACTAGTTTAGGGAACAGTTTTCTGAGAATGAACACACAAAACAGGTCTTCAGGAGGGCTTAGAGGAGGTAAGGATGAGATGTACGTCAAAATGGAGCAGCCAGGGAGCACTTCCTTTTGAGATGCTGCTCTGGGTCCTGGGTCCTGGAGCAATGCACTCAGCAAGAGTTCTTCACAGCATGAAATGGCTGAAGGCATTTCCTGACCAGGAGGAGGGAGAGCAAAAACAGTGCCAGGGAAAACAGAGTAGAAACCAGTGCTGGGTGCACATGACACAGCAAACCATGGTGGCTTCTGTGCTGCCCGATCATGGTGCTGGCAGTGCATGGTCTGTTTCATGATTCAGCACTTTATCCTGCCTTTCCTTGATTGTCTGAACCTGGTGTTTTTCTTCCCATGGCCCTCACAGGCAGGTAGAAGTGTCCTCTGGAAAGAGTGGAAGTGCAGGAGCTGTTCCAGCCATGAAGCATGGAAAGGAATTTCATGGTTATGTCTGGTGGAATACTGGCCAAGAGCAGGAAGTCTGAGCAAGTGATCCACAGGATCAGAAGGAGCCAGAGAGCAGGGTGAAGATCTCACGGTCCTCAGCAGGAGGAAAGAACACAGGGTGGAATCCATGCTAGCATGGAATCCACTTGATTGACTGTCAGGTACAGCTACTCCACACTTTGCAATTCCTGGGAATTTTGCAACGTTGCTTCTTCTGATGTGGGAATGCAACAAAAGGAGAATCATGCAGTGTAATGAAAAAATGGGCATATGGGCAAAGGCAGATCTTTGCACAATGACTGCCTTGTACACATTTCCCTAAAGCTAAGACGACATCTTTAGTTTTCACTGAGATATGGCTTTTTATATTCAGATCCAATTTCAATGCAATGATGTAGTACTTGGAAATGATGAGGCAGCCCTGCAGCCCAGCGCTGGAGTCCAAGATGGAGAAGATCTGCACAGCCACCGTCAACTTGCTCTTGGTCCTCAGGTAGGTGGACAGGAAGGACACCTTGATGCTGCAGAATATCCAGGTCACTTCCACACCTGGAAGGCCACCATGAAGGAGATGGCAGCCAGCAAGTCCAGGTAGCTGAGGGCAGCATAGACATGGCCACAGAAGCTGCTTTGCATTGCATAGAGTCAGAGAAGGTGGGAGGGGTTCCTGGCCTGATGGCACAGACCAGAATTTGGACAGTGGAACAACTTATTCTAACATGTTGAGCAACCCTTTCTCAAGCAAACTCAGCACCCTTTTCCCCAGTGTTGTAGCCATGTCAACCTGTTGCGGGCAAGAGAGAGGGATGATGTGAAGATGATGCTGAAGCCTGCTTGTCAGGGGAGGAACATCCCTTCTTTGGCTGCCCAATTAAGAGGAAGCAGGATGGAAATGAGGAGGAGATAGGAGAGGTTCCACTACTTGGCTTTGACTATTGGGTTTTCACAGAAACTGATGAATATTGCTAACAAAACTCCTGTGGTTAATCACCAGAACTGGGCAAAAGAAACCAGAATGACACTCATGTGTTCTTCATAAAATAGGAATTCTATATCCTTTGGGATATGTCCATCACCGTCTCTTTTTACATGTATTGATGAAGATTATTTTTAACTAGAGGGCTTTGTCTGAAGAATCAAAAGGGAATGGTGGTGGATAAAGTGGAAGTGAACTTTTTTGATATGTGGTGGTCGTACTGACATTTTAATTGGCTAAGGGCTTCCATAGGATCCCTGGAATTTCTACCAACTCCTGCACTTCTCTAAAGGACTGACAATTTTCAATGTTCTGCTGAGGGGCTATCATAAACAATAAAACTGGGAGATTTTGGATCTTCAGATTACAGCTTGGGGCCACAGGCCTTTCTCCATCTTTGAAACAAGCTCCCCAGAGAGGTGTCCCAGCTGATGGTTCTCCCATTTGCATCCTGAAGCTTGCTTTTAACAATAAGTGATAAAACAGCAGTAAATATCCAGGTGCAGAAATGCCTTTCAGAAAACCTCCATCCACTGTGCAGTTCAACGTTGGCCTGCTCAATCTTCTATCCAGTTTGCTTGAGTTTCCTGATTCAAGCCCAAATGTTCCCCAGAAGACAGAGCTGGGGCTGTCATGCATTGCACAGATCTTGAGAAGGCGGGGCTGCCTGGAGGAGAAAGCCATTCTGCCCACAGTCACAGACTGAAGCAGAGGAGCCAGGCAACAAAAGTGATGGAGTGACTCCTTGAAAGACGCTGCATCCTTGAATTGACAGGCCTGAACAGTGTTTCCAAGGAAGGGTCATTTGGGAGGACTTTTATCCATATTGTAACCATAAGCATTAGCTGACTTGATGGCCCTCATAACAACCAAGCTCCTCCCGTGCAACATAATTAAACAATATATAAAATATATATAAAACAGTACAAACTAAGTACTAAGTACTAAGGGGTTGCTAAGGTCACTCAGTAGGGAAAGCCCTTTTGCTGCTATGACTGTGTCCGCTGAACAGAAGGAACCATCTCAGCCCAAGAAGGCTAGTAAAAGAAGGAGGATCATGGGATGGAGAGCAGAGTCATATAGGAACTTTATTTTTAATGAAATTCTAAATGTGGCTCATGTCCAGTGATGATGCCACCTATCTTGCAAAGTAAGTGGAAATAAACAGCTATGGAAGTTGGGCTGTATTAGTGGGAGGCAATGGAGGAAAGGCTGAAAGCATTGATCAAGGAGGTGTTCCACATCTAGCCTTAGAAGTTTATTTTATTTATTTTATTTATTTAGAAATTTATGGGCCACCCCTTGCCACAAGCCTCGGGGCGGCTCACAACATCCATTAAACTCTGAAACATTAAAAATTTAAAACTGGCCCATCTCCAGGTCCGAATTAAAACAAATACAATATAATACATAAAATAAATTAACATTTAAAATATTGCTTAAATAAAAAGGTCTTTGCCTGGCACCGAAAAGCAAATAAAGACGGCGCCAGGCGAGCCTCTCTGGGGAGCGCATTCCATAAGTGGGGCGCCACCGCAGAGAAAGCCCTCCTCCGGGTGCTCACCCTCCTTATATCTTTCACGGAGGGTTCCCGGAGGAGAGCATCAGCAGCAGATCGTAAGGGGCGGGAGGGTATATATGATTACCGCAGCTAGCAATGGCCACAGCTCATCCTGACTATACTAGTCATACCAGCTATGCCCACTATCTGCAGGTGAGGAGACAGAGAGGAAGAATCCATCTGGCATGCCTGCAGTTCCCTGATCCTCCTCTAGTACCCCCTCCACTCTAGCCCCATGCAATGGTCCAATGCCTTCCAGTGAAGTGTCCACAAATGTCATCTCATTCCCCACTTCCTAGAAAAGAGCTGGACCAGATCAACTGAAAGATCCGGAATAAGCAAATGGAGACATTGCACAACCAGCATCCTTCTTGCACTTCCTGTGCAGCTTTCACTTGTGGTTCAAACTCAATGTGAACATTGGGAATGCATGGCAGAAACACAGATTCACAGCAGGGATGAGGTTGACCAGAGTCCCAGCAGCTGAACCCATGGAAACTGGCAGGTTCCTAAGCACCAGAATGCCAGCTGATTCAGAAATGCTTGCATAGTTACTCATTGTTCTTGTGCTCCTGTGACTACTGTCTTGCATCTCTGATTGTCAACTCGCAGCTTCCTGGGCAAGCTAGAACTCAGTGCCCTTTCCCTTAGGGCAGTGGCAATTTCATGCATGTCCCACTTCGGCTTTTCCCATGGGAAGTCAGATGGCCACTGCATGGGGATGATGCTCATTTTGATGAAGTCTTGTTTGGTTGCAATATGACTTTTTCCAGAAACATTTGCTTTTGGTCGAGCTGGAGCCTTCCAGTAAGTGTGCAGAAAACCAGAAAGCAAGAGAAGAATGTAACATATCACAAAGGTATCACATGCTTAGTGACTCTTCAGAAATTGTGAATTCCCCCAAACAATCTCCACCCTACCATTAAAACATAGAAACATAGAAACAAAGTGAGTCAGAAGGGGCCACCCGGGCTATCTAGTCTGTATGATATGTTGGTGTCATACAAGTATGTGAGGGGATTTCACATGGAGATGAGGAGAGACCTGTTCCCCCCCTGCAGAGGAAGGCAGGACACACTCCAACTGAGCAAACCTCAGGTAACCAAGATTCCATTTAGATGCCAGGAAGCACTTCCTGACAGTTAGGGCCCCGAGGGTGTGGAATGGGCTTCCATGAGAGGTGGTTGAGGCCCCATTGGTGAGGGCGTTCAAAGATAGGCTGGACATGTACATGGTGGGCATGTCTTCAGTGGAGTCAGCTCGAGTCAGAGTTCAGACTAGATGGTCCAGGAGGCTCCTTCTGACTCATTCTGTTTCTATTTTTCTAACCCTCTACTGATTAGACAAATCCTTATTTCAGTTATGACAATTTTAAATTTCTTAATGCTGTAAATGACTGAACCCCAAATCAGTTTGTGAGAGAAACCAACAGAGTAGGCGCTTCCCTCAGGAGCTGGTCTGAGTCAGGAGTCTTTTGAGAACCAGAAGCAAAACCCATTGTGCTATTGGATTTAACTAAGTTGGCAAGGAAGCCAAGCAAAGTCACAATGAACTTCAAAAGTGGGAAGGGGTGCAAATGTTGGAACTGCCCTTAACAAAGGTGACGGCAAAGTTTTCAAACCCTTGGAGGTTACTCAAACCATTGCATCTTCTTTACCCTCCAGTTTCACAGACATTCCGAACATGTTTTCTGTGATTTAACCAATGTGTTTAGATTGCACTGAGATATGGATCAGTGCAAGTCTTAGAAGTTGTACAGTCACATGAAGATGAGAAGAGCGAGCATGGAGGAGAAGAGACAAGGACACTCATAGATATCTGGAGGATCTATCCTTTCATACTGCCAAATCAAGCAACAAAACCATGGGGAAGCGAGGAGGGAAGGATGGTGAAAAATGACGGTGCAGATGCATTAGATTGAGAGACCATCTTTTATTTTCTTTGCTACAGAAGGCTTTCTTCTCAGATGTGCTCTGAATACACTGAAGAAAAAGGCAGCCAAAAGTTGAGCAGAAGAAGAGAAGATCCACAGGGTCACCACACGTTTCCTCCTTTTGCTCAGACAAGCGTGTGCCACAACCAGAGTCCCCTGGAATGAGCAGAAGCTGCAGCAACTGTTTCAGGCATCCGGAGTGGGAGGGAAATTGAGGGACAGGGGCAAGCAGCATATCGGGCAAAGATGGGAGGACTGACCAGATGACAAACAGGATTAGGACAAGTGAGAGAAATGGTGAGAATACAACTGTCTCATTGGCTGATGGGAGATGTGCCCTTAGTAGGAGAAAAGAGCAGAGAAGAAGAAAACCATGCTAGCCTGAAAACAAGTGCATAAGGAACACCAGGGCAACATTACACACATGCTGGAAATCTTGACTGAACTCGGTGAAAGGATGAGCATTTAATGTTGAAAAATGAGGCGAGGGGAGAGGAGGAGAGGCTGGGAGCGGAATCTTTGGGATGTTGGGGAAAGCAGATTCTTCCATAATGATCCCTCTAATGGACTGTCCCTAGAAAATCAGTTTGTAGCTTTCATTTTCATGCTTAAATGCTCCTTTGTATTCAGATCAGGTCTCAACAGAATAATGTAGCACTTGGGGAGGAAGATACAACCCAGCAGTCCAGTGCTGGAGGCCAGGATGGAGAAGATCTGCACGGCCACCATGTACTTCCCCTTGGTGCTCAAGTAGCTAGGCACAAAGGACATCCAGACACTGCAGAAGACAAGCATGCTGAATGTTATCAGCTTGGCCTCGTTGAAGGCTCCAGGCAGCTTCCTGGCCAGGAAGGCCACTGTGAAGCAAACACCGGCCAGGAAGCCCATGTAGCCAAGGGCAGTGTAGAACATCATCACAGAACCTTCGTTACACTGCAGGATGATATGTCCAGGCTGGGAGTGCATGTCAGAGTCAGGGAATGGGGGAGAAATACCCAGCCAGTCAGCACAGATAACTATTTGGGCAATAGAACAGGAAATGACTATGGCGTTGGCCAGCCCTTTCCCCAGGTAACTCCTCACCCTGTTTCCTGGCTTGGTGGCCAGGAAGGCCAGAACCACAGTGATGGTTTTTGCCAACAGAGAGGAGACAGCAACTGAGAAGATGATGCTGAAGGCTGTTTGTCGGAGGAGGCATGTCACTTTTGTTGGTTGGCCAATGAAGAGGAAGCAGCACAAGAAGGACAGCAAGAGAGAGATGAGGAGGATGTAGGAGAGGTCCCGGTTGTTGGCCTTGACAACTGGTGTTTCCAGGAATTTTATGAAGATCCCTAAGGTGAAGCCTGTGCTTAAGGACAGGAATAGGGAACTGAAAGCCAGGATGATTCCCAGATGTTCTTCATAGGTGAGGAAGGAGATGACCTTAGGAATACATTGAACTCAGTCCTTGTTTGGATGCTGAGCATCTGAACATTTGGTACAATGGTCTTCATCTGAAAGAAAACCAAATGTAATAATCTCCCTTCTTATACATATTCCATGAAAGATAATCTCTAGACATCCAGAAGAGCCAACAGGGGATTGAGGTGGTGGTATTAAACTGATCATTTTTTGTTGGTTTAGGATACAGTCACAGAGTTTTCTGAGTACCTATATCACAACAGCCTGGAGCTTATGCTATGATAATTTTTGTTATATTCATTTTCAAATGAGAGAAAGAAACAGAATGAACCATTTCAGATCTGATCAGGTAATCATTCAATTAGGAAAATAATTTACAGCAATAGGTAAACTTGTGTTGGTAACTGCACAACCATTCCTGCAACCATTCTCTGGTGTGAACCAGCTGCATTTCCTCTTTCATGCACTGGAAGAATGTCTCCTCAATCTGTCACAAATAGAAGTAATTTAGAAAAACTAAACAAGAGATGGGTGGATTCCATGAAGGAAAGGGCAGCTGCATTAGCACAGCGGAGCAGGGCTGCTGATGATAGGACAGTTCCAGGGCTTTCCTTAAGGGTTGCCATAAGTCAGAGATTAATGGATGGCACAGAAGACCTACTTAAGGAATTGTGGATTAAAGTTGATATCAAAGTTCCTCTGCAAATCACAGGGACTCACTGGGGGACAGGAATGCAGATTCCGACATGCCTTCAAGAGGCCCTGTACCCCAAATGGCTGTGTGCATCCTTGCCGTCCCCCTCATAGCTTCCCTTCTTTCAGGAGTCACCCACCTTCCCTGGTTGAGATGGTCCCCTCTGGGCAGGGGACACATTCATAGCAACAGGCCAGCCTTCCTTCCTGAGGAGCCCTCATGAATCCGGGATGGCAGTTCTCCACACACTGGGAACGGGGCAGGGGCTGAGCAGAAGGAGAAGGGACACAAGAGGACAAGTGTAGGATGAGTTAAGCTAAGGACAGCATATACCTTGTGGCATGCAGCATAGCTGAACATCCTGCTCATTCTTTTCCCTAAAGCTTGGAGTACCTCCTACACGCATTTCCATTTCTTATTGCACAGTGTGAAAAACACTGCAGGGACTGTTGTTGTGTTTCCTTGAACTGCTGTGATGCGGCTGGGAGTGGCACCTGGCAGGTTGCTCTGTTTCCACTAGGGGGCGTGAAGTCTGAGGATTCCACTGCATGTGAGGAGGCCCTCTGCACTCTCTGCAGAGCCTTATTGGGCACTCATGGCCAGGCAGTGTCCACCTGTGGGTTGCCATGAAGGTGCACCTAGGACAGCCAAGGAAATTTTTCCTTCTTGGAGGGAAGGTGCAAACGACCACCTTCTGATACTGCAAAAAATTTCGTTGACTGGCACTGTGCAGCATCTGATAAGCAGTAGGGCATGTTGTTTACAGTGCTGGACTCAAAACAAGATAAAATATAGAAACATAGAAATAAAGTGAGTAAGAACGGGCCTCCTGGGCCATGTAGTCTGACCACCCCCTCCAGCCATGTCTTCCCATGGCATGCCTACTATGTGCATGTCCAGCCTATCTTTATACACCCCCACCATTGGAGCTTCAACCACCTCCCATGAAAGCCTCTTGAACACACTAGGTGTCCGAAACTGTCAGAAGTAGTTCCTGGCATACACTCTGGGCTCACTGAGCTTTGCTCCATTGGAACATGTCCTGCCCCCACTGCCATATCACTCCTGAAATGAGGGACCCAGAGTTGAACACCATACTCTAGCTGCAGGTGCAACAGAGTCATATAGGATTCTTTCCAATGGAGCAAAGCTTAGGGAACCAAGGTTCGATTTAGATGCCAGGAAACACTTCCTGACAGTTAGGACCCTGAGGGTGTGGAATGGGCTTCTACAAGAGGTCATTGAGGCCCCATTGATGAGGCTGTTCAAAGATTGGCTGGACATGCACATGGTGGGCATGTCATGAGTGGAGCTGGCTGGAGTTGGGGGTCAAACTTGATGGCCCGAGAGGCCCTTCTGACTTGCTTTGTTTCTGTGTTTCCATGTTTATATATAGAGTTGCAGAAATACTTCTGCCTCTAGAAGGTGCACTTCTGGCTATGGTTCCAAGGGTGGTGTTCACCTTCTTGGCTGCTGCATCACAATGTTGGCTCATGTTTAGCCTGTAGTTGAGCAGCACCAAAGATCCTTTACATAATTTTGCTATCCAGTCAGTTTTCCCCTAAATTGTACTTATGACACACATTCCTATGCCCAAAGTGCAAGTTATTGCACTTCTTTGCTCTGAACACCTTCCTGTTGTCCCAAGCACACTTCCGTAGTCTGTCCACATCCTTTGGAAACCAGAGCTCCTGCTCCACAGTTGAAACCACCATCCCTATTTAACTATCATTTGTGAATCTGACCAGCAGGCTTGTCACTGTTTCCTCCAAGTCATTGATGAAAGGATTGAATAGGATCAGTCTCAGGACAGAGCCTTGGGGATCCTGCTTGCCACCTTCTACCATCCCGATGATTCCCTAGTAACAGGAACCCTCTGCTTTTGCTGTGTCCACCATGACCTAATCTATTTAATGGAGCATAAATGTATTTCATAACTCTGCAATATAACAGCCAGGATATCCTGAAACACTTTGTCAAATGCTTTTTGTTATCCAGAAAAAACACATCCACTGTATCTCCTCCATCTAGCCACCTTGGAAGCTTGGATGCCACACGGTAGGTTCTGTGGCCCTATCAGCCATACAGCTCACTGGCCCATGCTGGGCAGTTACCAACTTCCAGCCTTTTGACCACACGGGTAAAAGGAATAGAAGGGCAGATATTGCAGGTACTTATGGTCATGTTGAGAAAAAGAAACGTCCAGTTTGGTATGAGAAGGCAGCAGGCAGGGCCCTGGACAGTATTCTGGCTGCTTTGGTTTTTGGCTAAGTCTGAGCATTGCTCAGAGAAAGCCCTGGATCAAACTCGGGCATTGCCAGATGGGTGGAAAGTACCTGCTCCATACGCTGCAGAGCCATGGAGAACTTGAATAGGACTGGATGGGTCAAGGGTCAGAGAAAGCAGCTCTTGCTTTTGCAGGACTCCCAGTGCCCAATTTCACTTACCCAGTGGAACTGCTTATGCCACCCTGCAGCATCCAACTCCATGGCAAACTTGAGGCCCAGAGGCCCATGTCGTTCTAGCTTCCCTACTCTCTGGCTAATCACAGAGCGGTTGCGAAGGACCACCCAGTTCACGATGTCAAATTCAACCGCTGGGTCTCCATTCTCATCCATATTCACAGTCTCTGTGGTGGAGGTGTTGTAAATCTGGTGGCTTCTCAGGAATGGGCCAAGCTGCATAGCAGAAAATATCCATTAGCCCCAAGAGACCATTTTCAGTGTGTCTGTACTCCCCACATGGTCTCCCATCACTCCTGATTCATTCTAAGCTCATGTAGCTTTGTGTGTCTTAGAAAACATTGATGAGACTTGGTTTCATGCCTAGAGAGCCTCTGCTTGGTGTAATACAGTGGGAACCTCAACTGGAACTTCCTGTTCCTCTAGAATTTCAGAAAAATATTGGAAACAAACTTTTGGGAAATACACACCAGTTAGTCTGACTTCAATCCTTGGACAATTTCTAGCAAAGTACTCAAAAATCAGTCTGCAAGCACCATGAAAAAAAATGCAGAGATTAATAAAAGCCAATAAACTATATGCTAGAACTCAGGTCTGAAAGCAAATAAATGAGATACAATAGGAGAACTGCCTACTTCGCTGCCTAGGAAATACAAACCAAATGCATTTATACAAGATGGTGAATACATGAGTCAACAGTACTGAAATAGAGAACAATCTCCAAGTAATTGTGGACAAGAGGCCGACAATGTGATGAAGCTGCAAAAAGGCCAAATGCTCTTTTGGAATTCATGGATCAAAGTATTACTACAAAATCATGGGAAGTAGCAATGTACCCTTTCTCCTTGCTAGTCAGACCTCATCTGGAATGCTGTGTTTAGTTTTGGACAATAAGATTTAAGAAAGAGGCATAAGAACCAGAAAGGCTCCAAGCTAGAGTTCAAAAAAATGATACAAGATTTGGAAAACCTCCCTTGTGGAGGGAGACTGAGAGAACTGGGCATGTTCAGCCTTGAAAGGAGAAGACTGAGGAGCATATGATATAGCTGTATAAGCAACTCAAAGGCTTTCAGAAAGAGGAATGACAAGATCTCTTCTAGCTTATCGCAGAGTGTTGGACACAAAAAAGTCAGCTCAACATGCGACAGGCCAGGTTCAGGCTACATATCAGGATAGATACCGTATTTTTCACTCTATAAGATGCACCTGACCATAAGATGCACCCAGTTTTTAGAGGAGGAAAACAAGAAAAAAAATATTCTGAATCAAATGGTTTACTAAACTATTTAATAAACTATAACAGAATACAGTAATACCGTATTTCAACCTTGTAAAGTGAACAGCAGTCAACAGTGGCATTAAGAGTCACTCTAAATTTTTGCTCTAAATTTTAAATGACTCTTGCACCACTGCTCAGGCATGGCACAGACTGATTTAAATAAGGGCAATTTAAATTATGAGAAAATCAACAAGAAAAAAAGGGTGATTTAAATCACTGGTTTGAATCAGGCATCCCACTGAAGCTTTTTAATATAATTCCTGAACAGTGGTGTAAATCTGACCACTAAGCTGAGCTGATTCACGTCTAAATGGAGTGCACTTACACTGTTTTCTTTTTCTGCCATGCTCCACTGTTTACCTGGAAAGGGCCATTGACAAGGCAAGACTACACATACTGAACAGCTGTAAGCAACTGGTCCTAATCATGATCAAAAACAAGATCATATCACAACCTGCCTGTCCCTTAAGGTCAGGTCAGGAAGCCCTTCCGCAAGAGCCATCCCTCAAAGAGGTAAGAGGAATGGCAAACAGAAGGACATTTTTGGGTTGCCAGGATGAATCTGTAGAATGAGCACCTGTCAAGGGAAACTTGTTTTCCCTGCAGAACAAGTTGGGTGTGCTGATGAAGCATAAAGTAATTGCCTGCTTTTAATGGAGAAAAACTAGAGGTGCAAGAGCAGTTTTTTCCTCTTGCTTGGTATTCAGTTATAATAGTTGCAACATCACCAGACTCAGAGGGGATAAGTTGGCAACATACAGGTATGTGAGGGGGTGTCACATGGAGATGGGGAGAGGTCTGTTCTCCCCTGCAGAGGAAGACAGGACGCGCTCCAATGGAGCAAAGCTCTGGGAGCCAAGGTTCAATTTCGATGCCAGGAAGCACTTCCTGACAGTTAGGACCCCGAGGGCGTGGAATGGGCTTCCATGGGAGGTTGTTGAGGCCCCATCGATGAGGGTGTTTAAAGACAGGCTGGACATGCACATGGTGGGCATGTCATGAGCGGAGCCGGCTGGTGCCGGAGGTCAGACTAGATGGCCCGGGAGGCCCCTTCTGACTCGCTCGGTTTCTATGTTTCTATGTTTCAGGAAAAGGAGTACAAGGAACAGTAGAAACTGGAGCAAACTGACTACCTGGAACCTGGCTTCCTGCTTCACATTTTTCTTTGGCCCACTTTTACAAATTCTGATGGGCTGAGCTGCAAGGTTGGGTTTGGGGGAGCCACAATTTTACTTCCCACAATGCTCCAGGATGTATGGGGAATTGTGGGAATTGGAAAGGCAGCTTCTCCAGAGCTAACTGGGCATTTGCCAGTTGAAGTGCTCCTGGCAGTGTTACTTGTGGCTGCCATGTGTCACCACCCAGGGCACATGCCAGGGAGAGGCCACTAATGTAAGAAGGGCACTTGGATTAGAGTTCTCTCAAACCTGGAGCTCACAGTTCCTGGGTGCAATGCCTTTGGCTTTTATCTTAACAATGATCTCTTGGGACCTGTTCACAGTGTGTTAGTGGCACCCCCTCTTTTTTCAGAATTCCCAGTCTGGATTAGAATCTCTTAGAACTCAATTAAACAGTGATTGTCACATAGCATTGAACATTCCATAGCTAAGAGTAGAGTAGAATCCACTTTAGGAAATAGAAAGATTCATTGCTTGGTTGTAATGTTTAACTCTGCTTGCACTTCAGCTCCACTTATCCAACCAGTTCTACAGCTAATCCCTGTAGTATTGGTACAAATTTGCTGAAGTATTATATTTGATCATATATTGATTGTTGTCAGAATCAGCAAGTGAATGAGTGGCAACAATTTATCCTTAATAATTCCTCCTGATAAAAAGGGCTCAGTTGCAGATGTGGAACCCTCTTAGGAAATGCACAGATTCCAAGATACGTGTATCATAGAATGGAATGTGTATGTCATTTCTGTGCTTAGACCATTTCTCAGCTTAGACCATACCTTCTTAGGTGACCCTGCTAGAGAAATGAGAAATGAGCTTCCCAGTGGCATTGCTCTTCACTTTTCTGACACTCTCAAATGTCCTCAGCTGTTAAGGTATGCATCAAAAGAGCCTTTCTTTTTATTCTTTTATTATTTCTTTTTTATCCTTTTTTTTATTCCTTCTCTAAACCTACAAGTAGGCTTAGTCATCTCTGAATAGCAATTTGTGTAGACTTTTGACCCTCACAATGTAATGTAGCTCTATGTACAACTGAATTTTAGCTTTCATTTGTGATACTGTAATCAGCATGATTTATCTTAGCTAACACAATATAGTCTGTTCTGCTCACAAATGTATAATTAGAGATAGGAAGGTGCCTCCTGTTATCTTCCAAAGACGCAGAGTTAGGATTAGTCTTTGGTGAACACTCAAAACTGTCTTCGTGAAAACCACAGTAGTTTTTCCATTTTGGGGTATGGTTAGCAACTATGCCTATGACACTAGTCATGGAAGTGGAGAGATTTTCATTAGGACAAATCAGAGTATGGACTTGAGCCGAAGAATCAAGGTGGGAGGTGCTGCTTGTAGGAAAAGAGCAGAATCCATTAGGTGCACAATTAAACCTAAACATAGGAGACTGCTTATTTTACACCTCCTTCACTTCTGCTAACTAGGATTTGAAAGAGGATATCTGCCTGTATTTGAAAGAGGGTATCTGCCTGTATGGTTTAATTTTCACACCGTATTTCTGAACATAAGATGGCCAAAGAATCATTTGTGAAGACCTATGAGAGAAAGGAAAAATTTCTCTTTGTAAAATGGTGATTGTTGGAGAAGGAAGTAGTTCTAACCTTCATAAGATTGGAATGGTTTCCTCAATCTTTATGATATTAACAAGTGTCAGAAAGAGGTGCCACCACATTTTGAAACAGCACTGGATAATATGGTAATCTTGTCATTGCATGTATATGGTGACTCCTACTGACTGTCATTACTAATCAAAGAAATGAAAAGCAATTTACAAAAGTTTTCTGCTGACTCCATTACAGTGACCAAAGATCAGTGATTTATTTGAAACCAACGCTGGGGTTGGCGCACGGCGGCATGCTGGGCGGCGTAGCGAGCAGGGGTTGGAGGGTGGGGGCAGCGTAGCACGCGGGGGTTGGCACGCAGCAGTATGCGGGGCGGCGGAGCGCTTGGGGGTTGGCGCGCAGCGGCGTGCGGGGCAGTGGCGCTTGGCAGGTCTTTCTGGTGGGGGTGGGCACATACATTCGCTCTATAAGACGCACAGACATTTCCCCTTACTTTTGAGGGGGGAAAAAGTGTGTCTTATAGAGCGAAAAATACGGTATTTAGTGCAAAAATGGGCAGTCATTTAAGAGGGATGGTGTAACTTGGTGTTCTGCAACAGCAGGGGTGGATCTGATGTCCTTCTGGCAGCATCCAATTCTTCTATTCCCTGATTCTGTGTTTCTATGATCCTAGGCAATCTAATCTGACTACTCAGCTGAGAGTGTGCTGGCGATGGTCTTCATTTGACCCTGTCTCATTTCAGACTATTCGGGAGGGCTTTTTTGTGCTACCTTCTGCTTTTGTTAATGGACATTGCCATGAAGGTCAGAATGGCTGCTGTGTTTAACTTAAGGGAAGGGTAGGATGGTCCTACGTTGGCCACACACCACCAGCATGATGCTCATGTCCTGTGCTGAAACTGGACTCGGAGGAAAAATGGCTCATCTGGGAGAATATTGCAAGAAAAGACTCTGGAGTTAATTCTAAAGAGGCACAAATAGCCTTCGTGGGAGCACAAGACAGGCAGAACATAACCAGCAGAGCCATTCCTACTTTGCAAAACTCTGGGCATTTCATCACAACAGTCCATGTCCAGTAAGAAAATTGTAGTGCCCTCTTTTCTGTGCCCACTGGAAAGTTGAAGTTAATTTCTCCCCTTTTTCCAGAAAGCAAAACTAATAGCACCTACACTAAAAATCTGTGAAGACTCAGTTAATGCTCAGCTCCAGCATGGGGTGAACTTTGAGGAAGGAATAAGGACACGCTTGCCCAGCAGGAGTTGTCCTGTCAGTATTGCTGCACATAACTTTGGCCTGCTCTGCTGCCCATCCAAAGGTGGAGGTGTGCTTGCATTTAGTAAGCAGAAAAATATGTCTGTTCTTGCTCGAATGTTTTGAAGAAACTCACCAATAGTTGGAATCCAACCAAGTAAAATCTAGCTACCAGGAGTACTGGGAGAGAATCTTTGGGAAGCATGCAATCCCATGTTTTCCAAATGCAGCAATGAGTCTGAAAAAGTGTACTTGATGGTCCCAGTATCAGTGATGGGAATGGAAATACCTTCCAGAGCTGCATCCACTCAATATTTCAAAATCCATATATTCCAAATGGAACAATGATTCTCAAATGGTGCACCTGATTGTCCCAGTGTCTGTGATGGGAAGGGGAATACCTGCCAGGGTTGCATCCACGCAATATGCTGCACGCCTCTGCCCAGCAGCACCATCTTCCTGCCTCTGGAGGAATGCGCTGCATCCAAGGCCCGTGCAACAGCCTGGACACTCTTGTAAATGAGGTGGTTGTCTCGAACCAGGATCCTCTCCTTCTCTTCCTGGGAAAGGGCCACCAGGTGCTCTGTCCCAGCACACCTCCTCCAGCCTTTCATGGACAAGACATGCTTTGCATAGGAGCACTTTAGGGCTTTCCCCGTGACCTGTTCCAGAAAGGAGGAAAACTCCCGATAGTCTTCAGATTGTGTCCCCAGTTTTGCTGGTAAGAGGAAAGAAAAGATGCTGTAGAAAGGTCGAGAAGGTATCCAGATTTGCATCAACTCAGAGCTGAAGTCCCACACAGCTGTTGTTATCCAGACATTCCCAGACAAATTCTGCAGAAAGAAACGACTGTAACGTTGCACAAAGTATATTCCAGCGAAGGAGGACTTGTTCTCTTCATGGTAAACAAAAACATTGACAAGTACTGACTTGAGTGATGAAGCAAAATGTAAGTTTGATTGCTCTTTAAATATCAGAGGGATGGTTAGAGTGAAGACAACACAAAGCCCATTCCTGATGAGCTCTGGTGCCAGAGTCCTGATGAAATGCTCTCCATTCTCTGTTTCTGGAGCAACAAGACCAATCAAGGTCCACCTGAAATGCAGGATGAGCTGGACAACCCTCCAGTACTGTGTTCTGTCTTTGGGGGCCATGGGGTAGAAAAAGGGGATTTCAGCTCCATCCTTCAGAATGAGAGCACTGAGCCCATAACTGACCTGTCAAAGACAGAAAGACAGACAGGCATGAGGGTGTGTTGTTGCATTTGCTCAGAGGTGCTTCTGAGAGTATCCTTTTCATATCAGCCTGGAAGAGTGAAGTGCTGTAGGAGGTCTGAGACCCTTTTACTCAGCAGTGGGATTTCAAGCTGCAGAGCTCAGACTCCAAATATGAGCAAGAAGAAGAGCACAAAGGCACAGAACAGCATGAATGAAGTCTGGAGATCAACAAGTTGTGAGAATAACCATGCAGCCTATGCAAGGAAAGGAAGGACCTTCTCTAAGGAAAAGCACTGCCTCTCAGAAACAAAAACTTCCATAACTTTCTACTTGGAAATGCCTGAAATGTGGATTCAGTAGAGGCAGTCTGGGAGAAACTTAGGGCTTTTGACAGGGAAAGAGAGTTTAACGTGGTGGTATGTTATCAACCTCCAGGTTTAGTTGAGACCCTGGATGATGTCCTGATAGACCAAATTCAAAGGATAACTTGGAGGAGTGACACAGTAACTATGGGAGATTTCAATCTCCCAGATATTAGTTGTGAGACTCAGTCAGCTGTCACAGCCAAGTCAAGTGGCTTCCTAGAAGCTATAGAGGGAGGGTTTTTCAAATAGATGGTCCGAGAGGCGATGTGGGAGGAAACATCCTTGACTTAGTCTTGACCGATAGAGACGGGCTATTAGATGAAGTACATATTAGGGGAGCTCTGGATGCGAGTGATCACTCCATTCTTTGTTTCAGATCATGGGGAATGGGGAAGTGCAGCAGGTCAAGCAATAAAAGCTGGAATGTCAGGAGGGCCAACTTTGGCCTACTGAAGGCCAGAAAGTGGAAGTCTCCAGAAATAGGTTACTGGAAGGAAGGCGAGTTGAGGAGAGTTTGATGAACTCAAAACCTCTAGTTAGTAAGGTGGGAAGGTGAAGGAGAATGCCACCATGTATGCAAAAGGGGCTGGTTAGAGGAATTAGATGAAAGAGGAACCTCCGTAGGAAATGGGAACTGGGGGAAATAAACAAAAGGGTATACTGGAAGGAGGAGGCCCATTGCAGAAATATTCTGCACAAGGCTAAGGCTGATTACGAGCTAAGGCTTGCCAAGAATATCAAGAGCAAAAGAAGAGCTTCTGTCAGCATGTTACTAGGAAGAGGAAGGGGAGACAAGTGGCGGGACCACTAAATAAGGAGGAAGGAGATCCAGTGACTGACATGAGGGAACAGGCACAGATGCTAAATGACTATTTTGCCTCTGTGTTCTCCCCAAAGCAGGATGGGTGAGATCCGCATAAAAGATTAGATGAGGCTGGGGACTTAGGGGCACAGATTAGAGTCACCCCCCTTGAAGTCAAGGGACTCCTCTGGGCATTGGACATTACAAAGGTGCCAGGCCCTGGCGGGTTACATCCAACAGTATTTGGAGAGTTGGCAGGGGTTCTATCATGCCCACTGGCCTCCATTTTTGAGGACTCATGGAGAACAGTTGAAGTTCCAGAGGACCGGAAGTTGGCATCATTGGTCCCAATTTTCAGAAAGGGTAGTAGAAGGGACATGGGGAATTACAGACCTGTGAGCCTTAATTCCATTGTAAGGAAAAAAAAAATGGAAAGGCTAAAAATAGAGAGGGATCTATTGATTCTAGATAGGGAAGGGAGGGTGGCAGTCACACAGCATGGCTTCCACAAAAACAGGTCCTGCCAGACAAACTTGTGGAATTGTATGACAATGTTTCAAGATGGCTAGATGGAGGGCATGCAGTGGAGGTGGTTAACCTGGCGTTCAGCAAGGCCTTTGACAAAGTGCCCCATCATATCCTGGTGGAGAAACTGAGGAGTTTTGGATACACCAAAGCCCTGTCTGGTGGATTAGGGCATGGTTGACTGACCAAAAGCAGAGGGTACCCATTAGTGGGGAATTATAGGGATGGTGGCCAGTGACAAGAGTGTTCTCCCAGAGCTCTGATCTGGGGCCAATTCTGTTTAATCTTTCCAACAATGACATGGAAGGAGGGGTGAACAGTTTCCTGATCAAATCCGCAGATGATACTAAAACTGGAGCAGTGGTACAACTGTGGAGCAGGTATTCCATATCCAAAAGGATCGGGACAGACTATGGAAGTGGGCAGGTGACAACAGGACGGTGCTCAATGTGGATAAGTGCAAAGTCTTGCACTTGGGGCATAGTAATAGGTAGCATAAGTACAGGTTAGTGGAGAAGTGACTGGAGAGCAGCACTTGTGAAAGGGACCTCAGGGTGCTGTTTTACTGCAGGCTGAACATGAGTCAGCAGTGTGATGCTGTGGTTAAGAGGGAGAACACCACTCTTGTTTTCATAGCCACAAGTGTGGCTTCTTGATCAAGAGTGCTATTACTACCAGTCTAGACAATCCGCAACTGCAGTATTGTGCTCAGTTTCAGGCCCCTTATTACAGGAAGAATATAGCCATGTTAGAATCAGTGCAGCGTACGGCCACAAGGTTGGTGGCCAGGTTTCAGGGGATGCTGCATGAGGCGAGACTGAAGGAACTGGGTCTCTTCAGACTGGAGAGGAAGAGACTCAGGGGGCATCTGTCGGCGACATGCAGGTATGTGAGGGAGTGTCACGTGGAGGTGGGTAGAGACCTGTTCTCCCCTGAAGAGGAAGGCAGGACGTGCTCCAACGGAGCAAAGCTCAGGGAACCCAGTTTCCATTTGGATGCCAGGAAGCACTTCCTGACAGTTAGAACCCCAAGGGTGTCGAATGGGCTTCCACGGGAGGTCGTTGAGACCCCTTCGGTGGGGGTGATCAAAGATAGGCTAGATATGCACATGGTGGGCATGTTGTGAGCGCAGCTGGCTGGAGCTGGGGGTCAGACTAGATGGCCCGGGAGGTCCCTTCTTGCTCACTCTGTTTCTATGTTTCTATGAAATGCTTCCAGCAGTCTAGTAATTAGGCACAAATGTAAACAAGGGGAAAAAGGATGAGAAAATGTATCTATTAGATACTGACATCTATAGTATAGTCATTCAGATGTTGAATGAATTACAGAGTCGATAATCCATTGCTTTACGGGAAAGCTGCTGTCTTTCCTAGTTTCCAATCTTCCAGTCAGCCAAAGGATGCATGGAATCCCTTTCCATGCTGACTTGCTAAATTTGATGCAAAACTCAGGCCAATGTTGTCAAAGAATGGCTCTATCAGTATTATTATTTATTCATTTATTTATAGCATTTTTATGCCGCCTCCATCGTAGAAAGCCTTGGGGCTGCTTACAAAGAAGATAAACAACATAGGATAACATTAAAAAATCAGAGCATCTCAGCCTTAGTTAAAAGCAATAAATAATTAACAATTGATGTTTAAATAAAAAGTCTTGGCCTGGTGCCAAAAAACAAATAATGACGGCACCAGGCGGAACCTCTCTGGGGAGTGCATTCCATAGGTGGGGCACCCCCGCAGAGAAGGCCCTCCTCTGGGTACCCACCCTACTAATATCTTTCACAGAGGGCTTCCGGAGAAGGGCCTCCTCCACCGATCTCAGGTGGCGGGATGGCATATATGGACACAAGCGCTCTTTAGATAACCAGGACTCAAGCCATTGAGGGCTTTATAGGTGACATCCAACACCTTGAATTGTGCCCGGACTTCAATGGGAACCCAGTAAAACTGACAGAGAACTGGGGTTATATGAGAACAATGCTCAGTCCCCATCAGCAACCTGGCAGCTCTATTTTGCACCAATTGAAGTATCCGGACTGTCTTCAAGGGCAGCCCCATGTGGAGCGCATTACAGAAATCTAATCAGGAAGTTAGCAATGCATGTGTCACAGTTGCCAGGCAATCGTTCTCCAGGCAGAGACGCAGCTGATGGATCAGCTGAAGCTGAAGGAAGGCGCTCCTTTCCACCTCTGTTACCTGAGCTTCTAATGACAGCTCTGGGTCAAGGAGCACTCCCAAGCTGCGAACCCTATCCTTTAGAGGGAGTGCAGCCCCATTCAGAACAAGGTCCAGATTCCCCATCTCGAAGTCCGACCCACCTACCAACAGGACCTCCATCTTGTCAGGATTGAGTTTCAGTTTATTGGCCCTCATCCAGGCACCATTACCTCAGCCAGGCACAGCCACTGCCTCACCTGGATTAGTTGAGAATGAGAGATAGAGCTGGGTATCATCAGCGTACTGATGAGTCCTCATTCCACAACCTCCTAAGACCTCTTTCAGTGGTTTCATGTAGATGTTGAATAGCAAGGGGGACAAAATGGACTCCTTTGTAACTCCATGGCATAGCTGCCATTGCGCAGAGCCATAGTTCCCCAGCACCACCTTCTGGAATTGGCCATTGAGATAGGAGCGGAACCACTGCAGAGCAGTGCCTCCAACTCCCAATCCTGTTAGCCTATCCAGAAGGATACCATGGTTGATGCTATCGAAAGCTGCTGAGAGGTCCAGGAGAATGAACAGGGACGCACTCCCCCTGTCTGTCTCCCTGCACAGGTCATCATACAGGGCAAACAAGGCAGATTCAGTGCCAAACCTGAGTCTGAAGCCAGACTTAAAAGGGTCCAGATAATCAGTTCCATCCAAGAGTGCTTAGAGTTGTCCCGCCACCACCTGCTCTAACACCTTGCCCAGGAAAGGGATGTTGGCCACCTGTCTTTAATTAGCGGCCACTTCTGGATCCAGGGATGCCTTTTTTAGGACTGGCTGGACTACCATCTCCTTTAAAGGGGCAGGTACCTGGCAGTCCTTTTGAGAGGCATTGACAACCTCCAGGATTCAGGTCCCAATCCTGTCTTGGCTTTCTTGAGTAGCCAAGAGGGGCAAGGATCCAGTAAGCAGGTGGTAGGATGTACTTGTCCAAGCACCTTGTCCACATCATCAGGCCTCAATAACTGAAATTCATCCATCAATTGTGGACCAGATGGCAACATTGGCACCTCCCCAATAGAATCTGATTCACTCATAGAGTCCAGTTCATGATGAAACTGAGCGATTTTCTCCCTGAAATGCTTGGCAAAGTTGTCAAAGCAAGCCTTTGAGGATGGCACGAGATCTTTCTTTGGGCCCGGGTGTACAAGCCCCTGTACCACCCGAAAGAGCTCTGCCGGATGGCATTGTGAGAAGGCAATGGAAGCAGAGAAGAATTTCTTCTTCACCACCCTCACAGCCACAGTGTAGGCCTGATAATGGGTTCATAAGTGCTTTCGGTCAGATTCATTCTGGGATTTCCTCCACAAATGCACTAGACATCTCTCAGCCTGCTTCATCGCCCAATTCAACCAGGGCATCGACAGGAGCACCAGCCTTATCAAACAGGAAATTCCCCAGGGCTTTCAGGAATCCATTCGGATCCATCTGGCTCTGGGGGCAGAACAGCTCAATCAGGTCCACACTCTTACAGAGGGAAAGGCTGCTCTTGATCTCAAACCTCACGAGGAAGTGATCTGACCATGACAGGGGAGTCAGACACAAGTTCCTCACCCTCAGATCACCCTCTTCCTGCCCCATCAAGAAAACCAGGTCCAGAGTGTGTCCACGTTCATGGGTTGGGCCAATGACATGTTGAGACAGCCCCATGGCTGCCATGGAGGCCATGAAGTCCTCAGCTGTCCTGGTCAGAACCATCTTGGCGTGGAGATTGAAGTCACCCAGGAACAAAATCCTGGGAGTCCTCAACACCAGGTCTGAGATTATCTCCGTCAACTCTGGCAGGGAGTCTGTTGGGCATAAACGTGCATGGTACACCAACAGAATTCCCAGTCTGTCTCGGTCACCCAACACCAAGTAGAGGCACTCTAGAACCAGCCTCAAGAGAACAGGAAGCCGCATGAGGGAAATAGAGGCTCGGTAAACCAAAGCGACCCCCCCTCCCCTCCCCTTCCAGCCTTGTTGGTGCTGGACCAGATACCTAGGCAGGCACAGTTTAGAGAGGGAGACGTCCCTCCCCTCACCCACCCAGGTCTCTGTAATGCAAGCCAGGTCAGCCCCCTCATCCACAATCAAGTTATGGATGATGGAAAATTTATTGTGGACTGACCTGGCATTAAGCAGCAGCACCGACAGACCCAGGGGGCAGTTCACAGGACTACCTGGAACTCTCAGGCTGGGGGAATAACCAGAAAGAGGAACAGGTGCTAGCCATCTGTCCCTCCTTCTTCTACGTGGACACGTTAGACCCCCAGCGCCATAGCATCCATTGTCCATGACCACCCCAATGGCGGTGCCCACACGCTCCTCAGGCAACCCCATATTCGTAGCCGAGTATGACTCCATTAAAAATATAGACTAAAGACACATTAAAAACACCTAAAAACACTTAACCGCCCCCAACACATCGGAAACCAGTCAGCAGTCCCACCCGCTGGCCGACAACATAGCCCCTGGCCAGCCCAGCCCAGCCCCCACATGATCCCCAAACTGCTCCCAAAGGGCGGTGACCGCCCTTTGGCCATTGTCCTTTGGCCACCAACCCCAGCCATGTCTGGCATGATAAGCTGCTGGCCCGCCCCCATGCCCCACCCCCAATCCAATGTGGCTCTCACCCAGCGCTGGCGGGGCGGAAAAGCAAGTGGCATCCTCCCCAGCAGCAACGTCATTGACCTGCATCCTCTGGCCATGGTGGATCCAGGGAAGGCTGCGGGCCCCGGGGTCCGGTGGAGTGCCCAGCGGTGTTCCCTGGCTTGATGGCAGCAGCTGCGCAGCGGCAGATGGTCAGAGGGATGGGGTGAGAGGCGCCATAAAGTCATTCAAGCACATTTACTGTGCAACCACCTCCTCATGTAGCAGCTGCAGGGAATTGACATAGCTGAATACGAGCTGTGTTGACTTTCTCCCTTCACTGCTACTCATGTTTGGATGTGCTTGTGGTGCTGAACTACATTGGAAAATGCAAGTGAGGTACTGCTTGGGCACAAAAGGGTTTCAGAACACTGGGAAGGGTGCAGCACCCTGCTGGACTCTGCTTCTTTGTCCAGACACACTGTGTGAATGTCCATCACCCACTGTGAGCAGATGGTGAAGCAGAATTTAACCCAACCTGCAAATGGCTCACCCCTCTCCATTCCCACCTGTGGGACTTTGTAGATGCCCAGCATGGCTGAAATCTGCACAGAGAGGTCCGAGTCAAATTCCTCAAGAACAGCCAGTGCTCTGCTCCTTCTTCCACAGCTGTAGTTTGGAACATTTGCCAGTCCAGAAGAGAACAGGCTCAATATGGCGTCAGGTGTCAATTCTGCAGCATAATAGTTGTCATGGATGCTGAAGCCCAGCGTGATGTTGGGTAGGAGCCTGGGATTCTGGTTGATGTCAAGAATGGCAAGGAGGAAGGAGAGGATCTTCCAGGCCTTTCTTCTCCTTTCGCTGCAATGATATATGCGGTGGAAACCGCACATTCACAACACACTTTATAGGCCAGCAAAAATGGGCTCTAGGAAATTATCGAAAATATTATGCAGACTTTAAAAGGATCAAAAGCATAAGAGCTACATCATACAAAGCTTTATGAAAAGGTGTGTTTTTTCAACCATTGGACTGAGGGGAGGGGGAGTGGAGCAGGATAGAAGCTGCTAGTTCCAGGGTCCATTCCCCAAATCCATTGACAAGCAAAGTATGGCAGATGAGTAGTCTTGAAAGCAGAAGGTCTTAAAGGAGCACTGGGACTTGGTGTCCTGCAGAGTATTTGGCCAGTGCAACTCAGAAAGGATTCTGTAGGGCTGGAAGAACTCAGGGAGGTGTAGCTGAGTTGACTAGGCATGAAATTATCTGCCCTCCCCTCAAGGTTTCACGTGCTTTCACTTGGAGAATTTGCAAAGGGAAGAGGACATGAAGCCACACACACAGTGGGAGATTCAGGACTGATGAAAGTCACGTGTCTCCAGTGCAGTTGTGTCTAGCACAGAGCAGTGGCAGTTTCTTGCTCAGATCGGTCTGGTCTGCAGGCTGCAGCTTGTTCGCAATCAGATTTAAAGCTCCCAGTGTGTAAATTGGGGTGTAAAAATGAGTCCTGTACATGTTAGTTACACCTCTGTGCAGGATGAGGTGACTACTCAGAGGCCTTGATCAGGGAGAAGGGCAGGACAACTGGTCGTGTTTTTAAGAGAGGATGCCTTGAATCACCCAAATTTGGGAAGAAGTCCATTTTGTGTGGATGTGTGAGTGATGCATGGAGGGGGCTGGTGCCAGAACTGCTTTTGAGCCCTATAAAGGACTTGAATTTCCAGCACCCTCCATCATTTGTTGGACTACGTGATCTCCCATCCCAAGAAAACTTTCTCAAGCTCGCATCTAATGTCCAAGTGAAGCAAAGTTAAACCAAAAGCTTCCTTTGCAAGTTACAAGCAATTCAACAGTCCATCAGAAATGCACAAACTGAGAGAAGTGGGCAGAACTCCCAGCTCAGGAACCCGGCTTCCCTCCTACCCAAAAAAGCCCATCTTTGGTCGCTTGTTGAAGACAAGTTGACCCAGTGCCGACAGAACCACAGCCTTCAGCTCATCCAAGGCTGAGGATCTAGAGCTAGGAGGACTGCTCTTTAAAAAGTGCATAATTCTGATTGTTGGGAAGGTGCTCTTGGGCCAAATCTTGGACATTTCTTCAATATCTGACACCACATGGCAAGGAATGGAATGAGAGGAAAGACCAGTGCTAAGTGCCCAATGAAAAGGGACGCATGACCAATGAAAGGCTGGATGAGCATAATCTTTCAGCATGTATATTGGGCATTTCATTCAGAGTCCATCCTTCCCCCTGTTTGGAAAAATGTAACCATGCAGCAGTCGTTTGGAATGGATGGGCAGTTCTACCCATGCTTGTAACACACAGTGAATGAGTTGCTGAGCTCAGAAAATATCCTGGGGAGTGCAGCATTTCTGGCTGGTGGGAGGGCATGTATGAGGTATTGATGAGGCACTGATCTGCACGCTGTTGCCAAAGAAACACAGTAGCCTTTGCCCAGCCTTCCTTCCAGAGAGTATGACTTGCCTGCAAAGAGAACTACTTGGGGGACCCTTTTTGAAATTGCTGAAATCACAATAAGCTGCATCTGTTGCTGAAATGATCCCTCCAATGAGGTGTTCTCCGGGCTTGTAGTAGCTGACAGGATCTGCGGGTCCCCTTTCTAAGGCCAGGTGGCATTCTGCATTGTGCAGGTTCCTGCAGGTTGTCTTGAGCAGCAGCAGCAGCAGAAGCAGCAGAATAGCTTTGGTTATGCCCATAGGTGCCTCCATCCACATCACTGCTTTCCAAGGAAGGGAAGAGGATCAGAAGAAAGGAATGTTCTTGGCACAAGAGGCTTGGCATCTGCCTTTCCTCAGAAAGAGTCCAGCTGGACAAGCTGTGTCCTTGGAAAGGTATTAGAGCATGGCATCTCCAACCACACTGTCCTCCAACAGGAGACCTTCTTATGCCTGCCCTCCTCCACCAGGATATAAAACATCACTTCAACCTACTGTTCAGTTAACGTTTCTGTCAGAAGCAGTCTGAGGAAAGCTCCCTTGTGCTTTGGGGAGGGAGACAAATTGCCTCCAGTTTGATAATTGTAAGGGAAAGGTGCATCTCCTCCACCACACCTGGCATTCCCCAAGGTGCTTGATGCACCTCTGGAGGAAGCACTTTGCAGAATTCTCAGTGCTGCTTCCCACTTGAGATGACAGCATGAAGGGGATGTTGAGTTCAAGTTCCATGAAAAGCCAACTTGTGCACAAGAGCTGGAATCGAGATGACCCTCTAGGACAGATACATCTAAGTTAATGACATCTGGATGAGACTGGGTCAAAGGAGCTGGAATGGGGGCACATTTCCAGTGCCAATGTCCCCTCGGACTGTTTCCTTTTCACATGCACACAAAAACAATGCCTAAAATGTGATTTGACCAAACTGGTCAATCTCAGTTGCAGAGAAAATAAACACGAACTATGACTGCAGCCCTGCCACACTAATGAAAGAAGGAGGCAAAGATTCAAGAAATCAATTCAAAGCTAGTGCCTCAACAATGAACATTTCTGTCCCATCCTTCTGAGCCCAACTGACAGTCTGATTAGCATGAATGACTCCTTCTGCTTAGAGAAAACATTCCATGGACACCAATAGAAAAGGATATGCCTGTGGCAGGCATGTCATGAGCAGAGCCGCCTGGAGCTGGGGATCAGAATGGATTACCCAGGAGGTCCCTTCTGACTCTCTATGTTTCTCTATTGAACACTACTTTAAGGAACACTTTTCAGAGAATGAACACATCATACAGGTCTTCAGCAGGGCTTAGAAGAGGTACAGACAAGACATACATCAAACTGGAGCAGCCAGGGAGCATTTCCTTTTGAGGTGCTGCTCTGAGTCTTGGAGAAACGCAATCAGCAAGAGTTCCTCATGCATGAAATGGCTGGAGGCATTTCCAGACCAGTAGGAGGGAGACCAAAAACACTTTGTGCCATGAAGAGCAGAGTGGGAGCACATGACACAGCAAACCACGGAGGCTATGGTGCTGCCTGATCCTTGTGTTGGTTGTGCAGTGTGGTATTCTTGGATTTTGGAAGCTATTATAAAAAGTAACCATCTGTCCCATGATTAAGCACTTCATCCTGCCTTTCCTTGGTTGTCTGAACCTGCTGTTTTGCTTCCTATGGCCCTCACAGGCAGGTAGAAGAATCCTCTGGAAGGAGTGGAAGTGCAGGAGCTACTCCAGCTATCCAGCCATCTATCATGGAAATGAATTTCAGGGATATGTGCTTGGACCAAACAACCCTGATTCCATCTCCTAGGATATATTTCCACCAGATGTTTTTGCAAAAGGTGCAGCCAATTCTAATCAAATGAGCCCTCTGGGGCCAGTTTAGATTAGATTGGAATCTCTTGAGTTAGGTTTGACCATGCTGTTTTAAATCAAAATACCAAGCGCTTGCTTCCATGACAACCAAGCAGGTGCAGCCCATGGCCATCCACACCACCCTGCATGTTTGATGCTGAGGTATCCATGAGGGTTTCAGAATCTTGGCTTACTACCCCATGCTTTCTGGGTGTCCACAATCAAAGCCAACGTGCAATGAGTTTCAAAACCAGATCTAATTACATTGACCCACCTGCAAAACAGAAGAGATGGCCAGTATCTGTGCTCCCCCAGTGGAGAGAATTTCAGCTGAACTTACCATCTCTCCTGCCCAGGATAAAGGGCCAAAAACTCATGATCCCACCTTCATCTCCAAATTGTCAGAACCCCGGAACCTCAATTTGAGAAGAGGAAATTAAACTCGGGTTCATGGGAAAGATCAAGCATCTGGACCATCTAGGCTTTATTGTATTTACCCAAGGTTCCCGCACTACTCATGATAACAGATGCATTACTGGGCAGGCAGCGGTGAACTCTGCTGCAAAGTTTCAACACCATTGCAGGGTATTTTATAGGTACACAGGTACAGGACAATTGATGACAGAATGCAGAGATTACAATAAGATTCTGAGGTCATCACATACAGAACAGATAAAGGAATGTCAGTCAATCATACAGTAACAATGAGCTTACAATATTTCTAATTGCAGTGTATTGACATTTTAGTTCAGTAACTTGAACTCATCTCCAGGTCTGTCTAGTCATGTAAATTCAAGCTACTGAGAAAATATTCATGATAAGCTCAAGACCCTTATCTAAACTCTAGACATTTTGAGTGACTAGGGCACATGAAGCCTCTGGGCTATCAAGATGCTTTCTTGAATTCCAACAATGATTATTTAATCATTGTGAAGGTATACAATGTAAATTTGGACTAAATGGCCTGTGTACTGTAGCTTACAGCTAAAGGTGAGAGAAAGGAGTGGGGGAATGCCATTTTAAATAGTGACAGCTTGGTTTTGAGAAGAAAGACAGGATTTGATCCTACAATGCAAATGCACACAGAAGTAATGCTTTTCAGACAGGATTTATCCAAATTTTCCCAACAGCAGACACGCACAGGGAGCGCTCAGCTAATCAGAAGCTTTCTGACCGAATGTTGAAGATGCAATTGGCTAGAGCCGGGTTTTCCCCTCACAGCAGAACCTGTTTTGCAATGATTTGTCAAGACTGACATACTGACATGATGAAGCAGATACACAGGGATGCTCTGAACTGTCCAGAATTTACCAGATTGACAGATCAATAAAGCTCAATCATTAATATTTTCCATAGTATTGTTAGCAGGGTTTCCGATTGGTTTAAACATCATGTCATGCCTGAAGGCTTTCGGATGCCCTTGTGATCCCTCTGAGTATTAAGGAAATTTAATACTCTGTCTTGCGGATGTGACTTGCAGGTTACAAAAATGCCTGTATTCTGGCTGTGATCTTGTAACTGAGTTTACCTCTACCCAGGAATACCTTGTAGTTAGTCACTGCAGGAACTTGGCAACCGATCAATAAAACTGCAGAGGTTCAAAGGTTTAGATCTTCCTGACAAATCAGAGTGTTCACTCCTCATAAATTGAAATTCGAGATTCTGTAAGGGTTGTGTTCTGTTCTCCCCTGCAGCAGAGGAAAGGATGTGAACCAATGGGGCAAAGCTCCAGGAAGCAACTTTCAGGTTGGATCACAGGAAGTACTTCCTTATGGTCAGGAGCCTGAGGATATGGAAGGGATATGGTAGGGGATCCCTCAGTGGGAGAGTTCAAGGAAAGCTTGGACAAGCACATGATGGGGATTACATGAGCAGAACCAGCTGAAGTCAGGAGTCAGTCTAGATGGCCTGGGCGACCCCTTCTAATTTCCTGTCTTTCTAATGAGCAACCTCAAATCTCATTAAAATTATTCTTTCTTTTCAGCCCTCTCCCCCATTACTGCACATTAACTTCTCATTTACAGATAAATTCCATATTTCTTTATACCATTCACATAATTGGAAATCCCATATTTCCTTCCCATTTCTTTGCTATTATCAATCTAACAGGTCTTATTAAATTAGTTTGTAATGCTTTAATATTCCATTGTGATGTCTTCTCATAAAATACTGACAATACTGCCATTCTAGTGTCTGTTTGAATATCTAAATTCCTTACAACCATTTCCCAAAATTTCTTCATATATCCACATTCCCAGGACATGTGGAAATAGGAACCCACTTCTTGTCCACAACTTCAACATAAATTGGAGTATTTATTGTCTATATAATATAATTTTACTTGTGTTTGGTACCATTTCCATGCCAAGTTAGAAGAATTGTCCTTAATTCAAATGGAAGTACTTCTAATATGCTCTAATGCTGTGTTTTTCTCATTCTTCCTTACATATGTCCCTGCCTAAATCTATTCCCCATGAGACCTTAATAAGGTCATGTTGGTCTTGCACATCTAATACAATCCTATAATATCATTTGCCTTTCCTCTTTGCATACTATCTTGTTTTCCCTTATCTAAACCAATCTCTTCAAATTTAGTAAGTTCTCTACATTTACCATTTTTCCTCCTCCATTCTTTAGTCCACTCTTCTAATTGCAAAAAGCTCAACCAGGTAAAATTTTCTTTTCCTAACACCACCTTTATCCTTTCCTTATCCATTTTCTCCAACCAATCTTTTAAAGTAAATCTTGTTTTCCTTCCATACTTTTCTCAAACTACCTCTCAAGATTTCTGAAAATTACTCAGTTTCTACAACTGGAATTAGTAATATAATGCCAGGCAGAGGTCCTGTTTGGTTCACTACAGAATATAATTTAATATTTGGAATACCTAATCCTTCCATCTCCTTCATGGATCACTGTCTTGTCGTGGCGAAGGGGCTTGCGTAGCTCAATGAAGCTATGAGCTATGCCGTGCAGGGTCACCCAAGACGGACAGGTCATAGCAGAGAGCTCTGACAAAACGTGATCCACTGGAGAAGGAAATGGCAACCCACTCCAGTATCTTTGCCATGAAAACCCCATGGACATGAAAACCAAAAGGCAAAACGATATGACACCCGAAGATGAGCCCCTCAGGTCGGAAGGTGTCCAATATGCTACTGGGGAAGAGCGGAGGGCTAGTACTAGTAGCACCAGAAAGAATGAAGCGACTGGGTCAAAGCCGAAAGGACACTCAGTTGCTGATGTATCTGGTGGTGAAGGGAGAGTCCGATGCTGCAAAGATCTTTACTCCATAGGAACCTGGAATGTAAGATCCATGAATCAAGGCAAGCTGGATGTGGTCAAACAAGAGATGACAAGACTGAATGTCGACATCTTAGGAATCAGTGAACTAAAATGGACAGGCATGGGTGAATTTAGTTCAGATGACCATCAGGTATACTACTGCGGGCAAGAATCCCTCAGAAGAAATGGAGTAGCCTTCATAGTCAATAAAAGAGTAGGAAAAGCAGTACTGGGATACAATCTCCAAAATGACAGAATGATCTCAGTTCGAATCCAAGGCAAACCATTCAACATCACAATAGTCCAAGTCTATGCCCCAACCACTGGTGCTGAAGAGGCTGAAGTTGACCAGTTCTATGAAGGCCTACAACACCTTCTAGAATTAACTCCAAAAAATGATCTCATCATCCTGGGGGATTGGAATGCTAAAGTAGGAAGCCAAAAGATGTCCATGGGGTCACGATGGGTCGGACACGACTGAGGGGCTCATCTTCCGGTGTCATATGTTTTTGCCTTTTGGTACTGTCCATGGGGTTTTCATGGCAAAGATACTGGAGTGGGTTGCCATGATGATAAGGACATAATTTTCAGGTGTTAATTCTAGAAGGTGCTGTAGGCCTTCATAGAACTGGTCAACTTCAGCCTCTTCAGCACCAGTGGTTGGGGCATAGACTTGGACTATTGTGATGTTGAATGGTTTGCCTTGGACTCAAACTGAAATCATTCTGTCATTGTGGAGATTGTATCCTAGTACTGCTTTTCCTACTCTTTTATTGACTATGAAGGCTACTCCATTGCTTCTGAGGGATTCTTGCCCGCAGTAGTATACCTGATGATCATCTGAATTAAATTCACCCATTCCTGTCCATTTTAGTTCACTGATTCCTAAGATGTCGACGTTCAGTCTTGTCATCTCTTGTTTGACCATGTCCAGCTTGCCTTGATTCATGGATCTTACATTCCAGGTTCCTATGGAGTATAGATCTTTGCACATCGGACTCTCCCTTCACCACCAGATACATCGGCAACTGAGTGTCCTTTCAGCTTTGACCCAGTCGCTTCATTCTTTCTGGCGCTACTAGTACTAGCCCTCCGCTCTTCCCCAGTAGCATGTTGGACACCTTCCGACCTGAGAGGCTCATCTTCCAGCATCATATCTTTTTTCCTTTTGGTACTATCCATGGGGTTTTCGTAGCAAAGATACTGGAGTGGGTTTCCTTTTCCTTCTCCAGTGGATCTCATTTTGTCAGAGCTCTCTGCTATGACCTGCCTGTCTTGGGTGACCCTGCACAGCATAGCTCAAATCTTTATTGAGCTACGCAAGCCCCTTTGCCACAGCAAGGCATTGATCCATGAAGGAGATACTTATTTTAGTTCATCCCAAAATAGCATTTGCCCTTTTGGCAGCTGTATTGCATTGTTGGTTCAATGCAATGAACCAAGCCTTTTGTCTACAATTACTCCAAGATCGTTTCCTTTTTCAGTACTGTTGAGTCATGTATTCCCCATCTTGTATTGATGCATTTGGTTTCCTTTTCCCAATGGAGGACTTGGCACTTGTCCTTAATGAATCGCATTCTGTTGCTTTCAATCCAGCTTTCAAATTTATCAAGGCCACCCTGGATCTTCATTCTGTCCTCCAGGGTGTTTGCTATTCCACCCAGTTTTGTGTCATCTGCAGATTTGATTATCTTTCCATGTACTTCCTCACCTAAATCATTAATAAATCATTAATAAAAGTGTTTTAGAGTACTGGGCCCAGGACTGAACCCTGTGACACCCCACTAATTACCTCCATCCAGTTTGAGAATGTGTCATTGATGAGCACTCATGTCTGATTTAGCAGCCAAATTTGAATCCACCTAAGTTTTTTCATCTAGTCCAAGTTTTGCTAATTTACTTATCAGAATGTCTTGTGGCACTATGCCAAAAGCTTTGCTAAAGTCTACGTAGATTAAGTCCACGATGTTCCCTCTGTCCATTTGGGATGCTACCCAGTCAAGATTGAGTTTAAATTAGTCCGACAGGATATATTTTTGATAAATCCATGCTGGCTTCTATTCATCACTGCATTTTCTTCAGGATGCTTCCAGATGGATTTTAAAATAATTTGCTCCAGAATTTCTCCAGGGATTGATGTTGGACTAACTGGACTGTACTTCTCAGCTTCATCTTTTCCTCCTTTTTGAAGATAGGGACTACATTAGCCCTTCTCCAGTAATCCAGAACTTCTCCTATTTTCCAAGATTTATCAAAGATGATAGCCAGTGGTTCTGAAAGTTCCTCTGCTAGCTCTCTTTTTTTAAATAAATTTTATTAAAATTTTAAAAGTAACACTAAAAACAACAATCATCACACACACCAGATTTACTGGATCAGCCCCCTACTACATATCTTTTAAACATTTTACGATCCCACTAGAATCTATTTATACTGACTTGAAAGCATCATTAGATCAAAACCAAGTCCCATATCTCCAGGCAATAAAATAATAATGATAATAATCTGATTTGGATAGAAGTCACTATCTTCCTCTTCTTCCTCTGTGAAATTACGTTCATCATTTCCTACAAAGTCCTGTTTCTCTAAAAAAATGTCAAAAGAAAGCATCTCCAGGTTAAATAAAATTGCAATGCTTTCTTTCTCCTTCAATGGTGAGTTTGACCTAAACATTTCTGACAAATCAAAATCTTTTTAATTGTCTAATAGCAAAAAATACTTCCTCACTACCACAATTACATATAAACATCAAAGATATCCATTTAGCATCTCTACAATTTTCTTACCTACTCTACTTGATAATGAGTAATACCTATAATATCTTTTTGAACATTTTTCTTTAAGCTAAATTACTAGTATTTCATCTCAAACACCATTTAATCAAATATGGTTAGTTCCATATAAGAGTCCAGCTGCTTACAGTCTTTAACATATATGATGAGCAACAATAGCTTATTAGAAATACAATCAAAGAAATCCATTTAACAATAATATCTTTTAAACAGGATTTCATTAAGCTAAATTGCTAGTATTTCATCAGCAATAATAGCTTAGCCTTTCTACATCATGTGTGAGCATATCAAGCTATATGAATCACCCATTTATTTATTTAGAATAGAAAGAAAGAAATTTTCCTTATCTCTCTTTACAGACCTGTCATGTTGTTTTTTTTCCTTTACCCCTCTACCAAACCTTTCTATTTTTCTTCCATTAAACCACCGTAATGTCTGTAATGGAGTCTTCAGTTGCAGTCACATAAACATAACCTCCTTCAAATGGTCAGCTAAACTGCCCTTCTCTAAGATAACATGCAGATCCCATTGAAGCTTGCTCCGTAATGACTGCAATAAATCATGTGTCTTGAGTTGTGGCCAAGCTTTCTTCTCCTCCAGCGTAGCATGCAAATCAGTTTCATTTTCTTTCTTTCCTTCTACTTGTTGGATATTTTGCATATTCTGTTTAGATGCAGGTTGTTTATGTAAGGCAAAATTGATAGCAATACTTAATTTAGCAAAGTCACTTTTCTGTTCAGTTAAAAAACAATCAAGTCGCTCTAATCAAGTTTTCAAGTTTTCTGATGCATTATTACCACCTGCTGGGATAACTGCACAGCTATTAAAGAAGATCAAATTTCCAGGAATAATTCCTGCAATTCCTCCATGATAGCAGTAAATTATCAAGCCTTGGCAGGTGTCCAAGAGTCCCAGAACAAAGAGAAAGATGGCCGCTACTTCTTGGCAGCCATCCAACACAGTCCAGTAAAAGAAAGATCCTCTATTACTCAGTTTCACAACACAATTATTCGCCCTTGGAGAGGTTAAAGATAAATCTTTTCCTTACTTACAAACAGTTCTGTCTTTCTCTCTGTTATGCAATTCGCCGCTTTTTAACTCCGTGGGGGGGCAGGGAGGTTTCATTCCCCCTCCATCCAAAGGGCTTTTTAATTAGCAAGAAATACAGCTTATTCCACAGGTATCATTGCAGAAAATAAAAGGGACAAAAATGCATTCCAATAGATCTGGTGTGTTCACAAAAGCTAAAACAAAAACTGAAAAAGAGTATGTCAAGAACTTAAGGAGAGCAGTATTCTCTCTGGTTTTGCCCACTTGAAAAAGCTTGATTTCCTCCCACTAAATGTGGAATTGCCATCCACATCTCCTGGGGGATTCGCCAAGCAATCTATCTTAGCTCCTATAGAGCTTAGATTGAGCCCCACTGCACACGACCGGGCATTTACCAGCATGATAACACAGGTTTGTTAATCACATCTGTATCGTTCCGACGCCATACTTCTTCCAGCTCTTTTATGACTCTGTGATGGAGTTGATCAGGCCCTCGAGATTTGAAAGTGTTTATTCCACCTTGACCATTTCTCTTTCAATCTACAGCTGTCATCTCTAACTTACAGCTTGTACATCTTCTTGAGTGCAGATTTCCCTGTGGGGGAAGACTGAGGCAAAATAGGAATGGATTGCCTCTGCCTTTCCCTTGTCATCTGTTATCACTCTGCCATCCACTTTGAGTAGCTGGACACCCTTCTCTTTCTCATGTCTTTTGTTCTGGGTGTATCTGAAGAAGGCTTTCTTGTTGTGCTTAGCATCCCTTACTATTTTCACTTCATATCCTGCTTTAACTTTCCTAATGCTATTGCTGCAATTCCTTGCTATATCTTTATATTCTTCCTTTGTGGTCTGGCCCTGCTTCCACTTCCTGTACATGTTCTTTTTTTCTTTCAGGCTGTCACTTGACTTTTTTGTGGAGCCATGTGGACTTCCTCTGCTATCTTCTACACTTTATTTGGGATGGAATTATTCATAGTTGTGTTTGGAGAATCTTCTTTGTCAGGATTTTTCACCCTTCTTGGACTCCTTTCCTGTAAGGTTGTGTTGCCATGACACTTCACTTATCATTTTTCTGAGCTCATCAATGTCTGCTTTCTTGAAGTCCAGAGTCCTTTATAATTGAAAATTCAAGTATTGCATGGTCACTTTCCCCCAGAATTCTCATGGTCGTTATTTTGTTCACCTGGACATTCATGTTAGTATTAAATTGAGGATAGTTGATCCTTTCATATCTTCCTCTACTTTCTGCTGGACGAAGTTGTCAGCAACACGTCAGGAATCTCTTGGAGGGGCCATGGTTGGCAGAATTACTCTCCCAGCATATATCTAGGAAATTCAAGTCTCCAATGGTGACTACATCCTTTCATTGTCAGGAGAGTGGACACTCATTGTGGTAGTGTCCTCTCACCTTTCCTGTAACAGGGGAACAAGTTTCCTTGGTGCATTGTTTGTACCACCCCTTGCAGGGAGAGGATTAAGGTGAAATAAAGGAGAGAAACAAAGGGCGGGGAATGTTATTGATAACCCTCTTCACCTCCTTCACAAAACTCCTGTTCTCTTGCTGTGGTCACTGGGCACTTGCTCCCTGGGAGCCTGGATGCTTGTATCCCAGAGGCCCTAGACCATCTGGGGCAGCTTGCTCTGATGTGCTCTGGTCAGAGTCAGGAACTAGAATGTTCTGGATATGCCTCATTCCTTACAAACTCGGATTTGTAGCCATGTAAGGTGTGAATTAACCTGATGGCTTCAGAGTGGGATTATATGCTCCTGGAAATCAGCAGTTTGCCTTTGAAAGGGCAAAAACTCAGAGGCAGTTGAACTAACAAAATTCAATGGGTTTAATTCAATGGAACGGTGGTAAATCTCCAAGGTCTTCACAATCTCAGGACCGCAAAACCTGGAGAATGTATGCTTGGGTTCACAGGAAGACACTGCACTCAGTCCCAACAGTTTATGGGAGAACACCCAGGTGTTCTCTTTGACAGGTGTTCTCTTTTTCTCTTTGACAGAGAAAAAAATCAACAGTGCTGTTGGGTAGCCAGCATACCAAACTGGCTAAGAGCTTCTTGAGCATAGACAGAGTTTTTGATAATTTGTTGGTCACATACACAGCTTCAGGACAGTGATGAGAGTCTGAATATGTGAGACGGTGAGGACAATGAAGAACATTACAGAAATATTGAGAAATCATTATATGGGTCAGGAAAAACTTCATGACCCATTGAAGGCCTGAGTAGCAGATGTCAAAACAAACAGGAGTTATAGGAATCTAAAAGGATTCAGTTCTGCAGTTTTTGCAATCAGATACAGAACTCCTTAAGACAAAGCATGAACTACCTTAAGACAAAGCATGAGCTGGCTGGGTATTTTTACATTAGAAAGGAAGTGTGGCTGTCTAGGAGCTTGACTCATCTGAGCGTGGGTGGATCATTAGCATAGCTTGGTGCTGTTTTTCCGGAGAAGGAATGAGAAAGGAAATACCCTGTGGATGGAGAGTGGGAGTAAGGGCACTACTGCCATATTATATATTAAAAGACACAGAAACATAGAAACAAAGTGAATCAGAAGGGGCCTCCTGAACAATCTAGTCTGACCCTGACTCCCACCAGCTCTGCTCAGGTAATCCCAAACATGTGTTTGTCCAATCACCCATCCTGATCAGGCCTCAAAGGCATCCCTTGGAAGCCCTTTCCATATCCTAGGGGTACTAGCCATCAGGAAGTACTTCCTGGCATCCAACCTGAAGCCTGGTTCCTTGAGCTTTGTCCCATTGGAACATGCCCTGCTCTCCACTGCAGGGAAGGACAGGTCACATCCTTCTTCCACATGACATCCCCTCACATACTTATATGTCATTCAAAGATCTCCTCAGTTTCTACTTGTCCAGGCTGAAATGCCACAGTTTCCTCAATGTCTCCTCGTATGTCATCCCTCCCAACCCATCTACCATTCTTGTGACTCTGCTGAATTGATTCATACCTATCTGTGTTACCCCTAGAATGTGGAGAAATGGATGCAGTACTCAGGGTGTGGCTGCACCAAAGTTGGGTAGAGTGGTATCAACACCTACCTAGATCTGTAATACAGGCTTCTGACTATACATCCAAGCGTGGCATTTGCCTTCTTCAGTGGACCCTATACCAGACAGGTTGAATATGCCCATTCTTAAACTCAGGCTTGTGGCTTTGTAGAATGAAATGTATAGATCGTGGGTACATGGCACTGTCCATGTGCAATCAGAAAGCCGCTGCAGTGCTGTTTCCATCTAAATATGCATACATAGTGCAGTTACAGGATTATTCACTGCAGATCATACTTATCATCTAATATTTGTACTCTTATTGCATGCATTTAATGTATTTATTTATAAAATTTGTGTACTGTCCAATTACTTACATCTCTGGACAGCTTTTGTATTGTTCCGATGAGTATAAATTTCTGAGAACTGCTCAGAGAGATTTGGTTTTACAGTGGCACAAAAATGGAAACAACCATGACAAAACCAGAAGGCGCCCTGGGGGAGAATGCTACCCCATGGGACCCATCCACAGAACCCTCGGCTACCATGACACCTGTACCCCATGAAAGAGCTCTTCTTGAAGTGTGTCCCAGGCCACCTGTTGTGAACCTGCCTTCCCACAAAAATGTCATCAAGAATCCTCACAGATGGAAGCCCCATGAGGGAACCTGCACCAATTGTTTTTCTGGCTGTGCATGAAGCTCCGAGGAAGCTGGGGCATTCCAGAACTGAGGCACTTTTCCTTGGCAATTATAACAACTGTAGTGATTTATTCTTCACCTGTTGTCAGGGCTCAAGTGGAATCCCGAGGGGACTTTGACACAAACAAGGGATTCTGGAGCAGCAGGGGTGGATGTCATCTTGCACATGAGCCTGAGGTGCAACAACATAACAGTCCCAGCATGGCTTTGGGCTCAGAGTGATGAGCGCAGGCTAAGTGGCAAAGCAGCTTTCTTCTCCCATCCCCTTTGGAGGAGATGCTGCACCTGGCCAGGCTCCTCCTCCTCTGGGGCAGCCACGGAGCAGCAGACTTACAGGAGGCTCATCCCCTTCCACAGGCACTTCTGCCTTACTCAGGGTGGGACGGGTGCTGAGCCAGAGAGCCTGGATGATCCTGCAGGTGCCACTGCTGCTGCTGCTGCAGCCCCAAGAAACCAGTGGGAGACTGGCAGCCAAGTGCACCCTGACCTCGGGCAGGGCTGCAGCAGACCCTTCCTGCTATCACAGGCTGGGAGACCCCCTGATTGCTGGGGTCATCTCTGCAGGAACTCTGGACCTCTGGGATGCAGAAATGTTTGACAATCATCCCCCCAGGATCCCTCCTTCCAGGTGAGCCTTGAAGTGGTGACCGAAGGGACTTCTTTGCTTTCTGTCTATTTCATTCCTACAGAACTGTTCACTTCATGCTGAATGTTTGGGAATCTTGGTTGACTCTTGCATGGACATCTCCTGCCAGTCCAATACTGTATTTTCATGTGCTGCAGCTCATAAGAGTGCCTATGGGAAACAAAGTTATGTACAACAGCCAATCCTTTCTCTTGCCATGTGGGGCATGCCCAGGAAAACCACTGTGTTTTTCCTAAACTCAGCAAACAAGATAGGTAGCTTCTGGCTAGCATGGCCCCTTCCTCAGGACAAGCCCAGCAGAAATGCCCCTGCATATGTCAATTGCCAGGAATTGCGCAAAAGGTGCAGTGGCACAAGGGTCCTGCTTGTGGGCTCATTGTGTGCAGCCAGGTGTCCTCTCTTCTGATTGTCCCATGGATGGGCTCCTTGAAAGACCCTTTTTGTTCCAGCTTTTTGAAAGAGAGGAAAGCATCTCCCAGACACCTCCAACCATCTCATCTGGAGTATTGTACAATGCTGAACTTTTCCTTCAGCACCTTTTCCCTAAGTTGAATTAATTTTACCCTGTTAATCAAAATCTTCATTATTCAAAACCACATTAAGCAAGGGATACCTGTTTATATTTTGCATGGTTTATTAATGCAGGAAATCACCAAGTATGTATTGGGACATCATGTCCTACCTGTTTGCTGTTCAAGAGGTCAACAAGAGTCCTGGGCTCCTGCCCAAAATTCGCTTGGCTACAGCATTCACGACAACTGTTTTGATACAAGAGTGACCTCGGATGCCCTCCTGGACCTGCTCTCTCCAGGGCTGG
This sequence comes from Varanus salvator macromaculatus, assembly GCA_023646645.1. Lineage (NCBI taxonomy): Eukaryota > Metazoa > Chordata > Lepidosauria > Squamata > Varanidae > Varanus > Varanus salvator. The sequence continues at coordinate 4,327,099 of JAIXND010000721.1, read as the reverse complement.
CCAATGTGCCCAACTACAGCTGTGGAAGGCAGACTCTCTCAGTGGCTGTTCTCGAGCGAGCTGACTTGGGCATCTCCACCCAGATTTCAGGAATCCTGGGGATTTACAAAATCCCACAGGTGAGAATGGTCAGAGGTATGTTATTCCTGGGTTGAGTTCACTTCCATGCTGCCCCTTTCCAGAGGACTGAACACATGGGCAAGGGATGGGGGATGTTGATTTGCAGGATACTGAAAGGGATTCAAGAGGGGGCTCACATGAGAACTAAATTGCCTTCAAATGAAGGCAGTTGAAAAACACTGATCACCTGCAAAGTTTTTTTTCTAGGCAGGACTACTCAGAAGGAAACACATCTGCAGTGTATAGGAAGACAAAGTGTGCAGAATGTGTTTTCAGGTTTGCAGCCTGGTGCATCTTCCTTTCAGTGCATTCAAAAATGCCAGGATGGAGGATCCTGAGGCTTGAAGGGATACAGGGCAGGACTGGCCATGTGAAAGTGCGCCTTGGTTCAATGCAACCTCAGCATCACAACTATGGAACTTGCTGCATTAGGAGAACATCAGGAGAAGCCTCTAGGGTCAGGCTAACTGCTTAGCACAATATCACATTCTTAGCACAGAAAGTAGGGAAAAGCACTAGACCACTCAGGTATGACCTAAATCATATCCCTGATGAATATACAATAGAGGTGACAAATAGATTTAAGGAATTAGATCTGATAGACAGAGTGCCTGAAGAACTATGGACGGAGGTTCGCAACATTGTACAAGAGGCAGCAACTAAAACCATCCCAAAGAAAAAGAAATGCAAGAAAGCAAAATGGCTGTCTGAGGAAGCTTGACAAATAGCTGAGGAAAGAAGGGAAGCGAAAGGCAAGGGAGAAAGACAAAGATACAAACAATTGAATGCAGAATTCCAGAGAACAGCTAGAAGAGATAAGAATGCCTTCCTAAATGAGCAGTGCAAAGAAATAGAAGAAAACAATAGAATAGGGAGGACCAGAGATCTCTTCAAGAAAATTAGAGATATGAAGGGAACATTTCATGCAAAGATGGGCATAATAAAGGACCAAAATGGCAGGGACCTAACAGAGGCAGAAGAGATTAAGAAGAGGTGGCAAGATTACACAGAAGAACTATGCAAGAAAGAGCTTAACATCCCTGATAACCACGATGGGGTGGTCACTGACCTCGAGCCAGACATCCTGGAATGTGAAGTCAAATGGGCCTTAGGAAGTCTGAGCAACAACAAAGCTAGTGGAGGTGACAGCATTCCAGCTGAGCTATTCAAAATCCTGAAAGACAATGCAGTTAAAGTACTACACTCAATATGCCAGCAAATTTGGAAAAATCAACAGTGGCCACAGGATTGGAAAAGGTCAGTTTACATTCCGATTCCCAAGAAGGGCAATGCCAAAGAATGTTCAAACTACTGCACCATTGCACTCATTTCACATGCTAACAAAGTGATGCTCAAAATCCTACAAGCTAGGCTCCAGCAGTGTGTGGACCAAGAACTACCGGAAGTACAGGCAGGATTTTGAAGAGGGAGAGGAACTAGAGATCAAATTGCCAACATACGCTGGATCATGGAGAAAGCCAGGGAGTTCCAGAAAAAGATCTACTTCTGCTTCATTGACTACGCTAAAGCCTTTGATTGTGTGGATCACAACAAATTGTGGCAAGTTCTTAAAGAGATGGGAGTACCAGACCATCTTATTTGTCTCTTGAGAAACCTATATGCAGGTCAAGAAGCAACAGTGAGAACCGGACACGGAACCACTGATTGGTTCAAAATTAAGAAAGGAGTTTGGCAAGGCTGTATACTGTCACCCTGCCTATTTAACTTATATGCAGAGCACATCATGAGAAAGGCAGGGCTAGATGAATCACCAGTTGGAATCAGGATTGCTGGGAGAAATATCAACAACCTCAGATATGCAGATGATACCACTCTCATGGCAGAAAGTGAAGAGGAACTAAAGAGCCTCTTGATGCGGGGTGAAGGGGGAGAGCGCAAAAGTTGGCTTGAAACTCAACATTAAGAAAACTAAGATCATGGCATCTGGCCCTCTCACTTCCTGGCAAATAGATGGGGAAGAAATGGAGGTAGTGAGAGATTTTATTTTCCTGGGCTCCAAGATCACCGCAGACGGGGACTGCAGCCAAGAAATTAAAAGACGCTTGCTTCTGGGGAGGAAAGCTATGGCAAATCTAGATAGCATACTAAAAAGCAGAGACATCACCCTGCCAACAAAAGTGCGTATAGTCAAGGCTATGGTTTTCCCAGTTGCAATGTATGGCTGCGAAAGCTGGACAATAAGGAAGGCTGAGCGCCGAAGAATTGAGGCCTCTGAATTTGGTGCTGGTGGAGACTCCTGCGAGTCCCTTGGACCGCAAGGCGATCAAACCGGTCAGTCCTAGAGGAGATCAACCCTGACTGCTCTTTAGAAGGCCAGATAGTGAAGATGAAACTCAAATACTTTGGCCACCTAATGAGAAGGAAGGACTCCCTGAAGAAGAGTCTAATGCTGGGAACAATAGATGGCAAAAGAAGAAGGGGACGGCAGAGGATGAGGTGGCTGGATGGAGTCACTGAGGTGGTTGGTGTGAGCTTGAGTGGACTCCGGGGGATGGTGGAGGACAGGAGGGCCTGGAGGAATGTTGTCCATGGGGTCACGATGGGTCGGACACGACTTCACGACTAACAACAACAAGCACTGAATTAGATTTGAAGCCAGACTTTGTGAACTACTGGGCTTCTGCCAAGAACCATGACCCATTTAGGGAATCTTTGCATTCCATTGCATTGAGGAGCTAAATTTTCGTTTGTTGGCAATTTGACAATGGCCGAGTGCAACACAACTGTTGGGAAGAGCCCCTGACAAATTAGAAAAAGTGGCTGAATTAGAGAAATTTGCCAGTTTTACATGGATGTAAACATGAGACCCCCAAGAGGATGAACAATCCTCTCTGTCTCCAGTAAAGCATCCTCCTCCTATGAGATTCACCACACCCCCCAGCCCAATAAGCGGGCCCTCTCAAGTCAGGACTCATTGTTTTGTGGGTAAGAGCTGTCTGCGCTTAGACCTGATTCAACATGATCTCTTCCTTCCCATACCAGGTGACTCTTTCTCTTTCTCCCCATGTTCTGAAGGACAAAGCCAATCCCCCTTTCTCTACCCTGTGGTTCCCAAAGGAAAAAGTCTGTATCCAAGCATTGCCCGGCTGCTCCTGCATTTTGGATGGACACTGGTCGGTCTTGCTGCTCCAGATACAGACAAGGGAGTGAGGTTCCTCAAGGCCTTGACACAGGAGCTCATGAGTAATGGACTGTGTGTGGTTTTCACACAGCAGCTCTCCCGAATATTTTCAGACAGGGTGGAGTTGTTTCAGCCCATGATTCAGAGGTCCAGACATGTCAGTGCTTTCATTTATGGTGCAGAGAATCGGTTCTTCATCCGTGGGATCTACCGGGTGCAGCGACATCTTGATAACATCATGAAACTTGGTCCAGGGAAAGTCTGGATCACAACAGCCATGTGGGACTTCACCATGGAGCTGAGGACTCATCGACCTCCTGAGAGCATCCATGGACTGTTTTCCTTCCTTATCCACCAGAAAAAACAACCAAAATATAATGATTCTTGGTTTGTTTCTGATATGCTGAAGCAGTTTGTGCAGAAAGCATTTTGCTGTTCCTACTCCAGGCAAGCCCTGTCATTGAAAGGCTGGAGAAGATGCCGGGAGGAGGAGGAGTTGGAGGCGCTGCAGCAAAGCGACCTTGACAAAATCCTGTCAATGGACGGCCACCTCATTTACAACACAGTCCAGGCAGTGGCCCAGGCCCTGCATGCTGCAGCTTCATTCAGATCTAGGAGAAGATCGGTGGAGGCCCAAGGCAGGTCAGATGTTCAGATGTTGCAGCCATGGCAGGTAATTCCTCTTCCTTTTCAAAAGTCCCTTCCAGATATGGTCAGTTTTCCAGTTCCAGAACAGTTGGAGTCACCACTATGAGAGGCTGGTGAGAGTTCCAGTAGTGTTCACAGGTCATTCTCCAGTTGTAGAGCTTTGCCTGATGTGCTGCAGGAACGCCAATTGGCCACCTGCCAAGCAAAAGCAAGACAGAGCTGCTTGACCCCTTTCAAGTGCTGATTAAATGCTCAGTGTGCTCACCAGGAGCTTAGACTCAAGCCATGATGCAGACCGCCAGAGTCCGAGAAGCTGCTTGCAGGTGATCCAAGGTATTCTCCCTCCAGAATTGGATCTCATGGATTACTATCTTCCTCCAATCATTTTTCTGGGCTGACCTCCTCGGCATTGTGCTCCCTTTCCTAACTTGTGGTGGCCATCCTGTCTTTGCCCTTATTGCTTTGTATTTGAGTCATATACAAGCATTTGAGGGGACTCTTCACTCCTGTCTGTAGCTTCCTTTTCTACCACTTTCCTCACCTCTGAGAAGTTTCCTCTTTTGAAGCCAGCTCAGTCTCTGAAAGACCTCTTTTGCAATCTTCCTCCTAGCTGTATATGAAATCAGACAGGACAGTGGTCACTTGCCCCATTGCTTCCACACCATTTAAACACAAAATTATCAACTTCAGGATGACCTCTCCTTGGCTGGTTCCAGAACCACCACAGCCAAGGAGGGCATCAAGAACCTCCACTCTTCATCAGAACTGGAGCATGCATTCTGCTCTTCATGTGTGGGGCTAGTGACAGCCTGGGGCAGACTTGTGGGTGTATAGATCACAAAATCCCACTTTGGGGCTCCAAAGGCAGCCTCAGCATGGACAGCCAAGTCCTCAGGACCACCACCTTGCAACACCACACCTGAGGCCAGCTCTGCAGTCCGGCCAGAGATGTCCTGGAAGTGGGGCAGGCTATGCATCAGCAGCATCTCCACCTGCTGAATTCTCAGTCTGTGAAAGCAGAGCAGGAAGGCTAATGGATGAGAAGAGAAACACAGCTGCTTGAGTGTGAAATGAGTGTGGATGTTTGTTGTTGAAATGTGGGCTGTTGTGTTATCTAGAGTAAGCCAAGATAACCAACCATGGTGCACAACCCAGACATGACAATCCAACAACAAACCCTGGATTCTCTTTATGAGCTTCTTGTGGTTTCTTTGCACAGCTGGATGCAGATGGTTCAGGGAAACCCATGGCTCATCAGTTGTTGCTGTTAGTCACGAAGTCGCGTCCGACCCATCGCGACCCCATGGACAACATTCCTCCAGGCCCTCCTGTCCTCCACCATCCCCCAGAGTCCACTCAAGCTCACATCAACCACCTCTGTGACTCCATCCAGCCACCTCATCCTCTGCCGTCCCCTTCTTCTTTTGCCATCTATCGTTCCCAACATTAGACTCTTCTCCAGGGAGTCCTTCCTTCTCATTAGGTGGCCAAAGTATTTGAGTTTCATCTTCACTATCTGGCCTTCTAAAGAGCAGTCAGGGTTGATCTCCTCTGGGACTGACCGGTTTGATTGCCTTGCGGTCCAAGGGACTTGCAGGAGTCTTCTCCAGCACCAGCAGGAGGCTTCTCCAGCACCAATCAGTTACCCACATGCAACACGTGTCTGAATGCAGCCACTCAGTGTTTTCATGTATGCTAATGTTGTGGTCTCTTTTGCCTTCCAGCTTCACCCCTTCCTGAGAGAGTCCCAGTTGTTTAATCATTCCATCCTGGAAGGAGGTTATGTAGATGAGAATGGAGAGCTGGAGGCTGACTTTGACATCAAGTACTGGATGGTTTCTCCAAACCAGTTCATCATCAGAGAGACCATTGGCAGAATAGAAAGACTGGGATCCCCAGGAGAAAGATTCACCATCAACTACAGTGCCATAGTGCAGGTGCAGCAGATCAACAAGGTGAGAGAAGCTGATCATTTCTTCCCACGGTCCAGCCCTGCTCTGCTCTACTCCCATCCTGCAGTGCTGTCTGATGGGCTGTGGTGGATGATGACTGAGACATTCCAGCACTGGCTGCTGCTCCACTGCAGGCAAAGCTCTTCTGACTGGTGGAGACCTTGAATGACCCCGGGGATACAGCACACACTGGCCTGAATGCCAGCCCTCCTACTCCAACTGGCCTTCTTTAAATAACCTTGGGAGGAAACTTCATGGGTGTCCTCATCTGGCTGTGGCTATAGCGGATGCCTCTTTGGGGGCTGGCCCCCCCAGGGCACCCACTAGTTTCCCCTCTGGTGAGCACTGAAGGTTCCTGAGAGCATGCAGAGACTTGCCCTGAACCAAAACTTCAAAGCCAGCAGCCTGTCTGCAGGGTGGAATCAAACAAGCAGGACAAGGGCACAAAGCACCCCCACCCAGCTTCCTAGCTAGGCCTCTGGGAAATAACTTGGAGGACCTACTTGGTTCCGCACACCCTGCTGCAAGGAGATTACAGTCCCAAACTGAACCAAAAGGGAGTGCATGGAGGGGGAAACCCTAGAACAAGGGGACAATCAAAATGTCATTGTTGTCCTTGGAAATGCTCAGCTCTTTTTATGGGACTGTGGGAAAGCAGGGGCCTCGAGGCCTTCTGGCCTTTTCCCACATTGTGGCCCATATCTGTGGACAGATGGCCCCTCCCAGTGTCCCTCATGGTCTGCTCTCTGCTCAGCCCCTGCCCCGCTCCAGGTGTGTGGAGAGCTGCCGCCCAGGATTTTTCAAGGTGGCCCAGGAAGGGAAGCCAGTCTGCTGCTACACCTGCACCCGCTGCCTGGAGGGGACTGTCTCCACCCAGGAAGGTGGGTTGCTTTGGGGAGAAGGGTGCCCCATACAGGAGCAGAGTATGCCTACCGACAGGCCTGTGAAGGCTTCCTGAGAATTATGTCACTCCGGGCCCTTCCTTGCCCTGCTCAAGCAAGATTGCACAGAAGAACCTCCGTGTGATGAGCCTGGAGGGTGGGCTCAGGTGGGGCTCCCGTGTTGGTTCTGATTTGTTTCTTTCAAAGTTGAGGATCCCACAGTTATTTGACAGAAGGCACAGCTCGCTCTGGGGCCTGACAGCTTTTCAGCTCAGGCCCAAATAGGGTTGCCCACTGCAACTACCCTGCACCCATGAATCCACCATAATTTGGCTTCAGACCAACACAGGAAGCTGCTTTATGGATCCCAACTGCCTGCTGGGTCGGCCCAGGCCAACCAAGCTGCCACTCACAGTGGTGCCTCTGGCAAACGGAATCCCCACACATCCTGGCAAAACCCTGCTAGGATCCCTGGGTGAGCCCTGGACTGCTGCAAGCCAAACACACCCCACCTAGGAATGAATGCCCCATCATCCCGCCACACAATGACCCATCCCCCAGCCTGTGCTCAAACCACCCAATGGCACTGAGCTCACACAATGACTTTTGGCCAAGGCACTGCCTTGGGGCCCACTTTTCCTCACAGGGTTGATTTGCAGATGGATCAAAGAGGAGGGGGTTTGAATTAGACACCATGGGGTGCTAAAAAGAAAGAACATGGGAAACAATATATCACTCTTTTTGCTTGTTCTTTGCAGATGCAGAACATTGCCTAAAGTGTCCAGAAATTCAGCATCCAAACATTGGCCAGAATCAGTGCATCTTGAAAGTCATCACCTTCCTTTCCTATGAAGAACATCTGGGCATCATCCTGACTTGCTTTGCCTTATTACTGTCCCTAACCACAGGCTTTGTCTTGGGGATTTTCATTAAATTTCTGGAAACCCCTATTGTCAAAGCCAACAATCGCAACCTCTCCTACGTCCTCCTCGTCTCCCTCATATTCTCCTTCTTGTCCTCCCTCCTCCTCATTGGCCAGTCAAGGAAAGTCACCTGTCTTCTCCGACAAGTGGCCTTCAGCATCATCTTCTCATTGGCTGTTTCCTCTCTCTTGGCCAAAACCATCACCGTGGTGCTGGCCTTCCTGGCCACCAAGCCTGGGAACCAAGTGAGGAGATGGTTGGGGAAGAGCTTGGCCAACTCCATTGTTGTCTCCTGTTCCAGTGTCCAAGTTGTCATCTGCACCTTCTGGCTGGGAACCAGTCCCCCATTCCCTGACTCTGACATGCACTCCCTGCCTGGACAGATTGTCCTACAGTGCAACAAAGGCTCAGTGGCCATGTTCTACGCTGCCCTTGGTTACTTGGGCATATTGGCGGCCATCTGCTTCCTGGTGGCCTTCCTGGCCAGGAAGCTGCCTGGGGCCTTCAACGAGGCCAAGTTGATCACCTTCAGCATGCTGGTCTTCTGCAGTGTCTGGGTCTCCTTTGTGCCCACCTACCTGAGCACCAAGGGGAAGTACATGGTGGCCGTGCAGGTGTTCTCCATGTTGGTCTCCAGCACTGGCCTGCTGGGTTGCATCTTCCTTCCAAAGTGCTATGTTATTCTAGTGAGGCCTGACCTGAACATGAAGTGGCATCGCATGATGAAAACGAAAAATGGCATCTGAGGGCTATGGAGATGGTCTTCAGAAGCATCCCTGGGCATGCATCTGCTCCCGCATCTTCCCTCTGTTGTTTCCAATCACATCTGATTATTATTTGGGCAAGTTTAGATCTGGCACACTTGAGTGGCTCTTGGTATTGAGTGAATGCAATAAATGAACAAGTAAGCAAACAAATTCTGAACATTTTTATCATAGTTTTTCCTTCATGGAGTCCAGGCAATGTGCACAACCTTCCACTTTATCCTGTACTTTATCCCAGTGGCAGCCCTTCCCTCCACATACCTGATTCCCCTGCAAGTGCACCCTTGCTCTGCGTTTGTGACCTAAGATGTAATTTCTGTATGCATGGCATGGTATCACTAGGGCAATCACTCATTTATTCCTAGAGCTTTGTAGAAACCTCTGATTAATTAAGGAGCAATGAGAGGAAACCTTACAGAACTAAAGGGGTGATTTGTTAATTTTATGGGGTGATTGCTTCATAACGAACAGAGGAACACAACCTAACATACATAATGAACCTCTTCGTATCAACAATATTAGAACAAAACAGCACAAATACTTAAGAGAATATAAAAATGCTACAGCCTGTGCAATCAAGATCCTGGTGACACCACAAAGACAAAAAAGACTGGCTGTAGAGCCACAAAGTTCAAGTGTCCATCTGAATGAAATTCCAATAAGGAATCTCAAAGCTGTTCAGCTGGTCTGAATATGGAAGAATCTGCTGCACATGCTGAATCCCCAGCTCCCTGGAATCAAACCTGTTGAATCACACATGCATAAATCCAATATGTGGATTCACATCCCCCCCCCCCGCCCCCGGCACATAGTGGAAGGACTTACGCATAGGCCAAATGAGTAAGGACCTTCATGGCAACAGCAGCTCCAGCCCCTCCCACCATCCCACTCTCTCTGATCTGAATATCTTACAGCCATGCTCTTTCTGGGTCCCACCCCTTTGAGCTGGGTTACAAATTGCATACAGGTTACAAAGTGCCACATCCTTCCAGTCCCCACCCCCACACACATATTTCTGCCTCAGGGACACTCGGGTGGGACTGTGCATGGCCACCAATTCCAGCCCTCTCCCCTCTGGGAAGCCCCCTCCACTCTCTCTTCACTCCGACCCAAAGAAGGGTTAATTTCAGCCCCCGTTTTTTGGAGAATTGTAGCCAGGGTCTGCTTCACACCGTTTCTGATGTTCACTCCTGTTGGGAAAATGAAAGAAAATCTTTATAGATAAACATTGCTTATACATTACTTTTTCATAGACAATCAAGCCTTCATATCCCTCCTCCTTCTGCCCAGAGAGAAGCAGAATTGTCAAGCTAGAATCCCAATATTCAAGAAACATAGAAACAGAGTGATTCAGAAGGGGTCTCCCAGGCCATCTGGTCTGACCTCTGACTCTCATGGCATGCCCTCATGTGCATGTCTAGCCTATCCTTGAACACCCTCTCACTGATGGGGCCTCAACCACCTCACCTGGAATCCCATTCTAGACCCTCTGGGTCCTGACTGTCAGGAAGTGCTTCCTGGCATCCAAATTGCACCTGGGTTCCCTGAGCTTTGCTCTGTTGGAGCATGTCCTGCCCTCCTCTGCAGGGGAGAACAGGTCTCTACCCATCTCCATGTGACATCCCCTCACATACCTGTATGTTGCCAACAGATCCCCTCTGAGTCTCCTTTTCTCCAGACTGAAAAGACCCAGTTCCCTCAGTCTCACCTAATACAGCTTCCCCTGCAAACCAGCCACCATCCTTTAGGTCCTATGCTGCACTCATTCTAACCTGACTATATCAGGAGTGATATACTGGAAATAGCAGTTGTGAGAAAGGATCACCCTTTTCAGAAAGTTTTAGAATCCATAGCATTGATCATTACTACTGCACAGTCTCAATGATTTAATTTTTTAATCTTTTGTAATAAGAATCACTCCCATTTTTCGCATTGCCCTAAGTTCTCACATTGGATGGTCCCCCGGGTCATCCTCAGCCAAGCCTCCCTACATGGAGAAAGCCTGCTTCCCAACTTCAGGTCAGTGCCAGGAGACATGTGGGAAATGCCTCCACAATTCCACAGCTGGTTCCTCCTTGGCCCTCTTCATCCTTCTACCCAGAAGGGAGCTGCTCCCAGTTGGCCTGGAGAGCTCTCCAACACATCCAGGAATCTCCCCTCTTCTCTCCTCCAGACCCCTCACATTCTCTAGGAGGGACACCAGCAAGCTCCTCAGGCAAAGGCCTCTCTGCTGTTTCTGGGGGAGAAGGACAAGAATGGCACAGGGGTATCTGCAGACAGCTGCAGCTGTCCCCTAGCCTGACAGAGGCTGTCCCTCACAGACCCTACCTACTTCCCCTGGCCTGTCTATCCTTCACTACCATTGAAGTTTGAAGTAATGTGGGCAGAATGTTCAGACATGCAGGAAATACACAGGGCCTGGAGCAGCCACAAAGGGACCCCCACAATGGAGTTTGTCCAAGGAATGTTTCTGAGCTGTTGGTCCCTTATGCAGTTTTGGGGGAGGGGTGATCCGATGGGGGATCAGGTGTATAAAGCACTAGAAATAGAAAAGGGTAAACCAACAGGATTGAGCACAGGTTAGGAGAAGACAAACCTAAAGGAAATTCAGAGATTTGCAGCTCTGAGGGGTGCTGCAAAGGACAGGTCCATGTGCATCACCTTGGGATGCAGGACTGGTAAGGTGGGATCTGGATATGACTGGGAGCATAGCTTGACTCTGGCAGCTGCTTCATGCTCTTCCCATCCTGGCAGCATCTGGGTCCCCCACTGGAAATGTGGAGCAGCCCTTCCTAGTGTGACCAGGCTTCCATGTGCAACACCCTCTTTACCCTGCTGAAAAAGCTGGATAAATGTCAGTAAGATTAAAGGGAAAATCTTGCACAGTTTGTTATGACTTAACAGCCTTGGTCTGCCCCAGGGAGTACTCCACCCATTCTCCATCCCTCTCCCGCTTGCTCTCCCCTCTCCTCTCCCCTTCCTTGTGTCTCTCACACATCCCCTCTTCTGCTGCCAGTCCAGCCCATGGTCACCATCTCCCCCATCAATGATGACCTCCTCTCCCCTCACATGTTGCTGCTCTGCATTGCAGAAAGTTTCTACCCCCAGGAGATCAAGATCTGATGGCTGAAGAATGGACAGGAAGCACAGGAGGGGGTCTTCAATGGAGAGGATCTCCACAATGGGGACTGGATATACCAGACCCAGGTGATGCTGGAGGACAATCCCAGTATGGAGACATCTACGCCTTCCAAGTGGAACATGCCAGCCCGGAGATGCCCAGATCGTACCTCTCATCTAATATTTATACTGTTATTGCATGCATTTCATGTATGGTTCAGATGAGTATGAATTGCTGAGAACTGCACGGAGAGATTCAGGTTTGGAGTGACATAGAAAGGAAAACAACCATGACAAAATCCCTTATGATCGGCGGCAGATGCTCTCCTCCAGGAACCCTCGGTGAGGGAAGTAAGAGGGTGAGTACCCGGAGGAGGGCTTTTTCTGCGGTGGCACCCCACCTATGGAATGTGCTCCCCAGAGAGGCTCCCCTGGCGCCGTCATTATTTGCTTTTCGGCGCCAGGTGAAGACCTTTTTATTTAAGAAATATTTTAATTGTTAATTTATTAATTTAATTAACTTATTGTAAATTTTAAAGCTAATAATGATTATTTATATTTCAATTGTGACTGGAGATGGGCCAATTTTAGATTGTGTGTTTGTATTTTTGGGTTGCTTTGTTTTTCTTTTGACATGTTGCAAGCCGCCCCGAGGCTAGTTGGCAAGGGGCGGCATAGAAATGTGTTAAATAAATAAATAATAAAAAACCAGAACATGTGCCGGAAGAGAATACAAACCCAAGGGACCCATCCCTAGAACCCTTGGCTGTTCTGACCCCTCAACCATATGAAGGCATTATCGCTCAAAGCAAACCACTTGTGAACATGCCTTCCCACAAAAACCTCATCAAATCTCCCCTCAGATAGACACCCCATGAGGGAATCTGCTCCAGTTGTTTTTCTGGCTATGTATGAAACTGCCCAGGGAGCCGGGGAATTCCAGAGCTGAGGTGCTTTCTCCTGGCAATTATAGCAACTGTAGTGATTTACTCTTTACCCTGTTGCCAGGGCTCAAGTGGAATCCCAAGGGGGCTTTGACACAAACAAGGGATTCTGGAGCAGCAGGGGTGAATGTCATCTTGCACATGAGCCCGAGGGGCAACAACATAACAGCCCCAGCATGGCTTGGGGCTCAGAGTGATGAGCGCAGGCTAAGTGGCAAAGCAGCTTTCTTCTCCCATCCCCTTTGGAGGAGATGCTGCACCTGGCCAGGCTCCTCCTCCTCTGGAGCAGCCACGGAGCAGCAGAGTTACAGGAGTCTCATCCCCTTCCACAGGCAATTCTGCCTTTCTCAGGGTGGGACGGGTGCTGAGCCAGAGAGCCTGGATGATCCTGCAGGTGCCACTGCTGCTGCTGCTGCAGTCCCAAGAAACCAATGGAAGGCTGGAGGCCAAGTGCCCCCTGTCCTTGGGCAGTGCTGCAGCAGACCCTTCCTGCTATCACAGGCTGGGAGACCCCCTGATTGCTGGGGTCATCTCTGCAGGAACTCTGGACCTTTGGGATGCAGAAATATTTGACAAACATCCCCCCAGGATTCCTCCTTCCAGGTAAACCTTGAAGTGGTGACTGAAGGGACCTCCTTACTTTCTGTCTATTTCATTTCCCCAGAGCTGTCTGCTTCTCACTTATTGTCCAGGCACCTTCTGCCTATCCAATGCTCTGTGGCCCATGAGAATCCCTTAGGACAGCAGAGTCTTGTGTGAGCAAACAAACCTTTATCCTGACATGTGGGGCATGCAGATGAAAACCCCTGCGTTGCTCCTTAGCCATGGTAAAAAATCAGGAAGCTTCAGGCTAGCATGGCTCCTTCCTCAGGACTAGCCTCCACTAGCAGCAGCACTGTACCTGTGTCTGTCAATTTCCAAGAACTGTGCAGGAGGGGCAGTGGCACAAGAGTCCTGCTTGTGTGTTCTCTGTGTGCAGCTGGTTTTCTGCTCTCCTGATTAACCCATGGGTGGGCTCCTTGAAAGACTCTTTCTGTTCTAACTTTCTGAAAGTGAGGAAAGCATCTCCCTGATTCCTTCCCACAGCTCATCTGCCAGTTTGCACAATGCTGACCTTTCCATTCACCATTTTTTCCCACTTTTTAAAAATTGATTTTACCCTGTTAATCAAAATCCTCATTAATCAAAATCAGATAAAGCAAGGGATACCTTTATACAATTTGCATGGTTTATTGCTGCAGGGAATCACCAAGTATGTATTGGAATATCATGTCGTACCTCTTTGCTGTTCGAGAGGTCAACCAGAACCCTGGGCTTCTCCTCAACCTCTCCCTTGGCTACAGCATTCACAATAACTGTTTAGATGCAAGGGTGACCTCAGATGCCCTGCTGGACCTGCTGTCTCCAGGGATGGCCAATGTGCCCAACTATAGCTGTGGAAGGCAGAGTCTCCCACTGGCTGTTCTCGAGCGAGCTGACTCTGGCATCTCAATGGAGATTTCAGGCATCCTGGGGCTTTACAAAATCCCTCAGGTGAGGATGGTCAGAGGTGCATTATTCTGGGGTTGGGTGCAGATCTATGCTCACCCTTTTCCATAGGACTAAGCATGATGAGCCGGGGATGGGGGAATTCTGTTTTGTAGAGTGCTGAAAGGGATCAAGAGGGAGCCTCTTGCCCCTTGGTATTGGCAAAGCAAATTGAGCTGTTTTGGGAGCGGGGCTGGGTGAGCACAGTGGGCTTTGCTCAGATCCATGAAGGAGTTTCTTGTAGTGAAGGCAATATGCTTGGTTAATTTCCCCAGCCAATGTGGGGGAGCTGAAGTCCCCCATGTCCTCACCTCTGCTACTTTTGCAGGCCTGTCTGATGTCTTTGCACATCTCCAGTTCACCCTCAGCATTCTGATCGAAGGGACAACCTCATGTTTTCAGCGTTGAGTTAGCTTTCGGCCCAGTCTTGGTCACCTACAAGGCTTCTGATGAGAACATAGACCCATTTAGGAAACCTTTGTATTCCATTGCACTGAGGACCTAAATTTTTATTCATCAGCAATCTGAGAATGAGTGAGTGCAGCAGAACAGCTAGGAGAGAGAACCCATGAATTTTAAGAAATATTAATGCAAACTGGCTGAGCTATCAAAATTTTTGTTTTACATTGATGTCTGCTGACATGAGACCAATCCTGTCTGAGTCTCCAGCAAAGCATTCTCCTCATATGAAATTCACCCCCAGCCCAATAAGTGGGCTCTCTCAAGTCAGGACTCATCATTTTGTGGGTAACAGCTGTCTGTGCTTTGACCTGATTCAACATGATCTCTTCCTTTCCGTACCAGGTCAGTCATTCTCTTTCTCCCACTTTCTGAAGGACAAAGCTCAATCCCCCTTTCTCTACCCAGTGGTCCCGAAAGGAAAAAGCCTGTACCCAAGCATTGCCAAGCTACTCCTGCATTTCGGGTGGACGTTGGTTGGTCTTGCTGCTCCAGACACAGACAAGGGAGTGAGGTTCCTCAAGGCCTTGATGCAGGATCTCATGAGGAATGGAGTGTGTGTTGTTTTCACACAGCAGCTCTCCCGATTATTTTCAGACAGGGTGGAGTTCTCTTGGCCTGTGATTCAGAGGTCCAGAGATGTCAATGCTTTCATTTATGGTGCAGAGAATCAGTTCTTGATCCGTGGGATCTACCGGGTGCAGCGACATCTTGATAACATCATGAAACTTGGTCCATGGAAAGTCTGGATCACAACTGCCATGTGGGACTTCACCTTGGAGCTGAGGACTCATCAGCCTTCCAAGAGCATCCATGGACTGTTTTCCTTCCTTATCCACCAAAACAAGAGACCAAGCTATAATGATTCTTGGTTTGTTTCTGATAGGCTCAAGCAGTTTGTGCAGAAAGCATTTAGCTGTATATACTCCAGGCATGCCCTGTCAGTGAAAGGCTGGAGAAGATGCTGGGAGGAAGATGAGGTGGTGGCACTGCAGCGAAGTGACCTTTACGAAATCCTGTCTCTGGACAACTGCCTAATTTACAACACAGTCCAGGCTGTGTCACGGGCCCTGCATGCTGCGACTTTGTCCAGATCTAGGAAGAGGGCAGTGGAGGCCCAAGACAGACCAGGCATTCAGAGGCTGTGGCCATGGCAGGTAATTCTTCTTCCATCTCAGAGGTCCCTTCCAGACATCATCAGTTGTCCAGTTCCAGTATACCTGGAGCCATCGCTCTGTGATGCCCATGAGAGCTCCAGAAGTATTCACAGGTCATCCCCCAGCTATGGCCAGCCGTTGGGGCAGCCACCAATTATTCAGTCCCATACTGGATCAGAACTCTGATGGAAAATGGCCTGAAAGCAGGACTCTCCCAGAGTGCTTGCAGGAGCTTTGCTGGGACCCTTTCCAGTCCCAGAGCACCCAGAGGAGATTCGCCAGAGGTGCTGCAGTAACACCACTTGGCCATCTGCCCAGCACAAGCAGGACAGTGTGCCTAGAGCAAGCCCAGCTGACTTGCTGCAGGTCCAGCACCCTTCGCACTCCAGCTGATGTCTTGCCGAGCCACTCTCCACATCATTGCAATGGCCAGCAGGGCACCCGGGCACAAGAGGATCAGTGGTGCTTCACATCACACCTTTCCACACTGACAGGAGGCTCACAGATGGATCCAAAGGGAGCGCAAAACCCCATTGGATTCCATCTGTCACCTGGGTGGACCACCCGCATGCCCCAACCCCATGGTCTGCACATGACAGTGGGGTTCTTTGGGCCCCCAAGCCTGGGATGAATCCTCTTTCCAATTGCAGCAAGAACAAAGGAGTAGGTGAGTCCTGCTGGGTCAGACTTGGGCCTGAGTCCAGTGCTTAGTCCATGCAGCGGCAAATTAGCTGCCCACAGGACCCCTCCAGAAGGAAGGACATACAGGCAGGCCACCTCTGAAAAGGCAGGTAGCACATGGCCATCAAGGCTAGGAGCCATGGGTAGCCCCTTCCCACTGTGGACTTGGCTTGTCCGCTTTTGCAGCCATCCAACTTGGGGGCCATCACAACTTCCTGTGTCAGGTAATTCAATGGTTAACATGTCCCACCTGAAGCAGGACTTCTTTGGTCTGTCCTGAGTTTCTCAAGAGATGAGACAACGCTTTGCAAAATCAGTCCTTACAGCCCATGTTGAGACCTTCCCATGCTTGGCCCCAAGCAGAGGGGCTCCTCAAATGGGTGCACAACCTAGCTGTGCTTCAGGGCCACATGGGAACTAAAACCCACATCTCCCAACACTCTAAATGGTTTAAATGTTTTACTTATGCAAATAAGAAATGAATTTTAAAATACAAATCAACACTCTGCCTCTTCCATAGAATAACTTTGTTTTGAGCAACAGCAGAAAATATTGCTGAAAATGGCTTTCCTTTCACTATTGCACAAAAATGGCTATTGAAAAATTCTATGCAGAAGCTGCTGTGCATGATGTGGAAGGGATGCCACTTGCATAGCAGTTGTGTGGGGCTTGACACCTTTTGAGTGTGCTTGAATTCTGGGTGCCCATGGCAGGAGCTAGGAACCAAGTCCTGATGAAGATGCAGCAGAGGGAAAGATGCAGGATGCAGATGCAGGATGAAGATGTAGGATGGAAATGCAGCAGGCCACCTTGACAAGGCAGGCAGCACATGGCCAGCAAGACTAGGAGCCATGGGGAGCCCTCCCCCATAGTCTTGTCCAGTCCTCTTTTGCAGCAACTCGGCTTGGGGCCCTTTACAACTTCCTGTGTTAGTCAAGTCAATGGTTTTGCATGTCCCAGGTGAAGAAGGACTTCTTTGGTCAGTCCTGAGTCTCCCGAGTGATGAGAAGATGCTTTGCAGAATCCATCCCTACAGCTTGTGCGGCGTTCCTCTCATGCTTGGCCCATTAGTACCAAGCAAGCCAAGCCGAGGAACTCGGCAAATGTGTACAGAAATCACTTGTGCAGCCGGAAACCTTTTCTTCATCAAATGCAGCAGCACAAGCAGAAGCTGCTGAGCATGATGTGGAAGGGATGCTGCTTGAGCTGCAGTCGTGCAGGGCTTTACCCCTTTCAAGTCCTTATATGAAGCTCATTGCATGCACCAAGAGCTTGGACTCAAGCCAAGATGAAAAGACCCAGAGTCTGAGAAGCTGAGTGCAGGAGATCCTCAGGATTCACCCTCCAAAATGGGACCCTCACGCGTTATCATGTTCTTCTGATCATTTTCCTGGGCTGACCTCTTGGGCATTGTGCTCCCTTTCCTAAATTGTGGCAGGCAATCTGCCTTTGCCTAAATTCTTGGGGACGTGAGGCATCTCCAAGCATTTGAAGGGATTCTTGACTCCACCCTGCAGCTTCCTTTTCTACCAGTTCCCTCACCTCTGAGAAGTTTCCTCAATTGAAGACAAGCAGGTCTGTGCCAGACCTCCTTAGCAATCTTCCACCGAGCTGTATATGAAATTGCACAGCACAGTGTACACTGCCCCATATCAGTTCCTCATCATTTACACACTGAAGTGATTCGCTGCAGAAAGCCCCCTCCCTGGCTGGTTCCAGGACCAGCAGACCCATGAAGGACATCAAGAACCTCTGCTCTTCATCAGAGCTGGAGCATGAGTTCTTCAGTCCAGTACGGGATAGCCCCTCTTTGTGAGTGGGGCTAGTTATGACCTGGGGAATCCTTGTGGGTGTGGAGACCATGAAGCCCCACACTGGGGCTGCAAAGGCAGCCTCAGCATGAACAACAAAGATCAAGGAGCACCTCCCTGCAAAATCACTGCTGATGCCTGCTCTGCATTCTGGCCAGCGGAAGTCCTGGGAGCAGGGCAGGCTGGGCATCAGCAGCATCTCCACATGCTGGATTCTCAGTCTGTGAAAAAACAGAGCAGAAAGGCTGATGGATGAAGCCAGGTCCCTCGAGAGCACAGCAGCATGAGTGTGAGATGCGTGTGGATGGTTGTTGTTGAAATGTGGGCTGTTGGGTTGTCTGAACTGAGCCAAGATAACAAACCATGGTGCACAACCCAGAGGTGGCTATCCAACACCAAACCCTGGATTATCTTTATGAGCTTCTTATGGTTTCTTTGCACAGCTGGATGCAGACATTTCAAGAACACCCATGGCTCATCAGTGACCGATACACAACACGAGTCTGAATGCAGCCGCTCAGTGTTTTTGTACCTGCTAATGTTGCAGTGTCCTCTGCCTTCCAGCTTCACCCCTTCCTGAGGGAGGCCCAGTTTTTTAATAATTCCATCCTGGATGGAGGTTATGTAGATGAGAATGGAGAGCTGGATGCTGACTTTGACATCGAATACTGGGTGGTGTCTCCCAACCAGTTCATCATCAGAGAGACCGTTGGGAGAATAGAAAGACTGGGATCCCCAGAGGAAAGATTCACCATCAACCACAGTGCCATTGCCCGGGCACAGCAGATCAACAAGGTGGGGGAAGCTGATCATTTCTTCCCATGGTCCAGCCTTCTCTGCTCTGCTCCCATCCCACAGTGCTCTCTGGTGGGCTGTGGTGGATTATGGCTGAGACCATTCTAGCATTGGCTGCTACCTCATCCCAAGCACAGCACCTCCAGGTTCTGGTGAAGACTTCGAATGGCCCCTAGGATGCAGCATATGATGACATGGAGGGCGGCCCTCCCACTCTGACCGACCTGGTTTTAAGCACCTCAGAAGGAGCCTTCATGACTGTCCTCATATGCCTGGGACTGGAGATGGGTACTCTTCCCAGGCTGGACCTCCAGCAGCACCCACTAGTCTCCCCTGTGGTGCTCACTGAAGGTTCCTGGGAGCATACAGAAAGCAGCAGCCTCTCTGAAGGGTCAAATTCCACAAGCTGAAAAAGCACACAAAGTGCCCCCTGCCCATCTTCCCAAGCCTCTGCTCTGTCTAGACACATTGGTTTTCACCCTGAAGGTCACCAAGAGCTTTCAGTACAAGTAGGCATGGCTAGCTTTCCCTCCTCCCCAAATGGGTCCATCCTGCTCCATGTCCCACAAACGTTTGGCAGTGCCTCTCACCTGAGAAGGGACACATAAGGATTCAGAAAAAAAGTTCTAGGTAAAGAATGTTGGAGAATATTCCATTCTTAGCTCTGCATATGCTCAGGGACTTAGCGAAGAAATGCTAGTGAGCCTGATATCGCTGGAGGGAGGGAGAAGCCCAGCTCATGGCAGACCCCTTGCTGCAGACACCCATGAACCTGTAGGTGTACAAGCGGGGCCACTGCCCTGCCATGCCAAGGGCCTTTGCTTCCATCCAGCAGCAACCCTTCATACTCAGACAAATATTTTCTCAGGTAGACATCTAGGAATTGACTTGGAGAACCTGCTCAGTGCTGCATGCTCAACACTCAAAGCCATTTTTCTGCCAGAAGAGTACAGGCCCCTGCCCCAAGGAGATTACAGTGCCAAACTGGACCCTGAGGGAGTGCGTGGAGGGGGAGGTCCCTGGGCAAGGGATGGAAACAAAATGTCTTTGCTGCCCTTGGAAGCACTCAGCTCTGGCTATGGGACTCTGGGCAAGCAGGGGTCCCTGGGGCACTTTCTAGATCCTTCCCACATTGCAGCTGTTTCTTGTGGACAGAGGGCTCATCCCTGCATCCCTCATGGTCTGCTTTCTGTTCAGCCCCTGCCCCACTCCAGGTGTGTGGAGAAGTGCCGCCCAGGATCCTTCAAGGTGGCTTGGGAAGGAGAGCCCGTCTGCTGCTATGCCTGTGCCCCCTGCCCAGAAGGGACCTTCTCCACCCAGGAAGGTGGGTGGCTCCGGGAGGAAGGCCGCCTGGGAGAGGAGAGCAAAGCACCCACTGACAGGCCTGCAAAAGCTTCGTAAGGAGCATGGTCTGTCTGGCCCTTCCTTACCCTGCTCAAGTGAGATTCCACAGAAGAAGGTGCATGAGATGAGCATAGAGGGTGGGCTCGGGTGGGGCTGCCATGTTTGATCAGATATATTTCCTTTGCAGTTCAGGGGTCCACACTTATTGGAGAGAGTGCACAGTACCCTCTGGGCCCCTGCAGCTCTTCAGGACAGGCCCTTACAGGAGCGCTGCCCACTCCAACCTCCCTCCACACATTCATCCACTGGCCCTCCAGCTTCAGAGCAACAAGGGGTGCTACCTTGCATGTCCCCATTGCCTTCTTGGCCCATCCAGTCTGGCAAGGCTGCCAGTCCATCAGAGGACTCTGGCAGTGTGAAACCCAACAAATCATGACAACCATCCTGCTTGGGTATGCAGGTGAGCCTGGGACTGCTGCAAGCCAAGAGAGCCCCACCTAGGAATGTTTCTCCCATCTCTGCCCCCCACAACAGCCCATCCCCAAGCCTGGGCTCATGTCCCACAATGCAACTCATATGATGACTTTGGCCCAGGCACTGCCTTGTGACTCATCATACCTCACAGGGCTGTTGGGCAGATGGACTGAAGAGGGCAGGCTTCAATTAGCCATCTTGGGGTCCTCAAAACAACACAGGAAATAAATACACAAGTGTTTTCTCTTGCTCTTTGCAGATGCAGAACATTGCCTGAAGTGTCCAGAAGATCAGCATCCAAACATGGGCCAGAATCAGTGCATCCCCAAGGCCATCACCTTCCTGTCCTTTGAAGAACACTTGGGGATCATCCTGGCTTCCTTTGCCCTATTCTTGTCCCTCACAACAGGATTCATCCTAGGAATCTTCATTAAATTCCTAGAAACACCGATCGTAAAAGCCAACAACCGCAACCTCTCCTACATCCTCCTCATCTCTCTCCTGCTCTCCTTCTTATCCTCCCTCCCCTTTGTTGGCCAGCCAAAGAAAGCCATGTGCCTTTTCCGACAAATGGCCTTCACAATCATCTTCTCACTGGCTGTTTCTTCACTCTTGGCCAAAACCATCACTGTGGTGCTGGCCTTCCTGGCCACCAAGCCTGGGAACCGAGTGAGGAGATGGCTGGGGAAGAGCTTAGCCAACTGCATTGTCATCTCCTGTTCCAGTGTCCAAGTTGTCATTTGCACCTTCTGGCTGGGAACCAAACCCCCATTTCCTGACTCTGACAAACACTCCTTGCCTGGACAGATCATCCTGCAGTGCAACGAAGGCTCTGTTGTCATGTTCTATACTGCCCTTGGCTACCTGGGTGTCTTGGCTGCTGTCTGCTTCATGGTAGCCTTCCTTGCCAGGAAGCTTCCCGGGGCCTTCAATGAGGCCAAGCTGATCACCTTCAGCATGCTGGTCTTCTGCAGTGTCTGGGTGTCCTTTGTGCCCACCTACCTGAGCACAAGGGGCAAGTACATGGTGGCCGTGCAGGTGTTCTCCATCTTGGCCTCTGGTGCTGGGCTGCTGGGTTGCATCTTTCTTCCAAAGTGCTATGTTATTCTAGTGAGGCCTGACCTGAACATAAAGGGGCATCTCATGATGAAAACGAAAGATGACATCTGATGGGTATGGAGATGGTCTTCAGAGGCATCCCTGGGCATGCATCTGCTCCCTCCTCTCCCCTCTGATGTTTCCAATCACATCTGATTATTATTTGGGCAAGTTTAGATCTGGCATACTGGGGTCGCTTTTGGTCCTGAGTGATTGCAATAAACAAGTAAGGAAACAAATGCTCAATGTTTTTACCCCGATTACTCCTTCAAGGATCTCCAGGCAATGTGCACAACCTTCTTTATCCTACACTACTTCCCAATGGCACCCTGCCCTCCACAGTCCCTAATCTCCTCCTTGTCCACACCAGCTCTGCATCTTTGACCTAAGATTCACCCATAAGTCATTTCTGTATGCATGGCATGGTATCATTATGTCATTCATTCATTCATTCATTCATTTATTCTTGGAACACTGTATCTTGAATGAAACCTCTGATTAATTCAAAAGGAGCAATAAGGGAAACCTAACAAAACTAATTGGATGATTTGTACCCCGGATAAATCTATGGATTGATTGCTTCCTAAGGAATAGACCAAGATAACCCAACATAGAAAATGAACCTCTTTTTATCAACAGTGTTATAAAAAAACAGCACAAATAATTATCAGAATAACAAAATGGTAGAACCCGTGCACGCAAGTCCTGGTGAAATCACAGCAGCAAAACTGACACAGAAACAGAGCAAGACAGAAGAGGCTTTCCATGCCATCTAGTCTGACCCCTGCTCCAGCTTGCTCTGCTCAAAACATGCCTACCATGTTCCTGTCCATGGAGATTGGTAGAGACCTGTTCTCCCCTGCAGAGGAAGGTAGGATGCGCTCCAACAGAGAAAAGCTCAGGGGACCACTTTTCCATTTAGATGCCAGGAAGCACGTCCTGACATTTAGGACCCATTGGGTTCCACGGGAGGTGGTTGAGGCCCCATCAGTGAGGGTGTTCAAAGATAGGCTGGACATGCACATGGTGAGCATGTCATGAGTGGAGCTGGCTGGAGCAGGGGGTCAGACTAGATGGCCGGAGAGATCCCTTCTGACTCTGTTTCTATATTTCTATGTTTCTATGTCCAGCCTATCCTTGAACACCTTCACTGACTGGGACTCAACCACCTCCCGTGGAAGCTCCTTCCATGCCCTAGGGGTCTTAAGTGTCAGGAAGTACTTCCTGGGTTCCAAATTGAACCTTGGTTCCTCCAAGGGAAACTGTGGGGGACATATATGTATTTGAGGGGTTGTCACATGGAGGTGCGTGGATACCGTTTCTTCCCTGCAGGATGCACTCCAACAGAGCCAAGCTCAGAGCTGCCCCTCTCCAGGAAGTGAGGTAAATGACATCCCCTCACATGCATATAAGATAATCAAAGAATTCCTCAGAGACTCCTCTTCAGCAGGTTGAAAAGTCCCAGTTCCCTCAATCTCCTCATATGTCATCCCTGCCAACCCTCCTGCAATTGTTGTGACCCTGTAGCTGAATTGATTCTAGCCTAACTATACTGCTCCTACAATGTGGAGAACAGAACTGGACCCAGTACTCCACTTGTGGGAGCACCAGAACTGTGTAGAGTGGTATGAACATCTCCCCATATCTGGAAGCCACACTTATGGCTATACCTCAAAGGGTGGCATTTGCCTTCTTAAGCACAGCATCATCCTGCTGGCACATGTTCAGCCTGCTGCTGACAAGGACCATGAGATCTGATACACATGTGCTGCTCTCCATTCAGTGTTCCCCATCCTGTACCTGTGACACCTGTTCCTGAGTCCCAAGTGTAAGATCTTGCACTCATGCATATTTTTCTGTCCCCCACCAATTTCCATAGCCTGTCCAGATCCTTCTGGATTTTTTATCACCTGCCCCCAATTTGGTATTGTCTATAAATTCAGTCAGCAGTTTAGTTCTCCCCTCCTAACAGTACTTTTCTGTTTTAATCACCCAAAAATCTTTAGTGTCATTAGGAACCTTGGCCTCATCATTGATTGCACCAAATTCCAGGTCATTTTTTAATGGGTTGAACAACACTGGTTCTGATACAGAACCCTCCAGATCTTCACTGGTGACTCCAATTCATTGGGAGAAGTTGCAATTTATTCCCACCATCTTTCTTCTGTTCTCTAACCAGGTGCTGATCCTTAAGAGGACACTCCAACCCTGTTTATTCCAAGACTGCTCGTTTGCTCAGGAGCCTTTGGTGAGGGATTTTGTTCCAAGCCTTCTGACTTATATGTTTATGATATTCCAACCCTCCACAGTGCCATCTAGAAGTGAATGAATAGGAAATCATTTAGGGGAACACTTGTTGGCATTGCCTTGCTCCCAGTGGTGTGATTAAAATGAGCATGGGCATGGTGGATCAGGGGAAAGCAATACCCCCACCAAGGTAGCCCCAGCAGATCTAGGGGGATGATCACTGGCCAGGGGAAGGAGGGCCTCCAGGGCTCCCTGAGTCAGCTTTGTGGGTTTTTTGCACAAACCAGAAGCAAATTGGGATGGGTGTGGCAGGACATGGAGGCCAATGCATTTGATCCCTGCACTACGTTTTGCATTCTGGGACCTTCCATGTGGGACCTGTCCCCAGAACCCTCATCTGCCCTGACCCCTCAACCCCATGAAGGCAGTACCCCTTGAATCAAACCTCTTTTTGAACATGCCTTCCCTCAAAAACTTCATCAGGCATCCCCACAGATGCAAGCACCACGAGGGAATTTGCATCAAATTTTTTTTCTGGCTATTCGTGAGGCTCCCAGGGAGTCTGGGTATTCCAGAGGTGAGGTGCTTTCCCCTGGCAATTATAGGAACTGTAGCAATTTACTCTTCTCCCTGTTGCCAGGGCTCAAGTGGATTCCCGAGTGGCTTTGACACAAATAATGGATTCTGGAGTAGCAGGGGTGGATGTCATCTTGCACATGAGCCTGACGGGGAACAACATAACAGCCCAGCATGGCTCGGGGCTCGGGGTGATGGGCGCAGGCTCAGTGGCAAAGCAGCTTCCTTCTCCTATCCCCTTTGGAAGAGATGCGCTGCCTAGCCAGTCTCCTCCTCAGGCAGCCACAGAGCCACAGACCTGCAGGAAGCGCAGTCCCTTCCACAGGCGCTTCTGCCTCACAGCGAGTGGGACGGACACTGAGCCAGAGAGCCTGGATGATCCTGCAGGTTCCACTGCTGCTGCTGCTGCAGCCCCAGGAAACCAGTGGGAGGCTGGCAGCCAAGTGCACCCTGACCTTGGGCAGTGCTGCAGCAGACCCTTCCAGCTATCACAGGCCAGGAGACCCCATTATTGGTGGGATCATCTCTGAAGGGATTCTGGACCGGTGGAATCCAGAAATGTTTGACAAGCATCCCCCCAGGATCCTTCCTTCCAGGTAATCCTTGAAGTGGTGACAGAAGGGACTCCTTCTTTACTTTCTTCCTATTGCATTTCTCTGGATCCATCTGCTTCTCGCTGACACTCCGAGGATCTCAGTGGGTGACTGTGTGGACATCTGCTGCTGTCAAGTGCTGCAGCTTCTAAGAATCCCTTTGGGAAGCAGGGTTGTGTATGAGCAGACAATTCTTTGTTCCTGCTGTGCAGGGCATGCAAGGGAAAACCACTGCATTCCTCCTTAGCCCCTGTAACAAGTCAGGGAGCTTCTGGCTCACATGGCCCATTCCTAAGGAAAACTCTCCACTAGTAGCAGCAAAGTGCCTGTGTCTGTCAATTGCCAGGAATTGTGCAGGAGGGGCAGTGGCACATGGGTCCTGCTTGTGAGCTCTGTGTGTGCAGCTCATTGGCCGCTCTCCTGAATGCTCCTTGGAAGACCCTTTCAGATCCAGCTTTCTGAAAGGGAGGAAAGAATCTCCCTGACTCCATCCCACATCTCATCTGCAAGTTTGCACAGTGCTAACTCTCCCATCACCACTTTTTCCCTCAGCTGAATTAATTTTACCCTGTTAATCAAAACCCTCATTAATCAAAACCACATTAAGCAAGGGATACTTGTATATAATTTGCACACTATCTTACTGCAGGAAATCACCAAGAATGTATTGGAATATCATGTCCTACCTGTTTGCTGTTCGAGAGGTCAACCAGAAACACGGGCTCCTGCCCAACCTTTCTCTTGGCTACAGTGTTCATGACAACTGTTTTAATGCAAAGCTGACCTGGGACACCCTGCTGGACCAGCTCTCTCCGGGGCTGGCCAATATGCCCAACTACAGCTGTGGAAGGCAGAGTCTCCCAATGGCTGTTCTCGAGCGAGCTGACTCTGGCATCTCAATGGAGATTTCAGGCATCCTGGGGCTTTACAAAATCCCTCAGGTGAGGATGGTCAGAGGTGCGTTATTCTGGGGTTGTGTCCAAATCTATGCTCACACTTTTCCAGAGGACTAAGCAGATGGGCCAGGGATGGGGGAATTATATTTTGTAGAGTGCTGAAAGGGATCAAGAGGGGGTCACCTGCCCCTTATTGGTATTGGCAAAGCAAGTTGAACTGTGTGGGAACAGGGCTGGGTGAGCACAGGCAGTTTTGCTTAGATCCATGAAGGAGCTTCTTATAGTGAAGGCAATACGTTTGGTTAATTTCCCCAGCCAATGTGGGGGAGCTGAAGTCCCCCATGTCCACAGCTCTGCTACCTTTGCAGGCTTGCCTGATGTCTTTGCCCATCTCCAGTTCACCACGAGCATTCTGATCTGGGGGACAACTTCATGTTCTTAGTGCTGAGTTAGCTTTGGGATCAGACTTGGTCACCCACAGGGCTTCGGCCAAGCAGATTAAGGGAAGCTTTGTATTCAACTGCATTGAGGACCTAAATTTTTATTCATCAACAATCTGAGAATGAGTGAGTGCAGCAGAACGGCTAGGAGAGAGAACCCATGAATTTTAAGAAATATTAATGCAAACTGGCTGAGCTATCAAAATTTTTGTTTTACATTGATGTCTGCTGACATGAGACCAATCCTGTCTGAGTCTCCAGCAAAGCATTCTCCTCATATGAAATTCACCCCCAGCCCAATAAGTGGGCTCTCTCAAGTCAGGACTCATCATTTTGTGGGTAACAGCTGTCTGTGCTTTGACCTGATTCAACATGATCTCTTCCTTTCCGTACCAGGTCAGTCATTCTCTTTCTCCCCACTTTCTGAAGGACAAAGCTCAATCCCCCTTTCTCTACCCAGTGGTCCCGAAAGGAAAAAGCCTGTACCCAAGCATTGCCAAGCTACTCCTGCATTTCGGGTGGACACTGGCCGGTCTTGCCGCTCCAGACACGGACAAGGGAGAGAGGTTCCTCAAGGTGTTGACACAGGAGCTCATGAGGAATGGAGTGTGTGTGATTTTCACACAGCAGCTCTCCCGAATATTTTCGGACAAGGTGGAGTACTTTCAGCCCATGATTCAGAGGTCCAGAGAGGTCAATGCTTTTGTTTACGGTGCAGAGAATCGGTTCTTCATTCGAGGGATCTACCGGGTGCAGCGACATCTTGATAACATCATGAAACACAGCCCAGGGAAAGTCTGGATCACAACAGCTATATGGGACTTCACCTTGGAGCTGAGGACTCATCGACCTCCTGAGAGCATCCATGGACTGTTTTCCTTCCTTATCCACCAGAAAAATAGACCAAAATATACTGATTCTTGGATCGTTTCTGATAAGCTCAAGCAATTTGTGCAGAAAGCATTTCGCTGTCATGACTCCAGGCATGTCCTATCGTTGAAAGGCTGGAGAAGATGCCAGGAGGAAGATGAGTTGGAGGCACTGCAGCAAAGTGATCTTGATGAAATCCTGTCAATGGACAGCCACCTCATTTACAACACTGTCCAGGCAGTGGCCCGGGCCCTGCATACTGCAGCTTCATTCAGATCTAGAAGGAGGGTGGTGGAGCCCCAAGGCATGCCAGAAGTTCAGAGACTGAGACCATGGCAGGTACTTCCTCTCCCATTGCAGAAGTCCCTTCAAACATGGTCATTTGTCCTTTTCCAGAATAGCTGGAGTCACTAGTATGAAACGCTGGCGAGAGTTCCAATAACGTTCACAAGTTGCCTTCCATTCATGGGCACCCCCTGGGGCAGCCATGACTGATTCAGTCCCACACCAGAGTACAATCCAAAAGGATATGGCTCCTTCGGGATCCCAATAGCCCTCTGGGCTAATAGGGTGGTATAGAAATGCAAATAATAATAATAAATAAATATGGGCCTGAAAGCAGGACTCTCCCAGAGTGCCTGCAAAAGCTTTGCCAGGACCCCTCAAGTGCCATAGCAGCCCTGACACCACCTGGAGGAGCTTCACTGGACACGCAGGAAATCCACTTGGCTGGCTGCCTGCCTGCCTCAAGCAGGAAGGAGCTGCACCATTCCCACTCCAGCCATGTTCTGCTGGCTCACCCTCCGCAGCATAGTTGCAATGACTGGCAGGGAAGCTGAGCACAACAGCATCAGTGGTGCTGCACATCGCAGTTTTTGACAGTGAGGGGAGGCTCAAAGGATGGATCACATGAGAATGAAAAGTCCCACTGCAGTAAGAACAAAGCAGCAGAAGAGCCCTGCTAGATCAGACCTGGGCCCATCAAGTCCAGTGCTTTGTTCGTGTTGTGGCAAACTAGCTGCCCACAGAACCTCTCCAGTAGGATGGAAATGCAGGCAGGCCATCCCTGACAAGGCAGTCAGCACATGGCCAGCAAGGCTAGGAGCCATGGGGAGCCCTCCCCTCATAGGCTTGTCCAGTCCTCTTTTGCAGCAACCCGGCTTGGGGCCCTTCACAACTTCCTTTGTTAGGCAAGTCAATGGTTTTGCATGTCCCAGGTGAAGAAGGACTTCTTTGGTCTATCCTGAGTCTCCTGAGTAATGAGAAGATGCTTTGCAGAATCCATCCCTACAGCTTGTGTGGAGTTCCTCTCATGCTTGGCTCATTAGTACCAAGCAAGCCGAGAAACTCCACAAATGTGTACAGAAAGCACTCATGCAGCCGGACACCTTTTCTTCATCAAATGCAGCAGCGTAAGCAGAAGCTGCTGAGCATGATGTGGAAGGGATGCTGCTTGAGCTGCAGTCGTGCAGGGCTTGACACCTGTCAAGTCTTTATGTAAAGCTCAGTGCACGCACCAAGAGCTTGGACTCAAGGCATGACAAAGAGACCCAGAGTCCGAGAAGCTGAGTGCAGGCAATCCTCAGGATTCACCCTCCAAAATGGGACCCTCATGCATTTTCATTTTCCTCTGATCATTTTCCTGGGCTGACCTCTTGGGCATTGTGCTCCCTTTCCTAACTTGTGGTAGATATTCTGCCTTTGCCTCAATTCTTGGGGATTCGAGTCATCCCCAAGCATTTCAAGGGACTCTTGACTCCACTGTGCTGCTTTCTTTTCTACCACTTCCCTCACCTCTGAGAAGTTGCCTCATCTGAAGACAAGCAGGTCTGTGCCAGACCTCCTTAGCAATCTTCCAGCAAGCTGTAGATGAAATTGGACAGCATATTGCTCGCTGGAGCCCATGAGGTCCACATCATTTACATTCTGTCATGATTAACTACAGGCTGGCCCCTCCCTGCTTGGTTCCAGGACTAACAGAGCCATGAAGGACATCAAGAACCTCCGCTCATCATCAGCACGGGAGCATGCATTCCTCAGTCCAGTCCAGGATAGACTCCTTTCATGTGTGGGGCTAATGACAGCCTGGGGCATCCTCATGAGTGTAGGGACCATGAAGCCCCAGGCTGGCGCTCCAAAGTCAGCCTCAGTATGGACAGCAAAGACCAAGGAGCACCACAGCTTAGGCCAGCTCTGCAGTCTGGCCAGGGGAGGTCCTGGGAACAGGGCAGGCTGGGCATCAGCAGCATCTCCACATGCTGGATTCTCAGTCTGTGAAAGCAGAGCAGGAAGGCTGATGGAGGAAGCCAGATCCCTCAAGAACACAAACACAGTCACTTGAGTGTGAGATGAGTGCGGATGGTTGTTTAAATGCAAGCTGTCATGTCTGAAATCTGCCAAGATAACAAACCATGGTGCAGAACCCAGAGGTGGCAATCCAACAACCCTGGATTCTCTTACTGCTGCTTGTGGTTTCTTTGCACTGCGGAATGAAGATGTTTCAGGAGCACCCATCGCTCATCAGCGACCCACATGCAACACATGTCTGAATGCAGCCACTCACTGTTTTCTTGTAAGCTAACGTTGTGGTCTCTTCTGCCTTCCAGCTTCACCCCTTCCTTAGGAATCCCCAGCTTTTTAATAATTCCATCCTGGACGGAGGTTATCTGGATAGGAATGGAGAGCTGGAGGCTGACTTTGACATCGAATACTGGGTGGTGTCTCCCAAACAGTTCATCATCAGAGAGAACTTTGGGATGATAGAAAGACTCGGATCCCCAGGGGAAAGATTCACCATCAACCACAGTGCCATTGCCTGGGCACAGCAGATCAACAAGGTGGGGGAAGCTGTCCATTTCATCCCCTGGTATGAGCTCTCTGGTGGGCCATGCTGGATGAGGACTGAGCCAATCCAGGAGCAGTTCCTCCAAGTTCTGGTGCAGACTTCCAACAGCCCCAGGAATGCAGCATATGGTGGCCTGGTGGGGGGACCTCCTACTCCTATTGGCCTGTTTTTGAGCACCTTAGAAGGCGCCTTCATGAGTGTCCTCATCTGGCTGGGGCTGTAGAGGGGCCTTTTTGAGGTCTGGAGTGCTAGATGCTTCTATGGGTCTACTTTCGCCTACTCACTGAGGGCTCCTGATATCATGCAATGAGGAGCTCTGAACAGGACCTTCAAAGACAGCAGTCTCTCTGCAGGTAGATTCCCAGAAGCAGGGCAAGTGTCCAAAGTGCCCCCTATCCATCTTCCCCAGCCACTTTTCTGTCTAGGCACACTGGCTCTCACACTGGAGGCCACCTAGGCCCCTCAGGATGAGCAGTAATAGCTAGCCTTCTGCTCAACCATGAATTTGTCTGTTCCCCTCATAGCCCCCTGACTTTGGCAGCACCCTACTCCCAAAAGGAGGACACAGAAGGATTCAGAATGCGAGTTTTGGGTAAAAAGTGTTGGGTGGGTTCAACACTTCACTCAGTGAATGCTTAGAGACTCAGCAAAGAAATACTGGTAAACCTGATGCTACTGGAAGGGAGCGAGAAGCCCGGCTCATGGCAGCCACCTTGTTAAAGATGAACACAAAGTTGCAGAAGCACGTGCCGGGCCACTGCTCTGTCATGCCAAGGGCTCTCGCTTGCACCCAGCAGCATCCCTTCATGCTCAGGCAAAACTTTTCCCAGTAGGCATCTAGAAATTAACTTGGCAAACCTGCTCAGTGCTGCATGGTCAGCACTCAAAACCTTTTACATGGTGGAAGAGGACAGTCCCTTCCCCAAAGACAATGAAGTCCCAACCTGGACTTGGAGGTAGTCCATGGAAGGGGAGCGTCCAGTGCAAGAGGGGGAAACGAAATGTCCCTGCTGCCTTTGGAAGTGCTGTGTTCTGGCTGTGGAACTGCGGGCAAGTAGGATCCTCTAGGAAGATTTCTTGCTTCTTCCCATGGTGTGGCTCCTTCCTGTGGACAGAGGGCTCCTCCCTTCATCCCTCATGGTCTGATCTCTGCTCAGCCCCTGCCCCGCTCCAGGTGCGTGGAGAGCTGCCGCCCAGGATCCTTCAAGATGACTCAGGAAGGGAGGCCGGTCTGCTGCTACATCTGCAGCCCTTGCTCAGAAGGGACCATCTCCACCCAGGAAGGTGGGTGGCTGTGAGGGGATAGCTGCTGCAGAGAGGAGAGGAAAAAGGCCACTGAAAGGTCTGCATATGCTTCCTGAGAAGCATGTCCAGTGGGGCTCTATCTTGCCCTGCAGAAGGAGTATTCCAAAGAAGAAGGTCCATGCAATGAGCCTGGATGGTCAGCTGGGGTGGGACAGCTGTTACAGGATGTTGGTCATTTCCTCCCTAATAAAAGGGTAAGGGTTACTTGAGGGTCCACAGTTATTGGAGAGAATGAGCCCTCCTTGACCAATGCATGCACTGTCCCTCTGGCTTCAGAGCAACACAGGATGCTGCCTTATGGGTTCCAACCGCCTGTGTGGCCAGGCCAGGGAATCCTCACACATCCTGCCAAGATCCTGTTTGGCTCTATTGGCAGGTCCTAGACTGCTGGAAGCCAAATGTGCACCACACAGGAATGGGTGCCCCATCAGCCCCTCCCCACAACAACCCATTTCTCCTCACTAGCCTGGGCACACAGGGTTGTTGTCACATAAACCAAAGAGGAGGGGACTTGGATTAGCCATTGTGGACTCCTCAAAAGAAAGAGCATGGGAAACAACAAATGAGTAATTTCTCTTGTTCTTTCCAGATGCAGACCATTGCCTGAAGTGTCCAGATGATCAGCATCCAAACAAAGGATGGGATCAATGCATCCTCAAGGTCATCACATTCCTGTCCTTTGAAGAATACTTGGGGATCATCCTGGCAGCCTTTGTCCTGTTATTATCCCTAACCACAGGATTCGTGTTGGGACTCTTCATTAAATTCCTAGACACTCCCATAGTCAAAGCCAACAACCGGGACCTCTCCTACATCCTCCTTGTATCCCTCTTGCTCTCCTTCTTGTCTTCCCTCCTCTTCATTGGCCAGCCAAGGAAAGTAACTTGCCTTCTCCGACAAATGACCTTCAACATCATCTTCTCACTGGCTGTTTCTTCGCTGTTGGCCAAAACCATCACTGTGGTGCTGGCCTTCCTGGCCACCAAGCCTGGGAACCAAGTGAGGAGATGGCTGGGGAAGAGCTTGGCCAACTCCATTGTCATCTCCTGTTCCACTATCCAAGTTGTCATCTGCACCATCTGGCTGGGAACCAATCCCCCTTTCCCTGACTCTGACAAGCACTCCTTCCCAGGACAGATTGTCCTGCAGTGCAACGAAGGCTCTGTGGCCATGTTCTACACTGCCCTTGGCTACATGGGCTTTCTGGCTGCTGTTTGCTTCATGGTTGCCTTCCTGGCCAGGAAGCTGCCTGGGGCATTCAATGAGGCCAAGCTGATCACCTTCAGCATGCTGGTCTTCTGCAGTGTCTGGGTGTCCTTTGTGCCCACCTACCTGAGCACGAGGGGCAAGTACATGGTGGCCGTGCAGGTCTTCTCCATCTTGGCATCTGGCTCTGGGCTGCTGGGCTGCATCTTCCTCCCCAAGTGCTACATTATTCTAGTGAGGCCTGATCTGAACATGAGGGGGAATCTCATGATAAAAATGAAAGATGGCATCTGATGAGGTTGGGAATGGTCTTCAGAGGCATCGATGGGCATGCATCTGCTTACCCTCTCCCCTCTGGTGTTTCTGATCATGACTGACTATTGTTAGGAAAAATCTAGGTCTTTGCATATTTGGATGGGTTTGGCACTGATTGCAATAAAGAAACAAGTAAGCAAGCAAAAGTGAAATGTTTTTATCCCAATTTTTCCTTCATGGAGCTCCAGGCAATATGCATAACCTTCCTCTTTATCCTGCACTACATCCCAATGGTACCCATTACCTTCATAGTCCCGAATCTTCTTCTTTTCCATACCAGCCCTGCCAGAAGTCATTTCTGCATGCAAGGCATGGTAGCGCTATGTTAATCATTCATTCATTCATTTCTGCAGCATTGTAGCTTGAATGAATCCTCTGATTTAACAGGAGAACATATGAGTGGAAAAATATTGGAACTAATTGGGTGATCTGTATTCTGGTAAATCTGTGGGACTGATTGCTTTGTAATGAACAGAGGAACACAACCTAACATACAAAATGAACCTCTTCCTATCAACAATGTTATAACAAAACAGCACGAATAAGTATGAAAAAAAAATGCTACAACCAGGAGAAGAAACATGGCATTGGAATGATACAGACGTGATTGATGATTCTCCATTAATCACTCTGGTAATGCCCGGTCGCGGGCCGCCGGGCCCAATCTAAGCTCTGAAGGAGCTAGATAGATTGCTTAGTGAATCCCGCACGGGATGTGGAATGGCAACTCCACATTTAGTGGGAGGAAATCAAGCTTTTTCAGCAAGACAGAAACCGAAGAGATTGCTGCTCTCCATAAGTTCTCGACATACTTTTTTTTTTTTGCTTTTGTTTTAGCTTTTGTGAACACACTGAATCTGCTGGAAATTAGTTTATTTTCTTTTTTTCTGCAATGATACCCATGGAATAAGCTGTATTTTTTGTTAATTAAAAAAAAATGGTACAACCAAAGCATCCAAAACCCTGGTGAAAGCACAAAGACAAACAAGACTGGCTGTAGGGTCACCAAGTTCAAGTGCCCATATGAATGCAACTCCAACAAGGAGTCCAAGTGGTCCTCTTGAGCTGGTCTGAGCATGGAAGTTCGGTGGAGTATCGGCATTCCTGTGGCTCCAGCTTACAGCTTCAGTAGAATATTGGGTGCTTGGCCACCCCTTCCCCTTGGGTCAGAACTGCTCCCCAGCCCATGGTTGAAGTATCGATCTGTAGCATAAATGGCCAGGAGAAATCTGGCATCCGTAAAATGGGTTGACTGAGAAGGCAAGTTCTCAAGTCTTCAAAAGCCTGCTCCATTTCCCTGGACAACACTAGGATTTGGCCGTGTCTTTTCTTAGTCACATCCATCAGAGAGCCCACTGTGGAGGAGAAATGAGAAATTAATTGCTGGTAGTAAATGGCAAGTCCCAGAAATTGTTCTACTTCCCTCTTTGTGCGAGGCCATGGACATTGGCTTTACTTTTCCTCCTTATCTGCCATAGGCCATATCTGACGCCACCCTACGTTGGACCCCAAATACTGTACCTCTTGTTGAGCTATTTTACACTAGCTGGGGTTAGCTGTCAACCCAGCTTGCCTTAAAGTGGCTAACACTTGCTGGAGGTTGTCTAGATGCTCCTCCCAAGTGCAACTGAATGCCACAATATTGTTAATATAGGCAGCTGAACAATGGGACAAGTGCCCCAAGACGTTGTCCATAAGTCGCTGCAAGGTTGCCTTGGCCCCATGCAAGCCAAGGGGCATATATTTAAATTGAAATAACCCCATGGGTGTGACAAAGACTGTCTTTTCCATGGACTCTTCAGTTAATTGAATTTGTCAGTATCCCTTGGTGAAATTTAAGTTAAAAAGGAAATGAGCCTGCCCCAAAGGATCCAGCAGCCCATCTATTTGAGGAATGGGATAGGCGTTGAATTGAGATGCAGTGTTGACCTTTCTGACATCAATGCAGAGGCCAACACTCTTATCAGGTTTTGGTACTAAGACTGGTTGACTTCAAGCACTCACCGACTCCTCAGTGACCCCCCCAGCTGAAGCATTTGCTCTACCTCCTCTATTATGACTTGCTACAGAGGAGGTGTATAGGGCTGTGTTGGTACTCAGACAATGGCCCCAGGGGTTGTTTGGATATGATGGGCTTAGACCCCCATGTTCCCAGGTTGATCAGAGAATACCATAGGAAATTTTTCCTCCAAGGCCTGGACTTGGGCTACCTGAGTTGGTGTTACTTGGCACTCAAAGGAAACTTCCCAGGTTAGACAGACTATCCCTTTGGGGTCTCGGGTACCTCAGGTATCGAATCTGCCCAATGTCTGGAACTCTCTTTCTTTCCTAGCTTTGAGTAGATTTACATAGAAACATAGAAACATAGAAACAGAGCGAGTCAGAAGGGGCCTCCCGGGCCATCTAGTCTGACCTCCAGCACCAGCTGGGTCCGCTCATGACATGCCCACCATGGGCATGTCCAGCCTGTCTTTGAACACCCTCACTGATGGGGCCTCAACGACCTCCCGTGGAAGCCCATTCCACGCCCTCGGGGTCCTAACTGTCAGGAAGTGCTTCCTGGCATCCAAATTGAACCTTGGCTCCCTGAGCTTTGCTCCATTGGAGCACGTCCTGCCTTCCTCTGCAGGGGAGAACAGGCCTCTCCCCATCTCCATGTGACACCTCCTCACATACCTGTATGTTGCCAACATATCCCCTCTGTGTCTCCTCTTCTCCAAGCTGAAGAGACCCAGTTCCCTCAGTCTTGCCTCATATGGCATCCCCTGCAAACCAGCCACCATCCTTGTGGCCCTACGCTGCACTGACTCCAATCTGGCTATATCCTTTCTGTAATGAGGGGCCCAAAACTGAACACAATACTCCAGTTGCGGGCGCACCAGAGTCATGTAGAGTGGTAGTAATACCTCTCTTGATCTAGAAGCCACACTTCTGGCTATGCAACCAAGGGTGGCATTCGCCCTCTTGACCACCGCATCACACTGCTGACTCATATTTAGCCTGCGGTCAACCAGTACCCTGAACTTTCACAAGCACTTTCACAAGTGCTTCTCTCCAGCCACTTGTCACCTAACCTGTACTTATGAGAGCTATTCTTATGCCCCAAGTGCAAGACCTTGCACTTATCCACATTGAACGCCATCCTGTTGTCCCCTGCCCACTTCCATAGTCTGTCCAGATCCTTTTGGGTCTGGTGTATCTGCTCCTCAGTTGTGGCCACTGCTCCAGTTTTCTGCGAATTTGATCAGCACACTGTTCACCCCTTCTTCCATGTCGTTATTGAAAAGATTAAACTGGATCGGCCCCAGGACAGAGCCCTGGGGGACCCCGCTTGTCACTGGCTGCCATCCCAATGATTCCCCGCTAATGGTTACCTTCTGCTTTCAGTCAGTCAACCATGCCCTAATCCACCGGACAGTGCTTTGGTGTATCCCAAAACTCCTCAGTTTCTCCACCAGGATATCATGGGGCACTTTGTCAAAGGCCTTGCTGAAATCCAGGTATACCACATCCACTGCATCCCCTCCATCTAGCCATCTTGAAACCTTGTCATAGAATTCCACAAGGTTTGTCTGGCAGGACCTGTTTCTGCGGAAGCCGTGTTGTGTGGCTGTCAGCCTCCCTTCCCTATCTAGCATCGCTAGATCTCTCTCTATTATGAGCCTTTCCATTGTTTTTCCTACAATGGACGTAAGGCTAACTGGTCTATAATTTCCCATGTCCTTCCTACTACCCTTTTTGAAAATTGGGACCACCGATGCCACCCTCCAGTCCTCTGGAACTTCACCTGTTCTCCACAAGGCCTCAAAAATGGAGGCCAGTGGGCGTGAAAGAACTCCTGCCAACTCTCTAAGTACTCTCGGGTGTAACCCTTCAGGGCCTGGCGCCTTTGTAATGTCCAATGCCCTGAGGAGCCCCTCGACTTCAAGGGGGGTGACTCTAATCTCTGCCCCTAAGTCTCCAGCCTCATCTAATCTCCTATACGGATATCCCCCATCCTGCTTTGGGGAGAACACAGAGGCAAAATAGTCATTTAGCATCTGTGCCTGTTCCCTCATGTCAGTCACTGGATCACCTTTCTTCTTATTTAGTGGTCCCACCACTTGTCTCCCCTTCCTTTTCCTATTTGCATGCTGAAAGAAGCCCTTTTTGTTGCTCTTGATATTCTTGGCAAGTCTCAGCTCATAATCAGCCTTAGCCTTGCGAAGAATCCTTCTGCAACGGGCCTCCTCCTCCGGGTATACCCTTTTGTAATAGCATAGCAAACATAGCAAATCGAGTGCTTCTTATCGGTGAGACGGATCTCATGATCTACTGGCCCCACTCTTCTAAGGACCTCAGAGAGGCCCTGTCACTCTGTGAACAACTTGCCTCCTCTCATGGGTGGGAGCAAGAGAACATAATGGCCAGGTTGGAATGTCTGGAGTTGACCTGCTGATCATAATAATACTGCTGCTCCCCTTGGGCCTGCCTCAGTTTACTCTCTGCTCACTGTGCTAGGGATGTGAGGTGCTTTCTCATATCCAGCATGTACTGGAGGGTAGAGAGTTCCAGGGTTGAGGCTTCCTAATTCTCCTTTAACAGATCAAGAATTCCCCTGGGACCTTGCACATATAACAACTCTAAAGGTGAGAACCCCAAAGAGACTTGAGGAACCTCCCTTATTGCAAGCATCAAGGGCCCCAAGAGAATGTCATTGATATGGATAGGTTGATATGAATTTTTTAAGCATCTGCTTAAGGGTTTGGTTAAGCCATTCAACAAGCCCACTGGTCTGTGGGTGATGTACTGTTGTGTGTAAGGGCCTGATATTCTGCAGGGCCCAGATCTGTCTCATCACCTGCTTCATGAAATCAGTGGCTTGATCTGCTAAAATTTGCTTGGGAAAACCCACTCTGGCAAAACACTCCATCAACTCCTGGGCCATAACCCAGACTGAGGTGCCTCTTAGAGGGATGGCTTCAGGGTAGTTTCTCCTTCCAGGATGATTTGCTCTGCATCACCACCTTTCCCACATTCTTCCTGCATAGCGAATGCATTTTGCACAAATGTCCACCAGGCATTTTGGCAGTGTCACACATGAATGCTGGTGGTGTTGGTAAGGTTCAGAACAGCAAGGGGGCAAGAGTGGGGGATGAGGGAGGTAGGTGACCAGCCAATGACAGAGTGTGTGGGGGGAGTTTTAATGGGTAAAAGGGAACAAACAAAAGTATGTGGGCTCTTTGGCCCTTCAGCACTTAGAAGTCCACTGTGGTCCATCAGTGGTGGTTAGACTCTCTCCAGTATCCCATGCAGTGCCATGAAAGGCATTATGATCTGTAAGGAAAGGGAAGGAAGCTGAATTCATGGATGATGGATCAATGACCAGGGAGAGTCAAAACCTCGTATTGTTAAGTCTTACAATGGTGTCTGAGACAGAACTGAGAAAAATAGAATAAAGGACTGATTGAAGTACATGCAAAAGGAAAGGAGAATTTGAGAGTGAGAAGCATTTGTGAAGGGGAAGAGTGTGATACCTCCATTGGAAGTTGTTATTATACAGTGTTCTACTCTCTAAGGAAAGAAGGTACTGAACTGTGCTGCTGGGCTGGTTGATCGAAAGGTCGCCAGTTTGAATCTGCACACGGGGTGAGCTCCCGTGTGCCGTCCCAGCTCCTGCCAACCTTGCAGTTCGAAAGCATGCAAATGCAAGTAGATAAAAAGGTACCATTTCGATGGGCAGGTAACAGCATTCCGTGCACTTTGGTGTTTAGTCATGCTGGCCACATGACCACAGAGACTGTCTGCGGACAAACGCTGGCTCCCTTGGCCAGGAAACAGAGATGAGCACCGCCCCCTAGAGTCAGGCATGACTGGACGTAACGTCAAGGGGAAAACTTTACATTTTACCTTTTACTCTCTAAGGAAAGAAGGTACTGAACGTCTTGAGTGCACTTGCTGTACAAATACAGCTTTATTGTGTTTACTGTTACCCAGAATCATACAATGTTTGATTACCAGTGTCTCATCCTCACTGGACCTAGTACAACAAAGGAGCCTTATAGCTTGGAAAAAATATCTTGGAAGAAGTTAATTAATAAGATTGGGATTTAATTCCTGGTGGCACTGTTACATAGCCAGAGAAAGAGAGGGAAATTTAATGAAGTTAAAGAGACTCCATACTCTGATGAGTCATTCTAGGAGAGAATGTGTGATACCCACTTTGTTCATCATGTTTATAGATTGCAGGGATGGCACAAGGCTATAATCTCAGCTTGGGGTGGACAATTTAAAGCCCATATTTCCTGGAAAGTTCTCTCCCTACTCTGAGTAGGCCTCTGATTGTCCTCTGGCCCCCAACCAGTCTGGCAGCCAGACCAATTGCTCAAAAGCCACTTTGAAACAGGATCCCAACCATCACATTAACTATCCAGAAGACAACATGGCTTCCTTCCTTCCTGTGGCTGAATTTTCCAGAAGCACCTGCCCAAAATCTTCCCCCATCAGTCCCCCTTTGCAGCCAGTTTTGGCTCCCTCCCCTGGCACCCAAACTTCCTCCAGAGTCAGTCCACACATGGGTGTGAGGGCAGTTCCACTCCTGCTTGTGTGGGAAGCATTGGGGAGCCACTCAGCAAAGGTGGAAACAGAACAGCAGACTAGACAATCTGGCATAGTGCAATCTGCTGCAGCACAACTCTTCCAATATCTCTTCTGCCTAATTGCAATTTCTGCTGCCCCAGGGTTGCAGATATATGTAGCAAAGTGTAATCTAAAGAATGGTATATTTAAAACAGTGAATTCCAAGAGATACACGTTCCTCAATGCATCACAAACACTACCAGTGAAAATTTGAAATTGCATTTTCTAATATCAGCTTTTCAGATGTAAAATCATGTCGGGGTGCATTTAAGTGCAGGGTGGAACAACATCTCTCATGTACAGTGAACCCTCTGAAAATCAGTCCCCTAAGAATCAGTTGCTACCTTTCATTTCATAGTGACATACTCCTTTGTATTCAGATCAGGCCTCACTATGATAACGTAGCACTTGGGGAGGAAAATGCAGCCCAGCAGCCCCACGCTGGAGGCCAAGATGGAGAAGACCTGCACAGTCACCATGTACTTGCCCTTAGTGCTCAGGTAGGTGGGCACGAAGGACACCCAGACGCTGCAGAAGACCAGCATGCTGAAGGTGATCAGCTTGGCCTCATTGAAGGCCCCAGGCAGCTTCCTGGCCAGGAAGGCCACCATGAAGCAGGTGGCTGCCAGGAGGCCCATGTACCCAAGGGCAGTATAGAACATGGCCACAGAACCTTCGTTGCACTGCAGGACAATCTGTCCAGCCTGGGAGTGCATGTCTGAGTCTGGGAAGGGTGGAGAGGTGCCCAGCCAGACTGCGCAGATGACAATTTGTACAGTGGAGCAACTTATCACAACAGTGTTGGCCAGCCTTTTCCCCAGCCACCCCCTCACTCGGTTCCCAGGTTTGGTGGCTAGGAAGGCCAGCACCACAGTGACTGTTTTGGCCAAGAGAGAAGAGACAGCCACAGAGAAGATGATGCTGAAGGCCGCTTGTCGGAGGAGGAGGCAGGTTCCTTTCTTAGGCTGGCCAATGAAGAGGAATGAGGACAAGAAGGAGAGCAGGAGGGAAATAAGGAGGATGTAGGAGAGATCCTGGTTGTTGGCTTTGACAATTGGGGTTTCCAGAAATTTAATGAAGATCCCCAGGACAAAGCCTGTGGTTAGGGATAGTAACAGGGCAAGGCATGCCAGAATGATCCCCAGATGTTCTTCATAGGACAGGAAGGTGATGACCTTGGGGATACATTGATCTTGGTCCATGTTTGGGTGCTTGTTCTCTGGGCACCTGCTGCAATGTTCTGAATCTACAAAGAACAACAGCTCCCTGTTACATCCAGGACAGCCTCTTTTCTTTAGCATCCATTAAAATATGCTTTTCTGGGCTTAAGCTTGTACACAAGGGCCTGGATGTCCAGGTTCAAGTATGAGGAATCTGTGTGGGTGCTTGGAAAGGACTGAGTGCTCTCTGTTCAAAGTAGGGTGGAGAGTGGTGGGGGACAGTCTTCATCCTACTTTGGTGACTACTGAGTGGGACAGTCCCTGAATTGTCACCAAAAACAGTGATACCCTGAGGGATATGCTGAATTCTACCCTAGTTTGCTGGTTTTCTGTACTCTTTGTGGAAGGTTTCAGCTCTGGAAAAAGCACATGTTTCTTAGGAAAGTCATGCTGCATCTTAACAAGACTACTTTGAGTCGAGCATCTTCTCCACCCTCTGACCATCTGACTTCCCATGGGAAAAGCAGAGGTAGAACACAAGTGTTGCTGCAGCTGCCATGAGGGAAATGGCAATGTTTACCAGCTTGCCCAGGAAGCTGCAAGTTCACAGTCAGAGGTGGAAAACAGCATTTCCAGCAGCACACCAACAATGAGTAACTCAGTTAACTTTTCTGAAGGAGGAAGCAGCTTAAGAGCAGTGTCAGGAATCCATTTTGGTGCTTAGAACCCTGCCAGGTTCCCTGGGCTCAGCTCCCTGGACTCTGGTCCACTTCAACCCTGCTGTGAATCTGGCTTTCCACCACAAATGCACAGTGTTCTCACAGCACTTAAGGCACAAAAGAATGCTGCACAGGATTTGCAAGAAGGTTCCTGGTTGTGCAATGTCACTTTGGGATCATTCCTTGAATTCCTCTTGGTTTGGTCCAGCTCATTTTCTACTAAATGAGGAAATCAGATGCAGTCTCTTAACACTGCACTGGAAGGCATTGGACCATTGGATGGTGCTAGAATGGAGAGGACACTGGGGAGGATCAGGGAAATGCAGAGAAGCCTAATGGATCCTTCCTCTCTCTGTCTTCACCACTGAAGATAGACGACATAGCCAGTATAGCAAATATGAGATGTAGCCATCACTAATGGCAGTAACAACAGATATTCGATGTGGAACACCTCCTTGATCAATGCTTTCAGCCTCTCTTCAGTTTCCTCCCACTAACACAGCCCAACTTCCACAGCTGTTTCTTGCCTCTCACTTTGCGAAATAGATGGTGTCATCACTGCTCATAAGCCACATTTAGAATTTCATTAAACACAAAGTTCCCATTCAGTTCTGCTCTCCACCCCATGGACCTCCTTCTTTACTTGCCTTCTTGAATGGAGATGGTTCCTTCTGCACAGCGGACACAGTCATAGCAGCAAACAGGCTTTCCCTCCTGAGCCACCTTAGTGAATCCTGGGCGGCACCTCTGCACACACCTGGAATGGGGCAGGGGCTGAGCAGAAGGACAAGGAGCATGAAAGAAAATGTGGAGGAGTCCCTGTGCAGATATCTCTCACTGCAGTGGAAGCTCTGGTCACCAGATCAGCTAACTTTGACATGCTTCTTTTGGCCAAATGCACACCCCTTCCATTGAAACAATATCTTTTGGACATCCTAAACTATAGGAAATGTCACACATATTGCTGATATTCCATAAGAGAAGGGACAATTTATATCTCTAGTGTTTCCTTGAAGGCATTTCCTGAGTCAGGAGGTGGCCGCTAGCCATTATTGCAGAGCAGCAGCATCCTAGATGCATAACTACAGAACTAATTGGTGCTGGTGACAGGAGGAAATGACCAGGATGGGAGAGTATTAACTAAGAAACAGGACAAGTCAGGGAGACACATGTACAGAGTCATGCATGGTGTGAAAACGTGGACAGGGAGACCTGTGTCTCTGTCAAGAGACAGGGACTCCTCTGTTCATACCTTCAAAGCCACATTGCAGAACTTTCTTTAGTGACCAAAATGTTTTCCAAATGCATAAACACCCCAAATGTATTTCTGAGCATGCACCAAATCATTTCCTGAACCCAATCTAGTATTCACTTCCAGGACATCTTCTGAGCAAGCCATCTCTTTGAGTGAGGCCTTCTGAAAACAAGCACACCTCCTCTCTGCACACCAATCCTCTAATTGGGCTGCCCTCTTTTACTGACACCATGTCCAGACACTGGTTCCAGGAGCCAGGGCCACTGTGTCTGTGTCTGAGAAGCTCCCCGGCACTGAGTCCCCTCCCATCGACTATTCTCAGGGAGTGCCAGCCATTGGGGGCTGGACATTGAGATAAGTGACTCCTCTTCTGTCTTCTGTCCTCTCAGGATCCTGGCATGGCCCACCTCCCCAGATCTCCTCCTGCTTCTCTTCAATTCACTTCTTCCTCTCACTACTCTTCTGGAGACCAGGCACTCCCAAGACCTCTAGCCAGCACATACATAATGTACCCACACTATGGGGTGCCTGTAATGCCCCTGGCATGCATCATGTAAAGCAATTAACCCACAGTGTCGTACCAACTTTTCCCTTTACCGTGTTCTCACAAGGAGACGGGTCCAGGCAGCCTGGCGAGCCATTGCTTTAGCTTAACTATTGATGCTCTGCCGTGTTTCCATAACTGAGCTGTTTCATTTCATTGTGGTAAGTTTACCTTTTATTTAATTCATGTATTTCCCTTTATACAGCTCAATGGAAGAAGTACTTAATAGAAAAGACAATTGGAAAGAAATAATTTGTTCTTTGGTTCATTCAGCCCCCTGTGCTTTGTCATGTTGTATGAACCCCAGATCATGGTTTCCATGGTCTGGGTGTGCAAGTGTGACAGACTGTCCCAGAAAGAGCAGCAACTGCGAAAGGCACTCCGGTCATCCAGCCTCAGTGCTCAGACCAATAAGGAAGAAGTCAGTGACAAAGGCTGAGAGTGATGCACCTTAGGATTGAATTTCAGTTACAAGAGCAAGTGGGGTACATGCT
This sequence comes from Varanus salvator macromaculatus, assembly GCA_023646645.1. Classification (NCBI taxonomy): domain Eukaryota; kingdom Metazoa; phylum Chordata; class Lepidosauria; order Squamata; family Varanidae; genus Varanus; species Varanus salvator. The sequence goes on along the minus strand of JAIXND010000721.1, from coordinate 4,283,176 downwards.
TACAATGGGAGGACTGAGTGGAGAAGATTAAAACTCGATTATCAATGGATTATCTCATGGTGAAAAACTGATGTGTGGGTATCCATGTTATTTGCTATATAATTTGGCTACACCATTAAGTGAAATAATTTCTCACTGTTTGCTTTGCATCTCAAAGAGATGATCCTTGGCTCATGGCCTGGCATTTGCTGGTGAGGTAGGAAATCACCTCCCTGAAACAGGGGAGAAGCCCTGGCAGTGAGTGCAAAATGCCGGGACTCAGAGAAGCAATGTTCTGCAGAGGGCCACTCCTTCTGTCCCTCTTCATAGGCATTCCATCCCTGGGGAGCTCATCAGAGTCAGCAGGTGGTTGCTGGAATGAGACCCAAGAAGCAATTCCACCTACCTCCTTGTCCCCCTCAGGCCCCACCAAGACATCCTCCTGGATGGTGAACCTGAGGTCACCAGAACCCCATCTTTCCATGCTCCCAAACTTCACTCCAACCACAGTGTCATTGGGCAGCCGCTCCCAGTTCACGAGGTCCATGTCAGCCACCAGGTCTCTATCCTCATCCCAATGCACTCCCTTCATGGCAGAAGTATTGGAAATCTGGGGGTTTCTCAGGAAAGGGTGCAGCTGGAATGGTAGGGGAAACACCAGCATTTAGCTAATATGAAAACTCACCTCGTGGCTCAGTCCTGTCCTGAATCCAGCTGCAAATATATTGTCCCATTCACAAGCAGAAGGTGGCAGAAGAACGACAATATTGCGAGCTCATGAACTGCAGATGCTAAAGCTAACCTTCAGGTTTCACTTGTATAAGTGATAAATATTAGACACTATTTGGAGTGTGGGGAGATGGTGGAAATCTGTAATCTGAGGTCTCACCACCAGACAAGCCAAACTGCCCATTATGGGAACTGTTAAAATCAGTGTATTGTCAGGTATGCAAACTGTCCAGAAAGATCCATTCCTAAGGGAATAATTATAAACATGGAAGTGGGAGGATCTTGGTAATTAGTGAGTGCCATCAAGTCTTCTCCCATTTTTGGCAGCCCTATGGATGAAAGTCCTCCCAAACTACCGTTCCTTCGCAACCCTGCGTAGCCCTATGTATTCAAGGATGCAGCATCTTTCAAGGAGTCACTCCATCTAATTTGGAGCCTGGTCCTTCTTCTGCCTGTGACTTTGTGCAGCATGGCTGTCTTCTCCAAGGGGCGCTGCCTTCTATGGATCTTTGCAATGCTTGACAGCTCCAGTTTTGTCTTCTGGGGAAAATTTGGGCTTGGAGGAGAAAGCTCAACCAAGCAGGCCAGGATGCTGCGTAGGTCAACTTTGGACTGCACTGTAGGTGGGCATTCACCAGAAGTCCTTTCTCAGGATCCTAAGGAGAGTGTTGCTAACTGGGGCTGGTCCACACTCAAGAGAAGTCACACCAAGCACTTTGTGGAGTATATTTTGGGTAAGATTTGGAAGCAACAACAGGTGAACAAGATGCCTCACTCCAGTATGAAAGGAGAGGGGAGAAAATGAGGCAGATGCAGAGGGCTTGAGCCAGGGCTGGAGAATCTGACCAGTACATGGAGTTTCTCAAGGGGGTTTGCCAGATCAATTCCCAGCTTTACATCTCACTTCTAAGATGGGCATTTTCTCACAGTCCAATTTTCGGACAACCGGTTTATAATTGCACCGCTGGTCATTCAATGCAGTTGAAATGCTTGATAGGAAAGGGAATACCTGCCATGGCTGCAACCTTTGACTGTCCCACTTGCTACCGCCTTGCTCTGGCCTCCTCTTGGCTCTTGCTGCAAGAGCAGCATCCAAGGCCCAGGCTGCAGCCTGGACAGTCTTGGAAATTGTGTAGCTGTCCTGGGACAGAATTCTCACCATGTCTTCTTCCATCAAGGCCTCTGGTTGTTCCTTCTCTCTGCATCTTGTCCAACCTTTCACAGATAATGCTTGCTTTGAATAGGTGCACTCAAACACTTTCTCCACAAGCTGCTGGACAAAAGAGGAAAAGAGCTGAAAATCACCTTTCTGAGTCCTCTTTTTTGGTGCTATAAGGAAAGAAAATATACCATACGTGGATGGAAGATTACTACGATTACTCAACTCAAAGGTGATGTCCCACACAGCTGTTATGATCCAGATTTTCCCTGAAGTAGGTCCCACAACCTGGCAAATGTGTTGATGCATGGCATAGATTGCATTTAAGAAAGAATTGTTCTCTTCACAACAAACAAAAACATTGACAAGTCCCAGACTGAGAAAGGCAGACCGATGAAATCGTACTCTTTCTGTAAAAAACCTGGGGATGGTTTGTGTGAGGACAACACAAAGGCCATTCCTCTTGAGCTCTGGTGTCAAGGTTCTCCTGAACCTCTCTCCATGGATGGTGTCTTCGGCAACCAGACCAACCAGTGTCCATCTGAAATGCAGGATCAATTTAACAATCCTTGAATTCTGGGTCGTGTCTTTGGGGATCATCGGATGGAAAAAGGGCACCCGAGCTGTCTTTCCTGGAACAAGGGGAAGAAAACCATAGTTGACCTGGGAGAGAGAGGAAGAGGTTAGCATTGTGCTTTGTGTCAGTCCAATGTCTACATACATTTTACCCCAGCGGTAAATCTGACAGGAGAATTCCTGGTCAGTCAAAGGAGGGAAGGCAAGTCATGGGATACAAGAAGGACACTTTGCCAGGCCAGCCCAACACTGCTCTGCCTCTCATACCTGGCAGAGCATCCCATGGGTTCCTCCTCCATTGTTTCATCCCCCCAGCAGCCAGGTTGGCATTGCTGAAGGGGTCCTGATCCCTTCTGCATGGAGACTGAGTTTGCTTTGAGTCACCTGCTCTGGGAACTTATGATACTATGTTTTGACAGTCTGCAAGCCGCACACCCATCCACCCACAGGTGATGTTCTCCTACTCATATCCCTCAGAAAGTGACTCTGATAAAGGCGATGACAGATTTCTGTTACTTGGCAAGGCAGCACTGATACCTCACCCCCTCGAGCTTTGCTCATTGCCTTTCAAACTGCCTGAGACAACAGCTTAACTCTGCCTGATGGCACCAAAGAGATTTGGACATCTCTTGGTGTGAGCACTGCAGTGTGTTGTTCACTGGAAGCTCAGGAACTCCCATGATTCAGTGAGACTGGCTGATACAATCACACAACATCAGTTGCATTGCACTCTGCTGATGCTGTTGCCATTCAAAGCCTTAAATGGCTCAGGACCCAAATGCCTGAGTGATGGCCTTCTTCCATACTCACATATTCATGCCTGAACCAGCAAGGAAATGAGGAGGTAAATAATTGACCTTGTTTCAGAGCAAAGCTTACCCCATAGCCTTTAGCAATGGCTGGAGAATTTCTGACTGGAGTCATGGAAGAAGGCCCCCTGTAATGGGGCTCAGAGTCTGCCAGAGGACACTGGCTGACCTGGGCTTGACAGAGTAAACATAAAGTTGGACAGATGAGATAGAGAGATTTTCCTGATCCAGTGATTTTCCTTTTACATCCCACTGTTTAATTTTTTTTAATACAATGAAAGGAAGACACCAAGCTTAGAATCAATAATGAGATGCTAAGCCTCCTGGAACTTTGTATGATTAACCTATGAGTACACCTGAACATCGACATCTTAGGAATCAGTGAACTAAAATGGACAGGCATGGGTGAATTTAGTTCAGATGACCATCAGGTATACTACTGCGGGCAAGAATCCCTCAGAAGAAATGGAGTAGCCTTCATAGTCAATAAAAGAGTAGGGAAAGCAGTACTGGGATACAATCTCCAAATGACAGAATGATCTCAGTTCGAATCCAAGGCAAACCATTCAACATCACAATAGTCCAAGTCTATGCCCCAACCACTGGTGCTGAAGAGGCTGAAGTTGACCGGTTCTATGAAGGCCTACAACACCTGCTAGAATTAACTCCAAAAAATGATGTCCTTATCATCATGGGGGATTGGAATGCTAAAGTAGGAAACCAAAAGATAACCGGAATAACAGGCAAGTTTGGCCTTGGAGTACAAAATGAAGCAGGACACAGGCTGGTAGAATTTTGTCAAGAGAATACGATGGTCATAACAAACACTCTTTTCCAACAACCCAAGAGACGTCTCTACACATGGACATCACCAGACGGTCAACACAGAAATCAGATTGACTATGTGCTCTGCAGCCAAAGATGGAGAAGTTCTATACAGTCAGTAAAAACTAGACCAGGAGCTGACTGTGGCTCAGATCATGAGCTTCTGGTGGCAAAATTGAGGCTTAAGTTGAAGAAAGTAGGGAAAAGCACTAGGCCACTCAGGTATGACCTAAATCATATCCCTGATGAATATACAGTAGAGGTGACAAATAGATTTAAGGAATTAGATCTGATAGACAGAGTGCCTGAAGAACTATGGACGGAGGTTCGCAACATTGTACAAGAGGCAGCAACTAAAACCATCCCAAAGAAAAAGAAATGCAAGAAAGCAAAATGGCTGTCTGAGGAAGCTTTACAAATAGCTGAGGAAAGAAGGGAAGCGAAAGGCAAGGGAGAAAGAGAAAGATACAAACAATTGAATGCAGAATTCCAGAGAACAGCTAGAAGAGATAAGAATGCCTTCCTAAATGAACAGTGCAAAGAAATAGAAGAAAACAATAGAATAGGGAGGACCAGAGATCTCTTCAAGAAAATTAGAGATATGAAGGGAACATTTCATGCAAAGATGGGCATAATAAAGGACCAAAATGGCAGGGACCTAACAGAGGCAGAAGAGATTAAGAAGAGGTGGCAAGATTACACAGAAGAACTATACAAGAAAGAGCTTAACATCCCTGATAACCACGATGGGGTGGTCCCTGACCTCGAGCCAGACATCCTGGAATGTGAAGTGAAATGGGCCTTAGGAAGTCTGAGCAACAACAAAGCTAGTGGAGGTGACAGCATTCCAGCTGAGCTATTCAAAATCCTGAAAGACAATGCAGTTAAAGTGCTACACTCAATATGCCAGCAAATTTGGAAAACTCAACAGTGGCCACAGGGTTGGAAAAGGTCAGTTTACATTCCGATCCCCAAGAAGGGCAATGCCAAAGAATGTTCAAACTACCGCACTATTGCACTCATTTCACATGCTAGCAAAGTGATGCTCAAAATCCTACAAGCTAGGCTCCAGCAGTATGTGGACCGAGAACTACCAGAAGTACAGGCAGGATTTCGAAGAGGGAGAGGAACTAGAGATCAAATTGCCAACATACGCTGGATCATGGAGAAAGCCAGGGAGTTCCAGAAAAAGATCTACTTCTGCTTCATTGACTACGCTAAAGCCTTTGATTGTGTGGATCACAACAAATTGTGGCAAGTTCTTAAAGAGATGGGAGTACCAGACCATCTTATTTGTCTCTTGAGAAACCTATATGCAGGTCAAGAAGCAACAGTGAGAACTGGACACGGAACCACTGATTGGTTCAAAATTGAGAAAGGAGTTCGGCAAGGCTGTATACTGTCACCCTGCCTATTTAACTTATATGCAGAGCACATCATGAGAAAGGCAGGGCTAGATGAATCACCAGTTGGAATCAAGATTGCTGGGAGAAATATCATCAACCTCAGATATGCAGATGATACCACTCTCATGGCAGAAAGTGAAGAGGAACTAAAGAGCCTCTTGATGCGGGTGAAGGGGGAGAGCGCAAAAGTTGGCTTGAAACTCAACATTAAGAAAACTAAGATCATGGCATCTGGTCCTCTCACTTCCTGGCAAATAGATGGGGAAGAAATGGAGGTAGTGACAGATTTTATTTTCCTGGGCTCCAAGATCACCGCAGACGGGGACTGCAGCCAAGAAATTAAAAGACACTTGCTTCTGGGGAGGAAAGCTATGGCAAATCTAGATAGCATACTAAAAAGCAGAGACATCACTCTGCCAACAAAAGTGCATATAGTCAAGGCTATGGTTTTCCCAGTTGCAATGTATGGCTGTGAAAGCTGGACAATAAGGAAGGCTGAGTGCAAAAGGATTGAGGCCTTTGAGTTGTGGTGCTGGAGGAGACTCCTGCGAGTCCCTTGGACCGCAAGGCGATCAAACCGGTCAGTCCTAGAGGAGATCAACCCTGACTGCTCTTTAGAAGGCCAGATAGTGAAGATGAAACTCAAATACTTTGGCCACCTAATGAGAAGGAAGGACTCCCTAGAGAAGAGTCTAATGCTGGGAACAATAGATGGCAAAAGAAGAAGGGGACGGCAGAGGATGAGGTGGCTGGATGGAGTCACAGAGGCAGTTGGTGTGAGCTTGGGTGGACTCCTGGGGATGGTGGAGGACAGGAGAGCCTGGAGGAATGTTGTCCATGGGGTCGCGATGGGTCGGACTCGACTTCGCGACTAACAACAACAACAACAACAACACCTGCAGAGAAGTGGCCTGTGATAATGGGCTGAATTGGAGGCAAGCATAGCTCACACCTGCAGTACCTTCACCTTCAGCAGAAACTCTTTCCAGGATCAGTTTGTCCCTCATAAAAGCTGCCCTTTGCCTCCAGCCTCTTTCTGTGGACCTCCACAACCCACTTTTCAGTGCCTGAAGAGATTTCAGATGCAAATTACTTAGATTTCAGATGAAGAACCCACAGTTCTCCATCATTACCTGTGGAACTTTGTAGATGTCCAACATGTTAGAAATCTGGAAGGAGATGTCGGCATCAGAGTCCTCAAGAATCACCAGTACTTCACTCCCTCTCCCACAGCTATAGTTGGGAACATTTGCCCGACCAGAAGAGAGCAGGTGCAGTATGGCGTCCGAAGTCATCTTGGCATCAAAATAGTTGTCATGGATGCTGAAGCCCAAGGTGAGGTTGGGCAAGAGGCTGGGGTTCCAGTGGATCTCCTGAGCAGCAAAGAGGAAGGAGAGGATCTTCCAGGACTTTTGGCTTAATTCCCTGCACAATTAGCGAATGGAAACATGCAGTGGATATTCAGAATGTGCTTCACTGGGCCCAGTTGCTTTCCTGACAATACAAAACTCTGGCCTTATCTTTGGACCCTTCCTACTTGCTGCGCAAGGAACCTGAATTGAAGCTGCAAGTGCAGCAGTTGATTCTCTGAAAAGTGTGTGTGTTTACAAAAAGACATTTTTTTTTTTTTTTTAAATCACATTTAGGAAGGAATGCAGGCAGGCAGGCAGGCAGGCAGGCAGGAAATGCCCAGTGGAGGAAAGGACCTTACATGGGAAAGGACTGGCCTAAGAGCAGTGTCTGTGTCTGCCCGTGGGGGACAGCAAAGTGAGCACCACCACTGCCTCCCTTGGCAGCATCAGGGAATCCCAGTGTTGCAGCCTGCAAGAAAATCCACTCAGATCCACAGGGAGACCTCTGTGTGACAACCCTCAGCAGTTTTGTTGGAGAGACCACCCAAGAAAAGCCCCTCTGCAGAGGGAAACCTACAACATCACTGCCGGGTAGAGGAGCACAAACAAAATACAAATTTCCAGACCATACACAGAGTGTTTTACAGGTTTCTAGTCACATACCCAGGAACAGGGCAGAGGAAAGAAACAGTACGTAATAGACAATGTATTCATGAACAAAACAATGGGAAGAAACTGCAGAGGGGTGCAACATGATGGTAACGTGAATATCAGTGACTACAGTGTATTGATACAGCCAAGATAAAGGCACATGAGTCATTTCAAGTTTTGGGTGTGGGTATTAAGTTGCCAACACAGGAATTTCAACAGAACAGCAAGAACTAATTGCTGATGCCCAACAGATGACAGAATAAAAGCAATCCTTCATGCAGTGAAATGCAGAAGCAAACAATGTAACAGGTTAAACTTTGCAACTAAATGTAGCAGCCACCTCAGGTGAGCTCCATCTCTTAAAGGAACAAATGTATAATAAAGCTTCAGGGGAAAAGGAGATCTATTTGGAGTTTCTCAATAGCAGAATTGGCAGCAGCAGGGGTCAGACCCCAGGAAGGGCCAGGAAAAGCCATGAGTGTATGTAACGCTTACTAATAGGAATTGGCCCAGTGCAAATGGTGAATCTGGATCACTGTCAGCTGAGGGAATTCCCTCCAAATCTATCAGGTAGGAAAAGTAGGAATGTGCCCTTCTTGAGCAGTATGACTGTGCAGTGCCTTTCAGAATGGGAAGCATGACAGATAGAGCAGCAAACAATCTTCCTCCCTTGAAAACCTGAACAACTTTCATTAAGTCCTGGGAGACAACTACACCTTCCTCTAATGCATTTAATATCAGATCTAATAACATAAATACAGATTAATAAATGTGTCTGCTGTGCCCAGGCTAGAATTCTTGGTCCTTTGCAGAATGACTGCACTGCAGAGCCAGCCTCTTGGACAGAAACAGCTGGTTCTGCAGGGAGTGAGACCTTCCTGTGATACTTGCCAGATTGCTTCTGCAAAGGCAAGCAAATTGAGTCCTCGCCCGGAGCACCACAGAATGGTACATTAGGCATAGCCTGTGAAAGCAGAAGAGAGTGGAGTAGCGGGCAGTCCCTCCTCATTGCACAATGACTTGCCTGTAGAGAGTGCTGCTGGTGTGGGGCAGTGTGAAAATGGTGTCATTGGAGAAATATGCATTGGTTGCTGTGACGACTCCACCAAGGAGGTAGTCCCCAGGTCGGTCATAGCTGGCAGGATCCAGCCTGCCTCTTGGCAATGCCAGGGGACAGTTTTCCTGGGGCTGCGTCCCGCAGGTTGCTTGGGGCAAGAGCAGCAGCAGCAGCAGAATCGTGGCAATGCCTGGCCCATCCTCCATCTCACAGCCTACTTCTCACCCCAGGACCCCGGCCAGCTAACCTGAAGAAACCAAGCCCTCTCCAAGGCTGCAGCTTTGGTGGCTTCCTATTGATGGAGACAAGATGGCCAGGACTCCACAGCTGAAGTGGGCTGGTCAGCAGAGGGCTCCCAGCCTGCACTGTCCTCCTCTCCTGCTCCAAGTCTCCCATGAAGCACCCAGTCATGCTGGAGGTATTCATCTGCCTGCTCTTTCAGATGCCCAGGCAAGGCATGCCCTACAGTAGCTGGTGATCGTGATGTTTATGTCACAGGCAACCTCAGAAAAATCCCATGGTAGAAGAGAGAAAATCACCATGTTTTTTTTAATTGCCCATGGAAGGAACACCTCTGAGGGAAACAAGTTTGTGGAAACTTCCAAGCCTATCTTCCTACAAACTTGGATGACCAAGGAGGCAGCTGAGCTTGGATGAGCCTTCATGAGATAAAGCACATTCACCTGGGCCAGGATCAGGAGAGCCTGAGGGGATGGGCAGGGCCATGAATTGGAGAGGTCAAGAGAGGCTAAATGGGTTAGAATGCCCACAAAGGTCCCTCAGTTCATAAGATGGGGCAACCTCCCCAGACCTGGGGACCTCACCGCAGGCTGCATGACGGCAAACAGGCTTCCAAGGGAGTGAGACAACAGCCGAGACAGGGATGCTGTTGATGCCATCCAGAGCTTTGCGCAACTGCCTTCCTGCCTGAGGTGGTCTTTCTGGTGGCCCTCCATTCCCTTAAGCTGCCTATGTTGGGGGCGTCTCATTCCCACTTTGGTCCCCTTTCTTGGGCAGCTCAGACTTTGCAACTTCGATCAAAATGGGGGTATATGGAACAGAATTTTTGTGCAGTGCTTGTGAGGCTGCAAGGAGCCAGCGAGCTGTAGTTTTCAATGCCACTTCCAAGTCCTCTTAAAAACACAAGAAGGGCCCAGCTGGATCAAGCCAGGGGTACATCCATTGCCTTGGATTGTGGAAGGAGCATAAAGAGATTTATTGATGTCTCCTTGAGGAGTTTGTGCAAACTCCCTTTAAAGCCACTCAAGTTGTGACCTTCACCACATTTTTCAGAAATAATTCCAAAGGTTAATTCTGCATTCTTTGAAGAAGGTCTTCCTTGGAACTGGCCTGGACCTCCCACCCATCAGCTCCATGGATGACTCCTTTGTGTTCAGGTAGTTTGTCAGAGAGGGAAAAATGTCCCCCTCTCCACTTTCTCCACAAAAGGCTTCATTTTAAAAACCACCATGACATCTCCCTCATTCTCACTTTTCCCTAAGCTAAACTTTCCGAGCTGTTTTGGTCTCTCTTCAGAGGGAATTTTCTCAAATCCCTTCACTATTTCGGCTATCATTCCCTGCACTTTTCCAAACTCTATAATGTTATTTCTCAGGTAAGGCAGCCAGAACATAATGAAATATTCCAAGTGTGGTCACACCAATGATTTGTATAATGGAAGTAGGATGGTGCTAGTTCTATTTTCTATTCCTAGTTATGCCTGGCATGGGCTTTCTCTTTTTCACAGCAGCTGTGCACTGGGCCAACATTTTCATCAATGCATCCACTATTGCCCCAAGATCCTTCCTTGCTCAGTCATTGCTTTCTCACATCCCATCCTGAAGGGATTCCTGAAGAAACCCTGAAGCTGGGAATTTTGCCCCAACATGCATCACTCCACACTTGCTTATATTGAACTTAAATTGCATCTGCCAGCAAGATGTCTATCTTCCCAGCATGGAGATACTGCTTTGTTGCTCCTCACAACTGTTTTTGGTTCTACACACCCTAAATATTTCAGTGTCCACAGTGAAAATTGCCACTTTACTGCTTCCTCCTAATTCAAGCACTTCTGTGTGTAAGAATGAGCAAGTTTGTCACAGTGTGCACTGGTTCCTGAAGGCCAAAGACCCAGAAGAAAATGAAGAATGAAAGAACATGATGGGACTGACCAGAATGAGAAAACTGAGAGGCCGGGAGTGGTTGGAGAAAGGAACATAACAGATAAGATAAGCCCACACTGCACCATCCAGAGAGACAATACAATGTGATGAGAGGGTGTGTGTTCGAGATAAGGACCAGCAGGTTCTGTGTGTCAGCTCTACTCAGAGGAGTTCACTGTTTGATCCTGTTGGACTATGCTGACAGCATCAACTTAAAGTTATAAAATGACTGGGCTTTCCAGCTCCCGTGTGTGTCAGAACAGCACAGTTACTGGTCACCCAAGTCCTGATGGATCTCTGAGAGGGACTATTGGCTGTGAGTATGAGTGTTGCATGAATGCGAGTGTGCATGAGGACTCTTGATCTTGTTGCTGACGATTGCTAAATTTGTATGCTTATACTTTTGCATTCTTTATATCATAGAATAAATGTTACATGCACAGTGTTTAAAACCAGATCTGGCATTCAGTCTATGACAAGGACTTTCCTTGGAAACCTGAAAGTCTCCTCTTTACTGAATCAAGGACTGCTTTATGATGGTCACAACTTTACTAGCTGAACTCTTCACAAGAGACATAAATCAACTGGCAGAAGTACTCTCAGAACCACTGGCTGTTCTCCTAGAGAACTCATGCAGGGCAGGAGAAGTGCCAGAAGGAGGGAGAAGGTTGTTTACCCATCTTCAAGAAAGGCAGAGAAGAATATCCTGGGAACCACAGACCAGTCAGACTAACATCAATCTGAGGAAACATTTTGGAGCAGATTAGAAAGCAGTTAGTCTGCAAACACCTTGAAAGCAGTGCAGTGATTTCTAGAAGTCACCATGGACTACTCAAAAATAAATCCTGCCAAACTAATCGATTTCATTTTTTGATTTTGTAACCTTCATGGTGGACTTTGAGAATGCTGTGAATATAATCTCTCTTCACTTGAGCATAAGATTTTGACAAACTGCCCCATGATCTCCTGATTAAGAGACATTGTCATGGCCAGATCGCTTCCTTGTGAGATTTCAACTGATGGCCTCTTTCCCCCTCTGTAAGGGGTCAGAACCTAGGCTTAGGGCCAGGGGTCAGACTAGATGGCCTGGGAGACCCCTTATGACTCACTCTGTTTTTATATATCTAAAATGTTCTGCCCCCCAGGTCTAATAGATCACGATAGATTCCCAAGGGTTCTGGGGGAAATTCTGGTTGATATGGCTGATGTTCCTGTCAGTGCCCATGTTGCTCTGTGGAATGCAAAATGACCTGGGTGGTAGACATGATCACAACTAAATGTTCTCTCCCACCAAGCAGAGTTTATGCTGCTTCTTGGTATGTATCTGAACTATGGGCAATGAGCAGGCTGGGAGGTGACTAGCACACAGGTGGAGAAAAATCCATGCTGAATCTGGCCAAACACTTCTTAGAGCTCATTACTGAGCCTATGCTGTTGTGGTGAAGGAGAATTTTTCCTCTGCTTCCATTGCGTCCTCACAGTGTCATCCGGCAGAGCTTTTGCAGGGCCTCTTACATTCTGGGCCCAAGAAGTATCCTGTTGAACCCTTGGTGGTCTGTTGTGATGAATTTGTCCAGCACTTTAGAGATAAAGTTGATCAGATATGCCATGAGTTGGACTCCACAGTTAGTACTGCTCCTGTAGGGGAAGTGTCCAGAGCAGTGCCTGGTCCAATTTTGTTTATTTTATTTATTTATTTATTAACAGATTTATAGGCCGCCCCTTGCCACAAGCCTCGGAGCGGCTTACAAGGTTGGATAGGTTTCAGTTACTGGAGCCTGAGGATGTGGAGAAGGTGCTTGGACAAGTCTGATTCACCATCTGTTTACACAATCCTCACCCTGCATGGCTGATCACGAAAGCCAAGGATGGGGTGCAGACCTGGGTCTGGAAAGTTGTAAGTGCCTCTCTGAGGTAGGGTCTGGTTCCTGCTCCCTTGAAGTGGGTGGTCATTAGTCATCTCCTAAAGGAGGTGAACCTTGACCCAGATGTTGCCACCAATGAAAGACCAGTGGCTAATATCCCATTCTTGGACAAGGTGGTCAAGTTGGTGGTGGCCAGACAATTCCAGGCACTCTTGGACGAAATTGGCCATCTGGATCGATTCCAGTTGGGTTCCAGGACTGGTTTTGGAGCCAGAGTGACCTTGGCACTCTGTACGATGACCTGGGCCAGAAGAGGGTGTGCACCCCAGTTGGTTCTTCTGGGCCTCTCAGTGGCTTTTGATCCTATAGACCATGGAATCATTTTGGACAGGCTGGTTTAGTTGGGCCTGGATCCACTGCTTTGCAGTGGTTCTGCTCCTACTTGTCTGGCCAATACCAGAAGGTGGTGCTGGAGGATTTTGGCTCTGTGCCATGACATTTATGCCATCAAGTTCCACAGAGTTCCATTTTATCCCCCATGCTGTTTAACGTGTATATGAAACCACTAGGAGAGGTCATCTACAGATTTGGGCTGAGGAGTCATCAGTGCGCTGATGACACCCAGCTCTGCCTCTGTACATCTAACCTGCGTGGGGCAGTGGCTCTCATTAACCAGTGTCTGACTTGTGTTATGGGCTGGATGAGGGCCAATAAATTGAGGCTTAATCCAGACAAGATGGATATCTTGCAGGCAGGTGGTTCAGTTTTCCAGGTAAGTGATCTGCACCTTGTTCTGGATGAGGCTGCACTCCCACTAAAGGACAGGGTGCATAGCTTGGGAGTGCTCCTTCACCCAGAATTATCCTTGGCATTCCAGATGTCTGCCCTGCTGAGCAGCACTTTCCTCCAGCTCCATCTGGTCCATCAACTATGTCCTCACTTGGATGAGCAGAGCCTAGAGACGGGGACCCATGCTCTGGTAACCTCCCAATTGGACTGTTGTAATGTGCTCGATGTGGGGCTGCCCGTGAAGACAGTCTGGATACTTTGGCCCAGAAAAGAGCAGCCTGGCTTTTCATGGGGATTAGTAGACAGGCACATATGATACCAGTCCTTGATTTCACTGGCTTCCAATTGAAGTCCGTGCCCAATTTAAGCTGCTGATATAAAGCCCTGAATGGTTTAAGACCTGAGTATCTGAAGAAGCGTCTTCTTCCATATGTACCTGCCCACCCCCTAAGATTGGGTCAGAGGTCATTCTTTGGGAGCCATCTTTGAAGGAGGTTAAAAGAGTGACTACCCAGAGAGGGTCCTTCTTGGTGGTGGTGCCCTGTCTCTGGAACATGCTCGAGAGGTTTTCCCGGCACCGATGCTTTATTAATTTCAGCGCCAGGCCAAGACCTTTTTATTTTCCCAATATTATAAGAGCTGATTTGGTTTTAATATGGGTTTCATTTTGTTATTTACTGATGCAGCTTTTTATGAATGCTCTGCCATCCTGAGACCTCAATAAAGGACAGGATAGAAATGCTTTCTGTAAATCAATAATAATTAATCAGTTGAACTACCCCTCTCAGCTGTCCAGTTGCACCTTGAATGCCCCCAGTGTGGGTGAGCCCACCACCTCCCACAGTCAGTGGTGCCCTATTCATGCTTCTCTCACAATCAGAAAATTTTTCCTGATACCGAACCGGAATGTGGTTTGTTGTCATTCAAATTCATTGTTCTGTGTCCTGCACTCTGGGATGATTGAGAAGAGATCTTGTCCTTCCTCTTTGTGACAGCCTGTCAAGGACTTGTAGAGTGGGTCAGGAAATCTCAGTTGAGCAGAATGAGAGATCGTATGTTTGGATTGACACAAAGATGACAAGCTTGAACCTCAACAGTGTATTGACAAGTCATCCAGGAGCCCCTCTAACAAACACAACAGTGCTGCCAGGTAGTCAGTGGACCAAACTGACTATAAGTTGCCTGGACATATACAGAATGTTTTATAGGGTCTGGGTCATGTACAGAGTAGCGGGGGTGGTGATGAGAGAAGAAAGGTACATGGCAAGGAACAATAGAGGGACAAACAGAACAGTATAAAGTTAACACCAGAGAGGATGTTGCAGAAGGTTACAGCAATGTGGGGTGATTGGCAGTTAATGGTATGACAAACACATGAGCAATATGAATTATGACCAATCTCAGGTGTGGGTTGTGCATGCAGTGGAGATGACTGTATCAGGACAGGAAACGTGCATTCAGCGTTGCTCTTGGCAGGTAGTGAACTGGCTGGATACATTGATTCTACTTTAACTGCCCAGAAGCTCAGAAAAGTAGCGATTTCATCCTGTTAATAACTAGAGCTACTGGAAAGCATTCCTAAGAAGATTAAGTCTGCAACATTGCAATAGTGGCCTTGGTGTGGTTGTGTGCCTCATCTCTGGAGGAACGAAGGAATAATGGAGACTCCAGCACTGCTGGCTTTCCCATGCACTGGGAACCTGGCCAAAATGTTCTAGTCCTTTCTGCGGGAGAGGAGTGACAGAATATCAGTTTTCAATTTGCAAGGAGGCAGTGCTGGAGGCAAATGATTATTGAGGAACCCTTGGTAATAACATCCAAGCTTTTGCAAAAGGTTGAAGAATATGGTGATGTTACTGGGATGCAAATAAACAGAGAGAAGATGAAACTGTTAGTGAAAAATCTCACACTGGAGCAGAGAAAAACTCTGGTGGAACAAGTAGATCTTCAAATTGTTAAAAAGGTTAAATGTTTGGGAATTTTCCTTACAGCTAAATGCACTACACTGAAAGAAGATAACTATGATAAATTATTTAAGGAAATTAAGAGTGACCTGGAAAGATGGGCTAATTTGCCATTATCTTTGTTGGGAAGAATAGCAATAGTTAAAATGAATATGTTACCAAAGTTTTTGTTTTTATTCTGAACAATTCCCATAAAAATTGAAAAAAAAAATTTTGATGGTTTAAATACCCAAATTTTGAGATTTGTATGGAAAAAGAAGAAACCAAGGATTAAATTAAAAATGCTCCAGGAGGCCAAAGGGAATGGGGGTTTGAGTCTATCTGATTGGATTTTGTATTATCAAGCTTCTGTTTTAATGTGACTAAAAGAATGGATAACTTTAAGAAATAGAGAATTTTGTATCTTGAAGGTCATGACTTGCAGATGGGTTGGCATGCTTATATGTGGTATGAAAAGTGTAAGGTGCATGGTTGTTTTTTAAATCATTATATTGGGAAATCATTAATGTTGGTGTGGGAAAAGTGAAAGACAAAACTGTATATTAAATTACCAAGATGGCCTTCGGCTATGGAAGCTCTTGTATATCCAAATGCATTGAATTTTGATATGATTGTGAGATATGATGACATTTTGGATAATGATGGAGGTTTGAAACTGAATCAAGAAATACAAGAGCAAGGAATTAATATCTCTTGGTGGCACAAGGTCCAAATGCAATTGAGATATGTTAAAGACTATAGAACGAGGGGTTTCTATAAGGAGCTAACAACATTTTACCACGTGATTCTTAAATCAGATTTGAAAAAAATTAAAAGATTGTATTTCTATTGGATAGGAGAATGGAAGATGAACAGGTTAAGGAAACTATGATAACGTTGGTACAAAATTTTGGATACAATATCAAGTTAAAGAAATGGCAAAAGCTGTGGGAAAGAAATATTAAAGTAACATTTGTTGTTGTTGTTGTTAGTCGCGAAGTCGAGTCCGACCCATCGCGACCCCATGGACAACATTCCTCCAGGCTCTCCTGTCCTCCACCATCCCCCGGAGTCCACTCAAGCTCACACCAACCACCTCAGTGACTCCATCCAGCCACCTCATCCTCTGCCGTCCCCTTCTTCTTTTGCCATCTATTGTTCCCAGCATTAGCCTCTTCTCCAGGGAGTCCTTCCTTCTCATTAGGTGGCCAAAGTATTTGAGTTTCATCTTCACTATCTGGCCTTCTAAAGAGCAGTCAGGGTTGATCTCCTCTAGGACTGACCGGTTTGATCGCCTTGCGGTCCAAGGGACTCGCAGGAGTTTTCTCCAGCACCACAACTCAAAGGCCTCAATCCTTTTGCACTCAGCCTTCCTTATTGTCCAGCATTCACAGCCATACATTGCAACTGGGAAAACCATAGCCTTGACTATACGCACTTTTGTTGGCAGAGTGATGTCTCTGCTTTTTAGTATGCTATCTAGATTTGCCATAGCTTTCCTCCCCAGAAGCAAGCGTCTTTTAATTTCTTGGCTGCAGTCCCCGTCTGCGGTGATCTTGGAGCCCAGGAAAATAAAATCTGTCACTACCTCCATTTCTTCCCCATCTATTTGCCAGGAAGTGAGAGGACCAGATGCCATGATCTTAGTTTTCTTAATGTTGAGTTTCAAGCCAACTTTTGCGCTCTCCCCCTTTACCCGCATCAAGAGGCTCTTTAGTTCCTCTTCACTTTCTGCCATGAGAGTGGTATCATCTGCATATCTGAGGTTGTTGATATTTCTCCCAGCAATCTTGATTCCAACTGGTGATTCATCTAGCCCTGCCTTTCTCATGATGTGCTCTGCATATAAGTTAAATAGGCAGGGTGACAGTATACAGCCTTGCCGAACTCCTTTCTCAATTTTGAACCAATCAGTGGTTCCGTGTCCGGTTCTCACTGTTGCTTCTTGACCTGCATATAGGTTTCTCAAGAGACAAATAAGATGGTCTGGTACTCCCATCTCTTTAAGAACTTGCCACAATTTGTTGTGATCCACACAATCAAAGGCTTTAGCGTAGTCAATGAAGCAGAAGTAGATGTTTTTCTGGAACTCCCTGGCTTTCTCCATGATCCAGCGTATGTTGGCAATTTGATCTCTAGTTCCTCTCCCTCTTCGAAATCCTGCCTGTACTTCTGGTAGTTCTCGGTCCACATACTGCTGGAGCCTAGCTTGTAGGATTTTGAGCATCACTTTGCTAGCATGTGAAATGAGTGCAATGGTGCGGTAGTTTGAACATTCTTTGGCATTGCCCTTCTTGGGGATCGGAATGTAAACTGACCTTTTCCAATCCTGTGGCCACTGTTGAGTTTTCCAAATTAGCAACCTCATATAAAGGAAACTTGTATAAAATGTTTTATAGGTGGTATTTTTCACCAAATAGATTAGCTAAGATGTTTCCAAATATGTCAAATGGATGTTGGAAATGTAAACACAAACCGGCTACTTTTTATCATATGTGGTGAACCTGTGATAAGGCAAAAAAAGTACTGGATTAAAATACACAAATGGCTTGAGGGAATGTTAGAAAAACCTCTAATATTTAAACCTGAAGTTTTCTTATTAGGCATTGTACCTGATGATGTTCGTAATCAAGCAATGTGTTTGATTCTGCATGTAATTACTGCAGCAAGGATTGCATTTGCCCGACATTGGAAGAGTGAAGAGCCACCTACTGATGAACTGATTTTTAAAAAGATCTTGGACTGTGCTGAAATGAACAGATCGACTTTGTCTCTGAAGGAGAAAGAAGATATTGACGTCTATCAAACTTGGAATTCCTTTTATTGGCTAGAGAAATGGAACTATGCATAGATTTAAATATGTTTGTTTATTACCATAAAAAGAAAAAATATGGGGGGCTGACCCAGTAGGTCTGATGCATTTGATGATTGACACTTTTTAGTTTTTTTTTTTTCTGTTAGGTTTGTTAATTAGTAAATAATAATATAACTTATTTTTTTTTTAAACAGGTAAAACAGAAGGGCTGAACACAAGAAAGGAGAAGACAAACCTACGGGAAAGGAAGAGATTTGCAACTCTGAGGGGTGCCTTAAAGGACTGCCCCATCTGCATCTCTTTGGGATGTAAGACCGAAGATCAGAGCAGGAGCCCACCTTGAGTCTGCTGCTGCTCTTACAGGTTCCGCTTGTGGCAGCCACATCATGGCAGGGCATCCTCTCATCTTGTCCTGGCAGCAGCCGGGTCCCCCACAGGAGCAAGAAGCAGCTCTTCATTGCCTGCCTGGACTTCTGTGAGCAGGACCTCCCCCTCTTCCCCAAAATAAGTTGAATGAACATCAGTCAGATTAAGGGTTAGAGTGTTGCATAGTTCAAGATAACTTAATGGCCTTGGTCTGCCCTGAGAAATTCTCTTCTCCATCTCTCTCCACTCTTCTTCCCTTCCCTCTCAGCCTCCTCACATCTCTTACACATCCTTCTTATCTCCTCACAGTCCAGCCCACAGTCACCATCTCCCCCACCAAGGACAACCTCCTCTCCCCCTGAACCCTGCTGCTCTTCACTGCAGCCAGTTTCTACCCCCAGGAGATTGAGGTCCAGTGGCTGAAGAGGTGGGAAGTGACGGAGGGGGTCTTCTATGGAGAGGAGCCCCACAATGTTGACTGGACATACCAGACTCAGGTGATGCTGCAGGCACCCACCCCCACAGCATGGAGATGTCTACAACTGGCAGGTGGAGCACACCAGCTTGGAGTTGCCCATCACCAGGCAGTGGGGTATGGCCCATCTCCCTGCTTTTCCAGGGGGCTACTCCTGGGAACTGAGCAGACATTTTCCATCCCTGAGCTGGTTGTGATTTTTTTTTTTTTTTTTTTTGTGGGGTGGAGAGACTTCAGGGGTGTCCATCCTGGAAGGCTAAGTCTGCAGCTATACTGGTTGCTGATTTTCTGTGTCAATATACATAATTTGTACCAGTACTGAGTGTGATTATTCTTCAAAAGATCAAACTAATTTTATAATATTTGCATTCTCCCTGTATCTATTTCAAGCATTGTTCCCATGTTCATGTTAAAAAATTAGTTGAGCTTTCACACTTCCCCATGCATCTGCAATGAAACACACATGGGGTTTCTGCAGCATCTGCTCTCCAGCTGGGCAAGTTGTCACAAGCAGAGTGCAGGATGTTGCAGATGGGATTCTGGCCCTCCTTGCAATTCTCAGACCCTTGGTACTTTGTTATCCACACCTGTTTTATTAGCATTAACTCTCTAAGGATTTGTCTCTGACAGTTGCCTTTGCCATGCATATCAGTCTCAAGGACAAAGTGGTACAGTGTCTCACACCCAGGGGCAAAAACACCAGGGCATAAATGCCTCCTGCTTCACTGGAGTTTGGGGTGGGGCTGAGGGCAGGTGAGGAGGGTGCTGTGAATGTGAGCATTTTCTGTTCTCCTCTCCTTTGTGGCTGCAGACTTGACTGGCCGGGCTCTGTCCATATTTCTAAGGGGTAGAAGTCCCACCTTGTGAACCTACTCCCGTTCCTCCTGCAATGAAGTCACCAAATTCCCAGTCTTTCAAGGGGAAGTTGGCATCTTCCAATTAGCTGGGCAGGAACCCAGCATGAGGACAAGTCACTATGATGGGTGCTGGACTGGATGCAGCCCAATGGTGCTACTTATACTGCTCTTGCTTCCCCAGGCAGTTTGTGCCAAGCCACCAAAGGCAACCTGCCCCTTGGCTTTGCAAAGGGGTCCAATGGACCCTGTTGGTTATTACCTGTCAGGAGAGCTGCACATCAGCGGGGTCATTTCGGCAACTGTTTCTAATTTTTTGGGGTTCCAGTTTCAGGTGACTCCTTCCAGCACCCACCTTCACAGGCAAGTCATTCTGCGATGGCACAGTTTGCTCTTCCTCTGTGCCGTGCTGTTTTCACTCACTCCAATCCTCTCTTAAAACCCTCGGTTCTCTCTACCAGCTGAGGACTGCCCAAGTCTGAGCCCTTCTCCTGTGCTCCTGCTGCTCTGTGCAAAGTTTTGGAGGGAGTGCCAGAAGCTATCCAGCAGCTCACACCCTGCCCTTCCAGGCACCACAGCAGGCAGCCTTGTCCCTTCCTACAGGTGTCACAACACTGTGTAGCACCATTGGCATTCCTGCCACATTGTTCCCTTTTCACTGGGTCTGGTGTTGCAGGTTGGTGAAGCTCAGCACATCAGTGTTATCTCCTTTGCACATTTTTGCAGTGAAGGAGCCAGGGAGACCTGGGAGATCCTGTCCATTCTGTTTGCCACCCGTGACATCAACCAGAATCCCCAGCTTCTACGCAACATCACCCTGGGCTACAGCATCCATGAAACCTACTCCGATCCAAGAATGACTTCAGATGCGGTATTGAGCCTGCTCTCATTGGGGCAGGCAAACATCCCAAACTACAGCTGTGGAAGGCAGAACAAAGAGCTCGTGGTTCTTGAGGAGTCTGACCCTGATCTCTCCATCCAGATTTCAAGCATATTGAGCAGCTACAAGATCCCACAGGTGGGGGTGCGGAGCATAGGGCTATCTGCAGGTTGCCTCTAATTCCACCCAGCAGTTCTCCAAGAGCAGGTCCTGGACATCCACCATGAATGTGTGGAAACCAAGGGTAGAGCCTACTTGATTCTGGGCACCCTGCTTGTTTCCTTCTGCAAGGAGCATCCACTGATTGTCTATCACCACTCAGCATTTCTGGGAAAACTAGGCAGTAGAGGGGGCTCTCCTTTCAGGGACAAGGTCACTCTGAGATCCTACCAGGGAGTTCCACCGAGCTGCTTCCTTCCCAAAATGAGCATTTCAGCTCCTCTCAGGGCCCACCCCACCCACCTTGCAAATGATGAATCTCCTTCACCTATGCTGGAGAACTTATCCTGACCCACAAGTCATGCAAGAGTATGGGTAGGGTAGAAAGGAGTCCCTGGGGACATAAGCATCCAGTTGGTTGCTTCCCAAAGATTTTAAGAGTGTTGTGCTTTATTTGAGATGCATTTTACTTCAAGTTCAAAATTAAAACTTTATTCAATAGTTAATTCCTGCCTCTCAGCTCAGACAGCATCCTTTTGCTGTACCCAAAGAGGAAAAGTACCTTTACGATTCAAAGGACTGCTGGGTCAACAAGATGAAGAGCTGACCTTTGAGTGCTTCTAAGGTCCGATCTAATCTATCTTTTCTCAACCTCCACATTTCCCCAAAGGTCAGCCAGCAATTTTCCTCCTTTGAGTTTACCTTACTACAAAGGGGGTGGCTGAGGAGGTGGCAGTGTAAGTTTCACACCATAATGAAATGTGGCACAGAGAACCTGCAGGACACAATGCAATCCGCCCAGGTTGCAGGAGTATGGGCTGAGCCATGGCTGTGTTCTGCAAGCATGGACATTTTGCACAACCATCCAGGGACTGGGAGTCCCAGGAGGGCATCACATGGGCAAGCCACACAAGAGAAGAAAGAAAGCTTGTCCTCAGCTCAGGGTCTATCACCATAAAGAGCTTCTGTCCCTTTACTTTTCATGGTTTTTGTGGTTATGGAAATGCCAGCTGAAACTAAGCACATCCTTCATGTCTCCCTTTCTGTGCCAGATCAGTTATGGATTCATGGATCTTGTCCAGGGGGGGAAAGCTCAGCTGCCTTTTTTCCATCCTATGGTCCCCAGAGACAGAACGCAGCACTCAAGGATTGCAAAGCTGATCCGCCATTTCCGATGGACACTGGTTGGCCTGGTTGCTTCGGACACGGAGCATGGGGAGAGGTTCATGAGAACCTTGGCGCTGGAGCTCACAAGGAACGGGATCTGTGTCGTTTACACACAAATCATCCCAAGAACATTTACAGGCCGACTGCAGGTCACTCCATCTTCATTTCTGGCATCAGGACTGCTCAGTGTTTTTGTTCACGATGAAGACAATACATCCTATTTCAATGGGATATACTTCATACAACTCTATAGCCATCGCTTCCTGAAACACATTACAGGAACTGTCTGGATCATAACAGCTGTGTGGGATGTCAGCTTGGATTTGGCTCACTGCAAAATTCCTTCCCCACCCATCTACAGAATGTTTTCTTTCCTTCTCCCACCCAAGGAAGGAACACAATATGGTGATTTTCAGCTCCTGTCCCCGTTGATGGAACGGTTCTGGGAAGGAGCGTTTCAGTGCTCCTATTCTAAGCATGAGCTTTCCGTGAAAGGTTGGACCAGGTGCACAGAGAGGGAAGAGAAACTGCAGGTCCTCTCTGAAGACGGCCTTGAGAAAATCCTCTCTCTGGACAGCCGTGTCATCTACACCAGTGTCCAGGCTGTGGCCCAAGCCTTGGATGCTGCCTATCGGTCCAGATCCAGGAGGACAGTGGAACGTGGAGACACACAGGGAGACCAGCTGATGAAGCCTTGGCAGGTACTTGTTCTGTGTTTCTTCCTTCCAAGTGAACATGATGATCAGAATAGTTGCTTTGGAATTTGCCTTGGTCAGAATGTCCAGTGAGGCAAAAATGGTCCATTTGTGAGATGCATCCAGCTGTCAGGTTCCTTGTGATGCTTCCTAGTTTAGCCACTTGCACTGGCTTCCCAAGAGAAAATGCAAGTGGTCCTGCCAAATCATTGGGGCAAAGCCATTGTGCTTGCATGGATCCGTGGCTCCAGTCCACATGGAATTCCCCCCGCCCCCGTCTCTGAGCCTTGCAACATCCTAACCAGGCTGCCACTGTGCTGGCGAACTGGCCCCCTCCCTCCCAGCTGAATCTTATTTCTGTGCTGGATTAGATATGCAGGAAGGGGACTCTCTGGACCTTTGCTTGCCTTCACCCAGGTCTTCTTTCCCAGACTGCTTTCGGAGTCTCTGTTATTAGGTAGCTGACTTTCAGCCTTTCCTTTCAAGCTTGGCTGCTTTCACACACAAGAACAATGCTTCCTGTCTGGACTGTGACAGCATTTCCTTTTGATCTGGGCTGCTGCACATGGAGGCCTTCAAGATGCAGCTGGACACCTTTCTCTTGGGGTGCCTTAGCTCAGGACCTACACTGAGTATGGGGTTAGACCTGTTGCTTCACGGGTCCTTCCAAGGAATTCCATTGCCTCCAAAAGAGGAGCCAAATACAGAATATTTATTATTATTCTGCTTTTGGGACTTCCCTTTTTTCTTATAGTGCAGAATGTAATGTGTGTTACACAGTCCTCCTCCACCCCATTTTATCCTCACAAAAACAGCCTTGTGAGGTAGGTGAGGCTGATGTCTGTTACTGGCCCACAGTCACCCAGTGAGCTTCATGGTCCCATGCGGTCAGAACCTGGA
The DNA here is from genome assembly GCA_023646645.1 of Varanus salvator macromaculatus. Taxonomy (NCBI): domain Eukaryota; kingdom Metazoa; phylum Chordata; class Lepidosauria; order Squamata; family Varanidae; genus Varanus; species Varanus salvator. The sequence continues at coordinate 4,259,563 of JAIXND010000721.1, read as the reverse complement.
GCTCCAGGGGCCCCGGTCTGAGCCATGCTGAGCTCTCCTGGCTGGTCTGTCCACACAGAGCTTCTCAGAGAAATGAATCAGGTGGAGGGAGATTTAGGAACACAAGCGGCCCATTGCAAACGTTAATGCCACATCGGGCCATTCCAGTCTAGAATGATTCCTGAGAGAGTGATGAGGCCATTTCATGGCACAGAGAGAATTGAGCTGTGGACAGTGCTCTATCCATGAAATGCCCATGTCTCCCTTGACCTTCTAGCTTGACTCCTTCCTGAGAAACCCCTGGATTTACAACATCTCCAGCACAGATGAGAATGGAGACCTGAGGGCAGACTTTGATATTGTGAACTGGTTTCTGCTTCCCAATCGTACTCCAGTAAGAAGGAAATTTGGGAAAGTGGAAAGATGGGGCTCTGCAGACCTCAGGATAACCATTGACCAGGATCCTGCCATGTGGCCTGAGCAGTTCAGCCAGGTGGGGGGAAGCAAGCCTTGTGTTTCATTCTGCTGGCCACCGGCTCTGCATCACCCACCTGAGATGGGATTATATTTGAAATGTGCTTGGATAATCCACATGGACAGAGAGAAGTGCCTTGTCATGGCCAATGCTCTGTTCAGGCTGGAGTGAACAGCAGTGACCTCAAGTAGCCCTGCCAGTGAGCAAGGAAGTCCAGTTGTAGTCCAGGGCCCTGCCTTTCAGGTTCAATTTTCCATTTTACCACTGCTGCTGCTTCTCTGCCTCCCTTTTTGCAAATTTGAAGGGTGGTCTCCCTTGGCCTCTTGCCAAAATTTGGATCTCACAGCTCCAGAAGCTGCGTGGTTTAAATAGAATAGGTAAAAGACCTTCTCAGTCATCGCACCTCACCTTTGTAATTCCCTTCCAAGGGAGGTGTGACTGGCACCCACTTTACCTTGCCTTTGGTGCCAAGTTCAGACCTTTTTATTTAGTATCATTTTTTAGATCATGTGATCATTGCTCTTGCACCTGGTTTATTGTTTTAGCATTATTGCTGTTTTGTTCATATTGTGTTTATCCTCCTGTTGATTTATACTGGATTTTTACTCTGTTATGTTTTTTGGTTTTAATTACTATTGTCATTTATTTTTCTTTGAATTTTCTATTTTTATCTGTATTATTGTTTATGATTGTGCTGTTAGCTGCCCAGACAGCCTTCTGGCTACGGGGTGGCATAAACATGCAATAAGTAGATAGATACAGAGATACAAAGTATTGCTTTAATATTGCCTTGTAAAAGGAGGTCACCTTTTGCTCAGGTGAGTCCAGGTCATGGGTCATAGGAGTGCTGGTTTAGTAAAGGCAGGTCACAAAAAAAGAATAAAACTTCTGCACTTTAGAATTCCTGTGTAACTGCTGAGACTATCAGTCCAAATCCTAACAAGAATATGCTGGTGTGTACTCAAAACAAACTAACAGCTCATGGCTTCGAAACACTTACTAGGCATCCCAAGCCCCAAGTAACTGCAAGACAGTGCAGCAAGTGGAGGACCACTGCATTGGTCTCCCACAGAAGAGAGCCATGCTCAAGGTGAGGGAACACAGAATACAACCCTATATGCAGTGAGAAGTGCCAGACATCCAGACTAGATCCTGGTAAGGAAGAGGCACTCCACATTGCAAATTTGTCCTGGCTCCAGGAGCACAGCAAAGAATTTCTGAAGACCACAGGAAAGCCTTTCACCATGTGGAACACGAGAAGCTCCAGATGGTCCTGCAAGAAGCAGGGCTGCCTCAGCACTTGACTGTCCCAATGTATGACCTGAATCACAGACAAGGAGCTGCAGTCAGGACAGAATACACAGAAGCAGAAGGGTTTTCCAGAGGTGAAGGAGTCAGACACAGATGCATTTATCTCCCTTTCTGCCCAGCCTGCATCCAGAGCATATTGTAAGGAAAATGAGCTAGGGTTAGAGGGTGTTCCTCACACCTGGATGTCCCTTCTCTTCTGCTCAGCCCCTGCCTCCTTCCCACTGTGTGGACAGTTGTCACCCAGGATTTATGAAGGTGGCGCAGGAAGGAAGGCTGGCTTGCTGCTACAGCTGCATCCCCTGCCCAGGAGGGAGCATCTCAACCAAGGAAGGTGAGTGAACTCAGAGAACACAGACACTTCTGAGCATAGGAGCACAGAAGAACCCAAACATTCTCAGCAAAGCTTTGCTTGAAGGCCTTCTTCTGTTTACATCCTTCCTTGCAAGATTCATACCTTATTTCACAAAGTGTGTTTCAAGGAATGGTCTTGCAGGACAGATCGTGAAGAGTTCATTCCATGGATGTCATTGACATGAATGGAAGTCCCTTCTGCATGTCAAGAACATGTGCATGCAATCGTGTTGTATAGAATGGTTGAATAAACTTTTGAAATGTAAACTGAAATGTGGTTTGTTCACACAGGAGAATGAGGCCAAGTAGACCCTCCCAAAGTGAGCTTCTGTTTTACAACATGGCCCAATAGACCAGAGAAAGAGAGAGAGAGAGAGAGAACAGTAAATTTCAATAACAATTTCAGTAAAACATGGGATGAAACATTGTAGGACTATGCTCTTCCTGCTAAATTAAAGCAAACAGAAAGTCAAACATTTTTTTCCATTGATTGGGTTACCATACTGAACACCTGATTTCTCTCTAAATTCAGCCCATTGCCTGCTAATCTACCACATGAGGACCTGTGGCTTGTGCCATCCTAGTTTTGGAAGATGCAGCCACAATGCAGGGGTTGCAATGAGGTGCTGTGTCATCTGTGCCCAGGTGACAGTTGCCATTTGGTGGCTGAACAGTTTAAACTGTCATATGGCATGGGCTGCGGCCCCTTGTGGGTAAATCCACCAGAGATGGGTTACCATATCCTAGTCTAGGGTAGCCTAGCCAACTCTAAGATAGTAATATCCTCCTAATGACTAACAGTCTTGAAACGCAATGCCATTGCCCAATCCAGAGCATTCAGATCAGAAGGAGAACACATGCTCACCTCTATGCTGGTTTGTCCCCAACATCTACAGTCAGGACCCCGAGGGCGTGGAATGGACTTCCACAAGAGGTCGTTGAGGCCCCATCGGTGAGGGTGTTCAAAGACAGGCTGGACATGCACATGGTGGGCATGTTGTGAGCAGAGCTGGCTGGTGCCGGAGGTCAGACTAGATGGCCAAGGAGACCCCTTCTGACTCGCTCTGTTTCTATGTTTTCCAAAAAACCATTCTCCAACCAGCTAAGCAGGGTAAGGTCAGGGCGATTCATGCAGAAATTCTGATTCTGTTCTGGGCATGTTTCTTCTTTCACTCCACGGCAACACGCTGGCCTTAAACAATTGTACTCACAAGCTACCCTGCAGCCTGGTCCATCCAACCTGTGGTGAGGGATCTGTGAGGAAGCCTTGTGGGGATGAGAACCTGCCAGATCCTCTGGGCTCAGCAAAAAAGGCTGGATGTGAAGGTCTTGTCAGGAAAGCCCCCCACCCACATGATCACTGGCAGTACCCCTCTCCCACATGCACCTGACACAAAATGAAGGAGGTGGGCTTCCTCTCAGCCCAGCATGGCTCACCTCAACTTGGCATGCAAGACAGAGCGAAGCACAAGAGAAGGCTTCTGAATGATGGAGGGATGGCTTCCAATAGGATTCATTTCAACCCTACCTGACACCAAGCTCTGCTAGACCACTGGTCCATCTAGCCCAGTATTGTCAACACTGGCTGGCAGCCACGGCTCTCCAGCTCTTCAGACAGGATTCCTTCTGGCCTACTTGGAGATGCTGGACAGCGGCCTGGGATATTCTACATGCAAGGAGAGGCTCTGCTGCTGCGCTCTCTCTCCTCGCTAGCCACTGTCTCTCCATCCTATTGAGAGAGAGGTTGCAGCCCAGAGGGAAGCACTTTGCTGATGAAAATGTCCCACCCATTTCAAGACTGCCAAAAATTGACTCTTCCAATCCACCCCGGAGTCTCCTTGGATTCTTGGGTTCTTTGGGATAGCACCTCTCTCTAATATGCATTAATAAAGGAACATGAAAAACTTTGAGTGTTCTGAGTGGATAAACTGATGCTGTTCTTGTTGCTGCAGATGCAGATCACTGCATGAAGTGTCCAGATGATAAGCATCCAAACGAGGACCACAATCACTGCATCCCCAAAGAGATCACCTACCTGGCCTATGAAGAATATTTGGGGAATATCCTTGTTTCTTTTGCCCTCTTCTTCTGCTTAGCCACAGGATTTGTTTTAGCAATCTTCATACAGTTCTTAGAAACTCCACTAGTGAAAGCCAACAACCGGGACCTCTCCTACATCCTCCTCATCTCCCTCCTGCTATCCTTCTTGTCCTCCTTCCTCTTCATCGGACAACCAAGAAAAGTGACCTGCCTTCTCCGACAAACAGCCTTCAGCATCATCTTCTCAGTTGCTGTCTCCTCTCTGTTGGCAAAAACAATCACTGTGGTGCTGGCCTTCCTGGCCACCAAGCCAGGGAACAGGGTGAGAAGGTGGCTGGGGAAAGGGCTGGCCAACACCATTGTCATTTCAGGTTCCACTGCCCAAATAGTAATCTGCGCTATCTGGTTGGGTATTTCTCCCCCCTTCCCTGATGCTGACATGCACTCTCAGGCTGGTCAGATCTTCCTGCTGTGCAACGAAGGCTCCGTGGTCATGTTCTATGCTGCCCTCGGCTACCTGGGCTTCCTGGCTGCTGTCTGCTTTACGCTGGCCTTCCTGGCCAGGAAGCTTCCTGCAGCATTCAATGAGGCCAAGTTGATCACTTTCAGCATGCTGGTCTTCTGCAGTGTCTGGGTGTCCTTCGTGCCCACCTACCTGAGCACCAGGGGCAAGTACATGGTGGTCATGCAGGTCTTCTCCATCTTGGCCTCCAGTGCTGGGCTGCTGGGCTGCATCTTCCTCCCCAAGTGCTACATTATTCTAGTGAGGCCTGATCTGAATATGAAGGAGCATCTCATGATCAAAATTTAAGATGATTACTGATCCATAAGAAATTCTTGTGTCATGGAATCATTTAGCATGCATTTGACTCTCTCCATCCCATTGCCATTTCAGAAATTGATTGATTGATTGAATTTATACAATAGGACAGCAATATTAAATTTACATATACACTAGCCAATAAAATAACAATAATGTACTCAAAAACCCCACAACAGCCATAATTCAGATCCATCCAAAGGTAGAGTAGCTCTAAAATACTGCAAAAAACCCTAAATTTTCTCTATTTCTTCAGGCAAACCAAGGTAACATCTCATGACAGAAAAACAAAAAAAAAGCATGAACCTCATTTGTTATGTTTTCAAACATTCCTATGTTCCTCTTTTTCTAATGTGGTAAAAGTGTTTTACTTGAATGTCTTCACCCTGGTTTGTAAAGCTCTCCCACATTAAGAGTTTGGCATTTCTACAAATTTAAAATACCTTGGAGTCCTTTTCTCAGGGCTGAAGTAAACAATGAAAATAGAATTTTTTGGTGCAGTATTAGCACCCAAGACTGAGCTGCTCCTGTGATGAAGATCAGCACCCCTCCCTTGCAGTTGCATCCTTCTTCAGACTTCCTCCCTGGATCTCCTCCCTACACCTTGGAGGAAGCATGCAATGTCCCCATGGAAGCATCCCAGTTTGGCTCATCCACCAGGCACTTGCTTGGAGAATGCATGAGGAACTGCCCTTGTGTTCAACTATGGATCTGGATGCAGGAGAATCAACTAATCATGATGGGGTTGTTGTAATTTATGTTCAAATTCTTCTGTATCTGTTAAGAGGGGAGTAATTAATTCTGTGTTACTTGGATGGCAGTGCCATCCTTTAGTTCAGTGAGGCAGCCCATTACTGAAGAGCTCTTGCAGTGTGCAACAGACCAAAAAATAGCTTTTGGAGGAATACAACACAGCTAGAGTTCCACAACTGGGTGTCAAAGCACCCATGCAATGATTAGCCATACGATGGATGGATGGATGGATGGATGGATGGATGGATGGATGGATGGATGGATGGCTTTATTGATTAAGTCTTCCTACCATTTCAAGAATAGGCATAATATGGTGAAGCCCATAGAAGTGGCTCAAATTCTGAAATGTCCCCAAGGTCCAAAAAAGGTTGGGGATCCCTCTTGGCTAGAAGGCCTGAAGAAGGACCTGGTTAGAGAGCCTTTCTGGCCTCATCTCCAGGATCTTTGTGGCTAGCAGGAATGGCTTAGTGGCTCTGAGATTGCCAGGATGCAGGAAACAGTCTTCTCTGGAGCCCAATCACTGATCCATCAATCTTAGCATTGAGAATGCAGGTGGCAACCACACCCCATTTTAAGAAGACTGGACCCCTCCTTGTCTCTTTCCCTATTTGCATTAGTACTTCAATGCCTGCTGCTGCTCTCGGGTGCAGAAAGAGGGTGCCCATGAAGTGACACAGGGGTCTTGTTCTGCATCCCATTATCTGGGGGAGGTGGGCTGCTCACCCAGAGGAACTGTTCAATATGTTAGTGGCTAGAAAGACTCTGGTCTCAGTACCCTGCTCCCATTCTGGAAGGAAGGAAGAAAGGAAAGAAAGAAGAAAGGAAGACACAGTCAAGGCCTGACCAAGGAAAAAGGGTCTGGCTAGTTGGGGATGGATGTGGGAGTTACTCAAACTTCTGGATGGGAGCAGACAAGACAAAGATGAGTGGAATGGTGTAACTTGGTGCCCTGCAACAGCAGGGGATTGGATCCTATTGAATTCATGGCCCCTTCCAATTCTACTATTCTCTGATTCTGTGAAAATGCTGCAGCCACATATTCCAGTTATATTCATAGATCTCAGTCACTGTGCAGTTCTCCCTCCATCTTTTGAGATGGGGTGGGAACCAAATGCCCTGTCAGATATTTTCTACTGCACCTCTAAGCAGCCCTCACCATTGGCTACTGGTGATGGCAATGGCTGGCCAAAATATATGGAGGTCCATTAATCACTCACACATCAAACTTTGTCCTTACTTTTACCCTTGGGGGAATTGATATGCTCAATCCAATCAGACTTTTATTCTTACAGAATGAGCAAAAAGGAAGCAAGGTATTGGAGAGGGCACCCCACCTCATTCAAGGCTCTGCTTCTTTCTGGGTTATTACTGTCTTGTAAGTAGGTGCAATTAGGTCTTCCTCAGCTGCACCAGGCCATGATGCCTCAGTGTGGACATTCTGGTCTTCCAATTTATGAGAAAGCTGCCCCACATGTGAGGAGGCCTGTAGAACATCAAAATGGCTAGGCAGCAGGATGGATGGTACACATGGAAAGGCCCCATTTCAGCCTTTCCCAGCCCGGTCTCTTCTAGGTCTGTTGCACATTACCTCCTGTCATCCACAGCTGGCACAAGAGGGCAGCTTTTGGCAGACATCCTTCTCCTGAAGAACACCAAATTGGTGATGTATTAAGGACCTTCATTGTTATCTGGCCCCATCCACCCACTCTTGCCCATCCAAATCACCACACTATCCATTCTAAAAAGGATCCACCTTGGTCCTTGTTTCTAAGGAGATATTTTCCATGGAAGGGTGCCAAGCCCATGGTTCCCCTTGGAAAGCCACATTGAAAGACAGCACCACTTGAGAATGCCCACAAACAGACTTTCCCCAGCTGAGGGAGTTGAGCAGCAGAAGAAAGTTCAGGGTGCAACGGGGTGGGAATCAGGGGCTAACAATTGTGGAAATCATGATGATTCCTTCAACTTCTTTTCACCAAGTCTCAGGAGGCGGAAGCAGCAGCACTGCTAGCAAGAGGAGGTGTTCCCTTGCCTAAAATCCTGAGAAGAAGGACACATAAATACCTTTGGTGCCCCTGCGTTTTCCAGAGGCAGTTTTAGGTAGGTGTGGAGACTGAGTCTGCTTGGTGTCATAGTCAGCCCACGTGAAAGTCAGTCCCTACCTGTGTTTCAGAAACCTCTGACTGGCAAGGTAGTCTCCAATTCTTCTGATTATTAGAGGACAGGAGGAAGAGAAGGTTTTACCTGCCACCAATGATCCTGCTCCTGGTGCTGCTTCTACCTTGGGCAACTGGCAAGACATTAAAAGTGAAATGCCCCGGGGCTTCAGAAAGACCAGGATTTGGCCCACAGAGTTTTCACCTGCCGGGAGACCATCTCATCAGTGCAGTCACTTCTGCAACACACCCGAGTTTATCACAGCCAGATGTTTTTGATCAGTCTCCTCTCAGAGGTCTTCTTGAAAAGCAAGTAGCAATGTGGTGATGCTCTTTGTTCACTATGCCATTTGTCTTTCTACTGATTTCATTCCCTTCAATTATCCACTCATTAGCTTGTAGTAAACCTTTTATGTGCAACCTGCTCTGTTTATGATCTCTTCATACATTGCCTTGCACATAAGAGTCTCCCCATCTGAGGTGAAGAAGCATCAGTGTCCTTTCTGAGATGTGGCCTGCCAGGCCCATAGCCTGCATGGATCATATGACTTTGCCATCAAGAAAAATTAAGAATTCCCACCATTCCATTCATGCCCACTAGATGAGCAATGCGAGAAAGGAAAGGTGATGGAATCATGAAAGCCAAAGTTTTGGAAGGATTTTGATGGGTTATTTTGAAAAACAAAAGGGAGCTCCAAAGCATTAGCTGCAGGTGCTGAAGAGGTTGAATATTAGAGGAAAGGAGAAGATAGCAAAATGGTGCCTTGACCAATTTGAACAGGGTACCAAAAAAAGCTTCTGCAGGCATGAGGGCCCCACAGAGTCCCACAGAAAGTCTCCCAATGTAGTGCTCACCTTTTTGTATCATGCACTTCCCCCACCACCCACGCATTATTAGTATTTCTACATGGACAGTGTGAAATGTTTACACCTGCAAAGTCCAGACCCAGCTCATGCAGAAGCAGTCCGAGCATCTAAAGAGGCACCCAGCAGAGTGTGGTCTTCATATCTCACCACGGATGGATAAAAGCAATTGCATGCCCTTATTAAATTGCAATTGCATGCCCTTATCCTTCCATTTCTGAAAGAAAGGCACAGAGGCTCATGTTTTCCTTCCATGCCTTCCTTCCCATGAAGCAGCTGATAGTTTACTAGGCAGGTGAAAAAACCCTGTGATTGCTCCTCTTTAGGGCCACTGAGCAGAACATCACCAAGAGGCCACGTCATAGACTTGAATGAGGGGAGTGTGGTCTGGGCAGCTTGCTATTCCATTACTTTCCCAAATCTTTCCAATAAGGAATGCACCCTTTTATAGATGTCACACACCAGAAAAGCACATTCAACAAACTTTTCATCATAGTTCCGGGACAAAAAATATTCCCATATGACATGATAGTTCTGCAAAAGCGTGTGCATGCCCAGTTCCAGCACTTCAATGCTTGTCTGCCTGGTTTTGTTTGCAAATGGATGTTGGCTCTTTCCTCTGGATTGTGGCCACCCCCTACCCCCTGCCACAGTATCAGATAGGCTTCAGTGCTTTCAGGGGTATATTCAGTGTGTCGGTGCTTTCAGGAGTAATTGTTTAGAAATGGAACACAGGGCTTTTTATTTCCTGGAAGTGTGGGTGGCATTACAAAGGAACACTCTGAGCTATTTTCCTTGTTTATATTTGACAGGAAAGCAAACATAAATGAGTGGACAATGATATCCCTTGCTTCTGCCATTCGAGAGGTCAACCAGAATTCGCAACTCTTGCCCAACCTCACCCTGGGCTACAGCATCTACGACAGCTATTTCAATGCCAGGCTGACCTCAGAAGCCCTGCTGGACCTGCTGTCCCCGGGACTGGCCAATGTGCCCAATTACAGCTGCGGAAGGCAGACTCTCCCACTGGCTGTTCTGGAAGAATCCTCCTCAGACATCTCCATCCAGATGTCCACCTTGCTGGGCATCTACAAGGTCCCACAGGTGAGGATGGAGAAGGCAGGGCCAGTGGCAGAAAGTGTCCCTATATTTCTTCCTCATGGAGCTGAAAAAGCAGTCTGTGGAGGTGGAGATGCGACTTGTAAGGGCTTGGAGGGCAATCTGTGAGGTGTGGGAAGAGTGATCTGGGCTCATGAGTCCTCCAGTCTCCCCACATTGGAAAGAGCCCAGGCTGAGAAAGCACAGGAAAGCTATCAAATGCTGGATGCTGATCCAGCCATTCACCCTCCACTCAGTGCTCCTGTGAAGACCCATGTGAGGATTGTAGGGGAAAGGGATAGAGGTGGCATCCTATGTTTACTTGGACACACCCAGTCCCCCACCCTGGCCACTCCACACTCTGTCCTGTTGCAAAATGGCCACCCTGCAACGAAAGCTTCATCCAAGTCGACCCAATGCATTTGTCCCTTGCCAAAGGTCTGCCTTGAAGCAGGTTGGGCTGCTACTTGTTCAACAATATCACCTGTATCATCATTAAAATTCTGTAACAAGTGTTACAGCTCTGAACAGAAGCAAAATGAGATATTCATTTGGTGTGCTTCTTTCCTTGACAGGTCAGTTATTCTTTAGTTTCTCGTGTTCTGAACGATAAAGCTCGCTTCCCGTTTTTCTACCCGCTGGTTGCCAAGGACCTGACTCAATACCAGGGGATCGTCAAGCTGCTCCTGCATTTCCAGTGGACGTGGATCGGTCTCTTTGCCCCAGACACTGACAACGGGGAGAGGTGCTTGAGGACCTTGATGCCCAAGCTCGACAGGAATGGGGTTTGTGTTGTTTTCATGCAGAGCATCACTCAGCTGAGCACAAACCAAATGGACTTTCTCCTTGCTTCCTATAGCAAGTGGATGCAAGTCAACGTGTACATTTATTTTGTAGAGACTCGGTACTTCTCAGCAGGGTTATCCACCATTCAACAGTACATTGACTTTGACTTTGGACACATTCCGGGGAAAGTCTGGATCACGACAGCCCTGTTTGACATCACCATGGAGCTGGAGTGCAATTTTGATGTTTCTGAACACATCCATGCTATTTTTTCATTCTTGATTCAGTCAAAGAAGAGGCCCAAATATGACGAGCTGCTCGATCTTTCTGTTGATATTGTGCTTTTTGTGCAAAAATTATATACAGATTTCGATTCTAAGCATGCCTTGTCCGTGAAAAGCTGGATGAGGTACCAAGAGAATGAGAAGCTGAAAACACTGCCTGTAGTAGACCTGGAGAAAAACCTGTCTCAGGACAACCACATCATTTACAACACTGTCCATGCCGTGGCCCAAGCCGTGCATGCTGCCTGGTCTTCTAAATCCAGGAGGAGGGTGGTGGATCATGCAGGCAGAATGGGCTTCCAGGGCCTGCAGCCATGGCAGGTACGTCCTTTCTCTCCCCAGTGATCTTAATAAACAGGAAGGTCCTGAGTTTAATTACAGAATACTTTCCTTGGAAACAGTCCTGTAGGAAGGGGCAGGCAGAGATGAGCTGCAACTGTGCCTATTCCACCAGCTTAAAGAACCTGCTCCAGTTGCTCCTTGTTTGCTTCCATGAACTTTTTCTCTGGGTGCCACCAGGTCCTCTTGCAGCCTTCTCTTTAGGATGAATTCAGCAATCAGTGTCTAATGTTTCTGGGCAATACAAGACATGATAGCAGTGGAAATATTAGCTTCTGCAAATCCAACATTTGAGGGAGGGGGGGATCCAGGAATGGCAGGGAAGGGAGGGGCTGGGCTGAACATGCCTGGAGGCACACACACGTGCACAAACACATGCACACATACCCTTGATAGAGTTTGGAAACAGTCCCAAATCAGGGGAGAACTCAGACCTCATTCCCTGCTGCTTTAAAGGTGCTGCTTCCTTTGCCATTGCAGCTCGACCCTTTCCTGAGTCACCCGCAGGAATACAATATGTCCATCCTGGAGGGAATGTATTGGGATAAGCATGGCGACCTCGCAGCTGACTTCGACATTGTCAATTGGGTGGTATTCCCCAATCGGACCTTCCTTAGAGAGACATTTGGGAGTTTAGAAAGAAGAGGCTCGGCGGGCTTCAAGTTCACCCTTGATGAAGATGGCCTTGTGTGGCCCCAACGGCTCAACAAGGTGGGTGCAATCATCACTTTTCTCATGCTGTGTATAAAGTAGGACACTCTCTCCCCCTCCCCTTTTCATTTTTCCTTCTAGGTAACATTGCAACCTAATCTTATCCAGGACCCTCTTGCCTGTCTTTCAATGCATCCAGGAAGGTGGTCACTACATGTGTCCTCATTCTCAATGGCCAGTTATTGAAGCAGTATGTGGGTTTGGCAGACCGTGGGATCTGGGTACCTTCTTACCTTAGTGGCTCAAGGAGAAAGTTAAATTACCCATCAGTGAGCATGGCACTTCTTCGCCACAAGAAGAAGGTCTCCTGACCTTAAATGACCCACAACTAGGTGAGGGGAAACAAGACAGGATACAGGCACCAAGTGTAAGGAAGCCTCTTGGGTCTTTTCCCATTCTGTGCCTCCATTCCATGGCTACCTGGTCCTTATTCACATTCTTAGCCATGATATGACTGACGCCGGCTGTAGCCAGTGGTCAGACTAGATGAGCCAGTAGCCCCTTCTGACTCACTCTGTTTCTATTTTTCTATGTTTCTATTCCTCACTTGCCCTTTCTTTCTGTGCAGCCCCTGCCTCTTTCCAGGTGTGTGGAAAGCTGCCGCCCAGGATTTGTCAAGGTCACTCTGGAAGGAAAGCCAACGTGCTGCTATGGCTGTGCTCCTTGTGCAGAGGGGACCATCTCCACCCGGGAAGGTGGGTAATGCTGCAAGAGGCAAATCCAGTCCCTGGAGTGGAGGGACAAGATGTACCTAGACATTCTCTGTGAGGGATACTTGAAGGCTTTCTCAGGCATGAGGATGTATCCACCAGGCTGATGCATGCTCACTGAAGCCTTTGGCTGTGTTCAGAAAACAATACAATGCATAAATCTGTTTGGTATCATAGTCCATGGCAGCTCAGACCCTTGGGTACAAGGCCTCACACTGAAAAGAAAGAGGAAAATGGTATGAATTGTATGCCACATGTTAAGCAGCAATTAAAGTTAATAGTAGTCTTGCTTTTTTGCAGATGCAGAGCACTGCATCAAGTGCCCGGATGACCAGCATCCAAACAAAGACAAACATCAGTGCATCCCAAAACTTCCAACCTACCTTTCCTACGGAGATGTTCTAGGCATCATCCTGGCTTCCGTTGCCCTGTTCTTGGCCCTCACCACAGGATTTGTCCTAGGAATCTTCATTAAATTCCTAGAAACACCTGTAGTCAAAGCCAACAACCGGGACCTCTCCTACATCCTCCTCATTTCCCTCCTGCTTTCCTTCTTGTCTTCCCTCCTCTTCCTTGGCCAGCCAAGGAAAGCCACCTGCCTCCTTCGACAAACATCCTTCAGCATCATCTTCTCAGTTGCGGTTTCTTCACTTTTTGCCAAAACAATCACCGTGGTTCTGGCCTTCCTGGCCACCAAGCCTGGGAACCAAGTGAGGAGATTGCTAGGGAAGAGCTTGGCCAACTCCATCGTCATCTCCTGTTCCAGTGTCCAGGTTCTCCTCTCCACCATCTGGCTGGGAACCAATCCTCCATTCCCTGACTGTGACATGCATACCCAGGCTGGGCAGATGGTTCTGCAGTGCAATGAAGGCTCTGTGGCCATGTTCTACACTGCCCTTGCCTACATGGGCTTGCTGGCTACCATCTGCTTCATGGTGGCTTTCCTAGCCAGGAAGCTGCCTGGGGCCTTCAATGAGGCCAAGCTGATCACCTTCAGCATGCTGGTCTTCTGCAGCATCTGGGTGTCCTTCGTGCCCACCTACCTGAGCACCAAGGGGAAGTACATGGTGGCCGTGCAGGTCTTCTCCATCTTGGCCTCCAGTGCTGGGCTTCTGGGCTGCATCTTCCTGCCCAAGTGCTACATTATTCTACTGAGGCCCGATCTGAACACAAAGGAGCACCTAACAACAAAAAATAAAGAAGGCAATTGATTTGCTTTGTCGAAGTTATCATTTACCTCACACAATTCTTGAGTCATGGCATCATTTACCAATTTCCTTTTACTCTTAAACTGCCTTTTTTAAGGTGAAAATATATGGCTCTGAGACAATATATCAGGGAACACTGAATGTCCTGGCTTTCCTGATCTGAGATCAGATGCAGCATTCTGAATATGGATGAGGGAATCAGAGCCCTGCCAACTTCATCCCACCCCTCAGAGCTTATCCAGAAAGAACCAGTCTTGCTTCCCGCCCATGGCTGGGAAAGCAGTCTTGCAAAGGTGTGTGGAGCCAGTTTGTGCTTGGAGACAATTGGAGATGCTCAGGGAAGGCATGCTTCTTAACCCCTGAGTGGTCATGGAGAAACACCAGGGCCACTCTACGCCATCTCTCTCTGGGCCAGATGCATTGCAGAGGGTGAGAAAGGCAGTTTCCATTGCCCAGCCAGGCTACAGCTGAACTGAAATGGCTCTAGAAAATCTACATTATTTCTCCCCTCATCCCTTGCACCCTGCCTAGGAACAAGAACAGTAGCGGGCTCCTGTGAATATGAGACTCGGACACTAGTGACCCACTTCTGCTTTGTGCAGAAGAAAGTGTTCCTCTCACATGGAGATTTGTCTGAGGTCTTCTTCATCTTGCCCTCCAGTGATGTGTTGCCTCTTTCTGCTCGAGTGCTACATTATTTCATAAAGTCATTTAGCATGCATTTTAATCCACCCTTCCCATTTCTCTTTCAGAAGTGCTATGCATGCATGAATGAATGAATGAATGAGCAAATGAACTTTTGCACCTCCTGTTATCCAAGATGGCTTTCTGGGCAGTTTACAAAACATAGTATCAACACATAAAAATATCCAGCAATATTAAATCTACATATGCACTGGACGTTACAATGACAACAATAACAACTGTAAAAACCCCACAGCAGATGTAACTCATAGAGACATAGAAACAGAATCAGAAAGTGCCTCCTGATCTTAATTAATCGAGAACTTTCAAACCCTATAGAGATTCAAAAGGGCACATGACAAGGATGTCTCTTGTCACCCCTTCTGTTCATTTTGATTTTAGAGGTATTAAACAGATGTTTTAGGGGTGATGAGGACATCAAAAGAACTAGAATTAGGGACAAAAATTATAAATTTCAAGCATTTGCAGATGAACTGGTTTTTATAACGGAGGAACCTTTTTCAACAATGCCCAAACTTCTGCAACAGATCGAAGAATATGGTGAAGTTATGGGAATGAAAATAAATCGAGAAAAAACAAAATTGATAGTTAAAAATCTTACACGAGAACAAAAAAAAAGACTTCAGGAACAAGTAGATTTGCAGATTTTTAAAAAGGTTAAATACTTGGGAATTTATCTCACAGCCAAATGTACCACTTTGAAAGAAGATAACTATGACAAATTATTGAAGGATATTAAAGGCTTTTTTGAAAAATGGACTAATTTACAATTATCTTTGATGGGAAGAATAGCACTTGTTAAAATGAATATATTACCTAAACTTCTGTTTCTGTTTCAAATGATTCCCATAAAAATTCATAAAACATTCTTTGATGACTTAAACTTTCATATCTAGAGATTTATCTGGAAAAAAAGGAAACCAAGGATTAAATTAAAAATGCTTCAGGATGCTAAAAGGAATGGAGGTTTTGGTCTTCCTGATTGGATGTTGTATTATCAAGCATCTGTCTTAACTTGGCTAAAAGAATGGGTAACTTTGCAAAATAAGAGAATTTTGTATCTTGAAGGTCATGACTTGCAGATGAGATGGCATGCTTATATGTGGTATGAAAAAGCTAAGGCACATGGGTCATTCCTGAGTCATTTTATTAGAAGATCTTTAATGTCAGTGTGGGAAAAATTAAAGCTAAAACTGTACAATAAATTACCAAGATGGCTGTCACCTATGGAAGCTTTTGTATATCCAAATGTATTGAGCTTTGAAAAGATCATATGATATGGCGATATCCTGGATAAGGATGGTGGCCTGAAACTGGAGCAAGAAATACAAGAACAGGGACTTAATATTTCCTGGTGGCATAAGGTGCAGATGCAATCAAGATATGCCAAGGATTGTAAAACATGGAGATTCTAAAGAGACCTAACAGAATTTGATCAAGTGATGCTTGAAACAGATGAGAAAATGATTAAAAGACTATATGATTTTTTACTTGACAGGAAAATGCAAGGGGAACAGGTTAAGGAAACTGTGATAACATGGACACAAAACTTTAGAGCTAATGTTGAGCTAGAAAAATGGGAAAAACTAAGGGAAAGAAACATTAAAGTAACATTAGCAACTTCGTATAAAGAAAATTTATTTAAAATGTTTTATAGATGGTATTTGTCACCAAGTCAACTAGCTAAGATGTTTCGAAATATGTCAAATAGATGTTAGAAATGTAAACATAAAGTGGGTATGTTTGCATTTTATCATATGTGGTGGACTTGTGATAACGCAAAAAATTACTGGATTAAGATACATAGATGGATGGAGGAACTACTACAAAAACCCTTTGTTTTTAAACCCAAAGTTTTCTTGTTAAGCATTATACCGGAAGAGGTCAACAGACAGGAAATGTATTTGATGTTGCATCTAGTCACAGCGGCGAGGATTGCATTTGCCCAATATTGGAAAAGTGAGGAGCTGCCCACTGACGGACTGATTGTAAGAAAAATCTTGGACTGTGCAGAAATGGATAGATTGACTTTATAATTGAAGGAGAAAGAGGATACTGATTTCTATCGAACTTGGGACTCTTTTTATAATTGGCTGGAGAAATGGGACTTGGCATAAACTTAGAGATGTTTTTAAAACTGTGATAAATTAATTTGAATTTGATATGTTAAAAAATATGTAGTAGGAGGTTGACCCAGTGAATCCAATGTTTGATGTTTGGTTTTGGGTTTTTTTGGTTTTGTTTTGTTTTTTGTAGTGTTAGTTTTAAAATCTTTGTGTGTGTGTGTGTGTGTGTGTGTGTAGTGCCTCCTGGACCATCTTATCTGATCCTCGGTTCCAGCTGGCTCTGCTCATGACAGTCCTACTGCACACATGTCTAGTCTATACTTGAACGCACTCACTGATGGGGCCTCAACCACCTCCCATGGAAGCCCATTCCATACCCTAGTGGTTGTAACTGTCAGGAAGTACTTCCTGACATCCAAATTGAACCTTGGTTCATTGAGCTTTGCTCCATTGGAAGGTGTCCTTCCCTCCACTGCAGGAGAACACAGGTCTCTACCCAGCTCGATGTGACCCCTCCCCTCCATGTACGTGTATGTCACTAACAGGTCCCCCCTGAGTCTCCTCTTCTCAAGAATCAAATAACCCAGTTCCCTCAGTCTCTCCTCAGATGGCTTTTCCTTGACAAAAGCCTTCCTGAAATCCAGGTAATCCACATCTTCAACATCTCCCACATCTAGCCAGCAAAATACCCTGTCATAATATTCCACAAAGTTTGTCTGGCAAGATCTGTCTATGCTTTCTAGAGTTTTCCCTATTATGAGCCTTTCCATCATCTTTCCCAGAATGGACATAAGGCTAACTTGCTTCTGATCGCTTATACCCCTCTGCTGCCCTTTTGAACACCGGGACCACTGATGCCACCCTCCAATCCTCAGAAACTTCTCTTGTTTTCCTTGAGGCCTCAAAAATGAAATCCAATGGACATGATCATACCCCTGCCAATTCCTGAATTCCCCCGGGTGTAGCTCATCATGGCCTGGTGCCTATATATGATCCAGGGCCCTTAGGCACTTTTCAACTTCTAGGGAGGTGATTCCTGTCTGTGCACTGATAACCTCAACTGTATCTAGCCATCCCCACATCTCAGATTTCTAGTTTCTATAGAACCCACCCAGAGGTACTGTGCACTATGTCTGTTGTTAGAAGGCTTCTGGTCTCATTCCCCCTCCCATTCTGATTGGAAGGGAGGGAGGGAGGGAGGAAGGGAACATGGCACATTTCCATCTTATCTTCCCTACCTGGATGAAGGGGAGCTTTTGCTGGAGGAATCAAATCTCCATGGGGAATCATACTGAGAAACTGCTTTTTACCCCCTCCACTTGACCTGCCCACCTTGTCACACCCCATCTGAAAGCAGGAACTTCTGGGAGCTGTTGTCTGACAAAACCTGGGGAGGTGTCAGCATCTAGGAAGGGGCCAGCTGACTGGAAACCCAAGCAACCATGTGAGGGAACAGGGGTTAGTCAAAAAGCTCAGTCAAACAATCCAAGGTTAGAACTGAGTGTTGAAGTGTCAGGTAGTCTTTTGGGGTGGAGATTGGCTTTAACAGGAAGCAGGGACAAAAGAAATTCCACTCCATATCAGGAGGGGCTGTATGCTACGAAGTGGAGGAGATGAGTAAGGAACCCTGTTGGAGAGGATAAGGGATGGTGGATAAAGCTGATCCAATGTGGTCTCAAGCATGGAAAGCAAACTCTGAAACACAAACCACAGCTGCTAAAATGTGGGGTGGGAAAGCATCACTTGGGAAGCTATGCTAGTCTCTCTGCAATCCTGGAATGGGCTTGCATCTGTTTTCAACAGTGTTGCATCACCTCAGGTTTCTTGGGGAATTGCAATTCTACGCAGGCACCTAATCCCAAGTATTGGTCCATAAGAACACTGACCTACACATTTTGAGCAATTATTGACCTCTGAGATGAAATGTGCTAATTCTTACATGTTTTGATTAGATAAATTAGAAAGCAAGGGATAAAGGTGCTGGTTGGCTAAAGTTTTCAAGGTATTTCACAATAAAAATTTATACATTGGTGGCGGGGTTACATTTGCATCTCAAAAGTGCAGTAAGATGGCAGTGGTAAAAAAAAAAAAAAAAGGCAGACCACCTATATTTTGGATGAAAAATAGGGGATCAGGACAAGAGTCGGGCTCCTCATTATTTCTGCATTCCATGTGCAACTTATCTGGGTCATTGGCTAAACTACAAGAAAAAGTCCATGCCTTTTGCAGTCCCAAGGGTGTGGACAGATCCCACCAGTCATAGTAGTGACTGCTATTTTTGCATGGTTCCCCAAATTGCAAAAGGGATCTCAAGAAAGAAGTGGACCATGGAATTTCCAAACATTGTATCCACATTGCGGCCTGTACCCCAAGGCAAGGGCTTGCCTATTCCAGATCCACCATCCTACATTCTAGACTCAGATGATGATAAAGACAATGAGGATTCCTCCAGGATATCGCAGGAATGGAGAAAAGATACCAAGGGAAATGGAGTCCATCCATGCTTGCCGATATTGGCTAGAATCTCTCCAGGGATGATCCTCCTGCAGTTCACTAGAGAAAAGCCAAATAGCATAGTTTAGATACCGAATAAAGATGGAAACTTGTAGTTTAATCTGATGTTAGAGCTGATCAGTTTTTCATGCAAAAAGCATGAAAATGTTACGTGAAAAACTAATAAATCAATGGAAAGTTATTTTATTGGTAGCAATAAAAAGATAAAATTATAGTAATTGGTTTGGCACCATTCTCATTGCTATATCACATTTTTCAGAAAAGTTATGGAACATGATCTCACATCCCCCTCGTAACTTTGAATTATTTTGATGCAATTTTGACCTGAATCTGTACCTTGAAAACTGGAGCCAATTGATACTCAGGACTTAATTTTCCTTTATTAGTGACTCAGTTCTGGTAAATTTAGCTACTTTCATTTCTGCTGCTGTCTCCTTGTAGACCAGTGGCATTGTCTCTCATCTGTACCAGAAGACAGCTTGAGAGAAGGTCAGAGAAGAGGAGCAGATTCAAGGCAACTTGGAACTGTGACTCTGAGAGTTAACTGCCCAGTATTGCAGGATGTTCTTACCAATTGCAATACAAGGGATGAAGGAATGGGCATTTTAGTGTCACTGAACACTAACTACCTCTGCAATGCATGGCTCATCTCAAAGGTTTGCTCTCCTCTTAGGGCCTTTATGTGGAATTGCCTCTGTGATGAGGAAGCCTCTGACACAGGTCAGTGGAGTTGAGATAGTGTAGACATTAAGCATTCAGTTACTCGGTGCTGAAAACTGCTCAAAGGCCTCCTTCTCAAGGGAAGCAGCAACTGTCAGTATTCATGACTGTCTGGGTCAGGGTTTAGGTGGCCCCAACAATCTGTCAGTGTCTGAAGTGTGGGTGGCTGACTGCCCAGCAGGGGTGCCAGGACCCAAACAATCAGCTTGGGGCACAAGGGTCATGTCAAAAGCACATACAGTCCAAGGTCAGAAGCAGGTGTTGAAGTGTCAGGCAGAATCGGTTCACCTGGTCGGTGTGGTTGAACAAGCTGAAAGTCAGTAAACTGAAGAGAAAAACCAAGAGGAGCAGGAACATAGAAACAGAGTGAGTCAGAAGGGCCTCCTGGGCCATCTAGTCTGACTTCCAGCACCAGCTGGCTCCGCTCACAACACGCCCACCATGTGGACATCCAGCCTATCCTTGAACACCTGCACCGATGGGGCCTCAACGACCTCCCGTGGAAGCCCATTCCATGCCCTTGGGGTCCTAACTGTGAGGGTAAAGCAGGAGAATGAGCAAGCAAGGGTCAGGAAGCCAGGCAGTGTCCAAGAGCAGGCATAGGAACACAAGCAGGGTCCAGGAGTAGTAACAGGAGTAAAATCCAGATGCAGGAATAAGAGAAGGGCTGGAATAAGGCTAGAGAAACTGGAGCAGGGATGGAGCATGATTGGGGCAAGACTAGAACATAGGTGCAGCAAGGCTGGGATGACTCTGTCAAGAATGGAGAAAGACTGGAGCCTGTCTTGAGCAGAACTAGAGCAAGACTGGACATGAACAAGACCAAGAGGGGAGCACTGCTAGAGCAAGGTGGGAGCACGGCTGGGTCAACAGGAGCAAGACTGGAGCAATGCAGGAGGAACTTCAGCAAGACCGGAGAAGAGCTCAGGGACGAAGGGGCCACAGACACAGGGGCCAGAGAACAAGAGGGCTCACCACAACAAAGGAGACATTCATTCTTGGGGCAGCTTCTGGTGGGAAGAGCCAGTGCTTATATAGCTCTTCTCCCAGAGCTCCCACGTGCCACTCATAAAGGTCCTGATAACTGCAGGAGGTCATGGGTCCAATACTGTAACTACCACAGCTGTTATTCTGGCTGTTGGCCTACGGAGGGAGCCCTGAGGTACCTCAGATTCTGACAGGAGGCTATGATCACTTTCTCCAGCTTCCTGCCTTTGAGTGCTGGACAATGGGCAGATCCAGACGAGGACACTCTAATCCACAGAAAAATCTTTGGGGATGAAGAACCCTCTCCCAAAGGCCTGTCTAACAAATGAAGAGGTGGCTGTCTGGGGAAGGATGGAGGATAGCTAACCATCTGGATAGAACCAATCAGGAGAAAGATGCTCCAGGCAGTGGTCCATTTATATCCATGGACCTCAGTCACTGTGCGGTTCTCCCTCCATCTTTTGAGATGGGGAGGTGATCAAATTCCCTGTCAGATGTTTTGTACTAAATCTCTAAGCAATCCTCACCATTGGCTACTGGTGATGGCAATGGCTGGTCAAAATGTATGGAGGACCATGGATCACTCACCCATCAAACTTTGCCCTTTTTTTGCCCTTGGGTTGAGTGGATGTGCTGCAACCATTTCGACTTCTGATTATGGGGAATGAGCAAAAAGGAAGCAAAGTTATTGGGGACGGCACCCAATTTCATTCAAGGCTCTGCTTGTCCCTGGGTTATTAATGTCTTGTAAATAGGTACATTTAGGACTTCTTCAGCTGCCCCAGGCCGTGATGCCTCGGTGTGGACATTCTGGTCCCCCAACTTATAAGAAACCTGTCCCAAATGTGAGGAGACCTGTAGAAAATCAAAATGAAGATGGTTGGGTGGCAGGGTGGGTGGTACATGTGGAAAGGCCCCATCTCAGCCTTCCACAGCCTGGTCACTGCCAGGTCTGTTGCATTTCAGCTCCTATCATCCACAGCTGGCACAAGAGGGCAGCTTTTGGCAGCTCTCCTTCACGTGAAGAGCACCAAGTTGGTGATGTATTAAGGACCTTCAAAGTTATCTGGCTCCATCCACCCACTCTTTCCCATCCAAATCATCACACTATTCATTCTAAAAAAGATCCACCTTGGTCCTTGTTTCTAAGGAGATATTTTCCATGGAAGGGTGCCAAGCCCATGGTTCCCCTTGGAAAGCCACATCGAGAGACAGCACCCCTTGAGAATGCTCACACACAGACTTTCCCCAGCTGAGGGAGTTGAGCGGCAGAAGAGAGTTCAGGATGCAACAGGGTGGGAATCAGGGGCTAACAATTGTGGAAATCATGATGATTCCTTCAACTTCTTTTCACCAAGTCTCAGGAGGCAGAAGCAGCAGGACTGCTAGCAAGAGGAGGTGTTCCCTTGCCTAAAATCCTGAGAAGAAGGACACATAAAAACCTTTGGTGTCCCTGCATTTTCCAGAGGCAGCTTTAGATAGGTGTGGAGACTGAGTCTGCTTGGTGTCATAGTCAGCCCATGTGAAAGTCAGTCCCCATCTGTGTTTCAGAAACCTCTGACTGGCAAGGTAGCCTCCAATTCTTCTGATTATTAGAGGACAGGAGGAAGAGAAGGTTTTACCTTCCACCAATGATCCTGCTCCTGGTGCTGCTCCTACCTTGTGCAACTGGCAGAATGTTACAGGTGAAATGTCCTGGGGCTTCAGAAAGACCTGGATTTGGCCCACGGAGTTTTCACCAGCCCGGAGAACAGCTCATCAGTGTTATCACTTCTGCAACACACCCGAGTTTATCACAGCAAGATGTCTTTGAACAGCCTCCCCTCAGAGGTCTTCTTGAAAAGCAAGTAGCAATGTGATTCTTCTCGTTCAGTGTGCTGCCTCTCTTGCTACTCATTTCACTCACTCCAATTATCCCCTCATTAGCTTGTTTACTCATTGTGTGCAGTCTGCTCTGTCTACGATCTCTTCAAACATTGCCTTGCACATAAGGGTCTCCCCATGTGAGATGAAGAAGCATCAATCTCCTTTCTGAGATGTGGCCTGCCAGGCCCATCGTCTGCATGAATCATGCAGCGTTGTCTTAAAGTAAAATTAGGAATTCCCACCATTCCCATCATGTCCTCAAGAGGAATGAAAAGGAACAGGAAAGGCGATGGAATCATGAAAGCCACAGTTTCGGAAGGATGTAGATGCGGTGTTTGGGACAACAAAACGGAGCTCCAAAGGTTTAGTTGCAGGTTGTTATGGGGTTGAATGTTAGAGGAAAGGGAGAGATAGCAAAATGGTGCCTGGACCAGTTAGAACAAGGTCCTCAAAACAGCTTCTGCAGGATTGAGGGCACTTGTAAAAGCCTCCAGTGGAGCCCACAGAGTCTCCCCCAAAGCGATGCCCACCTTTTTGTATCATGTAATCCCTCATCCTTTGCACACACACATTCTTAGTATACCTACATGGACAGTGTGAGATGCTTACACCTGCAAAGTCCAGACCCAGCTCATGCAGAAGCAGACCAATCATCTAAAGAGGCACCCAGCAGAGTGTGGTCTTCATATCTCACCACTTATGGATCAAAGGAATTGCATGACCTTATTAAAGGGTGCGAGTGTTTATCCTTCCATGTCTGTAATACTGGCCTTTTAGCTGAAAGAAAGGCACAGAGACTCAAGTTTTCCTTCCATGTCTTCCTTCCCATGAAGCAGCTGATAGTTTACTAGGCAGGTGAAAAAAAACCTGTGATTGCTCCTCTTTAGGGGTATTGAGCAGAAAGGACAAAATCTTCTCCAGGAGGACACACCATAGACTTGAATGAGGGGAGTGTGGTCTGGGCAGCTTTCTATTCCATTACTTTCCCGTATCTGTCCAATAAGGAATGCATCCTTTTATAGGATCTGGACAGACTATGGAAGTGGGCAGGAGACAACAGGATGGTGTTCAATGTGGACAAGTGCAAGGTCTTGCACATGGGACATAGGAATAGCTGTCATAAGTACTGATTAGGTGACAAGTGGCTGGAGAACCGCACTTGTGAAAGGGACCTTGGGGTACTGGTTGACTGCAGGCTAAACACGAGTCAGCAGTGTGATGCGGTGGTCAAGAGGGCGAATGCCACCCTTGTTGCATAGCAGAAGTGCGACTTCTAGATCAAGAGAGGTATTACTACCACTCTACATGACTCTGGTGCGCCCGCAACTGGAGTATTGTGCTCAGTTTTGGGCCCCTCATTACAGAAAGGATATAGCCAGGTTAGAGTCAGTGCAGTGTAGGGCCACAAGGTTGGTGGATGGTTTGCAGGAGATGGGGTATGAGGCGAGATTGAGGGAAGTGGGTCTCTTCAGCCTGGAGAAGAGGAGACTCAGAGGGGATATGTTGGTGACATACAGGTATGTGAGGGGAAGTCACATGGAGATGGGTAGAGACCTGTTCTCCCCTGCAGAGGAAGGCAGGACGCGCTCCAACAGAGCAAAGCTCAGGGAGCCAAGGTTCCATTTCGATGTCAGGAAGCACTTCCTGACAGTCAGGACCCCGAGAGTGTGGAATGGGCTCCCACTGGAGGTCACTGAGACCCCATCAGTGCGGGTGTTCAAGGTTAGGCTGGACGTCCACAAGGTGGGCATGTCGTGAGTGGATCCGGCAGGTGCCAGAGGTCAGACTAGATGGCCCAGGAGGACCCTTCTGACTCGCTCTGTTTCTATGTTTCTATAGAAGTCACACACAAGAAAAACACATTCAAAATCTTTTGATCATAGTTCCAGGAAACAAAATATTCCCACATGACAGGATTTCTCCGGAAAAGTGTGTGCATGCTCATTTCCAGCACTTCAACGCATGCCTGCCTGGTTTTGTTTGGAAATGGATGATGGTTTTTCCCTCTGGATTGTGGCCACTCCCTACCCCCTGCCACAGTATCAGATAGGCTTCAGTGCTTTCAGGGGTATATTCAGTGTGTCGGTGCTTTCAGGAGTAATTGTTTAGAAATGGAACACAGGGCTTTTTATTTCCTGGAAGTGTGGGTGGCATTACAAAGGAACACTCTGAGCTATTTTCCTTGTTTATATTTGACAGGAAAGCAAACATAAATGAGTGGACAATGATATCCCTTGCTTCTGCCATTCGAGAGGTCAACCAGAATTCGCAACTCTTGCCCAACCTCACCCTGGGCTACAGCATCTACGACAGCTATTTCAATGCCAGGCTGACCTCAGAAGCCCTGCTGGACCTGCTGTCCCCGGGACTGGCCAATGTGCCCAATTACAGCTGCGGAAGGCAGACTCTCCCACTGGCTGTTCTGGAAGAATCCTCCTCAGACATCTCCATCCAGATGTCCACCTTGCTGGGCATCTACAAGGTCCCACAGGTGAGGATGGAGAAGGCAGGGCCAGTGGCAGAAAGTGTCCCTATATTTCTTCCTCATGGAGCTGAAAAAGCAGTCTGTGGAGGTGGAGATGCGACTTGTAAGGGCTTGGAGGGCAATCTGTGAGGTGTGGGAAGAGTGATCTGGGCTCATGAGTCCTCCAGTCTCCCCACATTGGAAAGAGCCCAGGCTGAGAAAGCACAGGAAAGCTATCAAATGCTGGATGCTGATCCAGCCATTCACCCTCCACTCAGTGCTCCTGTGAAGACCCATGTGAGGATTGTAGGGGAAAGGGATAGAGGTGGCATCCTATGTTTACTTGGACACACCCAGTCCCCCACCCTGGCCACTCCACACTCTGTCCTGTTGCAAAATGGCCACCCTGCAACGAAAGCTTCATCCAAGTCGACCCAATGCATTTGTCCCTTGCCAAAGGTCTGCCTTGAAGCAGGTTGGGCTGCTACTTGTTCAACAATATCACCTGTATCATCATTAAAATTCTGTAACAAGTGTTACAGCTCTGAACAGAAGCAAAATGGGACATTCATTTGGTGTGCTTCTTTCCTTGACAGGTCAGTTATTCTTTAGTTTCTCGTGTTCTGAACGATAAAGCTCGCTTCCCGTTTTTCTACCCGATGGTTGCCAAGGACCTGACTCAATACCAGGGGATCGTCAAGCTGCTCCTGCATTTCCAGTGGACGTGGATCGGTCTCTTTGCCCCAGACACTGACAACGGGGAGAGGTGCTTGAGGACCTTGATGCCCAAGCTCAACAGGAATGGGGTTTGTGTTGTTTTCATGCAGAGCATCACTCAGCTGAGCACAAACCAAATGGACTTTCTCCTTCCTTCCTATGGCAAGTGGATGCAAGTCAACGTGTACATTTATTTTGTAGAGACTCGGTACTTCTCAGCAGGGTTATCCACCATTCAACGGTACATTGACTTTGGCTTTGGACACATTCCGGGGAAAGTCTGGATCACGACAGCCCTGTTTGACATCACCATGGAACTGAAGTGCAATTTTGATGTTTCCGAACACATCCATGCTATTTTTTCATTCTTGGTCCAGGCAAAGAAGAAGCCTAAATATGATGAGCTGCTCGATCTTTCTGTTGATATTGTGCATTTTGTGCAAAAATCATATACAGAATTTGATTCTAAGCATGCCTTGTCTGTGAAAAGCTGGATGAGGTACCAAGAGAATGAGAAGCTGAAAACACTGCCTGTAGTAGACCTGGAGAAGAACCTGTCTCAGGACAACCACATCATTTTCAACACTGTCCATGTCGTGGCCCGGGCCTTGCATACTGCCTGGTCTTCTAGGTCCTGGAGGAGGGTGGTGGAGCATGGAGACAGACTGGGCCTCCAGGTCCTGCTGCCATGGCAGGTACTCCCTCTCCTTCCTGAGTGGAATTCCAGAATTGTTACCTTGGAAAGAGACCGAGATGAAGGGGCAGGCAGCAATGAGTTGAAATTGTGTGCATTCCACTTGCAGAAATTATTTGCTCTAGCTGTTCCTCTGTGGCTTCCTAAAACTTGCCCAGTGAGTGCTACCAAGTCCTCTTGCAGACTTCTCTTTAGGATAATTGCCAGAGCTGACATCTCATCTTTTTGGGCAATATGAGACACAATAGCAGTAGAAATACAGCTTCTCCCACAGCTGCCCCTGAAGTTGAGGGGATTCTGGAATAGCGTGAAGAAGGTGCACATTCAGAGACATAGAAACATAGAGTGATTCAGAATGGGCATCTCAGGCCATCAATCTAACCCCTGGCTCCAGCCGGCTCTGCTGACGAGATGCCTACCATTTCCACAGAAAAGCAAACACATGCTTGCTTCGGTCTGGACATGTCCCAACTCAGACCCAATTTCCTGCCGGTTAAAAACTTCTGCTTCCTTTGCCATTCCAGCTCGACTCTTTCCTGAGTCACCCACAGGAGTACAATATGTCCATCCTGGAGGGGATGTACTGGGATGAGCATGGAGACCTCGCAGCTGACTTCGACATAGCCAACTGGGTGGTCTTCCCCAATTGGACCTTTCTTAGGGAGACATTTGGGAGTTTAGAAAGAAGAGGCTCGGCGGGCTTCAAGTTCACCATTGATGAAGATGGCCTTGTGTGGCCCCAACGGCTCAACAAGGTGGGTGCAATCATCACTTTTCTCATGCTGTGTATAAAGTGGGACAGTCTCTCTCTCTCCCCTCCCCTGCCCTCTATATTTTCATTTTTGCTTCTAGGAAACATTGCAACCTAATCTTATCCAGGACCCTCTTGCCTGTCTTTCAATGCATCCAGGAAGGCGGTCACTACATGTGTCCTCATTCTCCATGGCCAGTTATTGAAGCAGTATGTGGGTTTGGCAGACCGTGGGATCTGGGTACCTTCCTACCTTAGTGGCTCAAGGTGAAAGTTAAATTACCCATCAGTGAGCATGGCACTTCTTCGCCACAACAAGAAGGTCTCCTGACCTTAAATGACCCACAACTAGGTGAGGGGAAACAAGACAGGATACAGGCACCAAGTGTAAGGAAGCCTCTTGGGTCTTTTCCCATTCTGTGCCTCCATTCCATGGCTACCTGGTCCTTATTCACATTCTTAGCCATGATATGACTGACGCCGGCTGTAGCCAGTGGTCAGACTAGATGAGCCAGTAGCCCCTTCTGACTCACTCTGTTTCTATTTTTCTATGTTTCTATTCCTCACTTGCCCTTTCTTTCTGTGCAGCCCCTGCCTCTTTCCAGGTGTGTGGAAAGCTGCCGCCCAGGATTTGTCAAGGTCACTCTGGAAGGAAAGCCAACGTGCTGCTATGGCTGTGCTCCTTGTGCAGAGGGGACCATCTCCACCCGGGAAGGTGGGTAATGCTGCAAGAGGCAAATCCAGTCCCTGGAGTGGAGGGACAAGATGTACCTAGACATTCTCTGTGAGGGATACTTGAAGGCTTTCTCAGGCATGAGGATGTATCCACCAGGCTGATGCATGCTCACTGAAGCCTTTGGCTGTGTTCAGAAAACAATACAATGCATAAATCTGTTTGGTATCATAGTCCATGGCAGCTCAGACCCTTGGGTACAAGGCCTCACACTGAAAAGAAAGAGGAAAATGGTATGAATTGTATGCCACATGTTAAGCAGCAATTAAAGTTAATAGTAGTCTTGCTTTTTTGCAGAT
This sequence comes from Varanus salvator macromaculatus, assembly GCA_023646645.1. NCBI lineage: Eukaryota > Metazoa > Chordata > Lepidosauria > Squamata > Varanidae > Varanus > Varanus salvator. The sequence continues at coordinate 4,231,162 of JAIXND010000721.1, read as the reverse complement.
GCAGAGCACTGCATCAAGTGCCCGGATGACCAGCATCCAAACAAAGACAAACATCAGTGCATCCCAAAACTTCCAACCTACCTTTCCTACGGAGATATTCTAGGCATCATCCTGGCTTCCGTTGCCCTGTTCTTGGCCCTCACCACAGGATTTGTCCTAGGAATCTTCATTAAATTCCTAGAAACTCCTATTGTCAAAGCCAACAACCAGGACCTCTCCTACATCCTCCTCATTTCCCTCCTGCTCGCCTTCTTGTCCTCCTTCCTCTTCATTGACCAGCCAAGGAAAGCCACCTGCCTTCTTCGACAAACATCCTTCAGCATTCTCTTCTCAGTGGCCGTCTCATCTTTATTGGCCAAAACAATCACCGTGGTGCTGGTCTTCCTGGCAACCAAGCCCGGGAACCGAGTGAGGAGTTTGCTAGGGAAGAGTTTGGCCAACTGCACTGTCATTTCCTGTTCCAGTGTCCAAGTTGTAATTTGCACCATCTGGGTGGGAACCAATCCTCCATTCCCTGACTCTGACAAGCACTCCCTGCCTGGACAGATCATCCTGCAGTGCAACGAAGGCTCTGTGGCTATGTTCTACACTTCTCTCAGCTACCTGGGCTTCCTTGCTGCTGTCTGCTTCACAGTGGCCTTCCTGGCCAGGAAGCTCCCTGGGGCATTCAATGAGGCCAAGCTGATCACCTTCAGCATGCTGGTCTTCTGCAGCGTCTGGGTGTCCTTTGTGCCCACCTACCTGAGCACCAAGGGGAAGTACATGGTGGCCGTGCAGGTATTCTCCATCTTGGCCTCCAGTGCTGGGCTTCTGGGCTGCATCTTCCTCCCCAAGTGCTACATTATTGTAGTGAAGCCTTATCTGAACACGAAGGAGAACCTGGCAACAAAAATTAAAGAAGGCAATTGATTTGCTTTGTCAGAGGCTTTCTTTACCAATTTCCTGCCACCCATGAATTGTCTTTTTTTAAGGTGTAAGTGTCTGACCTTAAGACGAAATCTCAGTGAACAGTGGATGTCCCAACCTTTTTGACCTGAAATAGGATACAGTGCTCTGACCTTGGAGAATGCACTCAAAATTCTGCCCAGCTGGTCCTATCCCTCAGAACCTGTCCAGAAAACAGACTTGCGGCCTGCCCCTGGGTGGGAAAGCGGCCTTGCAGAGGGGTTTGGCACTGCAGTTGAGTTGGGAGGCAATTGGAGCAATTTGGGGAAGGGCATTATTAACCCCTGAGTGGAAGCATATCTTCTCATGATGTGTTGTACATAGGGCAGCCTCAGTTTTACCATTTTGGCTTTAAGTGAAAACTCTGGCTTGATCTGATCCAGGATCCCCTTATTTGTCTTTCTGTTGATCCAGAGTAATCATGAAGCTCTCCTGTGGTACCACATTTAATAGAAACAAAGCAAATCAGAAGGGAGCTCCCTGGCCATCTAGTTTGACCCCAGCTCCAGCCAGTTTTGCTCTTGTAATCCTGATCATATGGTTGTCCAGAACACCCTCGCTCATTGGGCATCAACCACCTTTGGAACCATTTAACTATGTCCATTTATATGCCCCCCATTGCAACAAAGCCTCAGGGCTGCTCACAACATAAATAGTAAACAACAACAATTTAAAACAATTTAAAATTGGCCCATCTCGAATAACCAATTAAAATACTATGAATACAATCACTAACTAACTAGCAATTAAAATAACTTTTAAATAGAAATGTCTTCACCTGGCACCAAAAAACAAATAATGACAGCATCAGGAGGACCTCTCTGGGGAGCGCATTCCGTAGGTGGGATGCCACCACAGAGAAGGCCCTCCTCTGGGTACTCACCCTCCTTATCTCCCTTACGGAGGGTTCCTGGAGAAGGGCATCTGCTGCCAATATATGATCACAGACGTTCCTTTAGACAGCCAGGTCCCAAGCCATTAAGGGCTTTATAGGTCATCTTCTTAATATCCAACCAGAAGATGGTTCCTTGGACTTTGCCTCATCAGAACATGTCCTTCCCTCCACTGCAGGGAAGAACAGGTCTTGGCCCTGCTCCACATGACATCCTCTCATAACCTATATGTTGCCAACAGATCCTCTTGGAGTCTCCTCTCCCCAAGCTGAAAGGATCCCATTCTATCAATCTGTCCACCTATGTCATCCCTCCCAACCCAGCTGCCATTCTGTGACCCTGCACTAAACCCATTCTAACCTAGCTATGTCTCTCCTAGAATGTGTAGCCTAGAACTGTATGCAGTACTCCAACTGTGGGTGCACCAGAGTCGTGTAGAGTGGAATCAACACCTCCCTATATCTGAAAGTCATGCTTCTGTCGATACTTCCAGTGGTGGCATTGGCCAACTTAAATGCTGCATCACATTGGTGTCTCATGTTCAGCCTGCTGTCAACAAGTATCCCATGATCCCTTTCACAAGTTCTGCTCTCCAGTCATTTGTCCCTCATCCTGTATCTGTGGCATCTATTTCTTTGTCCCAAGTGCAAGATCTTGCACTTTCAACATTGAATTTCATCTTGTCTGTGACAACACATTGGGGGAGGGCCAACAAGCCTAAGCTCAATCCAGTCAAGGCTGAGACGATAGGACATGGTGGTTCTTCTGACTGAGTGTGGCCTCCTCAAGATGGGTCTGCACTGCCCTAGAAGGTTCATGGCTTTGGAGTGCTCCTTGAGTCATCTTTGTCACTTGAGGCCCAGGCAGCTTCCATGGCTTGGAGTCATTTTCAGCTTCAGCTGGCAGCCCAGCTGCAACTCCACCAGCTGAAGGGAAAGCCTGGCTTTAGTTCTGCATGCTCTGGTAATGGCTGTGCTAGACTACTGCAATGCACTCCAGGTAGGGCTGCCCTTGAAGATGGTTCAGAACTTGTAAGTGCTGCAGAATGTGGCAGCCAGAGTAATAATCAGGACCTGGTGGTCTGAAAACAACACTGATTTTGGATAACCCGCATTGACTCCCTTCATGCTTCTGGGCCAAGTTAAAGTTCTGCTTTTAACCTCTTAGCTTTAGAGAGCTTAGGACCTCAACACCTGTCAGAGTGCCTCTCCCAGCCCTGATCTACCTGGACACAATGCTCAACCTCTGGGGCCTTCCTTCCAGTACAAACACCCCAAGAAGCTCAAAGGGTGGCAACAAGGGGAGGCTTTTCTCTGGTGCTTCCCCTCCCCCCCAATTTTTGGAAAAATCTCCCTGCTGAGACTGACCTGCCTGGTGCCAAATCTGCCATTTCTACGGCACCAGGTCAAGACAGTCCTTTACATGGAAGCCTAGAATGATCTCCAGGGTTACCAAAGGGACTGAGGCACTCTTTCCCTGCCTTTTAAGCTGTGCTAATTTAATTTTTACAATTTTATGGTATTTGTATTATATTTCATTGTTTGGTTGGAATGCGCTCCCCTGGCACTGAGCTGATATTCTTTTCGGTGCCTGGGCAAAAACTTTTTATTCAATTGTTATTTTAAAAATTAGCATTTCAATGGTGTTTAATGTCACTTTTGATTTGATTTATTTTTATTGGTTATTATATTGTGGCATTGATTGTTTTTCTTGGCTTTTGATTTTAATGTAGTAAGCCATCCTGAGATGTTGTACATCTTTTAAATAAATAAATAAATAAATAAATAAATAAAATCATTTTGTTGTATACGTTGCTGCAAACTGCCCTGGGAGCTTCAGTTACTGGGCAGTTTCGAAATGAAATTACTACTACTACTACTAGTAGTATTACTAGTAGTCTTACTATTGATTAACACTTGGCCCTTGTAGTAACACATTATTTCCTCCTGACCCTTTTGAAAATCTTTTCCACCATGTAGTCTCCTTCTTTGAACTCAGACTCCCTGGCCAACAGGAAAACATGTTACATTGCACAGATTTTTTTTCTGTAGCTGGGAAACCTCCTGGAGGACTCAGCAGACAGGAGAGGCCATGTTCCTTTCCCATACAATTAACAAAACCATGGCAATTTCTTCTTCTCCTTCCCACCAACCTCAAGGGGTTTCGCCAAAGACTGCCTTGAGAAAAACAGCAGACTCATAAGTGGGGATGGGTGAAGTCTTGAGTCCCAGTGGAAAAGGACCATCTCATAAATGAAGGAGAGTGTCGAAGGAAAATGGGGTTGCTGTGATGCCCCCCACTTTCCCCTTCAGAGGTGAAATGATGGCTGATTGGGCACCTCCCACATTAGGAAAGCCCCCAAGCTTGAGTCATGGATGGGGTTGTCTTTCCTCTGATAAGCTGCAAAGGGAGCTGAATGGAGGAGCCCCTGTGAAGAAAGTGAGGCCCCTCAGAGCCAGAATGAGTCTTGTGCTGCTGCTGCTGCTGCTGCTGCTGCCCCAGGGAATCTGTGCGGAACTGCTAAGAGCAAAATGCCCCTTGACTTTGAAACAGGGTCATATTGATCCAGTCAGTTACTACAAGCCTGGAGACCTCCACATTGGTGGGGTCATCACTGCAACAATAGCCCTTTTTTCAAGTAATACAATTTTTGTGGAGCCTCCTTCCAGCACTTCTCTTTTGATGTAAGTCATGATGTGGGGATGGAATTACTGTGTCTCTTCTCTCTCCTGAAGTCCTGAGCTCCACATAAGCATTTCCAACCATGGTTTCCCACCATTAACTTATCCTCACCTTCCAAATATCTCATTCTCTTTGCCTTTGGGGCATGCTTGGGGGTGCATCCTCAAGACAAGAGTAATTCAGTTCATCCTGGAAGTGGCCATGTTGCTCTGGCCAAGTCTCTGAGTCTTGTACCACTCTCAGTATTTCCCCTGTTCTCTGATTGTTGAATACACTGAAGAGTTTGATCTTTTTGCCTTGACTTAGCCTGGATGTTACACATTTATTAGTCTATTCTCTAACCACAAAATGGCAAAAGAAGATGGCAAAAGAAGAAGGGGATGACAGAGGATGAGGTGGCTTGATGGAGTCACTGAAGCAGTTGGTGCGAGCATAAGCAGACTCCGGGAGATGGTGGAGGACAGGAAGGCCTGGAGGAATGTTGTCCATGGGGTCGCAATGGGTTGGACATGACTTTGCGACTAACAACAACAACCACAAAATGTGTGTGGTGGCCATTTGCTAAACAGGAGGAATGGGAAGCTGATCTCTGACTCTTTGCTGGAGATCCTCCAGTGCTTCTTGGATCCCCTTTCCAAATATGCAGCAGGGTTCATGCATTTTGTGTGCCCAGCTTTTTATTCCTTTTTCTGTCCACTGTGTGGGGCACGTAGAAAAGGATGTGGGGCACTTGGAAAAGGATGAAAACACTTAGAAAGTGGGGCAATTTAGACCCAATGACTCAGAAAACCCAACAGTCTAGAGCACTGTTGCTATCAAAGACTGAATTCCCAAGCAGATCACGTTAAAAAAAAAGCAACAGCAACAGATGGATATGACAGAATTATTAAAGATATTTGAAAGCATTGCAGGAGCACAACAAATGACTGCCAAACATCCGTGTGAAAGGATGTGTGGCCAGAGGCCTTCCAACCCCCTTCCAGGGCTCTTGGATCTGGAACCAAACATGAGGACGTGTTAGAAATGGCAGGCATTGCTACCAAGGAGTCTTCCTGTGGCACTGCTACCTTGCCCTATTTGGCTGGCCTTGGAAAGACTGATAAGGACTCCTTAGAGTGTCCCAGGAATCAGCTACATATAGAGCTGCTGGTATGGTGTCCTGATCCTGAGGCATTTAGAACTGTGTTTGTCAACAGCAAAACCCGGAGCAGGATCTGCATCCCTATGTGGTTCTTACAGTTCCTTCATACAGGTGCAACATTTGAGGGACTGTGTGTCTTACTGGCCATTTGAGCTTTTACTTCCTGTGCCAACTGCAGCTTCCAAACCAGCCACAGGGACACTGATAATGTACAACCATCATGACTGTAAATAGGGATAGCAGAGCACTGGGCATTCCCAGTCCCAGTCCCAGAATATGTTTGTCCCTGGTTTGCTTCTCTCATGGATTATGACTGGTGCTCCTAAAACAAATTTATTCATTTATTTCCTCCTACTTCTATGCTGCCCCATAACCCAAGGGTTCTCTGGGTGGCTTACAAATGCTGAAACCAGCACATCAATGCAATCAATAAAAAAGATAAAAGCAGTAAAATAAGAAAATAGTTAGCACATCCCATTTAATAAAAATTATATAAACTTTACAGAACAGGACCAAGTACAACCAGATATATTAACACCCAACATTAAATAAAGAATCAATAGCAACATATACTTTAAATTAACCAGATCCAAGTATTGCCATGCCAGTTCCCCCTTCAAAATCCATTTCATAGGACAGACTCTTGTGCTCAGATCTGGATCTTCAATGTTATTGAACGATGAATTCAGATTTCTGAATTGCATGGTTATGAAGGAAATGAGGGATAACCTGAACATGCCATTTCCACTGTATTTCATTTCATTTCATTTCATTTCATTTCATTTCATTTCATTTCTTTATTTGCAGTGAAGTAGCCAGAAAGTCCTGGAAGATCCTTTCCTTCCTCTTTGCCATTCATGAGATCAACCAGAACCCCAAGCTCTTACCGAACATCACCCTGGGCTACAGCATCCACGAAAACTATTATGATGGGGGAATTACTTCAGACGTCTTATTGAGCCTGCTCTCTTCTGGGCAGGCAAATGTTCCAAACTACGGCTGTGGAAGACAGAGCAAAGTCCTGGCCATTCTCCAGGAATCTGACTCTGACCTCTCTGTCCACACGTCAGCCATGCTGGGCATCTACAAAATCCCACAGGTGGAAATGGGTAACAGTGAGCCATTTGCAGCTGGGCTTCACTCTACTATGCTATCCATCCAGAAGCCTGAAAAGCTGGGTGATGGAAGTCCAGAGTGGGACTGGAGAGGGAGATTTGACAGTGTTTGAAAGGATCTGTTTAGGGGACATCCACAGTGAAGATGGGGGACCTAGCATGGACTCTTATGGGGTGGCTGAGCCTTTGATGGTGGGTTTATGTCCTGCTGCTTCTGTTGTACAAGCTGCCCCCACCCCTTTTTCAAAGAGGGTAAAGAATGCCACAAGAAAAAGATTTCTTATTTCATTCCAAACCATCTATTTCTTTGGAAACAGTTAAAACATTAAAATAAAATACAATCAGATGCAAATATAAAATGCAATGTCAACAATTGAAAGAATAAAATACAGCGCAAGTCACAGGCTACCACAGGAATAGGAAGCATAAACATACAGCCCTCAGTCACTAAAATAATGGAGAGCGGAGCAGGCCATTCCCTGATAAGGAAACCTAAAAGTGGACTGATTTGAGGAGAGTGCTGAAGAAGAAGACCCTCCCCTTTGGAGCCACAGTCATGCTCTGCTGGTGGAGCTCCTCAAGAGGGCCTCTGAGGATACAGGAGGTCCTTCAGATCATCTCCTTCTAAGCCATTCAGAGCTTGAAAACTCAACAACACCAACCCTCTGAATTGCAGCAGAAAAAGGATGGGTTTCCAGCACTAGTTTCAGCAAACCAGGAGAACCTGTCCGCTTCCTTTGGAACTCATTAAGTCTCAAACCACCGTCACATGGAGCACTAGGCCCATTTGGCTGCACAGGGGACTGGACAGTTTTGAGGGGGAGGCTATCAATGCTGACCAGGCCCCTTTGCTATAGGTTGATCTCAGTATCAGAAGCAGTACCTCTCTATATCCATTATTTCATTATTTTATCTTTTTCTATGATTAATCACTGCTTTATTGTGATTTATGTATGTTTTTAAGTTCTAGTATTGTAAACTGCCCAGAGAAACTTTGGGTTATGGGGCAGCATAAAAATGGAATTAAATAAATGAAATAGAAATAAATCCCACTCCCTGTGGCATGTGGGGAGCATACTGAACTGCCCAGTGAGCACTGACTGTGAGGCAGTATAGAAAGGAAGCCAGTAGTAACAGTGCTGTTGACTGTTGAATTCCTGGCTGAGGGGTCTGTGTGTGGCTGGGCAAGAGACCCACTGCTCATAACCATCCTTTGTCCTTCTCCCGCTCTGTATCCAATGGGTGACGCCAAACAGTTCATCCCTCAAGATGCTTGGGACCCCCTTGTGTACAAAAGTGAACCTCATAATGGCTGGTGTGGTAGATGCTCTCCCCTTAGTGTCCATGTTGCCTGTATTTGTGCAGTGCTTGCCAGGACCTGAGCCTCTCGTGGAAGCTCTGCAGGCCCCATCCCTCTTCCATGCTGTGATTTGCAGGCTTTGTAATGGAAGGAGGTTGCAGGTTGCACAGCGGAGGGTCTATGAGCATTCATGGGCCAAATTCTTGGCTCAGGTTGCTTTCCGAGATGTGGCTGAGCATCTGAAGAGGGATTGTTCCTACAGGACCATAGCACTACACTGTGGGAGCAGGGCAAGACAGGAAACATTGCTCCCCATTGCGGTGTCCTCTGTGTAATGAATGAGACCTCCCTCTCTCTCTTCGGTGATACCACTGGTCTACAAATTTTGGGAAATTTTGGGAAAAGTGTGCTGATTCTTACATATTTGGATTAGATGAATTAGAAAACAGGTGATAAAGGTGCTGATTGGCAAACATTTTAAAGATATTTCACAATAAAGATTCATACACAGGCAAATATATTTGTCTACAAGGGAGGCAGGTGTCTGATGATCAGAGAATCCAAACTTTGGCCCACCGTGTGCTTCTCCTGCACTTCATCTAATTTCACAGAGTGACGTAAATAACCACTCTCGTTGCTATATCACATTTTGCAGAAAAGTTATGGAGCATAATTGCACGTCCCCCTCATAATTTTGCATTACTTTGATGCATTTTTGTCCTGAAGCTGCATCTTGGAAACTGGAGCCAATTAACACTCAAAACTTAATTTTCCTTTATTAGTGACCCAATTCTGGTAAAAATTAGCTTTTTTTCCATTTTCAAGGCTTTCTCCTTGTAGTCCAGTGTAGTTGGGGTGCAACTGATCAGCTGAAATAATAACACTACTCTCTTCCTTCCTTCTTAGGTCAGCTATGGGTTTAGTTCCCCTGTTCTTCTTGATACAGCTCAGCTGCCTTTTTTCTACCCAATGGTTCCCAAAGACACGACCCAGCACTTGAGGATTGTCAAACTGATGCTGCATTTCCGATGGACACTGGTTGGCCTTGCTGCTCCAGACACCAACAACGGAGAGAGGTTCATGAGAACTCTGACAGCAGAGCTCACCAGGAATGGCATCTGTGTTGTTTATACAGAAAGCATCCCAAGAGTGTATGAGAAGAAACACCAGATCCATCCCTCTTCATTCCTCAAGTCAGGACTCCTCCATGTTTTTGTTTATGATGAAGAAAATACTTCCTTCTTGGGCGGAATATACTTGATACAAGCATGCAGTCAATGCTTCATTAAAAGCACTTCAGGGAACATCTGGATCATAACAGCTGTATGGGACCTCACTTTAGATTTGGTTCGGAGACGCATACCCTCCCCTCCCATCCATGGGATATTCTCATTCCTCATAGCACCAAAGAGAAGAATGGAATATAATTTTTGGAGGTTTTACCATTTCCTAAAGAAGTTTCAGAAGGAAGCATTCCAATGTTCCTATTCAAAGCATGCACTGGCCGTGAAAGGCTGCTGGCAGTGCAGAGAGGTACGGGGAGTGGAGACCCTTTCCCAGGAGAACATGCAGCAGGCCCTGTTTCTAGACAGCCACATCATTTACAGCACGGTCCACACAGTAGCCCGGGCCTTGCACACTGCCTATTCGTCCATGTCCAGGAGGACTGGGCTGGAGGGCAGAGGAAGACTGGATGGTCCAGAGCTTCAGATGTGGCAGGTATTCCTTTTCCACCTCAGATATCCCTGGTGAACATGATCATTGGTGGCACAAATTCAGAAGAGTGGTCTTGGGAGGAGACTCAGAGGAAATGGTCCATGAGGCAGGAGAATGTCATCTTATTTATTGGGCAACACGAGTTGCAGACCTCCTCCCCTGCTCCCTGTGATTTGATCATGCTTGGAAAAGAATTCAGATGTCTCCAATATATTGTTAAAATATATTTGCAATGTTTAATATTTTCTATTATGCCCAAAGCAAATTGCATCCATTTCAATTGATGAAATCACTTAAGAATAACTGTCTGAATTGAGTGGAACATGTGATTGAAGACATTGTTTAAAGGACAAGCCCTTGTCTTTTAATGATGCTGAACAGATTAGAGGAATAAGTATTTCAACTTCAGCCTCTCAGATCTCTAAAAGGCAGGGGTGATTTGGGAAGGAAGCCAGGACTGATCACAAATGTCCATGAGATGTACAAAGCCATGTGAGCCTGGAGTGGTTCCTTTGAACTGGGAGATCCAGTCACAGAGTGGGCACAGCTGAGGCACTGAAGGAAGCTTCTTGAATGCTACTGTGGCATTTCCGCTTTCATTCCAGCTTGACTCCTTCCTGAGAACCCCCTGGTTTTACAATACTTCCCTCATGGATGAGAATGGAGACCTGGAAGCCATCTTTGACATCGTGAACTGGATGCTGCTTCCCAATCTCTCTGTGCTGAAATTGAAATTTGGGAGCATGGAAAGATGGGACTCTGCAGACCCCAAAATTGCCATTAGCCAGAATGCCATGGTGTGGCCCAAATGGCTCAACCAGGTATGTGAAGACCACTGCTTCTTTCTCCTTCTAAGGGCCCTGTGTCCCTTAAGCTGGTCTGTGGAGCATGCTGGGAAATGCACAAGATGACAGGGAGATGCTTTCCGGAGAACCATGCCTGGATGTTCAAAACGGGCCCTCAGTAACTCTCCAGAGTTTCCGGCAGGTCTTCCCTGCCTTGTCTGGACACATTGGGCCCTGAAGCTGAGCCTTCTGCACAGAGGAGTACTGAAAAGGGGATGGCCCTAAATTGCTCCACTGTCTTAGATGACAGGTCCTTTCCCAGCAACACTTGGGGTGGGGGTGGGACACACAGTTTACATGGGGACTGACCAGAAAAGACCCCATGACAATATGCAGCTGCCAGTGTCTCAGTTTGGTTTTAGGAGCCAAGCTGTTACTCCAGAGATAAGCTAGCCATTCTATTTCCCCTGCTGTCTCCTTCTTTCCCATTCAGCCCCTACCCAGCTCCAGGTGTGTGGAGAGCTGCCGCCCAGGATTCTTCAAGGTGGCTCAGGAAGGGAGGCCTGTCTGCTGCTATGCCTGTGCCCCTGCCCAGAAGGGACCATTTCCACTCAGGAAGGTGGGTCACTTCAAAGAAAATGGAAGCCCCCGAGGAGAGGATCAAGGACTCAGGCAGGAATTGGGGGTGAAAGAGTTGTTGAAGACATTTTGAAACCTGGAGCACTTCTTCTACTATTCCTATTTTATTTCATTTAATTAAAAATCTGTGTCAAACAAGAGTTATAGGATGCGAACAGTTCAGATCCCTTCTCATCTAGGAAGGCAGCATGGTATAGCCTCAGGTCAGTCACTAAGAGCCTCCTCCATCAATCAGTCTCATGTGGAAATCCATCCAGAGCTGGGGGAAGAAGAGGACAACCCAGCTCAAGTAGGTGGTTGTCTACTGCATGAACTGCTTCCCTACGGGCTTCTGTTTCCCCTTAGAATTCTGATATATTTTACATCCTTTTCAAATGCCTTTGCTCTGTGTTGAGCTATATCACCTTTTCCTTTGAAGCCTAAATGATATATCCATCGTTTGACAATCCTTATCTGTTTAGGAGGTATTACTTTTTATTTTTAAAAGCTCCTCTAGGCCACATTTTCCCCACACTCAACTAATCAACAGCACCTTTTCAGTGTCACACATCAGCTGTGCAATTCAATGTGCAGCTTTGAATCTACACAAATCTCCTTTTCTAATTCTTTAGCCTTGCCCTTTGTGTAAACACCAGCAGAAAATTCACTTCATGGGCTACTGTGAGTGGTCATGAAAGATTCAAAGTTAATTGAAATATTTGTTTCTCACCATTGTCCTAAGTCATGATTGGGCCAGTGCACCTCCCATCCCACTGCAGTTGGAACAAGACGCACTTTCCCTGGGCCATCCATCTGAAACTCATCCTGTGCTCCTTGATAGAGGTTCTTCTGTGTCCTGTGACGGTCCATACTTTAAAGATGCAAGGAATGAAACTGGGCATTCTGCAAAGCCAGCTAGAATTCTCTACCAAGGAACATGACCTCTTATTGTCTCCACCTCAAACAACATTCCCTTCCTAACCAATTTCTATTTGTTTTTGGCTCCTTGGATCTAGGTGCTGGTCCTTCCTTTAGTAACCTTTGGTGGAATCCAACTAAGCAGGGAATGTTGTACATGTTGAAAGTCATTCTTTCTCTTATTCTTGCAGATGCCAAATACTGCACTAAATGTCCAGAGGACAAGTATCCAGGTGATGATAGACATCAATGCATCCCAAAGGCTGTAACTTTCCTTTCCCATGAAGAGTTTTTGGGGATCATTCTGGAGTCCTTTGCCCTATTCTTGTCCCTCACCACAGGATTCATTCTAGGAATCTTCATTAAATTCCTAGAAACTCCTATAGTTAAAGCCAACAACCAGGACCTCTCCTATATCCTCCTCGTCTCCCTCCTGCTCTGCTTCTTGTCCTCTTTCCTCTTCATTGGTCAACCAAGGGAAGTCACCTGCTTTTTCCAACAAGCAGCCTTCAGCATCATCTTCTCAGTGGCCATTTCTTCTCTCTTGGCCAAAACCTTCACCGTGGTGCTGGCCTTCCTGGCCACCATGCCCGGGAATCAAGTGAGGAGATGGGTGGGGAAGAGCTTGGCCAACTCCATTATTACTTCCTGTTCCTTTGTCCAAATTGTCATCTGCACCATCTGGCTGGCCACCTCTCCACCCTTCCCTGATTCTGACATGCACTCCCAGGCTGGACAGATCATCCTGCAGTGCAACGAAGGCTCTGTGGCCATGTTCTACATGGCCCTTGGCTACATGGGCTTCCTGTCTGCCATTTGCTTCATGGTAGCCTTCCTGGCCAGGAAGCTTCCCGGTGCCTTCAACGAGGCCAAGCTGATCACCTTCAGCATGCTGGTCTTTTGCAGTGTCTGGGTCTCCTTCGTGCCCACCTACCTGAGCACAAGTGGCAAGTACATGGTGGCCGTGCAGGTGTTCTCCATCTTGGCCTCTGGCTCTGGGCTGCTTGGTTTCATCTTCCTTCCCAAGTGCTACATCATTGTCTTGAGGCCTGACCTGAATAAAAAAGAACATTTAACAATGAAAAGGAAAAATGATATCTAATTCTTGAAAGCATCTTCCTGTCCACCCCACACCATGTCCCAAGGGGCACTCTTATGTAATACATACTTGAACTAGGGATTTCTGAGGAATCCATCCAGGAGTGTGATTTTGTTTGATTACCTGGGCTTGTGTCACTGGAATCTGGTATGCTTTGCAATGTCCCAGAGCAAATAAGCATGCCTAGGATTCATCTGGTGCTCACCAGGAGTGAAGACCCAACTGAGCAACTGCCTTTTGAAAGGTTTCAATGGACCCTGAAAAACCCTGGTTCAGGAGGTACTCACCACCAGCCCTCCATAAGCACTCCACAACAAGCATCCCTCTTCTATGCCAGCTGCAGCCACCTTTTGGTTTGGTAAATGGGGTGTCCAGAAGCATTCATGGACTCCCTTTTGGTTTGGCTTGCTTAGGAAGACTGGAGTGAACACAAGAGGAACCTCCAGCTTCTTTGAGGGACCAATTCCAACAGGGCTTGTCCCAAACAAACTTAATACAACTCTACTGCTGTTTCCCTCTTCTGATCTAAAAATGCACCAGACCGTTCAACAATGTGAGTAACTGTTGCTAATTTGTCTGCTCCCAAGTCTTAAGAAAAGGGCCTAAGTTAAAGGAAACATCTGTTATTTTTCATAGCAGCAGCAGTATTTGTAGCAGTACTGATTCTATTTCTGAACTGCCCAACTGCCAAAACTCCCTGAGTGGTCTGCCTGCCTGCTGGGGCCTACTTCCTTCCTTGTCCTTGTATATTGCAAAGGCACCTTGTGCAACCATCCCACTTCCTTCATCAAGTGTTCATATGTGGTTCTGAAGCCATCCTTGGGAATCAGTCAGTCAGTGCCTTCAGACGTGGGTTCTCACACCACAAGTGTTCATGGTGCCTGCCCAGTGTGGCTGGCCTAGACTGAAGTGATCAGGCTATTTTATCCAAATTGATTTTCCAGGGTTTCTTTGGTACCCTTTTGGATATCATGGTTTGACTTTCTCAGTCAATGTGTCTGGGAGTTCACAATAACAAACTAACAACAAAGGTCTTGTTGGGGGGCTTTTTATGCTGTTGAAGTTAGAAAGGTTTTTTAAATTATTCTGTTATGAATTATACCTCTAAATAACATGGATCCCAGATGATGACAGATAACAGTGTAGGAATTTGTACATGATGCTTATTTGGGGCTCGTAAATGTTGCTGTGATTTCACATTTTTACCTTTTTCTCCCACTGAAGAAGGCCAGATTGGCTAAAACCTTTTTGGGAAATTGGCATTGTCTATGTGAAATTAGAGTTGTATGTATGAACAGCTGATGAATATTATGGATTAAAGAACTTTTGTGACTGCTACTTTGTTTTTTTTTTTAATTCAAACAGCGTTCTGTGAAACATAGAAACATAAAACAAAGCAAATCAAAAGGGGCCTCCTGGACCATCTTGTCTGACCCCCGGCTCCAGTTGGCTCCGCTCACAACATGCCCACTATGTGCATGTCCAACCTATCATTGAAACACCCTCACTGATGGAGCCTCCACCACATCCTTTGGAAGGCCATTCCATATCCTACGGGTTCTAACATTCTGAAGTACCATATTTTTCGCTCTATAAGATGCACCTGACCATAAGACGCACCTAGTTTTTAGAGGAGGAAAACAAGAAAAAAAATATTCTGAATCAAATGGTTGACTAAACTATTTAATAAACTATAACAGAATACAGTAATACCATATTTCAACCTTGTAAAGTGAACAGCAGTCAACAGTGGCATTAAGAGTCACTCTAAATTTTTGCTCTAAATTTTAAATGACTCTTGCACCACTGCTCAGGCATGGCACAGACTAATTTAAATAAGGGCAATTTAAATTATGAGAAAATCAACAAGAAAAAAAGGGTGATTTAAATCACTGGTTTGAATCAGGCATCCCACTGAAGCTTTTTGATATAATTCCTGCACAGTGGTGTAAATCTGACCACTAAGCTGTGCTGATTCACATCTAAATGGCGTGCACTTACACTGTTTTCTTTTTCTGCCATGCTCCACTGTTTACCTGGAAAGGGACTATCTTTACATTCACATGCAAGGAATTTCCCATGACCAATGGCCATGGCAGTTTCAGATTACAATCCTATATATGGATAATACATATTAGAGTTCAGTCGGGTTCAATAGGCCTTACTCCTGGTATTACCCTTACAAGAAAAAACAAGAGGTCAACATAAGTTTTGATAGTTCTTGGTCTGACAAGTCCAATGCAATTTTTTAAAATGCATTTTTATATCTTCAGTTTTTATCAACCCTGCTATATTGGTGTTCTTTCAGAACTATCTCCTCTGCCTTCCTCAGCCCAGCTTTATCACCTTGTAATTATTTCTTTCTTAGATTTCTATCCTGCCTTTTTTCTTTTCCTTTTTAAGAACTCAAAGCAGCAATCTCTCTCTTTTTCTGGAGGCGTGGAGTCTCAGGAAGGAAGTATCAGTGTAAAAACCAGAGGATTGCATTGCTAAAAAGGTGGAACTGTAACTCTTTCAGAAGCACCTACTTTTGCCACTTTTAGTTGACAGCTAGACATGTGACAGTTAACAATCATGCACAAACATGCAGTTTGGTCTTCTCAATTTCTACCTGCGCTACCTGCTGTACATTGCTCCCTTGGCAGCTGAAACTGACAATGCCATTGACAAGGCAAGACTACACATATTGAACAGCTGTAAGCAACTGGTCCTAATCATGATCAAAAACAAGATCATATCACAACCTGCCTGTCCCTTAAGGTCAGGTCAGGAAGCCCTTCCGCAAGAGCCATCCCTCAAAGAGGTAAGAGGAATGGCAAATAGAAGGACATTTTAGAAGGACTGGGGCCGTGCAGCAGGGCGAGCACTAGAAGCTGGGACTTCAAGAGGGCCAACTTTGGCCAACTGAAGGCCAGACTGGGGAAAGTCTCCTGGGATAGGTTACTGGAAGGTAAGCGAGTTGAGGAGGGGTGGATGGCACTCAAAAGGGAGGTTTTGCAGGTGCAAGCCCTGACGATACCTCTAGTCAGTAAAGTGGGGAGGTGGAGGAGAGTGCCGCCATGGATGCGAAAGGAGGTGGTTAGGGGGATTAGACGAAAGAGGAGCCTCCATAGGAAATGGGTACTGGAGGAAATAGACAAAAGGGTATACCAGGAGGAGGAGGCCCGTTGCAGAAGGATTCTTCGCAAGGCTAAGGCTGATTATGAGCTGAGACTTGCCAAGAATATCAAGAGCAACAAAAAGGGCTTCTTTCAGCATGTAAATAGGAAAAGGAAGGGGAGACAAGTGGTGGGACCGCTAAATAAGGAGGAAGGAGATCCAGTGACTGACATGAGGGAACAGGCACAGATGCTAAATGACTATTTTGCCTCTGTGTTCTCCCCAAAGCAGGACAGGGGATATCCGTATAGGAGATTAGATGAGGCTGGGGACTTAGGGGCAGAGATTAGAGTCACCCCCCTTGAAGTCGAGGGGCTCCTCAGGGCATTGGACATTACAAAGGCGTCAGGCCCTGACGGGTTACACCCGAGAGTACTTAGAGAGTTGGCAGGGGTTCTCTCACGCCCGCTGGCCTCCATTTTTGAGGCCTCATGGAGAACGGGTGAAGTTCCAGAGGACTGGAGGGTGGCATTGGTGGTCCCAATTTTCAAAAAGGGTAGTAGGAAGGACATGGGGAATTACAGACCGATTAGCCTTACGTCCATTGTAGGAAAAACAATGGAAAGGCTCATACTAGAGAGAGATCTAGTGATGCTACATAGGGAAGGGATGCTGACAGCCACACAACACGGCTTCCGCAGAAACAGGTCCTGCCAGACAAACCTTGTGGAATTCTATGACAAGGTTTCAAGATGGCTAGATGGAGGGGATGCAGTGGATGTGGTATACCTGGATTTCAGCAAGGCCTTTGACAAAGTGCCCCATGATATCCTGGTGGAGAAACTGAGGAGTTTTGGGATACACCAAAGCACTGTCCGGTGGATTAGGTCATGGTTGACTGACCGAAAGCAGAAGGTAACCATTAGTGGGGAATCGTCGGGATGGCAGCCAGTGACAAGCGGGGTCCCCCAGGGCTGTGTCCTGGGGCCGATCCTGTTTAATCTTTTCATTAACGACATGGAAGAAGGGGTGAACAGTCTGCTGATCAAATTCGCAGACGACACTAAAACTGGAGCAGTGGCCACAACTGAGGAGCAGATACACCAGACCCAAAAGGATCTGGACAGACTATGGAAGTGGGCAGGGGACAACAGGATGGCGTTCAATGTGGATAAGTGCAAGGTCTTGCACTTGGGGCATAGGAATAGCTGTCATAAGTACAGGTTAGGTGACAAGTGGCTGGAGAGCAACACTTGTGAAAGGGACCTCGGGGTACTGGTTGACCGCAGGCTAAACATGAGTCAGCAGTGTGATGCGGTGGTCAAGAGGGCGAATGCCACCCTTGGTTGCATAGCCAGAGTGTGGCTTCTAGATCAAGAGAGGTATTACTACCACTCTACACGACTCTGGTGCACCCGCAACTGGAGTATTGTGTTCAGTTTTGGGCCTCTCATTACAGAAAGGATATAGCCAGGTTGGAGTCAGTGCAGCGTAGGGCCACAAGGATGGTGGCTGGTTTGCAGGGGATGGGGTATGAGGCAAGACTGAGGGAACTTGGTCTCTTCAGCTTGGAGAAGAGGAGACTCAGAGGGGATATGTTGGCAACATACAGGTATGTGAGGGGGTGTCACATGGAGATGGGGAGAGGCCTGTTCTCCCCTGCAGAGGAAGGCAGGACGCACTCCAATGGAGCAAAGCTCAGGGAGCCAAGCTTCAATTTGGATGCCAGGAAGCACTTCCTGACAGTTAGGACCCCGAGGGCATGGAATGGGCTTCCACGGGAGGTCGTTGAGGCCCCATCGGTGAGGGTGTTCAAAGACAGGCTGGACATGCACATGGTGGGCATGACATGAGCGGAGCCGGCTCGTGCCGGAGGTCAGACTAGATGGCCCGGGAGGCCCCTTCTGACTCGCTCTGTTTATATGTTTCTATGTTTCAATTTTTGGGTTGCCAGGATGAATCTGTAGAATGAGCACCTGTCAAGGGAAACTTGTTTTCCCTGCAGAACAAGTTGGGTGTGCTGATGAAGCATAAAGTAAATGCCTGCTTTTAATGGAGAAAAACTAGAGATGCAAGAGCAGTTTTTTCCTCTTGCTTGGTATTCAGGTATAACAGTTGCAACATCACCTGCAGCTTTCAGGAAAAGGAGTACAAGGAACAGTAGAAACTGGAGCAAACTGACTACCTGGAACCTGGCTTCCTGCTTCACATTTTTCTTTGACCCACTTTTACAAATTCTGATGGGCTGAGCTGCAAGGTTGGGTTTGGGGGAGCCACAATTTTACTTCCCACAATGCTCCAGGATGTATGGGGAATTGTGGGAATTGGAAAGGCAGCTTCTCCAGAGCTAACTGGGCATTTGCCAGTTGAAGTGCTCCTGGCAGTGTTACTTGTGGCTGCCATGTGTCACCACCCAGGGCACATGCCAGGGAGAGGCCACTAATGTAAGAAGGGCACTTGGATTAGAGTTCTCTCAAACCTGGAGCTCACAGTTCCTGGGTGCAATGCCTTTGGCTTTTATCTTAACAATGATCTCTTGGGACCTGTTCACAGTGTGTTAGTGGCACCCCCTCTTTTTTCAGAATTCCCAGTCTGGATTAGAATCTCTTAGAACTCAATTAAACAGTGATTGTCACATAGCATTGAATATTCCATAGCTAAGAGTAGAGTAGAATCCCCTTTAGGAAATAGAAAGATTCATTGGCTGCTTGGTTGTAATGTTTAACTCTGCTTGCACTTCAGCTCCACTTATTCAACCAGTTCTACAGCTAATCCCTGTAGTATTGGTACAAATTTGCTGAAGTATTATATTTGATCATATATTGATTGTTGTCAGAATCAGCAAGTGAATGAGTGGATGATGTGGCAACAATTTATCCTTAATAATTCCTCCTGATAAAAAGGGCTCAGTTGCAGATGTGGAACCCTCTTAGAAAATGCACAGATTCCAAGATACCAGCCATGTTGTTGCTTGCATATTTAAAACATCATGTATCATAGAATGGAATGTGTATGTCATTTCTGCGGTCTTTGAGGTTCAGGAATCTGTGTGTGAACTCTAACTTTAAAAAAACAAACAAAGCTACATTCTAGAATTCCTCTTTTTCCAGTCTAATGCCCTCCAGATGTGTTAGATCACAATTCCTATCATCTACCATTTAGTGCTGCTCTACCAATAGCAATAGTAAGTCATTCTATTATGCTCCTCAACTACGCATTTCAGAGAATAAAAAATATGAAAGTGCTATTCACACACATTGTTCTGCAGATGTTTTACAAAGGCCATGGTGGAATAGAAAATCAACTTTTTAAAATAAAAGCTACGGGGCACAAACATGTGGATCATAGTACTGCTTAATGTTTAAAATGTTTGCCAGCTGCCCAGAAGGCCTTTTAAGACAAGTGGTAGAATACAAATATAAAATTAAATAAAACGTACATAAGAATTTTGAATCATAAAACCAAAAACCAAACAGCTGCAGCCAGATTATGACAAGTTCAGGTGAAACCAGTAAGAAAAACCTAACAACTGCATAAGTTAAAGATAAAAATACATATATTAATAAATGAAGTGGAATAGCTGTTTTGTTGATGAATGTGTTTCCTGATGGTAAAGCCCTGGCTTAGCATCCCCTAACTTGGAGCCTCCAGATATATTGGGCTATCTGGCTGGTGGGATTCAAACCAACTCATTGAAATCATTTGTATTTGACAGCTTACTACAAATAATTTTAAAAGCCCACACACCTGAGACTGAGATACTAACACTGGAAACTTGTGTTATTTCTAGTACTCTTGTGTTACTCCTGTAGCAATTAGGGAAGCTTACTCTGCAGGAGTTGCAGGAAGTGCTGTAGTGCTGCCAACACTCTGTATGGCATTGTAAAATGTGCATTGTGTTAAGTGTAACTGGATCATATCATGTAATTTAATCCCTTGTTTTGGCAGGAATACATTATTTAACTAGCAGAAGTAGAAATCAAGACTGAATTTATCAGTGAATAACTCTTAATAATTTTATGAAGTGCTGGTGAATGTAAACTATAACTTCAGTCACGGAGTGGTTGTTTTCAGAAAAAAAAATCTTAGAAAGAATTGTGTTATATTTAAAATGGGGTTATGTGTTTCCAAATTTTAAATAAGCCTTTTTTTTTTCCCAGCATATGGAAGAGGGGGTGTGAAGATGAACTTTATAGACAGGATCTTTGTTGGTGAATTGACTAGTACTATCTTGTGTGAGGAGTGTGAAAATGTAGGTATTCTAGAATTGGTTTTACTGGTTCCTTGAGCAGAATATTCTGAGTGAACTCTTTGCACTCAGTGGACCAACCATGGCTACTTCCTATTCACATATTTTTCCTTCTGGTCTATTTGCTACACTATTTGTGACAATATCAGCAGAAATGTTTCTTTTTTTCTCTTTCTCTACCCCCCTCCCCTGCTTTTTGGAAAGTTTACTTGAAGAGTACACATGAACAGGTAGCACCAGCAAGAAGAGCCAGGAGCCTCAGGGACTGGCCATGGGCCTCTCTGTTTTCCAACTATGCTGAATCCTGGTAGATAGATAAATAGAGAACTGTTCAGTGGCCTCCTAGTTTTATTAATCAGCATTTTTCTTATTGGGTTATTTGGTTGTTGTCCCTCTGCTGATTGAATTTTCTCCTGCCACACCATCAAAGAGCAGCATAAGAATTATTTGTCTGACAACAGCAGCAGCGGGGTGGCATGTGGGGCGGAGGAGTGCACAGGGGTTGGTGCAGGGCGGGGGTTGGCGCGGGGCAGCGTGTGGGGCAGCGGAGTGTGTGGGGGCTGGCACGCGGCAGCGTGCGGGGTGGTTGAGCACACGGGGGTTGGCACGTAGCGGCGGAGTGCACAGGGGTTGGTGCAGGGGTTGGCGCGTGGCGGTGGAGCGCACGGGCTTGGCGCGCGGGGGTTGGTGTGCAGGGTTGGCACGCGGCTGTGGAGTGCGCGGGGTTGGCGTGTGGTGGTTGGCCTGCGGCAGTGGAGTGTGTGAGGGTTGGTGCGCAGGGTTGGCGAACGGCGGCAGAGCATGCGGGGGTTGGTACGCTGGGGTTGGCGTGCAGGGCGGTGGAGCGCACGGGGTGGCAGCACTTGGCAGGTCTTTCTGGTGGGGGGTGGGCACACACATTCGCTCTATAAGGCGCACAGACATTTCCCCTTACTTTTGAGGCGGGGGGAAGTGCATCTTATAGAGCAAAAAATACGGTACTTCCTGACATCCAGCCGGAATCCCAATTCCTCAAGCTTTGCCCCACTGGGCCTCATCCTCCCCCCATCACAGCGGAGAACAGGTGATGACCCTCAACTGCATGACACCGCTTTACATACCTATATGTTGCTATAAGGTCCCCATGTCTGCAAGTGAGGATGTGGATGTGCTAAACTGGTGTCTGGGTGGGACAATAGACTCAGTGAAGGCTGAAACAGTGAAACTCAATAACTTCAGTAAAGTCTACTCTGATAATCTCCAACTATGGTTACTGCATTGCACCCTACTTTGGACTGCTCTTGAAGCTGCAGTTTCTGATTATTAATTCTGGCAGCCAGATTAATAGCTGGGACCTGGGGGTCTGTATCTGACCTGGTTGCAGTCCCAGTTCAAGGTGCTGATATCAATGTACACAGCTTAGGACCAACATAGAAACAGAGCGAATCAGAAGGGGCCTCCTGGGCCATACAGTCTGACCCCTGGCTCCAGCCAGCTCCTCTCACAACATGCCCATCATGTGCATGTCCAGCCTATCTTTGAACACTCTCACCGATGGGGCCTCAAAAACCTGTCAGAGTGCTTCTTCAAACCCTGATCTACCTTGACAGTATGCTCAACCTCTGGGGCCTTCCTCTGAGGGCCAAGCCCTTGAGAGGATCATAGGGTGAAAAATAGGGGGATGGCCAATTCTTTGGAATAAGCTCCCCCTCATCTTTGGAATAGCATCCCGGCTGAGGCTTGCCTGGTACTAAATACACTGTCTTTTTGGCACTAGGTTAAGACAGTCCTTTTTGCACAAGAAATACTTTCATGATGCCTTTCCTATATTCTTGTCTGGTTCTTTCTACAGCCTTTTCATTGTTTTTTAATGTTTTGTACTTTTTAATTTTGTCTTTTAATTCTTGTTAATGTTTTATCCTTTGTATTTTTTTAATATCTTGATGTAAACTGCACAGAGAGCTTTGTCTTTGTATGGTAGAGAAATGAAATAAATTATAATCATGGAATCTTTTTAAAGCTAAAACTGCCAGTAAACAGAATTAAAATCCATTAAGCTAAAGCTAAGCTATTTTTTTTAATCAACAAAGCAAACTATTGTAATCCAGATGAAATGACAGTGGGCCTGGCATTTTTATGCAGATTTTTTTTTTCCAGTATAGCCTCTACAAGGATTAAATCTTCAATTACCTGTGTTTGCTGAGAACCAATACCAAACCTTTATTTATGAACATGCTGACTGCCTTAAACCCTATATGAACATCTATACAGAAAAGCTGTGAATATCTCTAGGAAACTATGCAACAGATTCAGCAATGTGGAGATATTTGTTGCTCTTTGTTCTGGGTGCTGGCTCAAGCCAGTGTGTTTTGGAGCACTTGTGAGGGCTTTAGCTTTTCTTTAGTATGTGCCCTTGAAGAAGGGATGACAGTTTGAGCAAAATGTCCTACCATGGAATGGGTTGGGGTTGGGATTAGCTTTAGTAATTCACAAAGTTAATGAGGCCTTCAGCTGCTACAAGGCCATTTATGATGAGATGTCCTCCTTTCCCTGGCTGGCTCAGATCCCTGGACAGGCAAGATAGAGGAAAAGGCCATTTGGGCCTTTAGGCCCCTGAGTTTCTTGCCCTAGTGATCTCACCCACCCCCTGCCTGGCCATGTTGTACATCTCTACATGGGTCACCAGAAAGCATTGGTGATCCCCCATGAATGAAGGTTGTTGGCCCCACCCCCTCTACATCTTCCTGCTTCCCTTGCTCTCCACTGCTCTTGCCCCAAGACCTCAGAGTAATTGTAGAGAACAGGCAAACTATGAGCCAACAATGCTATGCAGCCACAAAAAGAGTAAATGCTTGTTTGGGATACATTACTAAAAGCATTACTTCCAAATCAAAAGAAGTATTTCCCATACATTCTTCACTAGTCAGTCATCATCTGGAATACTGTGCCCAACTCATGGCAACAAGATTTAAGAAAAATGCAGAATAATTCAATAAATTTCAGAGGAGGGAAACAAAAAGGATCCATGCTTTGGAATCACTGCCCTCTGAAGAGAGACTGGGGGACCTAGGCATGTTCAGTCTTGAAAAGAGATGGGTGAGGGGGGACATGAGATCCCTCTATACGTACCTCAAAGGCTGCCACAAAGAGGAAGGTCAAGATCTCTTCTCACTGATACCAAAGTGTAGGACATGGAATAATCAAGTTCAGTTACAAAAACCCAGATTCAAGCTAGATATCAGGAAAAATTCCTTCACTGTCAGAGCAATATAATGGTGGAACCATCTGCCTAGAGAGGTGGTGGACTCTCCCACACTAGAGGCATTGAAAAATAAACTGGACAGCCACCTGGATGGGATGGTGCGACTTGGTGTCCTGCACCAGCAGGAGGATGGACTCAACAGCCTTCTTGCCCCCTCCGCTTCTGCTATTCTATAATTCTACAGAGCCAACTCAGTTGGGAAGCCACTCCCAGTCCACGCCAGCCCTCCACCCCCAAAAACCACAATTGAAGATCACAGGGCTCTTTTGCAACTGATCCATCCTCAACAAACACCCCGGAGAATAACCTGCCCCCTGCCACACACACACTTTTCACAGAATCCTTCAAAGCAGGGCTCTCCAAATGTTGTGCCCTCTTAAACCTCACCTGTCATGCAAGTGAAGTTCAAAATCCTTTTCAACCACATTCATTGAAACCAGCTGGTCTTGCTCCAGAAGGGAGATCCATTGTTCTGTGGAAATTGGCTTTCAGCTCATGAATAATTCTCTTATCTTACACATTCCAATTTCTTCCCATGAGTTAAACTGTGTGCCTTTATCCTGGCAAGTGAATTTAGATGATGGGACTGCAGGTGGTGCAGTGGTTTAAACTGCTGTGCTGCTGGGCTGGTTGATTGACAGGTCACCATTTCAAATCTGCACAACGGGCTGAGTTCCTGTTGCTCTGTCCCAGCTCCTGCCAACCTTGCAGTTCAAAAGCATGCAAATGCAAGTAGATAAAAAGGTACCACTTTGGTGGGCAGGCAACAGTGTTCCTTGCACTTTGGTGTTTAATCATGCTGGCCACATGACCATGGAGACTGTCTGCAGACAAACTCTGGCTCCCTCAGCTAGGAAATGGAGATGAGCATCGCCCTTTAAAGTCAGGCATGACTGGACTTAATGTCAAGGGGAAACCTTTACCTTTACTGGAGAGATGTGGGGAGCTAAACATTTCATATAACTATGTCATATTTGAAGTAATTCACTACGGAAAGGATAATGCCTTTTAATTTAATGTCTTGAAAATGTTGGGGGAAAAGGGACAAGAAGCTTAATCTCCTCTGACAACTCTCCTGAGGCCATTGAAATGCATGTCATAACTTTGTAAGTCAGCCTGGAGACGCCCATCACTGTGCAATGGGGTAAGGCCCTCCTCCCCTTTTCCCCATGGGGGAGCTCCTGGAAACTGGAAGGATGTTTCCCACCCTTGTGTTAGCCCTGGAGCAGAGGATCCCCCCTCACACTTTCCAGCATCCTGGGAGGCCGAGTCTTCAACTGGGCTCATTACCCACATTCTCCATTTTCATTCAGTCAGAGCTGTGTCCAGTCCCCCACTTGCCTTCTCACAATATATCAGTCTGGAATTGCCTTGCCAGTGAGGGATGGAAACACACACTCAGCTGTGTGGATCTCTCAGTGTCCCCCAAACCCTGAATTTTCAATCCAGAAGAGCATAGGAGGGGAAGATCAGCAGTTAGCAGAGATTATGGAGGGTTGGGGACTGAAGCCCAGGTGGGGAGAAAATTGAAGTTGCCCTCCCATGCCCACTGTTGGGCCCCTTAAACTCCTGTCAATATGCGGGACTTAGAGATTGTGCCTGGCCCTGTTCTGGCTGTCACGTGAGTCTCCCTGCCTCTTTCTCCAGAGCTGCGGACTTCAACATCTGCTAGGAGCAAAGTGTGGATGGGGGTCATGGTGGCCCTGCTGGGAGTGGTCATTGGATCTGTAGGGCTCTCTGCCTACTTGAGGAGCAAGAAAGGTAAGGGGGTACCAGAGGGCACCTCAAGAACATAGGGGGCAGATCCAGGGAAGAGATATATTTCCAGCCCCTGCTCTCCAGTGATGCTGCAACCTGCAGATATGGCCTCTCCCCACCTCCTCCCCAGTTGGTTGCACCTAATTTTGTCCTGCCTTTCCAAAGATCCAAGTCCAGAGTAGGGGATGCATGTCTGAAAGTGGCTGCCCCAAGGCCTCATCTGGAGGGGCCAAAACAGCCCACCAATGTCCTGGGACACTTTAATGGCTTTCAGACAGTACCTGCTTCCTGCAGGTTCTCCTCTACTTGCAGAGATCTAACTGGCTTCCAGGAAAAGGGGGCTCTGCAGTCAGAGGGGGCAGAAAAGCTGAGGTGACAAGGGAATAGCCAGTGACAAATGTCCTTGCCCTGCTCAGATACAAAGAGGGCAAATGCAGCAAGAATTCTCTGTGGCAGGGACTGGCAAGCTCCAACTCTCCTGCTTCTCTCTGCTCATTTCAATCTCCCTGAATTGAACCCTCAATGGACAGACTGAAACTTGCAGAAACACTCTCCCTGAGCCTCCCTTTGGGGTCTATGGAAATATGTTGGCTTTGTGGGGACAGCAGAAATTCCCATGGGGGGGAGGTGACTGGGCAGGGTTCACCCCTCTGGCTTCCTCCCAGGGAGGGGAGGCTTGAGGGGCACCAAGGGAGGTTGGAGCTGGGTACAAAATCCCCTGAATGAGTTAGCATCCCCCACTCTCTAGCCTTCCTGCACAGCTTCCAAGCATGGATTCCCTTTGGAATTTGCATTTCCTACTCAATTTACTGTCTCCTTTCCCACCTCTTTCCCTGCAGTGCTCATTGGGGAAAAAGAAGATGCAACTTCCAAATGGAGCTCAGACTTCTGATTCTGTCCTTGGAAAATGCAAAGGCGAAGGGGAATACAAAGGCAAGGGGCTGGAAAGCTGCAGATTGGCATGAGTAGGAGAACCACAGTCGAAGCCCCTCCTGAAAGGACCACCTGACTTTTCCTGATATTCTGTCTGCTTTTGCTTGGGTGGGTGGACGGTCGATGGGATGGGACTCATCCTACCAGGTGCTGAGAAGATGCTTGTCCATCTTATTCCCTGGACTTCTGCTCAGGAGCTAAACTGTGGCCACCTTCCCTTCCTCCTGACAGAACAGTGCTGAGATTTGTTCCTGGCCAGCCTCCCACTTAACCTGGAGCTGCTGCAATTCAGGGGCTTGGACTTCTGAAAGCTTCACTCACACTTGCAGGCAGACTTTGCCCTAATTTGATGGAGCACTAATTTATTCTGTTGTTCCAGTTGCTTGAATGGTGTAAAAATCAGAAAATGTAGTTTGATCACATGGAAAAATGTACAATGTTATCTTCGGAGAGGGGGTGTACCACAATGGTAGATACCCTGCTGGGCATGCAGAAGGCCCTGGGGTCCACCTCTGCCAGCCTCTCCTGCCACTCAGCAACCCTGAGGCCATGCAGAGTAGCTGCCAGTCAGTGCTGGAGGTGGGGTCGATGGAGCTGGGTCTAGCACTGTCAGAAGGCAGCTTTCTGTGTCCTTTGCAGCCTTGCCCAACTGGCTGCTCCCCATATTGCATTCCTCATGTTCTTTTGGGAAATTGGGGTGCCCATGGAAACTGGGGTGGTAAATGAATCCCTTCCTGGAGTCACCAAAGAGGTGAAGGTTGTCTTTTGT
Source organism: Varanus salvator macromaculatus (assembly GCA_023646645.1). NCBI lineage: Eukaryota > Metazoa > Chordata > Lepidosauria > Squamata > Varanidae > Varanus > Varanus salvator. Next base: position 4,203,901 of record JAIXND010000721.1, on the reverse strand, counting down.
CCAAACCCTCCTCTTCAGCTGAGACCTGCAGAATGGGTAGAGTGATGTTACAGCAGCAAACTGGTCTCTGCAAAAATAACTTCAGTCAACTAAATCAGATTTCTTGGTCCCAGAGTGGGATTTCCACATGACTCTTCCAGGGTTTGGAGGGTGTCTAAAGCATCTCCAGAGGTTCTGTATGGATGGAGCAGACTCTATTTTCTATCCCCCAGAACAGCCCTGCAGGGCAAGGAATCTGTTAGGTCCAGCATTTGGCTGACACAGTGGCTGAGCTCTGACTGGAGGATGCCACAGGCTAAAGATGAGTCAGGCCGCACGCTCTCCATTGAGTCTTTGTTGCCTGGAATCATCTCAGTTTCCAGACCAGCTCTCTGTTTTCACTCTGGCAAATGAGGAACAGGTGTCTGGGATGGTGATGCCTTGTTCACCTTGCTTCAGGAGTTTTTTCAGGAGCAGCATGGCTTTCCAAGCAGGGGCCCCACTGGTGCTCAAAGGAGCTGCAATCCAAATTGTTTGTGAATCTGCTGCATTGCCCACATGGGTCAGACTGTGTGATTTTGGAGGTCTATTCTAGAACTTGGATCCTAAGGACTCCTCCCTGCTTCAAGGCCCAAAACCTGAACAAAATCCTCAAGCCTTAGCCCAAACTCCTGTCTCTGTTGTTTCACTGAAATGAAGAATGGCTGCTGAATGGCTGAAGAGTTTCACTATGGGAACAAGCTGGCCTGAGAACTCCCCTCCAGTCTACATTAAACAGGAGAGCTGCATTTAACAGAATGCTGTGAAAGCAGAAACCTGGTGGCACACAAGGACTGACATCCACACTCAAAGACAAGCGATGACCGACGGTCACAACAACTCTGCCCTGAGGACCAAGCATGGTTTCTAAGTTCATTCATTCATTCATTCATTCATTTCTAAAATCTTTTTATATCACATTTTTAAGATGGTGAAAAGGTGTGTTCCTGAAGTTGGGAAGAAATAAATTTTGCCAAGGACAAAATCTAGCACAGGAAACATAGAAAAATATTGTGGTTGTTAGAGGGATACTATCAGAATAGAATCAGATTTATGTTACAGGTTTTGCAATGAGATGCTCCTTGGTATTCAGATCAGGCCTCACTAGAATAATGTAGCACTTGGGCAGGAAGATGCAGCCCAGCAGCCCAGCACCAGAGGCCAAGATGGAAAACACCTGCACAGCCACCATGTACTTGCCCCTGGTGCTCAGGTAGGTGGGCACGAAGGACACCCAGACACTGCAGAAGATGAGCATGCTAAAGGTGATCAGCTTGGCCTCGTTGAAGGCCCCAGGCAGCTTCCTGGCCAGGAAGGCCACCGTGAAGCAGATGGCAGCCAGGAAGCCCATGTAGCTGAGGGCAGCATAGAACAAGGCCACAGAGCCTTCGTCGCACTGCAAGATGATGTGTCCAGCCTCGGAGTGCTTGTCAGAGTCTGGGAAGGGTGGAGAGGTGGCCAGCCAGGTGGTGCAGAGGAGAACCTGGACACTGGAACAGGAGATGACAATGGAGTTGGCCAAGCTCTTCCTCAGCCATCCTCTCACCCTGTTGCCTGGTTTACTGGCCAAGAAGGCTAGCACCACCATTGTGGTTTTAGCCAAGAGAGAAGAGATGACCACTGAGAAGATGATGCTGAAGGCTGTTTGTTGGAGGAGGCAGGTCACTTCCCTTGGCTTCCCAAGGAAGAGGAAGGAGGACAAGAAGGAGAGAAGCAGGGATATGAGGAGGGCATAGGAGAGGTCCCGGTTGTTGGCTTTAACTATAGGAGTTTCTAGGAATTTGATGAAGATCCCTATTGCACAGCCAGTGATTAAAGAAAAAAATAGGGCAAAGGAAGTCAAGGTGGTCCCCAAAGGTTTCTCATAGGACAGGAAGGTGATATCCTTGGGAATACATTGATTCTGGTTCTTGTTTGGATGCTGATCTTCTGGGCACCTGGCACAATGCTTTGCATCTGGAACAAACAAAAGTAATGTTTCCTTTACCTTCTTGACCATCCCTCTTCTTTTAACTCCAGGAGCACAATTTTCTTCTCATGTGATTGGCAGCAAATACTATTTTCATGCAGCTTTCCAAAATCAGGACCTTCTTTCACATTTCTGACAACTTCCTACTGTTCATTTAGGAAATTGGAACCCTGGAGACAATTTTGGATTTAAAAGGGCATTCCTAAGCCCACTGCAATGCAACTCTTGATAAAAGAGGAACCTTTGTAGAATCAGGGACAGGAAGTGGGGAGCAGGATTTTGTGATTGATTATGGTGTCACTGGTACTGTTAACTCCAAAGAAAGGACTCCAGGGATGTGGTGTTGTGATTTCCACCTGGGGTATTTTGGGATTGGAGCCTATATTAATCTTTCAGCTGCCTCACAGTATAGACTACATGGAAGGAGGAATGTGCTCAGACAAGTTAGGCAGGAACTACTGGTTACTTAGTCATAAGCATTGTGATGCTGGTTGGTGCATTGTGGTTCCTGAGTCATTTTCATTGGTCCAGCAATCTCTGGCTGCTGGGTGGTATGGAATTGAAAGAATGAATGAACGTATGACAGACAGAATGACAGAACAAACAAACAAACGAAAGACAGAAAGACAGACAGACAGACAGACAGACACTGCTCTACAAGGAGAAAGCCTCGGAAATGAAGGTAGCCAAATTGTACCAGAATTGCGTCACTAATAAAGGAAAATTAAGTCCTGAGTATTACTTGGCTCCAGTTTCCAAGATGCAGCTTCAGGTCAAAATTGCATCAACATAATTCAAAATTACAAAGGAGATGTGCAATTATGCTCCATAACTTTTATGCAAAATGTTATATAGCAATGAGAGTGGTGCCACACAGAAATCATTATAAATTTATATTTTGTATTGATACCAATAACATAAATTCATTTTTTGGTTTTAATTGGGGGAACCCCATGCAAAAATCGCAGTTGCTACTATGATTGGTAAGTTCCCTCCACACCACTGGGACTGTGAAAAGCATAGACTTTTTCTTCTAGTTTAGCCAATGACGCAGATAAATTGCACATGGAATGCAACAATAATGAGTGGCCTGACTCTTGTCCTGATCCCCTATTTTGTATCCAAAATAGAGGTGCAATGCCTTTTATACCACTACCATCATACTGCACTTTTGAGATGTAAATGTAACATCACCACAAAAGTAACAGAAGTTCTTTGTGTTGTTTAAACAGTTTCCAGGCAACTTGCCTTCTGAGGGAAAATATCAGAATATAAAAAATAACTGTTGCTTGGAAATGTTGGGCAATGACACTTTTACAAGCCACTAGATGTATGATTGAATATACAGTAGAGGTGACAAATAGATTTAAGGAATTAGATCTGATAGACAGAGTGCCTGAAGAACTATGGACGGAGGTTCGCAACATTGTACACGAGGCAGCAACTAAAACCATCCCAAAGAAAAAGAAATGCAAGAAAGCAAAATGGCTGTCTGAGGAAGCTTTACAAATAGCTGAGGAAAGAAGGGAAGCGAAAGGCAAGGGAGAAAGAGAAAGATACAAACAATTGAATGCAGAATTCCAGAGAACAGCTAGAAGAGATAAGAATGCCTTCCTAAATGAACAGTGCAAAGAAATAGAAGAAAACAATAGAATAGGGAGGACCAGAGATCTCTTCAAGAAAATTAGAGATATGAAGGGAACATTTCATGCAAAGATGGGCATAATAAAGGACCAAAATGGCAGGGACCTAACAGAGGCAGAAGAGATTAAGAAGAGGTGGCAAGATTACACAGAAGAACTATACAAGAAAGAGCTTAACGTCCCTGATAACCACGATGGGGTGGTCCCTGACCTCGAGCCAGACATCCTGGAATGTGAAGTGAAATGGGCCTTAGGAAGTCTGAGCAACAACAAAGCTAGTGGAGGTGACAGCATTCCAGCTGAGCTATTCAAAATCCTGAAAGACAATGCAGTTAAAGTGCTACACTCAATATGCCAGCAAATTTGGAAAACTCAACAGTGGCCACAGGATTGGAAAAGGTCAGTTTACATTCCGATCCCCAAGAAGGGCAATGCCAAAGAATGTTCAAACTACCGCACCATTGCACTCATTTCACATGCTAGCAAAGTGATGCTCAAAATCCTACAAGCTAGGCTCCAGCAGTATGTGGACCGAGAACTACCAGAAGTACAGGCAGAATTTCGAAGAGGGAGAGGAACTAGAGATCAAATTGCCAACATACGCTGGATCATGGAGAAAGCCAGGGAGTTCCAGAAAAAGATCTACTTCTGCTTCATTGACTACGCTAAAGCCTTTGATTGTGTGGATCACAACAAATTGTGGCAAGTTCTTAAAGAGATGGGAGTACCAGAGCATCTTATTTGTCTCTTGAGAAACCTATATGCAGGTCAAGAAGCAACAGTGAGAACCGGACACGGAACCACTGATTGGTTCAAAATTGAAAAAGGAGTTCGGCAAGGCTGTATACTGTCACCCTGCCTATTTAACTTATATGCAGAGCACATCATGAGAAAGGCAGGGCTAGATGAATCACCAGTTGGAATCAAGATTGCTGGGAGAAATAGCAACAACCTCAGATATGCAGATGATACCACTCTCATGGCAGAAAGTGAAGAGGAACTAAAGAGCTTCTTGATGCGGGTGAAGGGGGAGAGCGCAAAAGTTGGCTTGAAACTCAACATTAAGAAAACTAAGATCATGGCATCTGGTCCTCTCACTTCCTGGCAAATAGATGGGGAAGAAATGGAGGTAGTGACAGATTTTATTTTCCTGGGCTCCAAGATCACCGCAGACGGGGACTGCAGCCAAGAAATTAAAAGACGCTTGCTTCTGGGGAGGAAAGCTATGGCAAATCTAGATAGCATACTAAAAAGCAGAGACATCACTCTGCCAACAAAAGTGCGTATAGTCAAGGCTATGGTTTTCCCAGTTGCAATGTATGGCTGTGAAAGCTGGACAATAAGGAAGGCTGAGCGCAAAAGGATTGAGGCCTTTGAGTTGTGGTGCTGGAGGAGACTCCTGCGAGTCCCTTGGACCGCAAGGCGATCAAACCAGTCAGTCCTAGAGGAGATCAACCCTGACTGCTCTTTAGAAGGCCAGATAGTGAAGATGAAACTCAAATACTTTGGCCACCTAATGAGAAGGAAGGACTCCCTAGAGAAGAGTCTAATGCTGGGAACAATAGATGGCAAAAGAAGAAGGGGACGGCAGAGGATGAGGTGGCTGGATGGAGTCACTGAAGCAGTTGGTGTGAGCTTGAGTGGACTCCTGGGGATGGTGAAGGACAGGAGAGCCTGGAGGAATGTTGTCCATGGGGTCGCGATGGGTCGGACTCGGCTTCGCGACTAACAACAACAACAACAACAACAAAGATGTATGATGTGTAAGTCAGACCAAGACAAGTGTACCTTGCAGTAAAAGAACGATATATTACAGTAAGGCAATAATCTTCACTGTAAGTGAACATAACTTTATACACTTCCATGTGGTACCATTTTCATTGTTCTACCATACTTTGGCAAGAAGTTAAGAGGCATCATGATCATCAAAAACCTCCCTCCCTAGTAGGCAAAAATACTCACCTGGGTATAAATCGTTATTGTGGAATATCTTGAAAACCTTGGCCAACCAGCACCTTTATCCCCTGTTTTCTAAGTCATTTAATCAAAATATGTAAGAATTAGCACATTTTATCTCAGAGGTCAATATTTTCCCAGAATGTGTAGACCAGTGAAATAAACAAATGTAGAAATGCTTCTTAGAAAAACTTCAGAAAACATGCCTTGATAAATTCTTGCTCTCCTCGCCCCCAGGGGCTACCTTCTCCCTAGAAGCACTTACCTTCCTTGGTGGAGATGGTCCCTTCTGGGCAGGAGGCACAAGCATAGCAGCAGACGGGCTCTTCCTCCTGAATGACTTTGACCAGTCCTGAGGGACAGCTCTCCACACACCTGGAATGGGGCAGGTGCTAAGGGGAGAAACAAGCACCATCAAGGCAAATGAACAAGGGCCAAATTGCCCACAGCCATGAGAAAAGGGAGTGGAATTGATCCAACCAACCCTCTGTGCTTTTACATGGAGCCCTCATCTCTGCTGGAACAGGTGCACCAGTTCTGGCTGGGGGTCAAAGCAACCCCACCCCCAAGCAGCCCATTCTCTCAGTCTGGTTCCCTCAGCTGCGATGGGCTGCAACTGCATGGGACCTTCTGGCCGGGAAAGGGGAGTTGCAGGCAGGACCAATACCATGGGTAGGAATGGTTGGGCCCCTGAGAAGGGCCCACAGCCAAGCAGGGGCCTGGGGACAGAAATGTCCTGTGCCTGCTCTACCTCTGCATTGTGGGAGCTGCTGCTTCCCATCTTCCTCTGGCCCAAAGTAGCAAGGTGGTGAGGCAAGAGGTGCCTGATGGAAGAGGAAGAGGAGAAGGAGGAGTGGCTGGTGGGGTTGGGCAGAAGGGGAATTCCCAGAGAGAAGAATTCATGTGGTGGGTCACCAAGGGTTCCTCAAAAAACCTGGCCCAGCGGTGCTCTGCCGTACAAGACCATGGCAGGTTGCTAGCCTAGGGAAGCCAGACCGGGAACATGCTGCATTTGTGCCAGGTGAAGCATTGGTGGAAAAGAAACCAACAGGACAGTAAGCTGCTGTGAAATGAAAGACTCTTCACCTTGTTGAGCCATCCGGACTGCAGAAAGGCATCCTGGTCGATGGTAAGCTCAAGGTTGCGGGAAGATCCCCGTCTTTCCAAAATCCCAAATTTCATTTTCATGACAGACTTATTGGGAAACCTGATCCAGTTCACAATGTCCAAGTCAGTGGTCAGCTCTCCATTCTCATCCAAGTCCACACCATCCATGGATTGATTGTGAAACCCTGACTTTTGCAGGAAAGGGTGAAGCTAGAATGGCAGAGCATTGAGGAAAAGGGGACCACGCTGGATTTCCCAGTTCTGCTCATTCCATGCTTGAATCTTTCACACTTTAGCACTGCTTCAAACATGTGGGTGCAACCCTGCACAGTTGCTGGGAATCAGATCCACCTCCAATCCCCTCTGCTTGCCTTGGCCATTTGGAAAACGGAATTCATGAAGCAAGCAGTCTGACAAAGGACGCTGCTCTCTGGAAAGGGACATTCTCTCCAGATGATGGATGGTCGTATCTCTTTGGGCCACCTTGTGGACAAGATTGTTGACAAGTGGAGGGTCCAACATACCCCACTCTCCATGAGGAATGCTTCTCATCCCCCCTCCCCCCATTTTACTGCTCAATGTTTGCATGCTTTCCCCTCCTTTTCCTGCTTTGCTGGGACACCTGTGCATGCTTAGTGCTGTTGCGCACTGCCCTGGGCCCATCTGTCAGCAGTGCAGGCAGGCAAGGGCATGCCAGGCATGAGGGGAAGGAAGGATCGCGCAGAGCAGCTGCAGCTTTCCTTCAGGTGCTGGCAACTTCACTGGTGTGGGGAAGGAGCAAACAAGGGATGGAGGGAGAGGCACCACATGTCAAGCCATTGAGTGGAGGAGGAAGGGACATGCCACCAAACCACTGCTGTTTACCCTCTGTGCAAACCCATGCAGTGGAGGCAGAACCCTTCTTGAACTCCTGATGGTCCCCACAGGCCTGGGTGAAGGGCCAGAAGAGGGAGCAGCAAAAGTAGTTCCACAGCTGCCTTTGCCCAGGAACTATCTATGATAACACCTCAATTCCTCAGATTGTAATTGCAGGAGTTGAGCAGGGATATGGGAAAGGGGATACCTGCCATGGCTGTGGCCTTGAAATGCCTGCGTTGTTTTCTCCTTCCATCACCCTCCTCTTGGACCTGGCTGAAGAAGCGTCATCTAAGGTGCTGGCCACAGTCCAGACAGTGTTGTAAATGCTGTAGCCGTCCAGAGCCAGGATCTGATCCCTCTCCTCTTGGGAAGGGGCCTGCAGGTCCTCCCTCTCCTGGCACCTTTTCCAGCCCTTCACGGTCAAGGCCTGCTTTGAGTAAGAACAGCTAAATGCTTCCTCAAAAAACTGGTTGTTAGCAAGGGAAAAAGGGGGGAAATCATAAAACTTTGTGCTTTTATTTGCCTGTACAGAAAAAGAAAAAATGCCATGGACATTTGGCAAAGTAAGAGGACTATGCAACAACTCCAGGGGGAAGTCCCACAAAGCAGTTGTAACCCAGACTTTCCCCATGTTGGACTTCATCAGGAAATCGACGTATAGTTGCATGCAGTATAGTCCGCTCAGGAGGAATCTGGTTTCTGCACAATAAGCAAAGACGTTCACTTTTTTCCACTTGTACAATGCAGCACCAGGGAAGTCTGCATTGTTCGTGTTCAGTCCTGAGATGCTCTGTGAGAAAGCGACGCAAAGGCCGCTCCTGGTGAGCTCAGCCATCAAGGTCCTCATGCACCTCTCTCCGTTCTCGGTGTCTGGAGAAACAAGGCCAACCCATGTCCACCCGAAATGCAGGAGCAGCTTGGCAACCCCTCCGTACTGGATTCCTTCTGCAGGGACCGTCCGATAGAAAAAGGGGAACTGAGTTTTATCACTCAGGGCATGCAAAACAAATGCATATGTGACCTGGCAAAGAGAGGACGAGATTTGTGGGTTGGCTTGCTTGAGAACCAAATTTCAGTCCTTCTTTGGATATTTCTGAAAGCTGGCCAGCTCACAATTAACTGAAAACTGTCTGGACCATATCTGATGCCAACTGAACAAAATTTTGAGCTATAAGCAAGTGGCTGAGGAGCAAACAAATGAGATATGCCAGAGTGTGCGATTTCTTTTTTTCTCTCAGAAATTGCATGTGTGTTCTTCCCCAGTAAGCATTCAGATGTAGGTGTGGGGAGAGCTTTGAGCATCACTGTGGATCTAGACCACCTCTTATTGTTGTTATAATTATTGTTATTCTCTTAGCAAAGCAGCCCAAGGAGAGTGAGATCTGGTTGCAAACCACACCTGTGGGATTTTGTAGATGCCCAGCATGGTTGATATCTGGATGGAGATGTCAGAGTCAGTCCCATCCAGGACAGCCAATGGGAGAGTCTGCCTCCCACAGCTGTAGTTGGGCACATTGGCCTGCCCTGGGGACAGCAGGTCCAGTAGGGCATCTGAGGTCACCCTTGCATCAAAATAGTTGTCATGAATGCTGTAGCCCAGGGAGAGGTTAGGTAAGAGCCCAGGGTCCTGGTTGATCTCCCGAATGGCAAACAGGAAGGACAGGATCTTCCAGAATTCATTTTTTCCTTTCCTGAAAAATTACAATGGAATTAGCTTAAGACCTCTTCTGGGTAAAGTCTTGAAAGCATTATTGAAACTAAAGTAAGTAAACATACAGAAGGACCAAGCCTGTTGAAAAAGGATCAATATGGTTTCCATAATGGTATCACTAACCTATACGAGTCCTTTGAGTATCAGTAAGCATGTGGATAGGGGTGGCCCAGTACACATTGTTTGCTTAGACCTCCAAAGGGTTTTGACACAGTCCCTCCCAAAGGCTCCTGAGCCAGCTTAGCAGTCATGGAGTAAGATGGGAGGTCCACTCATGGATCAATTCCCAGAGAGTGGGAATTCACAGAGACTAGGAATAAATAGCAACTCCTTCTGGTGGGTGAATGTAGACACTGGAGTCTCACAAAGCTCTGAAGTGGGACCAGTGCCTTTTCTATTTATTCATAAGTGATCTTAGCAGTGTTTGCTGATGATACTGAATCATTTAAGGTAGCTTAGAAAAAAGTGGGTTGGGAGGATTTTCAAAAGGGTCATTCCAAAATGGGGAAACTGGAATCCAAATCACAGGTGCAATTCAAGAGAAGAAAGCTTAAGGGCACAAGCACCTGGCCAAACATGCCAAGTTTGCAGGTATGCAGGCGGGATCTGAGATGGTCTTGCACTGCTCAGTGAAAATGTTGCTCCACTGGGCTCCTGCTGGAAAAAGGACAAGTTTCCTGCTGGTGAGCATTAAGAAAGGAATTGCAGCAGTTCAGAACAGGAGGGGATCTCAGAGGCCATCTAGTCCAGCCCTGCTCAGTGCAGGATGTGCAAGGCAGGATGCAAGCTCCTAAATATCTCCAGGGAGAGGGAACCCACGGCTGCTCCCACAAGTCTATTCTATGACTGAAGGATGAATTCCAGTGAAAGGTGTCTCTTAACACCATGTTCCCAGCCTGGTGCCTTGCAGGTCTTTTGGACCAGCTCCCAACAACCCCAACCAGTACAGACAGTGGTAAGAATGCTAGCAATTGTAGTCCCAAGTGCCTGGAGGGCTCCAGGATGGAAAGTTTCTTATACGATTCCTCCCACTTCTGCTTCCTACCCATTCTTCCCCCTAGTTCCAGCCTTGTCTGTGGCACAGAGACTTGACTCCCTCTTTGGCATGTCAGCCCTCCAGGTATTGCTGGAGAGAGCCCCATTTCACCTTCATCTTCTCTTTTCCAGGCAAATGATGGCCAGCTCCTTCCTCAAAGTCTTGGTTCCCGAACCAGCAGTTTTGCCCAGAGTTGGTGGTGATGGGAGATGGCAGGTGGGGAGAGATGCAACCTGCCTCCCACCCATCCCTGTGCCTGCCCACCAGTTATGCAAGAAGCCAAGGTTTACTCAGACTGTCAACCAATGGGCAGAAGGGCCCCATGTCCTGTGACACACCTCCAAGTGTCAGAGCAACCCACCTGGGCATGCCAGCTTTGCAATGGGGGCCATGCTGTTCCCCAATGGAGCTCATGGCCCTTGATCTCATGCCCTCACAAGGGGCCCTGCTCTCAGAAGTCTTTAGAGTAGCCTTAGTGCCACCTACTTGGAGGGAAAGGTGGAATCCAATGAAAATTGGCCAGCAGCTTGTGCCCAGAATGGAGCTTCATGCTGATGCCCAGACACAGCAATTCAGACTTAGCAATCTCCAGAGGAGCCCTGTGAAAGCAGGTGAGCATGGGGGGCAGTCACTCTGTCACAGCCCAGTGACTTACCCATGGAGCCTGGTGGATGGAGGCCCATTGAAAAGGGATGGTCGAAAGAACACTCCTGTGGCATAGGAGACCGCACTGAAGAGGAGGCTCCCTGGTCTGTAGTGGTTCAGTGGGGCAGCTTCGTCCCTCTCCCAAATCATTGTGCATCTGTTGCTGGGCACCCTGCAAGATGTCTCAGGGAGAAGCAGCAGCAGCAGTGAGAGCACACTCACTCTGGGTCCACCTGGCCTGGCCCCCATGTCTTCTCAACAACCTTGAGGAAGCCAAAGTCCTTGTGCGAGACCGAGAACCTGTGGCTTTCTGAGCCTAGCCAGCCCAGTCTTCGCATCTGCAGGGAAGGAGAGGAAGCAAATGCCCCCCTGCCTGAAAGCCCCACTGTAGCCCAGGGGCATTTATCTGCCTGCCTCTGGCACATGGTGCAAAGCAGCAGCTACTGTTGTTCTAAATTCTGTTGTTTATTTCAGTGGTCTCCAGGGTGGCATTTGTTAAAGTCCATTGAGGTTTGGCAGAAGGAAGACTAAACTGCTGTGCATATGATAATTATCCGTGGAAGAAGTTGGATCACCTCTGAAGTGGCTGAAGAAAAACATGATCCACCTGGGAGGGTCCACACTCCCGCCTTGAGCCGGGGAGGGCACTCTTGGTCTGCCCCCTGTGCAGGAAATAGAGATGCAGCTGGAGTGGAGGCAGGAGGGGACCTGCTGAGCACAGTTTGGCTCAAGGGGGCTCTGAAGCAGCCCAAGCAAGCTCAGCCTCTGGGGACCCCCCCACCCCATGCTGCTCAGGCTGCTGGAAAGCTAGAAGAGCCCAGGAGGGGACAAAGAGCATACTGGCCCCCAGCTGAGGAGCTTGGAGGAGACAGCATGGGGTTGAGGGCCATGGGTGCCCACTGTTGGGAAAGTTCAAATAAAGCCTTTTATAGTAAGAATACTTTTATGTGCCCTTTTGATATAAAATGAGGCAGCAGTGCCCCTTCCTCTCTTCCCCCGGAGAGGACAGAATTTTCTGGCCTGGCTCCCAGTGCCTGGGAAAGCCGGCAGTGCTGGATGCTCCAGTATTCATCTCTTTCTTTCAGAGATGGAAGCTCACCACTCTCCAAAGGGTGCTACAGTGTTTCAGTGTTAATGCTTCTTGATATCAGCTCAAGAAGCTCACTACATTCCCAAGCTTCCACATAGCTGATGTTGAGACACTTTATCCAGTCAGCTCACTGGATCCGGGGAGCAGCTCTGAATAGATGCCCCTGTCCTGATGCAATTACCACTCCTGGCATGTCAAAACCCACACCTGGTATTTGTTGCCATGCACATCGCTCTTCTGTTTGCCTTGCCAATCATCCTCTCGGCTATTAACTTTGCACCATTCTGCTTGTACCTGCATTGTTCCTCATACTGTATCCATTTTTCCCTCAGCACCCCTGCTACTGTGTATGTGACCCAGACCCTATAAAACATTCTGTATATGTCCAGGGAACTTGTAGTCAGTGGGAGTACTGGCTACTTAGCAGCACTGTTATAGGTTTGTCTCTGCAGAGGGGTTTCCTGAGTGTAATCACAAATAAAACTACTGAGGATTGAGTGTGGCACCTTCCATGTGGAGCCGAGCAGACATTCTCCCATGCAGCTAATCTGAGATTCCGTGACGTCAGCCATGGGAAAGCAGCAACCTGCTCACTTGGATGGACCTCAGCTCAAGTCAGCACAGAGTGACATTCCCTTCCTTCAACAGCAGAAAACAGGCTGGGCATGCTCAGCCAATGGGAGGATCCCCTGGTGCTGATCAGGATGTTGTCAGGTGAAAGAGACAGAGATTCCAAGGGGCAGGTAGAAAGTGGTCCAAGTCCTGACTGAAGTTCAGAGGTCGGGCCAGGAACTGCAGTCTCTTCCACTGACCCCGGTCAAAGCAGAGAGGGGAGACCACCTTTATTACCGTATTTTTCGCTCTATAAGATGCATTTTTTCCCCCTCAAAAGTAAGAGGAAATATCTGTGCACCTTATAGAGTGAATGTGTGTGTGCCTGATGCCTGGGACACTGCCGGCCCGCCTGCACCATGTGGCACCACCAGGCCGGCACATGCTCAGCATGCCCTGCTCCGCCCCCCACTCTGAGAACTGCCCACCCCCACTGCGTGGGAACTGATCACCCCAACAGGGAAGACCTGCCGCGTGCAGCGCCCCCCTGCTGCTGCTTGCCCTCACGCTGCCGCCGCCACGCACCAAGCCCCGCTGCCACTGCTGTCCATCAGCCCAAGAACTATCAAAACTTATGTTGAACTCTTGTTTTTTCTTGTAAGGGTAATACCAGGAGTAAGGCCCATTGAACTCAATTGAACTCTAATATTTATTAACCATATATAGGATTGTAATCTGAAACTGTCATGGCCATTGGTCATGGGAAATTCCTTGCATGTGAATTTAAAGATAGTCCCTTTCCAGGTAAACAGTGGAGCATGGCAGGAAAAGAAAACAGTGGAAGTGCACTCCATTTAGTTGTGAATTAGCACAGCTTAGTGGTCAGATTTACTCCACTGTTCAGGAATTATATCAAAAAGCTTCAGTGGAATACCTGATTCAAACCAGTGATTTAAATCACCCTTTTTTTCTTGTTGATTTTCTCATAATTTAAATTGCCCTTATTTAAATCAGTCTGTGCAATGCCTGAGCAGTGGTGCAAGAGTCATTTAAAATTTAGAGCAAAAATTTAGAGTGACTCTTAATGCCACTGTTGACTGCTGTTCACTTTAAAAGGTTGAAATACGGTATTACTGTATTCTGTTATAGTTTATTAAATAGTTTAGTAAACCATTTGATTCAGAATATTTTTTTCTTGTTTACCTCCTCTAAAAACTAGGTGCATCTTATGGTCAGGTGCATCTTATAGAGCAAAAAATACAGTAATTCCAAACATCTACTGGGTCCCTTCCTTCACTCCTGTCTTATCTGGGTGTTGTTAGTCTCGAAGTCATGTCTGACCCATTGCAACCCCATGGACAACAGTCCTCCAGGCCTTCCTGTCCTCCACCATCCTCCAGAGTCCACTTAAGCTCATGTGTCTGGGTAGGGGCCACATACTTGGAAGGGGGTGGTGGTGCTGAGGCTCATTCCACTACTAACCTTTGTGAGGTCCTAACCTTGTTGGTGGACATGCATCTGAACTTATCCCAAGTGGTCCCATCCCAGGATGCCCACCAGCTGGATGCCCACAGGATGACAAAATGGCCAGCTGTGGGAAGCATGGTCTGCCAATGGGTCAACCAGAACTTCTAGGTCACACGTCATGGAAACAACATGGGAAAGGGTTTGGTGAGAGTAAGCTCTGAGCTATTTGCATAAATGTGGAAACAGGAAGTACACAACTCGTGCACTCCATCCACCCCAGAATTTCCTTCCATGGTAAGTGAACCAGCCACAGGATTCCTTGAGTCAACACAATCAAAGTCTTTGGACTGAGGGGATGCTGCAATATGCCTACAATTGGGGCCTTCCTGTTGAAAATGCAAACACTTATTCATAAACTGTCTAGAGAATGTATGAAATTTGGTGCCAAGAGAAGTGGCATAGCTGTCAAACCGGTTTTCCTGAATGGATCCTCCATCAGATACATTTGCATATTTAAACAGACACAGGGGCTGATCCAAACTGCAAGAAATTTACTGAATTAACATGTCAATAAAGCTCAATCAGTAATCTTTTCCATCCCATTGTTACGGGTATTTCTCATCAGCTTAGAACATTATTTCATGTATGGAGTCATCATAATGCTAATGTACTATGCAACACTATTTGGAAACTTACTTCTCTGTATCTGGGTACATGACAAGCAGATTACAAAAGCGTCTGTACATGCATTGTGAACTTGTCAATTTACTTCTAACGGGGAGTGCCCTATTGTTAGTTTCCTGGAGGAACTGGGGCACCGATTCAATAAAGCTCCAGGGGTTCAAGATTATTAGACTTCCCCCTCTCTCCAGCATTCCCCACCAAGCAACCTGCAGGTGTGGACCCTCATAAATGCATTTTGGAGCCTGCTTTGGGTCTGTCACTGGAAATATGGGGACTTTGGGGGGCAGCAGAGTATCCTGGAGATGGGGAGGTGCTGGGGCAGTTTTCTCCCCCTCTGGTTGCAGCTCCTTGGGCTAAAGTGCAAGCCATTCTGGGGGCCTGACAGCCTGGGGGTGGGCTTGAGGGTATCGGATTTGTAGAATTTGGAGTTTCTGAACCCAGACTAACTGTGGAAGTAGGTGGGGGACAACAGGATGGCCAGGTCCCAAGCCGTTAAGGGCTTTATAAGTCATAACCAACACCTTGAATTGGGCCCAGACTTCAATAGGGAGCCAGTGCAGCTGACAGAGAACTGGGGTTATATGAGAACAACTTCCAGTCCCGTCAGCAACCTGGCAGCTCTATTTTGCACCAATTGAAGTATCCGGATCACCTTCAAGGGTAGCCTCACTAAGAGCACGTTACAGAAGTCTAGTCAGGAAGTTATCAATGCATGGGTCACTGTAACCAGGCAATCGTTCTCCAGATAGGGATGCAGCTGATGGATCAGCCAAAGCTGAAGAAAGGTGCTCCTCACCACTGCCATCACCTGAGCTTCTAGTGACAGCTCAGGGTCGAGGAGCACTCCCAAGCTGCAAACCCTGTCCCTCAGAGGAAGTGCAACCCCATTTAGGACAAGGCCCAAGTCTCCCACCCCGAAGCCCGAGCCACACAACAACAGGACCTCTGTCTTGTCTGAATTGAGTTTCAGTTTATTAGCCCTCATCCAGCCCATTACCTCGGCCAGGCACCGGTTCAGTACAGTCACTGCCTCACCTGGATTGGTGGAAAACGAGAGGTAGAGCTGGGTATCATCAGCGTACTGATGATTCCTCAGCCCACACCTCCTGATGACCTCTCCCAGCGGTTTCATGTAGATGTTAAATAGCAAGGGGGACAAAATGGACCCCTGCAGAACTCCATGGCTACCATGGGATATGGTGTGCACCCAATTAGTCAGGATGTAAAGGAAAAGATTGGACACGCACATGCTGGACCTATTATAAGAGGAGCCAAAAGGAGCCAAGAGTCAGCCTAGATGGTGGGGGATGACCCTTCTCACTTGCAATGCTTCTATACTATATCTAACTTCAGCAAAATTTTTCACAAAGTTTCTCAGGATATCCTGATCAGCAAATTGATGAGGAGTGGTAAGTGCAGGGCTCCATTCTGGGCCCAGTACTCTTCTACACTTTTATTAATGACTCAGACCAGAAGGCACAGGGAAAGCTTCTTAAATTTGCAGGTGATGCATGATTGGGCAGGATACCTACTAAACCTAGAGAAAGACAAATCTCAATGTGATTTTGATAGATCAAAGAGCTGGACTGAAAGCAACTAACTGATGTTTAGCAAGGATGTTGTTGTTAGTCGCGAAGTCGAGTCCGACCCATCGCGACCCCATGGACAACATTCCTCCAGGCCCTCCTGTCCTCCACCATCCCCCGGAGTCCACTCAAGCTCACACCAACCACCTCAGTGACTCCATCCAGCCACCTCATCCTCTGCCGTCCCCTTCTTCTTTTGCCATCTATTGTTCCCAGCATTAGACTCTTCTCTAGGGAGTCCTTCCTTCTCATTAGGTGGCCAAAGTATTTGAGCTTCATCTTCACTATCTGGCCTTCTAAAGAGCAGTCAGGGTTGATCTCCTCCAGGACTGACTGGTTTGATCGCCTTGCGGTCCAAGGGACTCGCAGGAGTCTTCTCCAGCACCACAACTCAAAGGCCTCAATCCTTTTGCGCTCAGCCTTCCTTATTGTCCAGCTTTCACAGCCATACATTGCAACTGGGAAAACCATAGCCTTGACTATACGCACTTTTGTTGGCAGGGTGATGTCTCTGCTTTTTAGTATGCGATCTAGATTTGCCATAGCTTTCCTCCCCAGAAGCAAGCGTCTTTTAATTTCTTGGCTGCAGTCCCCGTCTGCGGAGATCTTGGAGCCCAGGAAAATAAAATCTGTCACTACCTCCATTTCTTCCCCATCTATTTGCCAGGAAGTGAGAGGACCAGATGCCATGATCTTAGTTTTCTTAATGTTGAGTTTCAAGCCAACTTTTGTGCTCTCCCCCTTTACCCGCATCAAGAGGCTCTTTAGTTCCTCTTCACTTTCTGCCATGAGAGTGGTATCATCTGCATATCTGAGGTTGTTGATATTTCTCCCAGCAATCTTGATTCCAACTGGTGATTCATCTAGCCCTGCCTTTCTCATGATGTGCTCTGCATATAAGTTAAATAGGCAGGGTGACAGTATACAGCCCTGCCGAACTCCTTTCTCAATTTTGAACCAATCAGTGGTTCTGTGTCCAGTTCTCACTGTTGCTTCTTGACCTACATATAGGTTTCTCAAGAGACAAATAAGATGGTCTGGTACTCCCATCTCTTTAAGAACTTGCCACAATTTGTTGTGATCCACACAATCAAAGGCTTTAGTGTAGTCAATGAAGCAGAAGTAGATCTTTTTCTGGAACTCCCTGGCTTTCTCCATGATCCAGCGTATGTTGGCAATTTGATCTGTAGTTCCTCTCCCTCTTCGAAATCCTGCCTGTACTTCTGGTAGTTCTCGGTCCACATACTGCTGGAGCCTAGCTTGTAGGATTTTGAGCATCACTTTGCTAGCATGTGAAATGAGTGCAATGGTGCGGTAGTTTGA
This sequence comes from Varanus salvator macromaculatus, assembly GCA_023646645.1. Classification (NCBI taxonomy): domain Eukaryota; kingdom Metazoa; phylum Chordata; class Lepidosauria; order Squamata; family Varanidae; genus Varanus; species Varanus salvator. The sequence continues at coordinate 4,186,256 of JAIXND010000721.1, read as the reverse complement.
ACATTCTTTGGCATTGCCCTTCTTGGGGATCGGAATGTAAACTGACCTTTTCCAATCCTGTGGCCACTGTTGAGTTTTCCAAATTTGCTGGCATATTGAGTGTAGCACTTTAACTGCATCGTCTTTCAGGATTTTGAATAGCTCAGCTGGAATGCTGTCACCTCCACTAGCTTTGTTGTTGCTCAGACTTCCTAAGGCCCATTTGACTTCACATTCCAGGATGTCTGGCTCGAGGTCAGTGACCACCCCATCGTGCTTATCAGGGATGTTAAGCTCTTTCTTGTATAGTTCTTCTGTGTAATCTTGCCACCTCTTCTTAATCTCTTCTGCCTCTGTTAGGTCCCTGCCATTTTGGTCCTTTATCATGCCCGTCTTTGCATGAAATGTTCCCTTCATATCTCTAATTTTCTTGAAGAGATCTCTGGTCCTCCCTATTCTATTGTTTTCTTCTATTTCTTTGCACTGTTCATTTAGGAAGGCATTCTTATCTCTTCTAGCTGTTCTCTGGAATTCTGCATTCAATTGTTTGTATCTTTCTCTTTCTCCCTTGCCTTTCGCTTCCCTTCTTTCCTCAGCTATTTGAAAAGCTTCCTCAGACAGCCATTTTGCTTTCTTGCATTTCTTTTTCTTTGGGATGGTTTTAGTTGCTGCCTCTTGTACAATGTTGCGAACCTCCGTCCATATTTCTTCAGGCACTCTGTCTATCAGATCTAATTCCTTAAATCTATTTGTCACCTCTACTGTATATTCATCAGGGATATGATTTAGGTCATACCTGAGTGGCCTAGCGCTTTTCCCTACTTTCTTCAACTTAAGCCTAAATTTTGCCACCAGAAGCTCATGATCTGAGCCACAGTCAGCTCCTGGTCTAGTTTTTACTGACTGTATAGAACTTCTCCATCTTTGGCTGCAGAGCACATAGTCAATCTGATTTCTGTGTTGACCGTCTGGTGATGTCCATGTGTAGAGACGCCTCTTGGGTTGTTGGAAAAGAGTGTTTGTTATGACCATCGTATTCTCTTGACAAAATTCTACCAGCCTGTGTCCTGCTTCATTTTGTACTCCAAGGCCAAACTTGCCTGTTATTCTGGTTATCTTTTGGTTTCCTACTTTAGCATTCCAATCCCCCATGATGATAAGGACATCATTTTTTGGAGTTAATTCTAGCAGGTGTTGTAGGCCTTCATAGAACCGGTCAACTTCAGCCTCTTCAGCACCAGTGGTTGGGGCATAGACTTGGACTATTGTGATGTTGAATGGTTTGCCTTGGATTTGAACTGAGATCATTCTGTCATTTTGGAGATTGTATCCCAGTACTGCTTTCCCTGCTCTTTTATTGACTATGAAGGCTACTCCATTTCTTCTGAGGGATTCTTGCCCGCAGTAGTATACCTGATGGTCATCTGAACTAAATTCACCCATTCCTGTCCATTTTAGTTCACTGATTCCTAAGATGTCGATGTTCAGTCTTGTCATCTCTTGTTTGACCACATCCAGCTTGCCTTGATTCATGGATCTTACATTCCAGGTTCCTATGGAGTAAAGATCTTTGCAGCATTGGACTTTCCTTTCACCTCCAGATACATCGGCAACTGAGTGTCCTTTCGGCTTTGACCCAGTCGCTTCATTCTTTCTGGCGCTACTAGTACTAGCCCTCCGCTCTTCCCCAGTAGCATATTGGACACCTTCCGACCTGAGGGGCTCATCTTCCGGTGTCATATCTTTTTGCCTTTTGGTTTCCATGTCCATGGGGTTTTCATGGCAAAGTTACTGGAGTGGGTTGCCATTTCCTTCTCCAGTGGATCACGTTTTGTCAGAGCTCTCTGCTATGACCTGTCCGTCTTGGGTGACCCTGCACGGCATAGCTCATAGCTTCATTGAGCTACGCAAGCCCCTTCGCCACGACAAGGCAGTGATCCATGAAGGAGTTAGCAAGGATACATACTCATTATCAAGCCTATGCTGTGGCGGTGAAGTCGATGAAGAGGCAATTCTCTGCTTCCGTTGCTTCTGCACAGAGCTGTCCAGTGAAGCTTTTCTGAGTGGTGCAGAGCCTGATACATTCTGGCCAGGAAAAAGGTGTGGTGACACCATCAGCAACCTGCTGTGATGACTTTGCCCAGCATTTCAAGGAAAAAATTGCTCAGATTAGCCACAATCTGCACTCCACAGTTGAAGTCCGGGCCCAATTCAAGGTGCTGGTTTTGGCCTGTAAGCCGTGATTGGCTTGGGACCAGGATAACTGAAGGAACATTTCCTTCCTTATATGGTCTCATGCCCTTTAATATCTGTAGGAGAGGCTCTGCTCCAGGAACCATCCCTGAAGGAGGTAAAAAGAACATCATCACAGAGTAGGGCCTTCTCTGCAGTGGCGCCCAGATTGTAGAATGTGCTCCCCATGGAGGGTTGCCTGGTGCCGAGCCTATACACATTTTGGCACCAGGTTAAAATGTAGTTTTAAATTTTGTAATTTGAATTAAATTTGCTTTGAATTATTTTACCGGTTAAATATTATTTTACTGTACCATTTCATTGATTTTTTTCTCACTATAAAGCATCCTGAGACAATTGTTGCAAAGGACAGCAGACAAATATTTTAAATAAATAAATAAATATTAATTTCTGCTCAGAAGAAAAAGAAACCAAATGCAGAGTTATCAAATGTAAGTAATTTAGTACTGCTAAAGGGGAGAACGGTCTGGGAAATGAACTCAAAAGAATTCCTAATGCCTCAAATGCTCTGCTTTTCTTTTGCAGTTAGATGCTCCTTGGTGTTCAGATCTGGGAGCAGGAGGATAATGTCGCACTTTGGCAGGAAGATGCAGCCCAGCACTTGAGGCCAAGATGGAGAAGACCTGCACAGCCACTATGTACTTGCCCCTAGTGCTCAGGTAGGTGGGCACAAAGGACACCCATACACTGCAGAAGACCGGCATGCTGAAGGTGATGAGCTTGGCCTCGTTGAAGGCCCCAGGCAGCTTCCTGGCCAGGAAAGCCACTGTGAAGCAGACGGTGGCCAGTAAGCCCATGTAGTTCAGGGCAGTGTAGAACATTGCCACAGAGCCTTCGTTGCACTGCAGGATGATCTGTCCTGCCTGGGAGTGCTTGTCTGAGTCAGGGAAGGGTGCAGAGGTGGCTAGCCAGATGGTGCAGATGACAACCTGGATACTGGAAGACAAAATGACAATAGAGCTGGCCAAGCTCTTTCCCAGCCATCCTCTCACCCTGTTGCCTGGCTTTGTGGCCTTAAAAGCCAGCACCACAGTGATGGTTTTGGCTAAGAGAGAAGAGATGACCACTGAGAAGATGATGCTGAAGGATATTTGTTGAAGGAGGCAAATTGGTTGACCAATGAAGAGGAAGGAGGACAAGAAGGAGAGCAGGAGGAAGATGAGGAGGATGTAGGAGAGGTCCCGGTTGTTGGTTTTGACAATTGGGGTGTTGAAGAATTTTATGATGAGTCCCAGCACGAATCCTGCGGTGAGGGACAGGAATAGGGCAAAGGAAGCCAGGATGATGCCCAAAAATTCTTTGTAGGTTAGGAAAGTGATGTCCTTGCGGATGCACCCATCTTTGTCCTTGTTTGGGTGCTGATCTTCTGGGCACCTGCTGCACTGCTCTGCATCTGCAAGGTAAGGAAGTGAGACTTCCCTGCCAGATCCACAAGCAACATGTTGAGCAGGGAGGCCTCTCTGCTTGAGGGGCATCAACTTCACCCTGGCTGCTGTGGCAGGGGAAGAACAGGCCAAGTGATCAGAACATCTTGGCCCCACAGAGCATCCAGGGGCCAGAAGATCAATTTTGCAGGTCAGATGGGATGCTGATCATGCTGCCATTTCTGAAATAGATTTGGCTACTGGCCATAAGAAAAGTGAATGAACAAACCTTCTTCCTCATGGAGGAACTCTGAAAAGATTAATTAGGGATGTAATCTCAACCAATTAAATATGTGGACTGCAGGGTGCCATGTAGTTTTCATTTTACATTGCTTTAGGTTGCTGTGAACCACCCCGAGACCCTTGGCTTTAAGGCAGCCAAAAAATGTACTGAATCACATTCACTGGTCCCCAACTGGCCCTGGTCCCTCTAGACAGTGATAGAAGAGCTCTCTCCCTGCAGTGAATCATCTGTCCTGACATTTCCAGGTAAGCCCCTCCCTCTGATATCCGAGAATTCAGCCAAGACCTGCTGGTTAGAAGGACTCATTCCCACACATCTTAGCAGGGCAAAATCTGCAATTTCTGGAGGGCCAGAGCAGTGTATGGCCACATCTTCTGCCACTGCAGCAGTCAGGGAGTCTAGAAGGGATCCCCAGTGGAGATGAACTGGGAAAAAGTCTTAGTGGTGTTCACGGTTGAGTTATTCCCTCCCCACAGGGGCTGTCTCCTTACCTTCCTGGGCAGAGAAGTTCCCTTCTGTGCAGGGGACACAGGTATAGCAGCAGACAGGTTCTCCTTCCTGAACCAGCTTGACGTATCCTGGGTGACAGCTCTCCACACACCTGGAGCAGGGCAGGGGCTGAGCAGGAAGACAAGAACCTTGGGGCTGAGCAGGAAGACAGTCTCTTGGGGCCAATGTAGCTATTGGAATTAGGCTGCTGGAAAGGAATCTCTGGCATGAACACCCAGGCTATTGAGGATGCCCCCTTCCACCTGCCCTCCCTCTCCTTACACATCTCTGTGGCCCCCGCAGGAATGAAGGCTGCAGGTTGTCCATGCAGATTGTCTCCCTTGCTCTGAGGGAGTCCTGATGGCAATCTAAGGGAGACCACAGGCTGGTCTGAGGCTTGGGAGATGCTCAGCTACATGAGGAGAAACAGGCAGTTCCCCCACCTTGTTGATACGTTTGGGCCACTCAGTGGCTTCTTTGTTGATGGTGATTGTGAGGTCTCCCACTCCTCGTCTTTCCAAGCTTCCAATTTTCTTTCTGACCACAGTCCTATTGAGAAACACCACCCAGTGCACAATGTCCAGGTCAGCGACCAGCTCCCTGCTCTTGTCCCAATATGCCCCGTCAAAGAGGGAAGCATTATAAAACTGGGAGTCCCTTAGGAAAGGGTGAAGCTAGAATGGCAGAAGAAGCAACACCTCAGTACGCAGCAATCCACCTGCAACCTTTGTCTCACCAAGATCCTTCTCACTTGCAGTAATGTTGAGCCAAGTATTCCACATCTTGTAATGGTGCATTTGGTTTCTTTTTCATAGGTGCAGGACTTGGCCTTTGTCCCTACCAAATTTCATTCCACTCTTTTCTGTCCAGCATTCTGACCTATCACAATCACCCTGAGGCTTGTTTCTTCCTTCCAGGGATCCCACCCAGTTTTGTTTTAGCTGCAAATCTGATAATTGTTCCCTGCCCTTCCTCCCCCAAGTCTTTAATCAAAATGCTGAAGAGCACTGGCCCGGGACAGAACTCTGCGACACCTGATTTCTTACCTCTCCCCAGTTTGAGAAGATGTCACTGATGAGCACTCTTTGATTCCAGTTCTCTAGCCAACTGTGGATTTGTCTGATCACTGTTTCAGTGAGCCCACATTTGCTAATTTGCTAATCAGGATAACATGGGGAATCAAGAATTCAGGCATGGCACTTTCCCTCAAATTTCCCATAGGTGCAACTTTGTCCCCTAGGTTTTCCATACTAGTTAATATCCAGTCGACGACAGCCCTTCCACCTGTACCTTCCTCCGCTTTCTGAATCTCTTGAAGGGGCCATGTTTGGCAGAATGTGTCTCCCAACAGATAACTGGGGAACTGTTGTCCCCCCATAACTACAACATTGTTCCTCCTTGAAACACAGACTATTTGCTTTTCAAGTTTCATCCTAATCTTCTCCTTCAGCTCTCTATGTCTGAAAAACTCCAGTCCCAGGTCACGAGGTTGCTGGGCATCTCACACCTGATCTTTTCCAAGCAGCAGTCCAACTGTGGCCCCTCTGTGCCCAACAGTGCATCCTCCCTACCCCCCGCCCCACATGACCTGCATCTCAACTAGACTGGCAGCAGGCAGAACTCAAGAAAGTTTTTGAATCATCCCCCACCCAGCATCTATGTGGAGCTTCTCAGTAACGAAAAAGCCTGATGCCCTCTGCCCGGTGACTGATGATGCTGCACAATAGCAAATTCTCATTGGTGCTTTTTAGCACCCTCTCATGGACTTTGCTCCCCGAGCTTAATAGAGGAAAGATTTCCCTGCTGGGGCTGAAGCAGCTTTTCCCTTCCTCAGTTTGTTGGGCAACAGCAGCCATGGGCCTGCCTGGATTTTTACTGGACTCTGATGCTGCTGATGGGGCTGCTCTTGCTCCCCAGAACAGGAGGGAAGCAGAAGCTCCCAGGTGAGGAGGGGGCTGGGTGGAGGGGGAGGGGCTCAGGGAGGGACCCTATGTGTCCGTGCCCACCCCAGTGATGCACAAAGCCTTCCCTGAGGGGGGTATTGTTCTGGGCCACCTGGGCATCTCCAGCCCCCTTGACCCCCTAAATGAAGCCCCCAGCTTGACCTGTCTGTGTCAGTCTGGTGTGGCTGCCCCAAATTCTGGTCTGCAGTGCCTTTCACAGAGTCCCTCTGTCTCTCCCCTGTCATCTTCATCTTCAGCAGAGACTTTCTTTTTCCCTGAGGTTATGTTGTGGGTCCCTGGTGGAGGGGAAAGAGGCAAGAGGGATCAAGTGAAAGGGAAGGGGAAGGGGAAGAGGAAGGGGAAAGGGGAAGGCTGGGTAGAACAGAGAGGTGGGAGCTTCCAGGATTCCATTCCCGTCAGTCCATTCTTGCTCTGGGCCACCAAGAAGGTAGTCCCCAACAAAGGCAGTGCTGAAGCAAAATGACCCCCTCCCCCGGGAAGTCAGTGGTTGCAGGGATGGGGGGTGAAAGTGGGGAGAATCAGCCTCTCCCCCCTGCCCCTACAGCTGCTTTTGAGGAAGGCTTGCCTTTGGCAAGAATCCTTCCAACATCCATGAGGTCAGGCAGAAGTCCAACCAGGGGCACAAGATACTCAGCAGTGAAGAAGGGCATCTATATCTGTTGAACATCTGTCTGCCAGAGAATGGTGAGGGTTAGAACCCAACAGAGCCAGAGGAAGCCTGTTGGGAAGCCTCCTGGCAAGGCACAAAATGAATAAATACCCTGATGTTGGATCAGTGAGTGAGGGAGGGGGGAGTTCATGGAGACCAGGACTCCAGGACTCTTCCACTGGGAAACTCACAGGCAGTGCATGAGAGCAGCAGCACCCATGTTCCCCCGTAGCTGGTGAAGCTGGTACACTGAGAGTAGCATGGAGCCATGAGGACTAGGAGCCTGGGATTGCTCTGTGCTCATGCCTGAATTTGTCTGGTCCCCTTTTCAAGTCACTTCTGCCCCTTGTGGAGGAGAATCCCACAGGTTAATGCTCCCCACTTTCATCTGTCCTAAATCTCTCCAATCAGCTTCATAGGGTGTCCCCTTTGTGGGAAGCTGTGTGGTGCAGTGGTTACTGCACTAGGCTGGGATTCTGGCAACCTAGATTCCCATGCTAACCCAAGTATTGAGCTCCCTGCATGACTCAGCCAGCTACTGCCTCTGTTCCCCTATTTTGCAGGGTTAAGCACAGATTGGGGAGGAGGAGGAGGATGCATCCATCAGATAGAGTCCATTGTGGCTCTTTGTGGCAGGTGTGCCTGATTTGCTGTGGGTCCAGGGAGGTGGGCACAGGCCCATTGGTCCAGGAAGTGCCTGTGAAAGTGCCTGCAAAGGGAGGCTGGCTTGGGATCCCCCCCACCCTCATGTCCAGGGCTTCCCCTTTCCCTTGCAGCCACGTGGCAGTTCCTGCATCAGACAAAGGCTGAGTGCTGTTTCTTCAACATGACCAGGCAGGAGTAGGTGTGCTACCTCTAGAAGCACATCTATGACAGGATGGAGTTTGTGCGCTTCGACAGTGCCCTGGACCGGTTCAAGGTCATCATGCTGCTGGGGGAAACTGATTCCACACTCTGGAACACCAAGAAGGAGACATTGAAGTACATGCCGAATGAAGTGGAGCACTTCTGCCAAGATCAACAGCACCTTCACCCACAGCTGGTGTGGTGAATGGGGTCCCCAGGCTGAGTGTGACTGACCCATCCCCATTCCTTCCCCCAACCCTCTCTAGCGGATTCCCCCCAAATACCATGAGTGCTTGCAGCCTGTCTGGTCCTGCAGGCTCCACCAAAATTAGCTTCTGTTTGCAAAGGAGCCTTTACTCGATGAACTCCAATTTCCTTTCATAGCTTAAACTGTGTGTATTTCCAGGAATCTAAGATATCCATATCCTCACACAATATTTGAACCAATTAACTGAAAAAGAAAGATTACGTCTTTCAATTCTATTTCTTGAAAATTTGAGTTCAAAGGAGGCAAGAAAAGGAGTCTACTCTGGCCCATCTCTCTCAGCCCAGTCAGGAGTAGCCGGCACAATCTGATTAAAATACATAATATTTTATTAGATATGGAAGTGCCAATCCGCTTGAGGAGCAGGACTGTACTTGGCACCACTATTCACTCCTGCAACACAAGGCAGTTCTGATGAGTACAAAGAAGCCCCTCATACTAAGCATCCCCATCCCCACCGTATGCTGCCAGTGTCAAACATGGACATTCGCAAGAAGAAATAAACCAAAGTTAATAACCCGGCAAAGGAGATGTTTGAGGCAAGCAGTCAGAGTGACCATAAGGGAAAAAATCAGGAGTTGAATTATACGGGAGAGAAGTGGAATAGAGCCCATCCTTGGATATAGTGGGAGAGTGGGGAGATGTCTCCCTCACTCAACTCTGCCCATCTCTGGCCATGCCCGGGCAGGGGGGGAGGGAGTTACTCTGGTTTACCATGACTCAGTTTCCCTTGTGGGTCTTCCTGTCCCGGCCCTAGAGTGTTTGTACCTGGTGTTGGGCGACCGAGACCGGTTAAGGATTCTACTGGTGTATTGCGCACCCTTCTGCCCATCATTCTCCCTGCCTGAGTTGACAGAGATCATCTTGGACCTGGTTTCAAGGACCCCCAGGATGTTGGTCCTGGGGGACCTCAATTTCCATGCTGAGGCTTTTCTGTCCGGGGCGGATCAGGACTTCATGGCCATCATGACTTTCAACATGTCATTGGCCCAAGCCATTAAAGAGGTCACACTCTGGACCTGATTTTCATGATGGGGCAGGAAGAGGGTGATCTGGAATTGAGGAATTTGACTTTAACACCTTTGTCATTGTCAGAGCACTTTCTCATGAGGTTTCAGCTCGGGGCTGATCTCTTCCTCTGGAAGGGTAGAGACCTTATTAAAATGGTCTGCCCTCAGAGTCTTATGGATCTGGATAGAGTGCAACATTAAGAAAAGTAAGATCATGGCATCCGGTCCTCTCACTTCCTGGCAAATAGATGAGGAAGAAATGGAGGCAGTGACAGATTTTATTTTCCTGGGCTCCAAGATCACCGCAGACGGGGACTGCAGCCAAGAAATTAAAAGACGCTTGCTCCTGGGGTGGAAAGCTATGACAAATCTAGACAGCATACTAAAAAGCAGAGACATCGCCCTGCCAACAAAAGTGCATATAGTCAAGGCTATGGTTTTCCCAGTTGCAATGTATGGCTGTGAAAGCTGGACCATAAGGAAGGCCGAGCGCAAAAGGATTGAGGCCTTTGAATTGTGGTGCTGGAGGAGACTCCTGCGAGTCCCTTGGACTGCAAGGTGATCAAACCGGTCAGTCCTAGAGGAGATCAACCCTGACTGCTCTTTAGAAGGCCAAATACTGAAGCTGAAACTCAAATACTTTGGCCACTTATGAGAAGGAAGGACTCCCTGGAGAAAAATCTAATGCTGGGAACAATAGATGGCAAAAGAAGAAGGGGACAGCAGAGGATGAAGTGGCTAGATGGAGTCACTGAAGCAGTTAGTGTGGCCTTGAGTGGACTCCGGGGGATGGTGTAGGACAAAAAGGTCTGGGGGAATGTTGTCCATAGGGTTGCAATGGGTCGGACATGACTTCGTGACTAACAACAGCAACAAAGTTTTGACTGTTTCCAGCTTCCCTGACAGAACTAAAATTGATCTTGGCCATTTTTTAATGTTTCCCTTCACAGAATGAAATCTATTTGTATTATTTCTACAAAGTGTCAAATTTCTCTGCAGAGGGGTTTTTCCAGGGTGTTCTCCCAAATAAAACTGCTGAGGTTTGAGGCAAAGACTTCTCCCTGTGGATGTGAATGTACACACATATTGCAGGCTGCTAAACCAAGATTCCCTGATACCTGGACTTCCATCCACGTCCTATGCAAGCACATTGTTCTTTTCAGATCATCTTTGAGCTCCTTATGAAGCCATGTGGGCTGCTTCTGTTGTCTTCTACCCTTTTTCTTGGTTGGAATTGTTTGTGATTGTGCATTTAGAATCCCTCTACTTTTTCAAATTCCCACCTATCTTGGCCTCCTTTTCCCAGTAGAGTCGCTTGTCATGAGACTTCTCTTATCACTTTTCTGAGTTTATTAATATCGGTTTTCTGGAAGTTCAGAGTATGTGTTCAATTTTTGCATACTGTACAATAAGGTATGGTGCTGTCATTTCACTCCAGGGTTCCCACAGCTGCCACTTTGTCCACTAGGTCTTCCCTCCTGGTTACTCTCAAGCCCAGGAGAGCTATCCTTGCTGTTCCTTCCTCCACTTTTTGTTGGAGGAAGTCATGAGCAGCACATACTGGGAACCTTGTGGAGGGGCTGCTTGGCAGAATTTTTTTGAAAAGATAACGGAGAAATTGAAGTCCCCCATTACTAAAACATCCTTTAAATGCTGGCAATCTGCTTATCAAAAGTTCCATCCCCATCTTTTTCAAATGGGTGGTTGGTAATAGACTCCAACCAAGGTGTTCCTTTTATTTCTTGCTCCATTTATCCTATATTTATATTACATTATTTATTAAAAGCTTTTCTATCCCATCCCCTACAGAACGTCTTGGGATGGCTTACAATAAATCTGGATTTGATTTCCGTGAACATCCTTAGGAGAAGTGACATTGATTTCTCCTCTGCAATGGGAGGGTCAGAAGAAGCAGAAAGCCTCCAACCCATACAAGAGACCAAAGTGGGGACAGGATGGGGGAAGGAATGGTTGCTTGGGGAGAGAACCTTGGAAATGGGAATGGGGGACAGAGATGGGGAGGCTGGAAATGGACATAGCAGCTGTCCAGAGGACCACTCAAGCATGATGGTTGCAAGACCTCCTACCTCCCAAGCTCCTCAGCAACCAGGGACTGCAGACGAGTCACGTCTGGGGAAGTGGTGAGCATGTGGCCTGCAGGGCTATCAGCCCCTGAGAGCTGCCTTCCTTGTGAATCCACGCAGCCCCCTTCTTAACCATCCCTGGGGCAGCAAACCCCACAGTTTAACCACACAGTGTGTGAAGAAGGACTTCCCTTTATCTGTCCTAAGCCTCCCACAAATCTGCTTCATGGGATGACCCCAGGTTCGAATGTTACAGTTTCAAGAGTTATGTCTTGATACTCCACACCAGGATGCTGGACTTGGTCTGCCCCAGGGAGCTCCCTTCTCTTTCCCATCCCTCTCTAGACTTCCTCTTCCCTCTTGTCCTCCGTGTGTCTTAAACACTTCCCCCTTCTTTCCCCCAGTCCAGCCCGCGGTCACCATCTCCCCCACCATGGATGATCCCCTTTCCCGCCACACTCTGCTGCTCTGCACCATGGCCAGTTTCTACACCCGGAAGATCGAGGTCCAGTGGCTGAAGAATGGGCGGGGGGTGACGGAGGGGGGTCTTCTATGGAGAGGAGCTCCACAGTGGGGACTGGACATACCAGACCCAGGTGATGCTGGAGGACATCCCCAAGTGTGGAGATGTCTACACCTGCCAGGTGGAGCACACCAGCCTTCAGACACCCATCATCATGCAGTGGGGTGTGGCCCCCCTCCCCCTTTACTAGTGGGGTACTTGGTAGAACTGGGTGTGAGTGCTCTCCATCCATAAACTGGTCCTGGGACAGGGCAGCCCCCACTTTCTAGGTAGGTCCATCCTGGAAGGACAAGTCTTCAGCTGAGCTGGTTCCTGATGCTCCCCCAGACAATGACGCTGCCTCAGGGGGTTCCTCCAGATGTCCCCATGTGGGGCAGAGGTGGGAGGGGCCATGTGGATCAGGAAGGGGCAGTTCAAGCCAAACTGTGGCCAGGCAGGAAGGAGAATTTGAGGGATGCAATGGGAAATGTGAGGTAGCTGTAGGTCTCCTCCAGTTGCTAGTTTGGAGGGAATCCTGAGAGGAGAAATTGGAAGTCCCACTCCTCCATTTTCATTCAGTCTGGAGCTGCGGCCAGCACCCCAATTGCCTCCTCATGATATTCCAGTCTGCAAATGCCCTTCCATGAGTGAGGGATCACAAAGTCAGACATGCGGACTTTGCAGACCAGGCCAGTCAGTGCCCGAGAGATCAACAGTGGGGCTGAAAGATCCTCCCCCATGTGTAGTGCATGGAATAGAACCTCCTATCAATCACTGGAGTGAGAGGCTGAGCCTGGACCTAATCCAGTGGTTACACGAGTCTCCCCTCCTCTCTCCCCAGATCTGCTGACTTCCTAGTCTGCCAGAAGGAAAGTGTGGACGGGGGTCGTGGGGGCCCTGCTGGGTGTGGTGCTTGTGGCCGTGGGACTCTACCTGAGGAGCAGGAAAGTTAAGGGGAGTACAGGAGGGCACAAGAGGTACTTGTGTGTGTGGGGGTGGGGGAATGTCCAGGGATAGAGATGCATTTTCAGCTTCCTCTGAGATGCTTCTGGGATTCAATTTGATCCCTTTCTATGCAGGTGGGGAGGGGATCCTAACTCAGATGCTTTCTTTGGAAGACAACTCATATTTTGCAAAAATGGCTCCACCCCTTCATGGACTGATCTCTCCCCCTCCCTCTCTCTCTTTCCAGAGTCCCTGATCCAGCAACCTGCAGGTGTGGCCTCTCCCTGCCTCGTCCCCAGTGGCTTGTCCCCATTTCCATCCTGCCTTTCCAAACATGCTTGTCCAGAGCAGGGGATACGTGTCTGGAACAGGCTTTACCAAGGCCTTGTCTGGAGGGGCCAAAGCAGTCCTGGTGTGCATTTTGGGGCCCTTGAGTGACTTAACAGCTTTCTGGTAGCAGAACCTTTTATAGACCAGTCCTGCTTCCTGCTTCTTCTTTTTGCAGAGATATGGCTGGGTAATGGGGGGGGGGGGCAGGAAGGCACATGGCACTGAAATTTTCCTGTTTTCCCTGCTCATGTCACACCCCTCCCAAATGAGCCCTATATGGAAATATTGTGGTATTCAGTGTGGAAATACGATGGCTTTGTGGGGCATCAGCAATGTTCAGATTTTGGGTGGCAACTGGGCAGTTTCCTCCCCACATTGGCTACAGCCCCCTATGCTGGGGTGCAGACCATTGAGGAAGGCCACCAGCCTTGAGGAGGGCTTGAGGGGTTGCAAGAGGAGGGTTGGGCTCAGTGCAAACACCCCTGAAGGAGTCAGCATCCCCCACCCTCTTTCCATCCTGCATAGCTTCCAAGCATGGATCCCCCTCTTCTTATTTTGTTTACCCCCAATCTCCTTCTCTTCTTTCCCGCCTCTTCCCCTGCAGTGCTCATCAGATAGTGCTCCAGGGTACATGTGGAAAAAAAGTGTATTTTATATCTTATAATGGAGTTCTGACTTTTGATTCTGTCCTTGGATGATCCAAAGACAAACAGGCAGGAAACAAAGAGAACATTTCCAGCTGAAGCTGGAACAAGGGGAACAGTGGCTGAACCTCCTGCAAAGACCAGCTGGCCTTTCCTGATCTGTCTGCTTCTGCTTGGGCAGCTGGAGTGGGGGGAGCACTAATTAATTCTGTTGTTGCCAGTTGTTGAAATGTGAAAAATCAGAAAATGTAGTTTGTGACGTGAAAACATGTATCATGTATTGTTTGGAAAGGGACTGTACCACAGTGTTAAAGCCCCAGATGGGTATGCAGAGTGTCCTAAGTTCCATCCCCAACAAACTCTCCAGGCTGTCTGGGCAAGGCTGAACCTCCACAGCTTGGCTGTCGGTCAATGCTGGAGGCCGGGTGGATGGATCTGGGTCTGGAGGTATCCAAAGGCAGCTTTTTGTGTCTTTCCAGTGTTGCCCAATGGGGCCTCTTCCACACCACATCCTGGAGTATGACTCTTTTAATCTGTAGCATGATCACTAGGGATGATGGCAGTAGTGGTATCCCACATCTGGACAACCAGGTTAGTGAAAGGTGCAGTTTCATTTCCCTGCTTCATGCCATTCATCCCTTTTGATCACAAACAAACATGTTCAGCTTCTGTGTTAGTGGGACAGTCCCTAATATTAATAAAGTGTTTTTATGGAGAGCTGCATGCACGAGAAAGGGATTTATCCCTACCAGACCAAGGAGGTATGAGCATTTGGGTACCTATTGGGTGCTGCTGGATGGGGGGGTCTTCTCTGACCCAGGAAGGACTTTAGCTGCCATGAGTGGCCTTTTGCCATTTTCTTCTGAGGGTGCCCTCTTGGCCTGTCCAAATCTATGGAGCAAAGCCACTCCCTTGGTAGCCTGACCAAAAAGGCATCCTGGTGCCCTGGGAAGTGATTGCAGAATTGCCATGAGATATATATTTCCTTGCAGGTTTAGGACTAGTGGGAGCCCCAGGAGGGTCTGAAAAAGGGGTTCCCTGTCCTTTCCATATTTTGCAAAGTAAACTGCTGGTAGAAAGTTAATGCTTTTTGGAGAGACTGACGCTGTAATGGCCTCCTCTGTACCCTTCCTTCCCCTGAAGCTGCGAGGATTGCCCTGCTTGGCAGGTTGAAAATAATTCCTGCTGAACACCCATTCCTGATGCTGCCATTAGCTCTGGTCCTGCCAGGTCTTCCTGGGAATCAGACCTGTACAGGTACCAGCTTTGCCTTCCTCCAGCCCAGCTCCATCTTGCCCAGTTCTCCACCTGCCTCCACAGCCCCCTTCTTGGACTTGCTGGACACTTCTTTGTGCAGCCCCATTTTTGCCATCACACCAAGTGTGAGTCTTATCTGAGACATTTTATTTGCAAAATGTTCAAAGTGTCAGAGAGAGCAGTTGATGATTCTAAAGACAGGTCAGGGTCTTGGGGTGTGGGACATGGCTATTAGAGCCAAGAAACCCTTCTCCACTGCTTTGATCATCACTCACAAGAGAAAAACATAGTGTTTTCTCAGAGATGAGTCCATATTTCCATCATTGGTGCTCCAGTCTTTGCATTTCCCACTTCATACATCGGAGTTGCTCCCTATACCAGGAGCAGGATGGGGAAAACACTAAGGAGCAATCCCATCTAAGGCCCTGGTCAGCCACCAATTCCATGTTGTGAGCAGGACTGCACCAGCTCACTGGCACAACTGGCCGGAGAACCCAGTTCTGGGTCTGACTGGAAGGATCCATGCAGGATCCATGAGTCCTTGGGCCAGGCTGTTCCAACAGACCCATCATCTCTGCAGGTGCCCAAAGAAGGACTAGGAGTGAAGCCTTGTCCTGGGAATGATCGGAGCAAGCCAAGACAGAGGGCACAGGAATCTCAGTCTTCAAAAGCAGCCGTTCCAAGCTTGGTAAGACATCATGTGTGCACCCAACAGGATATGTGGGTCCAGAGATCAGCTGCGGCAGGCCCATGGCTGGCACAGCCGACATCAATTTCTGGGAACAACAGGCTAGCTGGACTCGAAAGCAACAATGATATCCCTCAGGGTCCAGCCCAGCCCCCTTCCCAGAGCTCAGCCTGGGGTTCTGCAAGGCAAAGAGGAGCTCTGCTCTGTCTCAAAGCAGAACTGCCAGTCTCTCCTGGACTCAGTCTCAAGGACACATACCCAGGGTATTTCTGTGCCTCAACACAGCCCCTGGACAGGCAGGTGGTGTTCTCCTGGATCACAGCCCTACTGCCTGTGCACCCACTTTCCCTTACCTCTTGGCTTGAAGCTTGAAGGGAGAGGAGCTGAAGGGGATGGTGCCAAAAGGGGTTGCCCATCAAAAGGCCTCCTGCTTACAGGGTGACCATGTATATTTTGGGGGATTTCCTCCTCTTTACAGGGCCTGTGAGGAGAGGGAGGGGATCAGACCAAGTGGGGTCTCCTGGTGAGGGCCCAGTCAGTGCTGCAATGGGCCATGGAAGGTTCCCCAGGGCTGAGTTCAAGCTCTTTATCAACGACTTGGTATAGAGGATTATCAGTCTGCTGACCAAATTGGCAGATGATACCAAAGAGGGGTCCATGGCCACAACTGGGGAGCATGTGCTCCAGATCCTATAGGAAGTGGGCAGGGAACAACCGGGTGGCATTCAATGCAGATAAATGCAAGACCTCTTCAGACTCAGAAATAGGTGCCATGGGTACAGGATGGGGGACAAGTGGCTGCAGAGTGGCACTTGTGAAAGGGATCTCAGGGTATTTGTCAACAGCAGGCTGAACATGAGACAGCAATGTGACCCGACAATTAAGGCAGCAAATGCAACCCTTGGATGTATGTATAGCCAGAAGTGTGGCTTCCAGATTGAGAGAGCGGTTAGTTTTGCTCTGTACATCTCTGGTGTGCCCACAACTGGAGTATTGTCTTCAATTTCAGCCTCCAGATTGTAAGAGAGACATAACTAGGTTAGAATCTGCCAAGGTGCAGACTAGGTGGCCCAGGAGGGCCCTTATGACTTGATATGTTTCTATGTATAGCAGGGAGCTGAGCAGGCTCTGCAAGGAGAGCAGTCATGTCTACTGCCCAGATCCTCCAAAGAACCCTGCCTTGGCTTCAACAGGAGTGCCAGCCATGTCAGCTGGATAATCCCCCTGAGTGATCACGAATCCAACTGGATCCAACAGTTTCTGGAGGCTGACCAACTTAAGAGGTCTTGTATCTCTGGAGAGGGAAAACGGCTGAAAGTTCAAATCCAAAAAGAAAGTGATCTGCCCATGACAAGTGGATTAAAGAAAACCCATCAAGAAACCCAAATCAAAGGTGTGTTCCTTATCCTGCTATGCTGGTACAGCTGCCACTGGGTCCTGAGCCACACCAGGTTGGATGGCCTCAGCACTGAAATTGAGGACCAAGCCTAAGTCTGTAACACCAGGTTGGAGGCCACCTTTGCTGGCTCAGGAAAGAAGCCACCTAGTCTTCCCAGGAGGTTTTCCTGACCTAAGCTCTTCCACCACTTGGGGATGCTGTTTCCAAGCAGACCCACCTGCAGGCCCCTTTCTGCATGCCTTTCAGGCAGGCCTGGGGGTCTCTCCTTCCACCACTGGCTCCTACAGAGCCTTCAGCATGCTCTCCCATGCCCAAATACGGAGCTTCCTCTGCCTCCCTTTGCAGCCACAACCAATCTCTTCGACTGGGACAAAGTCAGGCTCCCCCTGCCCTGAGACTGATGACACTGCACAAGAGCAAATTCTCATTGGTGCTCTTGTGCATCTGGTTCTGGACTGACGCTTCCCCCTACCATTTCCAGACACCCGTATTCCCCTGCCGGGGCTGAAGCTGTTTTCCTCTTCCGCTGTCTGTGGGGCAGCAGCAGCCATGGGGCCTGCCTGGGCTCTTCCAGCAATGCTGGTGCTGATGTTGGGGCTGCCCCTGGTCCCTGGTGTGGTGGGGAGGCAGGAGCCCCCAGGTGAGGAGGGGGCTGGGTGGAGGGGAGGGGCTTGGGGAGGGACCCTCTTTTTCCTTGGTCACACTGGGGAGGCACCAATAGTTCTGTGAGGGGAATTGTTCTGGGCTTTCAGGGCATCTCTGAACTCCAGCAACCCCCTGAATGAAGCTCCCAAATGGCCAGTGTGTTGGCAGCCCTGCCTGGCTGCCCCAAATTCCAGGCAGCAGCTCCCTCTGTGGAGACCCTCTGTCTTTCATTAGCATTCCTAGTTTCCTTCTGCTGCAACTTTCCTTCATCCTGAGGATAAAGTTCTAGGTCCCCAGTCAATGGGAAGAGGCAAGCGAGAGGGAGAGAGCGGGCCAGGTGGAGAAGAGAGATGGGATTTCCCCTTGCCCAGAATTCCAACCTACGCCATCCATCATCCCTTTGGGAGGTTGGTCCCCAACCAGGACTTACGTGCTTTGCCAAGGGGACTGTCGGCTGTTCCCCCAGGACTATCTGAAGGGGAGAGAAGGAGGGCAAGGGTGCCGGGAAATGAGGTTTTGGGTGAGAGAGTCTCCGTGCCTCCTCTGCAGTCAAGAGGTTGAACTGAGGATTTGTCCCTCATTTCTGCTCTTCATGCTGGACAAGCTGCAGCTGCTGAAGCAGGAGGACCCACCCCCCTGCGAGAAGCCATCGGCCACAGGGATGCGGGGTGAGAGGAGGGAGAAGCAGGGGGCATCAAGTTCAGGAATCCTTTCATTCAACCAGATGCCCTCCCCAGGAAATCCCCAAGCAGTGCATGGGAATAACAGCACGCATGTTCCCCAGCAGCTGGTGTACCTCGTGCACTGAGGGTAGCATAGAACCATGAGGACTAGCAGCCTAGGATACTCTTCTAGTCATTCCAGAATTTGTCCAACGTGCTTTTCAAGCCACCGGTGAAACCCCTAGTTTAATACTGCTCCCTTCAGCCAGATCAAAGTCTTTCCTTTGATCTGTCCCCAATCCCCCCCCCCCAGTCTGTTTCATGGAATGCCCCTTTGGTTTCCAGAATGATAGGAGAGGCTGTGTGGTGCAGTGGTGACAGCACCAGGCTGGGATTCTGCACACCCGGATTTCCCTTCAGCCCCGAGAATGGAGCTCCCTGGACCACTCTGGGCTGCTTCGCAAGCTAGTCGAGGATGGAACGGAGAAGAGGGGATGCTGTGCGCTTCCAGCGAGGCTGGCCCCAGCTCTGGGGGTCTAGCCCGGCCTCCTGGCCACAGGTCGAGGCCCCGTTTCCCTCTCACGCTCCGGGTCCCTCTCCCTCCCAGGCGCCCTGCGGCAGTTCCTGGCCCAGGTGAAGTCCGAGTGCCGCTTCTCCAGCGCGCCGGGGCAGCGGGCGCAGGTGCGGGTGCGCTATCTCTTCAGGCTCGTTTACGGCCAGCAGGACCTCGTGCACTTTGACGGCGCCCGTGGCCACTTCGAGGCTGTCGCTCCGCTGGGCGACTTCGCAGCCGCACTCTGGAACAGCCAGGAGGGGCTCCTGCGGGGCTTCCGCGCTGCCGTGCAGCGCTTCTGCCGGTTCAACTACGACGTGGCCGAGAGCAGGTGGCTGCTGGACAGGGAAGGTGAGTTCGCTCTGGAGGGAGGGAGGGAGAGAATGGGCCACGCTGTCCTCACAGCGCCCCACGCCTGCCCCACCATCTCCCTTCCCGCCCCCTCCCTTGCCTCAGGCCCCCCACAGCCCCCAAGAGTTCCTGTGGCAGCTGCACGATCCTGAGCCCCTTGCGATGAGTCAGGGCCCCCCATGAGGGTCATTTCAGCTCCCCTTTTACTGTGGTGTTCATGCTCCGGATCGCCCCCGAGACGAGTGAGATGGACCCGCCCCCCTTTTTTTTTACAAAATTCTTCAAAGCTGCACTCCCCAAATTTTGCCGTATTATACAGGTAAGTGGTCAAGTTTTTTATGTGCATCTGTTGAAAGCAGTTGGTCTTATTGAACATTTGGTGTTCTAATTGTTCTGTTGAACTTGTCTTTCCTTTCTGAATAACCCCCTTATCCTATGGATTCCTCTTTCTTTCCATATCTAAAACTGAGCCTACAGATAAATTTGAGGTGATCCTAAAGAGGGCCTACTAGACACATATGGGAAGCTGATACTCACTGTCGTCCAAAGGTGATAGTGGACAGCCTATAGCCTCCTAAATAAATAAAATAGAATAAAATAAAATAAATAATCGCCGTCGGAGGGGGCCGAGCCTCGCCGGAGCCCGGAGCCTGCGCCACTCCACCGCCGAGGGAGCTCCGGAGGCCGTGCCGCACCGCAAGAAGACCCCGGACGCCCGGACGCCCCTCGCCTGGCCTGGCCGGTACCCTCACGCCACCCCATCGCGCCGCGGACCCACTGGGCGGCCGTCGTGGCTCCCGCCAGCTCCCACCGGCACCCAGGCCCCTGCTCTGAGCCCGCCGCCCTCGCGTCGTGAGTGGCAGGCATGCTGAGGAGGGCGGGGCAGGGCGAGGCCGGGGCCGGAAGTCGGGACCGGAGGTGGAGGCCGCGGGGCCTATAAGGCGCCGGTCACACCCGGGGCCGGCGGCCCAAGGGCCGGCGGCCGAAGGGCGACGGCCCAAGGGCGGTCGCCGCCATTTGGGCCGTGGGGCCGCTTGGGGGCTGGGCTGGCCAGGGGCTTTGACTCTGGGTCCTCGACCAGACTCCACCGGACTGTGGTGTGGCCTCCAGGGCGGAGGACTTTTATAGTTTTAAATCTTTTTAGCAGTTTTAAGGGCCCATCTCAGGTCAGGTCAATATTACCTGGGGAGCGCGAGGGCGCCACCATTGGGGTGGTGATGGGGAATGGTCGTTATGGCTGCAGTGGGGGTTTAACGGTCCTGCCTAGGAGAAGACGGGACAGATGGCTAACACCTGTTCCTTCTTCTAGTTATTCCCCCAGCCGGCGGGTACCTGGAAGTCTTGTCAGCTGCCCCACGGGATTGACGGTGCTATTACTTAATGCCAGGTCGGTCCGTAATAAAGCCAACGCCATCCATGCCTTGATCATGGATGAGAGGGCCGACCTGGCCTGCATCACCGAGACCTGGGAGGGAGAGGGGGGGGAGTTGCCCTCTCGGAATTGTGCCCGCCCGGGTACTTAGTTCAGCACCGTCCACGCCCGGAGGGGAGGGGAGGGGAGGGGGGGGTCGCTTTAGTTTATCGGGCCACTTTTTCCCTCACGGGGCTTCCTGTCCCTTCGAGACCGGGGCTGGAGTGTCTCCACTTGGTGTTGGGCGACCGAGACAGATTGGGGATTCTGTTGGTGTACCGAGCACCCTTCTGCCCAACAGACTCCCTGCCTGAGCTGACGGAAGTCGTCCCGGACCTGGTGTTGAGGACCCCCAGGATGTTGGTCCTGGGGGACTTTAATCTCCATGCCGAGACGGATCTGTCCGGGGCGGCTCAGGACTTCATGGCTTCCATGACAGCCATGGGGCTGTCTCAACATGTCATCAGCCCAACCCATGAATGTGGACACACTCTGGACCTGGTTTTCTTGACGGGGCAGGAAGAGGGTGATCTGAGGGTGAAGAATTTATGTTTGACGCCCTTGTCATGGTCAGACCACTTCCTCGTGAGGTTTGAGCTCGAGAGTGGCTTCTCCCTCTGCAAGGGTGCGGACCAGATTGTGATGGTCCGCCCCCAGAGTCGGATGGATCCAGATGGATTCCTGAGGGCGCTGGGGGATTTTCCAGCTGACAAGGCTGGTGCTCCTGTTCAGGCCCTGGTTGACATATGGAATGGGGAGATGACCAGGGCCATCGACACGATCGCTCCTAAGCGCCCTCTCCAACCAGGCAGAGCCCGATCGTCTCCCTGGTATACTCCAGAATTACGGGCGATGAAGCGGGTTGGGAGATGGCTAGAGAGTAAGTGGAGGAAATCACGTGACGAGTCTGACCGAACACATCTTAGAGCACACTATCGAGCCTATGCTGTGGCGGTGAGGGCGGCGAAGAAGCGATTCTTCTCCGCGTCCATTGCCTCCTCGCAATGCCGTCCGGCGGAGATTTTTCGGGTGGTTCAGGGGCTGATAAAACCTGGCCCTGATAAAGATCTAGTGCCACCCTCGAAAGCCCGCTGTGACGATTTCGCCACGCATTTTAGGGAGAAAGTTGCTCTGATTCGTCACGAGCTGGACTCCACCCTTGACACAGATTCTTTCGGGGAGGGACCAACCGTGCGGGCTTGTCCCTCATTAATGGATGATTTTCAGTTTTTGCGGCCTGATGATGTGGACAAGGTGCTTGGATCAGTACGCTCAACCACCTGTTTACTGGACCCGTGCCCATCCTGGCTATTAAAGAGCGCCAAGGTCGGGATTGTGCCCTGGATCTTGGAGGTGGTAAACTCCTCCTTGAGAGATGGCCGGGTGCCTGCCCCTTTAAAGGAGGCGGTAGTCCGGCCAGTCCTCAAGAAGGCTTCCCTGGATCCAGAGGTGGTCGCCAATTATAGAGCGGTGGCCAACATCCCGTTTTTGGGCAAGGTGCTGGAGCGGGTGGTGGCGGGACAACTCCAGGCACTCTTGGATGAAACTGATTATCTGGACCCATTTCAGTCCAGTTTCAGACCCGGTTTTGGCACTGAATCTGCCTTGGTCACCCTGTATGATGACCTGTGCAGGGAGAGGGACAGGGGGAGTGCGTCCCTGTTGGTTCTCCTGGACCTCTCAGCGGCTTTCGATACCATCGACCATGGTATCCTTCTGGAGAGGCTGGCGGGATTGGGAGTTGGAGGCACTGCTTTGCAGTGGTTCCGCTCCTATCTCAATGGCCGATTCCAGAAGGTGGTGCTAGGGGACTATGGCTCTGCGCCATGGCAGCTATGCCATGGAGTTCCGCAGGGTTCCATTTTGTCCCCTATGCTGTTCAACATCTACATGAAACCGCTGGGAGAGGTCATTAGGAGGTGTGGGCTGCGGAATCATCAGTATCATCATATCCTAGGGGTCCTAGCCATCAGGAAGTACTTCCTGACATCCAATTTGAACTTTGGTTCCTTGAGCTTTGCCCCATTGGAACATGTCCTGTCCTCCATTGCAGGGAAGAACAAGTCCCAGCCCTCTTCCACATGACATTGCCTCACTAACCTACAAGTCATTCTAAGATCACCTTGGAATCTCCTCTTCTCCAGGTTGAAGAGACCCAGTTCCCTCAATATCTCCTCATATGTCATCCCTTCCAACCCAGTTACCATTCCTGAGACCCTGAGCTGAACCCATTGTAACCTCTCTATGTTTCTCCTATAATCTGGAGCTCAGAAATGGACAGAGTAACATAGAAACATAGAAACATAGAAACATAGAAACAGAGCGAGTCAGAAGGGGCCTCCTGGGCCATCTAGTCTGACCTCCGGCACCAGCCGGCTCCACTCATGACATGCCCACCATGTGCATGTCCAGCCTGTCTTTGAACACCCTCATCGATGGGGCCTCAACGACCTCCCGTGGAAGCCCATTCCACGCCCTCGGGGTCCTGACTGTCAGGAAGTGCTTCCTGGCATCCAAATGGAACCTTGGCTCCCTGAGCTTTGCTCCATTGGAGCGCATCCTGCCTTCCTCTGCAGGGGAGAACAGGCCTCTCCCCATCTCCATGTGACACCCCCTCACATACCTGTATGCTGCCAACATATCCCCTCTGAGTCTCCTCTTCTCCAGACTGAAGAGACCCAGTTCCCTCAGTCTCGCCTCATACCCCATCCCCTGCAAACCAGCCACCATCCTTGTGGCCCTACTCTAGTACTCTAGTACTCTAGTTGTAGGCCACCAGAGATGTATACAGAGGCACGAGGACCTCTTTCCATCTGGAAGCGACACCACTAGCTATACATCAAAGGGTGGCATTCATATTTCTAGCTGCTGACACACTGCTGGATCATGTTCATCCTGCTGTTAACATGTACCTTGAGATCCCTTTCACAAATGCTGGTCTCCAGTCACTTGTCCCCCATCCTGTACCCATGGCACCTATTCCTGAATCCCAAGTGCAAGACTTTGTGCTTCTCCGTATTGAACAACTTCCTATTGTCTCCTGCCCACCTGCACAGTCAGTCCCGATCCTTTTGGATCTGGAGTACCTGCTCCCAGTTGTGGGCACCACCCCCACCATGGTATGGTCTGTGAATTTGGTCAGCAGACTGGTTATCCCTTCCAGGTCTTTGATAAAGAATTGAACAGAATGCATCCCAGAACTCAGTCCTGGAGGAATCCACTCAGCATTGGTTGCCAGATGACTCTCCAGTGATAGTTGCCCTCTGGTTGCAGTCCATCAACCATGCCATACCCACTGACAGTGCATCAATCTATCCTGAAGCTCATCAATTTCTCAGCCAGGATATCGTGTGGAACCTTGTCAAAGGCTGCCCCGAAATCAGGTAAACCTGATTTCCCCCACATCTTCCCCCACATCTAACCACCTTGACACCTTGTCATAGAACTCCACAATTTTCTCAGGGCAGGTCCTATATTTGCAGAAGCCAAGTTGCATGACTGCCAAGCCCACTTCCCTTTCCAGAGTTTCTACTTTTTTTACAGTTCTACAAAATCTCTTTTTTGAGATTTTCAATCATCTTTCCCAGAATGGACATAAGGCTAACTGACCTGCAATTCTCTTGGTCCCCTCTGCTACCCTTTTTGAAGACTGGGACCACAGAAGCCACCCTACAGTCCCTCAGAGCTTCTCCCATTTTCCATGAAGCCTCAGAGATAGAGGTCAAGGGATTTGAGAGCACCCCTGACAATTCCCGAAGTACCCTTTGGTGTATCTCATCAGGACCCAGTGTCTTCATAATGTCCAGGGCCCTGAGGAGGACTTCAACTTCCAGGGTAATGACTCCAATCTGTGCTCACATAACTCCTGTCTCATCAGTCTCTTAAGGCACTTTTCCCACAACCTGCTTTAGAAGAACACAGAAGCAAAAGAAGCATTTAGCATCTGTGCCTATGTCCTTGCATCAGTTACCAGATTCCTCCCCCCCCACTTTTTTTTTTAAAGCCCCACCACCAATTTCCTCTTCCATTTGATATTTACATGTTGCTAGACGTCCTTTTGATTCCCTTGATATTCTTCTCAAGTCTCAGCTCATAATCAGCTCTGGTCTTGGGAAGAGTCCTGCTGCATTGAACTGCCTCTTCCTGGTATAGCCTTTTGTGCACTAACCCCAATGTCCTTTTGTTGTGGAGGTCTTCTAATCAGTCTTCCTACCTCTCTTCCCATCCACTGCAGCACCCTCCTGCACCTCCCACGGTACTGTCAAGACTTGCACCTCTCTAAAAAGTGTCTCGCACCCCTCCTGAATCCCCCCTCCTTCCAGCACCCTCTCCCAGGAGACTTTAGCTAGCTTGGTCTCAACAGACTGAAGTTTGCCCTGATGAGGTCCCATCTCCTAGTACTTGACCTCCTCGTCACCATGTCCATTATCTCCATCAGCTCCTTCATCTCCATCTCTGACCTCCTGATCTCAAAGTATCGGATGAAATGGTCACTCCCAGCCAGAGCTCCCCTAATCTGTACATCATCCACCAGGTCCCTCTGTAGGTCACATCCAGCTCTAAGATGTTATCCCCTTTGTTGCTTCCTTGGACCCTCTGGGTGAAGGGGTGGACCCTCTGGGTAAACCTCCCTCCATAGCTCCAAGAAGTGACAGGACCTAGCCGCCACCAATGAGTGTGTCTTCCAATTAATATCACGGAGGTCAAAAGTGTCCCTTCCATGGGAATGAAATGGGAAAAAAATGAAAATGAACAAAGATAAATAGATACATACAAGTAGGAAGGTGCTGGAGAGCATCTGGCAGCTGGGCCTCATCCGGCTCACAAAAGCTCTCCCCCCAGACTGCCGGGACACAAGCAGACTCCATGGTCTCCACCCTGGCCCTGCCCAGACTTGCTGGGGAGGCTGCAGGAGCAGCCCCATTGCAATCTCTGACTGGGGATTCACTCACCTGTTGAGAGGGCCAGCTACTGGCCACAGACTCTCTACTGGCCACTCAATGCATGTTCTATGAGATGCTTTGCAAGTTCACATACTTATGGTGTGTTTACATTGTGTATTATAAAAATGTGCAGCCTCCCTGTATTTACTGCCTAGAAAGCACAACTTTAACATTACATGAATGTCACTTGTGAAAGAGGAGGCAGAATCACACTGCACCTTAGAGATACAGGTCTCTGCACATAAATGCAGGAAGACAAGCTCTGAGGCCCCATCAAGACCATCCAAATGAATATAAATGCAGCAAGAAAGAAAAGGAACATGGCAGTTGGAGTCTATTACTGACCAACCAGTCAAGAAGGAGGAAACTGTTGGAAAGCAAATGACCAGTGTTTCATAGAGGGACAATGTGGTTGCTGTGGGGGACTTCAGTTTCCAGGGTATCTGTTGGGAGATACATTCTGCGAAGCACAGTCCCTCTATGAGATTCAGAAAGTGAAGGACAGTACGATAGAGGAATGACTGTCTTTGACTTAATACTAACCAACAGGGAAAACCTAGTGAAAAAGTGGAAGCTATGGGAACTCTAGGGAAAAGTGGCATACCTGAATTCTTGATTTTCATTGCTATTCTGATTAGCAAACTAGAAAAAGTGGGCTCGACGGAACAATGATCAGATAAATCCACAGATGGGTCATGACTCAAAGAGGACTCATCAATGGCACTGTCTCAAACTGGGGCAGGGCAACTCATCAGGTGCCAAGAGTGCTATCCTGGGCCTGTGCTCTTCAGCATTTAGATTAATGGGTGAGGAAAGGCAGGGAATGATTACCAGCTTTGCAGCTAACACAAACCTGGCTGGGATGCCCTGGAAGGCAGAAACAAGATTCAGGGCAATCATCATAGGTCAGAGTGCTGGACAGAAAATAGCAGAATGAAATTTGGTAGGGACAAAGGCCAAGTCCTGCACCTCTGAAAAAGAATCCCAATGCATCAATGCAGGATGTGGAATACATGGCACAACATTGTGGCAAGTGGGAAGTATCTCAGAATCACAAGCCAAATAG
Organism: Varanus salvator macromaculatus; assembly: GCA_023646645.1. Lineage (NCBI taxonomy): Eukaryota > Metazoa > Chordata > Lepidosauria > Squamata > Varanidae > Varanus > Varanus salvator. The sequence goes on along the minus strand of JAIXND010000721.1, from coordinate 4,159,653 downwards.
GACTGAACCCTGTGATGCAGCTGCAAGAAGGGAAAGGCTGGTTTAGGATTCATGAATAGGAGCAGCAGTTCCAGATCCTGTGAAGTGCAAGTTCCCCACAACTCAACACCAACTCAGGTGCCTCAGCAGCTCAGAGTGGCTATTTGAGACCACAAGGGTTTTGCAGTCACCTCCAGATATAGAAATGGCAACACAGTGCGAGGTCCAGCTGAACACACTGGGGCCCTTCATGTGTGCCAGAATTCCCAGCCAGCATAATGAGAGGAATTGCAGTCCAAAAGTGGGGACATGAGGAATGTGGCAGCTGGGGAGAGTTTCACCTGCTCAAAGTTTTGCCTGCCATGCAACATCTCAAGGAGATCAGGCCCAGCTGGGAAAAGGTCAGATCCCAACATTCCCCAGAACACATCTTTCCTGTTTTGATTCCATGAAAGGGTCTTTCAGTGCAAAAGTAGCATTTTAGAGACCAGCACGTTCAGTGCCCTCAGAGCAGGAAAAAAGTGGCATTTAATTTTGCAAGTGAAAAGCCCGCAATGCCCACTTGTTTGTTTTTGTTCTTCCTGCATAGTTGCTAGCAAAAAGCTATTTGCTATTCCAGTTCACAGTGCCATCTAGAGGTGACCAAGCAGGAAAACAGGCAGGAACACATTCATTGGCAGTGCTTCGGTCCCAGTGGTTTGATGAAAATGAGAACACACATAGTGCATTAAACAATCCCCAAGCCCCTAGAAGTTGCCTGGACCTGTTTTGGGGAAAGAAACACCCCCTCTAGACAGCCCCAGCAGATCTGTGGGGCAAGATCTCTGGGCAGGGAAAGGGTGGGCCACTAAGAGCTCCCTGAGTCAGTCTGTACTCTGCAGGTTCGTTGGTTAGGCCAACATCCATGTGGGTTGTGTGTGATGTGTGAGAAATGAAATGTTACTGTTACTAAGTGTTAAGGTGAAATACAGGAATAGGACAGGATCATTGAAGTCTCTTAAGGCCAAAAAGCCTGAGAATCAAAACATGTAAACTGTTGTATTAATAATGTTTCTTACTTCAAAGTCCTGAAAAATGCCAAGAGGGGTAAAACTGGGGAACAGTGGTAAAACTATCACCTTCAGTGGAAGAGACAAGACAATGGATAACTTTACAACTGGCGATAACGAGCCTGGAGAAAGGCCTGTTCTCATTATCTCATCCTCCCCAAAAGATTTAAGAAACATTTTGGCGTCAGGAAGAATTCTCAAGGCCAAGCTGTCCTGCTAAACTTTTAGGCATACAGCGCAAGCGTAATAAGGTTCATAAATAGTAACTGACACACCTCTCATAGGTAATACACTCATTAGCATGAACATGAGTTGTATGTGCAGGGGGGGGACCATATCAAGGGGCAGTATGTAGTAGGCAGACGGAGAACATTGTGCCCTCTGAGTAGCCCAGCCAACGGGGGAAAAGAGGTAGGGCCTGCAACCAGGGAAAGGAATAAAAGTGCATGTTGTGTGTGTGAACGGCGCACTACCTGTGTGGTGGGCGCCCGCTCTTGCAAGAATGAATTAAACTTTTCTGCTTGGTACTTTGCCTGCCGTATCATCATTGCTTGGATTCTATTGGATATATTTTCCCATTTCTTACAGATAGGACTTGCAGGCCAACACATTTGGAAGGTGCACAACATTGTGCATTCAGGGACCTTTGCCATGAGACCATCCCCTGAACCCTCAGCTGCCCTGACTCCCAACCCCATAAAGGCGCATCTCCTGAAGAGTGCCCTGGACCACACTGTAGGGATGTTCCTTCCCACAAAAGCCTTGTCAGGCCTTCCTGAGGATGGCAGCCCCACAAGGCAAGAGGTGCCCATCTGCTTCTTCGGCTGTGGATGAAGCTGCACAGGGAGCCTGGGAATTTCAGAGGCAAGGCGCTTCCCCAGCAATTATCACTTCCCTTGTGACATACTCTTCCTCCTGTTGCCATGGCTCAACTGATTCTCCCAAGGGGGCCTTTCACACAAACAAGGGATTCTGCAGATGTGGGTGTGTGAGTGGCGGGGGGGGGGGTGTTGTGTGCATGACCCTGGAAGGTGAAAATGTAAAAGCCCTGGCAGAGCTTGAGACACGACTGATGAGTGGAGGGGAGGACAGGTGCTGAGCTGGAGAGCTGGGATGACCCTTCAGTTGCTGCTGCTGCTGCTTCTGCTGCTTCTGCTTCTGCTGCTGCTGCTGCTGCTGCTGCTGCTGCTGCTGCTGCTGCTGCTGCTGCAGCCCCAGGAAACCTGTGGGAGACTGGCAGCCAAGTGCTCCGTGACATTGGGCTGGGGTGCAGCAGACCCAGCCAGCTACCAAAGGCTGGGAGACCCTGTTCTTGGTGGGGTCATCTCTGCAACTGTTCTGGGCATACAGAAAGTGGAAAATTTCAATGTACCTCCCCGCAGCAAACCTAGTTCCTGGTAAGCCCTGCAGTAGCTGCAGAAATGACCTTTTCCTTCCTTTCTGCCAATTTCATTTCCCCAGAACTGTCCACTTCTCCCTGAATGCCCGGGGATCTTAGGGAACATCTGGGTTGACGTCTCCTGCCCATCAAGGCACAAATCTTTTGCAAGGTTGCTGCATTATGTGCTGGAGGTGGCGAGAGTCCCTTTGGGAATCAGAGTCATGAATGACATGTTATGAGAGCATTCAAAGGAAAACCACTGCTTTCCACAGTAACCCTGGGAATAAGGCAGGAAACTTCTGCCTGGCATGGCTCCTTCCACAGGATGAGCATCCAGGAGCAGAAGCAGCCTGCCAGCATTTGTCTGTCATGAAGAAATGGGGCTGGAGATGCAACAACACGTGGGTCCTGCTTTTGTGTTCTGCATGTCCAGACGGCCATCAACTCTCCCAAATCCTCCAAGAATGGATTTCAATGAACCCTTTCAGTTCCAGCTTTATGACTTTTCCCTCATTCACTTCTATTGTAAGCTGGACAGTCTCTGATCTGAATATATCATTACATGGTTTATGTTTGCAGGATTGGACGTTTAAACCATTGGCATATCTTGTCCTACATGTTTGCTGTTCGAGAGGTCAACCAGAACCCCAGGCTCCTACCCAACCTCTCCCTTGGTTACAGTGTTCAGGACAACTGTTTTGATGCAAGGGTGACCGTGGACTCCCTGATGGACCTGCTCTCTCCGGGGCTGGCCAGAGTGCCCAACTACAGGTGTGGAAAGAAGGCTCTCCCACTGGCGGTTCTCGAGGGCGCTGACTCAGACGTCTCCAGGCAGATTTCAGGCATGATGGGGCTCTACAAAACCCCGCAGGTGAGGACAGAGAGGGACAGGTATATGTGGGCCATGGACCATGTAGTCGTGTCTGGGGGAACTGAGGAAGTTGGCAGGCTCCTCTGCACTGAGTTCAGAGACACCACTTTAGGTGGCTGCAGCCACATGGGAGAGGCTGAAAATGCCTTCATCCGCCTGGAAAGCTGAGCAAATGTCCTTAGTGTGGCAGCTGGGTCTTCTTTTCCTCACTGCATTCCAAGGGGAAAGGGAGAGGTGTGCAGGGAGGATGGTGCTGTCATCACACAGCAGAGGGAGCCTTCCAAGGGAAAGGACATGGTCTCACAGCAAGCGCATGTTTAAACTGTGGAATTCACACCACAAGGTGCAGAAATGGCCCTTAATTTGGATTGCCTAAAAACCAGGAGGAGCAAGAGTTCAGCTCTGATTGGAGGCACAAAACAGCTCTGCTGTCTTCTTTCCCCTCCAGGTCAGTCATGCATTTACTTCTCACACCCTGAGCGATAAGACCCAGTTCCCCTTTACCTACCCTATGGTCCTCAAGGAGCCGACCCAGTACAAGGGGATCACCCGGCTTCTCCTGTATTTCCGGTGGACACTGGTGGGCCTGGCTGCTGCGGACACTGAAAGCGGAGGGAGGTGCATGAGGGCCTTGACCGCGGAGTTTACCAGGAGTGGAGTTTGTGTGGTTTTCACACAAAACATCTCAGGCTCGTACAGAAGCTACCTGGAAGTCCATCGCACTTTGTTCCACACATCCGGAAAAGCCAACGTTTTTGTTTATTGTGCGGAGACAAGGTCCTTCATCGAGGGCATGTATCAGATTCAAGACTATAGTGATTACTTTAGAAAGTCCAAGACAGGGAAGGTGTGGATCACCACCGCTGTGTGGGACTTCTCCTTGGATCTCGTGAATCATATACCTGTGGAGAACATCCATGGCATATTTTCCTTCCTTATCCAAAAAAGTGAAAAGAAAGCAATTGATCACTTCTTTTGGCGCCTTTCCATGTTTATGCAGCAGTTTGTCGAGAGAATATTTCAGTGTCCTTATTCAAAGAAGACCTTGTCAGTGAAAAGATGGACAAGGTGCAGGGCAAAAGAGAAACTGTTGGTGCTTTCGCGAGAGCAAACTGAGATTATCCTGTCCCTGGACAGCCACGTCACTTACAACGCTGTCCTGGCTGTGGCACGGGCTCTCAATGCTGCTGCTTCGTCCATATCCAGGAGGAGGTGGCAGAAGGGAAATAAGGGAGGTGTTTTGGAGCTGCAGCCCTGGCAGGTACTCCCTTTCTATCAGAGATATCCTTGCTGAACACAGCACTCAGTTCTTCTGTCCTGCAGCACATGCTCTGGATGCACACTCTGAGAAAGGTGCAGGGCCACAGCAAGTGGGATCCTCGTGGAAACTCTGTTGGAAACAGTCCTTTAGGAAGAGCCCTGCCACCCATTCAACCCCTGACTGTGCACGCGGCTGGCAGCAGCTCATGGGTTTTCAGGCAGGGGTTCTTGCTTGCCCTTCTAGGGCTTGTTAAAGCGGGAGAGACCTGCAGCAGATTTTCAAGGCTGTTACACTGAGGAGGTCAGGTTCCATTCTCAGGAATCCAAAATGCAGGTCACGCAATCCCAGGCTCAATTTGCCCGATGCCAGATCCTGGCTGCACAAATGAAAAACCTTCCTGCCTGTGAGAGTAGTTCAATAATGGAGTCAGTAACCGTGGGAGGCCTTGGTCTCTCTTGCCCTGGAGGCAATCAAGCGGCAGGTGGACAGCTCTCAACCAGGGATGCTGTGACCCGGAGTCCTGCCCTGAGCAGGTGTGGACCCCATGGCCTTGCACTCCTTCCAGCGCTCCCGTTCTGTGATGTTCTGAGTCAAACACATGTGGATTTCTCCATTTCTGGCCTACCAATTCTTCAGCAGACCAACTATTTCTGAGTTACCTGGATTTGTTGAACTTGCCGCGTGCATTGTCACTCACGGGATATTTGCACTGATTTGCATGAGTGCTGATGCACACTTCTGCATGTGTTCAAATGTGTTCCTCTGCAGTAATTAATTGGGGAAAGCAGAACAAAAGTCCAATGAAGAAAAACCCAAATCTGACATTGTGGAATGAGCAGGTCCCTTCTCCCCCAGGCTTGAGTCATGGGGGATCACACATGGGGACATCCACAGGAATAGCCCCTGCTCTGCCTCTCAGCTCAGCCTGCCCCCACCCCAAAGCTGACTGTGCTGGTCTCCTTCTTGTCCCTTACACTGGTCCCCTTGGCTCAACCCCCCTGACCTGGGCCCCTTGCTGGCTCAGCCCCTGGGGTCCTCACTGGCCCAGATGCACCATGTCTGCAGACCCCACTCTCTGCGGAGCTGGGTGAAGGGGCTCGTGCACCCAGCCTGGTTGAGGGGCCCTGGGGAGGGCAGCCCCACCCCTGTATGCATCAACTGGTGGGTGAGCTGGGCCTTTGGCCAGATCCAGCAGGGCTTTTTTAAGATTCTCACAGCCTTTGGTCTCCCCCTGGAGGCAGCCTTCCTGCCCCTCTGCCTACTCCTCTGCCCCTCCCCCGGCTGCTGGTTAGCCACTTCCCCCCAGACCCCCTTTGGTCTTTCAGAGTCCATGCAAGCAGGGATGGGCCCTCCACTTGAATCTCTCTCACCTGCATCACCAGTGAGAGCGTCTGCAGCAGTGGGGCCTGCATTGGAGCAAGGCTGGCTCATACGATGGGGCTCCATTCTTATCGGCAGGTCTTTCAGCACTGGGCCAGCAAGAGGAGATCTGGTTAGTGTGCCAGGAATGCCTTCCAGGTTGGCAATCTGGTGATGCACCTGTGAAGCTGGAGGAAACTCGGCAGCCCTGGGCGTCTGACTCAGCCCAGAATTGAGTTGAGGTGGAGCCAAGGGCTGAATGCAGTTTGCATTGTACTAATTGGAGAAGCTTCTTCTACCCTTCTAGCTTCACCCTTTCCTGAAAGACCACCAGTTTTATAATTCTTCGGTCATTGACGGGGCGCATTGGGACAAGAATGGGGAGCTGGTTGCGAACTTGGACATTACGCACTGGGTGGTGTTTCCCAACGTGACTTATCGCAGATATAAAATTGGGAGCTTGGAAAGGCGGGGAGCACAACACCTCAAAGTCACCATTGATAAGGACAGAGCTGAGTGGCCCAAACAGATCAACAAGGTAGGAGATCCTCCTTTTTCTTTTCATACTGCTGAGTAGCTCCTGAGCATGAGACTAGACTCTGCTTTCCCTCAAACTGCCATCTGGACCCAGTCAGAGCAAACAATGGGTAGCCTGCAGCCTCCATCCCTGTGGGGGTCACAAAGATGTCTGGACGGAGGGAGGGAGGAAGGGAGCATCCTCAGCAGTCTGGCCACAATGACCACCCTTTCAGGATGCCACACGGGGAGATCCTGAGAAAGTTCTGATGCTTGGGAAGAACCAAACATCCCCTTCTCTGACAAGAAATAGAGCATTGCTGACCTCCACACACTCCCAATTCCTGCAGACCTGGTCTCAGACATCGGGAGGGTATGCACTGGGGAAAAGACCTTGCAAACCCTGTGATTGGACATCGCAGGGGTTCCTTTCCAGCTGATTACTTCCCATCGCTAAATTAGCAGCAAGAGATGGTTTCAAAGTCTGTTGTCTTCTGGCTCAGCCGCTGCCCCGCTCCAGGTGTGTGGAGGGCTGTCACCCGGGATCTGTGAAGGTGATTCAGGAAGGAGAGCTCATCTGCTGCTATGTCTGCACCCCCTGCCCAGGAGGGACCTTCTCTTCCCAAGAAGGTGAGGAGGCATATCATGAGGTATCAAACATCTCCAGCTAGGCCATCCTTGGCAGGTTCTCCCCTACACATCTCCACACTGGGGTCCCTTGCTGGATCCTTGATTGCAGTGCTCAGTGCAGCAGTGGCCATGCGCTGCTGTGGCCCTCCAGAAATTGCACATTTTGACCTGCTGAAAGATGTGCAGGGATGTGTCTTTCTTAGCAGAAGAGCTGCCTCAATTTTCAGGTATCAGAATGGAGGGCTCACCTGGCAGGGGCCAGGCAATACAAATCATTCAAGCTGAGGGTGGGAGAGCAGCTGAAAAGGAAAGCAGGAAAGCAGAGCCCTTCTCTGAAGCAGCACTGCAGCCTGACTATCATCACCATTGGTGATGAGGCCAGGTGCAGCTGGGGAGCAGTTCACAGTATTCACTACTGTATTTTGTCTGACCTGTAGCCAGGATTCTTGCAGTGGATCACAGCATCCTAAAGCAAGGTAAAAGGAATACCATGTGGCACACTGCGATTTACCCATTTAGGTGGTTGACATGACAGCCCAAATGCATCTTCTCAAAGTTCCTCCTTGAGGGAGAAGGTTCACTCCATCTGCCGCTGTCCCACCCAGCAGCCAGTGCTCACTCAGCAGAGGTAGCACAATCAGCATCCCATCTGAGCTGAACGACATGATCCTGTGCTCCCTGGGTACTGCCTGGCAAACCTCTACCCTCCCCTTTCCCAACAGCAAGTGTGGAAAGAAAGGCAGAGCTCTCCTCGAGGGTCAGAGGAGCAGCAACAGAGAAGGGTGCCAGTGGGTGACTCAGGGGGCAAAGCTGGGGGATCTCAGGTGGACGGATGTATCAGGGACTGGCCAGCTGCTCCTTCCACACCAGCAGATGTGCATGAACAAAACCGACTTGCTGCCACTCAAGCAGAGAGCCTGCAGTGTCACACGTGGACATGGCAGGGAACTGACACTTCCGTTCCTTGCAGATGCAGAGCAATGCAGCAGGTGCCCAGAAGATCAGCACCCAAACAAGGACCAGGATGGATGCATCCCCAAGAACATCACCTTCCTCACCTATGTGGAGCCTCTGGGGATCAGCCTGTCATGCTTTGCTCTATTTTTATCCCTCACCACAGGACTCGTGCTTGGGCTCTTCATTAAATTCCGAGAAACTCCAATTGTCAAAGCCAACAACCGGAACCTCTCATACATCCTCCTCGTCTCCCTACTGCTCTCCTTCTTGTCCTCCTTCCTCTTCATTGGGCAGCCAAGGGATGCGACCTGTCTGCTCCGACAAACAGTCTTTAGTATCATCTTCTCAGTGGCTGTCTCTTCTCTCTTGGCCAAAACAATCACTGTGGTGCTGGCCTTCTTGGCCACCAAGCCAGGCAACAGGGTGCGAGGATGGCTGGGGAAGAGCTTGGCCAACTCCATTGTCATCTCCTGTTCCAGTATCCAAGTTGGCATCTGCACCATCTGGCTGGGCACCACCCATCCCTTCCCTGACTCTGATATGCATTCCCAGGCTGGACACATCATCCTGCAGTGCAACGAAGGCTCTGTGGTCATGTTCTACACTGCCCTCGGCTACATGGGCTTCCTGGCTGCCATCTGCTTCACTGTGGCCTTCCTGGCCAGGAAGCTGCCTGGGGCCTTCAACGAGGCCAAACTGATCACCTTCAGCATGCTGGTCTTCTGCAGCGTCTGGGTGTCCTTTGTGCCCTCCTACCTGAGCACCCGGGGAAAGTACATGGTGGCCGTGCAGGTGTTTTCCATCTTGGCCTCTGGTGCTGGGCTGCTGGGCTGCATCTTCCTGTCCAAGTGCTACATTATCCTGTTGCGGCCTGAACTAAATACGAAGGAGCATCTAACTGCAAAAACAAAGCAGGACATCTGATGCAGTAGGAATTTTTTGAGTTTATTTCCCTGTTCTCCTTTTAGCAGTTCCAAGCCAAGGACTTCCCATCTGACATCTCCCACCTTGTAAAACTATGGTCTTTTTCCTTGGTGCAGAAATGGATACTTAGCTCTTTTGTATTCCACTCTGTTCCTTTTCAGGCTACCTCTCCAAGCTATCAAAATCACTTGCAAATTTCTCTTTCTTCGGGGGGGGGGCTAGGTATCTGGCCGAATTTTGAGTCTTCTGCAAATTTCATAAGCATTCTCTGTCCTTCTGGTTTGAGTCATGAATTGAAATGTTGAGTGCTCTGGGTCCAGGACAGAGCCCTGCAGTTAGCTCTCCTGTTCAGTTCCCTGATCAGGATATCCTGGGACACTTTGTCAAAGGCTTTGCTGCTGTCAAAATACACTATTGGAACATAGGAACATAGTGAGTCAGAGGGATGTTCCAGGCAATCTAATCTGAACCCTGACACTTGCTGACTCTTTTCCTGGAAAGCTGACCATGTGGTTGTTCCATATTTCCTTGCACACCCTCACCAACACCCTCCCCCCCGGGAAGTCCATGCCCAGGGTGCCGCTGCAGGAGAGCTGATGGCCAAGAGTTACAGTTCAAGTATTAGAAGCTGAGACTTTATTAAGGGAGGAGCAGTCCCTCCAGATCCAGAAGGATCTGGACAGACTCTGGAAGTGGGCAGGGGACAGCAGTATGTCATTCATTGCAAACAAGTGGAAGGTCTAACATTTCGGGCATAGGAATGGGTGTCATATGTACAGGTTAGGGGACAAGTGGCTGGAGCACAGCACTTGTGAAAGGGATTTCAGAGTCCTGGTCGACTACGGGCCAAACATGAATCTGCAGTGTGACGTGGCTGTCAGGAGGGCAAATGCCACCCTTGGGTGCATAGGCAGAAGTGTGGCTTCTAGTTCGAGAGAGACACTGCTGCCATTCTGTCATGTTCAGTTCTGGACCCCACAGTACAAGAGTGATATAGCATGGTTGGAATTGGTGCATGAAAGTGCCACAGTCTTATGGAAAGGGCTTCCACAGAAGGTGGCTGAAGCCCCACTGGTGAGGGTGTTTAAGTTATTCTGGAAATCAATGGTGGGCATGTCATGAGTGGAGCCAGCTGGAGCCAGGGTTTAGACTAGATGGCTTGAAGACCCCTTCTGACTCAATCTTTTTCAATGTTTCTGTGTTTCTAATTTTCAAAGTCAGCAGAAGATCCCCTAGGAGTAGGAGTCTCCTCTTCTCCAGGCAAAAAAGGCCCGCTCCTTCTATCTCATCTCAAATGGCATTCCCACGACCCGGCTAACATTCTTGTGGCCTTGTGCTGCATTACCCTCACCTAGCTATGTTTCTCCTGTAATGTGGACCCAGGAACTAGATGCAGAACTCCTGTTGTGTGTGCACCAGAGTTATGTAGAGCACCACCCCCAGCACCTCTCCTGGTTCTGAAGCCATGCTTCTGGCTGTACATCCAAGTGGCAATCACCTTCTTGACCACCGCGTCATGTATAGCTTGCTGTCGGTCAGGTCCCTGAACTGCCTTTCACAAGTGCCACTCTGCAGCCCCCTGTTCCCATCCTGTACCTTCAGCACCTACTCCATAGTCCCATTTGTAAGGCTTTGCACTTATCTATATTGAATGTCATCCTGTTGTTCCCTCCCACTTCCACAGTTTGTCCAGATGGGAACATAGAAACGTAGCGGGTCCAAGATGCACATGCACACACAAGCATGTGCACATACACACACAAACACAGAGAAAGAGGTGGGGGGATATTCCTGCATGCAACATGTCTAACCAGGACATACCACGACTGGAACCTCACAGGCTCTGCTCCTGTCTGATCCTCACATGGAACCTGCGGGTCCAGCCAGAGGCATTCCATGTAAGAAACTGGCTGCCCTCCAGCTCCTTCTGGACCCATGTGTGACTGATGGGCCACTGCTCTCTCCAGTGCAGATGCTGCTCATATAATGTTTCACAGGTGTATGTTGCTTGGGACCCCGTGTCTGTTCAATTGTCTCATCTTGCCCTGTCCAAATATGCACAGTCATTGCATACTGGCCCTCTCAGTCTTTGCAGCAACTCCTTTCCACCCCTGGCTTTGTGTCCCTTTCTCTTGGCCCACTGATGGGCTCCATGGCTCTGAGCTAGTTCTTCTGCACATGCCTGCCCCTGGCTTCCCGGGCTTGCCATTAAATTCTTATGGCTAAGTTTAGGAAAGTCCTGCTGGCATAATGCTGCTGAAAGTGTCCTTTGGACTCACAACCAAAACACCGTAATTCCCCGTTGGGCTTCTTAGTGAGTTCAGATCTTCTGTTCTGCCCATGGGTTTGAGACCCTTTCCAGAGTGTGCAGTTTAAGTTTGGCCATTGCTCTTTCAGGGTCAAAATACTGAGCTTTCCAGTCTGCTCCCTTGGCATGAGAGTCCTTCACTGTTGTTTCTGTGACTTTCCCCATTTGCTGAAAACCTTTATTTTCCCTGTTTTGTGCAATTCCTCTTTAAGCTTTCTGGCATGTTTGTTCATGATTTCTCCTTCAATAGAATTCACTGCACCAAGAAGCTGCACATGAAGTACAAGACTGTGGAGAAGGTATAGGATTTGAGAATAAAAATGAGATTAGGTTAAAAAGTCTTGAGAAATTGATTTAAAAAGAAATATTCATGCTGAAGAATGAAATCATATATGGGATAAGGCAATTCAAAATTTATGTCAACAAGAATTCCAGAGAATGTTTATAAACCGGTTTGGAAATTAAACTTAATTCCATTTAAATTGAAGTACCTGAACAAGGAATATTGTGATATGTGTTGGAGATGCAACCAAGAAGTGGTCACACGTTTCCATATGTGGTGGAAGTGTAAATATATGAATGAGTTTTGGGAAAGGATTTCTATAGAAATTGGTAAAATATTGTATTTAAATATTGATGTTGACCCTAGACCCTAATAGCATTATTGTCATTATTTAGAGAACAATGGGACAAAATCTAAAGCACTGAAGATAAATGTATTCACATCAGTAAGAACTATAATAGTAAGGAATGGGAAAACAAAAGGTGAATATGATATAGTTGACTGGTATAAAGAAGTCTGGATTATAGCTACTAATGATGGGTTAACTTATAATATTGAATGGAGATAAGATTTGAAAAGTGAAAATAAATTTGAAAAAGTTTGGAAACTTTCTTGAATATGTTTCAATAAAAGGAAAGGTGCATGATCCAGACCAAGTGTCGATGAAGCTCTGGAAGGGGAGGGTGGCAAACCGAATGAACCAATGATCTCATGCTAAGTAGCTAGAGTTTTTGGTCCTGGTGGAGGGAGCACTGATGCCGATGTGTTGCTTGATCATTGATGCTTCATCACAATTGTTGTTGTTGTGTTAATTGTATTGTTTTTCCTAGTTTTAAAAGAAAATGAAAATAAAATTTAATAAAGCTGTAAAAACAAAAGGTTGTGTTCAAGACATTCCTGCACATTTTAAACCCCCACCTTCAGCACAACTCCCTCTCCGTGGTTCTGGGCTGGCAATTTCACTGCAAGCCTCACTCACATGGGCGCCAATTGGGTAACATGAGATGATTCTGTGGGGCAATTTGCTTCTTAAGGAACAGAACCTTGCAAACGCAGAGGACCTCTTTCTATCAGCAGATACAGTACAAAAGACTGAGGACAAGGACAATGATAACAAGATGGGACACCCCTTGTACCCAGGGCCCTGGTAACGCTACCAAGACAAAAAATAAAGTGGGTTGTAGAGCTGCACGTTCATGTGTCCTTCTGAACGCAAGTGAAATGATAGACTCCGAAGGTCTCCTGCAGCCAGTCTGATCACGGAAGGTGCAGCTGCACATCCAGGTTCTCCAGAACCCGGACCCAAAGGCTAGCTCAATTGCATCCGCATGAACTCACCATGAGGATTCACCCAGACACAGACCAGTGGCAACCCCGCCTTTGTGAGGGTCTTCATGCCAACTGCAGCTCCGGCCCCTCAGCAGCCCCGCTGTCCCTTGTGTGGACCTCCCACTCCCTGCCCCACTCTTCCTGGGCCCCTCCCCTTTGGGATGGACCAATGTTTCATAGGGGTTACACTTTGCAACTCCTTTCCAATTTCCTCTCCCCCCCCCACTCCTGTTTGCCTAGGGGACCCCTGGCTGGGGTTGTGAACAGCTGCCACTGCCAGCCCCTCCCCTCCAGGGCAGCCCCCTCTGCTCTCTGCCCACCCCCTCCCAAGCAGGGTCTCTGGATCGGTGTGGCAGTGCCCAGACTGCTGAGAGTGGCAAAGGGCCTCCTGAGCCAGGGACCCCAGCGTAATGCCAGAGAGGGCCATTCTGTCCCTGTGGTTGCATGCAGGGCAACTCCAGCCCCCACGTGTGTTCAGAAAACCGCACTCAGAGGTTTGCTTCCCACATTTTCATTGTTCTCCTCAAACACAGCTGAATCCTTCCCAGCAACGGAGGTAGGCCGCCTGAGAAATTGCCCTCTGCTTCTTTCTCCTGGTCTATTTCTAAGAGTGGGCCAGAATCCTTTCCAAAAATTCAACTTCTGAGAGGTCCAGAATGAAATGAGCCCTTTTGTCTCCTGCCAGGTATTCTGCTGTCGAGGGTGGTGGTGGGGGGGGGGAAGGGAGGAAGCTGTGCCTGGCCTCTGGGATTTGTACAGCACCCAGCACCATGCAAAGAAGGCCTCCCTGTCCAGGCAAGCCGCCCTTTCCAGCTACTATTCCTGCCAGAGCTCTTCCAAGCACAGACACCCTCAGGCCCTTCTACAAACCCTTCAGGCAGACCTGCAGGTCTCCCAGGGGCTCCTGTCACTGCTGACTCCCACAGGGCTTTCAGCCACAGCTGGTGGAACCTACACTTGACAGCAAGCCAGGCTGCTCCTTCAGGGAATCACATGGCTTCTCACAGGACCACAGAATGGCAGGACTGGGAGGGGCCCCAAGGGGCAGCAATCCACCCTCTGCCCAGCACGGGACCTCAAGTTTAACCACAGGGCTGATGGGCATCTCGCACCTGACCTTTCTGGACCAGCTAGCTGATGGTGGCCCCTCCCTTCCCAAGCGAGGCCTTCTCCCTCAACCCACCTCCCCAGAACTGGCATCTCAGCTTGCCTGGACAGAACTGGAACTCAGGGGATCTCTGATTCCCCCTCCCACATGCCTGAATATGGAGCCTCCAGTCCCTTGATTTGCAGGCAAAAGCAATTTGATGAATCAGGAGAAAGCTGGGCTCCCGCTGCCCAGGAACTGATGACACTGTAGAAGAGGAATTCTCACTGGTGCTCTACTGCATGATATCTTGAACTGCGATGCTTCCTTGTCCTCTTTTCCAACCATCCTCTTTCCCTTCTGGGGCTGAAGTTGCTTTCCTCTTATTCCACTTGTGGGGCAGCAGCAGCCGTGCGGCCTGCCTGGGTTTTTCCAGTGATGCTCATGATGCTGCCTGGCCACTGGCTCAGAAGGCCAACTCTGGCCCAGCCTCTGTGGGATTCTCAGCAAGGGTCAACATGCCACTTGGCTGGATCTGCAGAGCATCACATCCACGAGACACTGGCTCAGACTGACCACAAATGTTTTGTGGCTACCATCTGGAAATGGCCACACAGAGTAGGGTCCTGCTGAACCAGGGAGAGCCAGTGTGGTGTAGTGGTTAAGAGCGTGGGACTGGGACTCAGATGATCTGGGTTCTAGTCCCCGCTCAGCCATGGAGCCAACTGGGTGACTTTGGGCCAGTCACAGCCTCTCAGCCCAGCCTACCTCACAGGGTTGTTGTTGTGGGGATAAGATGGAGGAGGAGAGATGACGTAAGCTGCCTTGAGCCCTTTGGGGAAAAAGGCAGGATATAAATCGAATGAATGAATGAATGAATGAATGAACCCACTGGAGTCCTTCAGGTGTGCTGGACTACCACTCCCAGCATTCCCAGTCAGCACAATGATGGAAATTGCATTCCAATACAGCTGGAGAGCACTAATTAATGTGGCCATTCACTCTGCATCAAAAACCCATGATGATCTATTGTCAATGTGCTTGCCGCAAGAGCCTCATTGATACTTCCCACAGATGGAGCCCGAGGGACTTGCACCCATCTGTTTCTCTGGTTGTACATGAAGCTGCCTAGGGAGCCGGGGAATTTCCGAGGCAAAGTCCTTTCCCCCGGCAATTATCACCACCCTCATGATGGCTTTTCCTCCTGCAGCCAGGGATCAAGCAGGTCCCCAAAAGCCTTTGGCGCAGACAAGAGATCCAAGAAAGGCAGGCCACACAACGTCTGGCAAGTGTATCAGAGTGGCAACAACATAAAAGTCTGGTGCAGCTTTGGGTTTGGCCTGCTAGGCGGGGCCTTGGTGGCCATGAGGCTTCCTCTGTCATTTGCTTCAGAGGAGATGCTCTCCCGGGCTGGGCTCCTTCTCTGCTGGGCCAGCTAGGGAGCCACAGGCTTGCGGAGGGGAGAAAGGACGCTGAGCCTGGGAGCTGGAATGGCCCGGCAGTTCCTGCCCCTGCTGCTTCTGCTGCTGCTACAGCCCCAGGAAACCTGCAGGAGGGGTCATCCCTTATTGGTGGGCTCATCTCTGCAGGGCTTCTGCGCTATTGAGAAATGGAACTTTTCAATACAAGTCCCACGATGATACTTCCTTGCCGGTAAGCCATGACATGATGAAGGAACCTTCAGTTTCTGCCATTTCCATTGAGCTTTCCACTTCTACCTGAATGCCCAGGGATCTGGGTGCCATCTGGCAGGATGTCTGGTGCACAGCGCAGGCACAAGACTTCACCAAGGTGGCCATGCCATGTGCTGCAGCTGGTGAGAGTCCCCTTGGGAAGCAGAATCATGTCTGAACAGGCAGGAAGCCTCTGGCTGGCATGGCTCCTTCCTCAGGACTAGCCTCCGGGAGCAGCAGCAGTGTGCCTGCATCGGTCAGTCACCAGGAATTGGGGCAGGAAGTGCAGTGGCACATGGGTCCTGCTTGTGAGGTCTGTGTATACAGTTGAGCATACAGGTCTCCTGAATCCCCCACAAATGGGCTGCATTGAAACCCCCTTTCATATCTAGTTTCATGGTCTTTCCCTTTCTCACTTTTAATGTAAGCTTAACAGTGTCAGATCTGAATATGTTATTACATGGTGCATGTTTGCAGGAATGCATTCACCAACAGGTGGAACATCTTGTCCTACCTCTTTGCTGTTCGAGAGGTCAATCTGAGCCCCAGGATCCCCCCCAACATCTCCCTGGGCTGCACCATTCAAAATGACTTTTTTGATGCAAGGTTGACTGGGGATGCCCTGCTGGACCTGCTTTCTCCAGGGCCGGCATATGCGCCCAACTACAGCTGTGGGAGGAAGACTCTCCCTCTGGCTGTTCTCGAGGGAGCCGATTCAGACATCACCCAGATTGCAGCCATGTTGGCCATCTACAAAACCCCACAGGTGAGGATGATGAGGGAGGGGCATTAGTGGGCTGAAACCCAGGTCATTTTATCCTATCTAGGGGAGCTGAAGCAGAGTCCAGGCACCTCTGCTGTGAGTTCAGAGACACATCTTTGAGAAGGCTGCAGCCTAGAATGCCTTCGTCTCTCGGTAAAGAACTCACCTGGCAACAGGCTGTAGGCAGTGCTGCAGGAATTGCAGCTGTGCTAATATCCATCAGGATGCAACCTTGGGTACCCTATTCTCTGCTTCATAACAACAGAAAGAGGGAGGGATGCAAAGGGAGGATGGTGTGGTCACGGCACAGCAGAGGTGGCCTTCCAAAAGGAAGGAGAATTGCACACAGCTCATGCTAAAACTATGGAACATGCCACCACAAGGTGCAGAAATAGTACCTTATCTGGATGATCTTAAAACAAGGATGAGCAAGATTTCAGCACTGTTTAGAGGAAAAATTCAGCACTGCTTTCTTGTTTCCTCAACAGGTCAGCCACGCATTTTCTTCTCATGCCCTGTGTGATAAGACCCATTTCCCCTTTTGCTACTCAATGCTCCCCAAAGAGCCAACCCGGTCCTGGGGGATCGCCATGCTGCTCCTACATTTCCGGTGGACGCTGGTGGGCCTGTCTGCTGCAGACACCGACCAAGGACGGAGCTGCATGCGGGCCTTGACAGCAGAGTTCACCAAGAATGGAGTGTGTGTGGTTTTCACACAATACAACTCAGGGTTGTATACGAATGGCGAGAAGTTCCTGCAGGTCTGGTTTCACTCCTCAGGAAAAGCCAACGTTTTCGTTTACTGTGTGGAGATGAGTACCTTCATTGAGGGTATCTTAAAGATGCAGTTCTTTAGTGATTACATTAGAGAACCCAAGACAGGGAAAGTGTGGATCACCATGGCTGTGTGGGACTTCTCCTTGGAACTGGTGACTCACGCAACTTCGGAGAACATCCATGGCATATTTTCCTTCCTAATCCAGAAAAATGAAGGGAAAGCAATTGATTACTTCTTTTGGCAATTTCTCTTGTCCACAAAGCAGTTTGTGCGGAATTCTTTTCAGTGCTTTTCCTCAAAGGAGGCCTCAATTCTGAACAGCTGAACAAGATGCAGGAAGAGGGAGGATTGGGGGGGGGGGCTTTCAGAAGAGCAGATGGAGAACGTCCTTTCTCTGGACAGCCATGTCATTCACAAAGTTATCCTGGCTGTTGCCCGGGCTGTGGATGCTGCTGCTTCATCCCAATCCAGGAGGAGAAGGCATAAGGGTGGAGACAGGATGGGCACTTGGACACTGCAGCCCTGGCAGGTATTACCTCTGTATCGTAGATCTCTCTCCTGAACCCAGCACTCAGTCCTTCTGCCTGCAAACTTTGTCCTGGACAGGGACTCTGAGAAAGGTGCAGAGCCACATGAGCAAAGGGCTGCACGTTTCTGTGCACTTCCCTTCGGGAAGGCTGGAAACTGCCTTTGAGGGAGAGAACGACCATCTCTTCAAACCTGTATTGTGAACATGGACTTGCAGCAGGTCTCTGGGTTTCAGGTGGGGTTCTTTCTCATCCTGCTGGGGATGGGGGAGCCAGAGACC
Organism: Varanus salvator macromaculatus; assembly: GCA_023646645.1. Taxonomy (NCBI): domain Eukaryota; kingdom Metazoa; phylum Chordata; class Lepidosauria; order Squamata; family Varanidae; genus Varanus; species Varanus salvator. The sequence continues at coordinate 4,141,697 of JAIXND010000721.1, read as the reverse complement.
CGTCAACAGTTTTCCAAGGCAGTCTCACAGAGCAGGACAAGATCTCTGCTCAGTCATCCCAGACAGCAGGATACGGAATCACAGTTCCCAATAGTGGCATTCCAGAGTCTGGTGGAACAATTGAAAGAACTTCCTGACTGTTAGAGCAGTTCAATAGTGCAGCCAGTGCCATTGGAAACCTAGAAACAGAGGCTCCTGGACCATTTAGTCAGATCTCCAGCTCCCGCCAGCTCACCTCATGACGTATGTACCATGTTCAAGTCCAGTCTGTCCTCAAAAGCACTCACCAACGAGGCTTGAGCCCCCTCCCATGGGAGGCCATTCCATGCCCTAGGAATCCGGATAGCTAAGACGTCTGTCCTGGCATCCACCTTGAACCTTGATTACCTGAGCTTTGCTCCATTATAACCTGCCTTCCCTCCACCACATGGGAAAACAGGTTCCTACCCACCTCCAAATGACACCCTAACCCCGGTACTATATTTTGCTAACAGGTCCCCCCGAGTCTGTTCTTCTCAATGCTGAAAGACCCTCAATCTCTCCTCAGATGCAAACCAGCCAGCATCATTGTGGCCCTTTGCTGCACTGATTCCTAACTTGCTCTATCCCTCTTGTAATGCGGGGCTCAGAACTGAACACAATACTCCAGCTGCAGGCGCACCAGATTCATATAGATTGGCAGTAATACTGTACTCGAACTAGAAACCACAGTTTGGACATTGCTTCCAAATATGGAGTTCACCCTCTTGACCGTCATATCACACTTCTGGCTCATGTTATGCCTGCAGTTCACCAGCACCCTGAGACACTATTCACAAGTGTTGCTTTCTAGTCACTTGTCCCCTAACCTGAGCTCCACCCAGACAATCCTCTGAGTCTTCTCCGCAGTGCATCTCCACTTGGGGATTCCTTCTGGACTCCCTGACTGTTACGGTCACAGAAGAAGTGGTAAAACACTGCTATGGCCCTACAGGAATTGCACATTTCGTGCTGCTGAAAGTTGTGCAGGGACAGGTCTTCCTAACCAGCAGGAGCTGTCTGGATTTTCAATTATCAGAGTGAAGGGCTCACCTGGAGCTGACTAGGCCAGACAAGCAGTTCACTGCCAGGCAGAGAGAGCCACTCAGAAGGAAAGGGCAAAAGCAGCACCCTTTTTGAAAGAAGGCTGTGGAAGGGTTTATTTTATTCATTACAAGTTTAGACTGTGCTGAAGGTGAACCTCTTGGGTTGCCAAAGCAACATAAAGCAATGTAAAGGGAGAAAGACCTGGCACAATGCAGTGTACACATTTAGGTGCTTGGGACAACTGTCCAAATGTATCTTCTCAAAAGTTCTCCATGTGGGGTATATTCACTCTATCCAGGGTGGAAAAAAAGACCAGCTGCCCTCAAGGATAAGGGAGGGGTCCTGGGAGGGTTACAGGGAGTGCAGAACAGGAGGAAGGCAGGTGGCCGGGTTACTTAGAAGTGAGCAGCTACTCTTTCCACTGCAGCGTGTATGCAAGGGCAAAAACATGTTGCTGCCCCTGAATCAGAGAGCCATCCCTGCTCAAAGCGTCACTCGTGGACCTCGCATGGAAGTCTTGCTTCTGTTCTTTGCAGATGCCGAGCAGTGCAGCAGGTGCCCAGATGCTCAGCACCCAAACAAGGACCAAGATGGATGCATCCCCAAGGATATCACCTTCCTCACCTACCAAGAACTTCTGGTGATCATCCTGGCTTGTTCTTCCCTATTCTTGTCTTCCACCACAGGACTCATGCTGGGACTCTTCACTGAATTCCTCAAAACCCCAATCATCAAGGCCAATAACCGGGAACTCTCCTACATCCTCCTCGTCTCCCTCCTGCTCTCCTTCTTGTCCCCTTTCTGTTTGTTGGTCAACCAAGAGAAGCAACCTGCCTCCTCCGACAAACTGTCTTCAGCATCGTCTTTTCAGTGGCTGTCTCTTCTTTCTTGGCCAAAACAAACACTGTGGTACTGGCCTTCCTGGCAACCAAGCCAGGCAACAGGGTGAGAGGATGGCTGGGGAAGAGCTTGGCCAGCTCCATTGTCATTACCTGTTCCACTATCCAAGTTGTCATCTGCACCATCTGGCTGGCCACCTCTTCCCCCTTCCCTGATTCAGACATGCAGTCCCAGCAAGAACAAATCATCCTGCAGTGCAATCCTGTTGCTTTCAGTCCAGCCTTTTAAAATCCTCTTTAAATCTGTTCATCTTTAGGGGTCATAGATATCCTCCCAAATTAGGAGTCATCTGCAAATTTAATAAGCATTCCTTCTGCCTTCCGGTCTGAGTCATGAATAAATATGTGGAAGACCCCTGCAGCAATCCCTCCTCATCATTTTGCAGATCAGGTTATCGTGGGATAGTGTTTCAAAAACTTTGCTGAAATCAAGATGTAGAAATGTAGTGAGGCAGATGGGACCTCCCAGTCCTTCCAGTCTGACCCCCAGCTTCAGCTGGCTCTGCTCAGGATTTGGGGAAATTTCCACCCCAGTTTCCATGCTATGAAACCAGTGTGTACAGCCATCCAGGACTTTGGATCATGCTTTTGGGTCTCCCCCTCTGGGTGGATTCTCACATTGCCCCCTGCCAGCAAGGAACACCTCCAAGACTAAATCTCCTGTTAACTTATTGAGGATCATGAAAATTGACTGTCCTACTAGTATGTATTAAGAATATGTTACTGCATGTTGTGTCAGAGACTCTTCCAAGACATATAGAAGAATCATTTAAATATATGATAACAGCAGTTGGGGTTATAATTGCAACAAAATGGAAAGAAGATTGCCTTGGGAGAAAAGAGTGGGAAATTCAATTAGCAAAATACGCAGTGGGGCAAAGTTTGGCAGCTACATAAATCGAAGGCCATCCAAAGAATTTACTGATGCATGGAAATCTTATTGTACATATTCTACTTACCAAGTGAGAGAAGAAAATAGAATTTCTGTAAGGATGTCCTAGCTGATATCTGTACTAATCAGCTATAGTAACTGAGAAAGAACAGAACCTATAGAAATTATTGGTGAAACACTGTTACCAAGTAAATGCTTCGTTTCCATATAAAAGAAAATTAGGAATGAAAATGTGATACCATTAAACTGCGTCAGTATGGACAGTCTGAGTGGGTTGGTATGAATTGGTGGCTTGCCCCAGCAGGGGCTTGGACAGAATGGCCTCCTTGGCCCCTTTCATTTCTTCTACTCTATGCTCTGTGACAAATATAATGTATACCATAGTCAAATAAAAATTATTGCTTGATGAATTTAACCTGATGTTATAATATTGCTTTAACTGGTGGAAAAAGGAAAAAAATCAATTCATACTTGTTGGCGGGTCTGTGGACTTCTTATAATGTAAAATATTAGCTGTTTGCTACACAGTTTGAAGGCACTTTTGTAGTAACTGAGTATTTTAATTTCAAAATTATTATTGTGTAATTGGGCAATAATAAGAATTACAGACTTTTTGTGTTATTTTCTGTACTTAATACTATGTGTAATTTTTGTGTAAGGCCCCTTGGTATCATCGTCATTCTTTCATATTGCTTTCTCTTTGCTTTCCCAAAATTTATAAAAATTAAAGAATTGAGAACTTAATCTGCTGTTCAACACTCACATCTGCCGAACCAACATATACACATCAATACGGAAGAGGGCCCACCAATCCAATTCTCTTCCTCCGTGGTAGGACAATGAGGATGCCCTGCTCCCCAGATGGGGCTGAGAGACTTCACAGGGCAGCTGCAGGACCTCTCCTGCTCCATGTTCCTCGCGACACATGGGCTGGTGCCACTTCTCCCCAGTAGACCACACAGTGAAGGTGCTGGAAAGAGGAAGGAAAAGTGTGAGAGCCAGTGTGGCGTAATGGTTAAGAGCATGAGACTGGGACTCAGACGATCTGGGTTCTAGTCCCCACTCAGCCATGGAGCCAACTGGGTGACTTTGGGCCAGTCACAGACTCTCAGCCCAGCCTACCTCACAGGGCTATTGTGAGGATAAGATGGAGGAGGAGATGTAAGCTGCCTTGAGCCCTTTGTAGGAAAAAGACAGGATATAAATTGAAAAATAAATCAATGAAATAAAATAAAGTTTCCTAGCTAGCTCTCATTGGATTTCATTTCTTGCATTTCTATCTTGCCCAGCAGCCAATGTCTCTGGGCACTTAACAGCAATAAAGGAAAGCATATCAAAAAACTGAATGCAGCAAGCCCATCATTGCGGTGAGAAGCGGCCCTAGCAGTTCATTTCACAAAGGGGTGGATACACCCAACAATCCTTTCCCTGGGCTGCACAGAGGTATCTAGAAACCCCCAGCTGCCTGCAGAGCACAAGCAGTGCCCCAACTTCCCGCAGGCAGCAGCAGCTGAGCACCCTGCATCCTGCTTCCATCCTGGTACAATGTGCAAAGCTTCCTGCGGGGGTGGGGCGGGTGTCCCTTTATGCTTAGCCTTCTGCACTACTTGCTTCCAACTTTTCCACCATTGCAGTCCTGACTGTGTCGCCCAGATAGAGAACTGCCTGTCTTCCCATTTCTCTTCTTCCTCACTAAGCTTCTGATTGTACAGTGCCGGCTCCTGTAAAGGGATCTCCTGTTCAAATTCAGGGCTATTGTCAACCTGAGGGGAGTTTTTTAGACTTGTCTCAGCATTCTGTCTCCTTGCTTGTACTGATGGGAGACCTGGGGGGAAATCTGAGCCAGCCGACCTTTTCGAAGAGTCCCTGCACTAGCCACCACCCCTGCGTGCTCGTGGGCAACAAGGTCTAATAAGACCAGCCTCCTTGTTACACGGTGCTTGTTATCATCCAGTAGAAAACCAACAATATTCCTTTTCCAAATTGCAGATGGAAGGCATTACCCATCATCCGGAATGTGGAGGACCAAGAGATCATTGCTAAAAGATCTTGCTGCAACACCACTATCTGTGCAGTGCATAAGATGGATGTTTTGCTGACGGGGGCAACACTGACTGGTACAGGACGAGCACATGGTAAACCAGTTTCTTGTCTGTACAACACCGGTGTACTACCCAGGATCAACTGCTCTCAGGTGGACCACAAAAACACCATTCTTTTTCCCTAAGGCTGCGCTCCTCTTTCAAATCCTCCATCTGCTGCTCAGCCCTTCACCTTACCCCACACTCCCCCCAGATTTCTGTGGTATAACTCGAATGGGTCACAGCACATTGTTGCCACGAGCTGATGCCAGCACAACCCCTCCTGCACCTCCAGTGTCACCATAGTGAACACTTTCCTCTACCTCTCTCCACATCATTGTTCCCTCCCTCTCTCCCATGGAGCCCCATGGCCTCACTGCCTGCACTCCCACGGAAGCCCAGGAAGCCTGTTCTGACAGCTACTTCATCTGCAGCTCTAGAGCTGACAAGTGGCTTTCCCAAAGCTGGACCAGATCCTCTTAGGTGTGCCGGCTCCTTCCCCCTGAACTATTGACAAATATTCACCCACTACTGAACCAGGAACTCCCAGGCTTCTGGCTCCTTTCCAATCTTCTCAACTAGTGGCCAAGTCTGGGGTATCATGTTTCCCTGATTTTCCATGGGAAGAATTGGCTCACTTGTCCATATGCTCAGCACTGCCCCTGACTCCTTTGTCACTGACAAACCTTGGTCACTCCTTTGTCATTCCAGCAGTAAGAGGCATTAACATGGTGCTCCAAGCCCTTGGAACCACTGCAATAGGACATCAATTTTCCCTTCATCACCTCCTCACAGATCCAAGGGAGCTGTGAGAACCAGTGTGCTCGAAATGGGGCATTTACATTCCCAACAGGCCCAGTCCATCTTGGGACCCATGAAAGCACAGGTAGGCCTACCTGGAACAAGCTGCCAACAAGTTCTGGAGCTGGCTCCCTGCAGTGAGAAGGTTGAAGCGCTTTCTGAGGGGATTGGTCCTTTTTGGCATGGGTATCCTGGGGCTAGGACTGGGTTCCTCCTCTGTTTCTAATTGACTCTCCTTCTGTTCTCCCTTGAGCTCGCTGGGAGGAACCTTGTTCTCCCCATGATAATCCAATCACCAACATGTCCCATCAATCTCACGTTAGCCTCCTCCCAGAGCAGGAGCAGTAACTGGGGGACGAAGTGGGAGACAGGATCAAGAAGAGATTCTGGATTTACCTATATGCAAGTATCCCATAGCAGGGCGAGTGACAAGGAGGGGGTTGTCAAGGAAATCCAAATTAATAACATAAGGAAAAAGAACTGCCAGTATGTGCCATTTCAACAAGGAACAACGCCCTTGCTCTTGTTCCTGAAAGACCTGGAGGCTCCCCAGCCAGGCTCCCTTTCACAAGCAATGGGTGCAATGATGACCGAAGGCTTCTATTCTTTTCCATATCTGCAGGGATTTAGGCTCTCTGCTAGCCTAGGGCTGCTGCAACTGTTGTTTCCTGTAACATTGCGTTGTGTCCCCTCTGCAATTTTCTCATATTGTCATGTTCATGAACACATTACCTGCTGGAATGTGCCCAGTCTTCCCCCATCATCTCACACATTCCAACCTTAATGACTACAAACATATAAAACACTCTGTGTGTGTTCTGGACATGTGCTGTTGCAGGATGTACCTGTAACTAGCGGCACTGTTGTAAGTTTGATCCCTGCTGAGGAGGTTCCCTGGGTGGTTCTCACCAGTAAAACTGCTGAGGTTTGAGGCAAAGGCGTCTCCATGTGGATCTGAGCATACAATCTCTCAGAAAGCTATTCCGGGATTCCGGGGAAAGGGCCAAGGCAGGTCGGACATTCATAGGCTGAGGCCATGCAGGTAATTCCTCATACATCTCAGGAGTCCCTTCTGAGTTGTCCCCTTCTGGAATAGCTGGAATGCTGCCTGGGGAACGCTGGGACTGGGTACAACCCTCTGCGGCTCTGCCTGGTGAGCTGCAGGGCTTTTTCAGTCCAAGCATGGAAGGAACGCACCGTAACCCAGCATTGCTTGGTGGCTCATTTCCAAAATCAGGCTGATAGCATGTTAGAATGAATTGCTCATGTCCTGAGGCCCCTGCACTGTCCACATTTACATGGAAAACAGGTGTAGAACATTTTGTGCCTCTATATGCGGAGATTCTGCAGTTACGTGGTTTGATTCCTGCACTACACATCACTCTAATTTTAAATTCTTTGAATTCTTACTTAATGCATTTCGAGCACTTGTCCCACACTTCTAACTTCCTGAGACCCGTTCAAAGAGATTGGGCTTTGGTGGCATAGAAAAGGAAACATCATCAACTGCAACAGAAGAAAGACGGGGGAGCTCCACCCCAGCCAGCATCTCCCCAAAAGCCACATACCCTCCAGGTGGAGGAGGGGAGAAAAAAAGGAGCCCCTCCGCCTCCTGCCATGCAGTCCCCTTGGAGAGTCAGATGGGCTGCCTGGCCTCTGGTTCCATACGCCACCTTGCATGGTGCAGACAGGGAGGGCCTCCCTGCCTGGGCAAGCTGCCCTTCCCAGCAGCGGATCATGGACGGAGCTCCTCTGCCACTTGGGGAGGCTGTTTCCAAACACACTTGCCCATAGGCCCCTCTGCAAGCCTTTCAGGCAGGCCTGGAAGTCCTCAGGGGGGTCCCTCTGCCAAATATCCCTGCTGCTCTTGCATGTCCTCTCTCAGACCGTGACACTTCCCCCTCCCCTTTCCAGTCCCCAGTGTTTCCCTTCTAGGCTGAAGCCACTTGCTTCTCTCACTCCTTGTGGGGCACTAAGAGCTATTGGGCCTGCCTGAGATGATGCTGGGGCTGCTGGCTAGGGAGGCCTTTGCTGGCTCTGGGAGGAGCATGCTGCCTTGAGGAGCCCCTTGTGGGTTGCTCAGCAAGGGGCTTCACTCCACTTGGCTGAGTCTCCCTCTCCCAGAACATGCAAGGTCCCCTTGCCTCAGCACTGGTTCAGTGCCTAAGTTCCCAGGGGGGCTCTTTCATGCCACCAGTTCTTTGTGCCAACTCCAGACATGGAAATGGCCCCTCAGAGAGGGTCCTGCTCAACCACTCCCAGAATTCCCCATCCAGCAGAGCTGGAGAGCACCGTCTGGGGGAAGTGGAAGCTAGGGAGAGTCTAACCTGCTCACCCTTTTGCCTGCCAAGGAGCTCAGGCCCAACCAGGAAAAGCTCAGAGCCCGACAAGCACCACAATGCATCTCTCCCATGTCCATTCTATGAAAAGGTCATTCAGCACAAGTGAGGCAGTTTGGAGACCAGAACACTCTGTGGCCCCTGTCAGAGCAGGTATCATGTGGCTTTTAATTCTGCAAGCAAAAACCCCACAAGGTCCACATGTGTGCTTTTGCTCTTCCAACAATCCACAGTTTCGTCTAGAGGTGACCAAGGGGAAAATGAGGTTGGCAATGCCTGAGTCACAGGGGTGTGATGAAAATGAAAACATGCACAGTGGTTTATCCACCATGCAGCCCCCATATGTTGCCCAGACTTGTTTTGGGGAAAGCAGTGTCCCCTCCAAAGCAGACCCAGCAGCTCCAGGGGGAAGATCTCTGGGCAGGGGGCTGGTGGGCCTCCAGGGGCCCTCAAATCAGTCTACTGCTCTGCAGGTCTGTTGGATGGGCCAGCAGTCCCGTGGACTGAGCATGATGGGACTTGCAGGCCTACGCATTTTGAAGGTGCACTACACTGCGCGTTCAGGGATCTGACTGCCCTGGCCTCTTAACCCATTAAGGCTTACCCTCCAGTACTTGTTGGGGATGCTCCTTACTACAAGAACTTCAGCAATTCTCCCCACAGATGGGAGCCCCATGAGCGAATTTGCACTGGTGTTTTTCTCTGGCCATGCATGAAGTTGCCCAGAAAGCCAGGCAATCTTTGAGCTAAGGCGCATTCCCCAGTAATTATCATATCCCTACTGACTGATTCTTCCTCCTGTTGTCATGGCTCAAGCGAAAAGTCCAGGGGGCTTTACACAAACAAGACATTGTAGAGCAGCAGGTGTTGTCCTGCATGGGTGCCAAAGTGCCAACAATGTAAAAACCCTGGGGCAGCTTCACCTTCAGTCTGATGAGTGGGGTCTCAGTGATTGTGCGGCTTCATTGTTTGGCTTCCCACCCCCTTCAGAAGAGCTGCTTGGCCTGGCTGTGCTCCTTCCTAACTGGGGCATCCAGGGAGCTTCAGGCTGGCAGGGGGATTCTGCCTTGGAGAGGGGAGGATGGGCACTGAGCCACAGAGTCAGGATGACCCTCTGCTCGCCACCACCACTGCTTCTGCTGCAGCTGCTGCAGCCCCAGGAAACATGCTGGGTGCTGGTGGCCAGGTGCCCCCTGACCTTGGACAGGGTTAAAGCAAACCCATCCAGCTATCACAGGCCAGGAGACCTCCATATTGGTGGGGTCATTTCTGCAGGACTTCTAGAATTTTGGGAATTGGAACTTTCCAAAACACACCCCACCATGGTCCTTCATTCCGGGCAAGCCAGGACGTGCCAACAGAACAAACTTTTGCATTAATCTCTGCCTATTTCAATTCCCCAGAACTGTCCACTTCTCCCTGAATGCTGGGAGATCCTGAAGAACATCTGGGTGGATGTCTGGTGCATGTTGCAGGCGCAATTCTTCAGCAAGCTGGCCGAGCCATGTGTCACTGTTGGAAGAGTCCATGTGGGAAGGTCTATCATGTATCACCAGGCAGGAAGCCTCTGACTGGCTTGGCTCCTTCCTCAGGACAAGCGTCCAGTAGCAGCAGCAGTGTCCCTACATCTGTCAATGGCCAGGAATTGGGCCAGAAGGGGCAGTTGCATGAACGTCCTGCATGCGGGGTTCTGCATATGAATGGGCTTCCTTGAAACAACCTTTCAGTAATAGTTTTATGACCTTTTCTTTCCCGAATTTATCCTAAGCTAAACAGTCTCTGATCAGAATATACTAACTATAAGGTATATTGCAGCAGGGAAATTCAAGTACACCATAGGAAGATCTTGTCCTACCTGTTTGCTGTTCAAGGGGTCAACCAGAGCCCTGGGCTCCTCCCCAACCTCTCCCTGGGCTACAGCATCCATGACAACTTTTTTGATGGAAGATTGACTGGGGATGCACTGCTGGACCTCCTCTCTCCAGGGCAGGCAAATGTGCCCAACTACTGCTGTGGATGGCAGACTCTCCCAGTAGCTGCTCTCAAGGGAGCCAACTTGGAGATCTCCACCCAGATTGCAACTATGCTAGGCATCTGCGAAACCCCTCAGGTGAGGATGAAGTGGGACAGCCATTTGAGAGCCATGTCCTGGGCCACATTTTGGTGTGTCATGGTGCTGAGGAGGAATGGCCATGAACCTCATCCCTGAGTTTAGAGACACCACTGTGAGGGGCTGCAGCCTTTTTGAATAGGCTGAAAATGCCTTCTTCTCTCTGCCAACATCCCTCCTGGCACCAAGGTGTAGGCAGCTTTGCGGAAATTGTTCTTGTTTTTCTTGCTTGTGAGGAATTCGCATCTGACCCATTGTAACCCCTTGGACAACATTCTTCCCGGCTTTCCTGCCCTCCACCATTCCCACTTAAGCTCTCACACCGACTTCTTCAATGGCTTCATCAAGCCGCCTCATTCTCTGTCATCTCCTTCTTTTGCCATCAATTGTTCCCAGCTTTAGACTCTTCTCCAATGAGTCCTTCCTTAGGTGGCCAAAGTATTTGAGTTTCATCTTTAGTATCTGGTCTTCAAAAGGCAGTCAGGGTCGATCTCCTCTAAGACTGGTTTGAACTCCTGGCAGTCCAAGGGACTTGCAGGAATCTCCTCTAGTACCATAATTTAAAGGCCTCAGTTCTTCAGTGCTCACCTTCCTTATGGTTCAGCTTTCACAGCCATACATTGCAACTGGAAAAACCATAGCCTTGACAATACGCACTTTTTTCGGTGGGGTGATGTCTCTGCTTTTTAGTAAGCTGTCTAGATTCTCCATAGCTTCTTCCCCAGGAGCAAGCATCTTAGTATCTTGGCTGAAGTCACCATCTGAGGTGATCTTGGAGCCCAGGAAAATACAATCTGTCAGTACTTCCAATTCTTCCCCATCTATTTGCCAGGAAGTGATAGGAGTGGATGCCATGATATTAGTTTTCTTAATGTTGAGTTTCAAGCCAACTTCTGCACTCTCCTCCTTCACCCACAACAAGATGCTCCTTAGTTCCTCTTCACTTTCTTCCATTAAAGTGGTATCATCTGCATATCCAAGGTTCTCAATATTTCTCCTGGCAATCTTCATTCCAACTGGTGATTCATCTAGCGATGCCTTTCTCATGATTTGCTCTGCATATAAGTTCAACAGGCAGGGCAACAGTATACAGCCTTGCCAAATTCCTTTCTCAACTTTGAACCAATCAGTGGTTCTGTGTTCAGTTCTCACTCTTGCTTTTTGACCCTCATATAAGTTTCTCAAGAGAAAAATAAGATGATCTAGTATTCCCATCTCTTTAAGAATTTGCCACAATTTGTTGTGATCTACACAACCAAAGGCTTTAGCATAGTCAATGAAGCAAAACTAGTTTTTTTTTCTGGAACTCCCTAGCTTTCTCCATGATCCAGCGTACGATGGCAGTTTGATCTCTACTTCTTCTGCCTCTTTGAAACCTACGTGTACTTCTGGTAGTTCTCGGTCCACATACTGCTGGAGCCTAGCTTGAAGGATTTTGAGCATAACTTTGCTAGTATGTGAAATGAGTACAATGTTGCAGTAGTTTGAACATTCTTTGATCTTCTTTCCCCCCCAAATTTTTTTGTTTTCTCTACAAATCTAAAACTAAAACAATAACTATTCCAAAGACATTGGAAATACTGGGTTGACATCTTACTCTTTTTTCCAATTAATAACATATTTACTTCTACGTATGGTCCCATTTCTCTAACTAATAAAAAGAGTTCCAAGTTCGATAGAAGGATGTATCTTCCTTCTCCTTCAAAGACAAGGTCAGTCTTTCCTATTCTGCAGAATCCAAAAAGGTTTTTGAAATCTACTCTTTGGTAGGTGGCTCCTCATTCCCCCAGTGTTAGGCAAATGCAATTCTCGCCACTGTGTTGTTGTTGTTGTTAGTCGCGAAGTCGAGTCCGACCCATCGCGACCCCATGGACAACATTCCTCCAGGCCCTCCTGTCCTCCACCATCCCCCGGAGTCCACTCAAGCTCACACCAACCACCTCAGTGACTCCATCCAGCCACCTCATCCTCTGCCGTCCCCTTCTTCTTTTGCCATCTATTGTTCCCAGCATTAGACTCTTCTCCAGGGAGTCCTTCCTTCTCATTAGGTGGCCAAAGTATTTGAGTTTCATCTTCACTATCTGGCCTTCTAAAGAGCAGTCAGGGTTGATCTCCTCTAGGAATGACTGGTTTGATCGCCTTGTGGTCTGAGGGACTCGCAGGAGTCTTCTCCAGCTCCACAACTCAAAGGCCTCAATCCTTTTGCGCTCAGCCTTCCTTATTGTCCAGCTTTCACAGCCATACATTGCAACTGGGAAAACCATAGCCTTGACTATACGCACTTTTGTTGGCAGGGTGATGTCTCTGCTTTTTAGTATGCTATCTAGATTTGCCATAGCTTTCCTCCCCAGAAGCAAGCGTCTTTTAATTTCTTGGCTGCAGTCCCCGTCTGCGGTGATCTTGGAGCCCAGGAAAATAAAATCTCTCACTACCTCCATTTCTTCCCCATCTATTTGCCAGGAAGTGAGAGGACCAGATGCCATGATCTTAGTTTTCTTAATGTTGAGTTTCAAGCCAACTTTTGCGCTCACCCCCTTTACCCGCATCAAGAGGCTCTTTAGTTCCTCTTCACTTTCTGCCATGCGAGTGGTATCATCTGCATATCTGAGGTTTTTGATATTTCTCCAAGCAATCTTGATTCCAACTGGTGATTCATCTAGCCCTGCCTTTCTCATGATGTGCTCTGCATATAAGTTAAATAGGCAGGGCGACAGTATACAGCCTTGCTGAACTCCTTTCTCAATTTTGAACAAATCAGTGGTTCCGTGTCCATTTCTCACTGTTGCTTCATGACCTGCATATAGGTTTCTCAAGAGACAAATAAGATGGTCTGGTACTCCCATCTCTTTAAGAACTTGCCACAATTTGTTGTGATCCACACAATCAAAGGCTTTAGCGTAGTCAATGAAGCAGAAGTAGATGTTTTTCTGGAACTCCCTAGCTTTCTCCATGATCCAGCGTATGTTGGCAATTTGATCTCTAGTTCCTCTCCCTCTTCGAAATCCTGCCTGTACTTCTGGTAGTTCTCGGTCAACATACTGCTGGAGCCTAGCTTGTAGGATTTTGAGCATCACTTTGCTAGCATGTGAAATGAGTGTAATGGTGCGGTAGTTTGAACATTCTTTGGCATTGCCCTTCTTGGGGATCGGAATGTAAACTGACCTTTTCCAATCCTGTGGCCACTGTTGATTTTTCCAAATTTGCTGGCATATTGAGTATAGCACTTTAACTGCATTGTCTTTCAGGATTTTGAATAGCTCAGCTGGAATGCTGTCACCTCCACTAGCTTTGTTGTTGCTCAGACTTCCTAAGGCCCATTTCACTTCACATTCCAGGATGTCTGGCTCGAGGTCAGTGACCACCCCATCGTGGTTATCAGGGATGTTAAGCTCTTTCTTGTATAGTTCTTCTGTGTCATCTTGCCACCTCTTCTTAATCTCTTCTGCCTCTGTTAGGTCCCTGCCATTTTGGTCCTTTATCATGCCTATCTTTGCATGAAATGTTCCCTTCATATCTCTAATTTTCTTGAAGAGATCTCTGGTCCTCCCTATTCTATTGTTTTCTTCTATTTCTTTGCACTGTTCATTTAGGAAGGCATTCTTATCTCTTCTAGCTGTTCTCTGGAATTCTGCATTCAATTGTTTGTATCTTTATCTTTCTCCCTTGCCTTTCCCTTCCCTTCTTTCCTCAGCTATTTGTAAAGCTTCCTCAGACAGCCATTTTGCTTTCTTGCATTTCTTTTTCTTTGGGATGGTTTTAGTTGCTGCCTCTTGTACAATGTTGTGAACCTCCATCCATAGTTCTTCAGGCACTCTGTCTATCAGGTCTAATTCCTTAAATCTATTTGTCACCTCTACTGTATTTTGATCAGGGATATGATTTAGGTCATACCTGAGTGGCCTAGTGCTTTTCCCTACTTTCTTCAACTTAAGCCTAAATTTTGCCACCAGAAGCTCATGATCTGAGCCACAGTCAGCTCCTGGTCTAGTTTTTACTGACTGTATAGAACTTCTCCATCTTTGGCTGCAGAGCACATAGTCAATCTGATTTCTGTGTTGACCTTCTGGTGATGTCCATGTGTAGAGACGTCTCTTGGGTTGTTGGAAAAGAGTGTTTGTTATGACCATCGTATTCTCTTGACAAAATTCTACCAGCCTGTGTCCTGCTTCATTTTGTACTCCAAGGCCAAACTTGCCTGTTATTCCAGTTATCTTTTGGTTTCCTACTTTAGCATTCCAATCCCCCATGATGATAAGGACATCATTTTTTGGAGTTAATTCTAGCAGGTGTTGTAGGCCTTCATAGAACCGGTCAACTTCAGCCTCTTCAGCACCAGTGGTTGGGGCATAGACTTGGACTATTGTGATGTTGAATGGTTTGCCTTGGATTCGAACTGAGATCATTCTGTCATTTTGGAGATTGTATCCCATTACTGCTTTCCCTACACTTTTATTGACTATGTAGGCTACTCCATTTCTTCTGAAGGATTCTTGCCCGCAGTAGTATACCTGATGGTCATCTGAACTAAATTCACCCATTCCTGTCCATTTTAGTTCACTGATTCCTAAGATGTCGATGTTCAGTCTTGTCATCTCTTGTTTGACCACGTCCAGCTTGCCTTGATTCATGGCTCTTACATTCCAGGTTCCTATGGAGTAAAGATCTTTGCAGCATCGGACTTTCCTTTCACCTCCAGATACATCGGCAACTGAGTGTCCTTTCGGCTTTGACCCAGTCGCTTCATTCTTTCTGGCGCTACTAGTACTAGCCCTCCGCTCTTCCCCAGTAGCATATTGGACACCTTCCGACCTGAGGGGCTCATCTTCCGGTGTCATATCGTTTTGCCTTTTGGTTTCCATGTCCATGGGGTTTTCATGGCAAAGATACTGGAGTGGGTTGCCATTTCCTTCTCCAGTGGATCACGTTTTGTCAGAGCTCTCTGCTATGACCTGTCCGTCTTGGGTGACCCTGCACGGCATAGCTCATAGCTTCATTGAGCTACGCAAGCCCCTTCGCCACGACAAGGCAGTGATCCATGAAGGAGTAAAATCCCATATGAAATACAAAAAAATTCATAAAATACATAAAATTAAATACTGGAGAAAGTCTAGTCAACTTAAAATCAACAAATAAACCATTAACAATACAATAGCATTTCTGGGGAGCACATTCCATAGGTTGGGTTCCACAGCAGAGAAATCCCTCCTCCTAGTACTCGCCCTCCTAATATCCTTCATGGAGGGTTCCCGGAGAAGGGCCTCTGCCTCCAATCTCAGGGTGTGGGAGGGCATATATGGACACAGGCGCTCCTTTAAGTAACCAGGACTACTAAGCCATTCAGGACTTTGTAGGTGATAACCAGCACCTGGAATTGCGCCAGGATTTCAATGGGGAACCAATGGAGCTGACAGAGGACTGGGGTGATATGAGAACAACACCCAGTCCCCGTTAGGAGCCTGGCAGCTCTATTTTGCACAAATTGAAGTGTCCAGACCATCTTCAAGGGCAGCCCCACGTAGAGCATGTTGCAGAAGTCTAATCGGGAAGTGACCAATGCGTGTGTCACTGTTGCTAGGCAGTTGTTTTCTAGGTAGGGACGCAGCTGATGGATCAGCCAAAGCTGAAGGAAAGTGCTCCTCACCACCGCTGTCACTTGAGCTTTCAATGATAACTCTGGGTCGAGGAGCACTCCCAAGCTGCTGACCCTGTCCTTAAGAGGGAGTGCAACCCCATTCATGACAAGTTCAACATCCCCCATCCCAAAGCCCAATCCACCTACCAACAGGACCACCGTCTTGTATGGCTTGAGCTTCAGTTTATTGGCCCTCATCCAGTCCATGACCTCAGGCAGGCACTGGTTCAGTACAGCCACTGCCTCACCTGGATTGGTTGAAAAAGAGAGGTAGAGCTGGGTATCATCAGCATACTGATGATTCCTCAGCCCACACCTCCTGATGACCTCTCCCAGTGGTTTCATGTAGATGTTAAATAGCATGGGGGACAAGATGGAACTCTGTGGAACTCCATGGCATAGCTGCCATGGCGCAGAGCCATAGTCCCCCAGCACCACCTTCTGGAATCGGCCATTGAGATAGGAGCAGAACCACTGCAAAGCAGTGCCCTCAACTCCCAATCCCGCTAGCCTATCCAGAAGGATACCATGGTCAATGGTATCAAAAGCCACTGAGAGGTCCAGGAGAATGAACAGGGACACACTCCCCCATCTTTCTCCTTGCACAGGTCATCATACATGGCGACCAAGGCAGATTCAGTTCCGTACCCGGGACTGAAACTGGACTGAAATGGGTCCAGATAATCAGTTTCCTCCAAGAGTGCTTGGAGTTGTCCCACCACCACCCGCTCTAACACCTTGCCCAGAAACAGGACGTTGGCCACTGGTCTATAATTGGTGGCCATCTCTGGATCCAGAGAAGCCTTCTTTAGGACAGGCTGGACTACCGCCTCCTTTAAAGGGGCAGGTACCTGGCCATCTCTTAGAGAGGCATTGACAACCTCTAGGATCCAGGTCCCTATCCCATCCTTGGCTGTCCTGAGTAGCCAAGATGTGCAAGGGTCCAATAAGCAGGTGGTGGAACGTACTTGTCCAAGCACCTTGTCCACATCATCAGGTCTCAATAACTGAAATTCATCCATCAATTGTGGACCAGAAGGCAACATTGGCTCCTCCACTGAAGACTCTGAGGCACTAGTGGAGTCCAGCTCATGATGAATCTGAACGATTTTCTCCCTAAAATGCTTGGCAAAGTTGTCACAGCAGGTGATTGAAGACGGTACAGTGTCTTTCTTATGGTCTGGGTGAACCAGCCCTTGTACCACCCGAAAAAGCTCTGCCAGACAGTATTTTGAGGATGCAATGGTTGCAGAGAAAAATTTCTTTTTCACTACCCTCACTGCCACAGCATAGGCTCGATAATGAGCTCTCAAGTGTGCTTGGTCAATTTCATCCCGTGATTTCCTCCACCTATGATCTAGATGTCTCCCAACCCACTTCATCGCAAGTAATTCAGGTGTGTACCAAGGGGATGAACGGGCTCTGCCCGGTGCTAGAGGATGCTTTGAAGCGATCATGTCAATAGCCCTGGTCATTTCCCCATTCCACAGTTGGACCAGAGGTTCGACAGGAGCACCAGCCTTGTCAACTGTGAATTCCCCCAGGGCCTTCAGGAAACCATCCGGATCCATCCAGCTCTGGGGACAGACCAGCATAATCAGATACTCACCCTTACAGAGGGAAAGGCAGCTCTCGAGCCCAAACCTCACGAGGAAGTGGTCTGACCATGACAGGGGAGTCTGACATAAATTCCTCACCCTCAGATCACCCTCCTCCTGCCCGGTCAAGAAAACCAGGTCCAGAGTGTGTCCACATTCATGGGTAGGGCCAGTGACATGTTGAGAAAGTCCCATGGCTGTCATGGAGGTCATGAAGTCCTGAGCCAGCCCAGTCAGATCTGTCTCAACGTTGAAGTCCCCCAGGACCAACATCCTGGGTTTCTTCAATACCAGGTCAGAGACGATCTTCGTCAGCTCAGGCAGGGAGTCTGTTGGGCAGAAGGGTGCATGGTACACCAACAGAATCCCCAATCTGTCTCAATCGCCCAACACCAAGTAGAGGCACTCTAGAACCCGCCTCGAGAGAACAGGAAGCCCCGTGAAGGAGATGGAAGCTTGGTAAAGCAAAGTGACCCCCCCTCCCCTCCCCTCAAGGCTTGTTCGGTGCTGGACCAGCTACCCAAGTGGACACAGTTGAGAGAGGGACACATCCCCCTCCTCACCCACCCAGGTCTCAGTAATGCAGGCCAGTTTGGCCCCCTCATCCACAATCAAGTCGTGGATGAGGGATGACTTATTATGGACTGACCTGGCATTGAGCAACAGCATCATCAGGACTGAGGGGCAGTTGATAAGCCTACCCGGAACCCTCCGGCTGGGGGAGTAACCAGAAGGGGAGACAGGTGTCAACCATCTGTCCCGCCTTCTTCCATGCAGACCCGTTAGACCTCCAACGCCATAACATCCATTGTCCAAGACATAGAAACATAGAAACATAGAAACAGAGCGAGTCAGAAGGGGCCGCCTGGGCCATCTAGCCTGACCTCCGGCACCAGCCGGCTCCGCTCATGACATGCCCACCATGTACATGCCCAGCCTATCTTTGAACACCCTCACCGATGGGGCCTCAACGACCTCCCGTGGAAGCCCATTCCACGCCCTTGGGGTCCTAACTGTCAGGAAGTGCTTCCTGGCATTCAAATTGAACCTTGGCTCCCTGAGCTTTGCTCCATTGGAGCGCGTCCTGCTTTCCTCTGCAGGGGAGAACAGGCCTCTCCCCATCTCCATGTGACACCCCCTCACATACCTGTATGTTGCCAACATATCCCCTCTGAGTCTCCTCTTCTCCAGGCTGAAGAGACCCAGTTCCCTCAGTCTCACCTCATACCCCATCCCCTGCAAACCAGCCACCATCCTTGTGGCCCTACGCTGCACTGACTCCAACCTGGCTATATCCTTTCTGTAATGAGGGGCCCAAAACTGAACACAATACTCCAGTTGCGGGCGCACCAGAGTCATGTAGAGTGGTAGTAATACCTCTCTTGATCTAGAAGCCACACTTCTGGCTATGCAACCAAGGGTGGCATTCGCCCTCTTGAACACCACATCACACTGCTGACTCATGTTTAGCCTGCGGTCAACCAGTACCCCGAGGTCCCTTTCACAAGTGCTGCTCTCCAGCCACTTGTCCCCTAACCTGTACTTATGACAGCTATTCCTATGCCCCAAGTGCAAGACCTTGCACTTCTCCACATTGAACGCCATCCTGTTGTCTCCTGCCCACTTCCATAGTCTGTCCAGATCCTTTTGGATCAGGTGTATCTGCTCCTCAGTTGTGGCCACTGCTCCAGTTTTAGTGTCGTCTGCAAATTTGATCAGCAGACTGTTCACCCCTTCTTCCATGTCGTTAATGAAAAGATTAAACAGGATCGGCCCCAGGACAGAGCCCTGGGGGACCCCGCTTGTCACTGGTTGCCATCCCGACGATTCCCCGCTAATGGTTACCTTCTGCTTTCGGTCAGTCAACCATGCCCTAATCCACCGGACAGTGCTTTGGTGTATCCCAAAACTCCTCAGTTTCTCCACCAGGATATCCTGGGGCACTTTGTCAAAGGCCTTGCTGAAATCCAGGTATACCACATCCACTGTATCCCCTCCATCTAGCCATCTTGAAACCTTGTCATAGAATTCCACAAGGTTTGTCTGGCAGGACCTGTTTCTGCGGAAGCCATGTTGTGTGGCTGTCAGCCTCCCTTCCCTATCTAGCATCACTAGATCTCTCTCTATTATGAGCCTTTCCATTGTTTTTCCTACAATGGACGTAAGGCTAATCGGTCTATAATTCCCCATGTCCTTCCTACTACCCTTTTTGAAAATTGGGACCACCGATGCCACCCTCCAGTCCTCTGGAACTTCACCTGTTCTCCACGAGGCCTCAAAAATGGAGGCCAGCAGGCATGAGAGAACCCCTGCCAACTCTCTAAGTACTCTCAGGTGTAACCCGTCAGGGCCTGGCGCCTTTGTAATGTCCAATGCCCTGAGGAGCCCCTCGACTTCAAGGGGGGTGACTCTAATCTTTGCCCCTAAGTCCCCAGCCTCATCCAATCTCCTATACGGATATCCCCCGTCCTGCTTTGGGGAGAACACAGAGGCAAAATAGTCATTTAGCATCCGTGCCTGTTCCCTCATGTCAGTCACTGGATCTCCTTCCTCCTTATTTAGTGGTCCCACCACTTGTCTCCCCTTCCTTTTCCTATTTACATGCTGGAAGAAGCCCTTTTTGTTGCTCTTGATATTCTTGGCAAGTCTCAGCTCATAATCAGCCTTAGCCTTGCGAAGAATCCTTCTGCAACGGGCCTCCTCCTCCTGGTATACCCTTTTGTCTATTTCCCCCAGTACCCATTTCCTATGGAGGCTCCTCTTTCGTCTAATCCCCCTAACCACCTCCTTTCGCATCCATGGCGGCACTCTCCTCCGCCTCCCCACCTTACTGACTAGAGGTATTGTCAGGGCTTGTGCCTGCAAAACCTCCCTTTTGAGTGCCATCCACCCCTCCTCAACTCGCTTACCTTCCAGTAACCTATCCCAGGAGACTTTCCCCAGCCTGGCCTTCAGTTGGCCAAAGTTGGCCCTCTTGAAGTCCCAGCTTCTAGTGCTCGCCCTGCTGCACGGCCCCAGTCCTCTGATCTCAAAGCAAAGGATGGAGTGATCACTCGCATCCAGAGCTCCCCTAATCTGTACTTCATCTATCAGCTCCTCCCTATTGGTCAAGACCAAGTCCAGGATGTTTCCCCCCCTCGTCGCCTCTCGGACCCTCTGTGTGAAAAACCCACCCTCTAGAGCTTCTAGGGAGTGACGTGACCTGGCTGTCACCGCCGAGTGAGTCTCCCAAGTAATATCCGGGAGATTGAAATCCCCCATAATTACTGTATCTCTCCCCCGAGATATCCTTAGAATCTGGCCTGTCAGGACATCATCCAGGGTCTCAAATTGACCTGGAGGGCGATAACATACCCCCACTGTCAGGTCTCTTTCTCTGTCAAAACCTCTAAGTTTCACCCAGACTGCCTTTACCGAATCCCCATCTGTGCTGCATTCTATCTCACTGCATCCTATCCCTTCCCTGACATATAAAGCCACACCCCCACCTCTCTTTCTCTTCCTGTCCTTTCTAAAAAGGTGATACCCTTCTATGTTCACATTCCAGACTTGCCTTTCATCCCACCAAGTTTCTGTGATTCCCACCAGATCATATCCTCCTATTCCCAGGAATGCTTCAAGCTCTTCCTGCTTATTACCCATGCTCCTAGCATTGGTGTACATGCACCTCAACTCCTTCCCACTGCTTCCTTTCCTTGGAGTGCCCAACATCCTCCTTCCTCCCATCCTCCCTGGTACCTGGCCCCTCTCTGTAGAAGTCCTGTCAGTCCCTGCAGTATCTCTAAAGCCCTGCTCCCAGAGCCCCGATCCTCCCTGCACACTTGTCCAGTGCAGACATGTTACTGGGGGGCCTGAACCCACCCCCCACTGGCTCAGTTTAAAGTCTTCCAGATGAAGCTCGCTAGAGCATCTCCAAAGGACCTTTTCCCCATCCTCGTGAGGTGTAACCCGTCCCTTGCCAGAAGTCCATTGGCAAGAAAACGAGTGCCGTGGTCGAGGAACCCAAAGCGTTGCTTCTGGCACCACACCCTAAGCCAGTCGTTCACCTCAGAGGCCCTCCTGTCCCTTCCTGGTCCAAATCCCCGGACAGGTAAGATTGACGAGAAGGCCACTTGGGACTTCAGCTCCCTGAGTTTCTTCCCCAAGGCCAAAAAGTCCCTGGTGATCCCGACCACCCCCTGCCTGGCCACGTCGTTTGTGCCCACATGGATCACCAGGAGTGGCTGGTGACCCCCGGAGCGAACAAGACGCTCCACTCTGTCCTTCACGTGCCGGATGCGTGCGCCCGGCAGGCAGCAAACCTCCCTTGTCTCAAGGCTGGGGCGGCACACCGCCGTCTCAGTGCCCCTCAGCAGGGAGTCCCCAACAACTATCACCCGCCGCCGTACCTTCTCGGTGCTGGTGGGCAGCCGTGCCCTGGTCCTCGCCTCTCCTGCAGTGGCTCCCTTGCCTCCTGATGTCCCAGGCTGGGGGTCCTGCTGGTCCCCTGAGGCCTCGTCAGCCCCAGCCTCCCCAAGTGGAGAGAACCTGTTTCCCAGCTCCAGATTGGTGCCAGGAGAAGGAGGAGGCCGTGCTGGCCTCCTCCTCCTGTGGGTGACATACCTCCATGTCTCCGCAGCTGCTCCTCCCGTGGTCTCTCCCTCAGCCCTCTGTCGAGAGGGGGGCTGCTGCGGGGGGGCCTGAAGAGCTCTCTCGGCCCTCAGGCACCTCACCTCCTCCTCTAGCAGGGTCACCATCTTGCACCGAGGGCAAGTGTATCCCTGCCTCTCCTGGGGGAGAAGGGCGAACATGTCGCAGCTCTCGCAACGGACAGCAACACCCGTGACTCCCACCAAGGCCATCTCCTGGTCTGCCATCTGTAATCCTTCCGAGACCTTACCTTGGTCCCCTGTCTTGTTAGTCCTGCAGTTCCTCTCACTCTCCCAGTTCTCCCAGGCAAAAACCCCACTTGCACACACACACAAGGAGAAAATAAACTTAAATTTAAATTGGAAGGAAAAACAAACAAACAAAGCACAACAAAGCAAAGCAAAGTGCAAACAAAACAAAACAAAACAAACACACAAACAAAACAAAAAACAAACAACAAACAATCAAACAAACAACCTCTGTGTCTCAGGGAAGGGAGTCCCTGGACCGTCCGGACTGCAGCTCAGGGACGCAGACAAGGGACGCTGCCCGAGCTGGGCCTGCTCAGTCCCTCAGGTCAGTGGCCCCGCCCCCTGCTTCCCCCTGGCTGCTCTAGCTCTCTGGCCCACCCCCTCCCTCTCTGCTGCTCCTGGACCACTGCTCCCACCTGCCCAGCTCCTACCTTGCCTGTGCCAGTCCCCTGGCCACTCGGTGCTCTCTCCCAGCCTGTGCCTCTGCTGCTCTGCTGCTCTGCCAAGAGGCCAGAGCCAAAAGGGCTTGCAGTGGCTGAGCTTGGCCTTATCAGTCCCTCAGGCCAGTGGCCCTGCCCCCTGCTTCCCCCTGGCTGCTCGAGCTCTCTGGCCCACCCCCTCCCTCTCTGCTGCTCCTGGACCTCTGCTCCCACCTGCCCAGCTCCTACCTTGCCTGTGCCAGTCCCCTGGCCACTCAGCGCTCTCTCCCAGCCTGTGCCTCTGCTGCTCTGCCGCTCTGCCAAGAGGCCAGAGCCAAAAAGACCACCCCAATGGCAGCGCCTATACACTCCTCAGGTGCAACCAGGTCTGAATCCATAAAATACACAAAATAAAATCACCAAAAACAATTAAAACACTAAAAACCCACAGACACCTGACTTACAGTTTAAGGAAGCCCACCCCCAAAGTCCCAGGCCAGGCCAGGCCCTGCATGGCCCCGAATGGCCCCAATAGGTGTCACCGCCCTTAGGTTGACACCCTTCAGCTGCTGCCCTTGGCCACAGCCAGCGGGTTAAAGCCTGTGGCTCCTCCTCCTCCTCACCCTGCCCCCTGTGCGGCACAGCTCACACCTGCACCGAGGGGGGGTGGCGGAGCAGGGCGCGCTGAGCACTTGCCGCCCAGGTGGTGTAGGCAGGCCGGCAGCATCCCTGTGGTGGTCTTCTGGGTGGCGGTGGCTCCTTCAGATGCTGGATAACATCCACGTCCTTGAGAGCCAGTGTGGCGTAGTGGTTAAGAGCATGGGACTGGGACTAAGAGGATCTGGGTTCTAGTCCCCGCTCAGCTATGGAGCCAACTGGGTGACTCTGGGCCAGTCATAGACTCTCAGCCCAGCCTACCTCACAGGGTTGTTGTTGTGGGGATAAGATGGAGGAGGAGATGTAAGCTGCCTTGAGCCCTTTGTAGGAAAAAGGCAGGATATAAATCCAAAAATAAATAAATACATAAATACATAAATACATAAATAAATGGTGGATAACATGGTCCATGCATTCCACATCCCACAGTGGATTAACTCGTAGCCATAGTAACACTTCCCCAGCCAAATGCATACTGAAGACCATTAAAAGTTGTCACGCTGGATGATTTCTCGGAGAAGCCAGATGGCATCGGAACGAGATGGATGGGATTAGCTCTCTGTTAATCACTCCGGTGTTATCCAGGCAGTGGGGTCAGAAGACTCAATCAAACCCTGTAGGGGTGAAGATAGATTACCTGGGCATCTTTTGGCTGGATGTGGGGTGGCGAGCCCATATCGGCTAAGAACAATTCAGGTGTCTCAGCTGGATGATACAAGAGGTTTTTTAGCCTCTGCAAGTTCATGGCATCTTATTAGTTTAGCGTGGAATTTTTACAAGCTGGATAAACATCGGAACTGCTAAGTAAATATTTTCTTAGGCTATCTTTTTCTGCAATTATACCCATGGGAAAGCCTAGCACAAGGATTGAAGAAGAACCCTCCAAATTGTTAAGCAGCGACGGAGATTAAAAGACTTAAGTGAGATTAAGAGACTTGTGTGAGTTGAATTGAAACTTTTTTGTAAACGTCTCTAGGGTTTAATTTTATTAAATATATATGGTGCAACTAGACAGAAGTACGAGGACTTGATTTGAGAAGAAGGGAAGGGAGAGGTGAAGGAAAGAATATTTTCTCTCCTGCATTTTTGGGACCACTGCCAAAGCATTTGGTAACCTGCCAACCCTTTGTCTGCTTGTGTTATTGAGATCATGGCTTCGCTCCAGGAATCTCTCCTAAGAATTACCCAGTTAATGTTAAATTTGAAATTTTCTCAAGAAATATTTTTGATTAAAGAACAAATCTTGATTGAACAGCAAAAAAGATTTGATAAAATTGAGGCTTTTTTCATGTGGGAGGAAAAAACTATTGTTCAAACTGAAACAGAACAGAGTATCCAGCAACAACTATGTGAAAAAGCCGAAATGGTAGATAAGGAAACAAAAACAGCAAAACCAATAAATAACCTGTTATCAAGTTTGTCTGATGAACGGCAATTTTGGCAGGAAGGTGTGTTTACTTTCTCTGATGGATGGATGAACTTTGTAGTAACTATAATTGGCTTGGAGAAGGGAGTGAAGATTTTACAGCAAGAAACGAAGTCATTGTGAATGATTAATGTTTTGCAACAGATGATACGAGCTCCAGATTTCAAATGGCGACTGGATTTGAAATGGTCTGGCAGAGGTGTGAAACAGAAATGTCTGTCTTAATGATATACATGGCCTGATATGTTTATTGTGGTATGGAATGGCTAAGATATATGATTTTAATGGTGGAAGCTCATTTATTTTTAAGTGTGTGGAACTATGAAGTGATGTAGGTCTTAAGGGAAGATGAAGGATTCTTTTCCTTCCCTCTTTTTCTTCTTTCTGTTGCTTCTTTTGCTTTCTCTTTCTTATTTTGCCTTAAAGTTTAAAGATGAATGACTAAGAGCCAAACTGCATGGCTTTTCGGTTTGTGAATTGTTAGAATATAAAATGACTATTACGGGAGTAAGATGAGCTGTGCTAAACAGAGTCAAGCGCGAACATGAGATTTCTTTCTATTTCACTTTCCTTTTTAGTAGACATTAGATTGGAATACTGGTAAGCAAAAAATCTATTTGATTGTATTTGTAATTATTATTTCTTATTAAATTAGCTTAAAGAAAACCTGTTTAAAGAACATAATAGATAATTGCTGTTGTTAAATTGGGTAGATAAAATGTCCTTAAAGATGATGAATGGATGTCAGACATGTGAACATGAACCTCCCTTTTATTTTTCTTTCCTTTTTAGTAGATATTAGATTAGAATATTTGTAAGTAAAAATGCATTTGATCATATTTGTAATTATTATAAGGAGGAGCCTATTTGTTTAATACTAGAAAAATGAAAAGATTTGGAATTGTGTAGAGTTGGTCAGGCTGAAACTTTTATTAAAAAAGAAAGAAGATACTGACTTTTACAAAATTTGGAGAGTCTTTCTTCTAATATGAAGAACAGGACTTTGTAAGAAATGGATGAACTGATTCTATCACAGAAGGAGAAAGAAGATAGTGACTTCTATCAAATTTTGGACTTTTGTTTATTATTGGCTGCAGAAACGGGACCTGGCTTTGATCCAAAAAGGTTTTTCTTTTTTAGACTTTTTAAATGAATTTGGAATGATCGCAGAATGTTAAAAGATGTGTAATAAGTGGCTGACTCAGTAGTTTCGATGTTTGTGATAATGGATGTTTTAGTACTATTTTGAAAATTAATAAAAGTTGTATAACAAAATTTGTCACTCTGTGGGAGAAACCAAATACATCAATACAAGATGGGGAATAATTAGCTCAATGGAACTGAACAAGAAAAAGGACATGGAGTAATCGTGGACAATAGGCTGAACCTGTGCCAACAATGTGATGCAGCTGCCAAATGGGCAAATGCTCTTTTGGGATGCATTAACAGAAGCATTAATTCAAAATAACAAGAAGTCGTTGTTCCTGTATACTTCTCACTAGTCAGACCTCAACTGGCCTACTGTGTTAATTCCTGGAAACCAATATTTAAGAAAAGTTTGGAAAAACTAGAAAGAGTCCATAGGAGGGAAACAAATGTGATCAAGGTTTTGGAAACACTGCCGTATGAGAAGAGAATGAGCGAACTGAACATGCTCGGCCATGAAAAGGGAAACCTTGAGGATGGCGGGGGGGAGGGAATGATATCTCTAAGTTCCTCAAAGGCTATCACAAAGAAGAAAGTTAAGATCTCTTCTTGCTTATGCCATAGTGTAGGACATGGAATGATCAGGTCAAGTTGCAACAACCCAGATTCAGGCTGGACATCAGGAAAAGCTTCCTCACTGTCAGAGAAGCACAAAAGTGGAACCAGCTGCCTAGAGAGGTTATGGTTTCTCCCACACTGGAGACATGCAAAAAGAAACTGGGCAGCCCTCTGAATGGGATGGTGGAACTTGGTGTCCCAACAGCAGAGGGTTGGACCTGATGGCCTTCATGGCCCCTTCCAACTCTACTATTATATGATTCTATGAGCTGCCCTTGGCTAGCAGAGGGCCTGAATCTCTGTAGATACAGAAAAGAATGGAGGCCTTCAGGCATTATTTCACCCATTGCCTGGGAAAGAACACTTGGTTGGGGAGCTTCTAGGTCTTTTGGGGAACAAGAGCACAAACACTGTGCCTTCTTGAAAGGGAACATCCAAGCAGTCCTTTTTCACTCTGTCATTTGTTTGGATCCCCCCAACACCCTCCACTGTCCTCCCAGTGGATCTGAATGAAGCTGCACCATGCAGGGCCTGGGCCACAGGCTGGACCGTGTGATAAATGAGGAGGCTGTCTAGGGACAGGAATTCATCAAGGTTTCCTTGCAGTAGGGCCCCCAGCTCCTCCAGCTGCTCTTGACATCTTCTGCACCCCTTCTTCTACATGGCATACCTGGAGTAGGAACACCAAAATGCTTTCTGCACTATCTGCTTGAGTGTATCGGAAAAGTACCAAGATTGATAAATTTTGGCTTCTTATTTTTGATGGATACAAAAGGAAAACAGTCCACAGATGCTCTCAAAAGGTCGATGAGCCCTCAGCTCCAAGGTGAAGTCCCCCACAGTTGTGATCCAGACTTTTCCTGAGCCGTGTTTTATGATATAATCAAAATATCACTGTGCCAAGAAGATCCCATTGATGAAGGACCAATTCTCCACACCATAAATGAAAACATTCACATGTCCAGATCCTGAATTATAGGCCAAGAAAGCTGCATGCTGTCCAAAAACTTTGGGAGAGTTGCTATGTGAAAACAACACAGACCCAACCACTCATGAGCTCCTGCTTTCAGGCCCTGATCAACCTCGGTCTCTTGTCCATGTTGGAGTAGCAAGACTCACCAGCGTCCCCCAAAAATGCAGGAGCAGCCTGGAGATCCGTGGGTACAGGCTTTCTCCTTTGGGAACCAGCAGGTAGAGAAAGGGAACTGAGCTTTCTCCTTCAGAACATGAGGGTAAAGCAAGTGAATGGCCTGGCCCTGAAAGGAAGAGAGTGTGTGGAATCAGGTCAAAGCTTAGAAAAGAGTTCCCTGCTAAATGATGGGTCCCGGCTTAGGAGAAGCCACTTGTTGAGGGGTGGGGTGAATCTTGTGCAAGGAGGATACATTTGGAAGACTTTTCATGAGGTATCCACAACAAACAGGCAAGTTTCTCTAACTCAGCCTCTCTGCATCAGCTATTTCTCCCATTTGGCAGTTTCTCTCCCCAACAGCTCTTGCTAATTGTCCATTTAATGAGGAATAAAATGTCTGGACCTCATTGCAACAGAATATCAAAAAATAAGATGCTCTGGCCACCCTATAGAGGTCCTCTAAATGGGGCAATGTACTTGGCACAAACCCTGTGGGTGGGCAGGCCTAGCTTCAAATCGAATTTAGCTCTACAAACATGAGCTTGTCCCCACCAGGCAGAAGGCTTGGGGTGAAAGGGGGATGGGAAATGGCACAGGGCAGGCCTGCAAAGAAAGTGGAGTTATGGACATGGACAACTTCAAGCACCCTCATTGGCTGGAGAAATGCACATTGCACATTTCCTGGACTAGAAGGAGCTCCTTCCTGGGTGAGTGCAAAAACTTTAAATATGAAGTTTTTTTTTTTTTAAATTAGGCATTATACCAGAGGACATTTGATTTTACATATAATTACTGTGGTGAGGATTGCATTCAGTCAACATTGGAAAAGTGAAGAACTACCCACCAATGAACTGACTTTAACTTCTATAATCTTTTTATTATTGGCTAGAGAAACGGGACTTTGTATAGATTTAAAATGTTTTAAAGTTATCATAAATAGAAAAAGAAGGGTGTGGGGGCTGACCCAGAGGGCTTGATGTTTTTGATGCTGTTTGTAGTTTGGTTTTTTTAGGATTATAATTTTTCAAATAAAATTTATTTAGAAGAAAAGAAAAGAGAAGAAAAGAAAAGACCAGGAACTGCAAAACCCTTTTGACATCTAAAATGAGGATAACACTGCATATATCATTTTTTACATTTATGTTATGAATAGAAAAACTATAGTGTGTGCATTTATGAAATCAATGAACTGCTACAGAGAAAACAAATTTTTATTTCTGCATGCAACAAAAACCTTTTGAACTCTGAAAAAAAAAAGACACTGGGTTGAAGATTACTTTCAAATAAAATATTCAATGTCTATGTGTGTCCTCCTTGTATTTATGAAATAAAAAGCCAAACTTAAATTATCCACCAGCAGCAAAGCAAAAATACCAACTGCTTCTGTGTGCCCTGTGTGCCCTCATCCTTTTATCACATGTACTGGAGGGTACAGTCAGCTGTCAACCTGAATAGAAAAAGGACTAACTGATATTTTCATACCTGAGTTTCTGCAATACAACAAATACAAATAATAGTCTGGTGAAATATTGAACAAACATCCCTCTTCCAATGTAATAATGCTGCTGGAATTTTTATAAGAATCCTCTTAAAAGGAGGAAGTAGATCTATATATTCAGCTGCAGTTCTTGTTCAGTCACTGAAAACTGTTATTTTTAATCTTACATTATAAACTAGTAGGACTCCTTTCACATATTTTGAATAGGAGAACAGCTTCCTGCAGTCAAAGTCAGTGCTAAAGGGCTGCATGTATTAAACGGAAAACCCGATAAGTTCGTCAGCAGTAAAAGAAAATGAATCTACCTGCATCCCATTAAACATTCACTTTTTTCTTCAGAAACTTTTCTTTTCTTTTTTTCAATTTATCCATGGTTGGGGGCAGGGGGAAGCTCAGTAAGTCGGAGTGTGTTGCAGATAAAGGTGTATTTCGTGACTGATTAGCATTTAACCAGTCAAGTGATGTAAATTGTGACAGGTCCCAAGTGCAGCTTTTAACATTCAGAGGAAGGAAATTACATTTGGACAAAAAGAATCTTTTCAGCAGTGCTTAGTGCAACATGAACGCCTGCAGGAAGCTTGTTCCACTCTTTCCCTGCACAATAGCAGAGGAATGTTGCAATTTACTTAATCCGCTAGTGCAGCATTCCTGAGCTGATGCCTCATCATCACCTATTGGTATTTTGCAACTCAGAGCTTTGCTCGCAAATTGGCGTCTGTGCCGGTGCATGTTTTGAGTGATGGAGTTAAAGCAGAGGGATTCAGGAGCCACATGCAGCTCCAGAGTCGTGGGTTGCCGACCCCTGTGCTAGACCTTTCCAGGAGGCAATGGCATGGAGGGAGGCCCAGTGTCTCCAGCAGCCCAGCTGGGACACCAGGAACTTCCACTCTGGACAGCCATTTCCCCACTCACGGGGTGCTACAGGCAGAAGATGCCCTTTCTGAGCGAGCGATTCTGAGTCACCCTCCAGTCCCCCTTAGAAGGGGAACTGCATTAGGAGAAAGCTCTCAAGGGATACTTGGCCAGCATGTCCTGCGAATGCCAAATCAGATGGACCTTGGGGCTGATCCAGCATGACTGTCTGCAGGTCCTTAGGGGCAAGATCTGAGACACTTAAGGCAGGGGTATGGGCAGATGCTTGCTGAAGGGAAACAATGGGGGACTGAGGAAGGGTTTTTTTTTTTCGATTTATACCCTGCCTTTTTCCTGCAAAGGGCTCAAGGCAGCTTACATCATTCTCCTCCTCCATCTTATCCCCACAACAACAACCCTGTGAGGTAGGTTGGGCTGAGAGTCTGTGACTGGCCCAGAGTCACCCAGTTGGCTCCATGGCCAAGCGGGTACTAGAACCCAGATCGCCTGAGTCCCAATCCCATGCTCTTAACCACTACACCACACTGGCTCTCAGTGTGTCCCCATACCACCACACTGGTATGGGGACATATTTTGCCTTGATTTCAGTAGGGAGACAAATTCTCCCAAGAGTGGCCCTGCAAGAGATTGTAACTTCTGATACTCACAATCATCACATTCTGAAGGGGCAGGAAGGGAGTGGAGGCCTGGTCATCATTAACTGGGCACTGCCTTTGTGTCCAGATTCAAAAGAATCTGGACCAGTGCAAGTTCTTGCATTTGCGACTCAGAAATCATTTCCATTGATACAAAATGGGGGCCATATGGCTTGAGATTGGCACTTGGGAAAGGGATCTCAAGTTACATGTTAGCAGCAGGTGTCAGAAAATCCCAGAATTTCAATTTTTGAGGAGGAAATAAAAATCGGGTTCATGGGAAAGATGAAGCGTCCAGACCATGTGTGGCTTTATTGTTTGGCCCAGGTAGGCTCATGATAATGCATTACCGGACAGGCAGAGGTGAACTCGCTGCAAAGTTTCATTACAAATGCAGGGTATTTTATACCCTCCCGGTCATGTACACGTACAGAGCAATTGATGACAAAATGAAGACATTACAATAAGATTCTGAAGTCATCTAATACAGAACAGATAAAGGAAGATCAGCCAATCGTACAGTGACAATGAGATTACAACATTTCTAATTTCAGTGTTTTGACACTTTAGTTGAGTAACTTGAACCCATCTCCAGGTCTGCTTAGACATGTAAATTCAAGCTACTGAGAAACTATTCGTGAATTCATAACCTTATCTAGACTCAGACCCTTAAGTAATGCATCTGCACCATTCTGAATGGCCAGGGCACATGGGAGCCCTCTGGGCTAGGAAAAGATACTTCCTGGTAAACTGTGTATTCCAATGAGGATTATTTAATAATTGTGAAGGTATATAAAGTATATTTGGACTAAATATTCACTTCCTCATAAGGTTTGAGCTTGAGAGCAGCCTCTCCCTCTGTAAGGGTGCGGACCCAATTGTATAGGTCCGCCCCCAGAGCCGGATGGATCCTGATGGATTCCTGGAAGCTCTGGGGGATTTTCCGGTTGACAAGGTTGGTGTTTCTGTCAAAGCTCTGGTCAAACTATGGAATGAGGAGATGACCAGGGCTATTGACACAATCGCTGCCAAGCGTCCTCTCCCATCTGACAGAGCCCATTCATCTCCTTGGTATACAACCAAATTACAGGCGATGAAGCAGGTTGGGAGACGTCTAGAGCATAGGTGGAGGAGATCACGGGGTGATTCTGACCAAACACACTTAAGAACCCACTATCGGGCCTATGCTGTGGTGGTGAGGATGGCGAAGAAGAAATTCTTCTACATTATGATTGCATCCTCACAATGCCATCCGGCAGAGCTCTTTCGGGTGGTGCAGGGGCTGGTATACCCAGGCCCAAGGAAAGATCTTGTGCCACCCTTGAAGGCCAGCTGTGACAACTTTGCCAAGCATTTCAGGGAGCAAATCGCTCAGATTTGCCACGAGCTTGACTCTACTATTGAATCAGATTCTACTGGAGAGATGCCATCGACGCCGTAAAGTCCGCAATTAATGGATGAATTTCAGTTGTTGCGACCTGATGATGTGGACAAGGTGCTTGGACAAGTACACCCTACCACTTGCTTACTAGACCCATGCCCATCTTGGCTATTTAAGTTAGGCAAGTACAGGATTGGGACCTGGATCCTGGAGGTGGTCAATGCCTCTTTAAGAGACGGCTGGGTACCTGCCCCTTTAAAGGAGGCTGTAGACCAGCCAGTCCTAAAGAAGGCATCCCTGGATCCAGAGCTGGCCGCCAATTATAGACAAGTGGCCAAAATCCCGTTCCTGGAAAAGGTGCTAGAGTGGGTGGTGGCAGGACAACTCCAAGCACTCTTGGATGAAACGGATTTTCTGTTCCCATTTCAGTCTGGCTTCAGACCTGGGTACGACACTAAATCTGCTTTGGTCGCCCTGTACGATGACCTGTGCAAGGAGAGAGACAGGGGGAGTGCATCCCTGTTGGTTCTCCTGGACTTCTCAGCGGCTTTCGATACCATTGACCATGGTATCCTTCTGGATAGGCTAGCAGGATTGGGAGTTGGAGGAACCACGTGGCAGTGGTTCTGCTCCTATGTCAACGGCTGATTTCAGAAGGTGGTGCTGGGGGACTATGGCTCTACGCCATGGCAGTTATGCCATGGAGTTCCGCAGGGGTCCATTTTGTCCCCTTTGCTATTTAACATCTACATGAAACCACTGGGAGAGGTCATCAGGAGGTGTGGGCTGCAAAATCATCAGTACGCTGATGATACCCAGCTCTACCTCTTGTTTTCCAGCAATCAAGGTGAGGCAGTGGCTGTGCTGAACCAGTGCCTGGCCGAGGTCATGGGCTGGATGAGGGCCAATAAACTGAAGCTCAATCCAGACAAGACAAAGGTCCTGTTGGTGGGTGGCTTGGGCTTCGGGATGGGTGCCTTGGGCCTTGTCCTAAATGGGGTTGCACTCCCTCTGAGGGAGAGGGTTCACAGCTTAGCAGTGCTCCTCGACCCTGAGCTGTCTCTACAAGCTCATGTGAAAGTGGTGGTGAGGAGTGCCTTCCTTCAGCTTCAGCAGCTACATCAGCTGCATCCCTTCCTGGAGTACGATTGCCTGGCGACGGTGACACACACATTGGTGACTTCCCGATTAGATTTCTGTAACGCGCTCTACATGGGGCTACCCTTGAAGACGGTCCGGATACTTCAGTTGGTGCAGAATAGAGCTGCCAGGCTGCTGACGGGGTCTGGGCATTGTTCTCATATAACCCCAGTTCTCCTTCAGCTCCACTGTCTCCTGATTGAAGTCCAGGCCCAATTCAAGGGGTTGGTTATGACCTATAAAGCCCTAAACGGCTTGGGACCTGGATATCTAAACGAACGCTTGCGTCCATATGTGCCCTCCCTCCCCTTGAGATCAGCAACAGATGTCCTTCTCCGGGAACCCTCTGTGAATGATATTTGGAGGGTGAGTACCCGGAGGAGGGCTTTCTCTGCGGTGGCACCCCATCTATGGAATGCGCTCCCCAGAGAGGTCTGCCTGGCGCCATCATTATTTGTTTTTCGGTGCCAGGCTGAGAGCTTTTTATTTAAAACTTATTTTAATTGTTAAATTATTTGTATTTATTGGATTTCAAATTTTTAGCTGAGATGCACCAGGGGGTTTTAAGTTTTTTTTGTTTGTTATTTTGTTCTTTATTTATGCATTTTGTTCTGTTGTAAGCTGCCCTGAGGCTTTGTTGTGATGGGACAGCATAAAAATGTTTTTAATTAAGTAATTAAATAGCCTGTCTACTGTAGGTGATTCTACAATGCAAAAGTACACAGAAGCAATGCTTTTCTGACAGGATTTATCCAAATATTCCCAACACAGGCTACATATGAGGCAGCAATGTTATGAGGTGGTTAAGCTGAAAAAAGCCACCCTTGGATGTAGAGCCAGAAGTGCAGATTCCACATCAAGAGTTTTTTATAGTGCTATATAAAAATCGGGTGTGCCCACAACCGGAATACTATGTCCAGTTCTGGGCCCCAGAATAGAAGAAGGACTTAACAAGGGTTGAATCAGTTCATCACAGGGTAACAGTGATGGGGAATGGATTGGGATAGATGCCATTTGAGATGAGATGGCAGGTGCTGGGACTTTTCACTCTGCAGAAGTGGAGACTCCATGGGGATCTTGGCAACACATAGGTAAGTGAAAGTGTCTCACATGATAGAAGGTCGTGATCTGTTTTCCCCCACAGTGGTACATGCTCCTATGGGCAAAGATCAGGGAACCTGACTTTAGGCTTGTTGTCATGAAGCACTCCAGACAGTCAAAACCCTGAGGATATGGAATGTGTTTCCAAGGGAGCTGGTGGGGTGCCCATCAGTGAGGGTGCTCAGGGAAAGATTGAACAAGTACATGTTGGGTATTACATGAGAGGAGCTGGCTGTAGCCGGTGGTCAGATGAGATGCTAAAGGTGACATTTTCTGGGGCACTCTATATCTATAGTTTGTCTTGATATCAACAAGGACACTGGCAAAGTGTCCCCTGATGTTCTGATTAGCTAACATAGAAACATAGAAACAGAGCGAGTCAGAAGGGGCCTCCCGGGCTATCTAGTCTGACCTCCGGCACCAGCCGGCTCCACTCATGACATGCCCACCATATGCATGTCCAGCCTGTCTTTGAACACCCTCACCGATGGGGCCTCAACGACCTCCCGTGGAAGCCCATTCCACACCCTCAGAGTCCTAACTGTCAGGAAGTGCTTCCTGGCATCCAAATGGAACCTTGGCACCCTGAGCTTTGCTCCATTGGAGCGCGTCCTGCCTTCCTCTGCAGGGGAGAACAGGCCTCTCCCCATCTCCATGTGACACCCCCTCACATACCTGTATGTCGCCAACAGATCCCCTCTGAGTCTCCTCTTCTCCAAGCTGAAGAGACCCAGTTCCCTCAGTCTCACCTCATACGGCATCCCCTGTGAACCAGCCACCATCCTTGTGGCCCTATGCTGCACTGACTCCAACCTGGCTATATCCTTTCTGTAATGAGGGGCCCAAAACTGAACACAATACTCCAGTTGCAGGCGCACCAGAGTCATGTAGAGTGGTAGTAATACCTCTTTTGATCTAGAAGCCACACTTCTGGCTATGCAACCAAGGGTGGCATTCGCCCTCTTGACCACCGCATCACACTGCTGACTCATGTTTAGCCTGCGGTCAACCAGTACCCCGAGGTCCCTTTCACAAGTGCTGTTCTCCAGCCACTTGTCACCTAACCTGTACTTATGACAGATATTCCCATGCCCCAAGTGCAAGACCTTGCACTTCTCCACATTGAATGCCATCCTGTTGTCTCCTGCCCACTTCCATAGTCTGTCCAGATCCTTTTGGATCTGGTGTATCTGCTCCTCAGTTGTGGCCACTGCTCCAGTTTTAGTGTTGTCTGTGAATTTGATAAGCAGACTGTTAACCCCTTCTTCCATGTCGATAATGAAAAGATTAAACAGGATCGGCCCCAGGACAGAGCCCTGGGGGACCCCGCTTGTCACTGGCTGCCATCCTGATGATTCCCTATCTGATGAGGAGAGGTTACTAAAGGTCTCAGTATTGCACCTGGGACTTCTCAACATTTTCTTAATGTCTCAGACCAAAAAGGAGAGGGGATGCTTATTAAATTTACAAACAGTGACAATTGGGCAGGAGCGCTTGCAGCCACAAAGATGGAGAAATTTCAGTTTGATTTTGACAGCTTGGAGAGCTGCACAAAATCAGCAGAATGAAATTTAGCAAGGATAAATATCAGTTTTTGCACCTACAAAAAAGAAACCAAAGGCAGAGTTGCCAGATGGAAGGTTCTTAACTGAGTACAGCTACAAATGAGAAAGGTCTCAGAAATTAATTGAAAAGAGTTACTGAAACATCAAAAGCCCTGCTTGGTTTTTGTTGTTAGATGCTCCTTTGTATTCAGATCCGGCCGCAGTAGGATAACATAGCACTTGGGAAGAAAGATGCAGCCCAGCAGCCCGGCATCAGAGGCCAAGATGGAGAAGATATTCACAGCCACCATGTACTTGCCCCTCGTGCTCAGGTAGGCAGGGACAAATGACACCCATACACTGCAGAAGACCAGCATGCTGAAGGTGATCAGCTTGGTCTCATTAAAGGCCGCAGGCAGCTTCCTGGCCAGGAAGGCCACCATGAAGCAGATGGCAGCCAGGAAGCCCATGTAGCCGAGGGCAGTGTAGAACATGGCCACAGAGCCTTCGTTGCACTGCAGGATGATGTGTCTTGGCAGGGCGTGCTTGTCTGAGTCAGGGAAGGGATGAGAGGTGCTCAGCCAGATGGTGCAGAAGAGCACCTGGGCACTGGAACAGGAGATGACAATGGAGTTGGCCAAGCTCTTCCCCAGCCATCCTCTCACCCTGTTGCCTGGCTTGGCAGCCAGGAAGGCCAGCACCACAGTGATTGTTTTGGCCAAGAGAGAAGAGATGGCCACTGAGAAGATGATGCTGAAGGTTGTTTGTCGGAGGAGGCAGGTCACTTCCCTTGGTTGACGAATGAAGAGGAAGGAGGATAAGAAGGAGAGCAGGAGGGAGATGAGGAGGATGTAGGACAGGTCCCAGTTGTTGGCCTTGACAATTGGGGTTTCCAGGAATTTAATGAAGAGCCCCAGCATGAATCCTGTGGTGAGGGATAAGAACAGGGCAAAACAAGCCAGTGTGATCCCCAGAGGTTCTTTATATATCAGGAAGGTGATGTCCTTGGGAATGCATCCATCTTGGTCCTTGTTTGGTTGCTGAACTTCTGGGCACCTTCTGCACCACTCTGCATCTGCAAAGACACTCTGCTTATGGTCAGCAACATGTTCTTGTCCTGTCACATTCAGTGGAGTGGAAGCAGCAGGTTCCCAGTCCCTGATAAACTGAGCCACTGGGGTACCTCTTAGTCCCTTGAAATACCCACTGGAACCCCTTCCTGACCCTCAAGGGTAGCTGTGCTAGTTTTTCCCCCACTGGCAACTGTGAAATGGGAGGTGGGGTGAGTTGTCGGATCAGACCTAGGCTTAGATGTGGGATGGGATCTTTATCATGTGGCCACTGCTCAGAGATTTCCTTTCCCTTTACGTTGCTTTATGTTGCTCGAAATTGCCCGAAGGTCTTGGCTACATGGCATTCAAAAATGTAGTCAATATAATGAGCCATTCCATGCCTGCCTCTGTTCTCATCTGAAATAGTGACTATAAAGAAGCTTAGAGACTGCTTAAGGAAAGGGCTCTGCTTTCATCTTCTCCTTCTGAGCTACTGTCTCCGTTTTGCAGTGAACCATTTCCCATAGCATTTCTAGAAAAGGCTTTTTGTCTGACATCTGAGAATTCAACTACCTCCTTCAGGATAAAAGAACCCGTCCCTTCACATCTTTCATCAGGGCTAGATGTGGGATTCCTGGAGGGCCAGAGCAGCACATAACCACAGCCTGTTACCACTAGAATAGGGTCTCAGGAATTTAATCTCATTCTTTACTTGGTAACCTCCCAAATGGGCAAAGGGGAGATTGCTGACTTAAACTACCTCAATTTTAGCAAAACTTTCAACACAGTGCCACACGACAATCTGTTCAGAAACTTAGGAAAAACTGCAAAAGATGGCAAAACTATTAGGTGGATCCCAAATTGGCTGCTAAATCAGTCAGAAAGAGTGCTCATCAATGGCACCTTCTCAAACTGGAGAGAGGTAACAAGTGGGGTGTCACAGAGTTCCGTCTTGGTCTCCTTACTCCTCAAGACTTTTATTAGTGATTCAGATGTGGAAGTACAAAGAAAGATAATCTAATTCACAGATGATACAAAATAGGGTGGAATAGAAAACACCCTAGAAGACAGAATAAAGATCCAGGGCAATCTTGATAAACTTGGAACCTGGGCTGAAACCAACAGAATGAAATAAATAAGGACTACTTCCAAGTCCTCCACCTTGGAAAAAGAAACCAAAGGCATCAATACAAGTGGGGAATATGTGGCTCAGCAGAACTCAAAAGGAAAAAAGATATTGGAGTAACTGTGGACAATAGGCTAAACATGAGCAAAAATTGTGATGCAGCCGCCAAAAAGGAAAATGCTAATTTGGGATGCATTCACAGAATTACTACTGCCAAATCACGAGAATTAATTGTTCCTTTATACTCCCCATTAGTCAGACTTCACCTGGAACACTGTGTTCAGTTCTGGAAAGCAAGATTTATGAAAGATCCTGGTGAATTAGAAAGGGTCCAGCAGAGAGCAACAAAAATGATCCAGGGTTTGGAAACACTGTCCTGTGAGGAGAGACTGAGAAAACTGGACATGTTCAGCCTTGGGAAGAGAGGACTGAGGGGAGGACATGATCGCCCTCTTTAAGTACCGCAAAGGGTGTCACAAAGAGGAAGGTCAAGATCTCTTCTTGCTAATACCAGAGTGTAGGGAACAGATTAATCAGTTCAAGTTGCAATAACCCAGATTCTGGCTGGACATCAGGAAGGACTTCCTCACTGTCAGGGAAATGCTAAACCAGATGCCTAGAGAGGTGGTGAACTCTCCCACATTAGAGACATTCAAGAAGAAACTGTACAGCCATCTGAGTGGGATGGTATAACTGTTCCTGCAACAGCAGGGGGTTGGACTCAATGGGCTTCTTGGCCCCTTCCAACTCTACAATGAAGATGCATTGGGGAAAACCTTCTGAGGACATTCTGCTTGGAGCTGTTGCTCCATCCACAGAGGATGCCTTCTCACCTTCCTGGGCAGAGAAGGTCTCTTCTGGGCAGGGGGTGCAGGTGTAGCAGCAGTTGGGCTCTCCTTCCTGAAGTACCTTAATGGATCCTGGGCGACAGCTTTCCACGCACCTGGAGTGGGGCAGGGGCTGAGCCAGAAGAGACGAGAATGTGAAACCTCCTCTTTTGACAAATTTAGCAATGGGATTTGGATAGCTGGAAAGGAATCTGGGATCTCCAGTTGCAGCTTTTTCAGGGCCTTTTCCCCGTGCAGACCTGTCCCAAGGTGTGAGACAGGGTCTACAAGGAATGACGTCTTGTGGGGATCTGTGACCTTTATGGCCCTACCTTAGAAAGTGGATCATAGTTTCTCTGGAGCAGCAACAGCTTTCTGGGGCCTCCCCTTTCCCCATCTCAGTCCTTCCCTCTACACAGCCCCTGCACGAATGGAGGCTGCAGAGTACCCATCCTTGCCCTGGGGGAGTCCTGATGGGCAGGCTGAGAGAGAGCTCAGTCTGGCCTGATGCTCACGAGCTTCTCAGCACTATGACAAGAAACACGCGGTTCCCCCACCTTGTTGATCTGTTTGGGCCACTCAGTGGCATCCTTATCGAAGGTGACTGTGATGTTTCCTGATCCCCTTCTTTCCAAGCTCCCAATTTTCTTTCTGAGGACAGATTTATTGGGAAATGCCAACCAGTGCACCGTGTCCAAATCAGCAACCAGCTCCCCAGTATTGTCCCAATATGCCCCATCAATGAGGGAAGCATTATAAAACTGGGGGTCTCTCAGGAAATGTTGGAGCTAGAAGGGCAGAAGAAGCACCTCCCATTAGTACACAGCAAACCATGTCCAGCTCTTGGCTCACAATTGACTCTCCCTAAGTCCTGACTGTGTCAGAGTCACAAGGCTGCCTGGTCTCCACCTTCACAGGGCCATCACCAGGTCAATAAGTTGAGTCAAAGGGGAAAGCACTCCCAGGTCACTAACCGGGTCTGTTCCAGCTGGCCCAGTGCAGGTCAGCCACCAAGAGGCTCCCTCATCCTTGATTACTGCACAACCTCCCCCCTCCCCACTCCTTAGCCCTGGAGTGGGCAGTCGGAAGACATGGGGCTGAGCCTGCAACCAGGGGAAGGTGGAAGAAGCAGATGAGGACTTTTTTACTCTTTTTTCTCCTGTGTTTGCACATCAATTTGTGCAGATGAACAGATTTGAAAGTGCAGAAATGTGCATCAGCATGCAAATTGGGGCAAAGGTCCCCTGAGTGAAAAGCATACTGTAAAGTTGCCAAATTGCCATAATTTAGGAAAAATCGGTCTGCTGCAGGATCTGCATGCTAACACAGAGAAAATCCACACTTGTTTGACACAGAGAATCACAGAAGGGGTGAGGTGGAAGGGGCCTGAGGGCCACCGGGTCCGTCCTTGCTCAGGGCATGACTCCAAGTCACATGCCCCTAACAGAGTGCTGACCAACTGCCTCTTGAAGGCCTCCAGGGTGGGAGAGTTCACTGCCACGAATGAGCAGTGGCTCCATGGTCCAACTGCTCTAACAGGCAGGAATGTTTTTAGTTCTGCTATGAGTATCTGGGATCTGACAAATTGATCCTATGATTCCGTGTCCTGCAGTCTGTGATGCCTGAACAGAGATGCTGCCCTTACCTGTGTGAAAGCCTTGGAGATCTGCTCCAGGTCTCTCTAGTTTTCCCATTCCCTAGCAGGATGAGGAAGAGCCCCCATCTGAAACAGGGAGAGCTGTTGTGTGGCCATGTGCATAATACAGGCTTGAAGAGGTCTCTGTTCTCTCCTACAAAGGCAGTTTCCACACTTCCCAGAAGCCACAGTGCCAGAAACAGACAGGTCTTTGCCTGCTGCTGCTCTGCTCCTTTCTCAGAAACCCTCACTGGGGAAAGTGTTGCGGGACAGAAGAATGGGGTGCCAGGATCAGCAGGGAAATTTGCAAGACAAAGGGAGTACCTGCCAGGGCTGCAGTCTCCATGTGCCTGGTCTGTCTCCACCCTCCTGTATCCTACTCCTCTTGGATGTGGACGAATGTGCAGCAGCCAGGGCATGGGCCACAGCCAAGATGCCACTGTAAATGAAGTGGCTGTCCAGAGACAGGATCCTCTCCATCTGCTCTTGTGAACAGATCCCCTAATCCCCGTTTTCCATGCATCTTGTCCGGCCTTTCTCAGATGAGGCCTCCTTTGAAGAAGAGCACTGAAATGCTTTCCCCATGAACTCTCTTAGTGAGAAAAGCTGCTGGGAGAAGTCATCCAGAGCTCTCTGTTCATTTTTCTGGATAAGGAAGGAAAATATGTCATGGATTTTCTCCGATGCTCTGTAAGTCACCAGTTCCAAAGAGATGTTCCACACAGAGGTGCTGATCCACACATTCCCTGTCTTGCGTTCTTTAATGTAATCACTAAAAAATTGTATCTTACAGATTCCCTCCATGAAGGAACTCATCTCCCCACAATAAACAAAAACGTTGGCTTTTCCTGAGGAGTGAATCCAGGCCTGCTGGAGCTTATTGTTGCTTGTATTCCAGCCTGAGATGTGTTGTGTGAAAACCACACACACTCCACTCCTGGTGAACTCTGAGGTCAAAGCCCTCATGCACCTCCCTCAACTGTCTGTGTCCGTAGCAGCCAGGCCCACCAGTGTCCACCGGAAATACAGGAGCAGCTGGGTGTACTGGGTGGGCTCCTTGGGGACCAGTGGGTAGGAAAAGGGGAGCTCGATCTTATCACTCAGGGCATGAGAATCAAATGAATGGGTGACCTGGTGGGGAAAGAAGACAGCAGAGCTGTATTTTACCTCTGAGCAGAGCTGACATGTTGCTCATCCCCATTTTAGGGCCATCCAGATTAGGGACCATTTTGCTCCTTGTGGTGGTGAGTATGTCCATGAGCAGTGTGCTGAAGCCTTCTCCTTGGAAAGCCACTTCTGCGGTGAGATGACCACACAATCCTCACTAGGCACCCCTCCCTTTTTCCCTTGGAATGCAGTGAAGAAAAGGATCTCCAGTGTTGCAGCCCAAATGACACTTGCACAGTAGTAACTCCTGCAGAGCTGCCTACAGCTCGGCACCAGGTGAGTTCATGGCAGAGAGAAGAAGGCATTTCCAGCCTCTCCCAGATGACTTCAGTCCCTCACAGTGAAGTCTCTGAACTCAGTGTGGAGGCTTCGGGATGCTTCCTCAGCTCCCCGAGACCCAGCAAAGTGCTGTGGGATGCAGCCCAGTAATGCCCATCCTTCTCCATCCTCATCTGCGGTATTTTACAGATGGCCAGCATGGCTGCTATCTGGGTGGAGATGTCTGAGTCGGCTCCCTCAAATACAACCATTGGGAGAGTCTGCCTCCCACAGCTGAAGTTGGGCACCTTCCCCTGCCCAGGAGAGAGCAGGTCCAGCAAGGCATCCGAAGTCATCTTTGCATCAAAAAAGTTTTCAAGAATGCTGTACCCCAGGGAGAGGTTGGGGAGGAACCCAGGGTTTTGGTTGACCTCCTAACTTATCCTAACTGCAAACAGGTAGGATAAGATCTTCCAATAGTTTACATCAAATTCCCTGCAGCTATATAACTTAGTATATTCTGATCAGAGACTGTTTAGATTAGAATAAAGGTGAGGAAGAGAAAGGTCATAAAACTATTACTGAAAGGGGGTTTCAAGGAAGCCCATCCATACGCAGAACCCACAAGCAGAACATGCATGAAACTGCCACTCCTGCCCCAATTCCTCGTCATTGACTGATGCAGGCACACTGCTGCTGCCACTGGAGTCTTTTCCTGAGGAAGGAGCCAGGCAGCCAGACACTTCCTGCCTGGTGATACACGATTCACCTTCCCATGTGGACTCTTGCCAGTGGCAGCACGTGGCACAGCAAACTTCATGGAAAATTGTGACTGCAATGGGCGCCAGACATCCACCCAGACATCCAGAAGGATCTCCTGACTTTCAGAGAGAAGTGGACAGGTCAAGAGAAAAGGAATAAGAAGAAAGTAAACACAAGGTTGGTTTGTTGCCACTTCCTGGCTTACCAGGAATGCAGCTCTCTGGGGGGTGGATTCTGAAAAAATTCCAAATCCTGAAAGAGCAGATTTTGTGCATATATGATCCCACCAATAAGTGGCACACCTGGGCTGTCATAGCTGGATGGGACTGTTGGAACCCTGGCCAAGGTGAGGGGGCACTTGGCCACCTGCCTCCCACAGGTTTCCTGTGGCTGCAGCAGCAGCAGGAGCAGCAACGGCAGGGTCATGCTGGTTGCTTGGCTCAGCACTAGTCCTCTCCTCTGCAAAGCAGAAGACTCTGTGGAAGTGTCCAAGCCCCCTGCAAGGGTCCCTTTCCCTGCCTGTCCCAGTAGAGAAGGAGCCTGGTCAGGTCGAGCATCAATTATGAAGAGGACTAGAGAAGGAAGCCCCACCGTCACAGCCTCTACTAATCAGCCTGAATCCCGAGCTGCATGAGGGCTTTTACGCACTCGCTCCTCATGCACATGTGCAGGACAACATCCAGCCCTGCTGCTCCAAAATCCTTTGTTTGTGTCTAAGGCTCCCTGAGGATATGCTTTTGCCCTGGCCACAGGAGGAAGAGCAATCACCAGTGGTGTGATACTTGCTGGGGGAAAGCAGCTTGCCTCGCAAACTCCCCAGCTCCCTTGGCACCTTTGTGCACAGCCAGAGAAACTCACCAAGACACTTTCCCTTGGGCGGCTCCCATCAGTGCAGAGAATTGATTAGATGTTTGTGGGAAAGCACATTCACAAGTGGAAACTGAGCATCCCTTTCAAGAGATGAGTCTTCCTGGGGTTGAGGGGCAGGACAGCTGAGGGTTCAGGGGACTGGTCCCATGGGGATGGACCTTGAATGTGCAAGGTAATGCACCCTCCAAATGCTTTGGCCTGCAAGTCCCATCATGCCTAGCCCTCATGGCTGTTGGTCCATTCAACAGACCTGCAGAGCATCAGACTCCTCAGAGGATCCCTTGTTGCTGATCTTCCCCCCAGAGCTGCTGCGACTGCCTCAGGGGGAGGAGGGTTTGTTTTCTCCAAAACAGGTCCGGGCAACTTCTGGGTGGTGGTTGTGGTCGATCCACTCTTTCAGTTGTCATTTTCATCACATCACAAAGATTCAAGCATTGCCAGTGAGTGTGTCCCTGCCTTGTTTCCTGCTTAGTCACCTCTAGATGGCAACATGGAATGGGGAAATAGCAAAAAGTGGACATCGTGGGTTGTTTGCTTATGGAATTAAATGCCACATTTCCCCAGCTGTAAAAGGGGTCAATGAACGTCCTGATGTGTAAAACGCCACTTTTTTGCGCAAAGACCTATTCATGGAATGGGAAAGGGAGGCATGTGCTGTATTTCTTGTGGGGCTTTCAGATTTTCCAGTTGAGCATGAGCTCCTTGAGATGTTTTGTGGCAGGCAAGTCTTGGAGCTGCAACTTGCCTCAGATCAGTTCCTTTCCACTCTGCTTCTTTTCCAGTTCCATCATCATCCTTGCTGGGAATGCTGGGAGTGGTAGTCTGGCACACAAGAAGGGCTTCAGTGTTCCAGCAGACCCTCTTCTGTGTGGTCACTTCCATGTCTGGGGTTGGCGTC
This sequence comes from Varanus salvator macromaculatus, assembly GCA_023646645.1. Classification (NCBI taxonomy): domain Eukaryota; kingdom Metazoa; phylum Chordata; class Lepidosauria; order Squamata; family Varanidae; genus Varanus; species Varanus salvator. The sequence continues at coordinate 4,097,237 of JAIXND010000721.1, read as the reverse complement.
AAACACTGGTGACCTGGAAGAGCCCTCTGAGCACCGAAACACCCAAACCGGTGGCTAGTTGAGGGCAAGTCACACTTCCAGGGAGAGGAAGACTCAGGCAAGATCCACACAAGTGGAGTGGAGTGGCGCCCCTTGCTGAGATACCTGGAAAGAGCCACTTAAGGCAACCATACTCCTTCCTGGGCCAGAGAAAGCCTCCTCAGTCAGCTGCACCAGCAGCAAGAGCAGCTTCCTTGGAAGAATCCAGGCCTGCCCCATGGCTTCTAGTGCCCCACAAGCAGAGGAGGAGAAAAGTGCCTTCATCCCCAGAAGGGAAACTATGGGGTCTGGGAACAGGAGAGGGGAGTATCATGGTCTGAGAGAGGATGCACAAGAGCACTAGTGAGATTCTCATATTATTCCCCATTTGTCTTTTAGGTAAAAAGCCATTTTGGTCTGGATGTATAAATCTGTTAGGTACTTCTTTAGTCTTTCAGCCATTACAGAGGCAAAATTTTTGTAATCCACATTTAATAGTGATATAGGTCTACAGTTCTGGATCTGTGTCATGTCCATTTCTTCTTTCGGTATTAGTGTAATATTTGCCTCTGTCCAAGTATTTGCTATTTTAGCATCTAGCAATGCTGCGTTACATACCGTATGTTTCACTCTATAAGACATGGCTGACCATAAAATGCACCTAGTTATTAGAGGAAAACAAGAAAAAAAATATTCTGAATCAAATGGGCACATAATCACAGGCACATTCCCCATCACTTCCCCATGGGCTGCACATCTGACAGACTTACTGCATACACATATTCGCTCTAGAAGATGCACAGTCATTTCCCATTACTTTTGAGGGGGAAAAAGTGCGTCTTATAGAGCAAAAAATACGGTATGTCCTTAAGAGTCATAGACAGGATTCCTTCAAAAGTTTAATGGAACTCTGCTGGTAACCCATCCGGGCCAGGGTTTTTGTCATTCTTTTGTCTCTTAATTGCCTCAGTTATTTCTATCATTGTTACTTCTTCGTGTAACACTTTTCAGTATTTCTCTGGTAGCTTTGGAAGATTTCCCTTTCGTATATAATTATTCACTTTCTCAGTTGAGATCTCCTTATTCTGATACAGCTTTGCAAAGAAATCTGTTATTTTCTAAATGTTTGTGCTTTGTACTTGTAGTCATCCTTCTCCATCCTTCAGTGTATATATTAGTCTCTTCTCTCTTGCCTTTCTTACTTTATAAGCTAACCATCTCCCTGACTTATTAGCATTTTCAAAAAAAAATTGCTTAGTTTCATTTGCTTGGTAACTTCATTTGTATCTAAGAGGTTCAGTTTGTGTTTTAAAATATCCATTAGTGTCTTAAGGTCTTTTTTAGATTGATCTTCCTGCAGCTCCAGTTAAGCTTCATCAATTCCTCTACTAATTTAGATTGTTCCTGCTTTCTCATTTTATTTATTTTTGCTGAGTATGTTATTATCAGCCCTCTAACATCAGCTTTAGCTATACCCCAAACATTTTGCAGAGAGGTTTCTTCAGTTTTATTGATTTAAAAAAATATTTCCATTTCCTTATTTATCTCTTCTTTGAATTTTTTATCCTTTAATAAGGCTTTGTTTAAGACCCATCTGGGCATTTTTTCTGTCCCTTTCAATGTCATAGTTACAGGATTGTGAGCTGACCAGACATTTGTCTCTATTTCAGCTTCAAACAGGTCTGGTACTAAATCTGAGGTTATCCAAATCATATCAGTTCTGGACCATGACCTATTTCTATTTGAACAGAATGTTTATTTAGCAGAGGTTGGGTTTTTATGTCTCCAAACTTCTGTCAGTCTAAATTCTTCAATTATGTTAAAGCAAGACTTGGGAAGTATCCTCTTGCTTTTCTTCTCCTTAGTCTCACTCTTATGGTCCATTTTCTTGTCCACAATTGCGTTAAAATCTCCCATTAAGCACAAAGTCTTTAATCCAATTGTGAGAGTAAAGTATGTAGTTTTTGGTAGACCATTTCCTGATGATCATTTGGGGCGTAAATTGCCACCAAAAGCACCTTTTTAAATTTCATTGTAACTTCAACCATCAGAATCCTACCATCTTTGTCAGCCAATATATATTTGGTGTCTAATTTTTCCTTGATGTATAATGCTAAACCTCTTTTCTTTGACAAGCAGAGAATATGAATAGCTTTCCAAGCTTTGGACATTCCAAGAGTTTACTGTGTTGTTTCTTGATGTGTGTTTCTTGTAGACAAATTATATCTAGCTTCAGTTTTTGGAGTTGAGAGAAGGTACTTCTCCTCTTAGAAGGTCCATTTAGTTCATTTACATTTAGAGGGAACAATTCAATTCTTCCTTCCATTTTAAGAGCCATATTTAAGAAGTATACATTTATCTTCTTGTGCTTAGCCTTTACAGTTCTACCTTTTCTCTTTTCTTTTGGTTCTGACATTTGTTTGTCTTGTTGTAAGTCTGTACTCACTATTTCTCCTTCTTCAGAGTGATATGTTGTTACTTCCATTGCTTCAGCATCTTTCCCTGCTTCTTTTTGTACATCGGATTCTTCATCTTCAAATGAGCTTCTGAATTTTTCATAAAACTCTTGTGCTTTATAAATTGAATCCAACTTATATCTTGTAGAGTTCCAGGTAAAGAATATTCCTTCTGGTGTTAACCACCTAAGCATAATCTTCATGGTCAGCTTCGTAGTAAGAAATAAATGTTTCTTTCCTTCTCTGGCCAATGTGTCCAGTTCCCTGGAGAAAGAGCAGCATGGAACCAGGCTGAGCCCTGTAATAACACAACTCTGCCCATCCTCACCTGTGGGATTTTGTAAAGCCCCATCATGCCTGAAATCTGTGTGGAGATGTCGGAGTCAGCTCCCTCGAGTACAGCCAGAGGGAAACTCTGCCTTCCACAGCTGTAGTTGGGCACATATGCCTGCCCCGGAGAAAGCAGGTCCAGCAGAGCATCCGAGGTCACCCTTGCATCAAAAAAGTTGTCATGAATGCTGTAGCCCAGGAAGAGGTTGGCCAGGAGCCTGGGGTTCCGGTTGACCTCTTGAACAGCAAACAGGTAGGACAGGATATTCCAGTATCTACGCTGGAAATCCCTGCAGTGATAAAGCATGCAAGTAATATATTGAGACTATTCAGACCAGAAAACATGTGATGGAGGGAATGGTCAGAATTGTAGTACTCCATATGAGATGCAGAGAGGAAGCAGGGAGATGTTTCCTCCCTTTCAGAAACCTAGAACTGGAAGGGCCTTTCAAGGAGCCCATCCGTGGGAGACTCAGGTCAGTAGACACCTGGCTGCACACCAAGAACTCCCAAGCAAGACCCACGTTTTCCTGCACCTCCTGCCCCAATTCCTGGTGATGGACAGATTCAGGCACAGTGCTACTTGTAGAGGAGGCTCATCCTGAGGATGGTGCCATGCCAGGCAGAAATTTCCTACCTTGATCCTGGTACTTACGAGGAATGCAATGGATTCCTGTGTGTGCCCACATGGCAGGAAGAAAGGACAGTTTGGTCACACATGACTCTGTTTCCAAGGCAGACTCTCACCACCTGCAGCACATGGTGTGGCAACATTGGTGACTATTTGTGCAGGATGGGCACTAGGGGTCCATCCAGATGTCCTCCAAGCTCCCCAGGCATTCAGGGATAAATGGACAGTTGAGGAGAAATGAAATAGACCGAAAGAAAAGAAGAAGGCTTTCTTTCCCACTTCAAGGCTCACCAGGGAGGAATTTTGCTGCTGGGAGGTTTGTTGAAAAGTACCCCCTCCCGATAGTCCACTTTTCGTGCAGAGATGACCCCTCCAATTAGGGCATCTCCTGGCCTGTGATAACTGGAAGGGTCTGCTATGGCACCACCCCAGGTCAGGGGGCACTTGGCTGCCAGGCTCCCACAGGTTTCCTGGAGCTGCAGCACCATCAGGAGCAGCAAGGACGACAACTGCAGGGACATTCTGGCTGCATGGCTCAGCACCGCTCCTCCCCTTCGCAAGGCAGAATTGCCTGTGGAAGCGGCAAAGCCCCCTGCAAGGATGAGGCTGCTTGGCTGCTCCAGGGGAGAAGAAGCCCAGCTTGGACAAGCAGCCCTTACGAAGGGGGCAGGGAAGGAAGCTGCCCAGCATGGCAGAGGAGCCCCAAGCTGCAGCTGGGCTTTTACTTTGTTGCCCTTCGGACTCATGAAACACTTGTTTGTGCCAAAGGCCCCCTGGGAAAACCGCCTGAGGCCAAGCAACAGGAGGAAGAGCAGGTCCCTGGGGTTGTGATAATTTCCTGGAAAAACCACTTCACCTCTGAAATACCCAGACTCCCTGGTCTGCTGCATCCACAGCCCTAGAAACACACCAGTGCTAATTCCCTCATGAGGCTCCCATCTGTCAGGGAGGGTTGATGAAGATTTCTGGGAAGGCCTGTTCACAAGAAGGGGCCTGTGACACAATTCCAGAGAAGCATCTTCCGGGGTTGAGGGGTCGGGGGAGCCAAGGGTTCAGGGGACTGGTCCCATGGGGATGGTCCCTGGATGTGCAACATAGAACACTGATCAAATGCATTGGCCTGCAAGTCCCATCATGCCCAGCCTGTGTGGCTGCTGGTCCCTGCAACAAACCTGCAGAGCACCAAACTGACTCAGGGGGCCTTGGAGGCTGTCCTGGCCCCTACCCAATGATCCTTCCTGCAGAAATCCTGCAGCTTCCTTGGAGAGGACGTTGTTTTCCCCTAATCCGGAGTGGGCAACTTCTGGGGGCTGGGGGTTGGCTAATCCACTGTGCCCATTTTCATTTTCATCATACCACGGAATCCAGGCATTGCCCACGTGCATTTCCCCGCCTGATTTCCTGCTTGGTAACCTCTAGATGGCACTGTGGAGGGGTGGAATAGTAAAAACTCACAAGCCAGAAGGCTTTTGGCAAAGTCCCTCACAAAAGGCTGCTGAGCAAACGTAGTAGTCATGGGGGACTTCTTTCAAACTAAGAAGAATGATGGTGGGAATAAATTACAACTTCTCCCAATAGAGTGGGGTCCCCAGTGAGGAACTTCATGTTTATGCATTGGGACCACTGCTGTTTAACCTATTAAAAAAAGACCAGAAATTTGCAGTAAGAAGTGAAGAGGCCCTGCTTCTGATGAAAATAAACTTTTGGGACTGTTAAAAAAAGAGGAAGTGTGAGGAACTCCAAAGGAATTTCTCCAAGCTGTTAAGATGGGCCTCAAAATTCACTCTAAGCCTAAGCCTAAGGTTGATGTAGACTGAGATGGGAGTGACTGAGCAAGGAAGGGCCCTCAGGGTAGTGGAGGACAACTGGGTGAAGTGTTGGCCCCGTGCGAAGCTGCAGCGAAGGAGGCAGACTGCATGCTCGGCAGGCCCAGGAGCAGAAGAGAAAATCGAGCTGCCAAACCCTTACTTCCCGTACAGAAATAGGTGGGGCAGCTGCACTTTGAGTACTGAGTTAAGTTCTGGCAGCCTCACCTGAAAGAGGACATCACTGAGTGGGATTTATTTATTTAAATTTTTAAATAAATAAATAAATAAATAAATAAGGAAGAAGAACGGCAACAAAAATGATCCATGGACTGCAGCGCTCCCCTGTGAGGAGCGGCTATGGCAAATGGGACTGTTCAGCTTCAAAGCAAAGCTATAGGTTTTAAAGTTCAGCATTTGGTGGAGAAAGTAGGGAATTTTTCTCCCACTCGCATCACACTGGAACCCGGGGTCATCCCATGACACTCATGCCTGGGAGATTTGTGGCAGGTAAAGGAAGCCTTTCTCCACAAAGTGTGTAGTTCAACTATGGAATTTGCTCACAGTCTGGTTGCCCTTAGGTGGGTGTTGGAGAGATGCATGAGGGAGGAGGCTCTCAGGGCTACTAGCCTTGTTGGTGTTGTGAATGTCCAAATAAATCCTCCAATACAATGATAGTCTTTTGTGCATCCTTCTTTTTTCATTTTTTGGGGTGGGGAGGGAGCTCTGTAGCACCAGCTGCACCAGCAGAGGTTGGGGGAATGCAGAAAGGGTGGCCCAGAGACTTGTGAAGGCAAGATAGGAGCTTGGGCACAGGATGAGGGGGTGGGCAGGAGGAGTGGAGAGGAAGGGGCGGGGCTAGTGAGGCCAGAGGTCCAGGAGGAAGCAAAGGGGTGGGGCCAGCAGCCTCTGAGGCTTATAAAGCTGCACTCAGCTGTTGGAGGCACCAATGGATGATGTGACAATGATGTCATCCATGGCTGAGTTCCTTGGTTGTGGCCTGGGTTGCCCAGGATTCCCTTCCCAAGGGAATTTGTCCTCACCAAGGCAGCGTGGTTCTCAGCCCCAGGTGAGGGTAGCAAACTTCAGGCAAGACAAGGGTGCAGAGGGTAGAAAGAAACAGGGCTCTCTGGGGGTCACCTGAGCCAGGTCAGAGACAGCCATGGTGGGAGCAGCAGCTCTGATGGTTGTCAGCAGTTCCTGTGCAATGCTCATGTTCCTCCCACAGGAGGAGCCAGGGTGCACTTGCACTAAGTGCAAGCTAGTGTCCCTCTTTGGGTCTGGGAGACACCATCACTTCCCTCCAGGAGATAAGGGAGTGGGAACAGTTCCTGGACTTGACCTGGAGGTCCAGGCTCTCCAGCATGTCCGTACATGGTCTGCATCATGTGTCAATTTGCTTGCCAGATGTGCTACTCAGGTGCTCCAGCATGCAACAAACAGGCGAGGGGACTCGGGCAATGGCCCCCAGACAGGACAAGCCCTGCAGGATCTCAGGTCTGGTTCCCCCCACATGTTTTGCTTGTGCTGATCAGCAGCTTCACAGACAGTAGCACACTTTCCAGCAGGCTAGTGGGGGAGAGGTCAGGATTAATTAGGGGCAGACTTGATGACCTTTATGTCCCCATTGCCCTCCCAAAGAGAAACATCCTGCAACCATCTTCCAGCCCAAGAGGAGGAGTGTGGGGCAAGGGCAGCATTTGCCACTTCAGCAAGTCCAGGGAAGGACTAATTTGCCACCCGGCTTTCCCAAGACAGGCAGGCCTTGCAGCTCAGGGATGGGGCCACCAGATGCCCCCATGGGTGATGCAGGCAGGTGGAGAAGTTGGCAGGATGGAGCGGGGCCAGTGGAAAGAAAGAGCCAGGATCTGTCTGCACCTGATTCCCAGAAGGGCCTGGCAGGACCAGAGCTGATGGAAGCATCAGGAATGGGTGTCTGGCAGGACTTTCTTTGTAGCCTTCCAAGCAGGACAATCATATGAAAGAGCTTTGAGTTGCCTGAAGTAGTTCCAGGGAAATTCTTCCTGAAACCTGGGCAGGGGAGACATCCCCTTCCCAGGCACACCTCGGGCTTCCAAGTGCCCTGGACACTTGCACTGGTCCTAATCCAGCAAGCTCCCACAGATCTCACAGCATCCTGCAATCACTTGCCAGAGGATCAGGCTGACTTCTTAGTTGGGACACTCAGGCAGTGGCTTTGTTTTTCAGATCTGGAGGACGGAGTGGCCACCCTTTCTGAGCAAACTGCTCAGGGCCGCTCGTGGCAGCCATGCTCCTTCCAGCGCCAGACAAGGCCACCCAGACAGTGCCACACAGCATGCCCTGGCCTCCTCAGGTGTTCCACAATGAAATCCCCTTTCTCTTTCATGCAGCTCTCCATGATTTTTTTTTTTTTTTTTGTGGAAATTGTCCTCCGTGAAACAGAATTTGCTTTTATTGGAAACTGTCCCTCCAACACAGACACAGAAAGGGATTCTTTGCCTTTAAGAGGTGTGTGATATGCATGGCAGCCATGCAGGGCATGGGGGGGGGCACTCCCTGATGATTCAGACAGGCCCCCTCCCATGCCTGGGGATGCTCATCCTCCTGGGTGACTTGCTGCGCTGCAGATTGGACTCAATGAGGAACACCTGTGAGAAGGTGTAGAAAGGGCAGCGCAGGAAAGGAGGACAGAAGGGAACCAGGAGAAGGCTTGGGAGGTGAGTGAGCAAGACACGAGGGAAGGACATGGAGAAGAGCAGGAAGAGAAGCATTGGAGAGGCAGGCCAGCTTTGCAGTCTCTCACCATGGAAGGAGAGGAGGTGAAGGCCGGGATTAGTTGGAGGTCCCAAGTCTGGGGAAGGGGCCAGGACTCCAGGCTGTAGGAGCAGGTGCTGTTCTCGCAGGAAGGCACCTGCCAGGTCGGGACAGCTCTTCACCCAGCAGGATTTCTTAAGGAAGTCCCAGAGATCCTACAGAGTCATGTGGAGAGTTTGCCAGTATTCCTGGCACAAGAGAGAAAGGAACGGTGGGCAAGGAAGGGAGACAGGCACTCAACCCCTCTGTTCTATTTGGAGAGGGGCTGTACAACAATGGTAGAGGCCCCGTTGGATGTGCTAATGTCCTGCGTTTCATCCATGGCAGACTTTCCTGCCAGCTGGGAAAGGCAGCCCTTGATAAGCAGAGTTGCCCAGGACTCAGTTCTGGGAACAATTTTTTTTATCAATCACATGGTGGAGGGACAACCTGCTTGCTGGGTAAACTCTGCACAAAGCCAAAGTGGAGGCAGTGGCTACAACTGGGGAGCAGACAGTCCAGGTGCAAAAGGAACTGGACAACCTGGGGAAGTGGGCAGGGTACAACAGGATGGTGTTCAATAGAGATCAGTTCAAAGTCCTCCACTTGTGAATCAGGAAAAAGTGCAATAGTTACAGGATTAAGCACAAGTGGCGGGAGAGTGGCACTTGTGCAAGAGACCTTGTGCTATATACTGCCAGAAGCATGGCTTCCAGATCAAGAGAGCTGTTGGTGGCACTGTGTAAGACTCTGGTGCCTCCATAGCTATAGCACTGTGTGCAATTCTGGGTTCCACATTATGAAAAATAAATAGCACATTTGGAATGAGATCAGAACAGCGTCAAAAGGATGGTAAGTGGTCTGCAGGGGATGCCATTGCAGCTGAGACTGAGGACGATTGCCCCTTTCAGCCTGGAGAAGGAGACACTCCAAGGGCATATTCCAGCAACATATAGGGATGCGAAGGGATATCACACAGTAGAGGGTCATGACCTGTTCAACACTGTGGTAGAGAAAAGTTTGGAGTCCAATGGGGCGAAGCGCAAGGAACCAGTTATCAAGTTGGATGTCAAGAAGTGCTTCCACATGGCCAGGGCCTGGAGGACACAGAATTGTATTCCTTGGGAAGTGGTGTGGGCCCCATCACCGAGGGTGTGGAAGCAATGACTGAACAAGCACATGTTACGGAATACATCACCAGGACACAGGAGGATAATGTAGCACTTGGGGAAGAAGACGCAGCCCAGCAGCCCAGCACCAGAGGCTAAGATGGAGAAGACCTGCATGGCCACCATGGATTTGCCCCTGGTGCTCAGGTAGGTGGGCACGAAGGACACCCAGACACTGAAGGCCAGCATGCTGAAGGTGATCAGCTTCACCTCATTGAAGGCCCTGGGCAGCTTCCTGGCCAGGAAGGCCACCGTGAAACAGATGGCAGCCAGGAACCCCATGTAGCCGAGGGCAGTGTAGGACGGCCTCAGAGCCTTCGTTGAACTGCAGGATGATCTGTCCTGCTTGGAAGTGCTTGTCTGAGTCAGGGAAGGGTGCAGAGGTGGCCAGCCAGATGGTGAAGATGACTACCTGGATCCTGGAAGACAAAATGACAATAGAGCTGGCCAAGCTCTTCCCCAGCCATCCTCTCACCCTGTTGCCTGACTTGGTGGCCAGGAAGGCCAGCACCACAGTGATAGTTTTGGGCAAGAGAGGAGATGGCCACTGAGAAGATGATGCTGAAGGCTGTTTGTTGGAGGAGGCAGGTCACTTCCCTTGGTTGACCAATGAAGAGAAAGAAGGATACGAAGCACAACAGGAGGGAAATGAGGAGAATGTTGGAGAAGTAACGGTTGTTGGCTTTGACAATTGCGGTTTCCAGGAACTTAATGAAGATTTGAAGCACGAATCCTGTGGATAGGAACAAGGATAGGGAAAAGCAAGACAGGGTGATTCCTAGAGGTTCTTAATAGGTGAGGAAGGCGATGCCAACTGAAGGCCAGACTGGGGAAAATCTCCTGGGATAGGTTACTGGAAGTTAAGCGAGTTGAGGAGGGGTGGATGGCACTCAAAAGGGAGGCTTTGGAGGCCAAGCCTTGATGATACCTCTAGTCAGTAACATGGGGAGGCGGAGGAGAGTGCCGCCATGGATGCGAAAGGAGGTGATAAGAGGCATTAGACGAAGGAGGATCCTCCATAGGAAATGGGTACTGGGGGAAATATACCAAAGGATATACTGGGAGGAAGAGACCCGTTGCAAAAGGATTCTTCACAAGGCTAAGGCTGATTATGAGCTGAGACTTGCCAAGAATATCAAGAGAAACAAAAAGGGCTTCTTTCAGTATGTAAATAGGAAAAGGAAGGGGAGGCAAGTGGTGGGACCACTAAATACGGAGGAAGGAGATCCAGTGACTGATATGAGGGAACAGGCACAGATGCTAAATGGCTATTTTGCCTCTATGTTCTCCTCAAAGCAGGATGGGGGATATCCACATAGGAGATTAGATGAGGCTGGTGACTTAGGGACACAGATTTGGAATCACCCCCCTTGAAGTCGATGGGCTCCTCAGGGCATTGGAATTTACAAAGGCGCCAGGCCCTGACGGGTTACACCTGAGAGTACTTGGAGAGTTGGCAGGAGTTCCCTTACGCCCACTGGACTCCATTTTGAGACCTCGTGGAGAACAGGTGAAGTTCTGGAGGACTGGAGGGTGGCATCAGCGGTCCCAATTTTCAAAAAGGGTAGTAGAAAGGACATGGGGAATTATACACCGGTTAGCCTTGCGTCCATTGTAGGAAAAACAATGGAAAGGCTCATAATAGAGAGAGATCTAGTGATGCTAGATAGTGAAGGGAGGCTGACAGCCACACAACACGGCTTCTACAAAAACAGGTCCTGCCAGAGAAACCTTGTGGAATTCTATGACAAGGTTTCAAGATGGCTAGATGGAGGGATGCAGTGGATGTGGTTTACCTGGATTTCAGCAAGGCCTTTGACAAAGTGCCCCATGATATGCTGGTGGAGAAACTGAGGAGTTTTGGGATACACCAAAGCACAGTCCTGTGGATTAGGGCATGGTTGACTGACTGAAAGCAGAAGGTAACCATTAGCGGGGAATCATCGGGATGGCGGCAAGTGACAAGCGGGGTCCCCCAGGGCTCTGTCCTGGGGCCGATACTGTTCAATCTTTTCATTAACGACATGGAAGAAAGGGTGAACAGTCTGCTGATCAAATTCACAGATGACACTAAAACTGGAGCTGTGGCCACAACTGAGGAGCAGGTACTCCAGATCCAAAAGGATCTGGACAGACTATGGAAGCGGGCAGGAGACAACAGGATGGCGTTCAATGTCGATAAGTACAAGGTCTTGCACTTGGGGCATAGGAATAGCTGTCATAAGTACAGGTTAGGTGACAAGTGGCCGGAGAGCAGCACTTGTGAAAGGGACCTCGGGGTACTGGTTGACTGCAGGCTGAACATGAGTCAGCAGTGTGATGTGGTGGTCAAGAGGGCGAATGCCACCCTTGGTTGTATAGCCAGAAGTGTGGCTTCTAGATCAAGAGAGGTAGTACTACCACCCTACCCGACTCTGGTGTGCCCGCAAGTGGAGTATTGTGTTCAGTTTTGGGCCACTCATTACAGAAAGGATATAGCCAGGTTAGAGTCAGTGCAGCATAGGGCCACAAGGTTGGTGGCTGGTTTGCAATGGATGCCGTATGAGGCAAGACTGAGGGAACTGGGTCTCTTCAGCCTGGGGAAGAAGAGACTCAGAGGGGATATGTTGGCGACATACAGCTATGTTAGGGGAAGTCACAGGAAGATGGGTAGAGACTTTTTCTCCCCTGCAGAGGAAGGCAGGACGCACTCCAACTGTCAAGGGGGCCGGAGGCCTGATAGCTTTGGTCGTAATTAACCACACTTACAAGGGCAATAAAACTAAATCTATTTGTTGCTAGTTATCTACAAGATTTACAACTCTACTGAAGAGCTCGTTAATGATAGTCTTTGGTGAGCACATGTTCGCCTCTGAATGGCGATAGCTTTTCCCTGCTACGTCATATCTCCCTCCCTCATTTATTCCTTCCTCCTCTTGTTTGCTTTTGGCTTTCAACTGATAAGATTTAATAATTCTTCTGTTATGTGCAGTTTTAAAGTCAACATATTCCATGATGCCTTCTGCTTCTGGCCCTGTCAGCTCTGCCTCAGAAGAGGAGGAGTTGTCATGTTTCTTTTCTGTTCTAGCGTTTTCCTCCTTCTCATAGTCAGGCTGACTTAAAGGGCCAGGCATCTGTGTAGTGGGCTGTTGACTAGAGGGGCTCTCAGCAACAGACTGATTTGTATCCATATCCAGCTGTGGTAGAGTCTCTTGAACTCGGGCTGTTAAGGTCAGGTCTTCCTCATGAGTAGCAGCTCCTGTCATGACCTCGTGCACGACACCAACGGAGTAAATCTCAGGGAACTAAGGTTCTATTTGGATGCCAGGAAGCACTACCTGACTGTTAGGACCCCGAAGGCATGGAATGGGCTTCCACAGGAGGTCGTTGAGGCCCCATTGGTGCGGGTGTTCAAGGATAGGCTGGATGTCCACACGGTGGGCATGTCGTGAGCGGAGCCGGCTTGTGCTGGAGGTCAGACTAGATGGCCCGGGAGACCCCTTCTGACTCGCTCTGTTTCTATGTTTCTATGTCCTTGGGGATGCATCCATATTGGTCCTCATTTGGGTGTTGATCTTCTGGGCACTTGCTGCACTGCTCTGCATCTGCAAGGAATGGAAGTGGCACCTCCATACCTCCATTCCTTGAATGATGGTTTGAGCAGGGAGGAATCTCTGTTTGAGGTGCAGCTACTTGTCTTTGCACATGTGTGAGAGTGGAAAGAGCCACTGCCCAGTCCTGATTAACTTGACCACCTGGGTTCCTCCAGCTAACCCCTTAAAGCACCACTGGCCACCTTCCTGACCTTCAAGGGCAACAGTGCAATTCTTTCCTCACTGGGTGCTGGGGCAGGATATAGGGGGCTGTGGTGAGAGCAATTCCTGGAGGGCGAGAGTAGTGCATGGCCACTCTTTGACTGCTGCAATCAGGGTCTCAGGAAGGGATCCCTTTTTGGAGGTGCATTAGGGAAAACCTCACAATATGGTCAGGGTGGAGCTCTTCCCTTGTTTCAAGGGCTGCCCTCACCTTCCCAAGCAGAGAACATCCCATCCCGGCAGAGGGTGCAGGCATAGCAGCAGATGGGTTCTCCTTTCCGAACCACCTTTACAGATCCTGGGAAGCAGATCTCCATACACCTGGAGTGGGGCAGGGACTGAGCGAGAAAACAAGAGCCCTCCAGACAATGTCTTCTGACAAATTTAGCTATGGGAATTAGACAGCTGGAAAGGCAACAGGGATTTCTGCCTCGGTTTTCCAAGGCCTTTCCCCTGGCATCTGAATCCAGTTCCTGAAGAAGTGAGGGCTGTTGGGATACAGAGATCTTTTCTGTTTGCTTCTACAGAAAGGGGTCTTGGTCCTTCCTGAGTATCACAACCTTCCCAGGACCATTGAGAGCTGCCCCACAGAATGGTGGTCCTTGCAGCCAGGCTGCTGAGGACATCCCCTGCATTCCTGAAACTTCCCTGTAGTGCAAGCAGGAATGAGGACTGCAGGGGACCCATCCATGCTCTGAGGGAGTCCTGACAGGCAGTCTGAGGGAGAGCACAGTCTGGACTGATGCCTGGGAGATGATCAGGAGTATAAGAAGATGTAGGAGGCTTCCCCACCATGTTGATCCATTCGGCCACTCTGTGGCATCCTCATTGAAGGTGACTTTGAGGTCTCCCGCTCCCTGTCTTTCCAAGTTCCCAATTGTCTTTCTGAGCACAGAGAAATTGCGAAACACCACCCAATGCACAACGTCCATGTCCACAACAAGTTCCCCATTCTTGTCCCAAGACACCGCTTCGATGAAGGAAGCAGTATAAAACTGGAGGTCCCTCAGGAAATGGTGAAGCTAGAAGAGCAGAAGAAGCACCTCCTCTTGGTGTGCAGTAAACTGTGTTCAGCATCGGCTCCCCCTCAACTTTCCCCAATCCTGGCTCTGTCTGATTGACATGGCTGCCGGGTCTCCTCCACCTTCACAGGCCATCTCCATGTCACCAACCAAAGGGGAAAGCACTCCCAGCACGGACAGGGTCCGTTTTGGCTAGCCCCATTCTAAAAGAGCAATGCAGGCCCAATCACTGCAGTCTGCCACTGGTGACTGGGGTTCCATGAATTTGTGGAAAGGCCACAAGGACCCACACCCTGCTTGTACCACTCCAACAGTCCAAAACGGAACTGGGAAGGGGGCTGCATAAGACGAAGTGGAGGAGGAGGCGGCTGGGAGGAGCAGGCACAGTGGCAAGAGGGCCCCCTCCATCAGGGTAATTGAGTAGATGGGGGTTGAGCAAAAATCGGTATGGGATCAGGAGGGCTGAGCCCTGGGGGACCAGTGGAAGGGCAAGATGGGGACCAGCACTGGGAGCTTTGTGATGGGGGCAGGATGAGGTCTGAAGGAGAAAAGGGCTTTCCCACTGGAAGGCCACATGTTGAACCCTGACATCTCCAGACAGGGGGAGAAGGGACCTACTCATTCCTTGTTCATAGTTTTGGCCTTTTCTTGATTGAAATTTCATTCTGATTTTGCACATCAATTAGTGCAGAAGGACAGATTTGGCCAATGGCACAAAGGTGCATCAGAACTCATGTAAAGCATTGCAAATATCCTCTGAGTGAAAAGCACATGGCAAGTTCAGCAAATCCACATAACACAGAGAAGGTTGGTCTGCAGCAGAATGTGCAGGGAAGATCCAGAGAAACGCATATTCTTTTCACTTGGAGAATCAGAGAATGGGAGAGCTGGAAGGGTTCAAGGGCCACTGTGTCCACACCCTGCTCAGGGCAGGACCTCAGGTCACAGCATCCCTGGGAGGGAGCTGTCCACCTGGCTCTTGAATGCGTCCAGGGCAGGAGAGTCTAAGGCCTCACAAGGTCAACAGCTCCAGTTTTGAACTGCTCTAACAGGCAGGAAGGGTTTTCAGTTGTGCTGCCAGCTGGGCATCTGGCAATCTGAGCCTGAGCTTCCAAGTCCTACACTCTGGGATGCCTGAGCCCTCCTCTGTGTCACAGCCTTGGAAACTTGCTGCAGGCCTCTCTGGCTTCGTTGTGCCAGAGAAGGATGAGTATGGCTTCCAGCCCACAACCTGGAGAGCTACTGCCAGTCCATGTGCACAATGTGGGGTTGGAGAGGGAGCTGGTCTCTCCACTGTAGGCAGTTTCCAGCATTCTCTGCGGGGGTGCACCAGAAGCACAAAGCCCTTTGCTCACAAGCCCAGGTCAGGAAATCAAATGTGTCATCAGTTCCAAGGAGAAGTCGCACACAGCGGTTGTGATCCACACTTTCCCTGCCTTTGGTTTTCTAAGGTAATTGATATGGTTTTGGACTTGATAGATGCCCTCAAGGAAGGAACTTGTCTCTGCACAATAAACAAGAATGTTGGCTTCTCCTGATGTGTGAAATGAGGTCAGACGGAGCTTCATGTTGCCTATTCCCAATGCTAAGATGTATTGTGTGAAAACCACGCACACTCCACTCCTGGTGAACTCTGATGTCAAAGCCCTCATGCACCTCCCTCCATTGTCAGTGTCTGCAGCAGCCAGGCCCACCAGTGTCCACTGGAAATGCAGAAGCAGCCGGGTGATCCCCTCATACTGGGTCAGTTCCTTGGGGACCATCAGGTAGGAGAAGGGGAAGTGGGTCTTATCACTCAGGGTGTGAGAAGAAAATGCATGGCTGACCTGGTGGAGAAAGAAGACAGCAGAGCTACATTTTGCCTTCAATGAGAGCTGAAATCTTGCTCATCTCTGTAGTTTGGCCATCCGAATATGGGTCATTTCTGCACTTTGGGGTGGTGTGTTAGAGACATAGAAACAGGGTGATTCAAAAGAGGCATCTTGGGTCATCTAGTCAGAACCTTGACTCCAACTTCCTCCACTCATGACATGCCTGCCACAGTTCCACCAAGAGTTGTGCACAAAAGTTCATTCATTTGGAAAGACATTCCACACAATCCTCCTTGAGCACTGCTCTCTTTGACCCTTGGAATCAGTGCAAAAAGAATCCCAAGTCATCAGGCCTAAGGACATTTGAATGGGAGTAACTCCTGTGGAGGTGCCTATACCATGGCACCAGGTGGGGGTTTTCAAGAGAGTTGAAGGCATTCTCTGCCTCTCCCAGCTCCCTCACACTGATGCCTCTGAACTCAAGGCAGAGGGGCCTGTCTGCTTCTTCTGCTTCCTGAGATGCAACTATGTGGGGCCTCACAAATCCCCCAAATGCCTGTCCCTCTCTGTCCTCACCTGTGGAGTTTTGTAGAGTCACATCATGCCTGAAATCTGCATGGAGATGTCTGCGTCAGCTCCCTCAAGCACAGCCAATGGGAGAGTCTGCCTCCCACTCTGTCCTGCCATAGAAGTACCTGTCCACGAATTGCACCTGCTCCTGCCCCATTGCGTTGGAGAAACCTTGGGAGTACTCAGCCTTGCACTGGGACAGGAACTAACACGGGGCACCTGGGAGGAAGACAAACCCCGGGGGCTGACAGTGTGGCAGCAAGATTGTCCTCGAGGGTACTTTCACTGACACCTCCCTGACCAATCGTTCTGCAGGAATGTGCCTTGGCCCACATCCCTACCACCACAGCCAATCAGGGAAGCCACGCTGGCCACAAACAGCCACGACAGTCTCCACCTGACATGCAAAGCCTCCTCCCTCCACAGTCTGCACTCAACAGCCCTGTAAGGTAGGCTGAGCTGAGGGGCAGCGGCTGGCCCAGAGTCACACAGGGAACTCTGTGCTCAGGTCAGAATGGGAACCTGGGGCATCAGAATCCTAGCCTTGTGCTGTGATCACTGCACTACAGAACCCCACCCCCAACAAGAGAACCTGCTGATGCTGACTGGAGAGATTCAGGACAGATCAAAGGATGGAGAATTAACTTGTGGGATTCTCCTCCACAAGAGGCAGAGAGGGCTTGAAAAGGGAATTGGACAAATTCAGGCAGGCACAGAATTCTCTCAGAAGCTTCTAGTCCTCATGGTTCCATGCTACCCTCTTTGCACCAGGAGCACCAGCTGCCAGGGAACATGGGTGCTGTTGCTCTCATGCACTGCTTGTGAGCTTCACAGGGGAGGAGACCTGGAGTCCTGGTCCCAATGGAATCTCTCCCTCCCCACCCCCAACCTGACTGATCCATCAGGGCTCCTCTTCTCTACTTGCCTTTTTGGCATCCTTCCCACTGAGCAACCATCTGGATGCACTGGACTCCCGCTCCCATGATAGCCCCTCAAGAAGCAGTTCAACATGTCCAAATGCCCCTCTTCAATATCCAGAATCACGTGCTCCATTTGGATTTCTGCCCAACCTCGTGGGTGAATGACATGAGCCTGGACAAGAATTCCCCAAGAGCGGCTGCCCTGAAGAGCTTGGGAGGGGAGGAGAGGGAGGGGGTGCTTCCCCCCCTTTCACCCCCATCTCTGTGGCCCCTGGCCTGTCTGGGGGGCCTCCTCTCCCTTCAGCAGCTGCTGCTTGTCCAGCATGAAGAGCAGACAGGAAGGATGCTTCTCCTGTTCCCTCTCAGCCTGCAGTGCAGCTGCTGAGAGTCCCAGCCACAATGCTCCAGGAATGAATGATTGATGGACCAAGTAATACCAGGCCTTGCATGCAGAAATGACTTCTGGAGGCATCTCAGGTCACAGATGCAGAGCCCATGTGAACCAGCAGGAGATTCAGGGCTGTGGAGGGCAAGGATGCCATTGGGATGAAGTGCAGGATAAATAGGAAGGTTGCACACACTGTCTGGCCTTCCCTGAAGGACAAATTGGGATAAATCATTCAAGGTCTGCTTGCTTGCTTGTTCATTTGTTAATTGCAACTACACAGTGCCAAGGGCCATCCAAGAATGCCAAGATCTACATTTGCCCAAAGAATAATCAGACATGACCGGAAACAGCAGAGGGGAGAGGGGGAAGCAGGTGTCTGTATTCAGAGAAATTGAATTGTTGAAGAAGACTGATTTACAAGTCCAAACCGATAACCTAATGGCTTTAATTACAAATGCATTATGTAATCGGAATGTCAATGAAGCAAAATAGATAATATTTTCATTTTTGATGTCACTTGTATTTCTAACAGATTTTGGATATTGTCTTTTGTACAGAGCTATTGAGATGTCATTTTACTGTCATTATTTGGCAACCCAGTAAAATCTATTTGCTGGTCTTGAGGGGAAGATTACAAAAGTGTGCTGTGTATGATCTGGAATTTTGTAGATGTTTGTTATGCTACCCGGTAGCAGCTGCCATAAAACACTTCAGGCATCCTGGATGTCCTATTAATAAAGTCTGGAGGCTCAAGAAAATTCAGCCTTCTGTAAGAACCTAGTTACGTATTTATTAGTCCTCACTTTTGGTATCGAGTCCTAATCAATGTGCAGAGAAGCCTCTGAAGACCATCTCCATATGGATCAGGTGCCATCTTTCATTTTCATTGTGAGATTCCCCTTCATGTTCAGGTCAGGCCTCAGTAGAATAATGTAGCACTTGGGGAGGAAGATGCAGCCCAGCAGGCCACTGCTGGAGGCCAAGATGGAGAAGACCTGAACAGCCACCATGTACTTCCCCTTCGTACTCAGGTAGGTGGGCACGAATGACACCCAGACGCTGCAGAAGACCAGCATGCTGAAGGTGATCAGCTTGGCCTCGTTGAAGGCCCCAGGGAGCTTCCTGGGCAGGAAGGCCACCATGAAGCAGACAGCAGCCAGGAAGCCCATGTAGCCGAGGGCAGTGTAGAACATGGCCACAGAGCCTTCATTGCACTGCAGGATGATATGTCCATGCTGGGACTGCATGTCAGAGTCGGGGAATGGGGGATTGGTTCCCAGCCAGATGGTGCAGATGACAACTCGGACACTGGAACAGGAGACAACAATGGAGTTGGTCAAGCTCTTCCCCAGCCATCTCCTCACTCGGTTCCCAGGCTTGGTAGCCAGGAAGGCCAGCACCACAGTGATAGTTTTGGCCAAGAGTGAAGAAACAGCCAGTGAGAAGATGAAGCTGAAGGCTGTTTGTCGGAGAAGGCAGGTGGCTTTCCTTGGCTGACCAATGAAGAGGAGGGAGGACAAGAAGGAGAGCAGGAGGGAGATGAGGATGTAGGAAAGGTCCCGGTCGTTGGCTTTGACTATGGGAGTTTCGAGGAATTTAACAAAAATTCCTAGCACAAGGCCTGTGGTTAAGGACAAGGTGAGGGCAAAGGCAGCCAGGATGATCCCCAGGTGTTCTTCAAAGGACAGGAAGGTGATGGCCTTGGGGATGCACTGATCCCTTGCCTTGTTTGGATACTCAGCTTCTGGACACTTCAGACAACATTCTGCATCTGTGATGAGCAAGGGAAAAAATCCATGTATTTTGTTTCCCACATTCTTGCTTTTGAGAACCCAAATGGCTAGTCCAAGACCCCTCCTCTGTGGTCCATCTGCCCAGCAAACCTGTGTGTTACAATGGACAACAAGGCAGTGGCCTGGGCCAAAGTAATTGTGTGAGCTCCATGGACTGGGGTGGGGTGGGGAACCTGTACCTAGGTGCGGTGTGCGTTGCTTGCAGCAGTCCTAGGCTTCCTTGTGGACCCAAGCAGGAGTGTGCCAGGACGTCTGGGGTGACTCCTTGTAAGTAGCCCCAGAGAAACTGGCAGCCTTGCTGGCCTGGACAGGCCGAGGGTTTATCAGGACATGCAAGGCAGTTTCTCATGTCGCTCTGAAGCTGGATGGCTGGCGGATGCATCAGTGGAAGGCAGTTGGAGTGGGCAGCAGTCCCCATACAGGCTTGGCCTGAAGAGCCACTGGGGAAAAGAGGGATCTTGCAGCCCCTCCCTTAACTGTGGGCCCCACAAACTGGGGATGAAAAAACTGAGACCTGTCATGGCTGCCCCACCCCAGCCCAAGCTCCAGGCTCATCACATGGACCTTCTTTTGTGGAATCCCTCTTAAGCGGGGCAAGAATGAGCCAGGCTGGACCTGCTCCTCAGGAAGCCTTCACAGGCCTGTCTGTGGACCCTTTCCCCTCCTCCCCAGGGCAGCCTCCTCCCCAGAGCCACCCACCTTCCTGGGTGGAGATGGTCCCTTCCAGGCAGGGGGTGCAGGTGTAGCAGCAGATGGGCCTCCCTTCCTGAGCCACCTTGAAGTATCCTGGATGGCAGCTGTCCACACACCTGGAGCAGGGCAGGGGCTGAACAGAGAGCAGACCATGAGGGAGACAGGGAGGAGCCCTCTGTCCCTGGGAAGAAGCTTTAACATGGGAAGGGACCAGGAAGCCCCCCAGAAGCCCCTGCTTGCCCAGAGTCCCTTCGGCAGAGCAGAGCACTTTGAAGGGCCACAATGACAGTTCACTCCTCCCACTTGCCCTGGGCCTCCCTCTCCATGCATTCCCTTTTTGTCCAGTTTGGGACTGTAATCTCTTTGGGGCAGGGACCTGCCCAATTCCTCCAGGTCAACGGACACAAGTGCTGAGTGTGAAGGATCGAGCAGGTGCTTAAGCACAAATCCTACATGCCAAGCTTGGAAAGACTTTGCCTGAATGTGAAGAGATGCTGCTGGCCATGATCGAGCTTCCTTGCTGCAATGGAGAAGTGGTCCGACTTGTGCTCACAAAGCTTCGTGGGCGTCTGCAGCAAGGGAGTGCTGGGAGCTGGGCTTCTCCCTCTTTCTTAGCAGCATCAGACTCACCAGTGTTTCTGTACTAAGTCTCTGAGCATGCTCAGAGTGAAGGGTTGAACCCTCTCCGACATTCTTTACCCAAAGCTCTCTTCTGGAATCCTTCTGAGTCCCTCTCTTGGGGGAAATGGGCTGTCAGAGCTTTTGTAGGCTTTATGGTAGATGAAGACAGTTGTAGGCGAGGGGGACAGTAGCCATGGCTCCTCATCCTGAGGGCCCTGGGTGGTCACTGGTGTGAGAGCCAGTGTATCTAGACAGACCAGTACCTTCAGATCATGGGGAGGGGGCACTTTGTGCCTTTGTGCTGCTTGTGGGATTCCACCCTGCAGAGAGACTGCTGGCCTTGCAGGTCTGGTTCAATGTAGGTCTCTTCATGCTCTCGGGAACCATCAGGTAGGAGCAGAGGAGAGACCAGTGGGAGCCCCTGTTGCAACAAACCCAGAAGACGCCCCCTGACTAGGCCCAGAAAGATGTGCTAATGGTGGAGAGAAAGACTTCCCCCCAGGTGCTTCAACCCAGGCCAGTAGGAGTGGGAGGGCCACCCTCCAGGATGCAGTTTTCAGCATTCCCAGGGCCATTTCAGGTCACCAGTAGGACTCAGAGGAGCTGTGCCTGCAATGGGGAAGAAGACAGTCTAGGAGTCTCTCAGCCCTCATCCAGGGAGGCCCACCAGAGTGTGCTGTGGAAGCAGGAGCAATGCTGAGCAGGGCTAGACCATGGGAAGGAACAGACGGCTTCTCCCACCTTGTTGATCTGCTGGGCCAACGCACTGGCACTGTGGTTGATGCTGAATCTTTCAGCTGGGGATCCCAGTTGTTCTATACTCCCAGTGGTTTCTCTGGTGATGGTCCAATCAGAAAACACGACCCAGTATTCAATGTCAAGGTCAGCCTTCAGCTCTCTATTCACATCCATATAAACACCTTCCAAGATGGAATTATGAAACCAGTGGGGCTCCCTCAGGAAGGAGTGAAGCTGGAAGGCAGTGGAGGCTGTGATGTTCGCAGATATGGAAACACTGAGCGCTGCGTTCAGAGACAGGTTGCTTGTGGGGGTCTCCCAGTGGGGACAGCTGGGGTCCAGGCAAGGGCATCCACTCACTCTCCTACCCTACTGCCCTTGTGGAGTTGTGGAGGGTGTCCGGCAGGACATGGGGAAGTGTGAAAGATGTAGGAACTCCAGTAAGGCAGCCAGGCCTGCTCTGGGCACTCTGTCCTGCATGTGGTGGGCAGGTGGTTCAGAGGTGCTCCTGATGTGCATCCAGGGAGGCTCTCCTGAGTGCTCTGGGGGCTGCTATGGTATATTAGGGTTCCTGGCAAAGCTCCTGCAGGCACTCTCAGCGAGTCTTGCTTTCAGGCCCACTTCCATCTGGGGTTCCTCCAGACTGGGACTGAATCAGCCATTTCTGCCCCAGGGGGTGGTTGTGAATGGGAAATGACCACTGGATACTACTGGAATTCTCACAAGTTTTTCATAGTGTTTGCTCCAGCTATTCTGGAGCTGGAGAACTGACCATATTCAGGAGGAACTTCTGAGATTGAAAAAGAATTACCTGCCATGGCTGCAGTCTCTGAATGCCTGGCCTGCCTTGGGCCTCCACTTCCCTCCTGCTAGATCTGGATGAAGCCACGGCACGCAGGGCCCAGGCCATAACCTGGACTGTGTTGTAAATGAGGTGGCTGTCCAGAGACAGGATTTCCTCAAGGTCGCTTTGCCGTAGTGCCCCCAACTCCTCCTCCTCCTGGCATCTTCTCCAGCCTTTCACCGCCAGGGCATGCCAGGAGTCAGGACAATGAAATGCTTTCTGCACAAAGTCCTTGAGAGTATCGGAAAAGTACCAAGAATCATTGGGTTTTGCTCTCTTTTTTTGGTGGATAAGGAAGAAAAACAGTCCATTGATGCTCTCAGAAGGGTCATGAGTCCTCAGCTCCAAGGTGAAATACCAAATAGCTGTTGTGATCCAGATTTTCCCTGGGTCAAGCTTCATGACTTTATCAAGGTATTCCTGTATCATGTAGATCCCATTGAGAAAGGACCGATTCTCTGCACCATAAACAAAGACGTTGACATGGACTGACTGCTGAATAAAAGGCCGAGATAACTGCATCCTGTTCAAAAACACTTCGGAGAGCTGCTGTGTGAAAACCACACACACCCTGCTCCTCATGAGTTCCTGCGTCAAGGTCCTGATGAACCCAACTCCTTTGTATGTGTCTGGAGTGGCAAGACCGACCAGCATCCACCCAAAATGCAGGAGCACCCTGGCGATACATCTGAAGGGATCTTTTGGATTCTCAGTGAACGGGTCGAGAGGTGTGCTCCCCCTCGCTAGCTGTAGGCACAAGCTTAATAGTGAAGAAGCAAAACTTAAAAGTGGACACCGGAGCTGCTGGTTGAGCAAATCATGTTCTCAAACTGCTGCCCTTAAAAGAACACATGAAAGAATCACCAACTTAGAAAAGGAAAAAGCCCTGCATGACAGAAGGAGGAAACTCACCCCCTCCCCCTCCCAGCACAATTGAAGCAGCGACTAATCTAGGGGAGATCAACAGAAACGGGGGAAATTTGAGACCTGGAAACGAAGATACTTTTTTTTGTCTGAACTCCCCAAGGGTGAAGTATCAAATCTGAGGTTTGTTGTTGTTGTTAGTCGCGAAGTCGTGTCCAACCCATCGCGACCCCATGGACAACATTCCTCCAGGCCCTCCTGTCCTCCACCATTCCTGGAGTCGAGTCAAGTTCACACCAACCGCCTCTGTGACTCCATCCAGCCACCTCATCCTCTGCTGTCCCTTTCTTCTTTTTCCATCTATTGCTCCCAGCATTAGGCTCATCTCCAGGGAGTCCTTCCTTCTCATTAGGTGGCCAAAGTATTTGAGTTTCATCTTCATTATCTGGCCTTCTAAAGAGCAGTCACGGTTGATCTCCTCCAGGACTGACCGATTTGATCGCCTTGCGGTCCAAGGGACTCGCAGGAGTCTCCTCCAGAACCACAACTCAAATGCCTCAATCCTTTTGCGCTCGGCCTTCCTTATGGTCCAGCTTTCACAGCCATACATTGCAACTGGGAAAACCATAGTCTTGACTATACACACTTTTGTTGGCAGGGTAATGTCTCTGCTTTTCAGTAGGCTATCTAGATTTGCCATAGCTTTCCTTCCCAGGAGCAAGCGTCTTTTAAATTCTTGGCTGCAGTCCCCGTCTGCGGTGATCTTGGAGCCCAGGAAAATAAATAGGTTTCTCAAGAGACAAATAAGATGGTCTGGTACTCCCATCTCTTTAAGAACTTGCAACAATTTGTTGTGATCCACACAATCAAAGGATTTAGCGTAGTCAAAGAAGCAGAAGTAGATGTTTTTCTGGAACTCCCTAGCTTTCTCCATGATCCAGCGTATGTCGGCAATTTGATCTCTAGTTCCTCTCCCTCTTCGAAATCCTGCCTGTACTTCTGCTAGTTCTTGGTCCACATACTGCTGTAGCCTAGCTTGTAGGATTTTGAGCATCACTTTGCTAGCATGTGAAATGAGTGCAATGGTGCGGTAGTTTGAACATTCTTTGGCATTGCCCTTCTTGGGGATCGGAATGTAAACTGACCTTTTCCAATCCTGTGGCCACTGTTGAGTTTTCCAAATTTGCTGGCATATTGAGTGTAGCACTTTAACTGCATCATCTTTCAGGATTTTGAATAGCTCAGCTGGAATGCTGTCACCTCCACTAGCTTTGCTGTTGCTCAGACTTCCTAAGGCCCATTTGACTTCACATTCCAGGATGTCTGGCTCGAGGTCAGTGACCACCCCATCGTGCTTATCAGGGATGTTAAGCTCTTTCTTGTATAGTTCTTCTGAGTAATCTTGCCACCTCTTCTTAAACTCTTCTGCCTCTGTTAGGTCCCTGCCATTTTGGTCCTTTATTATGCCCATCTTTGCATGAAATGTTCCCTTCATATCTCTAATTTTCTTGAAGAGATCTCTGGTCCTCCCTATTCTATTGTTTTCTTGTATGTCTTTGCACTGTTCATTTAGGAAAGCATTCTTATCTCTTCTAGCTGTTCTCTGGAATTCTGCATTCAATGGTTTGTATCTTTCTCTTTCTCCCTTCCCTTCTGCTTCCCTTCTTTCCTCAGCTATTTGTAAAGCTTCCTCAGACAGCCATTTTGCTTTCTTGTATTTCTTTTTCTTTGGGATGGTTTTAGTTGCTACCACTTGTACAATGTTGCGAACCTCCGTCCATAGTTCTTCAGGCACTCTGTCTATCAGATCTAATTCCTTAAATCTATTTGTCACCTCTACTGTGTATTTATCTGGGATATGATTTATGTCATACCTGAGTGGCCTAGTGGTTTTCCCTACTTTCTTCAACTTAAGCCTAAATTTTGCCACCAGAAGCTCATGATCTGAGCCACAGTCAGCTCCTGGTCTAGTTTTTACTGACTGTATAGAACTTCTCCATCTTTGGCTGCAGAGCACGTAGTCAATCTGATTTCTGTGTTGACCGTCTGGTGATGTCCTTGTGTAGAGTCGTCTCTTGGGTTGTTGGAAAAGAGTGTTTGCTATGACCATTGTATTCTCTTGACAAAATTCCACCAGCTTGTGCCCTGCTTCATTTTGTACTACAAGGCCAAACTTGCCTGTTATTCCAGTTATCTTTTGACTTCCTACTTTAGCATTCCAATCCCCCATGATGATAAGGACATCATTTTTTGGAGTTAATTCTAGAAGGTGTTGTAGGCCTTCATAGAACTGGTCAACTTCAGCCTCTTCAGCACCAGTGGTTGGGGAATAGACTTGGACTATTGTGATGTTGAATGGTTTGCCTTGGATTCGAACTGAGATCATTCTGTCATTTTGGAGATTGTATCCCAGTACTGCTTTTCCTACTCTTTTATTGACTATGAAGGCTACTCCATTTCTTCTGAGGGATTCTTGCCCGCAGTAGTATACCTGATGGTCATCTGAACTAAATTCATCCATGCCTGTCCATTTTAGTTCACTGATTCCTAAGATGTTGATGTTCAGTCTTGTCATCTCTTGTTTGACCACATCCAACTTGCCTTGATTCATGGATCTGACATTCCAGGTTCCTATGGAGTAAAGATCTTTGCAGCATCGGACTTTCCTTTCACCTCCAGATACATCGGCAACTGAGTGTCCTTTCGGCTTTGACCCAGTCGCTTCATTCTTTCTGGCGCTACTAGTACTAGCCCTCCGCTCTTCCCCAGTAGCATATTGGACACCTTCCGACCTGAGGGGCTCATCTTCCGGTGTCATATCATTTTGCCTTTTGGTACTGTCCATGGGGTTTTCATGGCAAAGATAGTGGAGCGGGTTGCCATTTCCTTCTCCAGTGGATCACATTTTGTCAGAGCTCTCTGCTATGACCTGTCTGTCTTGGGTGACCCTGCACGGCATAGCTCATAGCTTCATTGAGCTATACAAGCCCCTTCATCATGTCATGGCTTACCGGCAAGGAAGTATCATCGTGGGACGTGTATTGAAAAGTTCCATTTCTCAATAGCGCAGAAGCCCTGCAGAGATGAGCCCACCAATAAGGGATGACCCCTCCCGCAGGTTTCCTGGGGCTGTAGCAGCAGCAGAAGCAGCAGGGGCAGGAACTGCCGGGCCATTCCAGCTCCCGGGCTCAGCGTCCTTTCTCCCCTCTGCAAGCCTGTGGCTCCCTAGCTGGCCCAGCAGAGAAGGAGCCCAGCCCGGGAGAGCATCTCCTCTGAAGCAAATGACAGAGGAAGCCTCATGGCCACCAAGGCCCCACCTAGCAGGCCAAACCCAAAGCTGCACCAGACTTTTATGTTGTTGCCACTCTGATACACTTGCCAGACGTTGTGTGGCCTGCCTTTCTTGGATCTCTTGTCTGCGCCAAAGGCTTTTGGGGACCTGCTTGATCCCTGGCTGCAGGAGGAAGAGCCATCATGAGGGTGGTGATAATTGCCGGGGGAAAGGACTTTGCCTCGGAAATTCCCCGGCTCTCTAGGCAGCTTCATGTACAACCAGAGAAACAGATGGGTGCAAGTCCCTCGGGCTCCATCTGTGGGAAGTATCAATGAGGCTCTTGTGGCAAGCACATTGACAATAGATCATCATGGGTTTTTGATGCAGAGTGAATGGCCACATTAATTAGTGCTCTCCAGCTGTATTGGAATGCAATTTCCATCATTGTGCTGACTGTGAATGCTGGGAGTGGTAGTCCAGCACACCTGAAGGACTCCAGTGGGTTCAGCAGGACCCTACTCTGTGTGGCCATTTCCAGATGGTAGCCACAAAACATTTGTGGTCAGTCTGAGCCAGTGTCTTGTGGATGTGATGCTCTGCAGATCCAGCCAAGTGGCATGTTGACCCTTGCTGAGAATCCCACAGAGGCTGGGCCAGAGTTGGCCTTCTGAGCCAGTGGCCAGGCAGCATCATGAGCATCACTGGAAAAACCCAGGCAGGCCACACGGCTGCTGCTGCCCCACAAGTGGAATAAGAGGAAAGCAACTTCAGCCCCAGAAGGGAAAGAGGATGGTTGGAAAAGAGGACAAGGAAGCATCGCAGTTCAAGATATCATGCAGTAGAGCACCAGTGAGAATTCCTCTTCTACAGTGTCATGAGTTCCTGGGCAGCGGGAGCCCAGCTTTCTCCTGATTCATCAAATTGCTTTTGCCTGTAAATCAAGGGACTGGAGGCTCCATATTCAGGCATGTGGGAGGGGGAATCAGAGATCCCCTGAGTTCCAGTTCTGTCCAGGCAAGCTGAGATGCCAGTTCTGGGGAGGTGGGTTGAGGGAGAAGGCCTCGCTTGCGAAGGGAGGGGCCACCATCAGCTAGCTGGTCCAGAAAGGTCAGGTGCGAGATGCCCATCAGCCCTGTGGTTAAACTTGAGGTCCCGTGCTGGGCAGAGGGTGGATTGCTGCCCCTTGGGGCCCCTCCCAGTCCTGCCATTCTGTGGTCCTGTGAGAAGCCATGTGATTCCCTGAAGGAGCAGCCTGGCTTGCTGTCAAGTGTAGGTTCCACCAGCTGTGGCTGAAAGCCCTGTGGGAGTCAGCAGTGACAGGAGCCCCTGGGAGACCTGCAGGTCTGCCTGAAGGGTTTGTAGAAGGGCCTGAGGGTGTCTGTGCTTGGAAGAGCTCTGGCAGGAATAGTAGCTGGAAAGGGCGGCTTGCCTGGACAGGGAGGCCTTCTTTGCATGGTGCTGGGTGCTGTACAAATCCCAGAGGCCAGGCACAGCTTCCTCCCTTCCCCCCCCTCCCCACCACCCTCGACAGCAGAATACCTGGCAGGAGACAAAAGGGCTCATTTCATTCTGGACCTCTCAGAAGTTGAATTTTTGGAAAGGATTCTGGCGCACTCTTAGAAATAGACCAGGAGAAAGAAGCAGAGGGCAATTTCTCAGGCGGCCTACCTCCGTTGCTGGGAAGGATTCAGCTGTGTTTGAGGAGAACAATGAAAATGTGGGAAGCAAACCTCTGAGTGCGGTTTTCTGAACACACGTGGGGGCTGGAGTTGCCCTGCATGCAACCACAGGGACAGAATGGCCCTCTCTGGCATTACGCTGGGGTCCCTGGCTCAGGAGGCCCTTTGCCACTCTGAGCAGTCTGGGCACTGCCACACCGATCCAGAGACCCTGCTTGGGAGGGGGTGGGCAGAGAGCAGAGGGGGCTGCCCTGGAGGGGAGGGGCTGGCAGTGGCAGCTGTTCACAACCCCAGCCAGGGGTCCCCTAGGCAAACAGGAGTGGGGGGGGGAGAGGAAATTGGAAAGGAGTTGCAAAGTGTAACCCCTATGAAACATTGGTCCATCCCAAAGGGGAGGGGCCCAGGAAGAGTGGGGCAGGGAGTGGGAGGTCCACACAAGGGACAGCGGGGCTGCTGAGGGGCTGGAGCTGCAGTTGGCATGAAGACCCTCACAAAGGCGGGGTTGCCACTGGTCTGTGTCTGGGTGAATCCTCATGGTGAGTTCATGCGGATGCAATTGAGCTAGCCTTTGGGTCCGGGTTCTGGAGAACCTGGATGTGCAGCTGCACCTTCCGTGATCAGACTGGCTGCAGGAGACCTTCGGAGTCTATCATTTCACTTGCGTTCAGAAGGACACATGAACGTGCAGCTCTACAACCCACTTTATTTTTTGTCTTGGTAGCGTTACCAGGGCCCTGGGTACAAGGGGTGTCCCATCTTGTTATCATTGTCCTTGTCCTCAGTCTTTTGTACTGTATCTGCTGATAGAAAGAGGTCCTCTGCGTTTGCAAGGTTCTGTTCCTTAAGAAGCAAATTGCCCCACAGAATCATCTCATGTTACCCAATTGGCGCCCATGTGAGTGAGGCTTGCAGTGAAATTGCCAGCCCAGAACCACTGAGAGGGAGTTGTGCTGAAGGTGGGGGTTTAAAATGTGCAGGAATGTCTTGAACACAACCTTTTGTTTTTACAGCTTTATTAAATTTTATTTTCATTTTCTTTTAAAACTAGGAAAAACAATACAATTAACACAACAACAACAATTGTGATGAAGCATCAATGATCAAGCAACACATCGGCATCAGTGCTCCCTCCACCAGGACCAAAAACTCTAGCTACTTAGCATGAGATCATTGGTTCATTCGGTTTGCCACCCTCCCCTTCCAGAGCTTCATCGACACTTGGTCTGGATCATGCACCTTTCCTTTTATTGAAACATATTCAAGAAAGTTTCCAAACTTTTTCAAATTTATTTTCACTTTTCAAATCTTATCTCCATTCAATATTATAAGTTAACCCATCATTAGTAGCTATAATCCAGACTTCTTTATACCAGTCAACTATATCATATTCACCTTTTGTTTTCCCATTCCTTGCTATTATAGTTCTTACTGATGTGAATACATTTATCTTCAGTGCTTTAGATTTTGTCCCATTGTTCTCTAAATAACGACAATAATGCTATTAGGGTCTAGGGTCAACATCAATATTTAAATACAATATTTTACCAATTTCTATAGAAATCCTTTCCCAAAACTCATTCATATATTTACACTTCCACCACATATGGAAACGTGTGACCACTTCTTGGTTGCATCTCCAACACATATCACAATATTCCTTGTTCAGGTACTTCAATTTAAATGGAATTAAGTTTAATTTCCAAACCGGTTTATAAACATTCTCTGGAATTCTTGTTGACATAAATTTTGAATTGCCTTATCCCATATATGATTTCATTCTTCAGCATGAATATTTCTTTTTAAATCAATTTCTCAAGACTTTTTAACCTAATCTCATTTTTATTCTCAAATCCTATACCTTCTCCACAGTCTTGTACTTCATGTGCAGCTTCTTGGTGCAGTGAATTCTATTGAAGGAGAAATCATGAACAAACATGCCAGAAAGCTTAAAGAGGAATTGCACAAAACAGGGAAAATAAAGGTTTTCAGCAAATGGGGAAAGTCACAGAAACAACAGTGAAGGACTCTCATGCCAAGGGAGCAGACTGGAAAGCTCAGTATTTTGACCCTGAAAGAGCAATGGCCAAGCTTAAACTGCACACTCTGGAAAGGGTCTCAAACCCATGGGCAGAACAGAAGATCTGAACTCACTAAGAAGCCCAACGGGGAATTACGGTGTTTTGGTTGTGAGTCCAAAGGACACTTTCAGCAGCATTATGCCAGCAGGACTTTCCTAAACTTAGCCATAAGAATTTAATGGCAAGCCCGGGAAGCCAGGGGCAGGCATGTGCAGAAGAACTAGCTCAGAGCCATGGAGCCCATCAGTGGGCCAAGAGAAAGGGACACAAAGCCAGGGGTGGAAAGGAGTTGCTGCAAAGACTAAGAGGGCCAGTATGCAATGACTGTGCATATTTGGACAGGGCAAGATGAGACAATTGAACAGACACGGGGTCCCAAGCAACATACACCTGTGAAACATTATATGAGCAGCATCTGCACTGGAGAGAGCAGTGGCCCATCAGTCACACATGGGTCCAGAAGGAGCTGGAGGGCAGCCAGTTTCTTACATGGAATGCCTCTGGCTGGACCCGCAGGTTCCATGTGAGGATCAGACAGGAGCAGAGCCTGTGAGGTTCCAGTCGTGGTATGTCCTGGTTAGACATGTTGCATGCAGGAATATCCCCCCACCTCTTTCTCTGTGTTTGTGTGTGTATGTGCACATGCTTGTGTGTGCATGTGCATCTTGGACCCGCTACGTTTCTATGTTCCCATCTGGACAAACTGTGGAAGTGGGAGGGAACAACAGGATGACATTCAATATAGATAAGTGCAAAGCCTTACAAATGGGACTATGGAGTAGGTGCTGAAGGTACAGGATGGGAACAGGGGGCTGCAGAGTGGCACTTGTGAAAGGCAGTTCAGGGACCTGACCGACAGCAAGCTATACATGACGCGGTGGTCAAGAAGGTGATTGCCACTTGGATGTACAGCCAGAAGCATGGCTTCAGAACCAGGAGAGGTGCTGGGGGTGGTGCTCTACATAACTCTGGTGCACACACAACAGGAGTTCTGCATCTAGTTCCTGGGTCCACATTACAGGAGAAACATAGCTAGGTGAGGGTAATGCAGCACAAGGCCACAAGAATGTTAGCCGGGTCGTGGGAATGCCATTTGAGATGAGATAGAAGGAGCGGGCCTTTTTTGCCTGGAGAAGAGGAGACTCCTACTCCTAGGGGATCTTCTGCTGACTTTGAAAATTAGAAACACAGAAACATTGAAAAAGAGTGAGTCAGAAGGGGTCTTCAAGCCATCTAGCCTAAACCCTGGCTCCAGCTGGCTCCACTCATGACATGCCCACCATTGATTTCCAGAATAACTTAAACACCCTCACCAGTGGGGCTTCAGCCACCTTCCGTGGAAGCCCTTTCCATAAGACTGTGGCACTTTCATGCACCAATTCCAACCATGCTATATCACTCTTGTACTGTGGGGTCCAGAACTGAACATGACAGAATGGCAGCAGTGTCTCTCTCGAACTAGAAGCCACACTTCTGCCTATGCACCCAAGGGTGGCATTTGCCCTCCTGACAGCCACGTCACACTGCAGATTCATGTTTGGCCCGTAGTCGACCAGGACTCTGAAATCCCTTTCACAAGTGCTGTGCTCCAGCCACTTGTCCCCTAACCTGTACATATGACACCCATTCCTATGCCCGAAATGTTAGACCTTCCACTTGTTTGCAATGAATGACATACTGCTGTCCCCTGCCCACTTCCAGAGTCTGTCCAGATCCTTCTGGATCTGGAGGGCCTGCTCCTCCCTTAATAAAGTCTCAGCTTCTAATACTTGAACTGTAACTCTTGGCCATCAGCTCTCCTGCAGCGGCACCCTGGGCATGGACTTCCCGGGGGGGAGGGTGTTGGTGAGGGTGTGCAAGGAAGTATGGAACAACCACATGGTCAGCTTTCCAGGAAAAGAGTCAGCAAGTGTCAGGGTTCAGATTAGATTGCCTGGAACATCCCTCTGACTCACTATGTTCCTATGTTCCAATAGTGTATTTTGACAGCAGCAAAGCCTTTGACAAAGTGTCCCAGGATATCCTGATCAGGGAACTGAACAGGAGAGCTAACTGCAGGGCTCTGTCCTGGACCCAGAGCACTCAACATTTCAATTCATGACTCAAACCAGAAGGACAGAGAATGCTTATGAAATTTGCAGAAGACTCAAAATTCGGCCAGATACCTAGCCCCCCCAAAGAAAGAGAAATTTTCAAGTGATTTTGATAGCTTGGAGAGGTAGCCTGAAAAGGAACAGAGTGGAATACAAAAGAGCTAAGTATCCATTTCTGCACCAAGGAAAAAGACTATAGTTTTACAAGGTGGGAGATGTCAGATAGGAAGTCCTTGGCTTGGAACTGCTAAAAGGAGAACAGGGAAATAAACTCAAAAAATTCCTACTGCATCAGATGTCCTGCTTTGTTTTTGCAGTTAGATGCTCCTTCGTATTTAGTTCAGGCCGCAACAGGATAATGTAGCACTTGGACAGGAAGATGCAGCCCAGCAGCCCAGCACCAGAGGCCAAGATGGAAAACACCTGCACGGCCACCATGTACTTTCCCCGGGTGCTCAGGTAGGAGGGCACAAAGGACACCCAGACGCTGCAGAAGACCAGCATGCTGAAGGTGATCAGTTTGGCCTCGTTGAAGGCCCCAGGCAGCTTCCTGGCCAGGAAGGCCACAGTGAAGCAGATGGCAGCCAGGAAGCCCATGTAGCCGAGGGCAGTGTAGAACATGACCACAGAGCCTTCGTTGCACTGCAGGATGATGTGTCCAGCCTGGGAATGCATATCAGAGTCAGGGAAGGGATGGGTGGTGCCCAGCCAGATGGTGCAGATGCCAACTTGGATACTGGAACAGGAGATGACAATGGAGTTGGCCAAGCTCTTCCCCAGCCATCCTCGCACCCTGTTGCCTGGCTTGGTGGCCAAGAAGGCCAGCACCACAGTGATTGTTTTGGCCAAGAGAGAAGAGACAGCCACTGAGAAGATGATACTAAAGACTGTTTGTCGGAGCAGACAGGTCGCATCCCTTGGCTGCCCAATGAAGAGGAAGGAGGACAAGAAGGAGAGCAGTAGGGAGACGAGGAGGATGTATGAGAGGTTCCGGTTGTTGGCTTTGACAATTGGAGTTTCTCGGAATTTAATGAAGAGCCCAAGCACGAGTCCTGTGGTGAGGGATAAAAATAGAGCAAAGCAAGATAGGCTGATCCCCAGAGGCTCCACATAGGTGAGGAAGGTGATGTTCTTGGGGATGCATCCATCCTGGTCCTTGTTTGGGTGCTGATCTTCTGGGCACCTGCTGCATTGCTCTGCATCTGCAAGGAACGGAAGTGTCAGTTCCCTGCCATGTCCACGTGTGACACTGCAGGCTCTCTGCTTGAGTGGCAGCAAGTCGGTTTTGTTCATGCACATCTGCTGGTGTGGAAGGAGCAGCTGGCCAGTCCCTGATACATCCGTCCACCTGAGATCCCCCAGCTTTGCCCCCTGAGTCACCCACTGGCACCCTTCTCTGTTGCTGCTCCTCTGACCCTCGAGGAGAGCTCTGCCTTTCTTTCCACACTTGCTGTTGGGAAAGGGGAGGGTAGAGGTTTGCCAGGCAGTACCCAGGGAGCACAGGATCATGTCGTTCAGCTCAGATGGGATGCTGATTGTGCTGCCTCTGCTGAGTGAGCACTGGCTGCTGGGTGGGACAGCGGCAGATGGAGTGAA
The DNA here is from genome assembly GCA_023646645.1 of Varanus salvator macromaculatus. NCBI lineage: Eukaryota > Metazoa > Chordata > Lepidosauria > Squamata > Varanidae > Varanus > Varanus salvator. The sequence goes on along the minus strand of JAIXND010000721.1, from coordinate 4,063,275 downwards.
CCTTCTCCCTCAAGGAGGAACTTTGAGAAGATGCATTTGGGCTGTCATGTCAACCACCTAAATGGGTAAATCGCAGTGTGCCACATGGTATTCCTTTTACCTTGCTTTAGGATGCTGTGATCCACTGCAAGAATCCTGGCTACAGGTCAGACAAAATACAGTAGTGAATACTGTAAACTGCTCCCCAGCTGCACCTGGCCTCATCACCAATGGTGATGATAGTCAGGCTGCAGTGCTGCTTCAGAGAAGGGCTCTGCTTTCCTGCTTTCCTTTTCAGCTGCTCTCCCACCCTCAGCTTGAATGATTTGTATTGCCTGGCCCCTGCCAGGTGAGCCCTCCATTCTGATACCTGAAAATTGAGGCAGCTCTTCTGCTAAGAAAGGCACATCCCTGCACATCTTTCAGCAGGTCAAAATGTGCAATTTCTGGAGGGCCACAGCAGCGCATGGCCACTGCTGCACTGAGCACTGCAATCAAGGATCCAGCAAGGGACCCCAGTGTGGAGATGTGTAGGGGAGAACCTGCCAAGGATGGCCTAGCTGGAGATGTTTGATACCTCATGATATGCCTCCTCACCTTCTTGGGAAGAGAAGGTCCCTCCTGGGCAGGGGGTGCAGACATAGCAGCAGATGAGCTCTCCTTCCTGAATCACCTTCACAGATCCCGGGTGACAGCTCTCCACACACCTGGAGCGGGGCAGCGGCTGAGCCAGAAGACAACAGACTTTGAAACCATCTCTTGCTGCTAATTTAGCCATGGGAAGTAGTCAGCTGGAAAGGAACCCCTGTGATGTCCAATCACAGGGTTTGCAAGGTCTTTTCCCCAGTGCATACCCTCCCGATGTCTGAGACCAGGTCTGCAGGAATTGGGAGTTTGTGGAGGTCAGCAATGCTCTATTTCTTGTCAGAGAAGGGGATGTTTGGTTCTTCCCAAGCATCAGAACTTTCTCAGGATCTCCCCGTGTGGCATCCTGAAAGGGTGGTCATTGTGGCCAGACTGCTGTGGATGCTCCCTCCCTCCCTCCCTCCCTCCCTCCCTCCCTCCCTCCCTCCGTCCAGACGTCTTTGTGACCCCCCACAGGGATGGAGGCTGCAGGCTACCCATTGTTTGCTCTGACTGGGTCCAGATGGCAGTTTGAGGGAAAGCAGAGTCTAGTCTCATGCTCAGGAGCTACTCAGCAGTATGAAAAGAAAAAGGAGGATCTCCTACCTTGTTGATCTGTTTGGGCCACTCAGCTCTGTCCTTATCAATGGTGACTTTGAGGTGTTTTGCTCCCCGCCTTTCCAAGCTCCCAATTTTATATCTGCGATAAGTCACGTTGGGAAACACCACCCAGTGCGTAATGTCCAAGTTCGCAACCAGCTCCCCATTCTTGTCCCAATGCACCCCGTCAATGACCGAAGAATTATAAAACTGGTGGTCCTTCAGGAAAGGGTGAAGCTAGAAGGGTAGAAGAAGCTTCTCCAGTAAGTACAATGCAAACTGCATTCAGCCCTTGGCTCCCCCTCAACTCAATTCTGGGCTGAGTCAGACGCCCAGGGCTGCCGAGTTTCCTCCAGCTTCACAGGTGCATCACCAGATTGCCAAACTGGAAAGCACTCCTGGCACACTAACCAGATCTCCTCTTGCTGGCCCAGTGCTGAAAGACCTGCCGATAAGAATGGAGCCCCATCGTATGAGCCAGCCTTCCTCCAATGCAGGCCCCACTGCTGCACACGCTCTCACTGGTGATGCAGGTGAGAGAGATTCAAGTGGAGGGCCCATCCCTGCTTGTATGGACTCTGAAAGACCAAAGGGGGTCTGGGGGGAAGTGGCTAGGAAGCAGCCGGAGGAGGGGCAGAGGAGTAGGCAGAGGGGCAGGAAGGTTGCCTCCAGGGGGAGACCAAAGGCTGTGAGAATCTAAAAAAAGCCCTGCTGGATCTGGCCAAAGGCCCAGCTCACCCACCAGTTGATGCATACAGGAGTGGGGCTGCCCTCCCCAGGGTCCCTCAACCAGGCTGGGTGCACAAGCCCCTTCACCCAGCTCCTCAGAGAGTAGGGTCTGCAGACATGGTGCATCTGGGCCAGTGAGGACCCCAGGGGCTGAGCCAGCAAGGGGCCTAGGTCAGGGGGGTTGAGCCAAGGGGACCAGTGTAAGGGACAAGAAGGAGACCAGCACAGTCAGCTTTCGGGTGGGGGCAGGCTGAGCTGAGGGGCAGAGCAGGGGCTGTTCCTGTGGATGTCCCCATGTGTGATCCCCCATGGCTCAAGCCTGGGGGAGAAGGGACCTGCTCATTCCACAATGTCAGATTTGGGTTTTTCTTCATTGGACTTTTGTTCTGCTTTCCCCAATTAATTACTGCAGAGGAACACATTTGAACACATGCAGAAGTGTGCATCAGCACTCATGCAAATCAGTGCAAATATCCCGGGAGTGACAATGCACGCGGCAAGTTCAACAAATCCAGGTAACTCAGAAATAGTTGGTCTGCTGAAGAATTGGTAGGCCAGAAATGGAGAAATCCACATGTGTTTGACTCAGAACATCACAGAACGGGAGCGCTGGAAGGAGTGCAAGGCCATGGGGTCCACACCTGCTCAGGGCAGGACTCCGGGTCACAGCATCCCTGGTTGAGAGCTGTCCACCTGCCGCTTGATTGCCTCCAGGGCAAGAGAGACCAAGGCCTCACACGGTTACTGACTCCATTATTGAACTACTCTCACAGGCAGGAAGGTTTTTCATTTGTGCAGCCAGGATCTGGCATCGGGCAAATTGAGCCTGGGATTGTGTGACCTGCATTTTGGATTCCTGAGAATGGAACCTGACCTCCTCAGTGTAACAGCCTTGAAAATCTGCTGCAGGTCTCTCCCGCTTTAACAAGCCCTGGAAGGGCAAGCAAGAACCCCTGCCTGAAACCCCATGAGCTGCTGCCAGCCGCGTGCACAGTCAGGGGTTGAATGGGGGGCAGGGCTCTTCCTAAAAGACTGTTTCCAACAGAGTTTCCACGAGGATCCCACTTGCTGTGGCCCTGCACCTTTCTCAGAGTGTGCATCCAGAGCTTGTGCTGCAGGACAGAAGAACTGAGTGCTGTGTTCAGCAAGGATATCTCTGATAGAAAGGGAGTACCTGCCAGGGCTGCAGCTCCAAAACACCTCCCTTGTTTCCGTTCTGCCACCTCCTCCTGGATATGGATGAAGCAGCAGCATTGAGAGCCCGTGCCACAGCCAGGACAGCGTTGTAAGTGACGTGGCTGTCCAGGGACAGGATAATCTCAGTTTGCTCTCGCGAAAGCAGCAACAGTTTCTCTTTTGCCCTGCACCTTGTCCATCTTTTCACTGACAAGGTCTTCTTTGAATAAGGACACTGAAATATTCTCTCGACAAACTGCTGCATAAACATGGAAAGGCGCCAAAAGACTTGATCAATTGCTTTCTTTTCACTTTTTTGGATAAGGAAGGAAAATATACCATGGATGTTCTCCACAGGTATATGATTCACGAGATCCAAGGAGAAGTCCCACACAGCGGTGGTGATCCACACCTTCCCTGTCTTGGACTTTCTAAAGTAATCACTATAGACTTGAATCTGATACATGCCCTCGATGAAGGACCTTGTCTCCGCACAATAAACAAAAACGTTGGCTTTTCCGGATGTGTGGAACAATGTGCGATGGACTTCCAGGTAGCTTCTGTACGAGCCTGAGATGTTTTGTGTGAAAACCACACAAACTCCACTCCTGGTAAACTCCGCGGTCAAGGCCCTCATGCACCTCCCTCCGCTTTCAGTGTCCGCAGCAGCCAGGCCCACCAGTGTCCACTGGAAATGCAGGAGCAGCCGGGTGATCCCCTGGTACTGGGTCGGCTCCTTGGGGACCATCGGGTAGGAAAAGGGGAACTGGGTCTTATCACTCAGGGCATGAGAAGAAAATGCATGGCTGACCTGGAGGGGAAAGAAGACAGCAGAGCTGTGTTGTGCCTCCAATCAGAACTGAACTCTTGCTCCTCCTGGTTTTTAGGCAATCCAAATTAAGGGCCATTTCTGCACCTTGTGGTGTGAATTCCACAGTTTAAACATGTGCTTGCTGTGAGACCATGTCCTTTCCCTTGGAAGGCTCCCTCTGCTGTGTGATGACAGCACCATCCTCCCTGCACACCTCTCCCTTTCCCCTTGGAATGCAGTGAGGAAAAGAAGACCCAGCTGCCACACTAAGGACATTTGCTCAGCTTTCCAGGCGGATGAAGGCATTTTCAGCCTCTCCCATGTGGCTGCAGCCACCTAAAGTGGTGTCTCTGAACTCAGTGCAGAGGAGCCTGCCCACTTCCTCAGTTCCCCCAGACACGACTACATGGTCCAGGTTTCTGCCCACATATACCTGTCCCTCTCTCTCCTCACCTGCGGGGTTTTGTAGAGCCCCATCATGCCTGAAATCTGCCTGGAGACGTCTGAGTCAGCCCCCTCAAGAACAGCCAGTGGGAGAGCCTTCTTTCCACACCTGTAGTTGGGCACTCTGGCCAGCCCCGGAGAGAGCAGGTCCATCAGGGAGTCCACGGTCACCCTTGCATCAAAACAGTTGTCCTGAACACTGTAACCAAGGGAGAGGTTGGGTAGGAGCCTGGGGTTCTGGTTGACCTCTCGAACAGCAAACATGTAGGACAAGATATGCCAATGGTTTAAACGTCCAATCCTGCAAACATAAACCATGTAATGATATATTCAGATCAGAGACTGTCCAGCTTACAATAGAAGTGAATGAGGGAAAAGTCATAAAGCTGGAACTGAAAGGGTTCATTGAAGTCCATTCTTGGAGGATTTGGGAGAGTTGATGGCCGTCTGGACATGCAGAACACAAAAGCAGGACCCACGTGTTGTTGCATCTCCAGCCCCATTTCTTCATGACAGACAAATGCTGGCAGGCTGCTTCTGCTCCTGGATGCTCATCCTGTGGAAGGAGCCATGCCAGGCAGAAGTTTCCTGCCTTATTCCCAGGGTTACCGTGGAAAGCAGTGGTTTTCCTTTGAATGCTCTCATGACATGTCATTCATGACTCTGATTCCCAAAGGGACTCTCACCACCTGCAGCACATAATGCAGCAACTTTGCAAAAGATTTGTGCCATGATGGGCAGGAGACGTCAACCCAGATGTTCCCTAAGATCCCCGGGCATTCAGGGAGAAGTGGACAGTTCTGGGGAAATGAAATTGGCAGAAAGGAAAGAAAAGGTCATTTCTGCAGCTACTGCAGGGCTTACCAGGAACTAGGTTTGCTGCGGGGAGGTACATTGAAATTTTCCACTTTCTGTATGCCCAGAACAGTTACAGAGATGACCCCACCAAGAACAGGGTCTCCCAGCCTTTGGTAGCTGGCTGGGTCTGCTGCACCCCAGCCCAATGTCACGGAGCACTTGACTGCCAGTCTCCCACAGGTTTCCTGGGGCTGCAGCAGCAGCAGCAGCAGCAGCAGCAGAAGCAGCAGCAACTGAAAGGTCATCCCAGCTCTCCAGCTCAGCACCTGTCCTCCCCTCCACTCATCAGTCGAGTCTCAAGCTGTGCCGGGGCTTTTACATTTTCACCTTCCAGGGTCATGCACACAACACCCCCCCCCCCCGCCACTCACACACCCACATCTGCAGAATCCCTGGTTTGTGTGAAAGGCCCCCTGGGGAGAATCAGTTAAGCCATGGCAACAGGAGGAAGAGTATGTCACAAGGGAAGTGATAATTGCTGGGGAAGCGCCTTGCCTCTGAAATTCCCAGGCTCCCTGTGCAGCTTCATCCACAGCCGAAGAAGCAGATGGGCACCTCTTGCCTTCTGGGGCTGCCATCCTCAGGAAGGCTGGACAAGGCTTTTGTGGGAAGGAACATCCCTACAGTGTGGTCCAGGACACTCTTCAGGAGATTCGCCTTCATGGGGTTGGGAGTCAGGGCAGCTGAGGGTTCAGGGGATGGTCTCATGGCAAAGGTCCCTGAATGCACAATGTTGTGCACCTTCCAAATGTGTTGGCCTGCAAGTCCTATCTGTAAGAAATGGGAAAATATATCCAATAGAATCCAAGCAATGATGATACGGCAGGCAAAGTACCAAGCAGAAAAGTTTAATTCATTCTTGCAAGAGCGGGCGCCCACCACACAGGTAGTGCGCCGTTCACACACACAACATGCACTTTTATTCCTTTCCCTGGTTGCAGGCCCTACCTCTTTTCCCCCGTTCGCTGGGCTACTCAGAGGGCACAATGTTCTCCGTCTGCATACTACATACTACCCCTTGATATGGTTCCCCCCCCTGCACATACAACCCATTTTCAAGCTAATGAGCGTATTACCTATGAGAGGTGTGTCAGTTACTATTTATGAACCTTATTACGCTTGCGCTGTATGCCTAAAAGTTTAGCAGGACAGCTTGGCCTTGAGAATTCTTCCTGACGCCAAAATGTTTCTTAAATCTTTTGGGGAGGATGAGATAATGAGAACCGGCCTTTCTCCAGGCTCGTTATCCCCAGTTGTAAAGTTATCCATTGTCTGGTCTCTTCCACTGAAGGTGACAGTTTTACCACTGTTCCCCAGTTTTACCCCTCCTGGCATTTTTCAGGACTTTGAAGTAAGAAACATTATTAATACAACTGTTTACATGTTTTGATTCTCAGGCTTTTTGGCCTTAAGAGACTTCAATGATCCTGTCCTATTCCTGTATTTCACCTTAACACTTAGTAACAGTAACATTTCATTTCTCACACATCACACACAACCCACATGGATGTTGGCGTAACCAACAAACCTGCAGAGCACAGACTGACTCAGGGAGCTCTTAGTGGCCCACCCTTTCCCTGCCCAGAGATCTTGCCCCACAGATCTGCTGGGGCTGTCTAGAGGGGGTGTTTCTTTCCCCAAAACAGGTCCAGGCAACTTCTAGGGGCTTGGGGGTTGTTTAATGCACTATGTGTGTTCTCATTTTCATCAAACCACTGGGACGCAAGCACTGCCAATGAATGTGTTCCTGCCTGATTTCCTGCTTGATCTCCTCTAGATGGCACTGTGAACTGGAATAGCAAATAGCTTTTTGCTTGCAACTATGCAGGAAGAACAAAAACAAACAAGTGGGCATTGCGGGCTTTTCACTTGCAAAATTAAATGCCACTTTTTTCCTGCTCTGAGGGCACTGAACGTGCTGGTCTCTAAAATGCTACTTTTGCACTGAAAGGCCCTTTCATGGAATCATAACAGGAGAGATGTGTTCTGGGGAATGTTGGGATCTGACCTTTTCCCAGCTGGGCCTGATCTCCTTGAGATGTTGCATGGCAGGCAAAACTTTGAGCAGGTGAAACTCTCCCCAGCTGCCACGTTCCTCATGTCCCCACTTTTGGACTGCAATTCCTCTCGTCATGCTGGCTGGGAATTCTGGGAGCGTACATCTGAAGGGAGCTTGTGGATTCACAGTGAACGGGTAGAGAGGTGTGCTCCCCCTCGCTACCCGTAGGCACAGGCTTAATAGTGAAGAAGCAAAACTTAAAAGTGGACACCGGAGCTGCTGGTTGAGCAAATCATATTCTCAAACTGCTGCCCTTAAAAGAACACATGAAAGAATCACCAACTTAGAAAAAGAAAAAGCCCTGCATGACAGAAGGAGGAAACTCGCCCCCTCCCCCTCCCAGTACAGTTGAAGCAGCGACTAATCTAGGGGAGATCAACAGAAACTGGGGAAATTTGAGACCTGGAAACGAAGATACTTTTTTTTGTCTGAACTCCCCAAGGGTGAAGTATCAAATCTGAGGTTTGTTGTTGTTGTTAGTCACGAAGTCGTGTCCGACCCATCGCGACCCCATGGAAAACATTCCTCCAGGCCCTCCTCTCCTCCACAATCTCCCGGAGTCCACTGAAGCTCACACCAACTGCCTCTGTGACTCCATCCAGCCACCTCATCCTCTGCCGTCCACTTCTTCTTTTGCCATCTATTGCTCCCAGCATTAGATTTTTCTCCAGGGAGTCCTTCCTTCTCATAGGTGGCCAAAGTATTTGAGTTTCAGCTTCAGTATTTGGCCTTCTAAAGAGCAGTCAGGGTTGATCTCCTCTAGGACTGACTGGTTTGATCGCCTTGCGGTCCAAGGGATTCGCAGGAGTCTCCTCCAGCACCACAACTCAAAGGCCTCAATCCTTTTGCGCTCGGCCTTCCTTATGGTCCAGCTTTCGCAGCCATACATTGCAACTGGGAAAAACATAGCCTTGACTATACACACTTTTGTTGGCAGGGTGATGTCTCTGCTTTTCAGTATGCTATCTAGATTTGCCATAGCTTTCCTCCCCAGGAGCAAGTGTCTTTTAATTTCTTGGCTGCAGTCCCCATCTGCGGTGATCTTGGAGCCCAGGAAAATAAAATCTCTCACTACCTCCATTTCTTCCCCATCTATTTGCCAGGAAGTGAGAGGACCGGATGCCATGATCTTAGTTTTCTTAATGTTGAGTTTCAAGCCAACTTTTGCACTCTCCCCCTTTACCCGCATCAAGAGGCTCTTTAGTTCCTCTTCACTTTCTGCCATGAGAGTGGTATCATCTGCATATCTGAGGTTGTTGATATTTCTCCCAGCAGTCTTGATTCCAACTGGCGATTCATCTAGCCCAGCCTTTCTCATGATGTGCTCTGCATATAAGTTAAATAGGCAGGGTGACAGTATACAGCCTTGCCGAACTCCTTTCTCAATTTTGAACAAATCAGTGGTTCCGTGTCCATTTCTCACTGTTGCTTCATGACCTGCATATAGGTTTCTCAAGAGACAAATAAGATGGTCTGGTACTCCCATCTCTTTAAGAACTTGCCACAATTTGTTGTGATCCACACAAGCAAAGGCTTTAGCGTAGTCAATGAAGCAGAAGTAGATGTTTTTCTGGAACTCCCTAGCTTTCTCCATGATCCAGCGTATGTTGGCAATTTGATCTCTAGTTCCTCTCCCTCTTCGAAATCCTGCCTGTACTTCTGGTAGTTCTCGGTCCACATACTGCTGGAGCCTAGCTTGTAGGATTTTGAGCATAACTTTGTTAGCATGTGAAATGAGTGCAATGGTGCGGTAGTTTGAACATTCTTTGGCATTGCCCTTCTTGGGGATCAGAATGTAAACTGACCATTTCCAATCCTGTGGCCACTGTTGATTTTTCCAAATTTGCTGGCATAGTGAGTGTAGGACTTTTACTGCATCGTTTTTCAGGCTTTTGAATAGCTCAGCTGGAATGCTGTCACCTCCACTAGCTTTGTTGTTGCTCAGACTTCCTAAGTCCCATTTGACTTTACATTCCAGGATGTCTGACTCGAGGTCAGTGACCACCCCATCGTGCTTATCAGGGATGTTAAGCTCTTTCTTGTATAGTTCTTCTGTGTAATCTTGCCACCTCTTCTTAATCTCTTCTGCCTCTGTTAGGTCCCTGCCATTTTGGTCCTTTATTATGCCCATCTTTGCATGAAATGTTCCCTTCATATCTCCAATTTTCTTGAAGAGATCTCTGGTCTTCCCTATTCTATTGTTTTCTTCTATTTCTTTGCACTGTTCATTTAGGAAGGCATTCTTATCTCTTCTAGCTGTTCTCTGGAATTCTGCATTCAATTGATTGTATCTTTCTCTTTCTCCCTTGCCTTTCGCTTCCCTTCTTCCCTCAGTACTTGTAAAGCTTCCTCAGACAGCCATTTTGCTTTCCTTTATTTCTTTTTCTTTGGGATGGTTTTAGTTGCTACCTCTTGTACAATGTTGTGAACCTCTGTCCATAGTTCTTCAGGCACTCCCTCTATCAGATCTAATTACTTAAATCTATTTGTCACCTCTACTGTGTATTCATCCGGGACATGATTTATGTCATACCTGAGTGGCCTAGTGCTTTTCCCTACTTTCTTCAATTTAAGCCTAAATTTTGCCACCAGAAGCTCATGATCTGAGCCACAGTCAGCTGCTGCTCTAGTTTTTACTGACTGTATAGAACTTCTCCATCTTTGTTTGCAGAGCACATAGTCAATCTGATTTCTGTGTTGACCATCTGGTGATGTCCATGTGTAGAGTCGTCTCTTGGGTTGTTGGAAAAGAGTGTTTGCTATGAGCCTTGTAGTCTCTTGACAAAATTCCACCAGCTTGTGCCCTGCTTCATTTTGTACTCCAAGGCCAAACTTGCCTGTTATTCCAGTTATCTTTTGACTTCCTACTTTAGCATTCCAATCCCCCATGATGATAAGGACATCATTTTTTGGAGTTAATTCTAGAAGGTGTTGTAGGCCTTCATAGAACCGGTCAACTTCAGCCTCTTCAGCACCAGTGGTTGGGGCATAGACTTGGACTATTGTGATGTTGAATGGTTTTCCTTGGATTCGAACTGGGATCATTCTGTCATTTTGGAGATTGTATCCCAGTACTGCTTTTCCTACTCTTTTATTGACTATGAACGCTACTCCATTTCTTCTGAGGGATTCTTGCCTACAGTAGTGTACCTGATGGTCATCTGAACTAAATTCATCCATGCCTGTCCATTTTAGTTCACTGATTCCTAAGATGTCGACATTCAGTCTTGTCATCTCTTGTTTGACCACATCCAACTTGCCTTGATTCATGGATCTGACATTCCAGGTTCCTAGGGAGTAAAGATCTTTGCAGCATCGAAATTTCCTTTCACCTCCAGATACATCGGCAACGGAGTGTCCTTTCGGCTTTGACCCAGTCGCTTCATTCTTTCTGGCGCTACTAGTACTAGCCCTCCGCTCTTCCCCAGTAGCATATTGGACACCTTCTGACCTGAGGGGCTCATCTTCCGGTGTCATATCATTTTGCCTTTTGGTACTGTCCATTGGGATTTCATGGCAAAGATACCGGAGTGGGTTGCCATTTCCTTCTCCAGTGGATCATGTTTTGTCAGAGCTCTCTGCTATGACCTGTCCGTCTTGGGTGACCCTGCAAGGCATAGCTCATAGCTTCATTGAACTATGCAAGCCCCTTTGCCACGAGAAGGCAGTGATCCATGAAGGAGAATCTGTGCTTACTGTAAATTAATCAGTAGAAAAAGATTTCTCTTCGTTTCATTTATGTATGCCTTTTTCAGAGATGACATGCTGATCTGATCGTTTTTGGAGTTCTTGCATTAAAATGTAACTATCACTTTTGTTATAACAACAAATAACTCTTTGTCACCACCCTGTTGCCATTTTATCCTATAAAAGGCACATTGTCTACTGAAATTTTTCTTGACCCTTTGCTGTCACTTTGTGGCCATTAGCACTATAACAGACTACTTCAATGAATTGTCTTAATAATTTTTTTTATTTTCATCATGAAAAAAATTCATGCATCATCATCGGCACCTCCGTCTGCATCGCAAAGCCCAATACATCAATCAAAAACTGTGGATTTTGAAAAATTTCAAAAAGACTTACAAATGACACTCTTGGCAATGCAAGCATCTCAAGAGTCTATGAAATGCCATTCAAAAATTTCCCTCAGTGTAATGGGTGATTTTAATGCAATTGTGAACAAGGGAATCGACTACAAGACTGAAAGTAAGGGAAAAAAGGGTAGGAAGAGTCTTCCAAAATCTTGTTCCAATTTGATTGAAGAATCCAGATTGATAGATGCCTGGAGACATAAAAACCCACCTTTGGCCAATTATTCTTTCTATTCAAGCAGACATAGGTCATGGTCTAGAATTGATATGGTTTGGATAACTCCAGACTTAATTTCAGATCTGATAGATGCTGAAATGGAAACAAATGTCTGGGCTGATCACAATCCTGTATTTATATCACTGAAAGGAGTTGCAAGGATGCCCAGATGGAGTCTAGATAAAGCGTTATTGAAAGATAAAACATTTCTAGAAAAGATAAGCCAAGAGATGCAAATATTCATTCAAATAAATAACGCCGAAGAAAGTTCTTTTCAGAATGTCTGGGATACAGCTAAAGCCTATGTCAGGGGATTGATAATAACCTATTCAGCAAGAATAAGTAAAAAGAAAAAGCAAGAGCAAGCAACATTAATAGTAGAACTGAGGAAACGGGAACAAGAATTGCAGGCGGATCCAACAAAGAGTAACCTAGGGTTCAAATGAACACTTTGAAGCACAAATTAAATCTCTTGGATACAAACGAATTTGCTAAGCAAATGAAACTGGCTAAACAGAACTATTTTGAAAATGCTAATAAACCGGGGAGATGGCTAGCATATAAAATTAAAAAAGGAAGAAAGAAGAGAGTGATTTCAAAACTAAGAGATGGAGAAGGATGACTGCAGGTACAAAATACACAAAGTAAGAAAATAGCTGAAGACTTTTTTGCAAGATTATACCGGAAGGAGGAGTTTTTGATTGGGAAGGTAAAAGAATATATACAAAAGGGAGATTTGCCAAGACTACCAGAAAAGTATCAAAAAATACTGAATCAGGAAGTAACAACTATGGAACAACTATGGAAATAACAGAGGCAATTAAATAAATAACAGAGGCAATTACATGACAGAAGAACGATAAAACCCCTGGTCCGGATGGATTACCAGCGGAATTTTACAAATCATTTGAGGGAGTTTTTGCTACATTTTTTAAAGATATATGTAATGAAGCATTGTTAAATGCTAAAATACCAGATACATGGATGGAGGCAAACATAATATTAATACCTAAAGAAGACATGAATTTAACTGAGATTCAAAACTATAGACCTAAATCATTATTAAATGTGGACTATAAAATTTTTGCCTCAACATTGGCAGAAAGGTTGAAGAAGTTCTTAATAGACTTTATACATCCAGACCAAAATGGTTTCCTGCCTAACAGACAAATGAAGAGTAATCTGAGGACTATCTTGGATATTCTAGAATACTATGAGATACATACGGAAAAAACAATGGCTTTACTGTTTTTAGACTCCCAGAAAGCTTTTGATAATGTCAATTTGCAATTTTTGATGCATCAGATGGAACAACTGGAGTTTGGGGAAAAGTTTATGAATGCGATTTCAAGCATCTATCAAAGACAATTGCCCAGGATCTTAATTAATGGAGAATGTACAAGGGCTATAGAGATACAAAAGATCACTAATGTCAGTATGGGAAATCACTAGAAGATCACTAATGTCATTATGGGAAAAGTTAAAGCTAAAATTGTATAATAAGTTACCAAGATGGCTTTCACCTATGGAAGCCTTTGTGTATCCAAATGTATTGAATTTTGAAGGGATTATAAGATGTGATGATATTTCGGATAAGGATGGAGGCCTAAAACTGGAGCAAGAAATACAAGAACAGGGACTTAATATATCGTGGTGGTATAAGGTACAGATGCAATCAAGATATGCCAAAGACTGCGAAATATGGGGGTTTTATAAAGATCTAACAGCCTTTGATCAAGTGATGTTAAAAACAGATGAGAAAACGATTAAAAGAATCTATGAGTTTTTGCTTGACAGGAAAATGGAAGGGGAACAGGTCAAGGACATTATGATACCATGGACACAAAAGTTTGGATATAATATTGAATTAGAAAAGTGGCAAAAGCTGTGGGAGAGAAATATTAGGGTAACCTTAGCAACCTCATATAAAGAAAATTTATATAAAATGTTCTATAGATGCTATTTGTCACCAAATCGATTAGCTAAGATGTTTCCAAATATGTCAAACAGATGTTGGAAATGTAAACACGGTGTGGGTACATTTTATCAAATGTGCGGACCTGTGAATATGTGAAAAAGTATTGGATTAAAATGCATAAATGGCTTGAGGAAATGCTACAAAAATTTTTAGCCTTTAAACCTGAAGTTTTCTTGTTAGACCTTGTACTGGAAAATATTAGTAAACAAGAAATGTATCTGATATTACATTTAATCACAGTGGCGAGGATCACGCTTGCTCAGTACTGGAAGAGTGAGGAACTACCCACGGAGGAACTGATTTTGAAAAAGATCCTGGATTGTGCAGAAATGGATAGACTGACTTTATCACTGAAGGAGAAGGAAGACACTGACTTTTATCAAACTTGGGACTTTTTTTACAAGTGGCTAGAGGAATGGGACTTGGCTTAGATTTAAAGATGTCTTTAAACTTTTATAAATCAATTTGAATATGATCACAGAATGTTAAAAGATATGTTATAGTGGGCTGACCCAGCTTGTCCGATGTATTTGATGATTGATGTTTTAAATTTTTAGTTTGAAATCTTAATAAAAACCTTATAAAAAAAATCCCTCAGAACAAACTGAAAGATTGGATAAACTGGATAGTCATGTTTTGGACATGAATGATCACCTTACAGATATTTGACTCAAAACAGGACAAAATGAATATATATATATATATATATATATATGAAATGGAAAAGAAGACTGATGATATTGATATGAAAACTGAAAAGACTGATAAAGAGATGCATCAATTAACATAAACAAATAAGTCACTACGGGATTCAGTTGCTATACTGGAGATGGAGAAGGCATCTAATTATCTAATATTTCCAAATATACCACAGGCAAGAAATGATTACTTTGATGACTTAATGAACACTATGCTAGCAGATGCTCTTGACTTGGAAAAGGAAGAGATTGATAAAGAGATTGATGTGGTTTGTAGAGTCAACTCAAGCTATGTAAGAAGGCATAAACTTCTGAGGGAAGATCAGGTTCAATTTACAAAAACAACTGTAAGAGATCATGTCCTCAGAGCTTCACATGATAAACCATTAAAAGTTGATGATGAACTTGATGTGATTGTTCTGAAACAAATACCATGGAGAATCAGAGAAGGGCAGAAGAAGTATCAATTTCTCACTTCCAAGCTGGTAAAGAAAGGAATTATGTTCAGGTGGATAACACCAGAAGGGATAATTTTTACTTGGAATTCCACAATATTTAGACTGGACTCTATCTTCAAGGCCCAAGAATTTCATGAAAAATTTAGAAGTTGCACGGACTGAAGCAAAGGAAAGAAGGAAAATGGTGAGGCAATGGCACTAACAACTTACCACCCAGAAGAAAATCAGAACTACAGACCAGCAAGAGGATGAACAGTTATTGAAACCAAAGGAAATGAGAAAAAGTAGAAGCATGAAGGCTAAATACAAATAGATAGATAGATAGATAGATAGATAGATAGATAGATAGATACTTTATAAATAATTCTCTTAAAACGGAAGAAAGAATTGAAGTATTTTCTCTGAACATAAATGGATAAAACTCACCCTCTAAACAGAAAAGAACTTTTTCTCATCTTCAAATACTGAAATTAGATGTAATTTGTTTACAAGAAACACATAGAAAGAAACAATACCACAAATTTTTGGAAAGTCCAAAAACTTGGCAGGTTATTTATATCTTCCACTCCTAAAAAGAAAAGAGGTTCGGTTTTATATATTAAAGAAAATTAAAGGATGCAGGTGGCGCAGTAGTTTAAACTGCTGTGCTGCTGGGATGGTTGATTGAAAGGTTGCTGGTTCGAATATGCACAACAGGGTGAGTGCCTGTTGCTCCATCCCAGCTCCTGCCAAACTTGCAGTTGGAAAGCATGCAAATGCAAGTAGATAAAAAGGCACCACTTTGGTGGGCAGGTAAACAGTGTTCTGCACACTTTGGTGTTTAGTCATGCCAGCCACATGACCACGAAGACTGTCTGCAGACAAATGCTGGCTCCTTGCTAGGAAACGGAGATGAGCACCACCCCCTTGAGTCAGACTGAACATCAAAGGGAAACATTTACCTTTATTAAAGAAAATTGGATCCTCAGTATATTCTTGCAGATGAATATGGTAGAATTCTACTGGTTGAAGTGACAATAAAACACAAAAAGGTGCTTTTAGTGGCCATCTATGCACCAATTGAACACCAAGAAGCTTTTTACCAAAAATTACATACTTTACTTTTACAAACTGTGTATCAAAACTTGTGCTTAATGGGACACTTTAATGCAATTGTTGACAAAAAGAGAAAAAAAAAACCTACAAGAGTGATATTAATGTATAAAAAGGAAGGTGAAGTCCTTCTTTAATATATTAGAGGAATTTAGACTAATGGATGTTTGGAGAAAGAAAAATACAACCTTTGCCAAGTATACCTTTTACTTGAACAGACACAGGTCATGGTCTAGAATTGATGTGATTTGGATAACCTCTGATTTAATTCCAGAATTGTTAGAAGCTGAAATAGATACACATGTCTCGGCCGACCACAATTCTATAACCATGACCTTGAAAGGAACAATAAAAACACCTAGATGGACATTCAATCAATCTTTATTAAAAGATAAAATCTTCAAAGAAGAAATAACAAAGGAATTAAATTTCTTCTTCCAAAAAATAAAGTTGAAGAAACCTCTCTGCTAAATGTCTGGGACACTGCTAAAGCATATGTTAGAGGCTTGGTTATAACCTATTCAGTCAAAATAAATCAAAAGAGAAAACAAGAATGACTTAAACTAATAGATGAGCTGTCAGAGCTTGAACAGGAGTTACAGGAAGACCCATCAAAAAAGGACATCAAGATACAGATGAACACTCTAAAACATAAATTCAATCTCTTACATACAAATGAGCTAGCTAAACAAATGAAATTGACCAAACACAATTTCATTGAAAATGCTAAAAAACCAGGGAGATGGCTAGTCTATAAACTAAGGAAGGAAAGAGAAAAAAGATGAATATCTAAGTTGAAAGATGGAGAAAGTCAACTACAAGTACAAAGTGTGTCAATTCAGGAAATAGTGGAAGATTTCTTTACAAAGCTATACCAAGCTAAAGAAACATCAATTGAGAAGGTATAAGTATATATTCAAAAGGAGAATCTGCAAAAACTGTCAGAGAAATATCAAAAAATAGTAAATGAGGGGGTGGTCAAGAGACAAAAGAATGATAAAACCCCTGCCCTCGGATGGACTACCAGCAGAGTATTATAGACCTTTGAAGGAATTTTATGTACACCTCTAAAGGATATATGCAATGCTGCATTGTTAGATGCTAAAATACCAAATACTTGGACAGAGGCAAATATTACCTTAATTCTGAAAGAACAGACTTGACACAAATTCAAAACTATAGACCTGTTTCACTTCCACATATGGATTATAAAATTTTTGCCCCTGTAATGGCAGAAAGACTGAAGAAATACTTAATATTCTTTATACATACAGATCAAAGTGGCTTCCTACCTAAGAGATGAATATGGAACAATGTGAGAATTATCTTGATAGAATACTATGAAATCCATTCTGAAAAATCAATGGCAACATTGTTTCTAGATGCACAGAAAGCTTTTGATAATTTTAATTGGAAATTCATGAAACAACAAGTACGAATGAAATTTGGAGGAAAATGTGTTAATGCAATATCAATTATTTGTCAAAAACAGACTGCTAGGGTGATAATCAGTGGAGAATTTGCAAACATATAGACATTCAAAAGGGCACAAGACAAGGATGTCCTTCATCACCATTGTTATTCATATTGATTTTAGAAGTTTTAAATACAAACATTAGGGAAGATACGAATATTAAAGGTGCCAGAATCAGAGATGAAAGCTATAAATTTCAAGCATTTGCACATGACCTTGTTTTTATCTTAGAAGAATCTTTGGTAATGAAAAAGATAGAAGACAATGGTGAAGAATTAAAAAAGATAGAAGACTATGATGAAGTTACCAGGATGGAAATAAATAGAGAAAAGACTAAATGGTTCGTGAAAAATCTTTCATTGGTGGAAAAAACAACCTTGATGGAACAAGTAGACCCTCAAATAGTTAAACATGTTAAATATTTGGGAATTTTTCTTTCCGCTAAATGTGCTACATTGAAAGAAGATAACTATGCTAAATTTTGTAAGGAGATTAAGAGTGATCTAGAAAAATTGGCTAATTTGCAATTATCAGTTTGGGAAAAATAGCAATAGTTAAAATGAATATATTACCAAAGCTTTTGTTTTCATTCCAAACAATTCTTATAAAAATGGATAAAAGTGTTTTGATGATTTAAATACCCAAGTTTTGAGATTTATATGGCAAAAGAAGAAAACGAGAATTAAATTAAAAATGCTCCAGGAGGCCAAAGGGAATGGGGGCTTTGGCCTTCCTGATTGAATGCTGTATGATCAAGTTTGTGATGTAATCTGGTAAAAAGAATGGATCACTCTAAGAAATAAGAGAATTTTATATATTGAAGGGCATGATTTACAAATGGGATGGCATGCATATATGTGGTATGAGAAGTGTAAGACACATGGCTATTTCTTAAATCATCATATTAGAAATTCATTTATTTATTTATTTATTTATTTAGAGAACTTCTATGCCACCCCATTTGCTGAAGCCTCGGGGTGGCTCACAATCATAAATAAACACAATATAAAACAGCATAATTTAAGTCATTGATGTCAGCTTAAGACATAACTTCTTACTAAGTTGTTGAGATGCCTTTCTCCTATGGAAGCTCTTACGTATCGGTATTTATCATCAAATACCGGTATTTATCGTCAAATAGATTAGCAAAAGTGTTCCCAAATATGTGAAATAGATGTTGGAAAGGTAAACACAAACCTGGTTCTTTCTATCATTTGCAGTGGACTTGTGTTAAGGCAAGAAAATACTGTGTTAGAATACACAAATTCGTTGAGGAAATGCTAAAAAATCATAAACATTTAAACCTGAAGCTTTTCTATTAGGCATTATTCCTGATGACTTTGATAAACCAGCTATATATCAGATTTTACACGTAATTACAGTGGTGAGCTCCTTCATGGATCACTGCCTTGTCGTGGCGAAGGGGCTTGCGTAGCTCAATGAAGCTATGAGCTATGCCGTGCAGGGTCACCCAAGACGGACAGGTCATAGCAGAGAGCTCTGACAAAACGTGATCCACTGGAGAAGGAAATGGCAACTCACTCCAGTATCTTTGTCATGAAAACTCCATGGACATGAAAACCAAAAGGCAAAACAATATGACACCGGAAGATGAGCCCCTCAGGTCGGAAGGTGTCCAATATGCTACTGGGGAAGAGCGGAGGGCTAGTACTAGTAGCGCCAGAAAGAATGAAGCGACTGGGTCAAAGCCGAAAGGACACTCAGTTGCCGATGTATCTGGAGGTGAAAGGAAAGTCCGATGCTGCAAAGATCTTTACTCCATAGGAACCTGGAATGTAAGATCCATGAATCAAGGCAAGCTGGATCTGGTCAAACAAGAGATGACAAGACTGAACATCGACATCTTAGGAATCAGTGAACTAAAATGGACAGGCATGGGTGAATTTAGTTCAGATGACCATCAGGTATACTACTGCGGGCAAGAATCTCTCAGAAGAAATGGAGTAGCCTTCATAGTCAATAAAAGAGTAGGAAAAGCAGTACTGGGATACAATCTCCAAAATGACAGAATGATCTCAGTTCGAATCCAAGGCAAACCATTCAACATCACAATAGTCCAAGTCTATGCCCCAACCACTGGTGCTGAAGAGGCTGAAGTTGACCAGTTCTATGAAGGCCTACAACACCTGCTAGAATTAACTCCAAAAAATGATGTCCTTATCATCATGGGGGATTGGAATGCTAAAGTAGGAAACCAAAAGATAACTGGAATAACAGGCAAGTTTGGCCTTGGAATACAAAATGAAGCAGGGCATAGGCTGGTAGAATTTTGTCAAGAGAATACAATGGTCATAACAAACACTCTTTTCCAACAACCCAAGAGACGTCTCTACACATGGACATCACCAGACGGTCAACACAGAAATCAGATTGACTATGTGCTCTGCAGCCAAAGATGGAGAAGTTCTATACAGTCAGTAAAAACTAGACCAGGAGCTGACTGTGGCTCAGATCATGAGCTTCTGGTGGCAAAATTTAGGCTTAAGTTGAAGAAAGTAGGGAAAAGCACTAGGCCACTCAGGTATGACCTAAATCATATCCCTGATGAATATACAGTAGAGGTGACAAATAGATTTAAGGAAGTAGATCTGATAGACAGAGTGCCTGAAGAACTATGGATGGAGGTTCGCAACATTGTACAAGAGGCAGCAACTAAAACCATCCCAAAGAAAAAGAAAGGCAAGAAAGCAAAATGGCTGTCTGAGGAAGCTTTACAAATAGCTGAGGAAAGAAGGGAAGCGAAAGGAAAGGGAGAAAGAGAAAGATACAAACAATTGAATGCAGAATTCCAGAGAACAGCTAGAAGAGATAAGAATGCCTTCCTAAATGAACAGTGCAAAGAAATAGAAGAAAACAATAGAATAGGGAGGACCAGAGATCTCTTCAAGAAAATTAGAGATATGAAGGGAACATTTCATGCGAAAATGGGCATAATAAAGGACCAAAATGGCAGGGACCTAACAGAGGCAGAAGAGATTAAGAAGAGGTGGCAAGATTACACAGAAGAACTATACAAGAAAGAGCTTAACATCCCTGATAACCACGATGGGGTGGTCACTGACCTCGAGCCAGACATCCTGGAATGTGAAGTCAAATGGGCCTTAGGAAGTCTGAGCAACAACAAAGCTAGTGGAGGTGACAGCATTCCAGCTGAGCTATTCAAAATCCTGAAAGACGATGCAGTTAAAGTGCTACACTCCATATGCCAGCAAATTTGGAAAACTCAACAGTGGCCACAGGATTGGAAAAGGTCAGTTTACATTCCGATCCCCAAGAAGGGCAATGCCAAAGAATGTTCAAACTACCGCACCATTGCACTCATTTCACATGCTAGCAAAGTGATGCTCAAAATCCTACAAGCTAGGCTCCAGCAGTATGTGGACCGAGAACTACCAGAAGTACAGGCAGGATTTCGAAGAGGGAGAGGAACTAGAGATCAAATTGCCAACATACGCTGGATCATGGAGAAAGCCAGGGAGTTCCAGAAAAAGATCTACTTCTGCTTCATTGACTACGCTAAAGCCTTTGATTGTGTGGATCACAACAAATTGTGGCAAGTTCTTAAAGAGATGGGAGTACCAGACCATCTTATTTGTCTCTTGAGAAACCTATATGCAGGTCAAGAAGCAACAGTGAGAACTGGACACGGAACCACTGATTGGTTCAAAATTGAGAAAGCAGTTCGGCAAGGCTGTATACTGTCACCCTGCCTATTTAACTTAAATGCAGAGCACATCATGAGAAAGGCAGGGCTAGATGAATCACCAGTTGGAATCAAGATTGCTGGGAGAAATATCAACAACCTCAGATATGCAGATGATACCACTCTCATGGCAGAAAGTGAAGAGGAACTAAAGAGCCTCTTGATGCGGGTGAAGGGGGAGAGCGCAAAAGTTGGCTTGAAACTCAACATTAAGAAAACTAAGATCATGGCATCTGGTCCTCTCACTTCCTGGCAAATAGATGGGGAAGAAATGGAGGTAGTGACAGATTTTATTTTCCTGGGCTCCAAGATCACCGCAGACGGGGACTGCAGCCAAGAAATTAAAAGACGCTTGCTTCTGGGGAGGAAAGCTATGGCAAATCTAGATAGCATACTGAAAAGCAGAGACATCACCCTGCCAACAAAAGTGCGTATAGTCAAGGCTATGGTTTTCCCAGTTGCAATGTATGGCTGTGAAAGCTGGACAATAAGGAAGGCCGAGCGCAAAAGGATTGAGGCCTTTGAGTTGTGGTGCTGGAGAAGACTCCTGCGAGTCCCTTGGACTGCAAGGCGATCAAACCGGTCAGTCCTAGAGGAGATCAACCCTGACTGCTCTTTAGAAGGCCAGATAGTGAAGATGAAACTCAAATACTTTGGCCACCTAATGAGAAGGAAGGACTCCCTGGAGAAGAGTCTAATGCTGGGAACAATAGATGGCAAAAGAAGAAGGGGACGGCAGAGGATAAGGTGGCTGGATGGAGTCACTGAGGTGGTTGGTGTGAGCTTGAGTGGACTCCGGGGGATGGTGGAGGACAGGAGGGCCTGGAGGAATGTTGTCCATGGGGTCGCGATGGGTCGGACTCGACTTCGCGACTAACAACAACAACAACAACATGGGATTTTAATGATTGTATGCAGCCCCGAGGCTTATGCGATGGGGGTGGCATATAAGCTGTCTAAATAAATAAATAAATAAATAAATAAATAAATAAATAAATAAATAAATGAGTGCCACAATGTACCAAGTCCACTGCAGTTCACTTCCATACCCCCAGAGGTGTGACTTCCCCTCGACTCAGCACTGGCTCAGGGGCCTCAGTGGCTCAGAGGGGCTCTTCGAGACAAGATTTTTGCAGCCACCACACACATGGAAATGGCCACACAGAGCGGGGCCCAGCTGGACCCACTGAGGCCCATCAGGTGTGCCAGACTACCACTCCCGGCATTTTCATCCAGCACAATGATGAAAATTGCCATCCAAAACAGCTGGAGAGCAGCAATTTGGGGGAACTGAAAGCCAGGGAGACTTTCAGCTGGCCAAACTCTTGCCTGCCATACAACATCTCAAGGAGCTCAGGCTCAGCTGGGAAAGGGAGAGAGCCCCGAGAGCACCACAACCCACCACAACCTTTCCCATTGTATGCAATGGTCTTTCAGCAGAGAAGTAGAGTTATAAAGACCAGCATGTTTAGTCACATCTGTTAGAGGAGGGGAAATGTGGAACTGAATTCTGCAAGCAAGGAATCCAGAAAGTCCACATGTGTATCTTTGTTATTTCACAATTGCATTCTAGAGTTGACAGAGCAGGCAAATAGGCAGGGGAATGCTTTTTGGGAATGCTTGGATCCCAGCGGTAAGATGAAAATCAAAATGGGTATGGTGCATTAGCCCACCCAGCAGCCTCCTGAAATTGCCCACTCTGGTTTAGAGGAAGCAATGCCCCCTCCAAGGCAGCACCAGCAGCTCCAGGGGAAAATCACTCGGCAGGGGCCTGTGTGCCTCCAGGGGTCCCCTGAGTTGGTCTCATGCTCTGAAGGAATGTTGGATGGACCAGCAACCATGCAGGCTGGGCATCGTGGGACTTGCAGGCCAACACATATGGAAGGTGCACTATGATGCGCATTGGGGGACCTTCCCCATGGGACCGATCCCCTGAATTCTCGGATGCTCTGACCCCTCTATCCTGGGAGGCACATCTCCTGAAGGGTGGTGTGGGCCACCTCATGTGAACCTGCCTTCCCCAAGAAACATCATGAAGCCCCCCCAAGATGGAGCACCCATGAGGGCATTTGCACCACTGTGTTTCTCTCACTGTGCATGATGCTGCCCAGGGAGCTGGGGTATCCCCAAAGCAAGGCCCTTTCCCACTGCAATTACAGCGGTCCAAATGATTTACTCTTCCTCTTTTTGCTGGGGCTCAAGCTATTCCCCCAGGATTACCGCATCCTGCCTCTGAGACAAACAAGGGATTCTGGAGCAGAGGGCAGAAGTCGTCTTAGACATGAGGCTGACGGGTGAGAATGCAGAAGGTACAGCGCAGCTTGGGGCTCGGCTGATGTGCTGTGTGGCTTCCTTCCCCATTCCCTTTGGAAGAGAAGCTCAGCCTGGCAGGGCACCTTCTCCACTGTAGCAGCCAGAGAGCTACAGCATTGCAGGGCTCAGTCGCTTCCACAGGGGCTGCTACCTTGCTGAGTCTGGGAGCTGGAATGGCCTGGCAGTTGCCACTCCTGCTGCTTCTGCTGCTGCAGCAGCCCCAGGACACCTGTGGGAGGCTGGCGCCCACGTGCTCCCTGACTTTGGCCAGGGTTGCAGAAGAACCATCCAGCTATCACAGGCCAGGAGACCCCCTCATTGGTGGGGTTGTCTCTGCAGGAATTCTGGGACTTCGGAAACAGGAAGTTTTTGACAAACCTCCCCCCATAAGACTCTATCCCTTGTAAGCCATGCAGTGGTGACAGAACCAACTTTTTCTTTTTACCAATTTCATTTTCGCAGGCCTTTCCACTTCTTCTTGAATGCCCGGAGTACTTCAGGGACATTTCGGTGTTTGTTTGGCACCCATCCTGCACAAATCTTCACCAACATTGCTGTGTCATGTGTTGCAGGTAGTCAGAGTCCCTTGGGGAAGCAGAGTCTCATATGAGCTCAAAATCCTAGCTGCTTTCCTCGTAAGCCCCAGTAATACGGCAGGAAGCCTCTGGCTGCTGTGGCTCTGTCCTCAGGATGAACCTCCAGTAGCAGCAGCAGTGTGCCTGTGCCTGTCAGTTTCCAGGATTTGGGGCCAGTCACTAATTGGATTATTTCATATGCATGTTATATTACTGCAGCGAACTGTCAAGCAACCCTTGGAATATCTTGTCCTACCTGTTTGCTGTGCGAGAGGTCAACCAGAACCCCCAGCTCCTTCCCAACTTCTCCCTGGGCTACAGTGTTCATGACAACTTTTTTGATGCAAGGTTGACTGGGAACGCCCTGCTGGACCTGCTCTCTCCAGGGCAGGCAAAGTTGCCCAACTATAGCTGTGGAAGGCAGACTCTCCCTCTGGCTGTTCTCGAGGGAGCCGACTCAGACATCTCCATCCAGATTGCAGCCATGCTGGCCATCTACAAAACCCCACAGGTGAGGATGGACAGGGACGTGCAGCTGTGGGCTGTCTCAGGATGCTTTGTGGTGTCTGGGGGAGCTGAAGATGTGGCCAGGTCCTTTGGCATGCAGTCCAGAGGCAACAGTGTGGGGAGGCTGTCATTTGAGAGAGGCTGGAAAATCCTTCAACTCCCTGGAAGGCCCTCAATTGGTGCCAATGTGTAGCAGAGTTTCAGCAGCTGCAGGTGTGACAATGTCCTTCAGGCTGCAGCCTCAGGCCTCCATTTCTTTGGGGATTCCATGGAAAAAATAGGGGGGTGTGCAGGGAGGATTGTGTGGTCACCACACATCACTTTTGGCCTTTGGAAAGAAAGGAGTTTCACACAAAGTTCTTTGTCTTTGGAACTCGCCACCACAAGGCGCATAAACGGTCCCTGGTTAGGACTGCCTTACAACAGAGATGAGCAAGGTGTCAGCTCTGATCAGAGGCAAAATGTAGTTCTGCTCTCTTCTCTCTCTGTCAGATCTGCCATGCCTTTTCTTCTCACACCTTGAGGGATAAGACCCAGTTCCCCTTTTCCTACCCGATGGTGCCCAAGGAGCCAACCCAGTACCAGGGGATCGCCCAGCTGCTCCTGCACTTCCAGTGGACGCTGGTGGGCCTGGCTGCTGAGGACAGTGATATCGGAGGGAGGTGCATGAGGGCCTTGACCGTGGAGTTCACAGGCAGTGGTGTGTGTGTGGTTTTCACACAGAACATCTCAGGCTTGAAATCAAGCAACCTGAAGCTCCATCAAGCCTGGTTTCACTCATCAGGGAAAGCCAACGTTTTTATTTATTGTGCGGAGACGAGTACCTTCCTAGAGGGCATCTATATGATACAAGACTATAGCGATTACCTTAGAGAACCTCAGACAGGGAGAGTGTGGATCACCACTGCTGTGTGGGACTTCTACTTGGAACTGGTGAACCTTATACCTGCGGAGAACTTCCATGGGATATTTTCCTTTCTCATCCAGAAAAATGAAAAGAAAGAAATTGATCACTCCTTTTCCAACTTTAAATTTTTTATTCGGCAACTTGTGGGGAAAGCATTTCAGTGTTCTTATTTAGAGCAGGCATTATCTATGAAAGACCAGAAGAGATGCTGGGAGAAGGAGGATTGGGGAGCCCTTTCGCAAGAGAGGATGGAGAGAATCCTGTCTCTGGACAGCCACACCACTTACAAGGGTGTCCTGGCCATTGCCCAGGCCCTGAATGCTGCTGCTTCATCCACATCCAGGAGGGGAAGGCAGAGAGATGGAGACCGGCTGGACATTCAGGGGCTGCAGCCCTGGCAGGTATTTCCTTTCCATCACAGTTCTCCTGGCTGTACTTGGAACTCAGTTCTTCTGTCCCGCAGCACTTTTCCTGTATAGACACTGCCAGAGAGGCCCAGAGTGCCAGTGAGTGAAGGTCCTTGTGTCTCTGGTGCAACCCTGTTGGGATCAATGGAAACTGCCTTCAAAATACACACACACCTATTAAGTGCCCAGTTCCTTTGTAGATATATCTCAGCTCCTGATCTTACATGTCCCTGGGTACTGGAACTGAGAGACTGTTTCTGTGACATGCAGTGCGTCCAAAGCAGGAGTTTCTCACAAGATCTCCCATCCTTGCTAATCAGATAAGTGGAATGGTGTGAGGCAGGCAGGAAAGAGGGCAGACTTCTCCTGCCCAGATTACAAGCAGCACCTCTATTTTTTGCAATACTTTGGCAACATTGCTGCTTTTGGCTGATTGAGAGAGCAGATAGGAGCATATGGGACCAGTACCAGAAGGAAAATGCTCCCAGATATGAGTTCCTGGGCAGAATTTAAGAGAATAGTTTTGACTTTTGAAGTATGAGATGGTTTGGATTCAGGGTATATCAGGGAACTGCTTTTCCCATATGATACATCGTACATTTGCAAACATCATCTGGAATCGCTAGGCTTGGTCTGAGCATCAGTTAGCTGGCACAAAGTGCAGTCTTCTCAGCTCAGGCATCTGCCTACCTGTCTTCCTTGAGAAGTACATAATTCTGTCCTATAAGGGAAAGTAATAAAGACAATTTCATTTTGGCCAACACTGGAAGCACACCGAATGGCAGCAGCTCTCTGGGTTTCACGCAAAGGGACTTGCTCATCCTGCTGCAGCCTGTGGAAGCCAGAGACCTGCCACAGATTTCCAAGGCCATCACCCAGAGGAGGATAGGGTCTCTTCCC
The DNA here is from genome assembly GCA_023646645.1 of Varanus salvator macromaculatus. NCBI lineage: Eukaryota > Metazoa > Chordata > Lepidosauria > Squamata > Varanidae > Varanus > Varanus salvator. Next base: position 4,036,651 of record JAIXND010000721.1, on the reverse strand, counting down.
AGGAATCCCAGAGTGCAGGACACGCAATCACAGACTGATTTTGACAGAGCCTGGCTGCACAACTGCAGGGCCTTCCTGCCTGTTAGAGGAGTTCGATACTGGCTATTGCCCTTGTATGTGCTCCTCTTTGCTGCCTCTCCTGGCCTCCACTTGGACACCAACCTGCCAGCACTCTCTTTTGGCTCTCAGAGTCCTTATAAGTGAGGAGGTTCCATGTGGCTGTTGCTTCCATTTATGCCTCCCCCCCCCCCCGTTACTGGTGAAAAAGTGCAGCGGCAGGGCTCTGTTCTGCGCAGGAGGCCTTTCAGCACTGGGGCAGCTGCAAGAGACCCCGTTAGTGTACTGGGAGGGCTGTCCAGTCTGAAGTTGCTTGGTGACATAGTGATGGCCTGATGAAGGTGGGGACGACACTGGCAGCCCTGTGAGTCTGACCCAGCCAGGTGTCGAGGCGAATTGAGGGTGAGGCAAGCACTGATCGGGGTTTGCTGGGCACTAACTGGGCAAATGGGGTGGCATAGAAGCTTGCTAAATAAATAAATAAATAAATAACAGGAGGTGTTGCATCTGCCCTTATGCTGCACTCTGCCCTGAAGGACCCCAGTTTTATAATGCTTCCCTCTTCAAACGGGAGTATTGGGACAGGAGCATGGACCTGGTTGTTGAACTGGACATTGTACACTGGGTAAATACGGTGGCCAGCACCTTGTGTTACCTTTCACAACTGCTGCTCTCCAGTCACTTGTCCAATAACCTGTACTCATGATGCCCATTCATATGCCCCAAGTGCAAGACCTTGCACTCATCCACAACGAACACCATCCTGTAGTCCCTGACTCACTTCCATACTCTATCAAGATCCTTTTGGATCCAGAGTACCTGCTCCTGAATGGTAGTAGCACCCCCATTTTAGCATCACCTGTGTATTTGATCAGCAGACTTGTCAATCCCTTTGATGGAAAGGTTGAAGAGGATAGGTCCTTGAACAGAGTCTTGGGGGACACCACTCATCACCATTCAAAATCCAGATAGTTCCCCTCTACTCCTTCTGTAGGCTTGGGCTCCCCTGGCCTGGAGGGAGTCAAGAGGCAGGTGGAGAGAACTGTGTCAGGAATGCTGTGATTTGGAGTTCTGCCCTGAGCAGGGATTGGAGGTGGTGACCCTTGGGCTCCTTCTGACTTCCTTATCCTACCAGGCCCCAACCTGGCATCCACTCAGGCCCTTTCTCCCAGCTCCCCCATGGGTATGTCAGAATCCTTTTTTTTTTTTTTTTAATAAATTTTATTGGAGTTTTAAAACTATGAACCACACATACCCATCATCACAAACACACATCAGATCTACTGGACCAGCCCCTACAACATGTCTTTTAACATATCATCTTATTATACTCCTTTTTATAACAATATAAAAACTTATTTAGAACCAAGTCCTGTTTTTTCAGCCAATTCATGGTATATTTTCAAATTTGATAGAAGTCACAATCTTCCTTCTTCCATAGCATCAATCCCATCTTTCTCTCTTGAAAGGGCCTGCTTCTCTTGTTCATTATTCAAGGGAGGCTTCTCCAAGTTGGGTGAAATTGCATCTTTGTTCTCCTTCAATAATAAGTTTCTTCTAGACATTTCTAAACACTTCAAAAACTTATCTATTATTTTTATTATACAAAATAACTTCCTTGCTATCAAAATTAGTAGTAACCTCAAAAAAATCTATTTAGCATCTCAATGAGCATACTAATTACCCTGCTTGGTGATATCTTTAAACCAATCCTCTTTAAACTCACAAATATTTCATCATAGCTTAAACTCCATTTAAACAAATATAGTTAACTCCATATAGTTTTTAGTTATAAGATAGGTTCTCCTATTTTCAATTTCAGATATAGTTAGGGATACCCACTTAACACTATTTCATTAAGCTAAGTTATTAAGTCAGCCTTTCTTTATCTCATATCTACATACCAGTCTATTTAAATCATCCCTTTTTAAAGTAGAAAGAGAAAAAACGAGAAAGAGAAAAATGACTCCTTACGATTACAAATCAAGTCCAAAACAGCCATTTATCCTCTCTAATAACAGCTTAACAACTCTATTTGGTCACTATACCCTGTTTGGTAATAGCTTTATATTTCATCTTAGCTTAAACATTAATACCTATAATGAATTCCTTTATTTTCAAATACAGATGAAATCAAAAGTATAATGCTTCACCAAAAACAATAGCACAGTTTTTCTATGTTACATATAAGCACGCCAACCTCAATGCATCACCCCTTTTTGAAACAACAAGAACTGAGTTCTCCTATCTCCCCTTTAAATTTCTTCTTTACACCTCTACCAAATATATATGTCTTCAGGTTATAAAATCACCTTAAATGGTTAACTGTTTTCTTTTTCTCCAGCATAGCAACCATAGCAAACAAGCATAGGGTTAACTCCTCTGATTGGGCCAGCTTCTCCATTCGCACAAAAAGACATGCCTGTAATAAATCATGTGTTAGATTGTATCCGCTCATTATTTCTTGTACTCCAATTGTCTTCTTCTCCAACTGAAGATGTCTATTTTTAGTCCCGTCCTGTAATAGTTCATTTGTTGTCTTCTCAGCTTCAGATTTCCCTTTTGTTTGCTGGATATTTTGCTTATTCTGCTCAGATACGAATTGTTTGGTCAAAGTTTGGTTAATAGAAAAGCCAATCTTGTCAAAGCCAGTTTTTGATTCCATTAGTAAACAGTCAAGTTGCTTAATTAAGACATTCTCCTGGAAACTTTGTATGGCTTTTCAGGAATTATGTATTTCCAAAATTATCTTTGACAAGTTTTCGGTTTCTGTATTAAACACTTCCATATTAGCAGTGATTTTACAGCCTTGGCAGAGGTCCAAGCATTTCAAGAGACAAAGGAAGAAAGAAAATGGCTGGTATCTGGCACCCGTCCAATAAACTAGAAGATTGCGTCTGTCATATAATTAATCATTAATTTATTAGTTCAACTCTTGCCCTTGGAGAGAAACTTTACTTACAAACAATTTTATCTCTCACTCATGTAAGATGCCGCCTTCCATTTCCATGGAGGGGGGGAAGAATTCTTTCCCATCCTTCACCCAAAGGGCTTTCCGTTTCTTCTTTTTAAATCAGTTGGCAAACAATGTGGCTTTTTTCCATGGGTATTATTGCAAAACAAAAGAAATAAAAATAGTTTCCAGTAGATCCAATGGTAATAACTAAGATAGTCTATTTCTGCATGTCGAGGACTTGTAGAGGGCAAACTCCCTCCTGTATTCTTCTGGCTGAGAAAAGCTTGAATTTTCCCCAGCAAGTACAGAATTGCTGTTCAGACACCCACTGGGAATTTGCCAAGCAATCAATCTTCACCCCCACAGGGCTTAGACTGGGCCCCCTGACCACGACCAGGAAGATACCAGCATGCTAAAGAAGCCCCGTTAGACACGTCTGTCTTGTCCCGACGCCATGTTTCAATTCTGGGTCTGTCAGAATTCTTATGTGAGGAGACACCCTTGCCTTGAATTTCTGGGACCCCAGTTGCCAGTGAGAGAGTGTAAAGTGAGGAGCTTGCACTGCATCTCAGCCAACTCACAGGTTGGGACTGCATTCATATCAGTAGGTCTCTTAGCACTGGGCCAGATGGAATGGACCTGGTTAGTATACTAGGAGTGTGTTCCCCTTTGACTCCGCTTGCTGACCTGGTGCTGGCCCTGAGAAGGTGGACACAGCTGGGAGTCAGGGAGAGTCAAGGGTGAGCCAAAGCCTGAATGAGGTTTGCTGCCTACTAACAGGAGGTGCTTCTTTTGCCCTGCTAGCTTCACCCTTTCCTGAGGGGCTACCTCTTTTATAACGCTTCCCTCATCGACGGGGCACATTGGGACAAGAATGGGGAGCTGGTCACAGACATGGACATTATGCACTGGGTGGTGTTTCCCAATTTCTCTGTGCTCAGAAAGAAAATTGGGAGCTTGGAAAGACAGGGGGCAGGAGCCCTCACAATTACCATTGACAAGGATGCTGCTGAGTGGACCAAACAGATCAACAAGGTGAGGGAATCGACTATTTCTTCCCACAGTACAGAGCATCTCCCCTTCATCAGACCAGCCTGCTCTTCCTTGCACTGCCCATCAGGACTCCCTCAGAGCAAGGTGGGGTATCCTGAAGCTCCCATTCCTGCAGGGTCGACATAGAAATATGTAAGGAGAGGGAGGGAGGGGCACCCTGAGCAGCCAGGCCACAATGAGCATCCTTTGGGGAGGCAGCACTGGGAGATCCCAGGCAGGGGCTGATGCTCCAGAAGGACAAAGATGGGCTTTCACTGAAACACAAATTAAGGACCCCGACCCCCACCAACTTTCTCTTTGTGGACCTGATCTCAAACCTTGGGAAGGGTCTGCTCTCTGAAAAACACCTTGGAACCCTGAGGCTGAGCATCCTGGGGAATCCTTTCTTGCTGTCTGATTTTCAGCTACACTGGCCCTGCAATGGTCTGAAATGCTCTTGTTTTCTGGCTCAGCCCCATCCCCGCTCCAGGTGTGTGGAGAGCTGTCACCTGGGATCTGTCAAGGTGGTTCAGGAAGGAGAGCCCGTCTGCTGCTATGCCTGTGCCCGTTGCCCAGAAGGAACCTTCTCTGCCCTGGAAGGTGAGGAGACAGCCCCTGGAGGGAGGGAACAGCCCCACTCAAATCATCCTCTGAAAGTTCTCTCCAGTGCACCTCCACATGGGTACCCCTTCCTGAGTCCCTGTCTGCAAGGTCACTGCAGTGGCCTCACACTGCTTTGGCCCTCAAGGAATTGCATATTTTGCTTGGCTGAAGATGTTCAGAGAAAGGTCCCATTAACCAGCTGAATTCTAAGATACCAGAAGAAGGGCTCACGTGGACATGTCAAGGCAAGGTTCACTGCAAGGCAGAGGGAACTGCTCAGAGGGAAAGCTCAACAGCAGAATTTGCCTCCAAATTTGCCCCCACAGCCTTTGTACTGCCAACATTCCTGATGAGACAAGGGCCAACTGCGGAACAGTTTGTTGTATCACTACCGTGTTTGGCTGCTGTGCAACCAAGGCCCTCATTGTGGTCCACAGCAACATGAAGCAACAGAAAAGGAAAAACATGCAGTACACTGCAGTCTTCACATTGCACAGGGTGAGATTACATTCCAGTTGCATCTTCTCAAAGGTCCTCTCTGAGGGAAAAGGTTCACTCCATATAGTTCTGCCCTACCCAGCAGCTAAAGCTACTTCAACAGTGACAGTCTGCTCAGCATCCCATCTGAACTAAAAGATTTATCCTGTGGCTTCTGGATGCTGCCTGGGGAACAAAAGCATTCAGCACTTCTCCCGTTCCTCCCCACATCACTGCCTCAGCAGCCAGTGTGTGGTTGCTGCCCCACAAGCAGAGAGCCCTCCCTGCTCAACGTGTTGCTTGTGGATCTGGAAGGGAAGTGTAACTTCCATTCCTTGCAGATGCAGAGTGGTGCAGCAGGTGCCCAGAAGATCAACACCCAAACAAGGACCAAGATCAATGCATCCCAAAGGACATCACCTACCTCACCTACCAAGAACCTCTGGGGATCACCCTGGTTTGTGTTGCCCTATTATTCTCCCTCACCATAGGACTCGTGCTGGGACTCTTCACTAAATTCCTTGAAACTCCAATTGTCAAAGCCAACAACCGGGACCTCTCCTACACCCTCCTCATCTCCCTCCTGCTCTCCTTCTTGTCTGCCTTTCTCTTCATTGGTCAGCCAAGGAAAGCCACCTGCCTCCTCCAACAAACAGCCTTCAGCATCATCTTCTCAGTGGCCATCTCTTCTCTCTTGGCCAAAACAATCACTGTGGTGCTGGCCTTCCTGGCCACCAAGCCAGGCAACAGGGTGAGAGAATGGCTGGGGAAGAGCATGGCCACCTCCATTGTAATCTCCTGTTCCAGTGTCCAGATTCTCCTTTGCACCATCTGGCTGGCCACCTCTCCACCCTTCCCAGAGTCTGACAAGCACTCCAAGGCTGGACACATCATCCTGCAGTGCAACGAAGGCTCTGTGGCCATGTTCTATGCTGCCCTCGGCTACATGGGCTTCCTGGCTGCCATCTGCTTCATGGTGGCCTTCCTGGCCAGGAAGCTGCCTGGGGCCTTTAATGAGACCAAGCTCATCACCTTCAGCATGCTGGTCTTCTGCAGCGTCTGGGTGTCCTTTGTGCCCACCTACCTGAGCAACAAGGGGAAGTACATGGTGGCCGTGCAGGTCTTCTCCATCTTGACCTCCAGTGCTGGGCTGGTGGGCTGTATCTTTCTTCCAAAGTGCTACATTATCCTGCTGCGGCCAGATCTGAATACAAAGGAGCATTTAACAGCAAAAACAAATCAGGACATCTGATGCAGCAGGATTTTTTTAAAAAAATAATTTTTCAGTCCTTTCTCACATCTAGCACTGGTCAACCAAGGACCTCCTGTCTGATAACTCTGCATTTGGTTTCTTCTTCCTACATGCAAAACTAGATATCCATCGCTGCTAGATTTCATTCTTTTGCTTTCAGTCCAGCTCTCCAAGCTGTCACATTCACCATGAATTTCTAGGTGTTGGGGGTACTAGCTATCCTGCTTGATTTTGAGTCTTTTGCTTATTTAAGGAGCTTTCCCTGTGCCTTCTGTTTTTATTTTTTATTTATTTATTTAAATATTTATATGCCGCCCCTTGCAACAGCCTCGGGGCGGCTCACAATAAAAAAAAAAAAAAAAAAATGCTTTAATTGTTCTGATGCTTTAATTAAAACATTGAAAAATCCTGGGTGCAGGACTGAACCCTGCAGTCTCCTCATCAGATTTTTGATCTGGATATCAAGAAACACTTTGTGAAATGCTGTGTTGAAGTCAAGATCTACAAGAGAAACACAGAAATGTAGTGAGTCGAAAGCAGCCTCTCAGTCCATCTAATATTACCCCTAGCTCCACTTAACTCTCCTGGAGTAATCCCCAACATTTGCTTGTCCATCTTCCCTTGAACACCCACACTGATGGGGCCCATACCCTCCGCTGCAAGTCCATTCCATATCCCAGGAGTCACAGCCATCAGGAAGTGCTTCCTGACATCCAACCTTTAACCCCATTCAGCTTTGCTCCATTGGACCATCTGCTTTCCTACACTGCATCTTGGCCTCTGCTGCTAGGCTTCAGAGCTGCATCTTCCCCCTCAAATGCCACGTCATTTTCTTGAGGCCTGACCTGAACGTGAAGGGACATCTCATGATGAATGTGAAAAATGGCACCCATTTACCATATTTTTCGCTCTATAAGACGCGCCTGACCATAAGACACACCTAGTTTTTAGAGGAGGAAAACAAGAAAAAAAATATTCTGAATCAAATGGGCACATAATCACAGGCACATTCCCCATCACTTCCCCATGGGCTGCACATCTGACAGACTTACTGCACACACATATTCGCTCTATAAGATGCACAGACATTTCCCCTTACTTTTGAGGGAGAAAAAGTGACTTTTATAGAGCAAAAAATACGGTAATTAGGAGAAGGTCTTCAGGGGCACCCCTGGCACACATCTGCTTCCCCCTCTCCCCCACTGTTCTTTCAGATCATGTCTGATTATTCTTCTGGCTAATGTAGATCTTTGTATACTTGGAGAGCTCCTGACACTGAGTTGATTGCAATAAAGAAAGAAGTAAACAAATCAACACCAAAGATTTTATCTCATGCATGTGCAGGCAATGTGCCTTTCCCTTAACCCTATACTTCATCCGAAAAGCAATGCTGCCTTCCACAGCCACCATGTGCCTGCTATTCTACACTGGTGTGACACCCGTGACTCAGCACTTGTTTCTGCGGGCAAGGTATGACAACACTAGGGCACTCAAATGAAGCTGGAGCAAAGCAGCTTCAATAAAACCACTGATTAATTAAAGAGGAGCAATGAGAGGAAACAAGGTAGAAGGAATGGGGTCATTTGTACACTGGTCCTACCAGCCCACGAGTACCCTTGGAAAAGGGCAGGAGTTGCACAAAGGAAAAGCAGTGGAACTCATCAGCTGTGCAGATAGGATAAAATTTCTTCCAGTCACTAATACTTTCTGAAAACCACCGATCTCTTCTTGCCTCCAGTCTGCTTGGATGCTGATGTGAGATTTGGATTGGCAGAGACTGGCATTTGGGGTTGCCAAGTGAGTATTCTTGGATATCCAAAGAGGCCTGTCATCTGGCAGTTTTCATACAAGCATGGAAAAGCAGGGATACATTGTGTTCCAGCCTGAAAGGTTGATGGGCTTGCATTCCAAGCCTGACATCAGTTTAAAGGTCCCTCTCTTCCAGTCCACCCCCAACATGGGATAATCAGATCTAGCAGAGGGAGGAAGGATGACTAGCTGGCCAGGGAGGTGGCTGGTGCTTTCACAGGAGAGGGAAGTTCTTCTCCCAAGGAAGTCTCTTGAAAGACCTTCCCTGAAACCCAATGATTGCAGCAAGATCTGGCCTGGGCAGGTTCTGGAGTGGGTGGTGAGCAACCAGGTCCTGGCACTCTTGGGTGAGACAAGTTCTGAACAGGATCTATGTCCAATAGGATTTGGACAATGGAAGTGGAAAGGAGACAACACGTTGGTGTTCAATGTGGATAAGTGAAAGATCTTGCACTTGGGATATAGGAATGGATGCCATAAGTACAGGTTAAGGGACAAGTGGCTGGAAAGCAAAACTTGTGAAAGGAATCTCAGAGCACTGGTTGCCTGCAGGCTAAATATGAGTCAGCAGTTTGATGCGGTGGTCAAGAGGGTGAACTCCACCCTTGGCAGCATAGCCAGAAGTGTAGTTTGTAGAACAAGAGAGGTATTACTACCACTCTATACAACTCTGGTTCTCCCAAATAGAAACAGTACCAATCTCCTAATCCTTCTAAAGGAATTCAATCTCCAACTTGACCCTTGTAATTTGATTTTGCTTTTTCTTCTCTACTTCAGCTGTTGTGCAGTATAGAATTCTAATAAACAAATACTTTTTGCTGTGATCATCAGTTGGTGGATGGACTGATTAATTCCTCAGTGACTTGTTCTCCACTGCCCTTCACCCCAGACAAGGTCTGGTTAGGTAACAACACTAATCTTCTCTGTAGGTCCATTCCTGCCTGAGTGATTGCAGGTGCCATGAGGACAATCATAAAAACAAGGATAATAATCAAAATAGGGGTAATTAATGTCTTTCCTCCACCTGCAAGGCAAGAATCAGGCAAGTTGGAGATGTAGTTATGCATTTATTTATTTTCTAATGGCTACAATTGAGTTCATGGAGCCTTGCAGGTCAAGCGAATTAGGTATCCCCGCAGTGAACCCCTTGGTGCTTTGCAAATAACCCACATCCTGGCAACAGAATGTAATGCTTGCAGGAAATGCAGAGCAGCCCCTTCGAGAAGAGTGTGTAAGAGAAAGTGGGCTGAAGAGGGACAAGAATGGCCTTTACCTTTGGCCCTCCCTCCCCCTCCTGATGAGAGTTGCAGTAAGAGCCACAATACTGATGGATGCATGACATTGGGAGCGGTCTTGTCACGTGGTGCATTCACTGAGTTCCCTAGAGTTGCCTCTGTAAAGGCAGAAGAAATAGTGCATGTAGCCCAAGAAATTTGTGGCCAGAGATGGGTGAGGAATCCACCCATTCCCTGGGCTCAGCTTCCTGACCTCAGGTCCCCTTTCCCCTGCCTGTGAGTCCCCCTCCCATGGTACATGCAAGAGCCTCTGTTTGAGCCATGGCATGTGACTTGGAAGAAGGTTGCCACTTGTGCAGTTTTCCCTCTGCAAGCAAGCAAGGATTTCCTCTCTCCTTGGCTCCCTTTCTAGGAGAGAGAAAGATAGATTCTAGAGAGAAAGATTCATGGAGCTTTGATGCATCCCTCTTCCTGCCCCCAAGGAAAGTTCTTTGCTCCTTCAAACCCAAAAGTCAATTTTGAAGAATTCTGAGGGAAGTAGGATGCTGGTTGACAGTGGGTAGCAAAGAAGCATTTGTAGTATGAGCATGTGATTGTCTGCCAGACGTAAAAGCCCATGCTCAGGACTTGGGGACAGAAAATGGAATCAGGAGGGCTCCAAAAACAAAAAAGGAAAAGAGAACTGTCATAGTGATGCTTGACTTCAATTACCCCTCTACTGATTAGAGGAATCCACATTCCAGTCTTGATAAAGACATTTAATTTCTCAATGTCCTAAATGACTGTCCCTCAAATAAGTTTGTCATAGAACCCGCCAGTGGTGCAGCTTCCCACAGGAGCTAGTCTGAGTCAGGAGTCTATTGATTCCAGAGGAAGCAAGACCCATAGTGCAATTGGAGTTACTGGACGGGTATCCAAGGATGTCCAGCACAGGCACATTAGAGTTCAAAAGTGGGAAGGTATCCAAAATGAGGGAAGTGACCCAAAGGAATTTGAGGTGAATTCAAGAGGCTTCAAACCCTTGGAGGTTCCTCAGAGCCATTTCATCTTGTTTACCCTGAAGTTCCACAGGCATTTCCTCTCTTATTTTCCATAGTTTAGCCTTTGTGTTTGGTGTGGTCTGGGGCACGGATATTATGGGCTGCATCCAAGTGTCATCATGACTTGAGAGGACGGCCCAGTTATGATGGATGACTAGGGCAGGTATGAGCATGATGGCTTGACACTGGGGCGAATCACAAGTCATTGCAGATGTGCTATCAAACCAAAATAGAAACTGCAAGCATCTGAGGACAAGAGGCAACAATGCTTAGCGTAGCCAGGAGGAGCTTTCCATTGAGAAGATGCTTTGATTTCAAGGAATTGGACCAACAGTGGTGGGGAGAGGAGAGGAGAGACATCATTGTGATGTTGGGGAAGGTAGATGCTTCATCAGTGACACCTCTAATGGACTGTTCCATGAAAACCATGTGCCAGCTTTCATTTTCATGCTTAAATGCTCCTTTGAATTCAGACTAGGTCTCAGTAGACTAATGTAGTACTTGGGGAGGAAGATGCAACCCAGCAGCCCAGTACCAGTGGCCAAGATAGAGAAGACCTGCACGGGCACCATGTACTTGCTCCTGGTGCTCAAGAAGGTGGGCACAAAGGAGACCCAGATGCTGTGGAACACCAGCATGCTGAAGGTGATCAGCTTGGCCTTGTTGAAGGCCCCAGGCAGCTTCCAGGCCAGGAAGGCCACTGTGAAGCAGACAGCAGCATAAAACATGGCCACAGAACCTTCATTGCACTGCAGGCTGATCTGACCAGGCAAGGAGTGCATGTCAGAGTCAGGGAATGGGGGACTGGTTTCCAACCAGATGGTGCAGAGGAGCACCTGGACACTGGAACAGGAGATGACAATGGAGTTGGCCAAGTTCTTCCCCAACAATCTGTTTACCTTATTGCCTGGCTTGGTGGCCAGGAAGGCCAGCACCACAGTGATTGTTTGGGCCAAAAGAGAAGAGACGGCCCCTGAGAAGATGATGCTGAAGGCCGTTTGTTTGAGGAGGCATGTGGCTTCCCTTGACTGTCCAATGATTAAGAAGGAGGACAAGAAGGAGAGCAGGAGGGAGATGAGGAGGATGTAGGAAAGGTCCTGGTTGTTGGCCTTGACAATTGGGGTTTCCAGGAATTTAATGAAAATCCCTATTACAAAGCCAGTGGTTAAGGACAGGAATAGGGCAGTGGAAGTGAGGATGACACCCAGATATTCTTCGTAGGACAAGAAGGTGATGACCTTGGGAATACATTCTTCTTGGTCCTTGTCGGGATGCTGATCATCTGAACGTTTGGTACAGTGGTTTCATCTCTAGGAAAACCAAAAGTAACATTTTCCCTTTTTATATATGCCATCAAAGATATTTTCCAAAGATCCAAAACAGCCCACAGTGAATGCTGGTGGTAGTATTGAAACACATCCTTTTTTGTTGGTTTAGGATGGGGTCACAGGTGTTGGCAGAGGGCTCCTTGCTTACCAGGATCCCAGTACTTTTCAGCAATCCTCACACTTCCTTCAAGGTGCTCTGAATGGCTTGACAGTGTGAGGCAGATTCTAGGGTCCAAGGGGAGAAGCAATCCAGCTAGGAGAGTCACAATCCTGGGAGGACCTCAGAGCTCTTCAATCCACCACCATGCCAGGGCAAATAAAAACAAGTGAGCAAAAGTCATCCAAGCATGAGCTCCTGACTGTTCTCTTGTTTGAACCCACATGGCATGGATTTGAGAGTGCATAACCCTCAGCCCTACCTCTGTCTGTTCTGAAGGTTTTGCATAAACCTGCTCTCTGAGTTCAAATACTGCAATAGCCAGGACCTTACACTGTGGTGATTTTTGGTTATATTCCATTCAAAATGAGAGAAAGAAACAGAGTGGGCTGTTTTAGAACTAAGGTATTCATTCAATTATTAACATAACGCAGTATATGATAAAATCATCGTGTTATCATGTTTCTTTGTTCTTTTCTGCTTAAAAGTAGCTAGAAGAACAAATTCCATCCATGCTCCCTGCTCCTGCACTCACTGTTTGTGTGAACAGTGATAGTCAGAAGTTTGCTGGTGAATGCACATCCATTGCCACTTGTACTCTGGTGTGAACCAGTCACAATTCCTTTTTCATGCACTGGAATAAATGTCTCCACATCTGTGTCCATTAGAAACAATTTTGGGAGACTAAACAAGAGATGGATGGATCCCATCAAGGAAGCTGCAGTTGCATTGAATTAGAACAGCAGAACAGGGCTGTTGTGGATAGGACCTTTTGTAGGGTAGGACCTTTGGAAGGATAGGACATTTGGAAGGCTTTCCCTTAAGGGTCACCGTAAGTCAGGGATGACTGGGTGGCACAGAAGACCTATGGAAAAAATGTACTCAGTACCAAAGTTGGAATGCAAGTTCCCCTGCATATCACAGCCACTTGGAACTCAATGAGGGACAAGAATGAAGGACCTTGCGAGAAAGAATGCCGTATCCAAATTGCCCTCAAGAGGCCCTGCACCCCAAGGGGCTGTGTGCATTCTCCTCCTCATGGCTGCCCCTTCCTCCAGGAGCCACCCACCTTCTCTGGTTGAGATGGTCCCCTCTGGGCAGGGGACACAGTCATAGCAGCAGGATGGCTTTCTTTCCTGAGGCACCCTCCTGAATCCGGGATGGCAGCTCTCCATGCACCGGGAACTGGGCAGTGGCTAAGCAGAAGGAGGCACAAGGGGACATGTGTTGGACAAGTTTAGCTATGGACAGGATGTGCCTTCTGACCTTCAGCCCAGCCAATCCACCTGCAGCTGAACAAAGGAATATCATGACTCTTCCTGGGACATCCTCTTGCTCCTTTTTTTCACTTTGTCTAACTGAAATTTCAACCTCCTCTGGGCAGGAGCCTGTTCGTGCTCACTATGTACAGCACCAGACCCTGATGGTGATTTATAGCTGAGCAAATCTTTCATCCTCAATCTCCCAAGTTTCCTTTTGAAGGCGCTTTCTGTAGTGCCTGAGTGGCCTTTGGGGCCTTCAGAAATTTCTGGGCCTCTGGGCACTGTCATATTTTTTTCATTAGGCCAAACGTGCAGTGTGGTATGAGAAGGCAGCAGGCAGGGCCCTGGAAACAAAACTGGCTGCTTTGTTTTGTGGCTTCGTTGGAGCTTTTCTAGGAGAAAGACCTGGATCTAATCCTGACTTGGCCAGGCATAGGAGGAAAGCACCTGCCCCAAACCCTGCTGATCCATGGGGGGCTTATTTAGGGCTGGATGGGCCAAGGGCCAGGGAAAGTGGCTCCTGCTTTTACATGACTCCCATTGACATTTGCAAGGCATCTCCATGCAAAGCAGGCCACAAATAGCAGGTGGCAGCCCGGTGGACCAAACCCCTGATTTTGCTTACCTGGTGGAACTGTTTGGGCCACCCTGCAGCATCCAGCTCAACGGTGAACTTGAGGCCCAGAGTCCCCTGTCGTTCTATCTTCCATACTCTCTGTCTAATCACAGAGAGGTTGGGAAGGACCATCCAGTTATGATCTCAAATTCAACTGCTGGGTCTCCATTTTCATCCATATTCACACTCTCCATGGTGGAGATGTAAATCTGGGGACTTCTCAGGAATGGTACAAGCTGAATGCCAGAGGAGGTGCAATCCATCAGCCCCCAAGAGGCCATGTTTGGTGCATCCGTCCTGCCCACTTGAACTCCAATCACTCCTGTGTCATTCCAGGCTCAAGTAGCTTTGTGTGTCCGAGAAACCAGTGAAGGGACCTGGTTTCATGCCTAAAGAGCGACTTCTTTTTTTAATACAGTGAGAAGCTCAACTGGAAGTTCTTCTTCAACTAGCATGTGACATAAACAGTGGAAACAAACTTTTGGGAACTACAGACTGATTAGTCCGATTTAAATCCCTGCACAAATTCTGGAGAAAACTATTCAAAAGTCAATCTGCATGCATCACCAAGAAAATGCAGTGATGAATAAAAGCCAATAAATGACAAGCTTGAACTCAGGGCTGAAAGCAACTGAATGAGATTCAATGGAGACAAAAGTCTTTATTTCTGCCTAGAAAAAAGAAACCAAATGCTTCATTATGAGATGGCAAATACATGGATCATACAGCTGGGGGGCGGGGGAACCCATCAAGTAATTGTGGACAATTATGGACGTAGAGGAACAATGAAACTGGACTTAGAGGAATGATGGCTCATCTGGAAGAATATTGCAAGACCAGAGTCTGGGGTTAATTATAAGGAAGCACAAAAGGTGGTCTTTGGAGCCAAAGTCAGGCAGACTGCAACCATGCCCTCACCAGAGCTGTTTCTCATTGTCAATAATTTGGACCATTCATGGCAGCAGTCTGTGTCCCAGAAAGCAAATTCTAGTGACCTCACGTATGTGTCCACTGGACAGTGGGGTTATTTTCTTCCCCTTTTCAAGAAAGCCAAATTACTAGCACCTAGACTCAAAAATGGTGTAGGCCAAGTTAATACTCAGCTGCAGCATGGGGTGAATTTTGAAGATGGAATGAGAAGACTCCTGCCCAGCAGGTCCTGACTATATTGCTACACATAATTTTGGTCTTATCTGCTGCCCATCAAGAGATGGAGGTGTGCTTGCAAATAGTTAGCAGAAAAATCTATCTGTTCTTGCTTGAATGTTTTGGAAAACTCACCACTAACTGGAAGCCTATCTAGTAAAATCTAGCTAGGTATAATAGAAGAGAATGTGTGGGGCACACCAATCCCATGTATTCCAAATGCAGCAATGATTTGGAAGTAGTGCACTGGATTGACCCAGTATCTCATATGGGAACAGGAATACCTGCCGTGGCTGCATCCACTCCACAGGCTGCATGTCTCTGCCCTGCAGCAGTGTCCTCCTGGCTCTGGAGGAATACACTGCATCCAAGGCCCGGGCAACAGCCTGGACACTGTAGTAAATGAGGTGGTTATCTCAAGCCAGGATCCTCTCCTTCTGCTCCTCAGAAAGGGCTGACAGGTGCTCTGTACCAACTCACCTCCTCCAGCCTTTCACGGAGAAGGCATGCTTCACATAGGAGCACTTTAGGGATTTCTCCGTGACCTGTTCCAGAAAAGAGGAAAAGAGCCCAAAGTCTTCAGATTGTGTCCCCCACTTTGGTGGTAAAAGGAAAAAGAAGATGCTGTAGACAGATTGAGAGGGTATCCTGCTTTCCATCAAAGCAGAGCTAAAGTCCCACACAGCTGTTGTGATCCAGACATTCCCGAACAGATTCTGCAGAAAGAGATGACTGTACCATTGTATGAAGTATATTCCAGTGAAGAAGGACCTGCTTTCTTCATTGTAAACAAAAACGTTGATGAGTACTGACTTGATGAGATGAAGCCAAATGGAAGCGTGATTGCCCTGTAATCAACAAGACCAATCAAGGTCCACCTGAAATGTAGGATGAGCTGGACAGTCCTCCAGTACTGGGTTCCAAGAGGTAGAAAAAGGGGATTTCAGCCTCATCCTTCAGAATGAGAGAACTGAGCCCATAACTGACCTGGCAAAGACACAAACAGGCAGACAGCCATGAGGGTGTTTTTCTTCATCAGCTCAGATGTGCTGACCACAGTATCGTTTTCACACAAACCCGGCAGGGTGAAGAGCTGTGGATGGATTGGGCCCCTTTTTCTCAGAATTGGGACTTCAACCATCAGAGCTCGGACTCTGAATGTGAGCAACAGGAAGAGGAGAAGGGCATGGAAAAGTGTGAATGAAGCATGGAAATCAGACTGATGAGAATAAACATGCAGCCTACGCAATGAAAGGGAGAGCCAACTTTTAAGCACAATCCATACAGGGAATCCTTTTCCATGCCAACTTGTTAAACTGAATGCAAAATTCAGGCAAATGACTTCAAGATTCTGGCCCCATGTCCAGACTCAGTGTGTGAATGACCATTGACCATTATGAGTAGCTGGAAAAGGAGAATTGAACGCAGCCTACAATTGCCTCATCCGTCCCCATTTCCACCCGTGGGACTTTGTAGATGCCCAGCATGGCTGAAAACTGCACAGAGATGTTTGAGTCAAATTCCTCAAGAACAGCCAGTGTTCTGCTCCCTCTTCTACAGCTGCAGTTTGGAACATTGGCCAGTCCGGAAGAGAGCAGGCTCAATAAGGTTTCAGAGGTCATTTCTTCAGTGAAATAGTTGTCATGGATGCTGAAGCCCAGAGTGATGTTGGGTAAGAGCCCAGGATTCTGGTTGATGTCAAGGATGGCAAGGAAAAAGGGCAGGATCGTCCAAACTTCTCTTGCCATTTCACTGCAAATAAGCATGGGATAGAAACAGCATATTCACACCACACTGCAAAGGCCAGAAAATACAGAGCTCTGGAAATGCAATCATGTAGCTGTGAAGTACTTGATAGGTAATCCTATCAAGAGAGAATGACTTGCCTGAAAAGAGGACTGCTCTGGAGAGCCTTCCTGAAT
Organism: Varanus salvator macromaculatus; assembly: GCA_023646645.1. Taxonomy (NCBI): domain Eukaryota; kingdom Metazoa; phylum Chordata; class Lepidosauria; order Squamata; family Varanidae; genus Varanus; species Varanus salvator. The sequence continues at coordinate 4,019,759 of JAIXND010000721.1, read as the reverse complement.
TTGCCTTGGTCAGTAAAATATGGAAATGTTGCTGCAACAACCCCTCCAATCGGGTGGTCTCTGGGCCTGTAGTAGCTGAAAGGATCCATGCAACCCCTTTCCAAAGACAAGACCCCTGAAGGTTTTCCCCAGTGCACATCCACATGGGGATCCTTTCCTGAGTCCCTGATAGCCACAGTCACAGGAGTGGCCACGCACTGCTCTGGCCCATGGGGAATTGCACATTTTGTCCTGCTAAAGAATTGCATGGATGGGTCTTTCCAACAAGAAGAGGGGGCTCAATTTCAGATATCAGAGGGAAGGCAAGGCAAATGTTTCATGGTGAAGGAGAGCACTGACCAGAAGCAAAGGGAAAAATCAGGACACTTCACTAAATCTGTCCCTGCAGCTTTTGTTTTGCCACCATTTCCAAGGAGACCAGGGCCAAGTAGAGAATGGTTTATTTTATTCACCACCTTTTTTGGATGCTGTGTAGCCAAAGCTCTCAGGGTTTTCCACAGCAAGATACACCAACTTCAATATAAAAACACATGGCACTCTGCAGTCTATGTATTTAAGTGGTTGAGATTACAGCCCAAATTCATCTTCTCCAAGGTCCTCCTTGAGGGAGAAGGTCTACTCCATTCACCCCGTCCTGCCTAGCAGCCAGTGCTCACTCAGCAGAGGCAGCATAATCAGCACCTCATCCAACTTGAAAGACCTGATCCTGTGACCCCTGGATTCTGCTTGGAGGCCATGAAGATCTGACCACTTCAGCCGCCTCCTTCCTGCCCCAGCAGCCAGTGTGGAAAGAATTGCACTGTTGCCCTCAAGGGTCACGGAAGGGGCCAATGGTGCTTTGGCGGGGTGGGGGCGACACCTGGTAGAACCCAGGTGGCTGGGTTAATCACTGGGCAAATGCTCTTTTCACTCTGGCAGATCTTCAAGAATTTAAAAGAAGCTGCTTCCCCAAAAGCAGAGAGCCCTCCCTGCTCAAAGCATTGCTTGTTGATATGGCAGGAAAGTGTCACTTTTGTTCCTTGCAGATGCAGAGCTGTGCTGCAGGTGCCCAGAAGATCAGCACCCAAACAAGGACCTAATTTGTTGCATCGCCAAGGACATCACCTTCCTCACCTATGAAGAGCCTCTGGGGATCACCCTGGCTTGTCTTGCCCTATCCTTATCTCTAGTCACAGAATTCGTGCTGGGGCTCTTCATTAAATTCCCAGAAATCCCAGTCGTCAAAGCCAACTCCTGGGACCTAATTTCTCCTCATCTCCATCCTGCTCTCCTTCTTGTCCTCCTTCCACTTCATTGGTCAACCAAGGAAGGCCATTTGTCTCTTATGACAAAAGGACTTCAGCATCACCTTCTCAGTGGCCGTCTCTTTTCTCTTGGCCAAAACCATATTGGTGGTGCTGGCCTTCCTGGCCAGCAAGCCAGGCAACAGGGTTAGAGGATGCCTGGGGAAGAGGTTGACCACCTCCATTGTCATCTTCCAGGGTTAGTGTGGCGATGGTCTTCAGGGGCACCCCTGGCACGCATCTGCTTCCTCCTCTCCCCTCTGGCATTTCAGATCATGTCTGATTATTCTTTAGGCAAATGTAGATGTTTGCATACTTGGAAGGCTCTTGATGCTGAGTGATTGCAATAAACAAACAAGTAAGCAACCAAATGAGGAACATTTCCCCCGCAAAGCTGAACCAGATCCTGTTACATGTGCTGGTTCCTTCTCTATGAATGATTTATAGATCTGCTGGACTTCACCCACTACTGAGCGAGGCTCCCCCAGGCTTCTGGCTCCATTCCATTCCTCTCAACTGAGGACCAAGTCTGGGCAATCATGTTTCCCAGTTTTGGCATGGGAAATTTTGTCTGGCATGTCAATATACTCAGCACTTCCTTTGAGTCCTTTGCCACTACAATATTGCCAGCATTATGAGACATTAACATGGAGCTCCTACTCTGAGAACCACTGCAATGCAACACGAGCTGCCCTTGATCAACTCCTTGCAGATCTGGGAGGGCTAAGTGCGCTAGTGGGCTCAAAGTGGTGCCTTACCTGTCCTCCAAGTCCATTCCATCTCAGGACATCTCAAAGCACAGGAAAGCCTACCAGGAATTCCTGCCCTTTAAGGAAGAAGCTGCCAAAGACTTCTGGAGCAGGCTCCCTGCAGTGGGAGTGTTGAAGCACTATCTGAGAGGGTTGGTCCTTTTCAGCATGGTCATCCTGGGATCAGGATATGGTTTCTTCTGTGTGTCTAAATGTTTCCCCATCTGCTATTCCTTAAGTTTGCTAGAAGGAGTCTCATTCTTCCCATGAGCATCCAATTTCCAAGACGCCCCCGTCCATCTCCCGTTAGCTTCCTCCCAGAGTAGAAGCAACATTTTGGGGGAGGAAAAGTGGGACAAGACCAATAAGATTCATCTGGATTAACCTACACACATGTGTCACATTGCAGGGATAATCTCAAAGAGGGGATTGTTGGGGAAATGCTAATTAATCACACAAGGAAAAGGAACTGCTGGTATGTGCCATTTCATCAAGGCACAATGCCCCTGCTCCTGTTCTTGAAAGACCTGGCTGCTCCCCAGCCAGAATCCCTTTCCCAAGGAATGGGAACAATGATGCCCAAAGGCTTCCATTCTTCTCTATAACTGCAGGGACTCAGATCCCCTACTAGCCTAGGGCTGCTGCAACTGATGTTTCCTGTAACATTGTGTCGTGTCTCCTCTGCAGTTTACTCTTATCGTCTTGTTCATGAACACATTATCTGCCCGCTCTTCCTCCATCATCTCCTACGTTCCAGTGTTTGTGACTAGAAATTTATAAAACACTCTGTATGCTCTGGAAATGTGTAGTTGGTGGCTGTACCTCTACCTGGCAGCGCCGTTGTAAGTTTGTTCTCTGCAGATGAGGTTACCTGGGTGGTTTCACCAGTAAACCTACTGAGGATCAAGGTGAAGGCATCTTCTTGTGTATCCAAGCATACAACTGACTGCTATTCCAGGATTCCCTGACAAGGGCCAAGGCAGGCCGGACATTCAGGGGTTGAGGCCATGGGAGACAGCTACTCATGCATCTCCAGAGTTCCTGCTGAGTTGTCCAGTTCTGGAATAGCTGGAATGCCCTGCTGCCTGGGGAATGCTGGGACTGGGGTGCAACCCCTTTGTAGCCCCTCCAGTCCAAGCATGGATGGAGAGCACCATAACCCAGCATGGCTTGATGGCCCATTTCCAAAACCAGGCTTTTTGTCTGTTAAACTGAAATGCACATGTCCTGAAGAACCCACACTGTACATGTTAAAATGGAAAACAAGCATAGGGTGTTTTCTGTCTCAATATGCATAGATTGTGCAGTTACTGAGTTTGATTATCGTACAACAGATCAAACTAATTGTATAATATTGGCATTCTTCCTATAATGAGCATTGTTCCCACATTCCTAACTTCCTGAGAGCCATGCAAAGAGATCGGACTTTGGCGGCATAGAAAGGGAAGCATCTACACCAACAGAAGGAACTCAGGGGAACTCAACCCCAGCCAGGATCTCCCCAAAAGCCAAGTACCCTCCTGGGATTCTAAGTTGGTGGAAGGTAGCAAAAAAGAGCCCCTCTGCCTCCTGCCATACTGTCCTTGTGTTGCGTTGGAGGGGCTGCCTGGCCTCTGGGTTCTATACAGCACCTTGCACCGTGCAGACAGGGAGGGCCTCCCTGTCCAGGCAAGCTGCCCTTCCCAGCAGCTGTTCCTGGCTGAAGCGATTCTGACACTTGGGGAGGTTTTTTCTGAGCAAACCAACCTAGAGTCCCTTCCTCAAGCCTCTCAGGGGTGCCTGTGTTCCCCTGGGGGCTCCTTCCTCCTCTGACCCCCACAGGTCATTCAGCTGTGCCTGGCCAGAACTGCTAAGCCAGGCTGCGCCCTCAGAGGATCAAGTTGCTGGGAGTCTCACACCTGACCTCTTCATACCCTCAGGTTGACGGTGACTCTTCCCGCATTGCATCCAGACAGGCAGGAGGAAGAGTCCCTTCCCTTCAATCAGGACAAAGCTGTACTCCCTCCACCCAGAGACTGATGATGCTGCCCAAGAGCAAAAGGCAGCTCTCAGATCATAACACTCCCCCTTCCTGTTCCCAGACCTCATAGTTTTCCTTCTGGGGCTCAAGAAGCTTTCCTCTTCCTCTGCTTGTGGGGCACTAAAAGCCATGGGGCCTGTCTAGATTCTTCCAAGGACACTGCAGCTGCTGCTGTTGGGGCTGCTGGCTGGGGAGGCCTTCTCTGGCCCGGGAAGGAGCATAGCTGTCTTAAGTGGCCCTTGGTAGGTTTCTCAGCAAGCGTTGCCACTCCACTTTTCTGGATCTCCATCTTCCAGGAAGTGTGACTTCCCCTTGGCTCAGCATTGGCTCGGATCTCTCACTAATCAGAGGTGCTCTTCCAGGACACCAGTGTTTGGCGCCAACCCCAGACATGGAAATGTCCTCACAGAGCATAGCCTGGCTGAACTCATTAGGGCCCTTCACATGTGCCAGACTACCACTCCCAGAATTCCCAGCAAGCATGAAGATGGGAATAGCAGCTCAGCAGAGATGGAGAGCCTCAATCTGGAGGAAGAAGCAGCCAGGGAGTTTCACCTTCTCCAGGTTTTGCCTGTCACGCAGCATCTCAAGAAGCTCATACACAGCCAGGGAAAGCTGAGAGCCCCACATGCCCCACAATGCATGCCTCCCTTTCCCATTCTGTTAAAAGGTTTCTCAGCACAAAAGATGCCTTTTACAAACAGCACAGTCAGTGTCCCCGTTACAGAAGGGAAAATGTGGCATTTAATAGTATAGGTAAACCACCCACAATGTCCACTTGTATGTTTTTTTCTATTTTACCTCTCCACAGTGCCATCTAGAGGTGACTAAACAGGAAATCAGGCAGGGAAATGCTCCCTGTGGCTCCAGAGGCAATGGTTGCCACTCCACTCCTCTAGATCTCTTTCTCCAAAGTTCCCCTTGGCTCAGCACCGATGTCTTAGTGGCTCAGAGTGCCTTTTGGGGCCACCAGTGTTCTCTGGCCATGAAAGACATGGAAATGTCTTTCCATGTCATTCTCTGGCCATGAAAGACATGGAAATGTCTCCCGCCCCTTACAATCAGCAGCAGATGCCCTTCTTCAGGAACCTTCCGCGAGGGAGATAAGGAGGGCGAGTACCCAGAGGAGGGCTTTCTCTGCAGTGGCGCCCCATCTTTGGAATGCAATCCCCAGAGAGGGCTGCCTGCGTTTCAGCCAGACCTTTTTATTTAAAAGTTATTTTAATTGCTAATTATAAATGGTTTTTATTGTATTTTAACTTGGTTATTTGAGATGGGCCAGTTTTAAATAGTTTTAATTTATTCTTGTATTGTATTGTTGTGAGCCGCCCTGAGGCTTTGTTGCGATGGGGGCGGCATACAAATGTTTTAAATAAATAAATGGCCAGAAAGAGCGGGGTCTGCCTGAAGCTACTGGGGCCCTTCACATGTGTTGGAGTAACAATCTCAGCATTTCCAGCTAATGTGAGGGTAGGAACTGCATTCCAAAATAGCTGGAGAGCACCTATCTCTCTGGCAGTCAGGGAGAGTCTTACTGGCTCAAAGTTCTACCTGACATGCAACATCTCTAGGAGCTTAGGCCCAACCTGGGAAAGCTTTATGCTCCAAGCACACCTTTATGCTCCAAGCACACCTCCAAACCCACTTGTGTGTTTTTCCTGTCCCCACTCCAAAGTGCCACCTAGAGCAGGAAATCAGGCAGAGACACACACATTGGCAATTTTTGGAGCCCGGGAATCTGATGAAAATGGGTACAGTGGATTATGCACCCCTCAGTCCCCAGAAGTTTTCCACACCTGTTTAGGAGAAAACACACCCTCCAAGCCAGCACTAGGAGCTCCAGGGGAAGATCTCGGGAAAGGGGGCCTCTGAGACACTCTGGTGCTCTGCCGGTTTGTGGGATGGACCAGGAGTCATGTTGGCCAGGCATGATGGAACTTTCAGGCCCATGCATTTGCAAGGTGCACTTCATTGTGCATTAAGAGACCATTCCCATGGGAACAGGCCTCTGAACCCTTGGCTGCCCTGACCCCTCAACCTCATGAAGACTCATCTCCTTAAGGCTGTCCTCAGCTACCTCTTGTGAATGTGCCGTCCCACAAAAAACTGATCAGTTCTATCCACAGATGGGAGCCCCAGAAGGGAAAGTGTCCAGGCGTGTTTCTCTGGCTGTGCACAAAGTTGCCCACAGACCAGGGAATTTTCATGGCAAGCTGCTTTCCCCTGGCAATTACTACAACCCTCATGATAAGCCCTTCCCCCTGCAGCCAGGGCTCAAGCAGATTCCCAGGGGGCCTTTGACACAAAAGAGTGATTCTGAAACAGCAGGGCTGGATGTCATCCTGCATGTGTGGCTGAGGGGTGAATAAGTAAAAGGCTGGCATGACTCAGTATCCAGGCTGATGAGGAGAGGCTCAGAGACAGTGCAGATTCCTTCTCTGGTCCTCTTCAGAAGAGATGCTCAGCCTGGCAGGCTCCTTCTCCACTGGGACAGAAAGGGAGCAGTGGTCTTGCAGAGTTCTCGGCTGCTTCCACAGGGTCTTTGTTTGCAGAGGGGAGGACAGGTGCTGACACCTGGACCTGGAATGGCCTGGCAGTTGCCTTCGCTGCTTCTGCTCCTGCTGCTGCTGCAGCCCCAGGAAACCTGTGGGAGGCTGGTGGCCAAGTGCCCCCTGACCTTGGCCAGGGTTCCAGAAGCCCCATCCAGCTATCACAGGCCAGGAGAGCCACTTATTGGTGGGGTCATCTCTGCAGGAAATCTGCAATTTCAGGATGAGGAACTTTTTCAGAAACCTCCTCCCAGACAGCTGCATTCCTGGTAAGCTATGAAGTGGCAACAGAACCAACCATTTGTTTAATTTCTTCCTATTTCCTTTCTCTTCAACTGTCCACTTTTCCCTGAAAGGTGGGAGATCCTGGTGGACATCTGGGTGGATGCCTGGTGCACCGCACAGGCACAATTCTTCACCAAGGTGGCCATGCCATGTGCTGCCAGTGGCAAGAGTCCATGTGGGAAGGTGAATCATGTATCACCAGGCAGAAAGCATCTGGCTGGCTTGGCTCCTTCCTCAGGACAAGCCTCCAATAGCAGCAGCATGTGCCTGTATCTGTCAGTGGCCAGAAATTGGGACAGGAGGGGCAGTTTCATCCATGTCCTGCTTGTGGGTCTATCTATGAAGCCAAGCTTCTACTCTCCCGAATCCTGCTCTAATGGGCTTCCATGCAACAGTGTTTCGGGTCCACTTTTATTCTAAGCCAAATTGTCAAAGACTACAAGATATTAGTTGCATGGTTTATTACTGCAGGGAATTTCCAATACACTATACGAAGATCTTGTCCTACTTGTTTGCTGTTCGAGAGGTCAATCAGAGCCCCGGACTCCTCTCCAACCTCTCCATGGGCTACAGCGTTCAAGACATCTTTTTCGATGTAAAGTCAACTTGGGATGCCCTGCTGGACCTGCTCTCTCCGGGGCAGGCGAAGGTGCTCAACTACAGCTGTGGGAGGCAGACTCTTCCTCTAACTGTCCTCGAGGGAGCCGACTCCGACATCTCCACCCAGATTGCAGCCATACTCAGCATCTACAAAACCCCACAGGTTAGGGTGGAGTAGGGAGCATTACCAAGCAGAGCCCCAGACTACTTTGTCATGTCCTGGGATGCTGAAGAAGTGGCCAGGAACCTCCACACTGAATTCAGAAACTTCAGTGAGCGGGGCTGCAACCCACTGGGAGACTGAAAAAGTCTTTGTTTCTCTGCCAAGATCTCACCTGGGGCAGAGGTATAAGCAGCTCTGCAGGCATTTCTACTGTGCAAATACCATTTGGGAGAATGCTTCAGGCTTGATTTCTCACTGCATTCCAAGGGAAAAAGGGAGAAGTGCACAGGGAGTGTGCATGGTCACCCCACAGCAGAAGTAGCCTTCCAAAGGAGAGGGCTTTTGCACACAGCTAAAAGTTTAACTGGCTGCCACAAGGAGCAGAAAAGGCCCATAATTTGGATGGTCCTAAAATGGGGATGAGCCAGATTTTGTCTCTGATCATAGGAAAAATGCAGCTCTCTTGTCTTCTTTCCCCGGCAGATCAGTCATTCATTTGTTTCTCATGCCCTGAGTGATAAGACCCATTTCCCCTTTTCCTACCCCTTGGTCCCCAAGGAGCTGACCCAGTACCAGGGAATTGCCTGGCTGGTCCTGCATTTCCGGTGGACGATGGTGGGCCTGGCTGCTGTGGACACCGACAGTGGAAGGAGCTGCATGAGAGCCTTGACTGTGGAGTTCACCAGGAGGGGAGTTTGTGTGGTTTTCACTCAATACATCTCAGGCTTGAATACAAGAAATATGAAGCTCCAGAAGGCCTGGTTTCACTCCTCAGGAAAGGCCAACATTTTTGCTTATTGTGGGGAGACAATTACCTTCATGGAGGGAATCTGTATTATGCAATTCTACAGTGATTATATTAGAGAATCCAATACAGGGAAAGTGTGGATCACTACTGCTGTGTGGGACATCTCTTTGGAACTGGTGACTTACAGAACTTTTGACAACATCCATGGCATATTTTCCTTCCTCATCCAGAAAAATGAAAAGAAAGCACTGGATGACTTCTTTCAGCAGCTTTTCTCACTAAGTGAGTTCATGGGGAAAGCATTTCAGTGCTCTTCTTCAAAGCAGGCCTCATCTGTGAAAGGCCGGACAAGATGCATGGAAAGGGAGGATTGGGTGGGCCTTTCAGAAGAGCAGATAGAGAATGTCCTCTCCATGGACAGCCACATCATTTATAATGGTGTCCTAGTCATTGCCCAGGTCCTGAATGCTGCTGCTTCATCCCGATCCAAGAGGAGGAATACACAGGAGGCTGGAGACAGGCCAGGCACTTGGGGACTGCAACCCTGGCAGGTATTCCCTTTGCCTTGCAGATCTCCCTGCTGAACCAACACTCAGTCCATCTTTCCTGCAACACTTTTCCCAGACAGGGACTCTAAGAAAAGAGCAGAGCAGCAGCAAGGAAAGACTTGTCTGTTTCTGGTGCTGTTCCCCTGGGAAGTGTGGAAACTGCCTTTGTGGGAGAGAACAACCCCCTCTTCAAACCTGTGTTATCAACATGAGCACACAACACCTCTTTCCTTTTCAGGTGGGGGCTCTTCCTCCTCCTGCTGGGGAACTGGGAAGCCAGAGAGGCCTGCAGCAGATCTCCAAGTCTGTCACCCAGAGGTGGGCAGCATCTCTGCTCAGGCATCCCAGGCAGCAGGACCCAGAAGCACAGGCTCAATTTGCCAGATCCAAGATACTCGTAGCAGATCTAAAAACCTTCCTGCCTGTTAGAACAGTTTGGCAATGAGACTACTGTTCATAGGAGGCTTTGGGCTTTCCCAACATGGAGACCTTCAAGAGGCAATAGGACAGCCATCTGTGAGGGCTGTGTGACTTGGACTAGTGCCTGAGCAGGGATGGACCTGGTGGCCCTCGGGTCCCTTCCACCTCACCCCTTCTGTGATTCTCTGAGTCAAACAAGTGTGTATTTTCTGTGTATAGCCTGCCGATTTTGCAGCAGCAGATTTTTTCTGAATTATGGGAATGTGGCAACTTTGCAGTGTGCTTTTCACTCAGGGGACCATTCCCCTCAGTTGCATGAGTGCTGATGCACATTTCTGCACTTGTCCAAATCAGTTCATCTGCACAAATTAATGTGCAAGCACAGAAAAAAAGAGCAAAAAATTACTAATCTACTTCTAGCCCCTTCCACTGGTTGCAGGCTCAGCCCCATGTCTTCTGACTGCCCACTCCAGGGCTAAGGAGCAGTGGGCACAGGGCGGGGGGGAGGTTGTGCAGCAATCAAGGATGAGGGGGCCTGTTGGTAGCTGACCTGCATTGGGCCAGCAGGAACAGACCTGGTCAGTGACCTGGGAGTGCTTTCCCCTAGGACTCAACTTGTTCACCTGGTGATGGCTCTGTGAAGGTGGAGGAGACCAGGCAGCGCTGTGAGTCTGGCACAGTCAGGAGTCAGAGAAAGCTGAGGGTGAGCAGAGGGCTGAATGTGGATTGCTGCCTAGTAATGGGAGGTGCTTCTTCTTCCCTTCTAGCTTCACCTTTTCTTGAGGGACCCCCAGTTTTATAATGATTCCCTCATTGACGGGGCACATTGGAATAAGAATGGGGAGCTTTTTGCTGACTTGGACATTGTGCACTGGTTGCCATTTCCTAATAAAACTGTCCTCAGAAAGAAAATTGGGAGCTTGGAACGACGGGGATCGGGAAACATCACAGTCACCATCGATAAGGATGCAACTGAGTGGCCCAAATGGATCAATAAGGTGGGGGAACCATCAGTTCCTTGTCATAGTGCTGAGCATCTCCTGAGCATCAGGCCAGACTGTGCACCCCTCAGACTGCCCATCCGGACTTCCCCAGGGCAAGGATGGGTACCCTGCAGCCTCCATTCATGCAGGGGCTGCAGAGAGGTGTGTAAGGACTGAGATGGGGAAAGGGGAGGCCCTGGAAGGTGCTGATTCTCCAGAACAACCATGATCCACTTTGTAAGGAACACATGTAAAGGACTCGGATTCCCCACAAGCCCTCATTCCTTGTGGACCAGTTCTCACACCTTGGAAAAGGCCCACAGAGGGAGAAAGGACTTGCAAAATCTGCAGCTAGAGATCCCAGTTTCCTTTCCAGCTGTCTAATTGTCATAGCTAAATTTGCCAAATGAGATTGTCTCACAGGCACTTTTCTTCTGGCTCAGCCCCTGCCCCGCTCCAGGTGTGTGGAGAGCTGTCACCCAGGATCCTTCAAGGTAGTTCAGGAAGGAGAGCCCATCTGCTGTTACACCTGCGCCCACTGCCCGGAACAAACCTTCTCTGCCCAGGAAGGTGAGAAGGCAGCCCCTGGGGGGAGGGAACAGCTCTACCCAGACCTCCCTCAGAAGGTTTTTCCCAATGCATCTTCACTCGGCAATTCCTTCCTAGAATCATAGAATATTAAAGTTGAAAGGGGTCATGAAGGCCATCGAGTCCAATCCCCTGCTGTTGCAGAACCCCATCCCACTCAGATGGCTGTACAGTTTCTTTTTGAATGTTTCTAGTGTGGGAGAGCCCACCACCAATCTAGGCAGCTGCTTCAGTTGTAGCATTGCCAAGAAAGTGTGGAAGCTTTTCCTGATGTCCAGCCAGAATCTGGGTCGCTGCAACATGAACTGATTATTCCATGTCTTACACTCTGGCAACAGCCAGAAGAGAAATTGACCTTCCTCTTTGTGACAGTCATTGAGGTACTTACAGAAGGATATCATGTCTCCCTCACCCCTCAAGTCTTCTCTTCTCAAGGCTGAACATGCCCAATTTTCTCTGTCTCTCCTCATAGGGCAGTATTTCCAAAGCCTTTGTCATTTTTGTTGCTTTCCACTGGACCCTTTCCAATTCACCAGCATCTTTCTTAAATCTTGGTTTCCAGAACTTGACACAGTGTTCCAGGTGAGGTCTAACTAGTGAGGAGTATAAAGGAATGATTAATTCTTGTGATTTGGGAGTAATAATTCTGTGAATGCATCCCAAACTAGCATTTTCTCTTTTCTTGGCTGCATCACATTGCTGGCTCATGTTTAGCCTGTTGTCCACAATTACTCCATGATCTTTTTCCTTTTGAGTTCTGCTGAGCCACGTATTCCCCATCTTGTACTGATGCCTTTGTTTTCTTTTTCCAAGGTGGAGGACTTGGCAGTAGTCCTTATTGAAATTCATTCTGTTGGCTTCAGCCCAGTGTCCAAGTTTATCAAGATTGCCCTGGATCTTTATTCTGTCTTCTAGGGTGTTTGCTATTCCACCCAATTTTGTATCATCTGTGAATTTTATTATCTTTCCTTGTACTTCCACATCTGAATCACTAATAAAAATCTTGAGGAGTAATGGGACCAAGATGGAACTCTGTGGCACCCCACTAGTTACCTCTCTCCAGTTTGAAAAAGTGTCATTGATAAGCACTCTGTGTGACCAATTAGCAGCCAATTTTGGATCCACCTAACAGTTTTTCCATCTTTTCCAGTTTTTGCTAATTTGCTTAACAGAATGTCATGTGGCACTATGTTGAAAGCTCTGCTAAAGTTGAGGTAGTTTAAGTCAACACTGTTCCCTTTGTCCATTTTGGAGGGTACCCAGTCAAAAACTGAGAGTAAATTCCCGAGACCCTCATTGCAGCGGTCACAGAAGCAGTGGCCCTGCACTGCTCCGGCCCTCCAGAAATTGAAGAGCTCATCCTGCTGAAACATATGAAGAGACAGCTCCTTCTGTCCTGCAGGAGGTGGCTGAATTCTCAGTTATCAGACGAAAGGGCTCATCTAGAAAAGTTAAGAGAAATGTTTCACTGCAACACTGAGATAGGAGCTCAGAAGGAGTAGGTGAAAGCAGAGCCCATTCCTTAAGCAGACCATAATCTTCTTTATAGCCACCATTTCTGATGAGAAAAGAGACAGGTATGGAATGACTTATTTTATTCACTACTTTTTTGGAATACCATGTAGGCAAGGCCCTCAGGTAGTTTATAGCAACATTGAGCAACATAAAAGGAAATACACATGGGGCATTGCAGGAACATATTGAGGTGTTTGAGATTACACCCCAAATGCATCTTCTCAAAAGTCCTTCATTAGGGAGAAGATTCACTCTATTCACCACTATCTGCACCTACAGCCAAAACTCTCTCAGCAGTGGTTGCATTATCAGGATCCCGTCCAACCTCTAAGACCAGATCTGCTCTAACAACACACCCAAAATCCCAAGTCCCAGCAGACAGTGTGAAAAACAACACAGCTACAATTGAGTGTCAGGGAGGGGTTCCAGTGAGTATTTCAAAGGTGCTGAGAGGGAGTTACCCCAGTGACGGGGCTTATCAGTGTCTGGGCACCTTCTGTTTTCACTCTACTGGATGTGCAAGGACAAGAAGAAGTTGCTGCTCCACAAGAAGAGAGACCTCCCATGCTCAAAGCATTACTTGTGAACTTGGCATGAAGGTCTTGCTTCTGTTCCTTGCAGATGCAGAGCAGTGCAGCAGGTGCCCAGAAGATCAGGACCCAAACAAGGACCAAGATGGATGCATCCCCAAGGACATCACCTTCCTCACATATGAAGAACCTCTTGGGATCACCCTGGCTTGTTTTACCCTGTTCTTATCCCTCACCACAGGACTCATGCTGGGGCTCTTCATTAAATTCCTTGAAACCCCAATCATCAAAGCGAACAACCGGGACCTCTCCTACATCCTCCTTGTCTCCCTCTTGCTCTCCTTCTTGTCCTCCTTCCTTTACATTGGTCAACCAAGAGAAGTGACGTGCCTCCTCCGACAAACAGCCTTCAGCATCATCTTCTCAGTGGCCGTCTCTTCTCTTTTGGCCAAAACAATCACCGTGGTGCTGGCCTTCCTGGCCACCAAGCCAGGTAACAGGGTGAGAGGATGGCTGGGTAAAAGCTTGGCCAACTCCATTGTAATCTCCTGTTCCAGTATCCAAGTTGTCATCTGCACCATTTGGCTGGGCACTTCTCATCCCTTTCCTGACTCTGACATGCATTCCCAGGTTGGACACATCATCCTGCAGTGCAACGAAGGCTCTGTGGCCTTGTTCTACACTGCCCTTGGGTACATGGGCTTCCTGGCTTCCATCTGCTTCACGGTGGCCTTCCTGGCAAGGAAGCTGCCCGGGGCCTTCAATGAGGCCAAGCTGATCACCTTCAGCATGCTGGTCTTCTGCAGTGTCTGGGTCTCCTTCATGCCCACCTACCTGAGCACCAGGGGCAAGTACACAGTGGCCGTCCAGGTCTTCTCCATCTTGGCCTCCAGCACTGGGGTGCTGGGCTGCATCTTCCTCCCCAAGTGCTACATTATCCTACTGCGGCCTGATCTGAATACCAAGGAGCATCTAACCGCAAGAGCAAATCAGAGCATCTGATGCAGCAGGATTTCTTTTGAATTAATTTCTCAGATTTTTCTCACTTGTAGCAGAGCTAAGCCAGGCACCTCCCATCTGGTTTCTCTGCATTTCCTTTCTTTTTCCCACATGCAGAACTTGATATTTATCTCTTTTAGAATTCATCCATTGCTTTCAATCCAGTTTTCAAAACTTTCAAAATCACCTTGAAACCTGTCCATTTTATGGGTGGTAGATACTCTGCCCAATTTTTTCATATCTGATAATGTAATAAACATTCTCTCTGCCTTCTGGTCTGAGTCTTGAATAGAATGGTGGAAGAGTATTGGATGCATGAACAAGCACTGCAATTATCTCTCCCCATCATTTTTCAGATCATGTTATCCTGGGACATTTGGTCAAAAGCTTTTCTGAAGTCAAGGTATACGACAGGAACATAGAAATATCATAAGTCAGAAGGAACCTCCCTGTCCATCTAGTGTGACCCCAGCTCCAGCTGGCTCCACTCATGGAATCCCCTACTTGTGCTTGTCCATTTCCAGGCACTCTTTGGTGAGGCTTGCCTTCTGGACCCATTTTAGTCAGGGATCATCCTGGATGTGGGCATGGAAGCAGCCTTGGTCACCTTGTGGGATGACCTCTGCCAAAAGAGAGACTGGGGAGGGTGACCATGTTGCTTCTAATTGGCACAGCAGATTTTATTAGCATCGCCTGACTATTTTTCTGGGGTGGTGTCTGAATGGGCAGGAGCTTATCGGACAGGGCATCCGCTCCTGCTTGGAGCACCATCTCTTAAATGTGGTGCTAGGGAGGTGCACTTTCCCAATCCTCATGGAATTCTGACACAGAGCTGGAGTTCCTCCAGTCATTAGCACGGAGTTCCTCAGGGGTCTATCTTTTCCACCCTTGCTGTGGAACTGGTGAGTGGGCCATCTGGGGTTTTTGAGTACACTGCCCTCAGGATGCTGATTGAACCTGGCTTTCTCGCTCCTTCCCATCATGAGCAGCTGGAGGGGTGGATGTGCTGAGCTGGTGACTGGCTGCGATGATGAACTGGATGAGGCCCAAAAAGCTCAGTCCAGATAAGTTCCTTGACTGGATGAAACTTGTTTGAACTGCTCTAGACATGGTGGCCCTCCTCTTGAAATCTCGGAAAACACTGGCAATGACTTCTGATTTTTATTTGTATCTTCCCTATTCAGCGGTATTGTATTGAGCTCCCTCTGCAGACCTCTCACCTTTTGTTCAATATTTTCCCCTTATTTTGTGATCACCTGACCAGTTGCCATGACATCTGACTCGGAATGTAGAGAACATTCTGTATATGCCCTGGAAGCCTGTAGTTGGTCTGGCCTCTGTTCAACAGTGCAGTGGTAAGTATGGGTTTCTCTGCAGATGGTGCCTGAATGATCTTTGAACTAGAAAAAACTGAGATTCAAGGCCAAGGGGGTCTTTACTAACTGAACTCAGTAATCTTGCCTTATGGCTGCTGTTTAGTCACCCTGACACTAGTTTCAGTTGCCTGCATCAGGTTCATCTGCAGATTGGATGACTACTATGCACTCAAGAAGGGGCTGCCCTGAAAGAATGTTCAGATGCTGCAGAATGTGCAAAATCAAGCACCTGTTGGAACAGTGTGAGCCAAACACTCAGAGCGTGGAACCCTAACTCTGGCCCGCTCAGCCACACTGCCTCTGTGCTTCTGAGCCCAATTCAAGGTGCTGCTTTTGAACTGCAAAGTCCTACCCCAATATTGGGGCTGCCATACTTGATGGAATGCGCCTCCCAGTCTCAGTATACCCACATCCTGTGACCTGCCTTGAGTCTTCCTCTATTTGTCAGCTTTGCAGGAGGCCTAGGAAGAGGCAACAGGGAGGAGGGTCTTGACAGTGGTGGCCCACCAACTGTGGAATGATCTCTCCTTCCCCCACAGCCCTCCACTTCTTCGCCAGCCCTAGTGCATATGCTGCATCGGTGCCAGGGAATGGAATGGTCCCGCGCGTGCGCTCGGAAGAGTCCCTGTCACACGCAGAAGAGGAGAAAACTTCACTTGAGAACCAGAGTGTAGATGAAGAGTTATCACTAGTGTCAGCAGAGCAATAATTATTCTCCAACTGCAAAGATGATGAGAATGAGAAAGAGCTAGATAACCAGGCTGAGTGAGAAGCCAAAATAGAGGCGTATACAGAGGCCAATTTGGGAGCTGATGGGGAAACAGTCTCACAAGTTGCCGATATGGAATGTGATAAGCAAAAGGAGCTTTTCAGGATGTGTGCTCTCTCAGGCACACACGCAGACTGTGACAGCCAGAATCGAGATTGACTGAGAGACACAGAGTGAGGGGTCGTGGTGCCCCTCCCTTGGAGGTACGGCAACGAAGTGTGTATTAACCCTGCATAAGTTGAACATAGAAAGAGAGGACAACTTTCCAACCTATGTACTGTTATTGTAATACTGTATAGAATAAAGCATTTGCAGCATCAACTGGAGTGATTGCTTTCACTGGGAAAGAGCACCCGCCTCATGACAGGCAGGGGCACTTCTTCAACCGGCTCACCTGTACCTGGCAGGATGTACTCCTCTTTGGCAGTGCCCGCAGGCTCTTTGAGGCTGTCACATCCTCGGGGTGCTCTTGCCCAAGGGCTGGAACAGCAGCAGGGGCACCATGGAGTCATGGTAAGCACAGGTGGACATGGACCAACTATGAGGCATGGAGGCCCATGATCAACCTCTGCAGGGGAAGTGAGCCTGTGGGCTCTGCAGGAATGGCCAGGGGCGCTTCCTCTATCTGCAGTCACAAGCAGACTTTGATTTCTCAGCTCTACAGGCCCAGATTTCATAGTTTCCTCCTCAGGGAGCTGCCACCCAATTGCAGCTGCCTTCGCTGTGCTTTTCCTGCTCAGTTCTGCTTCCTCCCTGGGGAGCTCTGGATGCTGCCACTTGCAACCGCTGCCTAGACTGCCTCTGCGAAGCTCTGAATGGGTAGATTGAGGGGATGGGGGATGAGACAGTCACTGTGTGTGGTGCTTATGAAAAACCCCCTTCTGAAACCCTGGAGGATGGGACCAAACCTGTCCCCAAACTTCCTGCTCATGCAGGGCCCCCTCCTCTTCCCCCAGAGCACCTGAGGTCTGATCCTGCCCAGATCAAATTGTGGTTGGTGGTCATGGGGGCGACCCTGGGTGTGACCTTCATGGCCTTAGGAGTCACCTTCTGCCTGCAGAGGTAATAGGACTCTTAAGAATGGGGCTCTTAGAATCAGGAGGTTCAGGTAGTGGGGGCTGGCAGAACTCCTCCTATGTCCACTTCCTCCAGCAGAGGCCTCTGAGGCATCCCACAGCTTCTGCTCTCCCTCCCAATCCATGCAGATAAGTCCCCTCCAGAAGCCCTTGAGTCAGTCTACAGCAGGCCTGCATGATGCACCGGCAACCACATGGACTGAGCATGATGGGACTTGCAGGCCAATGCATTTGGAAGGTGCGCTATGTTGCACATTCAGGGCCCTTCCCCATAGGACTGGTTCCATGAACCCTGGGCTGCCCTGACCCCTCAGCCCCGTGAAGGCGCATTTCCTGAAGCATGTCCTGGACAACCTCTGGTGAACGTGCCTTCCCACAAAAACCTGTTACACCTCCCTGGCACATGGGACCCACACAAGGGAATTCGCACCAGCTTGTTTCTCTGGTAATACACAAAGCTGCCCAGGGAGCCATGGAATTTCTCAGGGGAGGCGCTGTCTGCCAGCAATTATCCCAACCCTGGTGATCTTAGCTTCCTCCTTTTGCCAGGGCTCAAGCAGTTTCCCCAGGGGGCCTTTGACATAAAGAAGGGATTCTGGAGCAGCAAAGCTGGACATCAATATACACATGAGCCTGCAGGCTGACAATGTAAAACTCCTGCTTAGCTTGGGGCTGGGCAGGTGCGTGCAGCTTCCTTGTCCCATCCAAGCCAGGATGTCACTGCAGTTGCGACTGATGCTTCTGTTGCTGCTGCAGCCCCAGGAAACCTGCGGGAGGCAGGTGGCCAAGTGCCCCCTGACCTTGGACAGGGTTACAGCAGACCCATCGAGCTACCACAGGCCAGGAGGCCCCCAGATTGATGGGGTCATCTCTTCAACATTTCTGCACGTCTGGAAAGAGGAACTTTTCAACAAACCTCCCACTAACAAGGTTAGTTCTTGGTAAGCCATGACATGGTGACAGAGCGGACTGCTCTGCTTTCTGCATAATTCATTCCTCCAGAAATATCCACGTCTCCCTGAATACCCTCGGACCTGGATGGATGCTTGGGTAGAAGTCTGGTGGCTGTCCTGGCCCATATCTTCACCAATTTTTCTGCATGAAGTGCTGCAGCTGGTGGGAGTCCCTTTGGGAAGAAGAGTCATGCACAACCAGGCCATCCTTTGTTCCTGCCATGGCGTCATGAACAGGAGGTTTTTGGCTGGCATGGATTCTTTCTCAGAATGAGGCTCCAGGACCAGCAGCAGTCTTCCTTCATCTGCCACTTGGCAGGATTTGGGCAGGAGGTGAAGTGGAATGTGGGTCCTGCTTGTGGGTGCCACCGGGCCACTTCTCTCCTGAATTGCCCATGGATGGGCTTCCTTGAAACACCCTTCAAGTGCTAGTTTATTTCCCTTCCCTTCATCACCATTTTTCTGGGCTGAAAAGTCTCAAATCTGAATTAATTCTTGGCATGGTATATTATTACAGGACAAATCCAATATTCTTTCAGAATATCTTCTCCTACCTGTTTGCTGTCCAAGAGCTCAACCAGAACCCTGGGCTCCTTCCCAACCTCTCCCTGGGCTACAGCATGCATGACAACTTTTATTATGCATGGTTGACATCAGATGCCTTGCTGGACCTGCTCTCTCCGGAGCAGGAGAATGTGCCCAACTACAGCTGTGGAAGGCAGACTCTCCCACTGGTGGTTCTCGAGGGGGCTGAGTCGCACATCTCCAGGCAGATTTCCAGCATGATGGGCCTCTACAAAACCCCACAGGTGAGGATGGAGAGGGATGGGCATTTTGGGCAGAGTCTCGGACTACTTTGCCGTACTCAGGAGCTGAAGAGGCAGCCAGTTGCCTCCTCAGTGAGCTAAGAGACATGAGGGGGAGAGGGTTGTAGCCATTTCGGAGAGGCTGAAAATGCCTTTGCCTCTCAAGACAGCCCTTGCCAAGGTGTCGGCAGCTCCTCCGGATTTACTGCTCTCCAAATGTCCATAGGGCTGCATCTTCAGCCCTTCTTTTCTTCTCTGCAGTCCAGGGGAAATAGGGTGGGGTGCAAAGGGAGAATTGTGCAGACTCCACACAGCAGAAGTGCTCCTCCAAGGGAAAGGACTTCTGCACACTGCACAGGGCTAAACTGTGGAACGCCCCCCACAAGGTACAGAAAGGGGCCTCAATTTGTATGGCCATAAGATGGGGATGTGCAATATTTCAGGTCTGATCGAAGGCAAAATGCAGGTCTACCATCTTCTTTCCTGCCAGGTCAGCCATTCATTTGTTTCTCATGCCCTGAGTGATAAGACTCAGTTCCCCTTTTCCTACCTGATGGTCCCCAAAGAGCCAACCCAGTATCAGGGGATTGCCACACTGCTCCTGCATTTCCAGTTGACACTGGTGGGCCTGGCTGCTGAAGACACTGGCAATGGAGGGAGATGCACAAGGGCCTTGACCACAGAGTTCATCAGGAGCGGAGTTTGTGTTGTTTTCACACAATATATCTCAGGCTTGTATACACACAATTCGAAGCTCTAGTGGCCCTGGTTTCACTCCTCAGGAAAGACACCGTTTTTGTTTTTTGTGTGGAGACTAGTACCTTCATGGAGGGTATCTTTCTGTTGCAAGCAGATGGTAGTTACCTTAGTGGACCCATGAAAAAGAATGTGTGGATTGTAACTGCTGTGTGGGATTTTTCCTTCAAACTGTTCACTTGTGGGCATTCACCAGAAATCCATGGCATGCTGTCCTTCCTTATCCAGAAAAATGAAAGGAAAGCAATTGATCACTCAATTTCTCACACTGCCTCATTTATGGAGAAGTTGAAGAGGAATGGTTTTAAGTGTTCTTCAAAGCAGGCCTTGCCTGGGAACAACTGGATAAGATGCAGAGATATATTGAACTGGGGGGCCATTTCACAAGAGCAGGTGGAGAACATCCTTTCTCTGGACAACCACCTCATTTACAACATTGTCCTGGCTGTGGCCCAGGCCATACATGCTGCAGCTTCATCCCAGTCCAGGAGGAGGAGGCAGAAAAGTGGAGGGAGACCAGGCACTTGGAGACTGAATCCCTGGCAGGTACTCCCTTTGTGTTGCAGATCTTCTTGTGCACTGAGTTCTACTGTCCCGCAAGATTTGTCCTGGATGTAGATTCTCATAAAGGTTCAGTGCCCCAGTAAGCAAAGATGGGCAGGGGGGCGGGGGGGCGGTCTGGTTAAGCCCTGTTTGAAACTTTGGAAACTGACTTCTTGGGAGAGAGCAGCTGGCCCTGTAACCCTATTTTGCCTGCAAAGGCTGGCAGTGGCTCTGTGTTTCAGGCAGGAACCCTTGTGCATCCTGCTGGGGCACGTCAAATGTAGAGAGACTTGCAGCAGATTTCCATGGCAGAAGAGGGCAGAATCTCTTCTCAGGTATCCGTGAGTGCAGGACACAGATCACAGGCTCAAATTGCTGGGGGCCAGATCCTGGCTGCAAAATTGAAAAACCTTCCTGCCTTTTAGAAGAATTAGATAATGCAGTCAGTGGCCTTGGGATGTGGTGATCTCTCCCACCCTGGAGGCATTCAAGAGGCAACTGGACGGCCACGTGCCAGGGATGGTGTGACTTGGAATTGTGCCCTGAGCAGGGGTCACTCTCAGTGGTCCTCAGGTACCTTCCACCCCTCCCGTTCTGTGATTCTCTGAGTCTCTGTGATTCTCTAAGTCAAATAAATGTGGATTTTTCTCGATCTGCGGCTAAGTTTGTTTGATGACACTGCAGTGCCTTTTCGCTCACGGGATATTTCCACTGATTTGAATGAGTGCTGATGCACACCTGCGCTCTTGTGCAATTGTGTTCATCTGCCTGAATTAAATTGCAAAAGCAGAACAAAAGTCAAACTAAGAAAAGGTCAAATGCTGGGAGTCGCACATAGGGCCTTGCTCAGAGCCTTGCCTGCCTCCATATTAAAGTTTCCTGTGCTTGTCTCCTCCTTTCCCTTCCACTGGTCACCTGGGGCTCAGTCTACTCACCTCAAGCCCTTTCACACACACCAGTCACAGAAGATCTGGGCGAGGGAGCTTGTGCACCCATCCTGGTTAAGGGGTCATGTTGGGAGCTGACACCCACTCCTCCACATATGCAAGAAGCATGTGACTACCTGGGCCTTTGGTCTGATCCAGCAGGGCTTTTCTTAGATTCTCTCACTCTTTGGTCTCCCACTGGAGGCAGCCCTCCTGCCACTGCCTGCTCCTCCTTGCCTCCTTCCAGGGCTTCCACTCGGACACCTCTCCCCAGGTCTCTGTTTGGTCTCTTCACATCTGAACAAATGTGAGGTCTGTGGCCTCTGCTTTTATGTCACCCCCATCACCATGAGAGTGGAGCAGTGCAGTCTACATTGCTGCAGGGGGAATAGAATAGGGCTCTATTCACACTGGGAGCTCTTAGAGCACTTGGCTAGCTGGAACCCACCCAGTTAGTGTACTGGGAAGGCTTTCCACTTAGAGTCAGCTTGGTGATCTGCTGATGCCCACGTGAAGGTGGAGGAGACTGCAGCAGCACCATGAGTCTCACACGGCCAGTAGGTGGGGAGAGTGGCGGGTGAGCCAAGAGCTGAACTCGCTTTGCTTCATACTAAGTGGAGGTGCTTCTTCCACCATTTCAGCTGCACCATTTCCTGAGGGACACCCAGATTTATAACACTTCCATAACTGATGGGGTGTATTGGGACAAGAATGGGCAGCTGGTTGGACATTGTGCACTGGGTGATGTTTCCTAACTGGTCTGTCTTCCATAAGAAAATTGGGCACTTGGAAAGATGGGGCTCAGGAGACCTCACAGTCACAGTCAGCAAGAAGGACGCTGCTGAGTTGTCCAAACGTATCAACAACGTGAGGGAAGCACATTCTACTTCTCATAGAGCTGAACATCTCCCAAACATCAGAGCAGACTGGGGCCCCCCTCACACTGCTCCTCAGGATGCACTGAGAGCAGTGATGAATAACCTGCAGCCTCCATTTCATGCCAGCCTGGAGACACCCCTCACCATGTAGTGTGCTACAGCCCTCCTCTCCTCTACTGCCAACCCTGATCCAGTTTTCAGAGATCCCCTTTTTGGGAGTGTCCAAGGTCTGGAACTGGACCACATTCCTGACCATCAGGCAAGAGTTCCTGCTGCCATAAGAACAGCAACAAATATTTCCCTATAAATATGCTGCTGGGTGACAGATTCTGAGGAATACAGGTGGGAGGTGCAATCTCCCAGTAATTGGGCAGCAATGAGATTGAACCACAAAATGCTGAGACCAAACCAACCCCTGAGCCTTCTTCTCATGCAGGGCTCCTCTCCTGTCAAGTTCTGCTGGGCCAACTACAAGGCATGGGGGCCCATGCTCAACCTTGGCAGGGGAGGTGAGCTTGTGGGCTCTGCAGGAATGGCCAGGGGCACTTCTTCTCTCTCCACTCCCAAGCAGACTTCAATTCCTCAGCTGTGTAGGCCCAGTTTTCACAGCATCCTCATAGGGGGGCTGCCGCCCCATTGCAGCTGCATTCACTGCCCTTTTCCTGCTCAGTCCTGAAGAGAAAGAAAGGTAATGGGGCTCGTAAGAATGGGGTGGCACAAGAGGTACCTCAGGGCAGGGAATGGCTCCATACCCTCCTCCTCTGATTTGACATTAACCCCTGTGTCACAGTCAGATAACTTCCTCATGAAGTTTAAACTTGGGGCCAGTTTCTCCCTCCTTAATGGTGTGCACCAAATTAAATTGATCTGCCCTTGGAGTCTTATAGAACCTGATGGATTCCTGTGGACTCTGGGGAACTTCCGGTTGGTATGACTGGTGTGCCTGTCGATGCCCCAGTTGATCTGTGGAATATGGAAATGACTTGAGTGGTTGACACGATCTTCCCTAAGCATCCTCTCCCACTGTGCAGAGCCCATGCAGTACCTTGGTATATTCCTGAACTGTGGGCGATGAAGCAGGCTGGGAGATGACTGGAGCGCAAGTGGAGGAAAACCCCTGCCAAACCTGAGCGAACACACTTGAGAGCTCAGTATCAAGCCTATGCTGCAGTGGTGAGGGCAGTGAAGGAGGAATTCTTCTCCACTTCCGTTGCATTGCCACAGTGCCATCCAGCTGAGCTTTTATGGGTGGTGTGGGCCCTATTACATTCTGGGCCTAAGATAGAACCTCTCACACCATTGGCAGATTGCCCAGCACTTTAAGGATAAAATTGCTCAGGTTCACCATGAATTGGACTCCACAGTGGAGTTCCAGTCCTTGTCCTGGAAGAGGAGGCACCTCGAGTGCCATCTGGTCCTTCCTTGCTGGACAGGTTCAATTACTGTGGCATAAGGATATGCACAAGGTGTTTGGACAGGTCCCACTCACCAACTGCTTATTCCAGCCTTGCCCTTCGTGGCTGCTCATCATAGCCAAGGTCAGGATGGCTACCTGGATCCAGGAGGTTGTCAGCACCTCTCTGAGGGAGGGTCTGGTCCAACCCATGAAGGGGGCGGTAATCAGACCCATCTTGAAGACACCAAAGCTGAACCCAGAGACTGCTGCCAATTATAAATGGTGGCTAGCGGTCCATTGTTGGGCAAGGTGCTCAAGTGGGTGTTCCCCGGGCAAGTACAAGCTCTCTTGGGGGAAACTGGCCATCTGGACCCATTTTGGTCTGGGTTCAGGCCTGGCTATAACACTGAAACTACCTTGGTTGCTGTGTATGATGACCTGTGCAGGGAGAGGGACAGTGGGAGGGTGTCTTTGTTGGTTCTCCTGGACCTCTCAGGGACGTTCAGTACCATTGACCATGGTATCTTCTGGAGAGGCTGGCTGAGTTGGGGGTCCAAGGCACTGCTGTGCTGTGGTTCCACTCGTACTAGGTTAGCAAAGTCCAGAAGCTGAAGATGGAGGATTGTACCTGTGCACCATGGAAGCTCTTTCATGGAGTTCTGCAGGGTTCTATGTTGTCGCCCATACTGTTTAACATTGACATGAAACCAATGGGACAGGTCATCTGAGGGTTGGGGCTGAGAAGTCACCAGTATGCTGATGACACCCAGCTCTACCTCTCTTTTGCATCTAATTCACATGAGGTAGTTGATGTCATTAACCAATGTCTGACCAGTGTGATAGGCTGTATGAGAGCCAATAATTGAGAGTTGTAGGATATTTTCCATCTCAATATGCATTAATTTTACCATTTCTGAATATCATTATTGTAAAAAGTTCAAAGTAATGTTATCATATTTGCATTTTTTCTGTACCCATTTCGAGAATCGTTCCCATGCTTCTAACTTCCTGATACCTGTGCAAAGCGACAGGGCTCTGGGAAAAAGCAGCAACAGAAGGTTTTCTTGGGGGAATCCAACCCTAACCAGGTTCTCCCAAAGCCAGAGAATCTCATGGGATTGTGCTCCAGGTGGAGCAGGGGAGAAAAGAAGAGCCTTCTGTCTCCTGCCAGGTAGTCCATATGTTTGTGTGTATGTGTGGGCGGGGAGAGGGGTGCTGCCTGGTCTCTGGGATCCTGCAGACTTTCTCAGGGCCTTCAGCTGTAGCCAGGCTGAGCTGGACCAACACTTAAAGCTAAGCTAGGCTGTGGCCACTGAGGATGGTGTCGTTGGGCAACCCAAACCTGACCTCTTCAGACCCTCAATTTGACTGTGCCCCTCCCTGCGTAATTGCATCCATCAGCTGCATCACATCCAGACTCTTCCACCCTCCAGTGTTGTGCACCAAGCCCAGACATGGAAATGGCCACACAGAGTGGGGTCTGGCTGAACCAACTGTGGTCCTTCAGGTGTGCTGGACAACCACTCCCAGCATTTGCCGGATGCATGAGGATAGGAATTTCAACCCAGCAGAGCAGGACAGTACTGATTTGGGTGATGTGGCTGCCTGGGAGACTTTCACCTGCTCAAAGTTTTGCCTGCCATGCAGCATGTCAAGGAGCTCAGACACAGCTTGGCAAAGCTGAGAACCCCATAAGCACCACAACACAAAAAGGCATTTTTGGGATCAGCACAGTCACTGCCCCCATTAGAGTAGGGAAGTGGGGCCATTGATTCTGCATCAAAACACCCACGAAGCACACTTGTGAATTCACTCCCCACAAAAACCTCATCAATTCTCCCCACAGATGGGAGCCCCACCAGGGAATTGTGCCCGTGTGTTTTTCAGTGGTGCACGAAACTGCCCAGGGAGAAGGGGAATTTCCAAGGCAAGGTGTGTTCCCCCAGCCATTGTCACCACCCTCATGATGGCCCTTCCTCCTGTGGCCAGGGCTCAAGTGGATCCCCAGGAGGCCTGTCACATAAACAAGAGATTCTTGAGAAACAGCGAGACACATCTTCTGATATGTGTGCCAGAGTGGCAGCAGCGTAAAGGCCCCATTGCAGCTCGGAGTTTCAGCAGATGAGCACAGATTCAGTAGCCATGCATCTTCCTACTCCCATCCCCTTCAGATGCTGCAGCCTTGCAGTGTGTTCAGCCTCTTCCACTGGCACTTCTGCCCTGCAAAGGGGAGGACAGGTGGTGAGCCTGAGAGCTGGAATGGCCTGGCAGTTCCTGCTGCTTCTCCTGCTGCTCCTGCAGCCCCACAGAACTAGTGGGAGGCTGGTGGCCACGTGCTCCCTGACCCTGGGTAGGGTTCCACTAGACCCATCCAGCTATTACAGGCTGGGAGAGCCCCTTCTTGGTAGGGTCATCTCTGCAGGGCTTCCAGGTGATTGGGAACTGGAACTTTTCAGCACACGTCCCACCATGATACTTCCTTCCAAGTAAGCCTTGAAATGGTGAAAGAACTGACTTTTTACCTCATTTCCCTGGAACTGTCCACTTCTGCCTGAATGCCTAAAAACCTGCATGGCCCTCTGGCTGGAGTCTGATGCACATCCTGGCAAAGGCTTCACCAAGGTTATCATGGCAGGTGTTGCAGCTGGAGAGAGTCCATTTGGGAAGCTAACTCACGCAAAACCAGGCAGGAAGCCCCTCTCTGCCATGGTTCCTTACCCAGGACAAGCCCTCAGTAGCAGCAGCAATATGCCTGTATCTCTCAGTCGCCAGGAATTGGGGCAGGAGGTGCAGTGGCACTTGGGACCAGCTTGAGGGCTCTGTATATGCAGATGGACGTCCTCTCTCCTGAAACCCCCACAGATGGTCTGCTTTGAAACCCCCTTTCATTTCTAGTTTGATGTCCTTTCTCTTGCGCACTTTTATTGTAAGCTGAATAGTCTCGGATCTGAACACATTGTTACATTGAATATATTTGCAGGTATCCATTCACAAACTATTGGAATATCTTATCCTTCCTCTTTGCTGTTCGAGAGGTCAATCAGAGCCCTGGGCTCCTCCCCAACCGCTCCCTGGGCTACAGTGTTCATGACAACTTTTATGAGGCAAGGTTGACTTTGGATGCCCTTGTGGACCTGCTTTCTCCGGGGCAGGCGAATATACCCAACTACAGCTGTGGGAGGCAGACTCTCCCTCTGGCTGTTCTAGAGGGAACCGACTCGGACTTCTCCAGGCAGATTGCAGCCATGCTGGCCATCTACAAAATTCCCCAGGTGAGGATGGCGAGGGACGGGCATTAATGGGCTGAAACCCAGGACATTTTGTCCTATCTTGGGGAGCTGAAACAGAGTCCAGGCACCTCTGCAGTGAGTTCAGAGGCACCACTTGGAGAGGGCAGCAACCTAGAATGCCTTGTCTCTCTGTAAAGAACTCACCTGGCAACAGGGTGCAGGCAGGGCTTACAGCTCTGGAAATGTCCATCAAGCTGCAACCTTTGGTATCCTTTTCTCTGATTCATAAAAACAGAACGATGGAGGGATGCACAGGGAGGATGGTGTGGTCACAGCACAGCAGAGGTGGCCTTCCAAAGGGAAGGAGTTTTGCACACAACTCGTTGTTAAACTATGGAACTTGCCACCACAAGGTGCAGAAATACCCCCTTCTCTGGATGACCATAAAATGAGGATGAGCAAGATTTCAGCTCTGATTGGAGGCAAAATACAGCTCTGCTGTCTTCTTTCCCCTCCAGGTCAGCCATTCATTTGTTTCTCATGCCTTGAATGATAAGACCCAGTTCCCCTTCTCCTACCCAATGGTCCCCAAAGAACCAACCCAGTACCAGGGCATCACCCGGCTGCTCCTGCATTTCCGGTGGACACTGGTGGGTCTAGCTGCTGCAGACACCGAAAGCGGAGGGAGGTGCATGAGGGCCTTGATCACAGAATTCACCAGAAGTGGAGTGTGTGTTGTTTTTACCCAATATAACTCAGGCCTGTATGCAAGCACAAATAAGCTCCAGCGGCCCTGGTTTCACTCCTCAGGAAAAGCCAATGTTTTTGTTTATTGTGTGGAGACGAGTACCTTCATGGAGGGCATGTATAGGATGCAATACTTTAGTGGTTACCTCAGAGAACCCCCGAGAGGAAAAGTGTGGATCACAACTGCTGTGTGGGACTTCTCCTTGGAACTGGTGACTCACACACCTTCAGAGAACATCAATGGCATATTTTCCTTCCTTATCCAGAAAACTGAAGAGAAAGCAATTGATGGCTCCTTTTTTGACTTCCTCTTCTCTACAAATCAGTTAGCTGAGGAAGCATTTCAGTGCTCTTCAAAGCGGGCCTTAACTGTGAAAGGCCGGACAAGATGCAGGGAGAGGGAGGGTTGGAGTGCACTTTCACATGAGGAGGTGGAGAGAATCCTGTCTCTGGATATCCACGTCATTCACAAAGGTGTCCTGGCCATGGCCCGGGCCCTGGATGCTGCTGCTTCGTCCCAGTCTGGGAGGAAGGACAAGGAACATGGAAACAGGCTACGCATTCAGAGGCTGCAGCCCTGGCAGGTATTCCTTTCATGTCGCAAATCTCCTTGCTGAACTCAACACTCATTACTTCTGCCTTGCAAGGCTTGACCTGAACATGGACTCTGAGAAAACTGCAGAGCCATTGCTAGGGAAAAGCTGCATGTTTCTGGTACATTTCCTTTTGGGAAGGGTGGAAACTGCCTTTGAGGGAGAGAACAACCCTCTGTTCAAACCTGTATTGTCAACATGGGCTTGCAGCAGGTCTTTGGGTTTCAGGCAGGGCTTCTTCCTCATCCTACTGGGGAATGAGAAACCCAGAGACCCTGCAGCAGATTTCCAAGGTGGTCCCACATAGGAAGGCAGGATCTCTGCTCAAGTATGCCAGAGTGCAGGATACGGAGCCACAGGTCCAAACTGAGCACCACCTTGTTGTCCCCAGCCAACTTCCGTAGTCTGTCCAGATCTGCTCCCCAGTTGTAGCAACCACCTCCATTTTAGTATCACCTGCAAATTTGATCAGCACGTTTGAACCCCTTCCTCCATGTCAGTGATGAGAACATTGAACAGGATCAGTCCCTGGGGGACCCTGCTCATCACCGACTGCCATCCCAATGATTCCCCTCTAGCCCTTGGGATTCCTTGGACTCCCCCATCCCGAAGGCAGTCAAGGAGCAGGAGGATGGCCCTGTGCCAAGGATGCTGAGATTCCTGAGACTCTAAGTCCTACAGGGGATGCATTGGAACCAGATGCACTTGGGCCCCTTCTGGCTCTTTATTCTGTGCTTTGCTTGATCAAATGGAACACAGAATATAGCTTGTATGAATTTCTCTGTGTTTAGTCTGCAAATTCTGGAACACACACTTGTCTGAGTTCTGTGAATTCAGTGAACTTGCTGAATGCTTTTTCACTCAGGGGATATTTGCACTGATTTGATGATTGCTGATGCACACTTGTGCACTTGTCCAAATTTACTCATCTCCAATAATTGAGAAGAATAAATGCCCTGTACACTGTACCCACCCAAATCTGGCTTTATTTGATAAACATGTACATGCTCCCTATGACTGAGGAAGTCGGGTGTCATATATGAGACATTCTGCAGAGAAAGCAATTCTAGGGTCCTCTGCTGAGCCTGTCCCTATTGCAAAGCTCCCTGTCCAAGATCCTTCTTGCACCTTCCACTAGCTGCTGACTCAGCCCCATGTCCTCAGATGGCCCATTCCAGTGCTGAGCAGCTTGGGGTTGGGGGAGCATATGCAGCACTCGAGGCTGAGAAGGTCTGTTGGTAGCTGACCTGCCACCATGTGCAATGAGTGTTGGTGATCTGGGCCCTTGTGCGGATTCAGCAGGGCTTTTTTAAGATTCTGCTCATCTTCATTAACCCACTGGAGGAAGCCCTCTTGAAACTGTTCCCGCTCTTGCCACCCCTCCCCTGATCTCAGCTCAGACCCTTCCTCCCAGCTCCCCCTTTAGTCTATAAGAGTACAAATATGGGGAGGGTCCCTCAGCTTGAATTTCTGTGACCCTGTTGCTGGTGAGAAATTGTGCACTGAGGAACCTGCATTGGTTCAGAGAGAGATCACAGGAAGGTGTTCCATTCATATCTTTTCACACTGGGCCAGCTGGAATGAACCCAGTTAGTGACCTGGGTGTGCTTTCCCCTTTGACTCCATTTGATCTTGGGCTGGCCATGTGAAGGTGGGGGAGACCCAGCAGCCCCATGAGTCTGACACAGTTGGAAGTTGGGGAGAGTTGAGGGTGAGTGGAGTGTTGAACATGGTTTGTTGCACACTAACAGGAGGTTCTTCACCTACCCTTCTAGCTTCATCCTTTCCTGAGGGACCCCTGGTTTTATAATTCTTCCCTCATTGATGGCATGCATTGGGACAAGAAAGGGGAGCTGGTCACGGACTTGGACATTGTGCACTGGGTGGTGTTTCGCAATCTCACTGTGCTCAGAAGGAAAATTGGGTGCTTGGAAAGATGGGGAGCAGGAGACCTCACAGTCACCTTTGACGAGGATGCTGCTGAGTGGCCCAAACAGATCAACAAGGTGGGGGGACTGTCTCTTTCTCCTCATACTGCTGAGAATCTTCTGACCATCAGACCTCCCTGTGCTCCCCCTCAGACTGCCAGTCAGGACTCCTTCAGAGCAAGGATGGGTACCCTGCAGCCTCCATTCCTGTGGTGGCCCCTAAGTAGTGTATAAGAATTCCAGTGAGGCAGGGGAGTCCCTGGGAAGGTGCTTGTGCTTGGGAAGGACCAGGAACCAATTTCTCAGACAAAAAATATAGAATGCTGACCCCATCAGCTCTGGCTCCTCGTGGACCTGGCCTCAGACCTCGGGAGAGGTGTGCACTGTGGAAAAGGCATTGCAGAATCTTTGGCTGGACATCCTGATTGCCATTCCAGCTGTCTAATTGCCAGAGATAAATTGGCGTAAAGGCTCTTGTCTTCCCTCTCAGCCTCTGCCCCGCTCCAGGTGTGTGGAGAGCTGCTGCTCAGGATCTGTCAAGGTGGTTCAGGAAGGAGAGCCCCCCTGCTGCTATGCCTGTGCCCCCTGCCCAGAAGGGTCCTTCTCTGCCATGGAAGGTGAGGAGGCATCCCTGGGGGGAGGGAACAGCTCCAGCCTGACCACCTCTGGATCTTTTCCCCAGTGCATCTGCATGCTGGGATGCCTTCTGGACTCCCTGTCTGCTGCAGTCACAGAAACAGTGGCCATTCATTGCCCTGGCCCTCCAAGATTTCACATTTTGTGCTGTGGAAAGATGGGCATTGATGGGTGCTCCTAAGCAGCAGGAGCTGCCTGAATACTCAAATATTGGGGGAAGGACTTACCTGGAAATGACTAGGCAAGACAAGTGGTTCACTGCCAGGGATATAGTGCCACTCAGAGGGAATGGGCTAAAGCAGACCCTTCTCTAGAGAAGCCCCTGCCACCCTTCCTGACAAGACCAGGGCCAGTGGTGGAACAGTTTATTATATGCATTACAATTCTGACTAAATGCAACCTCTCAAGGGTTCTCCATGTGGGATACGTGCAATCTGTCCAGGGTGGATAAACAGAACAGATGCCCTCAAGGCTTAGGGAGGGGTCCTGGGAGCATTCGGGGTGCGGGGGGCAAAGAACTGTAGGAAACCAGGTGGCCATGTTATTCAAGGGCTGGTCAGCACCTCTTTTCACTCCAGTGGGTATGCAAGGACAGAAACAAGTTGCCACAACTCAAGCAGAGAGTCCTTGCTCAAAGCGTCCCTTGTGGACCTGGCATTGAAGTCTTGCTTCTGTTCTTTGCAGATGCAAAGCAGTGCAGAAGGTGCCCAGACACTCAGCACCCAAACAAGGACCAAGATGGATGCATCCCCAAGGACATCACATTCCTAACCTACAATGAACTTCTGGGGATCACCCTGGCTTGCTTTGCCCTATTCTTATCCCTCACCACAGGACTCATGCTGGGACTCTTCACTAAATTCCTCAAAACCCCAATCATCAAGGCCAACAACCGGGACCTCTCCTACATCCTCCTCATCTCCCTCCTGCTCTCCTTCTTGTCCTCCTTCCTCTTCATTGGTCAACCAAAGGAAGCTACATGCCTGCTCCAACAAACAGCCTTCAGCATCATCTTCTCAGTGGCTGTCTCTTCTCTCCTGGCCAAAACCATCACCGTGGTGCTGGCCTTCCTGGCCACCAAGCCAGGCAACAGAGCAAGAGGATGGCTGGTGAAGAGCTTGGCCAACTCCATTGTCATCTCCTGTTCCAGTGTCCAGGTTCTCCTCTGCACCATATGGCTGGCCACCTCTCCACCCTTCCCAGAGTCTGACATGCACTCCCAGGCTGACCAGATTATCCTGCAGTGCAATGAAGGCTCTGTGGCCATGTTCTACACTGCCCTCAGCTATATGGGCTTCCTGGCTGCCGTCTGCTTCACGGTGGCTTTCCTGGCCAGGAAGCTGCCTGGGGCCTTCAATGAGGCCAAGCTGATCACCTTCAGCATGCTGGTCTTCTGCAGCGTGTGGGTCTCCTTCGTGCCCACCTACCTCAGCACCAGGGGCAAGTACATGGTGGCTGTGCAAGTCTTCTCCATCTTGGCTTCCGGCGCTGGGCTGCTGGGCTGCATCTTCCTCCCCAAGTGCTACATTATCCTCCTGCGGCCTGAACTGAATACGAAGGAGCATCTAACAGCAAAAGCGAAGCAGGATATGTGATGAATCAGGAAGTCTTTTTAATTCAATTACCTCCCGTCCGGTAACAATATATTTGCTTTCTTTTTCCTAGGTGCAGAACTTGATCTTTATCCCTGCTTGATTTCATTCTGTTGCTTTCAGGCCACCTCTCTCAGCTATCAAAATCACATGGAAACTGTCTTTCTTTGGGTCTGCTGGCTATCCTGCCCAATGCTGTGTTTCTGCAAATCTAATAAACGTTTTCTGTATCTTCTGGTTGGAGTCATTAATAACAATGTAGAAGAG
The DNA here is from genome assembly GCA_023646645.1 of Varanus salvator macromaculatus. NCBI lineage: Eukaryota > Metazoa > Chordata > Lepidosauria > Squamata > Varanidae > Varanus > Varanus salvator. The sequence goes on along the minus strand of JAIXND010000721.1, from coordinate 3,987,307 downwards.
TATTTGGCTGAGGAGCGAGTCCTGCTGTTTCCTCTCCTCCTCACTTTGCTCATCACAACATCCTGGGACACTTTGTCAAATGCTTTGCTCATGTCCGTGCACCCTATAGAAACTTAGAAACATACTGCACCAGGCTGACATCCGGGCCATCTTGTCTGACCCGGCTCCAACTGGCTCCTGTCATGTAATCCCCAACATGTGTTTCTCCAATCTTTCCTTGAACCCCCTCACCATTGGTGCCCGCATCACCTGTGATGAAAGCCTATTTCCAGGGGACCGCTGTACGGGATGATAAATGAGTATTTTGCCTCTGTTTTCTCCCCAAATAAGGGTGGGGATCATCTTCCTGGGCTGGGAGGGGAGGGTTAGATAAGGCTGGGTATTCAGGGGAACAGTTTAGTGTCACTCCCTGTAAGTGAAGGAGCTCCTCAGAGCAGTAGGCATTACAAAGGAGTCAGCCACCGATGGGGTACAACCAAGGCTAACCCAGGGAGTTTGGGGGGTACTGTCTTTCCTGCTGGCCTCATTTTTGAGGCCTAATTGAGAACAGGTGTATTTTGAGAGGACTGGAGGGTGTTAGTGCTCACATTCTTCAAAATGGATAGTAGAGGGGACATGGGGAATTACAGGCTCATTAGCCTTACTTCCATTTTGGGTGAACAATGACAAGGCTCATAGTAAGGAACACTCTATAAACCCTAGGTAGGGAGGGAGGTTGGCGGCCACCCAACAAAACAAAACCAGGTCCTGCCACATGAAACTTGTGGAATTCTATCGCAAAGTTTCAAGGTGGCTAGTTGGAGGGAACACCTAGGATGAGGTTTACCTGGATTTCTGCAAAGTTTTGGCAAAGTGCCACATGTTATCCTGGTTGAAAAATTGATTAGTTTTGGGATAGACCGATGCACCGTCCGATGGATGAGGGCATGGTTGATGGATTGAAAGCTTAGGGTAACTCAGTGAGGAATCATTGGCCTGGCGGTTGCTGATGGGTGGGTTCCCACACTGCTCTCTCCTGGGACCAATCTTGTTCAATCTTTTCATCAATGAACTAGAAGAGGGGGTGACCAGTCTGCTGAACAAATTCACAGCAATACTAAAATGGGGGTTGTTTCCACAATTGATGAGTCATCCAAAAGGATCTGGACAGACTATGGAAGTGGACCAGGAACAACAGCATGGCTTTCAAAGCTGATAGAAGTGGAAGGTCTTGCACTTGGGGCATAGGAATGGGCATCATAAGTACAAGTTAGTGGAGAAGTGTCCAGAAAGCAGCACTTCTGAGAGGAATCTCAGGGTGACGATTGACTGCAGGCTAAACATGAGCAAGCAAAACTCAATATGTTTCAGTGCACTGATTCCAGCAACCTTGGACCCCTTCGGACTCACATGTTTATCAGGACATTCCAGGGCTGGAACTTCGCATCTCCCATTCCTGCCCCTCCCTCACAGGACCTGCACGTCCAGCTAGAGGCATCCCATGTAAGCGACTGGTGGACCTCCAGCTCCTTCCAGGGACCTTGTGTGACTGATGGGCCACCACTCCCTCCAGTGCAAGTGCTGCTCATTGAATTTCTCACAGGCGCATGTTGCCTGGGACCATGTGTCTGTTCAACAGCTGGATGTTGCCCTGCCTTGATATGTGAAATCATTGCACTCTGGTGCTCTCAGTCCATGTTGCATCTCCTTTCCACCCACTGCTTTGCGTCCCTTTCCATCAGCCCACTGATGGACTCCATTGCTCTAAGCTACTTCTCCTGTGCCTGCCCACCCCAGGTTTCCTGGCTTCTCATTACATTTTGATGAACTAAGTTTAGGATACTCCTGCTAGCACAATGCCACTGAAAGTGTCCTTTTGACCGACAACCGAAAAACTATAATTCCCTGTTGGGCTTCTTAATGTGCTCAGATCTGCTCTGTTCATGGGTTTCCAGGGTGGGGGTGGGGAGTGGTTCAGTTTATGTTTGGCCATTGCTGTTTCAGAGTCAAAATACTGAGTTTTCCAGTCTGCTCCCTTGTCAAGAGACTCTTGCACTGTCGTTTCTGCTCCCCTCCCCATTTGCTGAGTACCTTTATGTTCCCTGTTTTGTGCAATTCCTCTTTAAGTTTTCTGGTGTGTTTTCCATGATTTCTCCTTCAATAGAATTCACTGCACCAAGAAGCTGCACATGAGGTACAAGAGTGTTGAGAAGGTATAGGATTTGAGAATAAAACTAAGATTACATTAAAGAGTCCTGAGAAATAGATTTAAAAAGAAATATTCATGCTGAAGAATGAAATCATATGTTGGATAAGAGAAGTTTTAAATTGTTAATAAGAATTCAAGAGAATTTTTATACACTGGTTTGGAAATGTGACAACTCTGGCTCAATTGAATTACATGAATAATGAATATTCTAATGTGTGTTGGAGATGCAACCAAGAAGTGGGTACATATTTCCGTATGTAAATCTATAAATGAGTTTTGGGAAAGGGTTTTTCTAGAAATTGGTAAAATATTGAATTTAAATATTGACTTTGAACCCAGATTAGCATTATTGTTATTCTTTAGAAAATTTTGGGGCAAAATACTAAAGAATTGATGATAAATATATTCACAGCAGACAAAATAATAATAATAAGGAATGAGAAAACAAAAGGTGAATATGATATAGTTGACTGGTATGAAGAAGTCTGCATTACAGCTACTAATGATAGGTTAATCTATTATATTGAATGGAGAAAAGATTGGACAACTGAAAGTAAATTTTAAAGTATCTTGAAACCTTTTCTTGAATATGTTTTAATAGCTCTGGAGGGGAGGTGGGGCAACCCAAATGAATCAATGATCTCACACTAGGTCGCTCGAGTTGCTGGTCCTGGTGAAGTAGCACTACTGTTGACGTCCTCTTTGATGAGTCATGTCTAGTGACAGTCCTTGTCGTTCTGTTAATTGTATTGTTTTTCTTAGCTATAAAAAATATAAAAAATTGAATAAAGCTATAAAAACAAAAGGACAGTTTAAAAAAATACTGTCCTGCACATTCAAACTCCCACTTTATGCTCACCTCCCTGTCAGGGCTTTTGTATTGGCAATTTCACTGTGAGCCCCACTCACGTGGGCGCCAATTACATAGTATGGGATAATTCTGCAGGGCCATTTGCTTCCTAAGGAGCAGAAACTTGCATACAAAAGGGACCTCTTCCTATCTGCAGTTGCAGAACAAAAAAGTGAGGACAAATGCACTGATAACAAGATGGGACAGCCCGTGTCCCCAGGGCCCTGGCGATGGCACCAAGACAAAAAAATAAAGTGGGCTGTAGAGCCACAAGTTCACGTTTCTTTCTAAACACAAGTCAAACAAAAGACCCTGAAGGTACTCTTCAGCTGGTCTGATCACAGAAGGTGAAGCTGCACACGTGGGATCTCCAGAACCCAGCCTCAAAGGCCAGGTCAATTGCATGTTCATGAGCTGACCATGAGGGTTCACCCAGGCACAGATGGTTGGGGTGGGCCTTCATGGCAACCGCAGCTCCGACCCCTCAGCTGCCCACTCTCCCTCGTGCGGACCTCTCACTCCCTGCCCCACTCTTTCCAGGCCCCTCCCCTTTGGGATAAACCAAAGTTTCACAGGGGTTACACCTTGCATCTCCTTTCCATCCCCTCCCCTCCTGGGCAGTCCCTTTTGCTCTCTGATCACTCCTTCCCAAGAAGGGTCTCTGGATCTGCTCAGCCCACTGGGAGTAGGAAGGGGCTTCCTGAGCCAGGGACCCCACAATCAGGCCAGGGAGGGCCATTCTGTCCCTGAGGCTGCATGCATGGCAATTCCGCCCCCACCTGTGTGCAGAGAACCACAGCCAGAGGTCTGCTTCCCATGTTTTCTGAAGGTTTTGCCAAACACACTGACTCTTTCCCAGCAATGGAAGTGGGCATCCTGAGAAATTGCCCAATGCTACTTTCTCTAGGTCTAAGAGTAGGGTGGAATTATCTCCGAAAATTCATCTTCTGTGAGATCTAGAAAGAAACAAGGCCTTCTGTCTCCTACCAGTTATCCTACTGGCTGGGGAGGGAGGGGGTGCAGGAGAGTGTGTCTGGCCCCTGGGTTCTGTACAGCAACTTTCACCATGCAAAGATGGCCTTCTCGTCCTGGCAAGTCACCTTTTCCAGCTGTTATTGCTGGCTGGAGCTCTTCCAAGCAGAGCCATGCTCAGGCTCTTCTGCAAGCCTTTCTGGCAGGCCTGAGGGTCTCCTGGGGGTTCCATCCACCGCTGAAACCCACAAGGCCTGCAGCCATGGCTGGCAGAGTCCAGGAGGGGCAGGAGGTACAGCAGCCCACATTCTGTCCAGTGCGGGACCCCACGTTTAGCCACTAGGCTGCTGGGTGTCTCGCACCTGACCTTTCCAGGCAGACTGGCTGATGGTGGCCCCTCCCTGCCCAAGCGAGGCCTTCTCCCGCATCCCACCTCCCTATAACTGGCATCTCAGCTTGCCTGGACAGGACAGGATCTCTGGCATCTCTGATTTCCCCCCATGACTGAATATGGAGCCTCCAGTCCCTTGATTTGTAGGCAAAACCAATTTGCTCAATCGGGATGAAGTTGGGATCCTGTTGCCCAGAGACTGATGACACTGTAGAAGGGCGAATTCTCACTGGTGCTACTCTGCATCATCTCTTGGACCAGGATGCTACCCTCTCCTCTTTCTCACCCCCAGAGCTTCCCTTCAGGGCCTGAAGCTTCTTTCCTAGTGTTCCACTTGTGGGGCAGCAGCTGCCATGGGGCCTGCCTGGGCTTTTCCAGCAACACCGGTGATGCTGCCTGGCTGCTGGCTGCGGAGGATATCTCTGGCCCAGGAAGGAGCATGGCAGCAGTTCTCTGCAGCTCCTCTGCAGCAGTCCTCTGCAGGATTCTCAGCAAGGGTTGCCACACAACATGCCTGGATCTGCAGAGCATCACATCAACATCCACAAGCCACTGGCTGAGACTGACCAAATGAAAATGGTCACAAAGAGCAGGGTCCTGCTGAACCCACTGGGGTGCTTCAGGTTGCTGGACTACCACTCTCAGCATTCCCCGTGAGCATGAGGATGGAAATTGCATTCCAATACATCTGGAGACTGCTCTTTAGAAGGCCAGATACTGAAGATGAAACTCAAATACTTTGGCCAGCTAATGAAAAGGAAGGACTCCCTGGAGAAGATCCTAATGCTGGGAACAATAGATGGCAAAAGAAGGAGGAGATGGCAGAGGAGGAGGTGGCTGGATGGAGTCACTGAAGCAGACGGCGTGAGCTTAACTGGACTCCGGGGGATGGTGGAGGACAGGAAGGCCTGGAGGAATGTTGTCCATGGGGTCGCGATGGGTCGGGCACGACTTTGCGACTAACAACAACAACAACACATCTGGAGAGCACTGATTTGAGGGAAGTGACAGTCAGGGAGAGTCTCACCTACTCAAGGGTTTACATCCACACAATTGGATGCCAGGAAGCACTTCCTGACAGTTAGGACCCCAAGGGCGTGGAATGGGCTTCCACGGGAGGTCGTTGAGGCCCCATCGGTGAGGGTGTTCAAAGACAGGCTGGACATGCACATGGTGGGCATGTCATGAGCGGAGCCGGCTGGTGCCGGAGGTCAGACTAGATGGCCCGGGAGGCCCCTTCTGACTCGCTCTTTTTCTATGTTTCTATGTGTCAAGGTGTTCAGGCACAGCCAGGAACACTGAGAGCCCCACACAAAGCACAATGCACCCCTCACGTCCCTTTCTGCGAAAGGTTCCTTAAGCACGAAAGTGGTGTTTTCAAGACCAGCACAGTCAGTCCCCCTGTTAGAGCAGGCAAAATGTGGCATTTCATTCTGCCAGAAAAACCCCACTATGCTCACTTGTGTCTTTCTGCTGTTCCACAACTCCTAAGTGCCATCTGGAGGGGACTCAGCTGAAAATCAGGCAGGGAAAAAATTCTTGGCAAGGCTTGGAACCCAGGCGTGTGATAATAGTGAAAACAAGCACAATGGAATCACCCACCCCACAGCCCCCTGAAGTTGCCCACCCTGGTTTATGGGAAAGCAACACATCTCTGAGGCAGCCCCCAGCAACCCCAGAGGGAAGATCCCTGAGCATGGAGCAGGCGGCCTCCAGGGGCCCTGAAGCAGTCTGTGCTGGGCAGTCTGTTTCTGCCTAGCTCCAGTTTGATCCTGATTGCCCCAGCCTGCTCCTGCCATGCTCCTGTGTTCTCACTGGCCTCAACAGTTCCTGCCCTATTGCAGCCCCCTCTTGACTGGACCAGCCTTATGTGACTGCTTCCCTGGCATCAGAACACTGGAATCTGCCTGGACTGTGCTCCCTCCCTTGCCTGTATAATGTGCCCCCGCTTGTTGCCTTGGGTCTGGCCCTGGACTGTTGACCCTGCCACCAGCCTCCAGCCCTACTAAGCTGTGGGACCTCCCTCCACACAGCACCCTGATCCCGGTGTTCTGCCTCTTCCAACTGCCACCCATGTGCAGGCCCTTACGCTCTCCTCATGACCAAGCCAGCTTCAGGCACACAGTTTGTCTTGTGCTGGCTTGCAGGAGGCCCCAGGAGGGCTGCCTCAAGAGGAACACCCCGCCCTGGCACAGCCAGAACTTGCTTGCACTGCAGATGGCCAGGCTCCCCCTGAGAGTGGTGCAACCTTCACTCTCCACTGGGCAACGGGCACTCAAAAGCTCAATGCTTCAAGCACTGAAGGGAGTTTGGGATGGGAGGCAGCACTGCTGAGCCCCAGGAGGTTTCCATGAAAGCAATCAAGTGTCTTTCTCCTCCTCTTCTGCCCTTGACCTTCTCTAGCAGGATTGTCTTCCCCAGTGAGTCTGGCCTTCCCAGGGCATCCCAATGAGGGTCACACTGTCATGTTGAGCCCTTGTCATTAATGGGAGGTTTCCATGTGATCGAGGGCATTGGCAAACGTTTTGCAGGAGGTTACAGAAAAGTAGACAGGTTCTTCAACTGATGGATTCTTGTGAGCCACTTTCAGTGCCCCTTTTCCCTCCAAGGAGCCCAGGGGGCCTGCGGGACTTTACTCTTCACATTTCATCCTCCCAGTGTCCCTTCCACCCCTTGATTTTGCTGTCCAGCTGCCACTGCTACTCTTCCCCTCTACAGCATTGCCCAGGCAGGGTGACCAGAAGGGAGCTGTGCCAGAGCTGTGCCCCACTCTGGATTTGCAGTGGGCATGCTGGGCTTGGCAGTTCCATTTGCAGTTCCTTCTCTGGCAGGGCCACTGTGGGAACCGCCTGTCACTCAGCCGCCTCACAGAGGATGGGCATGCACCTTTGGGCACCTCACTGTGGTAGCTCCATGACAGTCATGAACACCCATTTCCAGCACTGTACTGTCCACATGTCCAGCACAGAGACACATGAGCCGGCAAGCAGAATGGACTGCTCTGATTCAGCCATTTTGCTTAGAAAGGTTACCAAGGATCTAGAAAACCAGAAATTCATATGGCATTTGCATGGTATATGTTTGCTGAGAAGGGCACAGAAAATATTTCTTTCTTTCTTTGTTTATTTTAAACTTTTCTAGACCTTCCCTTACCCAAGTCTCAGGATGGTTTAACTATACAGCAAGGTAAAATAAAACACACCATCCTAAGAAAATTCAACTGACAATAAAACCCCAATTTAAAAAATCAGATGTTAAAACACTGGGAAAAGAAAAAGGTTTAGCCAGGTGCCAAAAAGAATACACTGACGGAACCAAGCACAACTCTCCAAGGCCCTTCTCTGGGGAGTCAGCCTCCTAATCTCCTTAAGGGAGAGAACCCAGACAAGGACATCTGCCCCAGATCATAAGAGACAGTAATATGGGAATATCCTGTCCTTCCTGCTCACCTTTTGGGAGATCAACTAGAATGTCAGCTTCTTACCCAGCACCACCCTGGGCTGCAGGATTCTTGCTAACCAGGTTGATGTGAGGATGACTGTGGAGGTACTGCTGGACCTGCTCTGCCCTGGGCAGGCCATTGTGCCCAACTGCAGAACCAGGGAGACAGAACTGTCCCCACTGGCTTTTCTTGAGGGAGCTGACCCAGATGCCTCCCCACAGATTTCAGGCATGATGGCTCTCTCAACTGCCCTCAGGGGAGGATGGGCAGAGGTGAACCATTCCTGTGCTCAGTCCAGTTCCATGCTGCCCTTTCTCCACAGGACTGAACACCTGGGCCAGGGCCCAAATTTGTAGATGCTGCAAGGGATTGGAGTGGAAGCTCACGTGAGGTTTAAATTGTCTTCAGATTTAGGCAGTTGCAAATTTTTGATAACATGCAAAGTGTTTTTCTAGGCAGGTCTACTAGGAAGGAAATACCACTGCAGTATCCAGAAAGACTAAGAGTGCAGGATGTGTGTCACCTTCATTCAGCACATACAGAAATGGCAGGATGGAGAGGCCTGAGGCTTGAAGGGTCACAGAGCAGGACTGGTCATGTGAAAGAGCATCTTGCTTCAGGCAGCCTCAGCTGCTGAACTTTGGGACTTGCTGCCACAGGGGGAAAGGATGGCCCCACACAGGGGTGGCTTTGGAAAAAGGCCATGTGGGGGACAGCCATCCTTGGTTCCTGCTCTGAAAGGCTAAGCAAGCATGTAGGGTCAGGGCAGATGCTGAGCACAAGTGGGACGGGACGGTGGCCACCATGTCCCCCCGTTGGGCATTGGGGCATGTGGTTGGGCTTCCCTGGGGGGCAGGGCAAAATGAGCATACTGGCTTTGGTTTCATCATGGAAGCAGTCCAGGCAATGCGCTCTGCCATGAAACTTGACCCAGGAATGGTCTGGACCACAACAACTGTGTGGGACTTCCCCTTCAAGCTCAGGCCTCATCAACCTTCCAAGAGCATCCATGCAATGGTTTCCTTCAAGATTCAACAAAACAAGAGGCCAACATACTTATTTATATATTCATTCATTCATTGAAAAGATGCTGCCAATTGAGCCACAGCCCCTGAATACAATGATTCTTGGTGCTTTTCTGATCCACTCAAGCTGTTTGTGCAGAAAGCGTTTCACTGTCCCTATTCCAGGCATGCCATTTTGGTGAAGGACTGGAGGAGATGCACGGAAGGAGGAGGATCTGGAGGCCCTACTGCAAAGCAACCTTGATGAACTCCGGTCCCTCATGTTAACAGTATCCAGGCTGTGGCCCAGGCCCTGGGTTCTGCGGAGTATAATGGAAGGTGCTGGGCAACTCCAGATATGTATATGACCACACAGAGTGGGGTCTGGCTGAGGCCACTGGGGCACTTCAGGTACACTGGACTACCACTCCCACCATTCCCAGCCAGCATGAGGATAGGAATTGCAATCCAAGAGAGCTGGAGAGCACTGATCTGGGGGGACGTGGCAGCCAGGGAGACTTTCACCTGCTCAAACTTTACTCTGCCTTGCAACTTCTCAAGGAGCTCATGCCCAGCTGCAAGAAGCTTTGAGTTCCACATGTGTCATGATGCATTCTTCCCCTTCCATTCCATGAAGAGGAAATCCAGCTCAAAAGTGGTCGCCTAGAGACCAGCACAGTCTTTGTCCCTGATAGAACAGGGGCATGTTCTAAAGGAGCGCTTGCACCCATATATGCCCTCCCACCCCCTGAGATCAGCAACAGAGGCCAGCAATCTCTCCATGAATGAGATTAGGAGGGTGAGTACCCGGAGGAGGGTTTTCTCTGCGGTGGCGCCCCAATTATGGAATGCACTCCCCAGAGAGGTCCACCTGGCGCTGTCATTATTTGTTTTTCAGCGCCAGGCAAAGACCTTTTTGTTTAAATTGTATTTTAATTGTTAAAAGGTGTTGAGTTGGATTTTAAAGGGTTTTTGCCAAGATGCACTGAGGGGGAGGGTAGATTTGATTTATGTTTGTTTATAATTATTGTTTATAATTTCTGTAAAAAAATTTCTGTTGTAAGCCGCCCCGAGGCTTTATTGCGATGGGGCGGCATAGAAATGATTTAATAAAATAAAATAAATAAATGTGGCCATTCATTCTGCATCAAAACACCTTTGATGTTCACTTGTGAATATGCTTCCCACAAATAACTCATCAGTTCTCCCAACAGCTGTGAGCCCATGGGGGAACTGCACCCATGTGATTCTCTGGCTGTGCACGAAGCTGCCCAAGGGAATTTCCCAGGCAAACTGCTTTCCCCCAACAATTATCACACCCCTCATGATTGCTCTTCCTCCTGTTGCCAGGGCTCGAGCGGATCCCCAGGGGCCTTTCACACAAAGAAGAGATACTCAAGAAGCAGTGCCACATGTCATCCGGCACGTGTAGCAGAGTAGTGACAATGTAAAAGCCTGGTGCAGCTTGGGGTTTTGGCTGATGAGCAGAGGCTCGGTGCTTGTGTGGATTCCTTCTCCCATCCTCTTCAGAGGAGATGCTCAGCTGGGCTGGGCTCCTTCTGCAGTGGTGCAGCCAGGGTGATAGAGACTTGCAGGTGGCTTGGCCCCTACAGGGGCTTCTGCCCTGCAGAGGGGAGGACGGGCACAGAGCCTGGAAGCAGGAATGGCTTGGCAGTTGCCGCCCCTGCTGCTTCTGCTGCTGCTGCAGACAAAGGACACCTGCGGGAGGCTGGCACCCATGTGCTCCCTGACATTGGGCAGGGTGACACAAGACCCATCCAGCTACCACAGGCCAGGAGTCCCCCTTCTTGTCGGGATCATCTCTGCAGCGCCTCCATACTACTTTGATTCAGAACTTTTTGACACGTGTCCCACTACGATACTTCGTTCTGTGTAAGCCTCGAATGGAATCAGAACAGCCGTTTTCTTTCATTTCCTTAGATCTGTCCAGTTTTCCTTGAACACCTGGGAATCTGGGAGGGTGTCTGACTGGATGTCTGGTGCACATCCGGGCACAAGGTTCAGCAAGGTGGCCATGCCATGTGCTGCAGCTGGTGAGAGTCCTTTTGGGAGGCAGAATCAGGCATGACCAGGCAGGAAGCTTCTGCCTGCCATAGCTCCTTCCACAGGACACGACTCCAGGAGCAGCAGCAGTGTGCCTGCATCTGACAGTCAAAAGGAATTGGGGCAGGCAGTTCAGTGGCACATGGGTCCTACTTGTGGGCCCTCTGCATGCAGATGGGCATCCTCTCTCCTGAATCCCCCACAGATGGGCTGCTGTGAAACCCCCTTCCATTTCTGGTTTTATGGCCTTTCCCATGCTCACTTTTACTGTAAGCTCGACAGTTTCAGATCTGAATATGTTATTAAGTGGTGCATGTTTGCAGTGGTGGATACAAGAGTTACTGGACTGTCATGTCCTACCTGTTTGCTGTTCGAGAGGTCAACCGGAGCCCTGGGCTGCTTCCCAACCTCTCCCTGGGCTACAGCATTCACGATGACTTTTTCGATGTAAGGTCAACTTGGGATGCCCTGCTGGACCTGCTCTCTCCGGGGCAGGCCAATGTGCCCAACTTCAGCTGTGGAAGGCAGACCCTCCCCTTGGCTGTCCTTGAGGGAGCCGACTCACACATCTCCACCCAGATTGCAGCCATGCTGGGCATCTACAAAGTGCCCCAGGTGAGGATCGCGAGGGACGGGCATTGGCGGACTGAGACTCTGTCATTGTGTCCTATCTGGGGGAGCTGAAGCAGAGTCCAGGCACCTCTGCAGTGAGTTCAGAGGCACCTCTTTGAGACGGCTGCAGCCTAGAATGCCTTTGTCTCTCTGCCTCCTTTTCTTCACTACATTTCAGGGGGAAAAGGGAGGGGTGAGCAGGGAGGATTGAGTGGTCAAAACACAGATCATTGTTATACTGTGGAACATGCCACTTCAAGGTGCAGGAATTGTCCCTGATCTGGATGACCTTAAGACAACAACAAGCAAGATGCTATTTCTGACCAGAGGCAAAACGCTGCTCTGCTCTCTTCTTTCCCCATCAGATTAGCCATGTGTTTCTTTCTCACACCCTGAGTGATAAGACCCAGTTCCCTTTCTCCTACCCAATGGTCCCCAAAGAGCCAACCCAGTACCAGGCGATTGCCCAGCTGCTCCTGCATTTCCAGTGGATGCTGGTGGGCCTGGCTGCTGAAGACACCGAAAGCGGAGGGAGATGCATGAGGGCCTTGACTGCAGAGCTAACTAGGAGCGGAGTTTGTGTGGTTTTCACTCAATACATCACAGGAAATGATGCAAAGCTGGAGAAGCTCCCTAAGGCCTGGTTTCACTCCTCTGGAAAAGCCAATGTTTTTGTTCTCTGTGTGGAGACAATTAACTTCATCAATGGCATGTATAGGGTACAACACTTTAGTGATTACATTAGAGAACCCCTGACTGGGAAAGTCTGGATTGTCACCGCTGTGTGGGACTTCTCCCTGGACCTGCAGAGTGCCATACCGAGGAAGAACATCCATGGAATATTTTCTTTCCTTATCCAGAAAAATGAAAAGGATATACTAGATTTCTCCATTGTGTACTTTCTCATATCCATTGCACAATTTCTTCAGGAAGCCTTTCGGTGCTATTCGTCAAAGCGACCCTTAACTGTGAAAGGCCGGACAAGATGCAGGGAGAGGGAGGATTGGGGGGGGATTTCGGAAAAGCAGATGGAGAATGTCCTGTCCATGGACAGCCACGTCATTTACAAAGTTGTCCTGGCTGTGGCCCGGGCCCTGGATGCTGCTACCTCATCCAGATCCAGGAGGAGAAGGCAGGAAGGTGGAGACATGCCGAGCACATGGAGGCTGCAGCCCTGGCAGGTATTCCCTTGGTGTTGCAGATCTCCCTCCTGAAACCAGCACTCAGTCCTTCTGTCCGGCAATATTTGCCCTGGACAAGTATTTTTCCATGCTGCAGAGCCATATCAGCAAAGGGCTCTGTGTTTCTTCTTTCCTTTTGAGAAGGGTAGAAACTTTTCTTCAGGGAGAGAACAGCCATCTCTTCAAACCTGTATTCTGAAATTGGACTCACAGCTTCTGTCTGGGTTTCAGGCAGGGGCTCCTCCTCATAAAGGGTCTCTGCAGTGGGGACAGGTAAGCCTGAGACCCTGCGGCAGATTTCCAAAGTGCTGTCCCAGAGGAGGGCAGCATCTCTTTTCTGGCCCCGCAAAGTGCAGGACACAGACTGGAACGTCCAATTTGCTGGATGCCAGAGCCTAGTTGCAAAACTGAAAATCCTTCCTGCCTGTTAGAGAATTCAACAAAGGAGACATTGATCTCGGGGGGCTGGGGCTCTCCCACCCTGGAAGGATTCCAGAAGCAGTATTGGGCATCCTTCTGCCAGTGATTCTGTACTTGGATATCTGTTGTAAGGTGTGAATGGAGCTGGTGGTCCTTGGGCCCCTTCCACCTCAGCCCTTCTTTGATTCACGCAAGTGTGGATTTCTCTCTGTTAATTCTTCTTCTCCCTTCTATGGGCATTCTGAAGAGAAACACTTCTAGGGTCCTATCCTCAGCCTGTCCCATTGCAAAACTCCCTGTCCCCTTCTTGCCCTTCCACTGCTTGCTGGCTTAGCCCCGTGTCTTCAGACTACCCACTCCAGTGCTAAGGAGCTGTGGGGTGCAGGGGGAGCTCCTGCAGCAATCAAGGCTAAGGGGCCCTATGCGCAGCTGTCCTGCCATGGTGTGCCAACTGCTGGGTGAGTTGGTCATTTCCCAGGATCAGGCGGGGCTTTTCTCACATTCTTTCCCTCTTTGTTCTCCCACTGGAGAACCCTCTTGCCACTGAGCCCACTCCTGTGGGCCCTTCCCCCCAGCTCTCCATTTGGTCTTTGGAGGGTCCCTTTTGTGAACCCAGTTGACAGTGAGAGAGTGTGCAATGAAGAGCCATAACTGGTTCAGGGTCAGCTGATGGGACAGGGCTTCATGCATATCAGGAGGTCTTTCAGCTGAAAAAGACCCTAGTAGAGTGCTGGGCATGCTTCACACTTTGACTCCGCTTGATGATCCGGTAATGACTTTGCGAAGGTGGAGGAGCCCCAGGAGCCCTGTGAGTCTGACACAGCCGGGAGTTGGGGATAGTCCAGAGTGAGCTGAGGGCTGAACATGGTTTGTTGCCTACTAACGGGAGCTCCTTCTTCTGTCCTTCCAGCTCCACCATTTCCTGAGGGACCCCCAGTTTTATAATTCTTCCCTCTTCGATGGGGCATATTGGGACAAGAACGGGGAACTGTTCGCTGACTTGGACATTATGCACTGGGTGGTGTTTCTCAATAGGACTGTGGTCAGAAAGAAAATTGGGAGCTTGGAAAGATGGGGATTGGGAGGCCTCACAGTCACCATCAGTGAGGATGCTGCTGAGTGGCCCAAACAGATCAACAAGGTGGGGGAACCTTCTGTTTCTTGTCATAGTGCTGGGCATCTCCTGGGGATCAGACCAGACTTTGCTTTCCCTTAGACTGCCCTTCAGGACTCCCCCAGAGCAAGGATGGGTCCTTGAAACCTCCATCAACTCTCGCTCCTTGTGGACCTGGCCTCAGAACTTGAGAGGAGTGTGAAATGGGGAAAAAACTGGAAAAATCTTTGGCAGGACATCATGATTTTCTTTCCAGCTGCCCAATTGTCAAAGCTAAATTTGGCTAAAGAAATTTTCTCAAAGGCTTTTGCCTTCACTCTCAGCCCCTGCCCCATTCCAGGTGTGTGGAAAGCTGTCGCCCAGGGTCCATCAAGGTGGTTCAGGAAGGAGAGCCTCCCTGCTGCTATGCCTGCTCCCCCTGCCCAGAAGGGACCTTCTCTGCCATGGAAGGTGAGTAGGGAGCCCCTGGAGGAGGGAACAGCTCCATCCAGACCATCCTCGAAATATCTTCCCCAATGCATCTGCCCAAGGGGCTGCCTTCCAGGCTGCAGTCAAAGAAGAAGCAGCCATGCACTGCTCTGGCCCTCCAGAATTGCACATTTTGTGCTGCTGAAAGATGTGCAGGGACAGGTCCTCCAAACCAGCAGGAGGTGCCTCAATTCTCAGATTTTGGAGGGAAGGGCTCACCTGGAAAACATCAGAGAAATTGTTCACTGTGACAAGGAAAGAGCAGGTGAGAAGGAAAGGATGAAAGCAGGGCCCTTCTCTGAAGCAACCCAGCAGCTTTTCCATTGCCATCATTGTTGATGTGACCAGGGCCAGCTGGGGATTGGTTTAGTTTATTCTCAACATTTTGTGAGTGCCCTGTTGCCAGAAATATCTTGGGGTGGTTGACAACAATGTAAAGCTCCGTGAAAGGCAGAGGATGTGGCACCCTGTGGTCTACATATTTAGGTAGTGGAGACTGCAACCCAAATGCATCTCAGAGCATTTACATAAGAGGAAGGTTCACTCCATCCAGTGCTGTCCTGCCCAGCAGCGAAACCTCTCTAATCAATGGCAGAACAATCAGCATCCCATCTCATGTGTAATATCAGATCCTGTGGCTCCTACACTTTTGTTGAGGGCCTGGAAACACTGAAAACTTCGGCCCTCTCCTTCCTGCCCTAGCAGCCATTGTGGAAATAATTGTTATCTTGCCCTCAAGGGACATGGAGGGGGCCCAATGGGTGATTAGGTGAACTTTGCAGAAGCAACCCAGGTGACTGGGTTAATCAAGGACTGGGCAGCTGCTCTTTCTACTCAGCACATTTGCAATAAAAATTTAATTGCTCCTTAACCAGAAGAGGGTCTTTCCCACTTAAACTGTCACTCATGGACCTGACAGGGAACTGTCACATCCATTCCCTGCAGATGCAGAGCAGTGCAGCAGGTGCCCAGAAGATCAGCACCCAAACAAAAATCAAGATGGATGCATCCCCAAGGACATCACCTTCCTCACCTACCAAGAACCTCTAGGGATCACCCTGGCTTGCTTGAGCCTATTCTTATCCTTCACCACAGGATTCGTACTGGGACTCTTCATTAAATTCCTTGAAACTCCAATTGTCAAAGCAAACAACCGGGACCTTTCCTACATCCTCCTCATCTCCCTCCTGCTCTCCTTCTTGTCCTCCTTCCTCTTCATTGGTCAACCAAGGGAAGTTACCTGTCTCCTCCAACAAGTGGTCTTCAGCATCATCTTCTCAGTGGCTGTCTCTTCTCTTTTGGCTAAAACGATCACTGTGGTACTAGCCTTCCTGGCCACCAAGCCGGGAAAAAGGGTGAGAGGATGGCTGGGGAAGAGCTTGGCCAGCTCCATTGTTATCTCCTGTTCCAGTGTCCAGGTTCTCCTCTGCACCATCTGGCTGGTCACCTCTCCACCCTTTGCTGACTCAGACAAGAACTCACAGGCTGACCAGATTATCCTTCAGTGCAACGAAGGCTCTGTGGCCATGTTCTACGCTGCCCTAGGCTACATGGGCTTCCTGGCTTCCATCTGCTTCACGGTGGCCTTCCTGGCCAGGAAGCTGCCCGGGGGCTTCAATGAGGCCAAGCTCATCACCTTCAGCATGCTGGTCTTCTGCAGCGTCTGGGTGTCCTTCGTGCCCACCTACCTGAGCACCAGGGGCAAGTACGTGGCGGCCGTGCAGGTCTTCTCCATCTTTGCCTCCAGTGCGGGGCTGCTGGGCTGCATTTTCCTCCCCAAGTGCTACATTATCCTACTACACCCCAATCTGAATACCAAGGAGCATCTAGCAGCAAAAGTAAAGCAGGGCATCTGATGCAGCATGAGTTCTTTTGAATTTATTTCCATGACTTTTCTCCCTCGTAGCAGAGCTAAGTCAATTTCAACCCATCTCATAACACTACATTTGATTTCTTTTTCCTAGCTGCAGAACTTGATATTTATCCCTGTTAGATGTCATTCTGTTGCCCTCACCCCAGCTCTCCAATCTATCAAAGTTACATGGAAATTTGTCCACCTTCCGGACTGCTAGCTCTGCTGCCCAATGTTGAGTCATATGCAAATCTAATAAGCATTTTCTGCATTTTCTGGTCTCAGTCATTAATAAATATGTTGAAGAACACTGCACCCAGGACCAAACCCTGCAGTTACCTCTCCTCATTTTTTCACCAGTCAGAAGCCCATTCCATGACCTTGGGGTCCTGACTATCAAGAAATATTTCCTGACATCCAACCTTAAGCTTCATTTACCCCATTGGGTCATGTCCTTTCCTCTCCTGCAGGGCAAAACAGGTCACACCCCTCTTCTGTGTGGTGCCCCTTCATATCCATATACGTTGCTATAAGATGCCTTTAGAATGTCTATTTCTCCTGGCTAAAAAGACCCTGCTCCTTCAATCTCATATCATATGGCATCCCCCACAAGCTTGCTACCCTCCTTGTGACCCTGTGCTGAACTGATTCTACCCTAGCTGTGCATCTCTCATAATGTGGAGCCCAGAATTTGACACAACAGCACAGTTACTGGCACGTCAATGTCTTATAAAGTGACACCAACGCCTCTCCCGATCTGGAAGCCATGTTTTGGACCCTACCACCATGTCAAAATACTGGCTCATGTTTAGCCTGCTTCTGAAAGTACCCCAAGATCCCTCTCTCAAGTGCCACTCTCTGGCCAGTTGTCCACCATCCTGTAACTTTTGCACTTATTCCTGATTCTCAAGTGCGAGACTTCGCCCTGATCTGTATTGAACACCAGTTTGTGTTCTCCCACACACTTCCATATTTAGTCCCCATCCTTTTAGATGAGGACCAACTCATCCCCAGTTGTGACTGCTGCCCCCATTTTGGAATTGTCCATGAATTTCATCAGAAGACTGGTCATCCCCTTCTCCAAGTCATTGATAAAAGGGTTGAACAGAGTGGTTCCCAGAACTGAGCCCTGCGGAACTCTACTCATCACTGGCTGCCGTCCTGATGGTTCCCCACTGATAGTCACCCTCTGTTTGTGGTCTGTCAACCCTGCCCCAATCCATCAGACAGTGCCATGATCTATCCTGAAGCACTTCCTGACAGTTAGGACCCCGAGGGCGTGGAATAGGCTTCCATGGGAGGTCGTTGAGGCCCCATCGGTGAGGGTGTTCAAAGACAGGCTGGACATGCACATGGTGGGCATGTTGTGAGCAAAGCTGGCTTGTGCTGGAGGTCAGACTAGAAGGCCCGGGAGGCCCCTTCTGACTCGTTCTGTTTCTGTTTTTATGTTTCATCAATCTCTCAAAAAGGATAACATGTAGGACATTGTCAAAGGCACTGCTGAAATTCAGGTAAACCCCTTCCCACATGTCCCCTTCATCTAGCCACCTCAAAACCTTGTCATAGAATTCACAAGATACCTCAGGCAGGACCTGTGTTGCAGAAGCCACGTTAAGAGGATGCCAAACTCCACTCCCTCTCCAGGGATTCTAGCACTTTCCTTACTATGAGTTTTTCCACCATGTTTCCCAGTATGGGAATTAGGCTCGTTGGCCTGGAATTCCCCTTGTCTCCTCCACCTCCCTTTCAAAATATTGGGACCACTGGTATGACCCACCAATCCTCCAGAACGTCCCCCATACAAAAAAGAAAATCAGTTTAGTCTGGCAGGATTTCTTCTTGAGCAATCCATGTAGGCCTCTAGCCTTCACTTCCTTCCTTTATTGGTCAGTGATGCAGTTGATCAGGCCATGGACATCTGAAATTCGAACTGATTAGGTGCTCCTTGTCCACTTTCCTTTCCAGCCATGCTTGAAACTGGATGAGTCCACCAACTGAAAGGGATGCTTTGCCCAGGGATTTTACCCCTCTCAAAGGACCCTGTGAAAAGCAGGAGGTGGGGAGAAGGAGGGACAAGGGAAAGAGGTGTGAGCAAGGAGGGCTTTCCATGGGATTGGAACCTGCACTGCAGGCAGGTGTATAGCCTTCAGTAGAGGAATCCTCTCTCCTCTCTGCATTGCTGTGCAGCTCTGATGGTGGAATGGGTCCCAAGTGAAATGATGTACCCCCTTTTCCTCATCTCCAATGGGAATTATTTACTCTGGGACTTGGGCATCAGACTCTCTCCTGGACTGCTCAGGTTGAGGGGGAGAGACGTGGGGTTTTGTGGTTCATCACCCCCTTTGAGGTGCACCTGTGACTGGTAGGGGTCATCTTGAGAATCCTCAGTCTTGCAAGAGAACTTTGGCTCTCCTTCCTCCTTCCTGCTGGCTGAGGAGCAGGTTTTGGCAACTCTACTGTTGGCAACAGAGTGACCCTACTGTTGCTCCTGCCACAGTCCACTTTTGGGCTCTGACAGTCCCGGGAGGGGGCACAACAGATCCGTGGATCTATGGCAGGCCAGGAGACCACCTCCTCAGCAGGGTCCTTTCTCCCACAATGTCTTTTCATGAAATCATTAAAGAGAAGAGTTGGAAGGGGCAAGGAAGGCCATCAGGGCCACCTCCCTGCTGTTTCAGGACACCAATTTACACCATGCCACTCAGGCCTTTTCAGCCAGTCTCCCCCAAGCAGCCTGCCTTCCACACAAGCCATTTGGGGCACTGGAGCTCTGGCTTTGGCAATCTCCAGGGTTCTGTGAGTTTTCTCCTCCCTGAATTCCCAGAGCCTTTCCGTCAGGATCAGTAGCTGTGCAAATGCCTGCAGAGCCAGGAGCAATTATGCAGTGCAGCTGGAGGGCCTGGAGACCAGCATAGATGGCTTTCTGGTGCTGCTGCTCCTTGCCACAGCAAGTCAAGTTGTCCTGGTGGCTCCAGCCCTGCTCCTACTGTCCTGGCTTACTCTAGTTGTTCCTGGCTTGCTCTGGTTAGTCCCTGCCTTGTTCCAGTGTGTTCTGGCCTTGCTCCTTCGGATCCTGTGAGCCCCAGTCTGCTCCTATCCTGTTCCTGTGTGTTCCACACCACCAGCCTCAAGCCCTACTAAGCAGCAGGAGCTGCACATAGCACATAGCCCTACTAACTGCACATAGCACCCTGGTCCCAGTGTTCTGCCTTTCCCAGTTGCCACCCATGTGCTGGCCCTTAAAATCTCCTCGTGAGTGAGACAGCTCCAGGCACTCAGCTTGTCCTGTGCTGTCTTTGTGGGAGGCCTTCAGAGGGCTGCCTCAAAAGGAAGTGCCCCCCCATGTGCAGCCAGTCCCCGCACCCACTGCAGCTGGCCAGGCTCCAACTGAGAGCAGCACAATCTTCACTCACCAATGTCCCCATTGCCCATTGAGCATCAGCAATCAAAAGCTTGATGCTTCAAGCACTGAAGGGAATTTTGGGACTTGAGACAGCACTGCTGAGCCCCAGGAGGATTTAGTGAAAGGAATCAGGTCATCCTCCTCCTCTTCTGCCCTTGGCCTCCCCTAGCAGGAATATCCTCTCCAGTGAATTTGGTCTTCCCAGGACATCCCAGTTAGGGACACATTCTCACATTGGGCCCTCACCATTAGCGGGAGGTTTCTGTGTGCTTGAGGTTATCAGCAAAGGCTTTGCATGTGGTCACAGAAGAGCAGGCAGGTTATGCAACTGATGGATTCTTGTGTGTGATTTTCAGGTCCACCTTTCCCTCCCAGGAGCCCAGGGGGCCTGAAGGACTTTTCTCTTCACATTTCACCCTCCCAGTGCCCCTTCCACCCCTTGATTTTGCTGCTCAGCTGCCACTGCTACTCTTATTTATTTTATTTAACATATTTGTATGCCGCCCCCTTGCAAACAAGCCTTGGGGCAGCTAACAACATAAAGCCACTTTATGGCTCTTCCCCTCTAAAGAACTGCCCAGGCCAGGGGACCAGAAGGGGGCTGTGCCAGAGCTGTGCCCCACTCCGGATTTGCAGCAGGACATGCTGGGCTTGAAGGTTCCATTTGAAGCTACTTCTCTGGCAGTGCCACTGTTGCTCAGCAGCCTCACAGGGGGATGGACTTGTGCCTGTGGGCACCTTACTGTTGTAGCTCCATGGCAGTCATGAGCACCCATTTCCAGCACTGCCCTGCTTGCATGCCCAGGATGGAGAGATACAAGCTGGCAAGCAGAGCAGTCTGTTCTGCTTGTGTCGTTATTCCCAGAAAGGTTCCCAGGGGTCCAGAAAACCAGAAATGCATATGGCATTTGCATGGTGTATGTTTGCTGAGGAGGCCACAGAATATATTTGTTTGTTTGATTGTTTATTTAAAACTTTTCTAGACCATCCCTTAATGATGTCTCAGGATGGTTTAAAAAATACAACAATGTAAAATAAAACACAGCCTCCTAAAAAATTCAGCTGACAATAAAACCTCAATTAAAACAATCAGATATTAAAACATGGGGAAAATAAAAAGAGTTTATCCTGGCACTGAAAAGAATACACTGATGGCAGCAGGAGAACCTCTCCAGGGAGCAAATCCCACAATCGAGGCATCACAGCAGAGAAGGCCCTTCTGTGAGAAGTCACCTTCCTAACCTCCTTCAGGGAGACCACCCGGAGTAGGGACTCTGCCCCAGATCTTAAGGGGCCAGAATATCGGAATATTCTGTTCTTCCTGTTTGACATTTGGGAGATCAACCGAAA
Organism: Varanus salvator macromaculatus; assembly: GCA_023646645.1. Taxonomy (NCBI): domain Eukaryota; kingdom Metazoa; phylum Chordata; class Lepidosauria; order Squamata; family Varanidae; genus Varanus; species Varanus salvator. The sequence continues at coordinate 3,965,996 of JAIXND010000721.1, read as the reverse complement.
CCCCAGAGTCTTGCCCAGCACCACGCTGGGCTACAGCATGCCGGCAAACCATTGCGATGCGAGGATGACTTCAGAGGCCTGCTTGGCCTGCTTTGCCCTGGGCAGGGCATTGTGCCCAATGACAGCTGTGGGGTGGGGAGGGGGGCAAGACAATCTTCCACTGCCTGTTCTTAAGGAAGTTGATTCAGACATCTGTGTACAGATTTTGGTAATGCTGGTGCTCTATACAATCACACAGGTGAGGATGGGCAGAGGGGCATCATTTCTGGGAAGAGTCCAGTTCCATGCTACCCTTTCTCCAAAAGACTCCAAAAGCCAGGACTGGGGACATTGGTTTGCAGATGCTGCAAAGGATTTGAGAGGAGGCTCACCTGAGGTTTAAATTGTCTTCAGATTTAGGCTGATGCCACCCTTCCATCACCTGCAAATTGTTTTTCTAGGCAGGTGTACTCAGAAGAAAATCCCACTGCAGTATCCAGAAAGACTAAGTGTGCAGGACACGTGTCCAGGATTGTGGCTGTGTTCACCTTCATTCAGCACATACAGAAATGGCAGGATGGAGGGGCCTGTGGCTTTAAGAGTCAAGGAGCAGAACTGGCCATGTGAAAGAGTGTCTTGCTTCTGGACAGCCTCAGCTGCTGAACTTTGAAACTTGCTGCCACAGGGGGAAAGATGTCCCCCACAGGGGTGGCTTTGGAAAGGGGCTGCATGGGGGAAGGCCAAACTTGGCTCTTGGTCCGAAAGGCTAAGCAAGCCTCTAGGGCAGTGATGGTGATCCTTTTAGAGACCTAGTGCCCAAATCGAAACTCAGAATGCACTTATTTATCGCAAAGTGCCAGCACTGCAATAAAACCTGAATTTGATGATCACCAGCAAATTTGGCCAGCTCTGAAAAAGGCATCTGAATTTATTTCCTCCCTGCAGCTGTGGCCACAATCCTGTCACCCCATGGGCAACAAGGCATAGGTCTGGGCTGCTCTGGAAGCAGGGCTGGATGGGCACAACTGGTTTTGCTCCGACCCATGATGGAGCTTCTTGTAGTCCAGGCAATGTGCTCTGTGCATTTGTCCAGCCAATGTGAGATGATTGAAGTCTCCCATGTCAACAATTCCACTTCCACTGCAGGCCTGACCAGTGCCATTTCCCATCTCCCATTTACCCCAAGCATTCTGCCCAGTGGGGATGATCTCACGTTAGTAGAGCTAAATTCGATTTGCTGCCAGGCTTGGTCACCCACAGGGTTTGTGCCAAGAACAGTGCCCCATTTAGGGTACCTCTTTAGGGTGGCCAGAGCATCATTCATATATGTGTGTGTGTGTGTGTGTGTGCGCGCGCGCACGTGTGTGAGTGTGTGTGTTGCAATGAGGCCCCAACTTTTCATTCCTCATCAAATGGCCAATTAGCAAGAGCTGTTCAGGAAAGAACCTGCCAAACTGAAGAAATAGCAGATGCAGAGCAACTGAGGAAGAGAGACGTGCTTGTTTGGTCTGATGAAAAGTCTCCAGAAATGTATCCTCCTTGCACAGGATTCACCCCACCCTACAAAGAGTGGCCTCTCCCAGGCCAGGACCCATCATTTTGCAGGGAACCCCAATCTGAGTTTTGACCTGATTCAACATGGCCTCTTCCTTTCTGGGTCAGGTCCTTCACTCTCTTTATCCTCATGTTCTGAAGGAGAAAGCTCAGTTCCCCTTTCTCTACCCAGTGGTTCCCAAAGGAGAAAGCCTGTGCCCACGGATCTCCAGTCTGCTCCTGCATTTTGGGGGGATGCGTCTTGCTGCTCCAACATGGAAAAGGGAGTGAGGTTCATCGGGGCCTGAATGCAGGAGCTCATGAGTGGTGGGAACTTTGTTGTTTTCACATAGCAACACTCCCAAATTTTTTGGACAGCATGCAGTTCTCTTGGCCTGTGATTCAGGATCTGGACATGTCAATGATTCATTTATGGTGCACAGAATCAGTCCTTCATCAATGGGTTCTTCTTTGTGCAGTGATATCTCAATTATGTCATGAAACACCGCCAGGGAAAGTCTGGATCACAAAGCCCATATGGGACTTCACCTTGGAGCTGAGGGTTCATTGACCTTCCAAGAGCATTTGTGGACAGTTTTCCTTTTGTATCCATCAAAAAAGAGGCCAAAATATACTTAATCTTGGTACTTTTTTGATGCAAGTCTGACTTCCAAGGCTCTGCTGGACCTGGTCTCTCCAGGGCTGGCTAATGTGCCCAACTACGGCTGTGGAAGGTAGGCTCTCCCTCTGGCTGTTCTCAAGGAGCTGACTCAAGCTTTTCCATGCAGATTACCAGCATGTTGGGACTCTACAAAATCCTGCAGGTGAGGAGGGACAGGGATGGGCATTTACAGACTGAGTCACAGAACACCTCGGCATTGAGTTCAGAGAGAGCAGAGTTTGGGGGCTGCTGACACTGGGGAGAGGCTATAAACACCTTCACCTCACCTGGCACCAAGGTGTAGGCAGCTCCTCAGCAGCTACAGCTGTGCAAATGTACAGTTACAGTTGCCACCTCAAGCCTCTTTTTCTTTGATGATTCAAAGGGAAATGGTAAGGGTTGCACAGGGAATATATTGTGGTCAGTGCACAGCAAAAGTGGCCTTCCAAGGGAAAGGACCTTAGCACAAAGCTCTCCCTCCATGGAACTCACCACCACAAGGTGCAGAAATGCCCCCTGATTAGGAGTGCCTTAAAGCAGGATGAGCAAGATTTCAGCTCTGATGAAATGCAGCTCTGCTCTCTTCTCTCCCTGCCAGGTCAGCCATGGGTTTACTTCTCATGCTTTGAGTGATAAGATCCATTTCATCATCTCCTACCCCATGGTGCCCAAGGAACTGACCCAGTACCAGGGGATCGCCCGTCTGCTCCTGCATTTCCAATGGATGCTGGTGGGCCTGGCTGCTGTAGACACCGAGAGTGGAAGGAGGTGCATGAGGGCCTTGAGTGTTGAGTTCACCAGGACCAGAGTTTGTGTTGTTTTCACTCAATACATTGCAGCCTTGAGAACAAGTAATGAGAAGTTCCAGCAGCCCTGGTTTCACTCCTCAGTAGAAGCCAATGTTTTTGTTTATTGTGCAGAAATGAGTTCATTCATGAAGGGCATCTATATGATACAAGAATCCAGTGATTATCTTAGAGACCCCAAGGCAGGGAAAGTCTGGATCACCACCGCTGTGTGGGACTTCTCCTTGGAATTTGTGACTCATGTACCTTCAGTGAATATACATGGCATATTTTCCTTCCTTATTGAAAAAAATGAAAGGAAACATATTGATCACTTTTTTGGAACTTTAACTTGTTTATTGAGTGGTTCATGAGGGAAGCATTTCAGTGCTCATCTTTCGAGCAGGCCATGTCTGGAAAAGGCCAGATAAGATGCAGGGAGAAGGAGAATTGGGGGACTCTTTCACAAGAGGAGTCTGAGAGGATCCTGTCTCTGGACAGCCATGTCACTTACAACAGTGTCCTGGAGGTGGTCCAGGCCCTGGATGCTGCTGCTTCATCATGATCCAGGAGGAGGAGGGGGCAGGCAGTGGAGACAAGCTGGGCATTCAGAGGCTGCAGTCCTGGCAGATACTCCCTTTGTGACACAGATCTCCTTGCTGGACCCGAGAATAGTACTTCTTTGCTAAAATACTTGTCCTGGACAAACTGTGTGAGAAAGTTGCATTTGCCCAGCGAGTGAAGGGTTTTTTGTTTCTGGTTCATCCTCTGTTGGGAACGATGGAAGCTGCCTTCTATGGACAGACCAGCCACATCTCTAACCTTGCATTGTGCACTTGAGCTAACGGCATCTCTGCATTTCAAGCAGGAAGCCTTTCTCATGCTGCCAGGACAAAGGGAATCCAGAGAAACCTGCAGCAGATTTCCAAGGCAGACACCCAGAGGAGGGCAGGACCTTTTCCCATGAATCTCAGAGTGCAAGAAACAGCATCTCAGACCCAATTTGCTGGATGCCAGATCCTGGCTGCACAAGTGAAGAACCTTCCTGCCTGGTTCACCAATTTGATAATGGAGCTCTTGCCATTGTACCTGCTCCTTCCTGCCCCCTCTCTTGGATTCTGTACAAGTGAGGAGGTACCTAGGGGCTGTTGCTTTGATTTATGTCACTGCCTGTTTCTAGTGAAAGAGTGAAGTGAGGGGTGGTCTATTCAATATGAGATCTTTCAGCATTGGGGTGGAAGATAAAGATCCCACTAGTGCACTCTGAGTGCTTTCCGCATCAAATCAGCTTGGTGATCTGGTAATGGCCCTGTGAAGGTAGAGGAGACCCTGGCAGCCCTGTGAATCTGAAACAGCCGTGAGTCAGGAAAAGTTAAGGGTGAGCCGATAGCTGAATGTAGTTTGCTGCACAGTAATGGGAACTTCTTCTTCTGCCCATCTAGCTTCACCGTATCCTGAGAGACCCCCAGTTTTATAATGCTTCCGTCATCAAAGGGGTGCATTGGGACAAGAACGGGGAGGTGGTCACTGACTTGGACATTTTGCACTGGGTGCTGTTTCCCAATATATCTGTACTCAGAAGGAAAATTGGGAGCTTGGAAAGATGGGGATCAGGAGACCTTACAGTCACCATCAACAAGGATGCTGCTGAGTGGCCCAATCGGATCAACAAGGTGGGGAACCACCTGCTTCTTCACATACTGCTGAGCATCTCCTACTCATCAGACCCGACTGCTCTTGCATGGGCAGCAGAGAGGTTTGGAAGGAGCGGGAGAGAAGTGCAGCCTCAGCAGCCAGGCCATGAGGACCAACATTGGGTAGGAAGTACTGGGAGGGCCTGGGAAGGGGCTGATGCTCCAGAAGGACCAAGACATGGTTTCACAGAAAAACATATGAAGGACCCCTGACACCACCAGTCTTCTCTCCTTGTGGACCTGATCTCAGACTGAGAGAAGTTGGCTCTGGGAAAATGTTGCCTGGGGCCAAGAGGCTGTCATCACATGGCCCATTCCTCCCTTGCCTCAGCAGCCAGTGTGTAGTTTCTACCACTCAAGGAGAAAGCCCTACCTCCTCAAGATGTTGCTAATGGACCTACATGAAAGTCCTGCTTCTGTTCCTTGCAGATGCAGAGCAGTGCAGCAGGTGTCCACAAGATCAGCACCCAAATGAGGACCAAGATGGATGCATCCCTAAGGACATTACCTTTCTTACCTATAAAGAACCTCTGGGAAGCAACCTGGCTTGCTTTGCCCTATTCTTATCCCTCACCACAGGACTCGTGCTGGGACTCTTCATTAAATTCCTCAAAACACCAATTGTCAAAGCCAACAACCAGGACCTCTCCTACATCTGCCTCATCTCCCTCCTGCTCTTCTTCTTGTCTTCCTTCCTCTTTATTGGTCAACCAAGAGAAATGAATTGCCTCCTCTGACAAATAGCCTTCAGCATCATCTTCTCAGTGGTCATCTGTTTGGAGCTAAGCTCAGGGAGCCAAGGTTCAATTTGGATGCCAGGAAGCACTTCCTGACAGTCAGGACCCCGAGGGTGTGGAATGGGCTTCCATGGGAGGTCATTGAGGCCCCATCAGTGAGGGTGTTCAAAGACAGGTTGGACATGCACATGGTGGGCATGTCGTGAGCGGAGCCTGCTGGTGCCGGAGGTCAGACTAGATGGCCCAGGAGGCCTCTTCTGACTCGCTCTGTTTCTATGTTTCTAAGATTCCAGAATATATTCAGAGTGTTTTATAGGTTCTGAGTGATGGATACAGGAACAGAGCAGATGAAGATACAAAGAAATGGAATGTAGTCAAAAACTGTGAAAGAGCCACAGAGGGGAGTTAGCACCAGAGTATTAGTGATTAAAGGATCTTGACATGATGAAGGGCTGAAGGGCAATGGCCAAAGGGCACTGTGGTGGCCGCCAATTTTAGACTAGTGGCCAATATTCTGTTTTTGTGCAAGATGTTAGAGAGGGTGATGGCGGGAAAACTCCAGGCACTCCTGGATGAAACAGATTATCTGGACCCATTTCAGTCTGGCTTCAGACCCAGTTATGGTAGGGAATCTGCCTTGGTTGCCCAGAATGATGATCTGTGCAAGGATAGGGACAGGGGGAGAGTGTCCCTGTTGGTTCTCCTGGACCTCTCAGCAGCTTTTGATACCATTGACCATGGTATCCTTCAGGATAGGCTGACTGATTTAGGCACTGTGTGGTGGTGGTCCCACTCCTAACTGGCTGGCTGATTCCAGATGGTGGTGCTGGGGGAATATAGATCTGCGCCATGGCAGCTTTGCCATGGGGTTCTGCAGGGCTCTATTTTGTCCCCTGTGCTCTTTAATATCTACATGAAACCACTGGGAGAGGTCATCAAGAGGTTTGGGCTGCAGAGTCATCAGTATGCTGATGACACACAGCTCTACCTCTCAGTTACATGTACTCCAGGTGAAGCAGGGACTGTACTGAACCAGTTCCTGGCCGAGGTAATGGGCTTGATGAGGCTCAGGCCAATAATCTGAGCCTCCATCCAGACAAGACAGAAGTCCTTTTGGTGGGTGGTTTCAGTTTCCAGATAGGTCCTTCTGACCCTGTCATGACGGGGTAGCACTCCCTCTAAAGGACAGTGTCAGCAGCCTGGGAGTACTTCTTGACCCAGAGCTGTCCGATCTTCAATTGGTCCATCAGCTACGTCCTTACCTGAATGAGCAATGCCAAGCAACAATGATACATGCTCTGGTAATCTCTTGCTTGGATTACTGCAACGCGCTCAACGTGGGGCTGCCCTTGAAAACAGTCTGGATACTTCACTTGGTACCAAATAGAGCTGCCAGGCTGCTTACGGGAACCAGATGTTATGCTCACATGACGCTGGTCCTCTTTCAGCTCCATGGGCTTCCATTTGAAGTCCAGGACCAATTCAAGGTGCTGGTTTTGAGCTATAAAGCCCTGAACAGCTTGAGAGCAGGATACCTGAAGGAATGCCTCTTCCTCTGATGCCCTCATGCTCCTTAAGATCTGCGGGAGAAGCCCTACTCTGGGAACCATCTCTAAAAGAGGTAAAAAGGACACCAGAGTAGGGCCTTCTCTGTGCTTGTGCCCAGACTCTGCACTGCATTCTTCAGAGAGGAATGCCTGGCGCTAAGTTGATGCTCTTTTCGGCACCAGGTCAAAACCTTGTTAGTTAAGCAGTAATTTAAAAATTAATAGTTTTAATGACTTTTGCAGTCGCTTTTGCTTTGTTTTGTTTTGAGTTAATCTGATTTATTTGATGTTTATTTATTGTTCTATATAGCACTATTTTCTAAATTGTCACTGATGTTATTAGATGTTTTTAATTTTTTCATTTAAATTGCTGTAAGCTGTCCTGATATATTTATATAAAGGCTGGCATACAAAAGTTTAACATAAAAATAAAATAAATGACAATCTGGAAGGCACTGGTCCTGGGTGTGGGTTTTGACAAGCAAGGGCAGGTGATTTCAAAACAACAGGGAATCTGATCAGAACTCTTTTCAACACCCAGCAACTAACTGAATACAGTCACTCTAAGCATGAGGAATATGGACACCCAGAAATGCAGCAAGTAGTGAGGGCAAGTAGCCTTTGCAACACAGTAGCAACCACCCTGGGTGTGCAGCAAGACTCAGTCTCTGAAAGAAATATTTAACAAATGATGGATCGCAGAACAAAAGAAGGGGCCTGACTTGAAATTCTGCTTTTATCAGGGCTAGAGGAGCAGGCTTGATTTTTAAATCACAAAGGTACATATACTTGACATTTTTCTATAGAGATTTGTCTGATTTTCCTAACACCCGCCAATTTACACTGAGTGTATGGTGAGCCAAGCCTTTCCTTGGATCCAGATGGGCTTTTCTTAGCTTCTCATGCTCCTCGGTCTCCCACTGGAGGCAGCCCTCTTGCTTTTGTGCCTGCTCCTCCCTGCCTCCTCTCTGGCCTTCTGCTCACACACATCCCTCCTCCAACTACCTCTTTCATCTCCCAGAGTCCATTCAAGGTGGGAGGCTGTGAAGTTGCCTTGAATCAATGCCACCCCTGTCACCAGTGGGAGAGAGTGCAGTGATGAAGCCTGTTTGGTTCATGGCTGACTCACAGAGCAGGGCTCAATTCAAATCAGGAGGTCTTTGGGGACTAGGCCAGCCAGAATGGACAGTATTAGTGAGCTGGGAGTGCTGTCCCCTTTGAATCAGCTTTGTCAGCTGATGATGGCCCCCATGAAGGTGGAGAAGATCTGGCAAGCCTGTGAGACTGACACAAACTTTATGGGAGAGTCAAGGGAGAGCCAAGGACTGAACACGGTTTGCTGCCTACTAACCCGGATGCTTCTCCTATCCTTCTACATCCACCCTGACCTGAGGGACCCCCAGATTTATAATGCTTCCCTCATCAATGGAGCATCTTGGGACAAGAGTGGGGAACTGGTTGCTGACCTGGACATTGTGTACTGGGTTGTGTTTTCCAATATGTCCATGCTCAGAATGAAAATTGGGAGCATAGAAAGACAAAGATCAGGAGACCTCACACTCACAATAGACGAGGATGCCACTGAGTGGTCCAGAAAGATAAACAAGGTGGGGAACCTCCTGTTTCTTCTCATAGTGCTGAGCATCTCATGAGCATCAGGCCAGACTGTGCTTTCCCTCAGACTGCCCATCAGGACTCACCCAAGGCAAGGATGGGTACCCTGCAGCCTCCATTCCTGCGGGGGCTGGAAAGAGTTGTGAAATGACAGAGATGGGAAAAGAGAGGCCCTGAAAAGGTGTTACAGGGAAGTGCAAGAAAAGGAAGGGGGCATCCTCAGTAGCCAGGCTGCAATGACGACCCTTTGAAGATGCAACACTGGAGGTCTTGGGAAGGTGCTCATGCTCCAGAAGAACCAAGACCTGCTTTCTCAGAAAGACACATTAATGACCCCCACCTCCCACCATCCTTCCCTCTTTGTGGTCCTGTTCTCAGACCTCAGGAGGGGCCTATTCTGAGGAAAACACATTGGAAACCCTGGGACCGAACATCCCAGGATTTCCTTTCCAGATGCCTCATTTTTAGTAACCATGGCCCAGGGATGGTCTCACAGGCTCTTGTCTTCTGGCTCAGCCCCTGCCCTGCTCCAGGTGCATGGAGAGTTGTCGTCCTGCATCAGTCAAGGTGGTTCAGGAAGGAGAGCCGATCTGCTGCTACGCCTGTGCCCCCTGCCAGGATGGGACCTTCTCTGCTATGGAAGGTGCGAAAGAACCACTGGCAGGAGGGAAGAGCTCCACCCAGACCATCCTCTGAAGGCTTTCCCCAGTGTATCTCCACTGGGGGATGCCTTTTTGATTGCTGTGGTCACAGCCGCCATGGCCATGCCCTGCTCACGCCCTCCAGGAATGCCACATTTTACTAAGGAAGTTCAGGGACATGTTCTTCCAACCTGCAGGAGGTGCCTCCGTTCTCAGATATCAGAGGGAAGGAAAGGACAGGGCAGCACAAATGGTTCACCATGAGGGAAGAAGAGCTGCTCACAAGGAAAGCAGAGCCCTTCTCTAAAGCAGCTATGCAGCTGTAATATTGCCAGCATTTCTGACAAGGCCAGAGCCCACTGGGTTCCTTTTACTCACTGCTTTTTTGACTGACCTGCAGCCAAGGGTCCACAGTGGATCACAGCAACTTAAAGCAATGTACAAGGAAAACCACGTGGCACACTGCAGTCTACACATTTAAATGGTTGGGATTACAGCCCAAATGCATCGTCTCCAAGATGGAGCAGTTTCAATCCAGCCACTGCTGTCCCGTCCAGTTGCCAAAGCTCTCAGAGTGGCAGCAAAAAACCCACTCCCCTCCAATCTGAAAAACCTGATCCTGCAGACCCTGCATGCTGCCAGGGGGCCTAGACAGTCCAAGTGCTCACCCCCTACCTCCCCTGCCCCAGCTGCAAAGCTGTCCTTAAGTGTCTGACTGGGTGTTCCCCCTGAAGAGGTGGGAGAACCCAGGTGGGTGGGTTGACCAGGGACTGGGCAGCAGTTCTTTCCACAATGGAAGATCTTCATGGATAAAGACAAGTTGGTGACACGCAAGCAGAGAGCCCACAGTGCTGCTCGTGGACCTGGAAGAGAACTGTCACTTCCTTTCCTTGCAGATGCAGAGCAGTGCAGCAAGTGCCCAGAAGATCAGCATCCAAATAAGGACCGAGATGGATGCATCCCTAAGGACATCACCTTCCTCACCTACAAAGAACCTCTGGGGATCACCCTGGCTTCCTTTACCCTATTGCTATCCCGAACCACAGGATTCATACTTGGACTCTTCATTAAATTCCTAAAAACCCCAATTGTCAAAGCCAACAACTGCAACCTCTCCTATATCCTCCTCAACTCTCTCCTCCTGTCTTTCCTGTCCTCTTTCCTGTTCATTGGTCAGCCAAGGCAAGTGACCTGCCTTCTCCGACAAACAACCTTCAGCATCATCTTCTCAGTGGCTGTCTCTTCTCTCTTGGCCAAAACAATCACTGTGGTGCTGGCCTTCCTGGCCACCAAGCCAGGCAACAGGATGAGAGGATGGCTAGGGAAGAGCTTGGCCAACTCCATTGTTATCACCTGTTCCAGTGCCCAGGTGCTCCTCTGCATTATCTGGCTAACCACCTCTCCACCCTTTCCTGACTCTGACATGCACTCCCAGGCTGGACAGATCATCCTGGAGTGTAAGGAAGGCTCTATGGCCATGTTCTACGGCACCTTAGGCTACATGGGCTTCCTGGCTGCCATCTGCTTCACAGTGGCCTTCCTGGCCAGGAAGCTGTCCGGGGCCTTCAACGAGGCCAAGCTGATCACTTTCAGCATGCTGGTCTTCTGCAGTGTCTGGGTGCCCTTTGTGCCCTCCTACTTGAGCACCAGGGGAAAGTACATGGTGGCCATGCAGGTCTTCTCCATCTTGGCCTCCAGCACTGGCCTGCTGGGCTGCGTCTTCCTCCCTAAGTGCTACATTATTCTAGTGAGGCCTGACCTGAACATGAAGGGACATCTCATGATGAAAATGAGAGGTGGCATCTGATCAGGATGGGCATGGTTTTTAGAGGCATGCCTGGGCATGCTTCTACTCCCTGCTCTCCCCTCTGATGTTTCTGATCACTCCTGATTATTCTTTTTCCAAATCTTGATCTTTACATCATGGGATGACTCTTGGCAGTGAGTTAATGGAATAAATAAACAAGTTAGCAAACAGACACTGGATGTTATTATCCCAATTGTTCCTTCAAGGAAGTTGAGGCACTGTGCACAACACTACTCCAAGTGCATCTCTGCCCACCACAGCCCCAATTCTCTTGCTACTCCACACCGGCTCTGCACCTGTGACCCATGAGACCCCCCCTGACGCCATTTCTTTAGACAAGGCACGGTATCACTAGTGCAATCTATCATACCTTCCTTGAGCATCTCAGCTGGAACAAAACCTTTGAATAGTTAGAAAGGAGCAATAAGTCAAAACATAAGAGACAGATAATGTGATTTCTATCCTCTTAAATCCTATGGGGCCCTTTGCTTCATTCTGATCAGTGCCACACCATCTTACATACAAATGAACATCTTCATATCAGCAATGTTATAACAAAACTGCACAAATAATTCTGAGAATACCTAAATAGTGTAACCTATGCACTCAATGCCCTGGTGACAGCCTCAACACAAAAAGCAAAAAAGCAAAAAGGAAAAGGTAAAAGAGGAAAGGGGAAAGGTGTAAAGGTGTAAAGGGGAAGTGAAAAGCACAAGCAAAATACTGGTTCAATACTTGAACTTTGCAGTACTACAAGTGGCCTTTTGAAGCCAACTCAAAGAAATGAATCACTAAAGTCCTCTTTAACTGGTCTGAACAAAGAGGAGTCAGCTGCATACACAGAATCTCCAAAACCCTGGAATTTAATCTCAGTTCAATTGACCATGTGTGAATTTCCCCGAGAAAACATGTAGGAATTATGTGTAGACCAAATTGGTGAGGATATTTATAGTAACAGCAGCTCCAGCTCCTTCACCCATTCTGCTATTTCTATTTCCAGTCTTTTACAGCCTGCTCCTTTTAGACCCACCCCTCTGAGCTGAACTAATATTTCATGTAGGCTCCAATCCACCCCTAATATCCACCTGCTAAAATTCTGTCATCACGATAGTTACTCAATAATGTTTAGTATTCAAGTCGATAGACTGTCCTCATAAATGGAACTGCAAGCACCATATTACAACAGGTTTTGCTGAAATGCTCAAAACATAATCATTAAACTTGGCTGTCTTAGTTCTGTTTCTCTGAGATCTGTGCAGCACCTCACTTTTTTCTCGTGCATTTATGGAAGGGGCCACCATACTGGGGGAGCAACTGACCCCTGTATTTTGGAGCCCCCCCTCTTTTTGTCTCCTCATTATGAGGACTTGAAAACATGCCAGTTTCTCCAGATGTAGGAATTAGAGTGTTGATCCCTCACCTTCTTCAGCCTGAACTTTGTGTGCTGGAAGGTTTTCATCCATCTGACCGAAAACCCTTTGCACAAGTGGGTCCCAACTGTCTGAGACTCTTTGCATTCCCCTCAAGCTCCAATGATGCACCAACACTCATTTTCCAGGTTCAATGTCGGATCTCATAATTTTGACATCCCATCTACTTTGTTGGCTTGCTGATGTTTTTTGCTTTTTGTTAGCCAACCCACAGCCTGATGACTCACTTCATTGTGCCATCGAGAGGTGACCAAGCAAGAAATCAGACAGGGACACTCTCATTGGAAATGCTTGGATCCCAGTGGTGTGATGAAAATGGAAGCTGGTACAATGGATTATCCACCCTCCAGTCCCCAGAAGTTGCCCAGATTGTTTAGGAGAAAACAACACCCCCTGCGAGGCAGCCCCATCATTTCCAGGGGAAAATCTCGGAGCGGGGGGCCCTCTATGACACTCTGGCGCTCTGTGGGTTTGTTTGAAGGACCAGCAATCAGGTGAACTAGGCATGATGGGACTTGCAGGCTAATGTATTTGCAAGGTGCACTACATTGTGCATTCAGGGACCATTCCCACGGGAATAGGCCTCTGAACCCTTGGCTGCCCTGACACTCAACCTCATGAAGACTCATCTCCTGAAGAATGTCCTCAAGTACCTCTTGGTGAATGTGCCTTCCCACAAAAAAACTGATCAGTTCTATCCACAGGATGGGAGTCCCACAAGGGAAAGTGTCCAAGCATGTTTCTCTGGCTGTGCACAAAGGTGCCCAGGGAGTTGGGGAGTTTGCAAGGCGAGCTGCTTTCCCCCACCAAGTATCACAGCCCTTGTGATTGCTCTTCCTCCTGTGGCCAGTGCTCAAGTGGATTCCCCAGGGACTCCTTGAGATAAACAAAGGATTCTGGAGCAGCAGGGATGGATGTTGTCCTGCATGTGTGCATGATGAGTGAATGCATAAAGCCCCTTTGTTGCTTGGGATTCAGGTTGATTAAGAGAGGCTGTGACGGAGTGGCTTCCTTCTCCAGTCCTCTTCAGAATTGATGCTCAGACTGACCAGACTCCTTCTCTACTGGGACAGGCAGGGAAAGGGACCCTTGCAGGGGGCTTGGACACTTCCACAGAGGCTTCCGCTTCGCCGAGGAGAGGATAAGTGCTGAGCAAGGCAGCCAGGATGAACCTGCCATTGCTGCTGCTGCTCCTGCTGCTGCAGCAACCACAGGAAACCTGCGGGAGTCAGGTGGCCAAGTGCCCCCTCACCTTGGCCAGGGTTCCAGAAGCCCCATCTAGCTATCACAGGCCAGGAGAGCTGCTTATTGGTGGGATCATCTCTACAGGAATTCTTCAGTTTCATGATGTGGAACTTTTTCAGACTCCTCCCCCCCGAGAGCTGCCTTCCTGGTAAGCTATGAAGTGGCAACAGAACCAATCATTTGTTTACTTTCTTCTTCTTTCCTTTCTTTTGAACTGTTCACTTCTCCCTGAAAGCCAGGCCATCTTGGTGGACGTCTGGATGGATGTCTGGTGCACTTCACAGGTACAATTCTTCACCAAGGTGTCCATGCCATGTGCTGCCACTGACAGGACTCCACATGGGAAGGTGAATTATGTATCATAAGGCAGGAAGTGTCTGGCTGCCAGACTTCTTCCTCAGGACAAACCTCCAGTAGCAGCAGCATGTGTCTGTATCTGTCAGTGGGCAGGAAATGGGACCGGAGTGGCAGTTTCATGAATATCCTGCTTGTGGGTTGTGCGTATGAAGCCATGTCCACTCTACCGAATCTTGCATATACGGGCTTCCGTGCAACCATGTTTCAGTTCCAGTTTTATGACCTTTCACTTCCTCACTTTTATTCTAAGTTAAACAGTCTCTTACCAGAAGCTATTAATTGTGTGGTTTATTACTGCAGGGAATTTTCAATAAACTATAAGAAGATCTTGTCCTACCTGTTTGCTGTTCAAGAGGTCAATCAGAGCCCCGGGCTCCTCCCCAACCTCTCCATGGGCTACAGTGTTCACAACAACTTTTTTGATGCAAGGTTGACTTCGGATGCCTTGCTGGACCTGCTCTCTCTGGGGCAGGCGAATGTGCCCAACTATGGTTGTGGAAAAAAGTCTCTCCCTCTGGCTGTCCTCGAGGGAGCTGACTCAGACATCTCCATACAGATTGCAGCCACGCTGGCCATCTACAAAACCCCACAGGTGAGGACAGAGCTGGACAGGGATCAGCAGGGAGATTCCCTGGCCACTTTGTGGTATCTTGGGGAGCTGGGAGTCACCACACTGAGTTCACAGCCTTCAGTGTGAGGGGACTTCAGCCATTTTTGAGAGGCTGGAAATACCTTCATCTCTCTGCCAAGAACTCACCTGGACCAGGGTGTAAGCAGTCCTGCTGGAGATACTACTGCGCAAATGTCATTGGTTCTACAGCTTTGGGCCTCCTTTCCTCACTGCATTCCGAAGGGAAAAAGGAAGGGGTGCATAGTGAGGATTGCATGCTCATCTCACAGCAGAAGTGTTCTTCCAAAAAAGATGGCTTTTTCACACAGCTCATGGTTTAAGTTTCCACTATAAGGAGCAACAATGGCCCATAATTTGGACAGACCTAAAATGGGAATGAGCAAGAGGTCAGCTCTGATCAGAGGAAAAACGCAGCTCTGTTCTTTCCCCAGCAGGTCAGCCATTCGTATATTTCTCATGCCCTGAGTGAAAAGACCCACTTCCCTTTCTCTTACCCGATGGTCCCCAAGGAGCCCACCCAGTACCAGGGGATCACCCAGCTGGTCCATCATTTCCGATGGACACTGGTGGGCCTAGCTGCTGCAGATACTGACAGTGGAGGAAGGTGTATGAGGGCCTTTACTGTGGAATTCACCAAAACTGGAGTTTGTGTCGTTTTCAAACAATACATCTCAGGCCTTTTGACAAGCATCCATAAGCTCCAGCAGGCCTGGTTTCACTCCTCCAGAAAAGCTAATGTCTTTGTTTATTGTGGGGAGAAGAGCACCTTCATGGACGGAATCTGTAAGTTGCATTTCTTTAGTGACTACTTTAGAGAAAACAAGACAGGGAAAGTGTGGATCATAACTGCTGTGTGGGACATCTCTTTGGAACTGGTGACTTACAGAACTTCTGAGAACATCCATGGCATATTCTCCTTCCTTATCCAGAAAAATGAAAAGAAAGCACTGGATGATTTCATTCAGCAGCTTCACTCACATAGACAGTTCATGGAGAAAGCATTTCAGTGCTCTTCTTCAAAGCAGGCCCCATCTGTGAAAGGCCGGATGAGATGCATGGAGAGAGAAGATTGGGGGGTGCTTTCACAAGAGCAGATGGAGAGGATCCTCTCTTTGGACAGCCACGTCACTTACAATGGTGTCCTAGCTGTGACCCGGGCCCTGGATGCTGCTGCTTCATCCCGATCCAAGAGGAGGAGGAGGCAGGAGGGTGGAGACTGGGCAGACACATGGAGGCTGCAGCCATGGCAGGTATTCCATTTGTCTTGAAGATCTCTATGCTGCTCTGACACTCAGTTCTGTCCTGCAACACTTTCCCCAGACAGGAACTCTGAGAAAGGAGCAGATCAACAGCAAGGGAAGATTTGTCTGTTTCTTGCGCTTTTTCTCCTGGGAAGTGTGGAAACTGCATTTGTGGGAGAGAAAAGTGGCCTCTTCAAACCCATGTTATGCACATAGGCACACAGTAGCTCTCTGCTTTTCAGGTGGGGGCTCTTCTTAATCCTTCTGGGGCACCAGGTAGTGAGAGAGGCCTGAAGCTGATCTCCAAGGCTTTCACCCAGAGGTGGACAGCATCTCTGCTCAGGCAGTCCAGACTGCAGGACACAGAATCAATTTGCCAGATCCCAGATACTTGTAGCAGAACTCAAAAACCTTCCTGCCTGTTAGAGCAGTTTGACAATGGACCCACTGTTCATAGGGTGCTGTGGGCTTTCCCATCCTGGAGGGCTTAAAGAGGACAGTCCTCTATGGGGGGCAGAGTCATGCCCTAAGTAGAGGAGGAGCTGGAGGCCCTTGAACCCCTTCAAACTCACCTCTTCTGTGATTCTCTGAATCAATCAGGTGTGGATTTTCTGTGTTTAGCCTGCAGATTTTGCAGCGGCCAATTTTTCCTGAATTATGGGAATTTGGCAACTTTGCAGTATGCTTTTCACTCAGGGGACCTTTGCCCCGATTTGCATGAGTGCTGATGCACATTTGTGTACTTGCCAAATCTGTTCATCCACATAAATTGAAGTGCGAATGCAGAAACAGAGAGCAAGCAAAGTCCTCATCTGCTTCTTGCACCTTCCGCTGGTTGCAGGCTCAGCTCCATGTCCTCAGACTGCCCAGTCCAGGCTGAGGAGCTGGTGAGCAGAGGTTGTGCATCAAGTGAGCCTGAGGGGACTGTTGGCAGCTGACCTGCCACCATGGGCATCAGGTGCAAGCAATCTGGTCCTTGGCACACATCCAGAAGTGTTTTTTTCAGATTCTCCCCCTCTTCATATCCCCACTGGAGGGAGCCCTCTTGACACTGATCCTGCTCCTGCCATCTCTCCTCTACCTTGGCTCAGGTCCTTCCCCTCAGCTCCCACTTAGGTCTGTCAGAGTCTATATGTGGGGACGGTCCCTCAGCTTCAATTTCTGTGTCCCCTGTTGCTGATGAGAAATTGTCCAGTGAGAAGCCTGCTTTGGTTAAGCAAGAGATCACAGGATGGGGCTCCCTTTATATGACGAGGTCCTTAGCACTGGGCCAGCTGGAACAGACATGGTTAGTGACCTGGAAGTCCTTTCCCCTTTGACCCGACGTTTTTACCTGTGATGGCCGTGTGAAGGTGGAGGATACCCGACAGCCCCTGAGTCTTACACAGCTGGGAGGGTGAGTTGAGCACTGAACAAGGTTTGCTGCCTACTAATGGGAATTTCTTCTTCTGCCCTTCTAGCTCCACCATTTCCTGAGGGATCCCCAGTTTTATAATGCTTCTCTCATCAACGGGGCATTTTGGGACAAGAACAGGGAGCTGGTCGCTGATTTGGACATTGTGCACTGGTTGGCATTTCCCAATAAATCTGTCCTCAGAAAGAAAATTGGGAGCTTGGAAAGACAGGCATCAGGGGACACCACATTCACAATTGACAAGGATGCCACTGAGTGGTCCCAATGGATCAACAAGGTGGGGGAACCATGTGTTTCTTGTCATAGTGCTGAGCATCTCCCAAGCATCAGGCCAGACTGTGCTCTCCTTCAGACTGCCCATCTGGACTCCCTCAGGGCAAGGATTTGTATCCTGCAGCCTCCATTCATGCAGGGGTGGCTGAGAGGTATTTAACAACTGAGATGGGGAAAGGGGAGGCCCTGGGAAGGTGCAGATGCTGCAGAAGAACCATGATCCACTTTCTAAGGTAGGGACGTAAAGCTCACAGATTCCTCAGAAGACCTCATTCCTTGTAGACCTGGTCTCACACCTTGGGAAAGGTCTGCACTGAGGAAAAGGCCTTGCAAAAGCTGCAGCCAGAGATTCAAGTTTCCTTTTCAGCTGTCTAAATCCCATAGCTAAATTTACCAAATAAGGTTGTCTCACAGGCTCTTTTTTTCTGGCTCAGCCCCTGCCTCGCTCCAGGTGTGTGGAGAGCTGTCACCCAGGATCATTCAAGGTAGTTAAGGGAGGAGAGCCTATCTGCTGCTACACCTGCACCCCCTGCCCGGAAGAGACCGTCTCTATCCAGGAAGGTGAGAAGGCAGCCCCTGTCGGGAGGAAACAGCTCCAACCAGACCGTCCCCAATGCATCTTCATTGTAAAGTTGGAAGGGGCCATGAAGACCACTGAGTCCAACCCCTGCTATTGCAGAATACCAAGTAATGCCATCCCATTCAGATGGCTGTACAATTTGTTTTTTGGATGTCTCTAGTGTGGGAGAGCCCACCACATCTCTAGGAAGCTGCTTCAGTTGTAGTATTGCCCAGAAATTGAGGAAGCTTTTCCTCACGTCCAGCCAGAATCTGGCTTGCCCCAACTTGAACTGATTATTCCATCTGCTACACTCTGCCCTCAGCAAGAAGAGATCCTGACCTTCCTCTTTATGACAGCCACTGAGGTACTTACACAGGAATATCATGTGCCCCCCTTCAGTCTTCTCAATGCTGAACATGCCCAGTTTTCTCAGTCTCTCCTCATAGGGCAGTGTTTCCAAACACTGGATCATTTTTGTTGCTCTCTGCTGGACCCTTTCTAATTCACCAGCATCTTTCATAAATCTTGGTGTCCAGAACTGGACACAGTGTTCCAGGTGAGGTCTGACTAGTGAGGAGTATAAAGGAAGGATTAATTCTTGTGATTTGGAAGTAATAATTCTGTGAATGCTTCCCAAACTAGCAGTTGTTTTTTTGGGGGCTGCATCACATTGCTGGCTCATATTTAGCCTATAGTCCAAACTTGTTCCAAGATCTTTTTCCTTTTGAGTTCTGTTGAGCCATGTATTCCCCACTTGTATCGATGCCTTTGGTTCCTTTTTCCTTGGTGGAGGAATTGGCACTGGTCCTTATTGAATCTCTGTCTTCTAGGGTCTTTGCTGTTCCACCGTATTTTGAATCATCTGTGAATTTGATTATCTTTCCTTGTACTTCCACATCTAAATCACTAATAAAAATCTTGAAGAGTAAGGAGACCAAGACGGAACTCTGTGACACCCCACTAGTTACTTCCCTCCAGTTTGAGAAGGTGCCACTGATGAGCACTCTTTGTGACCGATTTAGCAGCCAATTTTGGATCCACCTAATAGTTTTTCCATCTTTCCCAGTTTTTGCTAATTTGATTAACAGATTGTCATGTGGAATTTTCTTGAAACCTTTTCTGAAGTCAAGGTAGCTTAAGTCCACAATGTTCCCTTTGCGCATGTGGGAGGTCACCCAGTCTAAAAATGAGATAAAATTCCTGAGACCCTCATTGCAGTGGTCACAACAGCAAGGGCTACACACTGCTCTGGCCCTCCAGGAACTGAATATCTCATTCTACTGAAACATGTGAAGGGACAGGTCCTTCTATCCTGCAGGAGGCGGCTGCATTCAAAGATATCAGACAAACGGGCTCATCTAAAAATGTTAAGCGAAATGGTTCACTGCAACACTGAGACAGCAGCTCAGGAGAAGGTGAAAGCAGAGCCCTTTCCTTAAGCAGCCCCTAAGCTTCTTTATAGCCACCATTTCTGATGAGAACGAGGCAAGCATGGAATGGCTCATTATATTCATTACGTTTTTGGAATGCCACATAGCCAAGGCCCTCAGGCAATTTAGAGCAACATAAAGCGAGAGGTCATTGAGGCCCTGTCGATGAGGGTGTTCAAAGACAGGCTAGACATGCACATGGTGGGCATGTCGTGTGCAGAGCCAGCTGGAGCTGGGGGTCAGACTAGATGGTCTGGGAGGCCCCTTCTGACTCAATCTGTTTCTTTGTTTCTAAAGAAATGGAAATGAAAAGAAAACCACTCAGCATTGGCCGCATGATCAGGATCCTATCCTACCTCTAACGCCTGATCTTATCAGAAAACTCACCCCACCTCCTATGTCCCAGCAGCCAGTGGGAAAAAATAGCACAGATACCCTTGAGGGTCAGGGAGGGGTTCCAGGGGTATTTCAAGTGGCTGAGCGGGAGGTGCTCCAGTGGCTCCGTTTATCAGGGACTGGGCCCCCTCTTTTTCCACTCCACTGGATGTGCAAGGAGAAGAACAAGTTGCTGTCCCACAAGAAGAGAGCCCTCCCAACTCATGGATCTGGCATGAAAATTTTGCTTCTGTTCCTTGCAGATGCAGAGAAGTGCAGCAGGTGTCCAGAAGATCAGCACCCAAACAAGGACCAAGATGGATGCATCCCCAAGGACATCACTTTCCTCACCTATGAAGAACCTCTGGGGATCACCCTGGCTTGTTTTGCCCTGTTCTTATCCCTCAAAACAGGATTCGTGCTGGGGCTCTTCACTAAATTCGTTGGAACTCCAATCGTCAAAGCCAACAACCGTGACCTCTCCTACATCCTCCTCATCTCCCTCTTGCTCTCCTTCTTGTCCTCCTTCCTCTTCATTGGTCAACCAAGGGAAGTGACCTGCCTCCTCCGACAAACAACCTTCAGCATCATCTTCTCAGTGGCCATCTCTTCTCTCTTGGCCAAAACAATCACCGTGGTGCTGGCCTTCCTGGCCACCAAGCCAGGCAACAGGGTGAGAGGATGGCTGGGGAAGAGCTTGGCCAACTCCATTGTCATTTCCTGTTCCAGTGTCCAGGTGCTCTTCTGCACCATCTGGCTGAGCACCTCTCATCCCTTCCCTGACTCAGACAGGCACACCCTGCCAGGACATATCATCCAGCAGTGCAACGAAGGCTCTGTGGCCATGTTCTACACTGCCCTCGGCTACATGGGCTTCCTGGCTGCCATCTGCTTCATGGTGGCCTTCCTGGCCAGGAAGCTGCCTGGGGCTTTCAATGAGGCCAAGCTGATCACTTTCAGCATGCTGGTCTTCTGCAGTGTTTGGGTGTCCTTTGTGCCCACCTACCTGAGCACCAGGGGCAAGTACATGGTGGCCATGCAGGTCTTCTCCATCTTGGCCTCTGGTGCTGGGCTGCTGGGCTGCATCTTCCTGCCCAAGTGCTACGTTATCCTACTGCAGCCGGACCTGAATACGAAGGAGCATCTTACAGCAAAAACAAAGCAGGGCTTTTGATGTATCAGTAATTCTTTTGAATTAATTTCTGAGACATTTCTCATTTGAGGCCGTATTCAGTTAAGAACCTTCCATTTGCAACTCTGCGTTTGGTTTTTTTTCATAGGTTCTGAACCTGATATTTACCCATCCTCAATTTCATTCTGTTGCCTTCAGTGCAGCCCTCCAAGGTCACAACATCAAATTGAAATTTTTCCATTTTCGGGGCTGCAGGCGTTCCTGCCCAATTTTCACTGGTTGTAAATTTAATAAACATCCCCTCTGCCTCTTCGTCTCAGACATTAAGACTATGTTGAGCAGTCCCAGGCCCAGGACTGAGACCTTCATTAACATCTCCTCTTCAGTTAGCTTTTCAGAATATCAGGGGACATGTTGTCAAAAGCTTTGCAGATATCAAGTTAATCTATAGAGACTTAGTGTGTCAGAAAATGTCACCTTAACCATCTTGTCTTACTACAGGCTACAGCCAGCTCCTCTCATGTAATACCCAACATGTACTTGTCCAATCTTTCCCTGAGCATCTTCTCTGATGGGCACCCCACCAGCTCCTTTGGAAACCCATTCCATATTCTCAGGGTTATGAATGTCAGGAAGTGCTTCCTGACAGCCAGCCTTAACTCAGGTTCCCCGATCTCTGCCCATTGGACCGTGTCCCACCATGGGGGAGAACAGATCACGATCTTCTATCATGAGACACCCTTTCACTTACCTATGTGTTGCCAAAATTCCCATAGAGTCTTGACTTCTGCAGGGTGAAAAGACTCAGCTCCTGCCATCTCATCTCAAATGGCATCTACCCCAATCCATTCCCCCTTCCTGTTACTCTGTGCTGAACTGATGCAACTCTTGTTAAGTCCCTCTTCTATTCTGGGGCCCAGAACTGGATATAATATTCCAGTTGTGGGCACACCCAAGTTTTATAGAGCACTACTAAAACTCGTAATGTGGAATCGACACCTCTGGCTCTACATTCAAGGGTGGCTGTTTCCTACTTCACCACCACATCACATTGCTGTCTCATATTTAGCCTGCTGCTAACAAGTACCCTGAGATCCCTTTCCCAAGTTCCACTTTCCAGCCATTTGGTTCCCATCTTGTATCTATGGAAACAACGTCTGAGCTGCAAATGCTAGACCTTGCACTTGCCCAGATTTTTTTTGATGTGGACACAAAGACAGTGACCAGTTAACGATGGCCAGGCCTCTACTCCCTTCCTGCCCCTTTGGAAGTTGGTGATTGTCAGTATCACAAGTCACAATCTCTTGGAGGGTCACTCTTGGTGGTATTTTTCTCCCTATTGACATCAAGGCAAAATATGTCCCCATTCCTTCCACATTCCTCCATTGCTTCTCTCCAGCAAGTGTCTCCCACTACCCCTTCCTTAAGAGTCTTGGATTTTGCCCCTAAGGACCTGAGGACAGTCATGCTGGATCAGCCCCAAGGTCCATCTGGTATGGCATTCGGTGCACATGCTGGCCAAGTATCCCTTGGGAGCTCTGTCTCCTAATGCAGCTCCCCTTGTAAGGGGGGTTGGAGGGTGGGTCAGAGTCGCTCCCTAAAAAAGAGCATCTTCTGCCTGTAGGACCCCTGAGTGGGGAAATAGCTATCCAGTGTGGGATCTCCTGGTGTCCCAGTTGGGCTGCTGCAGAGAATGGGTCTCCCTCTGTGCTTCTCCAATGGACCCTCCAGTGGCCCCCTCTTGCCTCCCCATGCTCAGCAGCCAGCAGGGTCCACAGGCCCAGGATTGGACCAGGCAGGACAGCTCCCCATCCAGTCTCATTCTGTCTTGGCCCCTCTAGGCCAGGCATAGGACCTGGGTATGGGGTGTTCCGGGCCATGATGATGCTTGGAGGCAATTGGGTGTGGTTGCCCCACTTTGCAGCCCAGCTGAGCTGGGTCAATCGGGAGCAGCCATGGAGCTGACCTGGCAGTGGCCTGTGAGAGAGACTGCAGACCAGCTCCACAGGGAGACAGGAGGCGAGTTCCCAGCTGGGTCTCTGAGGGATCCCAAGACCCTGGAAGGTGACCTCTCCCCTCTTATTCATGCCTGCCTCATCCATGCAATGCCCTGCCTGGACTCTGCTCTGAACAGCACCTGGCAGAGACGAGGAAGGTTTGGTCTTGGGGGAGAGAAGCACCCTGTCCACAGATGCCTTTCAACCCCCTGCCAAGGCATGAAGGGCCCCTCCCCATCTGGGCACTGTTCTAATGGCAGGTGGAGGACTT
Organism: Varanus salvator macromaculatus; assembly: GCA_023646645.1. Classification (NCBI taxonomy): domain Eukaryota; kingdom Metazoa; phylum Chordata; class Lepidosauria; order Squamata; family Varanidae; genus Varanus; species Varanus salvator. The sequence continues at coordinate 3,942,640 of JAIXND010000721.1, read as the reverse complement.
GCACCAAACCCACTTGAGAGGTCATGAAGAGAGCTGGTTTGCCTCGGTGTGCACAGAGTGCTGGACTGGCAGACCTTGGTCTGAGCCAGCAGGGCCTTCCTTATCTTCCTCTGTGCCATCCTTCCCCCTTGGCGTGGGATGCGGGTGCAGCAGGAGTAGGACCCTCAGGGAAGTCGAAGGCACAGGACCTGATTGATTCATTGTGTCCTGCCTGATGTATTGTGGAGTGTCCCCTGTGCCTGACAGGCAGGAATGTGCATCACTAGGGGGCTGGGCAGGGGCACTGCTCTTGGATGACGCCTTGCCTCCCTATCTGAACCTCTGGGCGGTGCCTGGAGGGTCAACACAGGAGCTGCAGAGAGGTCCTGTCACTTTCTGGGGGAATCAGGCAGTTCGAGTGCACTGAGGCTGGGCCAGCATTGCCAAGGAAGGGCAGTGCTGGTGAGGACCTGAGGGTGGCCCTTACTTGGCCGGATGTGATGGAAGCTCTTGGGAGGAGAGGTGGGCTGAGAGAGCAGGTGGGGCTTGGGGGATCCCTTTCTGCCCTTATCAGCCACGACTGGCACTGGATTGATAATTGACCATCTTTACCACCGAATAACTGGACCACTGTGCAGTCCTTGAGCAGTGCAACTGCAGCACATATGCCACCAGAGGGATGCAGCAAGCCTCTGCAGCTCAGCGAGGCAGGACTCTGTGCAATTTCATCATCACAGCACCCCTTCCATCCCTTGATTTGGTGGCCCAGCAGCCACAGCCAATCTCACCGTCCACAGTGTAAGCATAGGGTAAGCCTGTCACTCAGCAGCCTCGCTGGGGAAGACCTTGTGCAAGGTGGGCACCTCACTCCGGTAGCTCCATGCCACTTGTGAAAACCCATTTCTAGCTCCATTGCAGTCCAAACAGCCATTTCAACCAGAGCCCCAGCCTCTCACGCAGCAGTACCCTGGGATAAAACATTCATGCAAACGATTTTGATGAGAGAATGATGCCCACCCTGCTGGATCTGCTCTCCCTTGGGAAGGCCAATGTGCCAACGACAGCTGTGGGAGGCAGAACCATCCCCCACAGGCTGTTGTCCAGGGAGCTGTCAAGGATGTCTCTACACAGATTTCAGGCATGATGGCACTCTGCACAACTCCAGAGGCAAGGAAGGGAAGAGGTGTGTCTTTCCTGGGCTGAGTCCAGTTCTATGCTGCCCTTTCTCAACAGGACTGAACACATGGGCTGGGGATGGGGGACCTTATTTTGCAGAGTGCTCAAGGGATTTGAGAGGGGGGTCACCTGATGTTTTAATTGCCCAATCATATAGGCAGTTTCCATGCTTTGATAAGCTGCAAAGTGTTTTACTAGGCAGGTCAACTCAAAAGGAAATCCAACTGCAGCTTTAAGAATGACGGTGCAAGATGTGTGTTCACAATAGTGGCCTTGTGCACCTTGCTTTTCATGCATTAAAGAATGGCAGGATGGAGGCCCAGTGGCTGTGCAACTCACTGGCACCAGAGGGAAGGATGGGCCCCACAGGGGCAGCTTGAAAAGGGACTGCATGGCAGAAGGTCATCATGCATCCTGGTCTGGATGGCTAAGCAGGAATGAAGGGTTTGGGGCAGATTCTTATATAAGCAGGATGGGGCTGCTGCAACCATGTCCTGCAGATGGGCATTGGGGCATCGAGTTGTGCTGCTCTGGGAGCAGGGCGGGATGAGTGCAGCTGGCTTTGCACTCATCCAGGAAGGAGCTTCTTCTATTCCAGGAAATGTGCTCTGTGCATTTCTCCAGCCAATGAGGGTGCTTGAAGTCACCCATGTCCACAACTCGGAGGAGGGCTTTCTCAGCGGTGGTGCCCCATTTATGGAATGCGCTCCCCAGAGAGGCTAGCCTGGCGCCGTCGTTATTTGCTTTTCGGCGCCAGGCGAAGACCTTTTTATTTAGACAATATTTTAATTAATATTATTGTTAATTTAGGTTTATGTTTTGGTTTAGTTTATGTTTAATTTATGTTTAATTTATGTTTGATTAATTTATGTTTAATGTTTAATTTATGTTTAATTTAAGTTTAATTTAAACTTGTTATTATTTTTGTTCATGTTTTTATATAATAACCTGAGATGGGCCAGTTTTTAAATTTGCTATATGTTTTTAGTTGGTGTGAGCTTGAGTGGACTCCGGGGGATGGTGGAGGACAGGAGGGCCTGGAGGAATGTTGTCCATGGGGTCGCGATGGGTCGGACTCGACTTCGCGACTAACAACAACAACAATATGTTTTTAATAATGTATTGTTATTGTATTATGTATTATGCTGTAAGCCGCCCCGAGGCTATTGCAAGGGGCGGCATATAAATTTTTAAATAAATAAAAATAAATAAACTCCACTTCCTTTGCAGGCCTGCCCTGTGTCATGTCCCATCTCCCATTCACCCCAAGCCGTCTGCCTGGTGGGGACAATCTCATGTTTGTAGAGCTAAATTCGATTTGAAGCTAGACTTGCCCACCCACAGGGTTTGTGCCAAGTACATTGCCCCATTTAGAGGACCTCTTTAGGGTGGCCAGAGCATCTTATTTTTTCATAGAAACAGAGCTAGTCAGAAGGGGCCTCCTGGGCCATCTAGTCTGATCTCCGGCACCAGCCGGCTCCGCTCATGACATGCCCACCATGTGCATGTCCAGCCTATCTTTGAACACCCTCACCGATGGGGCCTCAACGACCTCCCGTGGAAGCCCATTCCACGCCCTCGGGGTCCTAACTGTCAGGAAGTGCTTCCTGGCATCCAAATTGAACCTTGGCTCCCTGAGCTTTGCTCCATTGGAGTGCGTCCTGCCTTCCTCTGCAGGGGAGAACAGGCCTCTCCCCATCTCCATGTGACACCCCCTCACATACCTGTATGTTGCCAACATATCCCCTCTGAGTCTCCTCTTCTCCAAGCTGAAGAGACCCAGTTCCCTCAGTCTCGCCTCATACCCCATCCCCTGCAAACCAGCCACCATCCTTGTGGCCCTACGCTGCACTGACACCAACCTGGCTATATCCTTTCTGTAATGAGGGGCCCAAAACTGAACACAATACTCCAGTTGCGGGCGCACCAGAGTCATGCAGAGTGGTAGTAATACCTCTCTTGATCTAGAAGCCACACTTCTGGCTATGCAACCAAGGGTGGCATTCGCCCTCTTGACCACCGCATCACACTGCTGACTCATGTTTAGTCTGTGGTCAACCAGTACCCCGAGGTCCCTTTCACAAGTGCTGCTCTCCAGCCACTTGTCACCTAACCTGTACTTAATGACAGCTATTCCTATGCCCCAAGTGCAAGACCTTGCACTTATCCACATTGAACGCCATCCTGTTGTCTCCTGCCCACTTCCATAGTCTGTCCAGATCCTTTTGGATCTGGTGTATCTGCTCCTCAGTTGTGGCCACTGCTCCAGTTTTAGTGTCGTCTGCGAATTTGATCAGCAGACTGTTCACCCCTTCTTCCATGTCATTAATGAAAAGATTAAACAGGATCGGCCCCAGGACAGAGCCCTGGGGGACCCCGCTTGTCACTGGCTGCCATCCCGACGATTCCCCACTAATGGTTACCTTCTGCTTTCGGTCAGTCAGCCATGCCCTAATCCACCGGACAGTGCTTTGGTGTATCCCAAAACTCCTCAGTTTCTCCACCAGGATATCATGGGGCACTTTGTCAAAGGCCTTGCTGAAATCCAGGTATACCACATCCACTGCATCCCCTCCATCTAGCCATCTTGAAACCTTGTCATAGAATTCCACAAGGTTTGTCTGGCAGGACCTGTTTCTGCGGAAGCCGTGTTGTGTGGCTGTCAGCCTCCCTTCCCTATCTAGCATCACTAGATCTCTCTCTATTATGAGCCTTTCCATTGTTTTTCCTACAATGGACGTAAGGCTAACCGGTCTATAATTCCCCATGTCCTTCCTACTACCCTTTTTGAAAATTGGGACCACCGATGCCACCCTCCAGTCCTCTGGAACTTCACCCGTTCTCCACGAGGCCTCAAAAATGGAGGCCAGCGGGCATGAGAGAACCCCTGCCAACTCTCTAAGTACTCTTGGGTGTAACCCGTCAGGGCCTGGCGCCTTTGTAATGTCCAATGCCCTGAGGAGCCCCTCGACTTCAAGGGGGGTGACTCAAATCTCTGCCCCTAAGTCCCCAGCCTCATCCAATCTCCTATACGGATATCCCCCGTCCTGCTTTGGGGAGAACACAGAGGCAAAATAGTCATTTAGCATCTGTGCCTGTTCCCTCATGTCAGTCACTGGATCTCCTTCCTCCTTATTTAGTGGTCCCACCACTTGTCTCCCCTTCTTTTTCCTATTTACATGCTGAAAGAAGCCCTTTTTGTTGCTCTTGATATTCTTGGCAAGTCTCAGCTCATAATCAGCCTTAGCCTTGCGAAGAATCCTTCTGCAACGGGCCTCCTCCTCCCGGTATACCCTTTTGTCTATTTCCCCCAGTACCCATTTCCTATGGAGGTTCCTCTTTCGTCTAATCCCCCTAACCACCTCCTTTCGCATCCATGGCGGCACTCTCCTCCGCCTCCCCACCTTACTGACTAGAGGTATTGTCAGGGCTTGCGCCTGCAAAACCTCCCTTTTGAGTGCCATCCATATCTGTTGCAATGAGGCCCAGACATTTTATTCTCTCCAAATGGACAATTAACAAGAGCTGTTGGGGAGAGAAACTGCCAAATGGGAGAAATAGCTGATGCAGAGCAGTTGAGTTAGAGAAACTTCCCTGTTTGTTGTGGATGCCTGATGAAAAGTCTCCTGAAACATATCCTCCTCACACAAGATTCATCCCACCCTACAACAAGTGGCCTCCCCCAGTCCAGGACCCATCATTTAGCCAGGAACCCCTTTCTGAGCTTTGATCTGATTCAACATGCTCTCTTCCTTTCGGGGCCAGGTCATTCACTTGCTTTACCCTCATGTTCTAAAGGAGAAAGCTCAGTTCCCCTTTCTCTACCCGGTGGTTCCCAAAGGAGAAAGCCTGTGCCCATGGATCTCCAGGCTGCTCCTGCATTTTGGGGGGATGCTGGTGTGCCTTGCTGCTCCAACATGGACAAGGGAGTGAGGTTCATCAGGGCCTGAACGCAGGAGCTCATGAGGGGTTGGGTCTGTGTTGTTTTCACATAGCAACTCTCCCAAAGTGTTTGGACAGCATGCAGTTCTCTTGGCCTATGAATCAGGATCCGGACATGTAAATGTTTTCGTTTATGGTGTGGAGAATTGGGCCTTCAGCAATGGGATCGCCTTGGTACAGTGATATCTCGATTACATCATGAAACACTGCCCAGGAAAAGTCTGGATCACAACTTTGTGGGATTTCACCATGAAGCTGAGGTCTCATCAACCTTTTGAGAGCATCTGTGGACTGTTTTCCTTTTGTATCTGTCAAAAATAAGAGGCGAAAATTTATCAATCTTGGTACTTTTCTGATACACTCAAGCAGATAGTGCAGAAAGAATTTTGGTGTTCCTACTCCAGGTATGCCATGTAGAAGAAGGGGTGGAGAAGATGCCAGGAGGAGCTGGAGGAGCTGGAGGCCCTGCTGCAAAGAAACCTTGATGAATTCCTGTCCCTGGACAGCCTCCTCATTTATAACACGGTCCAGCCTATGGCCCAGGCCGTGCATGGTGCAGCTTCATTCAGATCCACTGGGAGGGCAGTGGAGGGTGTTGGGGGGATCCAAACAAATAACAGAGTGAAAAAGGACTGCTTGGATGTGCCCTTTCAAGAAGGCACATTGCCTGTGCTCTTGTTCCCCAAAAGACCTAGAAGCTCCCCAACCAAGTGCTCTTTCCCAGGAAATGGGTGAAATAATGCCCAAAGGCTTCCATTCTTTTCTGTATCTACAGAGATTCAGGCCCTCTGCTAGCCAAGGGCAGCTCATAGAATCATATAATAGTAGAGTTGGAAGGGGCCATGAAGGCCATCAGGTTCAACCCTCTGCTGTTGGGACACCAAGTTCCACCATCCCATTCAGAGGGCTGCCCAGTTTCTTTTTGTATGTCTCCAGTGTGGGATGAACCACCACCTATCTAGGCAACTGGATCCACTGTTGTGTTGCTCCGACAGTGAGGAAGCTTTTCCTGATGTCCAGTCTGCATCTGAGGTGTCTCAATGTGACCTGATCATTCTGTGTCCTACACTCTGGCATAAGCGAGAAGAGATCTTAACTTTCCTCTTTGTGATAGCCTTTGAGATACTTAGAGATATCTCCCCCCCACCCCTGCCCCCGTCTTCTCTTTTCAAGGCTGAGCATGTTCAGTTCCCTCATTCTCTTCTCATAAGGCAGTGTTTCCAAAACCTTCATCACTTTTGTTTCCCTCCTATAGAGTCTTTTTAATTTTTCCAAACCTTTATTAAATCTTGGTTCCCAGGAATTAACACAGTAGGCCAAGTGAGGTCTGACTAGTGAGAAGCATACAGAAACAACGACTTCTTGTGATTTTGAATTAATGTTTCTGTTAATGCATCCCAAAAGCGCATTTGCCCTTTTGGCAGCTGCATCACATTGTTGGCTCAGGTTCAGCCTATTGTCCCCATTACTCCATGATCTTTTTTTTTTTCAGTTCCATTGAGCTAAGTATTTCCCATCTTATTCCCTATATTGCACTTCCCCTTTGATGCATTTGGTTTCTCCCACAGTGTGACAACTTTTAATGGTCTTTAATATGCAGTTGCATGAAGAAGTGTTTCTATTGTTATGAGTTAATCCACTGTGGGATGCAGAATTCATGGATGTTGCTATCCAGACTCTCAAGGTGTGCTGCAATGTATCAAGTCCACTGCCGTCCATCTCCACACTCCAAGTGCGAATTCCCCTCAACTCAGCACTGGCTGAGGGGACTCAGTGGCTCAGAAGGGCTCTTCGAGACCACAAGATTTTTGCAGCCATCACAGACATGGAAATGGCCACACAGAGTGAGGCCCGGCTGGACCCACTGAGGCCCATCTGGTGTGCCAGACTACCACTCCCGGCATTCCCAGTCAGCATGATGATGAGAATTGCCATCCAGCACAGCTGGAGAGCAGCAATTTGGGAGAACTGAAAGCAAGGGAGACTTTCAGCTGCCCAAACTCTTGGCTGCCATACAACATCTCAAGGAGTTTGGGCCCAGCTGGGAAAGGGTGAAAGCCTCTCGGGCACCACAACTCACCCCTCCCTTTCCCATTCTATGCAATGGTCTTTCACCATAGAAGTGGCCTTTTAGAGACATGTTCAGTGCCATCTGTTAGAGCAGGGAAAATATGGCATTTAATTGTACAAGGAAAAAAATCCACTCGTGTGTTTTTGCTATTCTCACTCCGCGGTGCCATCTAGAGGTGATAGAGCAGGAAATAAGCCAGGGAAACACTTGTTGGAAATGCTGAAAATCAAAAAAGGTACTGTGGATTTTCCCATCCCCAATCCCCTGAAGATACCCACTCTGCTTTAGGGGAAAGCAGCACCCCTTCTGAGGCAGCCCCAACAGCTTAAAAGGGAACATAACTGGGCAGGGGCCAGTGCCTCCAGGGGCCTCCTGAGTCTGTCTGACCCTCTGAAGGTATGTTGGATGGACCAGCAGCCATGCAGGCTGGGCATCATGGGACCTTCAGGCCAACATATTTGGAAGGTGCACTACTATGCTCACCCTTTCCCATAAGACCGGTCTCCTGAACTCTCAGCTGCCCTGATCTCTCTACCCCAGGAGGGGCATCTCCTGAACTGTGTCGTGGGCCACCTCTTGTGAACCTGCCTTCCCAAAGCAACCTCATCAAGCGTCCCCACAGATGCAGGACCCACGAGGGACTTTGGGCCAGTGTGTTCCTCTCACTCTGCATGATGCTGCCCAGGGAGCCAGGAAAGGTGAGGTGCTTCCCCAGCTATTATTGCAACCCTGGTGATTTGCTCTTCCTCCTGTTTCCTGGGTTCAGGAGGTCTCCAGGGGGCTTTGACACAAACAAGGCATTCTGGAGCAGCAGGGCAGACATCGTCATCCACATGAGCCTGAGCTGTGGCAATCAGAAGAGAGGCTCAGCCTGACTGGGCTCCTTCTCCACTGTAGCGGCCAGAGGGCCACAACCTTGCAGGACTTGGCCACTTTCATGGGGGCTGCTGCTTTGCAGAGGGGAGGAAGGGTGCTGCACCAGAAACCCAGATTGACCCGGCAGTTGTTGCTGCTGCTGCTGCTGCAGCCCCAGGAAACCTGTGGGAGGCTGGCAGCCATGTGCTCCCTGACCCTGGACAGGGTTGCAGAACACCCACCCAGCTATTGCAAGCCAGGAGACACCCTTATTGCTGGGGTCATCTCTGCAGCACATCTTCTGGGGCTTTGGAAGCTGGACGATTTTGACAAACCTCGCCCTATTGTACTTCGTTCTTTGTAAGGCATGCAGTGGTGACGGAACCAACTTTTTCTTTTCTTTCCGCCAATTTCATTTTCCCCGGACAATTCTCTTCTTGAATTCCCGGAGTACTTGGTGGACATCCGGGTGGACGTCTGGTGCCCATCATGGCACAAATCTTCACCTGGGTTGCCGTGTCATGTGCTGCAGCCTGTTGTAGTCTGTGTTCTCCCCAAAGCAGGATGGGGGATATCTGTAAAGGAGATTAGATGAGGCTGGGGACTTAGGGACACATATTAGAGTCACCCCGCCCCTTGAATTTGCGGGGCTCCTCAGGGCATTGGACATTACAAAGGCGCCAGGTCCTGACAAGTTACACCCAAGAGTACTAAGAGAGTTGGCAGTGATTCTCTCATGCCTGCTGACCTCCATGTTTGTGACCTCATGGAGAACAGGTGAAGTTCCAGAGGACTGGAGGGTGGCATCGGTGGTCCCAATTTTCAAAAAGGGTAGTAGGAAGGACATGGGGAATTATAGACTGGTTAGCCTTATGTCCATTGTAGGAAAAAAAATGGAAAGGCTCATAATAGAGAGAGATCTAGTGATGCTAGATAGGGAAGGGAAGCTGACAGCCACACAACATGGCTTCCGCAAAAACAGGTCCTGCCAGACAAACCTTGTGGAATTCTATGACAAGGTTTCAAGATGGCTAGATGGAGGGGATGCAGTGGATGTGGTATACCTGGATTTCAGCAAGGCCTTTGACAAAGTGCCCCATGATATCCTGGTGGAGAAACTGAGGAGTTTTGGGATACACCAAAGCACTGTCCGGTGGATTAGGGCATGGTTGACTGACCGAAAGCAGAAGGTAACCATTAGCGGGGAATCATCGGGATGGCAGCCAGTGACAAGCGTGGTCCCCCAGGGCTCTGTCCTGGGGCTGATCCTGTTTAATCTTTTCATTAACAACATGGAAGAAGGGGTGAACAGTCTGCTGATCAAATTCGCAGACGACACTAAAACTGGAGCAGTGGCCACAACTGAGGAGCAGGTACTCCAGATCCAAAAGGATCTAGACAGACTATGGAAGTGGGCAGAAGACAACAGGATGGCGTTCAATGTGGAGAAGTGCAAGGTCTTGCACTTGGGGCATAGGAATAGCTGTCATAAGTACAGGTTAGGTGACAAGTGGCTGGAGAACAGCACTTGTGAAAGGGACCTCGGGGTACTGGTTGACCACAGGCTAAACATGAGTCAGCCGTGTGATGCGGTGGTCAAGAGGATGAATGCCACCCTTGGTTGCATAGCCAGAAGTGTGACTTCTAGATCAAGAGAGGTATTACTACCACTCTACACGACTCTGGTGCGCCCACAACTGGAGTATTGTGTTCAGTTTTGGGCCCCTCATTACAGAAAGGATATAGCCAGGTTGGAGTCAGTGCAGCGTAGGGCCACAAGGATGGTGGCTGGTTTGCAGGGGATGCCGTATGAGGCAAGACTGAGGGAACTGGGTCTCATCAGCCTGGAGAAGTGGAGACTCAGAGGGGATCTGATGGCAACATACAGGTATGTGAGGGGGTGTCACATGCAGAAGGGTAGAGAGCTGTTCTCCCCTGCAAAGGAGGCCAGGACACGCTCCAACGGAACAAAGCTCAAGGAACCAAGGTTCCATTTGGATGCCAGGAAGCACTTCCTGACAGTCATGACCCCGAGGGTGTGGAATGGGCTTCCACGTGAGGTTGTTGAGGCCCCATTGGTGAGGGTGTTCAAAGACAGGCTGGACATGTGCATGGTGGGCATGTCGTGAGCGGAGCCGGCTGGTGCCGAAGGTCAGACTAGATGGCCCAGGAGACCCCTTCTGACTCACTCTGTTTCTATGTTTCTATGTAGTCCCTTGAGAAAGTAGATCACATATGACCATGTAATGCTTAGCTGCTTTCCTCGTAATCCCCAGGAATATGGCAGGGAGGCTCTGGCTGTGACTGCCAATTGCCAGGAATTGGGGCATGTGGTGCAGTAGCCTGTGGGTGCTTCTTTTGGCTCCTTTGTTTGCAGCTTTGCATCCACTATCCATCCACTGGGCATCCATCCCCCATGGATGGGCCACATTAGTTTTAGTTCTAATTTGATGGACATTCTCTTCATCATTTTTCTCTAAGCAGAACAGCCCCAGAATTGAATATACTATTTGCATGTTATATTACTGCAGGGAAATGTCACTGAACTATTGGAATATCTTGTCCTACTTGTTTGCTGTTCAAAACCAGAGCCCTGGTATCCTGCCCAACCTCTCCCTCAGCTATAAAGTTTACGACAACTTTTTTGATGAAAGGTTGACTTCAGATGCCCTACTGGACCTGCTTTCCCTGGGGCAGGCCAGAGTGCCCAACTACATCTATGGGAGGGAGAACCCACCCATGGCTGTCCTGGAGGGGGCTGACTCAGAATACTCCATGCAGATTTCAGGCATGATGGGACTCTTCAAAACCCCACAGGTGAGGATGGAGAGGGACGGGCAGTTGTGGACTCAGTCCCAGGATACTTTGTGGAGTCTCAGAGAGCTGAAGAAGTGGCCAGGTACCTCCGCAGCATGTTCAGAGACACCAGAGTACGGGGGCTGCAGCCTTTTGGGAGAGGCTCAGAATCTCTTCAACTCCCCAGAAAACCCTCATCTGGTGCCCAGGTGTAGGCAGCAGGAGTTACTGCCATGCAAATGACATTTGGGCTGCTTCCTCAGGCCTCCTTTTCTTCCCGGCATTACAAGGGGAAGGGGGAAGACTGCACAGGGAGGGATGTGTGGTCATCACACAGCAAGAGTACCCATTCAAAGGAAAGCATTTGAGCATACTTCACATGGGTAAACTTTCACCATCCCTAGGTGCAGAAATGGCCCCAGTTTGGATGGCCCTAAAATGGGGATGAGCAAGATTTCAGCTCTGATCGGAATCGAAATGCAGCTCTGCTGTTTTCTTTCCCTACCAGATCAGCCACACGTTTTCTTCTCATATCCTGAGTGATAAGACCCAGTTCCCCTTCTCCTATCCAATGGTCCCCAAGGAGCCAATCCAGTACCAGAGGATCGCCCTGCTCCTCCTGCATTTCCAGTGGATGCTGGTGGGCCTGGCTGCTGCGGACACAGACAGAGGAGAGAGCTGCATGAGGGCTTTGACCACAGAGTTCACCAGGAGTGGAATTTGTGTTGTTTTCACACAATACATCTCAGGATTAAAGACAAGAAACATGGTGCTCCAACATGCCTCATCTCACACATCAGGAGAAGCCAATGTTTTTGTTTATTGTGCAGAGACGAGTTCCTTCTTAGAGGGCCTCTATCACATACAAGAACATATCAATTACCTTAGAAACCACAAGACAGGGGTAGTGTGGATCACCACCGCTGTGTGGGACTTCTCCTTGGAACTGGTGACTCACGTATCTTTGGAGAACATCCATGGCATATTTTCCTTCCTTATCCAGAAAAATGAGAAGAAAGCAATTGATGGCTCCTTTTGGAGGGTTAACTCATTTCTTGAGTGGTTTGCAGGGGAAGCATTTCAGTGCTCTTCTTTAGAGCAGTCCTTGTCTGGGATAGGCCAGATAAGATGCAGGGAGGAGAATTGGGCGACTCTTTCACAATCCGAGAGGGAGAGGATCCTGTCTCTGGACAGCCACTTGATTTACAACGTTGTCCTGGCTGTGGCCAGGTCCCTGGATGCTGCTGCATCATCTATTTCCAGGAGGAGGAGGAGGCAGGAAGGTGGAGATTGGCTGGGCTCTTGCAGGCTTCAACCTGGTAGGTACTGCCTTCACGTCAGAGATCACCTTCCTGAACCCAGCATTCACTTCTCATGTCCTGCAGCACTTGTGCTGGACAGCGGCTCTGAGAAAGGTGCAACACTACATGAGCAAAGGGCTGCCTGTTTCTGGTGCAGTTCCTTTTGGCAAAGTTGGAAACTGCCTTTCAGGGACAGAAAAACCGTCTGCTCAAATTTTTGGGGGGTATACAGGTTTGTAGCAGGTCTCTCGGTTTCAAGCAGGGGCTCTTGCTCATCCTGCTGGGTGACAGAGAATCCAGTGACCATTCAGCAGATTTCCAAGGTGATCACACAGAGGAGGGCAGGATCCCTGCTCAGGCATCCCAGAGTGCAGGACACAGAATCACAGGCCAAATTGCGGGATGCCAGAGCCTGGCAGCACAACTGTTAAACCTCCCTGCCTGTTAGAGCAGTTTGATACTGGAGCCAGGGCCATTAGACACATAGCAACAGAGTCTCTTGGGCCACCTAGTCTGACTGCTGTCTCCAGTAGGCACAGGTCATGACATCCCTACCATGTGCCAGTCCAGCCTTTCATTAAAAGCCCTCATCCATGGGGCATCAGCCACCTCCCATGGAAGCTTATTCCATGCCCTAGGGGTCCTATTAGGAAGTACTTCCTGGCATCCACCTTGAATCTTGGTTCCCTGAGCTTTGCTCCATTGGAAGGTGTCCTTCTCTCCATTGCAGGAGAACACAGGTCTCCACCCACCTTCATCTGACCCCGCTCCAATGTCCTTGTATGTTGCTAAAAGGTCCCCTTTGAGTCTCTTCTACTCAAGACTGAAATAACCCAGTTCTCTCAGTTCCTCCTCATATGGCTTACCCTGCAAACCATCCTTGCCCCAATTCCTACCTTGCTATAATCCTGTTAAAATGAGGGGCCCAGAATTGGCCACAATGCTAAAGTTAAGGACAGACCACAGTCATATAGATAAGCAGTTGCACCTCTCTTGAACTAGAAGCCACACTTCTGACTATGCAACGAAGTGTGGAGTTCACCCTCTTTACTGCTGCACCATTCTGCTGGATCATCTTAAGCCTGCAGTCAACCAGCCCCCCAAGATCCCTTTCACAAGTTCTGCACTCTAGCCACTTGTCCCCTAACCTGTATTTATGAAATGCATTATGATGTCCCAAGGTCAAGACCTTGCACTTAACCACACTGAACTCCATCCTGTGGTTGCCGGCCCACTTTCATAGTCTTTCCAGATCCTTCTGGATCTGAAGGACCTGCTTCTCACTTGTAGTCTCCACTCCCATTTTAGTATCCTCTGCAAATCTGATCAGCAGACTTGGACTCTCCTCCAGGTCATTGATGAAAACCCTGAAAAGGATTAGTCCCTGGTTCCTCTCTACCCCTAGGGAATCCTTGGACTCCCTGGCCCTGAAGGCATTCAACAGGCAGGTGGACAGCCCTGCATCATTGATGCTGAGAGTCCTGAGTCTTGGAGTCCTGCAGAGGAGGGGCTGGAGCTGGCCACCTTAGGGCCCCTTCCAGCTCCCCATTCCATCCTTTGTTGAGTCAAACCAGTGTGAAAATCCCTGTGCTTAGCTAGCAGATTCTCCCACAGACAAAGTTTGTCAGAACTACATGGATTTACTGGATTTTCTGAGTGCTTTTTCATGTGTGCACTTGCACAAATCAAATCATCTCCAATTATTGAGCAGAACAAATGCCCAGTAAAAACAACCAACCAAACCTTGCTATGTTTGATGGTGGAGTAAGACAGGTGTCAAAATGGGCATTCCAAAGAGAAAGCACTTCGAGGACCCTGTGCTCAGCCTGCCCCCATTGCAAAGTTCCCTTTCCTCATCCCCTTCATGCACCTTTCACTGGTTGCTGGCTCAGCCCTGTATCCTCTAACTGCCCAGTCCAGTGCTGAAGAGCTGGTGGGTGGGGGAGGTTGTGCAGCAGTAAAGCCTAAAGAAACTGTGAGCAGCTGCCCTGCCACCGTGTGCACTGAGTCCTGAGCAAACTGGGCTTTTGCGCAGATCCAGCAATGCTTCAATGATTCTGCCCCTCTTTGTTCCCCCGCAAGAGGGAGCCCTCAAGCCTCTGTTCCTGCTCCTGCCTGGCCCCTCCCCTGGCATCCTCTCAGGCTCTTTTACTCATCTCTCCCTTTACTCTGTCAGATTGCTTATGTGGGGAGGGTCCTTCAGTTTGACTTCCCATCACCCACACTGCTTGTCAGAGAGTGTTCAGTGAGGAGCCTGCATTGGTTCATGGCCAGCTCATGGGACAGAGCTCCATTCATATCTGGAGGTCTTTTAGCATTGGGCCAGCTGGAACGGACCTGATCAGTGAACTTCATGTGCTCCCCCCTTTGAATCTGCTTGGTGTCCTGGTGCTGGCCCTGAGATGGTGGAGGAGACTTGACATCCCTGTGAGTCAGAGAGAGCTGAGGGTGAGCTGAAGGGTGTATGCAGTTTGCTGCACACTAACGGGGGCTGCTTCTTCTGCCCTTCTAGCTTCACCATTTCCTGAGGGACACCCAGGATTATAATGCTTCCCTCTTCGATGGGGCTTACTGGGACAAGAATGGGGAGCTGGTCGTAGACATGGACATTGTGCATTGGGTGATGTTTCTGAATAGGTCTGTGCTCAGAAAGATTGGGAGCTTGGAAGCACGGGGATTGGGATACCTCACAGTGACCATCAAGGAGGATGCTGCTGAGTGGCCCAAACAGATCAACAAGGTGGGGGAACGTTTCTCCACATAGTGCTAAGCACCTCCTGAGCATAAGGCCAGATTGTGCACTGTCTTAGACTGACTCTCAGGACTACCTCAGAGCAAGGAGGGGTAACCTGAAGTCTCTAGTCAGGTGGCGGCATCAGAGAAGATTGGGAGAATTATGATGAGGGAGGGGAGGCCCTGGGAAGGGGTTGGTGCTTGGGAGGGACCAAGGACCATGTTCTCAGACAAAAAATAGAGGACGCAGACCCCCATCAGCTCTGGCTCCTTGTGAACCTGGCCTCAGACCTCGAGAGAGCTGTGCACTGTGGAAAAGGCATTGCAGAATCTTTGGCTGGACATCCTAATTGCCATAGATAAATTGGTATAAAGGCTTTTGCGTTCGCTCTCAGCCCCTGCCCTGCTCCAGGTGTGTGGAGAGCTGTCACCCGGGGTCTGTCAAGGTGGTTCAGGAAGGAGAGCCTTCCTGCTGCTATGCCTGTGCCCCCTGTCTGGAAGTGACATTCTCTGTGGTGGAAGGTGAGGAGGCATCCCTGGGGGGAGGGAACAGCTCCAGCCTGACCACTTCTGAGTCTTAGACACGACATTGCACATGGGGATTCCTTCCAGACTCCCTGACTGCTGCATTCAAAGCACATTCTGCACAGCTGAAACATGTGCAGCGACAGGTCCTCCAAACCAGCAGGAGGTGCTTGAATTCTCAGAAATTGGAGGGAAAGGCTCACTTGGAACTGACTAGGCAAGACAAGCAGTTCACTGCAAGGGAGAGAGAGCCACTCAGAAAAAAAACCTGAAAGTAGATCCCTTCTCTTATATAGGCCAGGCCACCATTTCTTGCAAGACCTCAGCCAGCTGCTGAATGATTTATTGTATACATTGCACTTTAGACTGCGCCGTAGCCAAGGCTCTTGGGTTGCTCACTGCAACATTAAGAAAGGTAAAGATAGAAACACATGGAACAGTGTGGTCTATACATTTAGGCAGTTGTGGCAACAGACTAAGTGCGTCTTCTCAATGGTTCTTTATGTGGGGAACTTTCACTCTGCCCAGGGTGGAAAAGCAGCACAGCTGCCCTCAAAGCTTAGGGAGAGGTCCCAGGAGGGTTCTGGTGGTGTGGGCAAAATGTGAGGAACAAAGGTGGCCGGGTTTCTTGGGGGTGGGCAGCTACTCTTTCAACTGCAGTGGTTGTGCAAGGTCAAAAACTAGTTGCTGGCCGGGAAGCAGAGAGCCCTTCCTGTTCAAAGTGTGACTTGTAGACCTGGCATGGAAGTCCAGTCTCTGTTCATTGCAGATGCAGAGCAGTGCAGCAGGTGTCCAGATGATCAGCACCCTAACAAGGGCCAAGTTGGATGCATTCCCAAGGACATCACCTTCCTCACCTATGAAGAACCTCTGGGGATCACCCTGGCTTGCTTTGCCCTATTCTTATCTCTTACCACAGGAGTCGTGCTGGGACTCTTTATTAAATTCCTGGAAACCCCAATCATCAAAGCCAATAACCGGGACCTCTCCTACATCCTCTTCATCTCCCTCTTGCTCTCCTTCTCATCCTCCCTTGTTTTCATTGGTGAGCCAAGGGAAGTGACTTGCCTCCTCCGACAAACTACCTTCAGCATCATCTTCTCATTGGCTGTCTCTTCTCTCTTGGCCAAAACGATCACCGTGATGCTGGTCTTCCTGGCCGCCAAGCCAGGGAACCAAGTCAGGAGATGGCTGGGGAAGAGCTTGGCCAACTCCATTGTCATCTCCTGTTCCAGTATCCAAGTAGTCATCTGGTTGCACCTCTCCACCTTTTCCTGATTCAGACAAGAACTCCCAGCCAGGGCAGATCATCCTGCAATGTAATGAAGGCTCTGTGGCCATGTTCTATGCTGCCCTTGGCTACATGGGCTTTCTGGCAGCCATCTGCTTCACAGTGGCCTTCCTGGCCAGGAAGCTGCCCGGTGCCTTCAATGAGGCCAGGCTGATCACCTTCAGCATGCTGGTCTTCTGCAGCGTCTGGGTCTCCTTCTTGCCCACCCACCTGAGCACCAGGGGCAAGTACATTGTGGCTGTGCAGGTCTTCTCCATCTTGGCCTCTGGTGCAGGGCTGCTGGGCTTCATCTTCCTGCCCAAGTGCTACATTATCCTCCTGTGTACTGATCTTAATACAAAGGAGCATCTAACAGCAAAAACAAAACAGGGCATCTAATGCAGAAGGGGTTATTTTGAATTCTTTTCCCCATCCTTTCTTACTTTTAGCAGTTCTCAGACAAGGAACTCACCATCTGATACCTCTGCAGTTCATTTCTTTTTCCTACGTGCAGAACCTGACATTTATCACTGCTAGATTTCATCCTGTTGCTTTCAGTCCAGCCTTCGAAGCCTTCAAAATCACCTTAAATCAGTTCATCTTTAGGGTTGGTAGCTCCCCTGCCCAAATTTGTGCCATCTGATAAGTTCATAAGCATTTCTCTGCCTTTGGACTGAATCATGAATAAAAAGGTAGAAGAACAGGGAGAGCAGGACCAAGCCCTGCAGTTATCTATACTCCTCATTTTGCTGATCAGGTTTTTCTGGGACACTGAGTCAAAAGCTGTACTGAAATCAAAATTTACTAAAGGAACATAGAAATGTAGCAAGTCAGAAGCAACCTCCCAGTCCATCTCGTGTGACACTCAGCTCCAGCTGGATGCCCTCATGGAATCCCCAGCATGTGCTTGTTCAGTTCCAGGTACATTTCTGTGGGACTCTTTATCTGGACACCATTTAGTCAGGGATGAGTTGGATCTTGGGAAGGAAGCAGCCTTCGTCATCCTGTAGGAAGACTCCATGAGGAGAAAAACTGGGGAAAGGGTTTGGGGAAATTTCCTCCCCAGGTTCCATGCTATGTAACTGCTGATTGGGGCCATTCGGCATTTTGGAATGTGCTATTCGGTCAGCCCCTTTGGGTGGATTCTCCCAGTGCCACCCACAAGCAAGGAACAACTCCAAAACTAAATCTCTTGTTCACATACTGTGGATACTGAAAATTGCTTTTCCTATGAATTAAGAATTTGCTACTGAGTGTTGTGCCGGAAAGTCTTTGAAGAAGTAGAGAATAATTATTTAAATATAGCATAACAGCAGTTGGAGTTAAGATTGCAACACAATGGAAAGCAGACTATTTACTGATGCATGGAAAGCTTATGGTCTATATTTTGCTGAACAATTGAGAGAAGAAAACAGATTTTATGTTAGCATGCCCTAGCTGATATCTTTACTAACCAGCTATAGTAACAGAGAAAAAGATGGAACCTATTGAAATAATTAGTATAACACTATTTCTATGTAAATGCTTCATTGCCATTTAAAAGAAATTTAGGAAAGAAAACATTATACCATAAAATATTTCACTCTGGATAGTCCTCCGAGTGGGATGGTGTGAATTGGTGGCCTGCCCTAGCAGGGGCTTGGACATAATGGCCTTCTTGGCTGCTTCCACTTGTGCTACTCTATAACTCAGTGATAAGGATTATGTATACAAAGATCAAATTAATATCATCACCTGATGAATTTAACCTGATGTCACAATATTGTTTTAATTGATTTATTTATTTATTTATTTAAATATTTATATGCCGCCCCTTGCAGCAGCTTTTTTTAATTGATGAAAAAAAGAAAAAATCAATTGATAATTTTTGGTGGGTCTGTGGATTTATTATAATGTGAATTATTAGCTACATGCTGCACAGGTTGAAGGCACTTTTTTTACGAAATAAGTATTTTAATTTCAAAACTATTGTTGTACAATTGGTAGACATGATAATAGTTAGGGACTATATTTGTAATTTTCTTTACTTAGTGTGATATGTAATTTTTGTGTAAGGTATCTTCTATTTTTCATATTGTTTTCTCTTTGCTTTTAAAAAATCCATAAAAAATAGAGGATTAAAAACTTAATCCTGTGTTCAATGCTCACTTTGCTGAACGTAAATATACATATGAATTTAGAATGGGCCCAACAGTCCAATTCTCTTCCTCCATGGTAGGACAATGAGGACGCCTTGCTTCCCAGATGGGGCTGATAGAGTTCACAGGGCAACTGCAGCATCTGTCTTGCTCCAACTTCCAAACAGCATCCCTGCCACATGTGGGCTGGTGCCCCCTCTCGCCAGTGGACCATGCAGTGAAGTTGCTGGAAAGAGGAAGCCAAAGTGCCCTAGGCAGCTGTCATACCATTTCATTTCTTGCATTTCTGTCCCACGCAGCAGCCAATGTCTTCGTGCACTTCGTAGCAATAAAGGAAAGCATATTGAAATATTGAATGCACCAAGCGCATCACTGCAGTGACAAGCGGCCCAAGCAGTTCATTCCATGAAGGGTCAGATACACCCAATAATCCTTCCTTGGGCTGCATTGAGGCATCTAGAAAGGCTGCAAAGTTCCCCCGGCTCCCTGAAGAGCACAAGCAGTGGCCCGACTTCCTGAAGCCAGCAGCAGCTGAGCCCCTGCTCAACTCGCTTCCACCCTGGTGCAATGTGCAGAGCTTCCTGAGAAGTCTCCCTTAGGCTGAGCTTTCTGCACTCCTCGCTTCCAACCATCCCAGCATGCCAGTCCTGACCGTGTCGCCCAGATGAAGAGCTGCCTGTCCTCCTTTTGTCTGCTTCCTCGCTAAGCTCCCGAGTGTCCAGGGCCACCTCCTGTAAAGGGATCTCCTGTGCAATCTCTGGGCTACTGTCAACCTGAGGGGTCTTTTAGACTTGTCTCAGCATTCTGTCTCCTTGCTTGTGCTGATGGGAGACCTGGGGGAAATCTGAGCCATAAGACCTTTTGAAATACTCCCTGAACTGGCCACAATCCCTGCGTGCTCGTGGGCAACACCATCCAATAAGTTCAGCCTCCTTGTTACATGGTGCTTGTTGCAATCAAGCAGAAGACCAACAATATCCTTTGTCCAAAGTGCAGACGGAAGTCTTTATCCCCTTATCCAGACTTGGAGGACCAAGAGATAATTGCTAAATGATCTCCCTGCAACACCACTATCTGTGTGGTGCACAAGATTGATGTTTTGCTGACTGGGGCAACACTGACTAGTACAGGATGTGCACATGGTAAACCAGTTTGTTGTCTGTACAACACCAGTGTTACTACCCAGCATCAGTTGCTCTCTCGTTCACCGCTACACCACCATTCTTTATCCCTCAGGCTGTGCTCCTCTTTCAAATGCTCCATCCTCTTCTCAACCCCTCACCCTACTGCACACTTCCCCTCAGATTTCTGTGGTATAACTTCAATGGGTCACAGCACGTTATTGCCACCAGCTGATGACAACACGACCCCTCCTGCCCCTCCATCGTCACCATAGTGAACAATTTCCTCTACCTATCACCCCATCATTGCTCCCTCCCTCCCAAGGAACCCTGGGGCTTCACTGCCAGTTCTGACAGCTACTTCATCTGCATCTCTAGAGCCAACAAGTGGCTTCACCAAAGCAGAACTTCTTCTTGTTGCATTTGCTGGCTCCTTCCCCATGAATGATTTACATATGGGTTGAAATTCACCCAACACCAAGCCAGGCACCCCCAGGCCTCTGGCAATATTCCACTCTTCTCAACTATTGGTCAAGTCTGTGGAATCATGTTTTCCTGATTTGGCAAGGGAAAAGTTGGCTCATTTGTCAATATCCTCACATCCCCTGAATCCTTTGTCACTGACAAACCCTTTGCCACTCCTTTGTCCTTTCAATATTAAGAGACATTATAATGGAGCTCCAAGCCCTCAGAACCACTGCAATAGAACAATAATTGGCCCTGGCTCAACTCCTCAAAGTTCTGAGAGGGCTGTGAGAACCAGTGGACTCGAAATGGGGCATTTACATTCTCAAGAAGGTCCATTCCATCTTGGGACAAATGAAAGCACAGGAATGCCTACCAGGAACGGGCTGCCAATGACTTCTGGAGCTGGCGACCTGCAGTGGGAGGTCTTAAGCGCTTTCTGACAGTGTTGCTCCTTTTCAGCATGGTTATCCTAGGGCTAGGACTTGGCTTCTCCTCTGTCTCTAATTGTCTTCCCAACTGCTCTTCCTTGAGCTTGCTGGGAAGAACCTTGTTCCCCCAGTGACAATCCAAACTGCGACATGTCCCCATCCATCTCATTCTAACCTCCTCTCATGCACAAGCTGATGGAACAGTATTTTGGGGGAGGAAGAGTGGGACAGAGACATCAAGTTTCATTTGGATTACCCTGCCCCCATGTGTAGGCTAATCCACTAGCAGGACTAGTGGCAACGAGGAGAATGGTGGGGAAATCCAAATAAATCATAGACGGAAGAAGGACTGCTTGCATGCACCTTTTCAACAAAGGCACAGTGCCCCTGCTGCTGTTCCTCAAAAATGCTGGAAGCTCCCCAGCCAAGCTCCCTAAACCAGCATGACTCGATGGCCCATTTCCAAAACCAGGCTTTTTGCTTGTTAAACTGAAATGCACGTATACTGAGGATTCCACACTGTCCATGTTGAAATGCAAAACAAGCATAGGAAGTTTTCTGTCTCAACATTCAAAATTTTAACATTTTCTGATTATGATTGTTGTACAACAGATCAAAATATGGGTCTAATATTTGCATTCTTGCTATATTGAGCATTGCTCCCACACTTCTAACTTCCTGATACCCATGCAAAGAGTTTTGCCTTTGTTGGCATAGAAAGGCAAGCATCATCAACAGCAACAGAAGGTTCTCAGGGGGAGCTCAACCCAAACCAGATTCTTCCAAAAAGCCACATACCCTCCTGGGATTCTGACCAAGATGAAGGAGAGGAGAAAAAAGGAGCTCCTCTGCCTCCCACCATGCAGTTCCTTTGGAGGGTTGGAGGGGCTACCTGGACTCTGATTCCATAGAGCACCTTGCACCATGCAGAGAAGGAGGGCCTCCCTGTCCATGCAAGCCATCCTTCCCAGCAGCTATTCCTGGCCTAGCTCTCCTGTCACTTGAGGAGGCTGTTTCCCAGGAAACCCACTGAGAGCCCCTTCCACAGGCCTTCCAGGTGGGCCTGGAGGTCATCCAGGGGCTCCTTCTTCTGCTGACTCCTGCAGGGCCTTCAGTCATGGCTGAGCCGGGCCCACACTTAACACAAAGCCAGGCTACAACTACTGGGGATCGTGTCATTGGGGTCCCACACCTGACCTCTTCAGACCAGCAGTATGACTGTGCTCCTCCCCAGCCCAGTGCATCCACCAGCAGCATCACATCCAGACAGGCAGGAGGAGGAACTTGGGAGGGCCTGAGATTAGCACCCAGGCCTGAATATGGTGCTTTCCCTGCCTCCCTTTAAGCCCAAAACCAGTCCCCTCAATCAGGACACAGCAGGGTTCCCTCTGCCTGGAGACTGTTGATGCTGCCCAAGAGCCAATTCCCACTGGTGCTCTGGTACATCCTCTCCTGGACTGTGACACTTCCCCCTCCCCTTTCCAGGAACCAGAGTTCTTTCTCAGTGCTCAGAGTGGCTCCTCCAGGCCCCTACTGCTTTTTGCCCACCCTACACATGGAAACAGCCACACAGAGTGGGGTCCTGCTGAACCACCCCAAGAATTCCTGGTCCAGCAGAGCTGGAGAGCACCATTTGGGGGAAGTAGCAGACAGGGAGTTTCACCTGCTCAACCTTAAGCCTGCCAAGGAGTTCAGGGCCCACCTGAAAAGGCTGAGAGCCCCACAAGCCCCACAATGCATCTCTCCCATGTCCATTCTATGAAAAGGATTTTCAGCACACAAGAGATGTTGTGGCGACCAACAGGTTCTGCACCCTCTCTTAGAGAAGGGATCATGAGGCATTTTGTTTTGCAAGCAAAAATTCCACAGTGTCCACATGTGTGTTTTTGCTTTTCCAGCACTCCACAGTTCCATCTAAAGGTGACCAAGGAGGAAACCAGGTTGGCAAAATTGTGTTCCAGGGGTGTGATAAAAATGAAAATGGATACAGTGGATTATCCACCCCACAGCCCCCAAAGTTGCCCACACTTTTTTAAGGGAAAGCAACGCCTCCTCTGAGGCAGGACCTGCAGCTCCTGGGGAAGATCTCAGGGTAGAGGCCCTCTGAGTCAGCTTGGTGCTCTGCAGGTTTGTTGAATGCACCCGCAGCCACAAGGGCTCTGCACGACCAGACTTTCAGTCCCACACATTTGGGAGGTGCAGTGCATTGTGTATTGAATGACCCTCCCCATGGGACCCGTCCCCTGACCCTCGGCAGCCCTGAGCCCTCAACACCATGAAGGCTCATCTCCAGCTACCTCTTGTGGATGCTCCTTACCACAAAAACTTCAGCAATACTCCCTGCAGATGGGATCCCCATGGGGGAATTTGCACTGGTGTTTTTCTCACCAGTGCCGGTTTTAATTGTGATTTTGATGGGAATTGGTGGATGCTGTGCCATGTTTTATCTGTGTTTGATGTGAACCATCCTGAGATGCTAGTAATTGGATGGTCTAAAAAAGTGTTAAAGGAAGGCAGGCAGACAGGCAGGCCGGTTTGCATTTGGAATGAGGACTACATGGGCCATTCAGGGATCTTCCCCATGGGACCTGCCCCCTGAACCCACAGCTGCATGGACACCTCAAGCCCATGAAGGCTGATTCCCTGAAGGGTGTTCTCAGCTACTTCAAGGGAATGTGCTTCCCACAAAGCCTCATCAATGCTACCCACAGATGGGAGCCCCACAAGGAAATTTGCACTGGTGCATTTCTGTGTCTGTGCACGAAGATGCCCCAGGAGCTGGGGAATTTTAGAGCTAAGGCACTCTCCCTCGGCAATAGTCACAACCAGAGTGCTGTGCTCTTCATCCTGGGGCCAGGGCTCAAGCAGATTCTCCAGGGGGCCTCTGACACAAGCAAGAGATGTGAGAGCAGCAAGTGTTGTTCTGCATGTGTGCCAGAGTGCCAAAAACATTAAAGCCCTTGCGAGGCTTCAGGTTCAGTCTAATGAGTGGGGCCTTGGTAGCTGTGCAGCTTCTTCCTCCCATTCCCTTTGGAGGAGCTGCTTGGCCTGGCTGTGCTCTTGCACTACTGTGGCTGCCAGGGATTTGCACCCTGTCAGGGGGCTCAGCCCCTTCCACCAGGGCACCTGCCTTGGAGAAGGGAGGACAGGTGCTGAGTCAGGCAGTCGGGATGACCCTGCAGTTGCTGCTACTGCTTTCCAGAGGTGAAAAGCATTTTCATCCTCTCCCAAAAGGCTACAGTTTGGAGGCTTCTAGCTTAAGCATGTGCTAGACGTGTGCCAACGTCCTTTCCTTTGGAAGGCCACTTCTACTGTGTGGTGACCACACAATCCTCCCTACGCACCCCTCCCTCTTCCCCTTGGAATGCAGGGAAGAAAAGGAGGCCCAAGTGTGCAGGGCCAAGGTGTAGGCAGCTCTGCAGGAGTTACTACTGTGCAAATGTTATTCAGGCTGTAGCCTTGGGCCTCCTTTTCTTTGCTGACTCCATGGAGAAAAGTGTGGGGGAGTGTATGGCAAGGATTGCCCGGTCATCACATATCATATGTGGTCTTCCAAGAGAGGGACAGCGTGTCCTTGAACTGTGGAACTCACCACCACAAGGTGTAGAAATGTGCCCTAATTTGGATGGCCTGAAAAAGGGGATGAGCAAGAACTCAGCTCTGATTGGAGGCAAAGCAAAGCTCTATTGTCTTCTTGCCTCACCAGGTCAGCCGTACATTTGTTTCTCATGCCCTGAGGGATAAGACCCAGTTCTCCATCTCCTTCTCCTTCCCAATGGTCACCAAGGAGCTGACCCAGTACTGGGGGATCGCCAGGCTGCTGCTGCATTTCCAGTGGACACTGGTGGGCCTGGCTGCTTCGGACAATGACAGCGGACACAGGTGCATGAGGGCCTTAACCACAGAGTTCAGCCAAAGTGGAGTTTGTGTTGTTTTCACGCAATATATCTCAGGCCTGTATACAAGCAATGAGAAGCTCCAGAGGCCGTGGATTCACTCCTCAGAAAAAGCCAACATTTTTGTTTATTGTGTGGAGAGAAGTACCTTCATCCAGAGCATCTAAAAGATACAATACTATACTGATTACCTTAAGGAACCTAAAACAGGGAAAGTGTGGATCACAACTGCTGTGGGGGACTTCTCCTTGGAACTGGTGACACACACACCTCTGCAGAACATCATGGCATATTTTCATTCCTTATCCAGAAAAATGAAAAGATAGCAATTGATCACTTCCGTTTACGCTTTTTCTTGTCAATACAGCCGCTCACAGGGAAAGCATTTCAGTGCTCTTCTGCAAAGCAGGCCCTGTCTGTGAACGGCCGGACAAGATGCAGGGAGAGGGAGGATTGGAGGGCCCTTTTGCAAGAGGAGATGGAGAGGATCCTGTCTCTGGACAGCCACATCATTTACAAAGGCATCCTGGCTGTGGCCTGGGCCCTGGACGCTGCTGCTTCATCCAGATCCAGGAGTAGGAGGCTGGAAGCTGGAGACAGATAGGGCATTCAGAGGCTGCAGCCCTGGCAGGTATTGCCTTCGTGTTGCAGATCTCCTTGCTGAACCCAGTAAGTTCTTCTGTCCTGAAACGCTTGCCCTGGGCAGGGACTCTGAGAAGGGCACCAAGCCACAGTGAGCTGAGGCCTGTGGGTTAAGGGTCCAGTTCCTTTTGGCAAGCTTGGAAACTTCCTTTGCAGGAGAGACCAGCCACCTATTCAAGCCCATATTGTGCAAATGGACTGGCAGCAGTTCTGGGGTTTCAGGCAGGGTCTCTTCCTCATCCTTCTGGGCCATGGGAAGCCAGAATCCCTGCATAAGATTTCCAAGGCTGTCACACAGAGCAGGGCATGATCTCTTCCCAGGAATCCCAGAGTGCAGGACATGAAGTCACAGGCCCAAACTGCCGGATGCCCCTGCCTGGCGGCACACCTGAAAAACCTTCCTGCCTGTTAGAGCAGTTCAATAACGGAGTCAGTGACCTTAAGAGACCTTGGACTCTCCCGCCCTAGAGGCATTCAAGGGACAGGTGGGCAGCCCTTTGCCAGGGATACTGTGCTTTGAGTCCTCCCTGAACAGCGGTTTTTGCTGGTGGCTATCAGCCCCTTCCAGCTGCCTCATTTGTGCTACTCTGAGCCAAACAAGTCTGGATTTTTCTGTGTTCAGCCTGCATGTTCTGCAATGGACTGTCTTAACCTGAGTTCCAGGGATTCAGCGAATTTGTTGAGCGCTTTTCCACTCAGGGGATCTCTGCCCTGACTTGCAGGAATGCTGATCCACACTTGTTCGCTTGTCCAAATATGTTCATCTGCCTTAATTGATGT
The DNA here is from genome assembly GCA_023646645.1 of Varanus salvator macromaculatus. Taxonomy (NCBI): domain Eukaryota; kingdom Metazoa; phylum Chordata; class Lepidosauria; order Squamata; family Varanidae; genus Varanus; species Varanus salvator. The sequence continues at coordinate 3,916,519 of JAIXND010000721.1, read as the reverse complement.
GCAGAAGCAGAACACATGTCTTATAGAAGGAGGAGGAGTAGGTGGAGGAGGAAGCAGCCAAATCCAGAGATGATGAATGACCAGGAAGCTTCTCTCTGTGGCTGAGGATGCCTAGTGTCCTAGGTGTGGCATTCTGAAGAGAAAACCCTTCTATGGCTGTGAGCTTGGCCTGCTGCATTGCAAAGCTCCATGTCCTCGTCCTTTGCTTGCCCCTTCCTCTGGTTGCTGGCTCAGCCCCAGGGTCCTCAAACTGCCAACTCCCATGCTGAGGAGGTGGGGAGGATGGAGCTGGTACAGCAATCTTGGCTGAGGGGTCCAGTGGGCAGCTGACCTGTCACCGCGTGCACTGAGTGCTGAGCAAGCTGGGCTTTGTGCGGATCCAGCAGGACTCTTGTTAGATTCTCCCACTCTTCATTCCCCCACTGGAGGGAGCCCTCTTGCCATCATGCCTTCCCCTCCCTGCCCACTCCCCTGGCCTCCACTCAGACCCCTGTCCCCTAGCTCACCCATTGTGTCTAAGTCCTTACAAGCAGGAATGGTCCCTCCACCCGAATTTCTGTCACCCCTGTTGCTGGTGAGAGAGTGTGTAGGGAGGAGCCAGCAATGGTTCATGGCCGACTCACAGGATGGGGCTTTTCCTGCCTGTTCATCTCATTGGCCATTCCAGCCCTGCCAGGCTTCCTGCCTATGTGCCCCTCTGAGGAGGGGATGAATGTGCCAGGAAGGTGGGGTTGATCAATAAGAGGCATTCTTTACAGACCCCACATACTCCTGCCCCAAGTCCCAGGGCCTCTGCCACCTCCTCTCTCCTCCATCCCAAGCACCATCAGATCCCCTGACCCAGTCCCTGCCTAAAATGTGACTTCTTCCCTGGAGTCCCCACTCAGGTGCAGACCCCCCACCCCAGCCTGGTGGAAGGAGAAACTGGGGGTTCATTCACTCCACGGACATACACATGCAAAGACCCCTCTGCCCCCTTTAGCAGCCCAGATCTGTCTTCTCATCCCAGACAAGGATTGGAGCCTCTGCCCAGAGAATGACAACACAGCAGAAGAGCAAATTCCCATTGGTGCTTCCCTACCCTCCAGCAGAGCCTCCTGCAGTGCTCCATCCAAAAATTCCCTTCTGGGGTTGAAGCCATTTTTCTCTTCCTGCACTTGTAGGTGGGGGTGGGGGGAGCAGCCATGGGGACTGCCTGGTCTCTTCCAGCAATGCTAAACCCAACCCTGGTCCCTGGAGTGGGAGGGAGGCAGGAGCCCACATGTGCTGAGCTAAGTGGCTGGAGGGAGGGGGGAGGGGCCTTTTACAGAGAGACCCCCTTCTGCCCCTCATCATACCAGTGGCCTGGCACATCAATCTCCCCCAGGTGTACAATTCTCTCATATTCAAGGAGGGGAAACACTGTGGGAAAAAAGGGGGCAAGAGGGTCCAGAAGACCCCCAAGTTTCAGGTATTGCTGGTGGAAAAGAGACACAGCAGCCCCAGAGCCCCTCCCCACATCTTCTTACCCAAGTGTCTTCCTGGGGGAAAGTCCATCACCAGGAGTTTGGGTGCTTTGCCTGGGGGCTGCTTCTCAGGCCTAGGGGGACCCTCCAAAAACGAGGTAAGGAGGGATGGAGAAGGGAAAGGAGGGCATGGGCGGGAGCCTCTGGGCAGCAAAGGAGGGGCTTCCATGGTGCCTGGCTGTGGTGATGGACTGAATGATATCCAAGAAACTGAAGCTCAGTCCAGAAGAGATGGAGATGCTGCTGGGAGTCAGTTCCTGAACCAGATTGGGGGTGTTCACGGTGCTCTAGAAGGGCACTTTGGGGCTATCTTCTCCTCCCCTCTCCCCTCTTTCCCATCCTCTCCTTGCCGTCCTCCCTTCCTTGCTCAGCCCAAGTGCGAGCACCACTTCACCTTGGGGCACAGCTGCGGTGCTTCTTCCATTGCTCTTCTTTTCTCTACAGTCCCAGAGGGACTAATTTCTCAGGTGCACAGGCCGTTTTCACAGGATCTTCCTAGGGGAGTTGCTGCCCCATTTCATCTGCCTTTGCTGTGATTTTCCTGCTCAGTCCTGCCTCCTCCCTGGGGAGTTTGGGAAGAAGCTGGTGGTAGCCGTTGCTGCATAGGTTGCCTCTGTGAGGCCTTGAAGGGCCAAATTTGGGGGGCCAGACAAGAGCCTCACTATGTGTGGTGCAAGTGACGGACCCTCCTCAAAACATCTAGCTCCCCTCCTGGCAGTGGATCTAACTTCTGGGCCCCTGCAAGGACTTGCCAGCGCTCCCTCATCAGGCAAGGCACACATGGGATACGTGGGTGTCAACATGCCACTCCACATGTTGGGTCAGCCTCTCTGAGTGGATTCTCACAGCGCCACATGCAAGCAATGCCTCGTAACTAAATGCGCTGTGTGGATACTGAGAATTCTCAAGACTGATTGTACTGTGGTCATGCTACTGAGCATTGTGCCAGAAACACTTCCAAGAAATAAGGAAGAATTACATAAATATATGATAACAAGTGTAGATGTTATAATTGCAACAAAATGAAAAGCAGAAGATGACCCAGGAAGGGATGAGTGGGAAAATCAATTGGCGGAATATGCAGTGATGGCAAAATTAGCCAGCTATATAAGGGCATCCAAAGAATTTACTGATGCATGGAAAGCTCACTATACAAGTGAAAGAAAAATTAGGATTTATGTAAGTATAGAAACACAGAACATAGAAAGAGAGAAACAGAGCAAGTCAAGAGGGTCCACCTGGGCTATCTAGTCTGACCTAGCATGACCTAGCTGATATCTTTACAAGTCTATAGTGATGGGGGGGGGGGGAAGCAGAACTCACAGACATTAATAGTGAACCAGAGTTGCCATATAAATGCTTTGTTGACAATTAAAATACATGTAAGAATGAAAAATATGATACTATTAAAATATATTACTATGGACAGCCAGCTGAGTGGGATGGTGTAAAATGGTAACCTGCACCAGCAGGGGGTTAGAGCTGATGGTCTTCTTGGCCCCTTCCAAGCCTGCTATTCTTTGATTCTGAAAAGGAAAAGGCACCTGAGATCATGTTGAAGTATCTCTATAAGTAGTTAAAGGCTGTCACGTAGAGGAAGGTCAAGGTATTTTCCTGCTGAAACCAGATTGTAGAAAAGGACTAATCAATTCAAGCTGTGGCAACTGAGTTTCAGGCTAGAGATCCGGAAAAGCTTCCTCACTGTGATAACAGCTAGAGAGGTTGTGGGCTCTCTCACACTAGAGATGTTCAAAAGGAAACTGAACAGCCGTCTGAGTCAAATGGGGTATCTTGGTGGCCTGCAACCCAGGGCCTTCATGGCCCCTTCCAACCTGAGTATTCTATGATTCTATGAGCTGCCATATGTTGAGCCCCATCTCATCAAAAGGCCTTCCCACAAAGGCTTCATCCAACCTCCCTGAAAATGGGAGCCCTGCAAGGCGATTTGTCCCCACTTGCTTCTCTGGCTGTGCACGAAGCTGCCCAGGGAGCCGGGGAATTCGCGAGGCGAGTTGCCTTCCCCCGGCAATTACTACAGCTCTGGTGATTTGCTCTCCCTTCTGTTGCTGGGACTGAAGCACTTTCCCCAGGGGGCCGTTGGCAAACAAAGGAGTCTGGAGCAGCAAGGCAGGTGTTGTTCTGCAGGTCAGCCTGCTGAGCGACAAGGTAAAAGCCTGGCATGGCTTGGGACTCGGCTCGACTCCCATCTCCCATCCTCTACAGAAGAGATGCTGGGCCAGGCCAGGCCCCTTCTCCAGGGGCAAAGCAGGGACCACAGCTTTGCAGGGGGCTCACCCATGCAGCGGAGAGGACGGAAGCTGAGCCAGGGGGGCAGGATGACCCTGCAGCTTCAGCCATGGCTGCTGCTGCTTCTGCTGCTGCTGCAGCCCCAGGAAACATGCGAGAGGCTGGCAGCCAAGTGCCCCCTGAGCTTGGGCCTTTCTGCAGAAGACCCCTCCAGCTATGACAGGCCAGGAGACCTCCTCATTGGTGGGATCTTCTCTGCAAATATTCTGCAATTTCAGGATGTGGGGTTTTTCCACAAGCCACCCCACAGTGAGCTTCCTTACTGGTAAGCCATGAAGTGGTGGAAGGACCGGCTTTTTCATTACTTTCTGCCCATCTCATTTCCCCAGAACCTTCCATTCTCCCTGACTGCCTGGCGTACCTGCTGCATGTCTCAGTGGAAGCTGAGTGCCCAGCGCAGGCCTAAATCTTGGGCATGGTTACTGTGCCATGTGCTGCAGCTGGCAAGAGTGCCTTTGGGCAATACAGTCCCACAGAACCACACAATCCACTGCTGCTTTCCTGGCAGACCATGGGAACACGGCAGGAAGCCTCTGACTGGAATGGCTCCTTCCTTGGGATGAAGTAGAAGCAGCAGGGTGTCTGCATCTGTCAGGGGCCAGGAAATGGGCCGGAGGTGCAGTGGCACATGGGTCCTGCTTGTGGGCTCTGCGTATGCAGGTGGGCATGCACAATCTTGAATCCCCCACGGATGGGCTGCCTTGAAACACCCTTTCATTTCTAGTTTTATCACCTTTCCCTTGCACACTTCTATTGTAAGCTGAACAGTCTCAGATCTGAATATATCATTCCATGGTGTATGTTTGCAGGTATGCATTCACAAACTATTGGAATATCTTGTCCTACATGTTTGCTGCTCAAGAGGTCAACCAGCACCTCGGGCTCCTCCCCAACCTCTCCCTGGGCTACAGCTTTCATGACAACTTTTTTGATGCAAGGGGGACTTCGAGCGCCCTGCTGGACCTGCTCTCTCCAGGTCAGGCCAGAGTGCCCAACTACAGCTGTGGGAGACAGAACCCCCCCATGGCTGTCCTGGAGGGGACCGACTCAGACATTTCCATCCAGATTGCAGGCATGATGGGACTCTACAAAACCCCGCAGGTGACAATGGAGATGGATGGGCATCTTCGGGCTGAGTGCCAGGCCCCTTTGTCATGTATCAAGTAGATCATGGAGTTGCCAGGCACCTCTGCACTGAGTTCAGGGACACCACTTTGTGGGGGCTGGAGTCATCTGGAAGGGGCTCCAAATTCCCTTGCACCTCTGGGAAGCCTTCACCTGGGACCAAGGTGTAGTCCGCTCCTAGGGAATTACTACTGTGCAAATGTCCTTCAGGCTGCAGCCTCAGGCCTCCTTTTTCTTGCTGCTTCCAAGGGGAAAAGGAGGGATGTGCAGGAAGCATCACACATCAGATGTGGCCTTGGAAAGGGAAGGACTTTTGCTCACAGCTTGTTCTTAAACTGTGGAACTCACCACCACATGCTGCAGAAATGCTCCCTAATTTGGATAGCCTTAAAATGTGAATGAGAAAGATTTCACCTGTGATCAGAGGCAAACATCAGTTCTGCTGTCTTCTTTCCCCACCAGGTCAGCCATGCATTTGCTTCTCATGCTCTGAGCGATAAGACCCAGTTCCCCTTTTCCTACCCGATGGTCCCCAAAGAGCTGACCCAGTACAAGGGGATTGCCCAGCTGCTCCTGCATTTCCGATGGACCGTGGTGGGTCTGGCTGCTTCCGACACTGACAGCGGAAGGAGGTGCACAAGAGCCTTGACCACAGAGTTCACCAGGAGTGGAGTTTGTGTTGTTTTCATGCAATACATATCAGGACTGTATAGGCGCAACATGAAGTTATATCAGGCCTGGTTTCACTCCTCAGGAGAAGCCAACGTTTCTGTTTATTGTGCGGAGATGAGTTCCTTCTTAGAGGGCATCTATCAGATACAAGATCGTATTGATTACCTTAAAGAGTCAAATGCAGGGAAAGTGTGGATCACAACTGCTGTGTGGGATTTCTCTTTGGAACTGGTCTCCCAGATTCCTTCAAAGAAGATATTTGGCATATTTTCCTTCCTTATCCAAAAAAATGAAAATAAAGAAATTGATCACTTTTCGAATTTTCCCTGGTCTATTGAGTGGTTTGTGAGGGAGGAATTTCAGTGTTTCCATGTAAAGCAGGCCTTGTCTTTGAATGGCCGGATAAGGTGCACTGAGAAAAAGGATTGGGGGGTCTTTTCACAAGAGAAGAGGGAAAGGATCCTGTCTCTGGACAGCAAAGCCATTTACAATGGTATCCTGGCCGTGGCTCGGGCCTTGGATTCTTCTTCATCCAGATCCAGGAGAAGGAGGCAGGAGGGTGGAGACGGGCTGGGCACTTGGAGGCTGCAGCCCTGGCAGGTATTCCCTCTGTATCTCATATCTCCTTCCTGAACCCGGCACTCAGTTCTTCTGTCCTGCAAGAGTCACCCTGGAGATGGAGTCTGAGAAAGGCGCACAGCTGCAGGTAGCAAAGGGCTGTGTGTTCCTGGTGCAGTTCCACTTGGGAAGGTTGGAAACTGCCTTGAGGGAGGAACCAGCTGCCTCTCTGAGTTTCAGGACAGGGCTTTTCCTCATCCAAAGCAGTCAGATGGAGTAGGGGAGCATCTCTGCTCAGGCATCCCAGAGTAGAGGATACAGAATCACAGGCTGAAAATTGCCCAATGTGAGATCAGGCAGCACAATGGAAATGCCATCCTTCCTATGGGAACAGTCGGTTCCCAGGCACCTCACTCACTGCTCCCTCTTTTCCCTGCAGGAGTTCATACAGGTGTGTGGGGGTCTGCAGCTATTGCTTGCATTTATCTCAACCCCCTGCCGGAGAGAGTTTGTAGGGACGGAGCCTGCAGCTTGCATGGCTAACTCAAAGAATGGGGTTCTATCCATCTTGGGAGGTATTTTAGCATGGAGGCAGCCAGACAGCACACAGTTAATGTGCTGGGTGTGCCTTCCAGTGTGAATCTGCTGGGTGATCTGGTGATTGCCCTCTGAAGATGGAGGAGACCCGGAGACCCATGTCTGACACAACTGGGAGTCGCAGAGAGTTGAGGGTTAGCCGATGGCTGGACATGGTTCACTACACACTAATGGGAGGTGCTTCTTCTGCTTTTCTAGCTTCACCCTTTCCTGAGGGACCCCCAGTTTTATAATGGTTCCTTCATCGATGGAGCTTCTTGGGACAAGAATGGGGAGCTTGTCGCAGACATGGAGATTGTGCACTGGGTGGCGTTTCACAATATGACTTATCACAGATATAAAATTGGGAGCTTGGAAAGACGGGGTTCAACAGACTTCACAGTCACCATCAACGAGAGTGTCTCTGAGTGGCCCAAGCGCTTCAACAAGGTGGGGGAACCTGCTATTTCTTTGCATCCTGCTAAGCATCTCTTGTGCATCAGAACAGACTTTGCTCCCACTCAGACTTCCCATCAGGACTCCCTCAGAGCAAGGATGGGCAATCTGCAGCCTCCATTGTGTTGGAGCCACAGATATGTGTTTAATGGTGACATGGAGGGAGGAGAGGCACTGGGAGTGAGTGATGTTCCAGAAGGGCTGAGATCCACTTTCTCAGACGCAAACATGAAGGACTCATTTCCCCCGCCACCTATCACTCTATGTGGACCTGGTCTCAGGCATCAGGAGGGGTCTACCCTGGGGAAAAGGGCTTGCCAAACCTGCAGCTGGATGACCAGGAGACTTCTTTAAAGCTTTCTAATTCACATAGCTACATTGGCCAGAAGAGATTTTCTCAAAGGCTGTTGTTTTCTGGCACAGCCACTGCCCTGCTCTAGGTGCGTGGAGAGCTGTCACCCAGGATCTGTAAAGGTGGTTCAGGAAGGACAGCCAGTCTGCTGCTATGCTTGCATTCCCTGCCCGGAAGGGACCATCTCTGCCCAGGAAGGTGAGAAGGCAGGCCTTGGAGATGGTAGCATCTCCAACTAGACCATCCTGGGAAGGTTCTCCCCTGTGTATCTCCAAGTGAGAATCCCTTCCTGAGTCCCTGATTGCAGCAGTCACAGAAGCAGTGGTTTCTTCCTGCTCTGGCCCTCCAGAAATTGCACATTTTGCCCTGCTGAAAGATGTGCAGGGATGGGTCCTTCTAAGCAGAAGAGGTGCCTCAATTCTCAGGTATTGGAGGGAAGGGCTGACCTGGAAAGGTCAAGAAAGAAAAACTGGTTCATGGTGAAGGAAGGAGAACCACTCAAAAGGAAAGCAGGAAGGCAGACCCTTCTCCAACGCAGCACTGTAGCCTATCACAACCATTGCTGATGAGGCCAGGCGCAGCTGTGGAGGGGTTTATTTTGAGAGGACTCAAAGTCACATAAAAGGAAAACCACGTGGCACACCGTGGTCTACAAATTTAGGTAGTTGAGATTGCAGTCAAATGCATCTTCACCAAGGTCCTCCTTGAGGGAGAAGTTTCACTCCATTCACAGCTGTCCCGCCCAGTAGCCAAAGCTCACTCAGCAGAGGCAGCCAGATCACCATCCCATCAGAGTTGAAAGACCAGGGCCTCTTCTCTCTGGGTGCTCCCTGGCAACTCAGGAGCCCTGACTGATGAGGCCTCACTTACCCTACCAAAGCAGCAAGTGTGGAAAGAACAGTTCAGCTTTCCTCATGGGTCAGAGGAGCACTGATGGGGAAGGGTACCATTGGGTGACTCAGGGGGCAGAATTGGGAGAACCCAGGTGCGTGGACTAATCAGGGGCTAGGCAGCTGCTACTTCCACACCGGCAGATGTGCATGGACAAGACCTAGCTGCTGCATTTAAGCAGGGTGCCCTCAGTGTCAGTCGCGGACCTGGCAGGGAACTGGCACTTCCATTCCTTGCAGATGCAGAGAAGTGCAGCAGGTGCCCAGAAGATCAGCACCCAAACAAGGACCGAGATGGATGCATCCCCAAGGACATCACCTTCCTCACCTATGAAGAACCTCTGGGGATCACCCTGGTTTGTTTTGCCCTGTTCTTATCCCTCACCACAGGACTCGTGCTGGGGCTCTTCATTAAATTCCTGGAAACCCCAATTGTCAAAGCCAACAACCAGGACCTCTCCTACATCCTCCTCGTCTCCCTCTTTCACTCCTTCTTGTCCTCTTGCCTCTTCATTGGTCAACCAAGGAAGGCCACCTGCCTCCTCCGACAGACAGCCTTCAGCATCGTCTTCTCAGTGGCCATTACTTCTCTCTTGGCCAAAACAATCACCGTGGTGCTGGCCTTCCTGGCCACCAAGCCAGGCAACAATGTGCGGGCAAGGCTGGGGAAGAGCCTGACCACCTCCATTGTAATCTCCTGTACCAGTATCCAAGTTGTCATCTGCACCATCTGGCTGGGCACTTCTCATCCCTTCCCTGATGCTGACATGCATTCCCAGGCTGGACAAATTGTCCTGCAGTGCAATGAAGGCTCTGTGGCCATGTTCTACACTGCCCTTGGCTACATGGGCTTCCTGGCTGCTGTCTGCTTCATGGTGGCCTTCCTGGCCAGGAAACTTCCCGGGGCCTTCAATGAGGCAAAACTGATCACCTTCAGCATGCTTGTCTTCTGTTGCGTCTGGGCGTCCTTTGTGCCCACCTACCTGAGCACCAGGGGCAAGTATATGGTGGCTGTGCAAGTCTTCTCCATCTTGGCATCTGGCGCTGGGCTGCTGGGCTGCATCTTTCTCCCCAAGTGCTACATTATCCTCCTGCGGCCTGATCTGAATACAAAGGAGCATCTAACAGCAAAAGCAAAGCAGGACATATGATCAAGCTGGAGTTCTTTTGAATTCTTTTCCCAGACTTTTTTCATTTTAGCACTGCTCAGTAAAGAACCCCCATCTGCCATCTCTGCATTTGTTTTTTTTTTCCCAAGGTGCAGAACTTGATATTTATCTCTGGCATATTCTGTTCTGTTTCTTTCAGTCCAGCTTGAAGCTTTCAAAATCACATTGAAATCTTCATCTTTAGGGGTGCTAGATACTCTGCCCAATTTTGAGTCATGTATAAATTTAAGAAGCATTCTCTCTGCCTTCTGGTGTGAGTTTATTAAAAATGTGGAAGAACTGTGGGTGCAGGATCAAGCCCTGCAGTTCTTTCTCCCCATCATTTTGCAGATCATGTTATCCCATGACACTTTGTCAAAAGCTGTGCTGAAGTCACGATATACTGCAGGAACATAGAAAGGTAGGTAGTCAGAAGAGACCTCCCAGTCCATCTAGTGTGACCCCCAGCTCCAGCTGACTTAAGTCGTGTTATACCCTGCATGTGCTTGCCCAGTTCCAGGCACTCTTGGGTGAGACTTGACATCTGGACCCATTTTAGTCAGGGATCAGGTTGGGTGTGGCTGTGGAAGCTGCCTTGGTCTTATGGGAAGTCTTCCGCCAGGAGAGAGACAGGGGAGGGTGACCCTGTTGGTTCTCCTGGGCCCAGCAGATTTTGATACCATCAGCATGGCTATCCTTCTGGGGTGGCTCTCTGAATGGGGAGGGGGTGAACCGAATTGCAGGGAGTCTGCTCCTGCTTGAAGCACCATCTCTTAAACGTGGTGCTAGGGAGGAGCACTTCCCTCATCTTCATGGCATTTCAACATGGAGCTGGAGTTTCTCCAGTCTTGCGCATGTAGCTCCTCAGGGGTCCATCTTCCCCCACTCCCCCCACATGCTTTGAAAACAATGAGTGAGGCCATCTGGGTGTTTGGATTGCACTGCCCTCAAAATGCTGATGGCACATGGTGCTGTCTCTCCTTTCCATCATCAGTAGGTGGGGCGGTGGATGTGCTGAGCTGGTGCTGGTGACTGGATAATGCCTATGAAACTGAACCTCAGTCCAGATCACACTGAGATGCTGCTGGGAGGCAGTTCCTGAACTGGATGAGGGGAGGGTTCTTGCTCTACACCTGGTGACACTCCCCTTGAAGGATTGTAGCTTGGGGTTTCTCCTGAACTCATTTTTGTCACTTGTGGCCCAGATGGCTTCTACAGCTTGGAGTGCCTTCTGCCAGCTCATCCTGGGAGCCCAACTACGTCCAAGCTGGATGGTGGCAGTCTAGTGTTGGTCAAATCCAGCTAAATCCTAGTATAAATGGTTGCTTATATGTGACTTCTATATATTTATTTATTAATTTATTTATTTTTATATAATACCTGCAGCCCGTTCTCAGAAAGCACCAGAATTCCAAGCCAGATTGCTCTTTAGCATTTGCTGTTACTTTAAGAAGTGGAAACTCATTCCTTGTTTGAGAAGCCGCCAGGGATATTCTTTTCACTGATTTGGATGACCAAACTTGCAGTGAAAACTGGAAATGACTCCAGATTGTTATATGAATCTCCATTAATCAGTGGTATTGTGATGAGCCCCCTCTGCAGACCTGTCACCTTCTTTTCAAAATGTTTCCCTCATTTTGTGATCACCTGACCAGTTGTTATGAAATGTGACTCAGAACCTAGAAAACACTCTGTACATGTTCTGGAAGCCTGCAGTTGGTGTGGCCTCTGCCCAACAGCACTGTGGAAAGTATGAGTTTCTCTGCAGAGGGTGCCCAAGTGATCTTTCAATAAATTGCTAAGGTTGAGGGAGAAGGGTGTCTTTCCTGACTGAACTTGGTCATCCTGTATCACAGCTGCTATTGATATGTCCTGACACAAGCTTCGGTAGTCTGCATCGGGTTCATCTGTAAATTGGACTACGGGAATGCACTCAAGTAGGGGCTGCCCTGGAAGACTGACATTTCAGGGACTGCAGCTTCTGCAAAACGTAGCAGAGGAACTAGTGATTGAGAGGCAGAGGAAGTAGAGATCAAATTGCCAACATACGGTGCATAATGGAGAAAGCTAGGAAGTTCTAGAAAACTTCATTCTACTTCTGCTTCATTGACTATGATAAAGCCTTTGATTGTGAGGATCACAGCAAATTGTGGCAAGTTCTTAAAGGATGATAGTACCAAATCATCTTATTTGTCTCTTGAGAAACCTATATGTGGGTCAAGAAGCAACAGTGAGAACTGGGCACGGAACCACTCATTGGTTCAAAATTGAGAAAGGAGTTCGGCAAGACTGTATACTGTCGCCCTGCCTACTTAAGTTGTATGCAAAGCACATCATGACAAAGGTGGAACTAGATGAATCACAAGTAGGAATTAAGATTTCTGGGAGAAATATCAACAACCTCAGATATTTATTTATTTACACATTTATATGCCGCCCCCAATTGCAATCAGCCTCGGGGTGGCTCACAGATATGCAGATGATACCACTCTAATGGCAGAAAGCGAAGAGGAACTAAAGAGCCTCTTGATGTGGGTGAAAGAGGAGAGTGCAAAAGTTGGCTTGAAATTCAGAATTAATAAAACTAAGATTATGGCATCAGGTCCTATCACTTCCTGGCAAATAGATTGAGAGATAATGACAGATTTTATTTTCCTGGGCTGCAAGATCACTGCAGACAGTGACTGCAGCCAAGAAATTAAAAGACGCTTGCTCCTTGGGAGGAAAACTATGGCAAATCTAGATAGGATACTAAAAAGCAGAGACATCACCCTGCCAACAAAAGTGCCTATAGTCAAGGCTATGGTTTTCCCAGCTGCAATGTATGACTGTGAAAGCTGGACTATAAGGAAGGCTGAGCGCCAAACAATTGGGGCCTTTGAATTGTGGTGCTGGAGAAGACTCCTGCGAGTTCCTTGGACTCCAAGGAGATCAAATCAGTCAGTCCTAGAGGAGATCAACCCTGCCTGCTCTTTAGAAGGCCAGATCCTGAAGATGAACTCAAATACTTTGGCCACCTAATGAGAAGGAAGGACTCCCTGGAGAAGAGTCTAATGCTGAGAACAATAGATGGCAAAAGAAGGGGAGGGCAGAGAATGAGGTGGCTCGATGGAGTCACTGAAGCAGTTGGTGTGACTTAAGTGCAGTCTGGGAGATGGTGGATGATAGGAATTCCTAGAGGAATCTTGTCCATGGGATTGAGAGGGTCGGACATGACTTCGCAACAAATAACAACTGCAACTCCCCTTAAGGGCTGCCTGGTGTGAGCTTCTTCTGCCCTCCTTTCTAAGGCATTTCTGCTGTGTGTGGCATAGAATGTGAAAAATGCAAACGTACATACATACATAAATTCATTGCATTTCATGGGATAGGATGAGTTACGCCAACTGCCTTAATGATGTCTCATTTTATTGAAATTTCTCTAGAGCTTTTAATCTTTACATGTTTGTATATTGGAATTTGAAATTGTTTGAATTTTTATGGTTTATTTATCTATTATCAGATTTATATGCTGCTAAATGGGGTTTAAATATTTCTACTGGAATTTTCTACTGTGTTTTACTGTAGTCACTTTTTACTGCATCTCTTTTTTATTTTTAGCAATTGTTGTGAACTGCTTCTGCTATTTGGTGGTACTGAAATCGCTTCAATTAAATTAATAATATCAATTAATTCAATACAGAAAAGATGGGAGGGGGGCACAGCTTCCTCACCAGAAAAGGCCATGGGGTGGACAAAGGGCCCCCAGTCATACCCCGTGGAGGCTCAGAAATGCATTTCCATGATGCAGAGGGGACACCGGGTTGCAGGTCCCCAAGCCTGCTGCGAGGAGCAGAATAACCAAAGTGATGCCAACACAGAATGCTGCTTGAAGGATGCATGTTAAGAGCAGTGCTGGCAGGCAGAAGAGCATGGGGTAGAGGCGACTGGGTGGGTTGCTGTGCCAAGCTGCAAGCATGCCTTGGGAAGGCCCTGTTAAGCCCACAATCATGTGCCCATCACAGCCACCCACGGCTTTCTGGGCAGCCTGGGCAGAGCTCGGGTGGCAGACTGACCTGCTGGGTTTCCCTGGAACTGAACTTAAGAGGTGCTCTGCCTGGTCCCACACGGAGTCCAAGGCACGACTGCCCTCTACCCAGGAGTGTAGCTCACCCAGCCTCAGGGCTCTCCTCCCCTCCCCTCTTTTCTCTGCCCCTCTCCTTCCCCTGCAGCCCTCCACCTCCTCGCTCAGCAGAAGTGCCAGTGCTGCTGCCTGCACCCAGCAGGACATGTTCCTCTGCGACTGCACCCTTGGGCTCTTTGAGGCTGTCACACAGCTTGGGGCACACTTGGCCAAAGGCAGGAACAGCCGGAAGGGTACCATGGGTCCTTGTGGGTACGGGTGGACAAGTTTTGCTGGGCCAGCTATGAAGCATGGCGGCCCATGCTCAGCCCCAGTGACGGAGGTGAGCCTCTAGGCTCTGTGGGAATGGCCAAGGGCACTTCTTTTTTCTCCAGTCCAGGATGGACTTTAATTTTTCAGCAGTGCACTACAAGTTTTGGCAGCATCCTCCTAAGGAAGTTGCCCTCCCATTGCATCTGCCTTAACTGCACTTTTCCTGCTCAGTCCTGGTTCCTCCCTGGGGAATTCTGGATGAAGGCACCAGCAGCCACTGTGTAGGCCGCCTCTGTAAGGCCTTGAAGGGCCAGATTTGGGAGTGGGATGAGACCCTCCCTGTGTGTAGAGCTTGGGACAAACCTCCTTCTCAAATCCTGGAGCTTGGGACCAAACCTGTCCCAAAACCTTCTGCTCATGCAGGGCCTCCTTCCTCCTTCCATAGAGCCACTGAGGCCAGACCATGCCAAGAGCAAGTGTAGTTAGGGGTCATGGGGGCCACCCTTGGCATGGTCTTCATGGTCCTGCAACTCACCTTCTAATTGAAGAAGGAAGAAGGTAGTGGGGCTCTTAACACCAGGTGTTGGGGGATTGCAGAAATCCTCCTCTGCCCACTTCCTCCAGATGAGACCTCTCAGGAATCCCACAGCTTCTGCTCCCCCTTCCAATCCTTGCAGATAAGGCCCCTCTAGGGAACTGGGCCTGACCCATGGGGACTGAGCACCCCTCCTGGCATAGTGGCTGAAGGACAGAGCTGTGACCAGGAAACCCCCAGTCAGACTCTATGCTCTGCCCACCAAAACTCACCAACTGACCTCAGGCAGGCCCCTCGGAGCTTCCACCACACTCAGGGAGAGAAGAGCACTAGTCAGCCCTGGTATCACTGCAGCTCTCAGGCCCCTTGGCTCTCTCCTCATCCTGCCCTTTCTGAAGACACCAAGGAGCACTGTTAGCATCACACAACACCCCAGCCAAGGGGGCAAACCCTGCCAGTCAACCGCAGCAGGAACCCCTAGCACCTTGAGGCCCGTTGGGCACATGCCGAGTTATGGCAGTGGAACTTTTCTGGATAGAGCTGGCTCCCTCAGATGCAGGAAGGGTTATCCCATCTGGGCTTTTCATTCGTTTGTTTGTTCATTTGTATCCAGAGTTTTCACTGGCAATACTATTAAAATCACAGCCAAAAACATGGATCATAACACCTTAGAAATACCAGAGCACAAAAGCAGCATCCTGATAAGGGCCATTCTCCCAAACCAGACTAAGACGAGCCAGTCTGGGGACATCTCTGGGCAGAATCCATCCTGAGGGCCCAAGGCACTGGAAGGACTGACTCTTGTGCTGCAGCCTGGCAGCACAGGTCCCGGTGCTCCTGCCTGCCAGTCAGCCGTGCATGCGCTGGACACTGACACGCACTCAGGCCATAGTCCTGCTGAACCCACTGGGGCCCTTCAGGTGCGCTGGACTAAGTCTCCTAGCATTCCTGGCCAGCATGATGATGGGAATTGCTGTCCAACACAGCTAAAGAGCACCAATTTGTGTGGAGTGGCAACCCAGGAGAGTTTCACCTGCTCAAGTCTTTTCCTGCCATGCAAAATGTCAAGGAGCTCAGGCACAGCCGGGAGGGGTTCAGAGTTCCATGGGAACCACAGTGCATCCCTCCCTTTCCCAATCCATAAAAAGGTCTTTTGACTCAGATGTGTCCTTTTGGAGACCAGCATATTCAGCACCCCCTTTTAGAGTAAAATGCAGCTTTAAATTGTTCATGCAAAAATCCATGATGCTGACTTGTGGGTTTTACTATTCCAGCGCCATCATGAGGTGACTGAGCAGTGCCATCATGAGGTGACTGAGCAGGAAATCAGTCAGGGGACCGCTCTTTGGCAATACTTCAAACTGAGTGGTGTGATGAAAAAAAAAAACAGGGATGGTGGAATTGCCCACTGAGCCCCAAGCCTTTGCCCACTCTGGTTTAGGGGAAGGAAACCCCCCTGGGGCAACCCCAGCAGCTCCAGGGGGAAGATCTCTGGGCAGGGGGCAGGTGGGCTGAGTCAGTCTACTGCAGGTCTTCTGGATGGACCCACAACCACATGGGCTAGTCATGATGGAACTTGCAGGTCAATACATTTGGAAGGTCGTCGATGTTACACATTCTGGGCCCTTCTCCATGGGACCGGAGCCCTGAAGCCTGGGCTGCCCTGACCCTTCAACAACATGAAGGCGCATTTCCAGAAGCATGTGCTGAACCACCACTGGTGAACATGCCTTCCCACAAAACCCTGCCACCCGTACCTGGCAAATGGGAGCCACACGAGGGAATTTGCACCAGCTTGTTTCTCCAGCTGTGCATGAAGAAGCCCAGGGGGGCAGGGAATTTCTCAGATAAGGTGCTTTCCCCTAGAAATTATTGCAGCCTTGGTGATCCACCCTTCGTACTGTTGCGAGGGCTCATGCAGTTTCCCCAGGGACCTTGACACAAAGAAGGGATTCTGGAGCAGCAGGACGTCAATATGCACATGAGCCTAGTGGGTGACAATGTAAAACACCGGCTTGGCTAGGGGCTCAGCAGACTTGTGCAGCTTCTTTGTGCCATCCCTTCTGAGCCAGGATGACCCTGCAGTTGCTGACGGTGCTGCTGCTTCTGCTGCTGCTGCAGCCCCAGGAAACCTGTGAAAGGCTGGTGGCTAAGTGCCTCCTGACCTTTGCCAGGGTTCCAAAAGCCCCGTCCAGCTATCACAGGCCAGAGGAACCCCTTATTGGTGCGTTCATCTCTGCTGGACTTCTGGAACTTTCAAAAGTGGACCCTTTCAACAAACCACCCGCCATTGTACTTTGTTCCTTGTAAGCCATGCATTGGTGATGGAACCAACCTTTTCTTTTCTTTCTGCTAATTTCATTTTCCCAGGACTATCCACATCTTCTTGAATGCTCGAAGTACTTCATGGGCATCTGGGTGGACGTCTGGTGCCCCTTTTGGCACAAATCTTCACCAATGTTTCTGTGTCATGTGCTGCAGCTGGCAAGAGTCTCTTGGTGAAGTAGACTCTCACATGGTCACGTAATCCTTCGCTGCCTTCCTTGTAAGCCCCAGGAACTCGGCAAGAAGCCTCTGGCTGGCACGACTCCATCAGGATGAGGTTCCAGGACCAGCAGAAGTGTTCCTGTGTCTTTCCTTTTCCAGGAATAGGGGCAGGAGGTGCAGTGGAAGATGGGTGCTGCATGTGGTTTCTGCATGTGCAGCCAGGCATACATGCTTTTGTTTTAGTTTTATGAATTTTTACCTCAGCTTGATTCTAAGCTGCCCAGTCACTAATTGGAATATTTACTTGCATGTTATATTGCTGCAGAAAAGTGGCAAGGAACTTTTGGAATATCTTGTCCTACCTGTTTGCTGTTCAAGAGGTCAACCAGAGCCCCAGGCTCCTCCCCAACCTCTCCCTGGGCTACAGCATTCATGACAACTTTTTTGATGCAAGGGGGACTTCGAGCGCCCTGCTGGACCTGCTCTCTCCAGGTCAGGCCAGAGTGCCCAACTACAGCTGTGGCGAGCAGACTCTCCCACTGGCTGTTCTGGCTGGAGCCAACTCGGACTTCTCCAGGCAGATTTCAGGCATGATGAGGCTCTACAAAATCCCACAGGTCAGGATGGAGAGGGACAGGCATTTGTGGGCTGAGTCCCAGGACACTTTGTGGTGTTCCAGGCAGATGAAGGCATGGCCAGTCCCCTCAGCATCTTTTTCAGAGACAACCATGTGCAGGGCTGCTGCCATTTGGGAGAGGCTGGAAATGCCTTCACCTCCCTGGAAGGCCTTCACATGGCACCAAAGGGTATGCTGCTCCTCAGCAGTTGCAACTGTGAAAATATCCTTCCGGCTGCAACCTCGGGCCTCCTTTGGTGATTTCAGGGGAAAAAGAAGGGGGTGCAAAGGGAGAATTGCACAGTCATCACATATCAGATGTGGCCTTCCAAAGGAAAGGACTCTTGCACAAAGCTCCTCGTCTGGGGAACTCACCACCACAAAGTGCAGAAATGGCCCAGGATATGGACTGCCCTAAAATGGAATGAGCATGATTTCAGTTCTGATCGGAGGCAACACACAGCTCTGCTTTCTTCTTTCCCCACCAGGTCAGTCATGCATTTGCTTCTCACACCCTGAGTGATAAAACCCAGTTCCCTTTTTGCTACCCGATAGTCCCCAAGGAGCCAACCCAATACTGGGGGATCACCAGGCTGCTCCTTCATTTCCAGTGGATGCTGGTCGGCCTGGCTGCTTCAGACACTGATAACAGACAGAGGTGCACAAGGGCCTTGACTGCTGAGTTCACCAGGAGTGGGGTGTGTGTGGTTTTCACACAAAGCATCACAGGCTTGGGAACAATCAATGCAAAGCTCCAGCAGCCCCGGTTTCACTCCTCAGCAAAAGCCAACGTTTTTGTTTATTGTGCAGAGACACATTTCTTCCTAGATGGCATCTCCAGGATACAATTCTATATTGATCACCTCAGAGGCACCAAGGGAGGGATTGTGTGGATCACAACCGCTGTGGGACTTCTCCGCTGAACTGTTGGCTGAAATATCTCCACAGAACATGCTTGACATTTTTTCCTTCCTCATCCAAAAACATGAACGGAAAGCAATTGATAGCTTCTTTGGGAGATATGGAAAGTTTACTATGCAACATGTGGAGGAAGCATTTCACTGCTCTTCTTCAAAGCAGGCCTCATCTGTGAAAGGCCAGAAAAGATGCAGAGAGAGGGAGGATTGGGGGGGCACTTTCAAAAGAGGAGACGGAGAGGATCCTGTCTCTGGACAGCCACAGCATTTACAACAGCATCCTGGCTATGGTATGGGCCTTTGATGCTGCCGCTTCCCCCAGATGCAGGAGGAGGAGGAGGAGGCAGGAAGGTGGAGATAGGCTGGGCATTCAGGGGCTGCAGCCCTGGCAGTACTCCCTTTGTGCTGCAGATTTACTGGCTGAACCAGGCACTCAGTTCTTCTGTCCTGCAACATTTGTCCTGGACATGAACTCTGAGGAAAGTGCATTCCCCAAGTGAGCAAAGGTTGTTCTGTCTCTAGAGGGATTGTTGGAAGCTGCACTTGAGAGAGAGACCAGCTGCCTCTCCAACCCTGCATTTTGCACACAGGTTGGAAGCAACTCTCTGGGTTTCATGCAGTGAAACTTGCTCCTCCTGCTGGGGCATGTGGAAACCAGAGAACTTGCAGAAGCTTTCCAGGACTGTCACACATAAGAGGGCAGAATATCTCCCCAAAATCCCAGAGTGCAGGACATGGAATCACAGCCAGAATAGGCCAGATGCCAGATCCTGGCTGCACAACTAAAGGACTTTCCTGTCTTGTTGACAAGTTCAAGGATGGAGCTCTTGCCATTCTACCTGTTCCTCCCAGCTTCCTAACCTAGCTTCCTCATGGACACCAACCCTCAGCACCCTCTTGACCTCTCAGAATCTGGACGGGCGTGAAGCATTCCAGGAACTGTTGCTTCATGTTTTGCCACTGCCCATTGCTGGTGAAAGAGTGCAGCAACTGGCTCCATTCATGTCAGGAGGTCTTTTAGTACTGGGGCAGCTGCAAGAGATCCCCACAGTGTCCTGGGAGTGCTCTCCCATTTGACTCCACTTGGTGATCTGGTGCTGCCCTGAGAAGGTGGCGAAGACCCGGGCAGGCCCAGTTGTCTGACACAGCTGGGAGTTGGGCAGAGTAGAGTGTGAGCTGAGGGCTGAACATGGTTTGCTGTGCACAAAGTGGGGGGTTCTTCTTCTGCCCTTCTAGCTTCACCCTTTCCTGAGGGACCCCCAGTTCTATAATGCTTCCCTCTTCAATGGGTCGTACTGGGACAAGAATGGGGAGCTGGTTGCTGACCTGGACATTGTGCACTGGGTGGTGTTTCTCAACAGGACGGTGGTCAGAAAGAAAATTGGAAGCTTGGAAAGACGGGGATGGGGAGACCTCACATTCACACTCAATGAGGATGCTGCTGAGCAGCCCAAGCAGATCAACAAGGTGGGGATCCACCGTTTTCTTCCCATAGTGCTGAGCATCTCCAAAGCATCAGACCAGACTTGGCATTCTTTTAGACTGTCTGTCAGGACTCCCTCAGAGCAAGGATGGGTACCCTGTAGTCTCCATTCCTGCGGGTGTAGCAGAGAGGTGTGGAAGGAAAAGGAGGGAGGGGCATCCTCAGCTGGCATTCCACAATGATCATCCCTTGTGGAGGCAGCTCTGGGAGGTCCAGGGAAGGGGATGATGTTCTGAAAGGACCAAGCCCTGCTTTCACACAAACACCCATAAAAGACACCCACCCGCCCCCACCAGGCTTCTGTCCTTGGAGACCTGGTCTCAAACCTTGGGAGGGGTCTGTGCTGGGGAAAACACCTTGGAAACCCTGTGGCTGAACATCGTGAGGGGTCCTTTCCAGCTGTCTAATTTTTAGCTACATTGGGCCTCTGATGGTCTCAAAGGTTCTTGTCTTCCCGGTCAGTCCCTGCCCCATTCAAGGTGTGTGGAGAGCTGTCACCCAGGATTCGTCAAGGTGGTTCAGGAAGGAGAGTCCATCTGCTGTTATGCCTGCACCCCATGCCCAGAAGGGACCATCTCTGCCATGGAAGGTGAGCAGGATTCCACTGGAGGGAGGGAACAGCGCCACCCAGAATGTTCTCTCCAATTAATCTCCATGCAGTGATCCCTGTCTGAGGTCCTGTCTGCAGTTCTCACGCCAGTGGGAACACAATGCTCTAGCTCTAAAGGACTTGCACATTTGCCTGGCTAAAGATGTTCAGTGAAAGATCCCACTACCCGGCTGATAGCAGCTGAATCCTCAGGTATCAGAGGGAAGGACTCCCACAGAAATGTCAAGTCTGAGTCAATGGTTCTCATCAAGTCTTCTTAGGCATTATACCTGCTGATATTAGTAAACAAGAAATGTACTTGAATTTACATGTAATTACTGTGGCGAGGATTGCATTTGCTCAACACTGGAAAAGTGAAGAACCACCCACTAATGAACTGATGCTAAAAAAGATCTTGGACTGTGCAGAAATGGACAGAATGAATTTGTCACTGAACGAGAAAGATACTGACTTCTATCAAACCTGGGACTCTTTTTACTATTGGCTAGAGAAATGGGGCTTTGCACATATTTAAATATGTTTATAAGTTAACATAAAAAGAAAAAAATGTGGGGGCTGACCCAGTAGGTCCATTGTTTCTGATGATTGATGTTGTTTTAAGTTTTTCTTTGCATTAGGCTTATTCAAAATAAAACTTATTCCAAAAAAAAAAAAAAGAGTGGCTCAGAATGAAAGGGGGAAAGCTGAGCTCTTCCCAAACTTGCCCCCTACACCTTTTGTATTGCCACCATTTGTGATTAGACGAGGACCTGCTGGAGAATGGTTTATTTTATTCAGTACCTTTTCTGGCTGCCCTGCAGCAAAGCATATAAGGGGAAAATGAAGTGACATAAAGGAAAAAGACATGGCACACTGCAGTCTTCACATTGCAGGGGTGAGATTACAGCTGCTATTCATCTTCTCAAAGGTCCTTTGTGAGGGAGAAGCTGCATTTCATCCACTTCTGTCCCGGCCAGCAGCTAACGCTCTCTCACATGTCGGAGCCCAGTCAGCATTCCATCTAACCTGAAAGAATTAATCCTGTGAACCCTTGATGCTGCCTGGTGCACAGAAGCTCTGACCACTTGCCCATTCCTCCCCTGCCTTAGCAGCCAGTGTGTAGTTGCTGCCCCTATTTGCTAAATGTGTTGCTCCTGTCACGTCCATTCCTAGCATATGCACAGTGGTGCAGCGGGTGTCCAGAAGATCAGCACCCAAACAAAGACCAGGATGGATGCATCCCCAAGAACATCACCTTCCTCACCTACCAAGAACCTCTGGGGATCACCCTGGCTTGCTTGGCTGTACTCTTATCCCTCACCACAGGATTTATACTGGGAATCTTCACGAAATTCTTTGCAACCCCAATTGTCAAAGCCAACAACCAGGACCTCTCCTACATCCTCCTTGTCTCCCTCCTGTTCTCCTTCTTGTCCTCCTTAGAAACATAGAAACAGAGCAAGTCAGAAGGGGCCTCCCGGGCTATCTAGTCTGACCTCCGGCACCAGCCGGCTCCGCTCATGACATGCATACCACATGCATGTCCAGCCTGTCTTTGAACACCCTCACCAATGGGGCCTCAACGACCTCCCATGGAAGCCCATTCCACGCCCTCGGGGTCCTAACTGTCAGGAAGTGCTTCCTGGCATCCAAATTGAACCTTGGCTCCCTGAGCTTTGCTCCATTGGACTGCGTCCTGCCTTCCTCTGCAGGGGAGAACAGGCCTCTCCCATCTCCATGTGACACCCCCTCACATACCTGTATGTGCACATGGTGGGCATGTCATGAGCGGAGCCGGCTGGTGCCGGAGGTCAGACTAGATGGCCCGGGAGGCCCCTTCTGACTCGCTCTTTTTCTATGTTTCTATGTTGCCAACATATCCCCTCTGAGTCTCCTCTTCTCCAAGCTGAAGAGACCCAGTTCCCTCAGTCTTGCCTCATACGGCATCCCCTGCAAACCAGCCACCATCCTTGTGGCCCTATGCTGCACTGACTCCAACCTGGCTATATCCTTTCTGTAATGAGGGACCCAAAACTGAACACAATACTCCAGTTGCGGGCGCACCAGAGTCATGTAGAGTGGTAGTAATATCTCTCTTGATCTAGAAGCCACACTTCTGGCTATGCAACCAAGGGTGGCATTCGCCCTCTTGACCACCGCATCACACTGCTGACTCATGTTTAGCCTGCGGTCAACCAGTACCCCAAGGTCCCTTTCACAAGTGCTGCTCTCCAGCCACTTGTCACCTAACCTGTACTTATGACAGCTATTCTTATGCCCAAGTGCAAGACCTTGCACTTATCCACATTGAACGCCATCCTGTTGTCTCCTGCCCACTTCCAGAGTCTGTCCAGATCCTTTTGGATCTGCTGTATCTGCTCCTCAGTTGTGGCCACTGCTCCAGTTTTAGTGTCATCTGCAAATTTGATCAGCAGACTGTTCACCCCTTCTTCCATGTCATTAATGAAAAGATTAAACAGGATCGGCCCCAGGACAGAGCCCTGGAGGACCCTGCTTGTCACTGGCTGCCATCCCGACGATTCCCCGCTAATGGTTACCTTCTGCTTTCAGTCAGTCAACCATGCCCTAATCCACTTGACAGTGCTTTGGTGTATCCCAAAACTCCTCAGTTTCTCCACCAGGATATCATGGGGCACTTTGTCAAAGGCCTTGCTGAAATCCAGGTATACCACATCCACTGCATCCCCTCCATCTAGCCATCTTGAAACCTTGTCATAGAATTCCACAAGGTTTGTCTGGCAGGACCTGTTTTTGCGGAAGCCGTGTTGTGTGGCTGTCAGCCTCCCTTCCCTATCTAGCATCACTAGATCTCTCTCTATTATGAGCCTTTCCATTGTTTTTCCTACAATGGACGTAAGGCTAACCGGTCTATAATTCCCCATGTCCTTCCTACTACCCTTTTTGAAAATTGGGACCACCGATGCCACCCTCCAGTCCTCTGGAACTTCACCCGTTCTCCACGAGGCCTCAAAAATCGAGGCCAGCAGGCGTGAGAGAACCCCTGCCAACTCTCTAAGTACTCTCAGGTGTAACCCGTCAGGGCCTGGCGCCTTTGTAATGTCCAATACCCTGAGAAGCCCCTCGACTTCAAGGGGAGTGACTCTAATCTCTGCCCCTAAGTCCCCAGCCTCATCTAATCTCCTATACGGATATCCCCCGTCCTGCTTTGGGGAGAACACAGAGGCAAAATAGTCATTTAGCATCTGTGCCTGTTCCCTCATGTCAGTCACTGGATCTCCTTCCTCCTTATTTAGTGGTCCCACCACTTGTCTCCCCTTCTTTTTCCTATTTACATGCTGAAAGAAGCCCTTTTTGTTGCTCTTGATATTCTTGGCAAGTCTCAGCTCATAATAAGCCTTAGCCTTGCAAAGAATCCTTCTGCAACGGGCCTCCTCCCCCCGGTATACCCTTTTGTCTATTTCCCCCAGTACCCATTTCCTATGGAGACTTCTCTTTCGTCTAATCCCCCTAACCACCTCCATTCGCATCCATGGCGGCACTCTCCTCCGCCTCCCCACCTTACTGACTAGAGGTATCGTCAGGGCTTGCGCCTGCAAAACCTCCCTTTGGAGTGCCATCCACCCCTCCTCAACTCGCTTACCTTCCAGTAACCTATCCCAGGAGACTTTCCCCAGTCTGGCCTTCAGTTGGCCAAAGTTGGCCCTCTTGAAGTCCCAGCTTCTAGTGCTCGCCCTGCTGCACGGCCCCAGTCCTCTGATCTCAAAGCAAAGGATGGAGTGATCACTCGCATCCAGAGCTCCCCTAATCTGTACTTCATCTATCAGCTCCTCCCTATTGGTCAAGACCAAGTCCAGGATGTTTCCCCCCTCGTCGCCTCTCGGACCCTCTGTGTGAAAAACCCACCCTCTAGAGCTTCTAGGAAGCGACGTGACCTGGCTCTCACCTCCGAGTGAGTCTCCCAATTAATATCCAGGAGATTGAAATCCCCCATAATTACTGTGTCTCTTCCCCGAGATATCCTTAGAATCTGGCCTGTCAGGACATCATCCTTCCTCTTCATTGGTCAGCCAAGGGAAGTGACCTGCCTCCTCCGACAAACGGCCTTCAGCATCATCTTCTCAGTGTCCGTCTCTTCTCTCTTGGCCAAAACCATCACTGTGGTGCTGGCCTTCCTGGCCACCAAGCTTGGGAACCGAGTGAGGAGGTGGCTGGGGAAGTGCTTGGCCAACTCCATTGTCATCTCCTGTTCCAGTGTCCAGGTTCTCCTTGGCACCATCTGGATGGCCCCTTCTCCCCCTTTCCCTGATTCTGACATGCACTCCCAGCCTGGTCAGATCATCCTGCAGTGCAACGAAGGTTCTGTGGCCATGTTCCATGCTGCACTCGGCTACATGGACTTCCTGGCTGCCATCTCCTTCACGGTGGCCTTCCTGGCCAGGAAGCTGCCCGTGACAAGGCAAAGCTGATCACCTTCAGCATGCTGGTCTTCTGCAGCGTCTGGGTGTCCTTCGTGCGCACCTACCTGAGCTTGAGGAGGAAATACACAATGGCTGTGCAGATCTTCTACATCCTGACCTCCAGTGCTGGTCTGCTGGGCTGCATCTTCCTCCCCAAGTGCTACTGTGCCCTGATCAGAGTACAAAAGAGCATCTAACAGCAAAAGCAATGCAGGGCATGTGATGCAGCAGGAATTTTTTAAAAATTCATTTCGTGGACATCTCCCACTTGAAGCAGTGCTAAACCAAAGATATGAAAGATATTTTCCACATCTGTAAAATCTGCATTTCGTTGCTTTTCCAAGTTGCAGAATTTGATATTAATCCCTGCTGGATTTCATTCTGCTTCTTTCAGTCCTGCTCAGCAAGGTATCAAAATCACGATGAAATTTCTTTTTTTGGAGGAAGTAGCTATCCTGACCAATTTTGAGTCTTCTGCAAATTTAAGAAGCATTCCCTGTGCCTTATGTTTTGGGAGATCAATTAAATTGTTGAAGTCTCCTGGGCACAGAACTTAGCCTTGCTTTTTCCTCATATCAGGAGACACTCTGCTGAAATCTAGATAGACAGAGAAAGATAGAAATGTAGTGAGTCAGAAGGGTCCTCCTGGTCCATCTAATATGAACCTTGATTCCATCTGGCTCCACTGATGGTACCTCAGTGTGGTTGTGTTAGGAGGGAGGGGCAAGCCATATACCCCTTGTTCTTGTATTTCCATGAGGAAAGACACAAGGAAGCCAGTGCACTCACCTGGCCAATCCACACAATTCACCGCTATGCTTCCCGATGCATCAAAGCCCTTGACTACTCCGGCCCTCTTCTCTCCTGTCTCCACGGCAATTAATGGGACTGTCCCCGGAGTAATGGGAGCTGTATCTCTTGGCCACCAGATTTCCCCTCGGTGCTTGCATCTGGCTGCCTGCCTGGGATAGCCAAGGCAGCTTTTCCCAAAGTCCACACACGTCTCTTCCTTTGCCCCTCTCTTCTGCCTCTCTCTGCCTCTCTCCCTCTCTCTCTTCCTCCCCTTTCCCTTCCTCTGCTTCCTCTTTATACCCTCCTCTCACACCTCTTTACCCAAACCAGATGTCCCTTCACTGGCTGGACATCTTGCCCACATCTCCCATCCATATCAGTCTGGTGCTTTGTTCTGTCCATGCAGATTCCCAGCCACGCCCTGTTGTCTTCAGCCCTGCTGTGTTAAATGTCCCAGGAAAATGGATGAGACCCTCTCTGTCCTCACACCCAGCTTTGGTTGTCCAAGCTTCCCTTGAACACCCTAATTGATAGGGCCCACATCTCCTGTGCAAGCCCATTCCATGTTCAATGGTTCACCACCATCAGGAAGTGCTTCCTGACATCCTACCTGAAACCCAGTTCTTCAGCTTTGCCCCATTGGACCATCTGCTTTCCTACACTGTATCTTGGCCTCTGTTGCTGGGCTTCTGAGCTGCATCTTCCCCCTCAAATGCCGCATCAGTTTGTTGAGGCCTGACCTGAATATGAAGGGACATCTCATGATGACAGTGAAAAATGGCACCTGATTATTTAGGAGAAGGTCTTCAGAGGCATCCCTGGGCATGCATCTGCTTCCCCCTCTCCCCCACTGGTGTTTCAGATCATGTCTGATTATTCTTTTGGAAAATGTAGATCTTTGTATAGTTGGAGGACTCCTGACACTGAGTGATTTCAATAAACAAAGAGGTAACCAAATCAGCACTGAAGATTTTATTTCATGCATGTCTGGGCAATGTGCCTTTCCCTTTATCCTATACTTCATCCCAAGAGCAATGCTGCCTTCCACAGCCATGATGCTCCTGCTATTCCACACAGGTGTGACACGCGTGACTCAAAATGTTCTCAGTCTTGTTTGGCATGCAAGGCATGGCAACACTAGGGCACTCAATTGAAGTTGGAGCAATGCAACTTCAATAAAATAACTGATTAATTAAAGAGGAGCAATAGGGGAAACAAAGGAGAAGGAATGGGGTGATTCATACCCTGGTCCTACCAGCCCTGGAGTACCCTTGGAAAAGGGCAGGAATTGCACAAAGGAAAAGGGGCAAAACTCCTCAACTGTGCAAATGTGATTAAAATTCCTTCTGTCACTGATACTTTCTGAAAGCCACCCATTTCTTTGTGCCTCTGGTCTCCTTGGATGTTGAGGTGTGATTTGCATGGCAAAGATTGGCATTTGGGGCTGCAAAGGGAGTATTCATGGATGTCCAAAAGGGCCTGGCATCTGTCAGCT
The DNA here is from genome assembly GCA_023646645.1 of Varanus salvator macromaculatus. Taxonomy (NCBI): domain Eukaryota; kingdom Metazoa; phylum Chordata; class Lepidosauria; order Squamata; family Varanidae; genus Varanus; species Varanus salvator. Next base: position 3,889,202 of record JAIXND010000721.1, on the reverse strand, counting down.
TTCATCCAAGCATGGAGAAGCAAGGAAATGTTGCATCCCAGTCTGAGAGGTTTATGGGCTTGCATTTCAATCATGACAGTGATTTGGTAGAAAGAAGTTTTTGGTAGAAAGAAGGGAGAGAATCTCTCTGTGTGGGGCGAGAAGCTGTGTGAAAGAAGCCCCATTTCCTCCTTCTGCCAGCCCAGGTCTGCCAGGTCAGAGTCTCATCAGAATCTTAGAATCATGCAATAGAATATCTGGTAGGGGCCAGAAGGCCTTTGCATCTGACCCACTGCTGGTGCAGCACACCAGTTTACTCCATCCCACTCAGAAGACTAGCCATGTTTCTCATGAATGCCTCTAGTGTGAGAGAGCTCACTACCTTTTGCATAAACTGGTTCCACTCTCATACTGTCCTGCTAGAGAGGAAACATTTGCTGGTATCTCACCTGAATCTGGTTATTGCACGTGGAGCTCATTGTTTTTGCCCTGCACTCAAGGGTGATGGAGAATTGGTTCTGTCCTTTGTGACAGCCTTCCAGGCTATGGAGTGGGCTTCCATGGGAGGTGGTTGAAGCCTCATTGGTGAGGGAGTTCAAGAATAGGCTAGACATGAACAATGTACACAAGTCATGAGCAGAGATGGCTGGACCTGTGGGTCAGACTAGACGGCCCAGGTGACCCCTTCTGACTCACTCAGTTTTTGTGTTTCTATGTTTCCAAGACAAGTTGCAACCATCCAGATTCAGTCAGAACATCAGGAAAATTTACTTAACTGTTGGAGCAAAGCATCAGTGGAACCAGCTGTCTACAGAGGTGATGTGCTCCCTCTCATTGAAGACATTCAGAAAGAAACTGGGCAGCCATGTGGGTGAGATGGTGTCACCTGGTGTACTGCAATAGCAGGGGTTTGGGCCTGGGGGCCTTCATGGTCCCTTCCAACTCTGCGATTCCATGAAATACCCTTGTACTAATCAGATGTATCTCCTCCAGTCATGATAAAGATGTTAAATTTCTCAATGTCCTGGATTGCGGAGTGCCATCGTGATGTACAAGGAAGGCTTAGATGAGCTGGAAAAAACAGTGCAGGTTGTGAGGAAGATGGCTCAATACTGGGCAAATCACAACTCAGTGAAGAGGTGCTATCAAATTAAAATGGGAATGGCAAACAAGAGGCAAGGAGACCCATTGTATCCAGGAGGAACTTTCCCTCCAGGAGATACTTTGATTTCAGGACATTGAACCAGGCTTCTTAGTAACAGTTACTGGTGAGACACATTCTCAAAATGGCAAGGAAAAAAAAGCCTCTCTGTGCTGAGAACAAGCAAGGCTGTAGGAGATACAAGAATTCCTGATTTTCCCTGGCCCTGGCCCTTTGTCTAATTCATACATCCCACCAACTAACAAAACCATTTGGATGTGAAGGGAGAAAAATGGTGAGCCATGACACTGCTGATGCATAAGACTGTGAGAACATCTTTCATTTTCCTGCTTAGAGGAGTCATTCTACTCAGATCTTGACTGAATATAATGAAGAAAGAGGCAGCCAAGGAGTTGAGCAGAAGAAGAGAAGCTCCCCATGGCCACCAAGTGTTTCCCCCTTTGCACACAGGGAAGAAGGTGCAACTTCCAGAGTACCCTGGAAAGAGTGGAAGCTCCAAAAGCTGCTCCAAACATCTAGCATCAGATGGAATATTAGGGTGAGGGTGGTTGGTTTATGGCCAATAGGGGGAGGACTGAGCACATGAACAAAAGGATTAGGACAGGCCAGAGACCAGGGTGAGAATCCTTCTGGCTGATGCGAGACCTATCTGAAGCAGGAGGATGGAACATATAGGGTGGAAAACATGCTGGCATGGAAACCACTTGATTCTCCTTCAGGTGTACATGGGCAACATTTTGCACTTTAAGGCAATCATGAGTGAATCCAGGCAAATATGATCATGTAACAAAGGGAAGGGAAGGGAAATATTTGGGATGTTGGGGAAAGCAGAAGCTTCCACAAGGATCCTTCTGGTGGACTGTTCCAAAAAAAACAGCTACCAGCTTTCATGTTCATGCTTAAATGCTCCTTTGTATTCAGATCAGGTCTCAGAAGAATAATGCAGCACTTGGGGTGGAAGATGCAGCTCAGTGACCCTGCACTGGAGGCCAAGATTGAGAAACTCTGCACAGCCACCATGTACTTCCCCCTCATGCTAAGATAGGTGGGGACGAAGGACATCCAGATGCTGCAGAAGACCAGCATGCTGAAGGTGATCAGCTTGGCCTTGTTGAAGGCCCCGGGCAGCTTCCTGGCCAGGAAGGCCACCATGTAGCAGACTGCTGCCAGGAAGCCCATGTAGTTGAGGGCAGCATAGAACATGGCCACAGAGCCTTCTTTGCACTGCAGGATGATCAGCCCTGCCTGGGAGTGCATGTCAGAATCAGGGAAGGGGGTAGACATGGCCAGCCAGATGGTGCCAAGGAGAACCTGGACAAAGGAACAGGAGACAACAATGGAGTTGCCAAGCTCTTCCCCAGCCACTTCCTCACTCAATTCCCAGGCTTGGTGGCCAGGAAGGCCAGCACCACAGTGATGGTTTTGGCCAAGAGAGAAGAGACGGACACTGAGAAGATGATGCTGAAGGCCGTTTGTTGGAGGAGGCAGGTCACTTCCCTTGGTTGACCAATGAAGAGGAAGGAGGACAAGAAGGACAACAGCAGAGAGATGAGGAGCATGTAGGAGAGGTCCCGGTTGTTGGCCTTGACAATTGAGGTTTCCAGGAATTTAATGAAGATCCCTAAGGCAAGGCCTGTGGTTAAGGACAGGAATAGGATGAAGCAGACCAGGATGATTTGCAGATGTTCTTCATAGGACAGGAAAGTGATGACCATGGGCATACATTCATCTTGGTCCTTGTTTGGATGCTGATTTACTGAACATTTGGTACAGTGGTCTTCATCTGTAAGAAGGCCAAAAGTAACAATTTCCCTTCCTACATATTCCATTAAAGATATTTTACAAAGATCAAATAGAGCTCACAGTGAAATGAGGCAGTCTTATTGAAACTGCTCAATTCTTGTTGCTTTAGGATGGGGCAATGGGTGTTGGCAGATGGCACCCTGCTCCAGCAGGTCCATAGTAATTTTCAGCAAACCTCACATTTCCATCAAGGTTCTCTGGGTGGCTGGTCAATGTGAGGCAGGATGTGAGTTGGTGTCACATGGACGTGGGTACAGATCTGTTCTCTCCAGCAGAGGAGGGCTGGACATGCTCCAACAGATTGAAGCTCAGGGATCCAAGGTTCAATTTGGATGCCAGGAAGTGCTTACTAACAGTTAGGACCATGGGGATATTGAATGGGCTGCCACAGGACTTAGCTGAGGTCCCATCGGTGAGGGTGTTCAAAGATAGGCTAGACATGCATGTGGTAGACATGTCATGAGTGGAGCCGGCTGAAGCCAGGAGTCAGACTAGATGGCCTGGGAGACCCCTTCTGACTCGCTCTGTTTCTGTGTTTCTATGTTTTAATTGCAGGCTTCCCACACTAATAAAAGAAGCTGAAGATCCAAGAAACCAACAAATGATTAAAAGCTAGTGCCTTGCCACACTGGGTGCACATCCAACAGGCAGTTCACCTAGCACAGGGGTTGGCAACTCTAACACTCAAGGGGCCATTTGGACCTGTTTCCCACAGAAAACACTGGGAGCCGCAAAACACTTTTGACATCTAAAATGAAGATAACACTGCATGTATATTTTTTTACCTTTATGCTATGTATAAAAAAAACTATAGTGTGTCGCATTTATGAAATCAATGAACTGCTACAGAGAAAACAAATGTTTATTTCTGCATGCAAAAAAACATTTTGAAGTCTGAACAAAAAGACGCTCGGTTGAAGGTTACTTTGAAATAAAATACTCAATGTCTATTTGAGTCCCTCTAATATTCATGAGAAAAAAAAAGCCAAACTTAAATTATGAGTTTTGCTCTAATCAAACTTCCGCATCAATTCCGAAATGACTTTTTTTCATTGATTTCCATCCGAATATTTTTCAGGAAAGGTTTTGTGTTTATTCTAGAAATATCTTGCAACATTCAACTTTTTGTTGTTTGAAAATTACATGCCACATATTGAGCATATTGGTAAACCAGTCTCGTCATCAGTGAAAGCAAACGAATCTGCCCACATACCATTAAACATTCTGTTTTCTTCTGAAATGTTTCTTTTCTTGGATTTATCCATGGTTGGCCTACCGGGGGTTGAAAAGCTCAATAAATTGCATGCCGGTGGGTGTCACACATTGTGGTTGTGACACATATTTTCAGTGACAGGGAGCCACAGCAAAGGGATGAAAAAGCCACAAGTGACTCTGGAGCCATGAGTTGCTGACCCTGGTCCAGCCAAAAGAACGCATTCAATCCTTTGCTCTATCTGTTCATTCCCTGTGAGTTCTGAATGAAACTCTGATGAACACGAGCAACCATTTCGTAGAAGCCAAACAAACTTGTACATCATGGAGGGAGAAAAATCTCCTCCAGCTTGCTGATTTAATGAGTAGACACATCACCTCTGCCACACCTGGCACTCCCTGAGTGGCTTGATTCACCTCTGGGGGACGCAATTTTTAGAATTCCTAGAGAAGCTTTCTATCTGACACGGATGCATGGCAGTTCTCTAAAAGTCTCTGGACAGCTTACTGGATGGCTTCCATGAAAAGGCCACTCCAAAGACAAGTGGCATTCAAGATTGTGCAGAGTCCTGCAGGTTGCCTTGGGCAGCAGCAGCAGCAGCAATAGAAGGATAGCTTTGGTTACTTTGGATAGCTGACAAAATGTGATAGCTTTGGATAGCTGAAAAAACGTGATCCACTGGAGAAGGAAATGGCAACACACTCCAGTTACAAAGGGCAAAAAGATATGATGCCAGAAGATGACCTCCTCAGGTTGGAAGGTGTCCAATATGTTACTGGGGAAGAGCGGAGGGCTAGTACTTGTAGCACCAGAAACAATGCAGTGACTGGGTAAAAGCCGAAAGAACATTCAGTTGCAGATTTATCTGGTGGAGAAAGGAGAGTCCGATGCTGCAAAGATCTATACTCCAAAGGAACCTGGAAAGTAAGATCCATGAATCAAGGCAAGCTGGATGTGGTCAAACAAAAGATGAGAAGACTGAACATGGACATCTTAGAAATCAGTGAACTAAAATGGACAGGCATGGGTGAATTTAATTCAGATGAACATCAGGTATACTACTGAGAGCAAGAATCCCTCAGAAGAAATGGAGTAGCCTTCATAGTTATTAAAGAGTAGGAAAAGCAGTACTGGGATAAAATCTCCAAAATGCCAGAAATATCTGTTCGAATTCAAGGCAAACCATTCAACATCACAATAGCCAAGTCCACTGGTGCTGAAGAGGCTGAAGTTGACCAGTTATATGAAGGCCTACAACACCTTCTAGGAAAGGAAAATTATGTCCTTATCATCATGGAGGATTGGAATGCTAAAGTAGGAAGCCAAAAGATAACCAGAATACCAGGCAAGTTTGGCCTTGGAATACAAAATGAAGCAGGGCACAGGCTGGTAGAAGTTTGTCAAGAGATTATGATGGTCATAGAAAACACTCTTTTCCACAACCCAAGAGTCGACTCTACACATGGACATCACCAGACTCTCAACACAAATATCAGATTGACTATGTGCTCTGCAGCCAAAGATGGAGAAACTCTATACAGTCAGTAAAAACTAGACCAGGAGCTGACTGTGGCTCAGATTATGAGCTTCTTGTTGCAAAATGTAGGCTTAAATTGAAGAAAGTAAGGAAAAGCACTAGGCCACTCAGGTATGACCTGAATCATATCCCTGATGAATATACAGTAGAGGTGACAAATAGGTTTAAGGAATTAGATCTTTTAGCCAGAGTGCCTGAAGAACTATGGACTGAGGTTTGCAACATTGTACAAGAGGTTGCAACTAAAGCCATCCCAAAGAAAAAGAAATGCAAGAAAGCAAAATGGCTTTCTGAGGAAGCTTTACAAATAGCTGAGGAAAGAAGGGAAGCAAAAGGCAAGGGACAAAGAGAAAGATACAAACAAATGAATGCAGAATTCCAGAGAACAGCTAGAAGAGATAAGAATGCCGCCTTAAATGAACAGTGCAAAGAAATAGAAGAAAACAATAGAATAGGGAGGACCAGAGATCTCTTCAAGAAAATTGGAGATATGAAGGGAAAATTTCAAGCAAAGATGGGCATGATAAAGGACCAAAATGGCAGAGACCGAACAGAGGCAGAAGAGATTAAGAAGAGGTGGCAAGATTACACAGAAGAACTATACAAGAAAGAGCATAACGACCCTAATAACCACGATTGGGTGGTCACTGTCCTCAAACCAGACATCCTGGAATGTGAAGTCAAATGGGCCTGAGGAAGTCTGAGGAACAACAAAGCTAGTGGAGGGGACAGTATTCCAACTAAGCTATTCAAAATCCTGAAAGAAGTTGCAGTAGCAGTGCTACACTCATTATGCCAGCAAATTTGGAAAACTCAACAGTGGTCACAGGATTGGAAAAGGTCAGTTTACATTCCCATCCCAAAGAAGGGCAATGCCAAAGAATGTTCAAACTACTACACCATTGCACACATTTCACAGACTAGCAAAGTGATGCTCAAAATTCTACAAGCTAGGCTCCAGCAGTATGTGGATGAAGAACTACCAGAAGTACAGGCAGGATTTCGAAGAGGGAGAGGAAATAGAGATCAAATTGCCAACATACACTGGATCATGGAGAAAGCTGGGGAGTTCCAGAAAAACATCTACTTCAGCTTCATTGGCAATGCTAAAGCCCTGATTGTGTGGATCACAACAAATTGTGACAAGTTCTTAAAGAGATGGGAGTACCAGACCATCTTATTTGTCTCTTGAGAAACCTATATGCAGGTCAAGAAGCAACAGTGAGAACTGGACATGGAACCACTGATTGGTTCAAAATTGAGAAATGAGTTCGGCAAGGTTGTATACTGTCAACCTGCCCATTTAACTTATATGCAGAGCACATCATGAAAAAGGCGGGCCTAGATGAATCACCAGTTGGAATTAAGATAGCTCGGAGAAATATCAACAACCTCAGATATGCAGATGATACCACTCTCGTGGCAGAAAGTGAAGAGGAATGAAAGAGCCTATTGATGCGGGTGAAGGTGTAGAGTACAAAAGAGGGCATGCAGCTCAACATTAAGAAAACTAAGACCATGGCATCCGGTCCTCTCACTTTCTGGCAAATAGATGGGGAAGAAATGGATGTAGTGACAGATTTCATTTTCCTGGGCTCCAAGATCACAGCAGATGGGAACTGCAGCCAAAAAATTAAAAGACACTTCCTCCTGGGGAGGAAAGCCATAGCAAATCTAGACAGCATACTAAAAAGCAGGAACATCACCCTGCCAACAAAAGTGCCAAGGCTATGGTTTTCCCAGTTGCAATGTATGGCTGTGAAAGCTGGACCATAAGGAAGGCTGAGCACCAAAGGATTGAGGCCTTTGAATTGTGGTGCTGGAGGAGACTCCTGCGAGTCACTTGGACCACAAGGTGACCAAATCTGTCAGTCCTAGAGGAGATCAACCCTGACTGCTCCTTGGAAGACCAGATAGTGAAGATGAAAGTGAAATACTTTGGCTACCTAATGAGAAGGAAGGACTCCCTGAGAAGAGCCTAATGTTGGGAAGAATAGATTGCAAAAGAAGAAGGGGACGGCAGAGGGTTAGGTGGCTAGATGGAGTCACTGAGTCAGTTGGTGTGAGCTTAAGTTGGACTCTGGGGGATGGTGGAGGACAGTAAGGCCTGAAGGAATGTTGTCCAGGGGTCGTGATGGGTGGGACATGACTGCAACTAGCAACAACAACAACAAGCTTTGGTTACACCCAGCATTCCCACCATCCGCATCATGGCTTTCCAAGGAAGGAATCAGAGGAAGGGAAACTGTGCTTGACACTTGAACACTTGGAGGCTGACTTTCTATGGAAAGAGCCCACCCAGACAAGGTGCCACCTCCAAAGGGGAGTAGAGCACAGGCATCTCCAGCCCAACTTTCTTCCTCCACCTGGAGACGTTCTTATGCCTGCATTCCTCCACCTGCATGCATCATGTCACTGCACCTCACTGCTTGTATTTGCGTTTCTGTCAAAGGGGATCTGGGGAAAACTGCCTTGTGCTTTGGGGAGGGAGAAAAATCACCTCCAGTCTGCTAATTGTAATGCAATGATCCATCACCTCCACAATGCCTGGAATTCCCCAAGGGGCTTGATGCACCTCTGGGGGAAGCACTTTGCCGAATTCCCAGTGCTGCTTCCTATCTGACATGGATGCATGAAAGGTAGGCTGAGCTCAGCTTCCATGAAAAGGCTACTCCTTCTCAAGAGCTGGGATCAAAATGTGCCTCTAAGACAGATACTTGTGGTTGGTGGCATCTGGATGGGAGTAGGTCAATGGGGCTGGAATGAGGACACATTTCCATAGCCAGTGTCCCCTCTGACAATTTCCTGTACACATATACACAAAAACAATACCTAAAATGTGATTTGACCAAGCTGAGCTTTTCAAGTGGAGAGAAAATAAACACAGACTGTTATTGCAGCCTCCACGCTAATAAAAAGAGATGAACATCCAGCACATCAATGCAAAGCTAGTGTTTCCACACACTTGGCTGCACATGCAAGAGGCGGTTCATGTCGCTAGAAGAACACATTTGGACCTCATCTCTATCTGCTGAATTCCGGTGAGCCTGAATTACTGTCCGAGGAACATGATCGACTCCTGCTTAGAGCAAGCAATTCCTGGAAGCCAATGGAACAGGACATGCACATGACAGCCATGTCATGAGCAGAGCCGGCTGGAGCTCGGGTCAGATTGGATTGACCTAGAGGTCTCTTCTGACTCTCTATGCCTTTATGTGCTGGACTACCATCCAAGCATTCCAAGCCAGCATGATGATGGCGATTGCAGTCCAACAGAGCAGGAGGGCACCAATTTGAGGGACCTTGCAGCCAGAGAGAGGTTCTCCTGCCCTGAGTCTAGTCTGCCACACAACATCTCAAGGAGTTCAAGGAAAAGCTCAGAGCCCCATGCGCACCACCACACATCATTCCCTATCCCATTCCATGAGAAGGACTTTCAGCACAAAAGAGGCATTTGAGAGACCAGCATGTTAAGGGGCCCCTTTTAGAGTAGGCAAAATGCAGCTTTAAATTCTTCCAACAAAACAGCCATCATGCTGACTTATGGGTTTCCTATTCCCACTCTCCATGGTGCCATCCAGAGGTGAATGAGCAAGAAACCAGGGAGGGGTCCTTATCTTGGCAATGGTTTGAACTGAGTGGTGTGATGAAAACAAAAACTGGCATGGTGATATAGCCCATCGAACCCCAAGGCATCACCCACTCTGCTGTATGGGAAATTAATGCCCCCCTGGGGCAACCCCAGGTGCTCCAGTGGGAAGATCTCTGGACCAAGGGCAGGTGGGCATCCTGAAGCCCTCAAGTCATGTCTGCTGGATGGACCAGCAACCGCATGGGCTGGGCATGATGGGACTTGCAGGCCAAGGCATTTGAAAGGTGTGCTATGTTCCACATTCAGGACCTTCCCCATGGGACTGGTCTCCTGAAGCCAAAGCTGCCCTGACCCCTAACCCATTTAAGGCGCATTTCCTGAAGCAGGTCTGGCTGGCACAGCTCCTTCCTCAGGATGAGGCTCCAGAATGAGCAGCAGTGTGCCTGCCTGTGTCACTTGCCAGGATTTGGGGCAGGAGGTGAAGTGGAATGTGGGTCCTACTTGTGGGTGCTGCTGGGCAACCTCTCTTTTCTGGAGGTCCAGGCAATGTGTACAACCTCCTATTTGTCCTGCACTTAATCCCAATGGGAACCTTGCCCTCCACAGCCCTGATTCTCCTGCTGGTCCTCACAGGTTGCTCAGTGGGAAGGATGACAAAAAGGCAAGTAGAGAAGAGGAGCCCTGATGTTGGGTCAACCAGGTGGGGCAGGTGGAGGGAGAGATTTTATTGGGACCAGGACTCCAGGACTCCTCCCCTGGGAAGTTCACAAGCAGTGCATGAGAGAAACAGCACCCATGTTACCTCACAGCTGGTGTTCCTGGTGCAAAGAGGGTAGCATGGGACCATGAGGACGAGAAGCTTTGGAGAGCATTCTGCACCTGCCTGAATTTGTCCGATCCCCTTTTCAAGCCCCCTCAGACTCTTTTGAAGGGCAATCCCACAAGTTAATGATTCCGACTTTGATCTGTCATAAATCTCTCCAGTCAGCATCAGCAGGTGCTCCTGTTGGGGGTGGGGTTGTGTGGTGCAATGGTCACAGCACCAGGCTGGGATTCTGATGACCCGGGTTCCCATTCTGACCAGACCACAGAGCTCCCTGTGCAACTCTGAACCAGCCGCTGCCGATCAGCTCAGCCTACCTCACAGGGTTATTGAGCATAGACTGTGAAGGGAGGAGTCTGTGCATGTCAGGCAGAGGCTATGTGGCTGTTGGTGGCCAGTAAAGCTTCCCTGAGTGGCTGTGGCAGTGAAGGTGGGCCCAGGCACATTCCTGCAGAACAATTGGTCAGGGAGGTGCTGGTGAAAGTACCCTTGAGGACAACCTTGCTGCCACTCTGTCAGCCCCAGGGGTTGGTCTACCAGTCCACAATAAATCTGTCCTCATCCATGACTTGATTGTGGATGAGGGGGCCAACCTGGCTTGTTTTACCGAGATCTGGGCAGGTGAGGGGGGGATGTTTCCCTCTCGCAGCTGTGCCCACTCAGGTATCTGGTTCAGCACCACCCATGCCCGGAGGGGAGGGGGGGTTGCCCTGGTTTATCGGGTTTCTATTTCCCTTGTGGGGCTTCCTGTTCTCTCGAGGCCAGGGCTGGAGTGCCTCCACTTGGTGTTGGGCGACCAAGACAGATTGGGGATTCTGTTGGTGTACCATGCACCCTTCTGCCCAACAGACTCCCTGCCTGAGCTGACGGAGATCGTCTCGGACCTGGTGTTGAAGACCCCCAGGATGGTGATTCTGGGGGACTTCAATCTCCATGTCAAGGCGGCTCTTGCTGGGGCGGCTCAGGACTTCATGGCGTCCATGACGGCCATGGGGCTGTCTCAACATGTCATCGACCCGACCCATGAATGTGGACACACTCTGGACCTGGTTTTCTTGATGTGACAGGAAGAGGGTGATCTGAGGGTGAAGAATTTGAGCTTGATGCCCTTGTCATGGTCAGATCACTTCCTCATAAGGTTTGAGCTCGAGAGCGGCCTCTCCCTCTGTAAGGGTGTGGACCCGATTGTGTGGGTCTGCCTTTGGAGCAGGATGGATCCTGAAGGATTCCTGAATGCTCTGGGGGATTTTTGGGCTGACAAGTCTGGTGATCCTGTTGATGCCCTGGTTGAATTTTGGAATGGGGAGATGACCAGGGCTATTGACACGATTGCTCCCAAACGTCCTCTTCCGCCTGGTGGAGCCCGTTCATCTCTGTGGTATATGATCGAATTATGGGCGATGAAACAGGCTGGGAGATGTCTAGAGGACAGGTGGAGGAGATCACGACAGGTATCTGACCAAACACACTTGTGCACACATTATCGTTCCTATGCTGTGGTGGTGAGGATGGCAAAGAAGAAATTCTTCTCCGTTCCCATTGCCTCCTCACAATGCCGTCTGGCAGAGCTCTTTCGAGTGGTTCAGGGCCTAGTACATCCAGGCCCTAAGAAAGATCTGGTGCCACCCTCGGAGGCCCTCTGTGATGAGTTTGCCAAGCATTTCCGGGAGAAAATCACTCAGATACACTACAAGCTCAACTCTACTTTGGAATCAGATTCTGTTGGGGAGTTGCCATCGACGCCATCTGGTCCGCATTTAATGAATGAATGTCAGTTGCTGCGGCCTGATGATGTGGACAAGGTGCTTGGATGAGTACGTCCTACCACTTGCTTACTAGACTCATGCCCTTCCTGGCTACTTAAGAAAGCCAAGGACGGGATTGGGCCTTGGATCCGGGAGGTGGTCAACGCCTCTTTAAGAGACGGCCGGGTGCCTGCACTCCTAAAGGAGGCAGTAGTCTGGCCAGTCCTTAAGAAGGCATCCCTGGATCCAGAGGTGGCCGCCAATTATAGACCGGTGGCCAACATCCCCTTCCTGGGCAAGGTACTAGAGCGGGTGGTGGTGGGACAACTCCAGGCACTCTTGGATGAGAAAGATTATCTGGACCCATTTCAGTCCGGTTTCAGACCTGGGTACAGCACTGAATCTGCCTTGGTCGCCCTGTATGATGACCTGTGCAGGGAGAGAGACAGGGGGAGTGCGTCCCTGTTGGTTCTCCTGGACCTCTCAGCAGCTTTCAATACCATCGACCATGGTATCCTTCTGGATAGGCTTGCAGGATTGGGAGTTGGAGGCACCACTTGGCGGTGGTTCCGCTCCTATCTCAATGGCCGATTTCAGAAGGTGGTGCTGGGGGACTATGGCTCTGTGCCATGGCAGTTATGCCATGGGGTACAGCAGGGGTCCATGTTGTCCCCCTTGCTATTTAACATCTACATGAAACCATTGGGAAAGGTCATTAGGAGGTGTGGGCTGCGGAATCAGCAGTACGCTGATGATACCCAGCTCTCCCTCTCGTTCTCTACCAATCCAGGTGAGGCAGTGGCGGTGCTGAACAAGTGCATGGCTGAGGTAATGGGCTGGATGAGGGCCAATAAACTGAAGCTCTATCCAGACAAGATGGAGGTCCTGTTGGTGGGCAGTTCGGGCCTTGGAATGGGGGACTTGGGCATTGTCCTGGATGGGGTTGCACTCCCTCTAAAGAACAAGGTCCGCAACTTGGGGGTACTCCTCAATCCGGAACTGTCGTTACAGGCCCAGGTGAAGGCAGTGACGAGGAGTGCTTTCTTAGAGCTTCAGCTGGTACATCAGCTGCGTCCCTTCCTGGACTATGACTGCCTGGCGACAGTGACACACACGGTGGTGACTTCCCAACTAGATATCTGCAATGTCCTCTATGTGGGGCTGCCCTTGAAGACAGTCCGGATACTTCAGTTGGTGCAAAATAGAGCTGCTAGGGTGCTGACGGGGACTGGGCATGGTTTTCACATAACCCCAGTTTTCCATCAGCTCCACTGGCTCCCGATTGAAGTCCAGGCCCAATTCAAGGTGTTGGTTTTGACTTATAAAGTCCTAAACGGCTGGGGACCTGGATACCTAATGGAACGCTTACGCCCTTATATGCCTTCCCACCCTCTGAGATCTGAAACAGAGGCCCTCCTCCAGGAACCCTCAGTGAAGGAGATTAAGAGGGTGAGTACCCGGAGGAGGGCTTTCTTGGTGGTGGCACCCCAACTATAGAATGCGCTATCCAGCAAGGTTCGCCTGGTGCCATCGTTATTTGTTTTTTGGCACCAGGTGAAGACTTTTTTATTCAAATTGTATTTTAATTGTTAATTTGTCTATTTGGTTTGTAGTCTATTGTTATGTATTTATGTATTTATGTATTGTTTAGTTAATGGTTATTATTTATTTATAGTTTAATTATGTTTATTTATTTATATGTTGCAGTTTATTGTTTATGATTTTTTATATCTAATTTGGACTATATTTTAGGTTTGCCGAGATGCACCGGTTGGCGGGGGTATAGATAGATAGGTTTTAAATGCATTATTGTATTTTATATGTTGTAAGCCACCCCGAGGTTTTGTTGTGATGGAGTGGCATATAAATGTTTTAATAAATAAATAAATAAATATCTCCCCATGGCAGCTACTTTCCCAGTACAGGGCTGAACATTCCCAAGGCTTCTCCAACGTAGCAGGGCAGGAGCAGGTGCATTTTTTGGATGGTACATCTATGGCTGGACATAGTTTGTGCTCTTTGACAGGTTTCTGGACTGGTTCAAGGCCGTCACAGTGCTGGGGAGCCAGCCACCGAGTGCTGCAACAGCCAGGAGTGCCTGGAGGACCTCAGCTGGTCGAGAGACAGGGAGGGTGATCCTGTTGGTCCTCCTGGACCCAGCAGCTTTCCATTTCATCGGCCGGGCTATCCTCTTAGGGTGATGCTCTGAGTGGGGAGGGGGTGGACCAGATTGCAGAGGGTCCTTACCTGCTTGGAGCACCATCTCCAGAAGGTGGTACTTGGAAATGCAGTTCCCCCCTCCATTGAGGAGCTGGAGTTTCTCAAGGGTCCCTCTTTTTCTCCCATGCAATTTCATATCTGCATGTAACTGCTGAGTGGGTCCATCTAGGGTTTTGCAGGCCTTCCTCCCCTCTCTGCTCCCCTCCCAGAGCCCTCCACTTCCTTGCTCAGCACAAGTGCAACTTGTGTGCCTGCCAGGTGAAGCACCTCAGTCTGGAGAGGCCCTGCAGCATGCAGTGGGGTACAGCCCTCCTCCACCTTCTCTGCCAGCAACACTGACCGGTTGTGATTCTGGGAGGCATCCACACTTTTTAGAGGTGCCCTTTTTTGACAGTGTCCCAATGATAGTCAAAGTCCAGAGCTGGCCCACATTCCTGATCATCACACAGAACTTGTTGCTGCTGATAACAACAACCTGGATTGTTGTTGGACTCCAGTTTCTGAGGAAGACGAGTGGAAAGCTGCCATCTCAGCACTTCAGCAGAGAGCTTCAGTGGCTGGACTGGAGCAAAATTGAAGCACTAAATGCTGCCCTCCAGTCTTCCTGGGGAGTCCTTTGGGCATCTCGCTGGCTTCTGTGGGGAGGGAAGACTGCATCAGACGGGACTTCTGCCTGATCCGGCACAGCTCTTTAGCTATGTTATGGGTGCAGCTTTATATTTATTTATTTATTTATTTATTTATTTAACAAATTTGTATGCTGCCCCCTTGCAACCAAGCCTCAGGGCAGCTAACAACATATGAAAATACAATTTAAAAACAATACACAATTTAAAACTGGCCCATCTCAAAGTCTAAAATATATAAATAACATAAATAACAATATAAAATTAATAATTTAGCAATTAAAATATTTCTTAAATAAAAAGGTCTTTGCCTGGCGCCAAAAAACAAATAATGACAGCGCCAGGCGAGCCTCTCTTGAAGCACGACGTCCCTCAGAGAGCCTCATTCAGGGAACTGGAATGCAACACTTGGGGGCTTCAGCTGCCTGTCTTGCAGTGTACCCCAGAAGGGGTTTTTGATGCCCACATGAGGAGGTGCGATGTGATGGAAGGGAGGGGTTGCCATGCAGAGAGCAGCCCCAAAAGAGTGTGGAGGAGAGGGAGAAGGGGCAGTCCTTGGATGGGGCACAGGGAACATTTTGGTGGCTGAAGGACTCTTCTCCCTGTTTTGCAGGAAGCTGGAAGGAGTAGCCTCAATTCCTCAGCTGCTGCAGGACCATGCTCATGTGAGCAACAGGTGACTCTTGGCTGCTTGCAGGTGTGCAGGATGGATGACACACTCTGAATGCTCATTCCAGGAAAGGCATGCTGGATCAGGCCCAAGGTCAGCCCAGTCCAGCACTCATTCACTGTGGATCAAGCCAACTGTCCACAGTTCCCTTCAGCAGGACGGGTGCAGGACCTCCTCATGTCCAGCTCTGCAAGACCTGGCACCCACAGAGGGAGCACAGGCCAGCCACTCCAGGCATTTCCCTGTCTCCTTCCAAAGCCATCCAAACTGGGGACCATCCCAACCTCCTGCAGCAGTGCATTCTGGAGCTCAGCTGCCTGCTGTGTGAAGAGGTCAGCTTCACAGGATGACCACTTTGAGGGTTCTTGGAGAGGGAGGCTGGGTCTTCCACTCCACTCTACCCATGCCCAGCATCATTCTGAACACCTCTTACATGTGCTGCCTTTCTGGCCTTCTTTCTAAGATGCGCAGGACCAGTTTTCTTGCCGTTCCTCATAGGGGAGCTACAGCACCCTTACTGGTGCTTTGTTGTTCAGTCGTTCCTCCTCCAGGGGGGTGTCTGTATGAAGCTTGCATCAGCTGTTGCTGCCTAGGGGGGTTCTGTGAGGTCATGAAGGGCCAGATTTGGGGGCTGTATGAGACCTTGCCTGTGGATGCCGTATGGGATGGACCTGCTCAAAAACCATGAGATGGAAGCAAAGTCACCCCAGAAGCTTCTTTTAACATGGGACTCCCCTCCTCTTTCCCAAGAGCAACAGAAGTTGGACCCTTCCCAGACCCAACTGTGGTCGGTGGTTACTCTGGGCATGACCTTGATGGCCCCTGAATCACCTACTACCTGAAGAGGAAGAAAGGTAATGGGGCAGCACATGAGGTACCTCAGGGCAGGGAATGGCTCCACTCCCTCCTCCTCCTCTGATTTGAAATTAATCACTGTGTCATGGTCAGATCTCTTCCTCATGAGGTTTACACTTGGGACCAATTTCTCCCTCCGTAAGGGTGTGGGCCAGATTAAATAGGTCTGTCCTCAGATTCTGATATATCCTGAGGGATTCCTGCGGGCTCAGGTGAAAACAGAAAGAATCTGGTGGTTGACACGATGGTCCCTAAGCATCCTCTTCCACTGTGCAGAGCCTGCAAGGCACCTTGCTACACTCCTGAGCAGGGCCCATTTCATTATGGGCCTAAGAAAACCCTATCACACCATCGGCAGCTCGTTGCAAAAACTTTGCCCAGCACGTTAGAGATAAAAGTGCACCCCTCTGCACTCCTCCATCAGCTGCATCAAATCAAGATTGGCAGGAGGAACTTGGGTGGGTTTGTGATTCCCACCCTGGCCTAATATGGAACTTCTCCTACCTCCCTTTCAGCCCAAACCGATCCCCCCTTGCCCAGGCACTGATGATGGTGCCCAAGAGCAAATTCTCACTAGTGCTCTTGTGCATCCTCTCCCAGACCATAACACCCCCCTCTCCTGTTCCCAGACCCCATAGTTTCCCTTCTGGGGATGAAGGCACTTTGTTACTCTTCTGCTTGTGGGGCACTAGAAGCCATGAGGCAGGCCTGGATTCTTCCAAGGAAGTGGCTGCTGCTGCTGGGGCTGCTGGCTGAGGAGGCTTTCTCTGGCCCAGGAAGGGGCATGTCTGACTTAAAAGGCCCTTTGTAGGTCTCTCAGGAGGGTCACTACTCCACTCCACTTGTCTGGATCTTGCTTGAGTCTTCCTCTCCCTGGAAGTGTGACTTAAACCCTCGACTAGGCATCAGCTCGAGTGTCTCAGTGCTCAGAGGGCTCTTCCAGGCTATCAGTGTTTGGCGCCAAGCCGAGACATGGAAGTGGCCACACAGGGCATGGTGTGATGGAACACACCGGGCCCTACTCGTGTGCCAGACTACCACTCCCAGCACTCCCAGCAAGGATGATGATGGAACTGGCAAGGAAGCAGAGCTGGAAGGAACTGATCTGGGTCAAGTGGAAGCCAGGGAGACTTTCACCAGCTCCAAGTCTTGCCTGCTACGAAGTATCTCGAGGAGCTCATGCACAGCCGGGAAATCTGAGAACCCCATGAGCAATACAGCACACCCTTCCCTTTCCCATTCCGTGAATAAGTCTTTGAGCACAAAAGTGGTGTTTTACACACCAGTACATTCACTGACCCCTGTTACAGTTGGGACAATGTGCCAGTTAATTCCATAAGAAAAAATCCCACGATGTCCACTGGTGTCTTTTTGCTATTACCCCACTCCACAGTGTGATCTAGAGGTGACTAAGCAGGAAATTAGTCAGCGACACAATCAGTGGCAATGCTTGCATCCTTGTGCTGTGACAAAAATGGCAACTGGAAGAATGGTTTAACCATACCCTGCCCCCAGAAGTTGCCCACACCTGTTTTGGAGAAAGCAACCTCCCTGCTGCCCCCCACAAGGCATTCGCAGCAGTTCCTGGGGGAAGGTTGGTGGCAGGGGGTCCTCTGAGTCAGTCTGATGCTCTGCAGGTTTGTTGGATGGACCAGCAGCCACGTGGGCGAGGCATGATGCGCCTTGCAGGCCAACACATTTGGAAGGCACATTAGATTGTGCATTCAAGGTCCATCCCTGTGGGACTGGTCCCTTGAACCATCGGCTGTCCTGCCCCTCCACCCCATGAAGACTCATCTCCTGAAAGTTATGCTCAGCTTCCACTTGTGAATCTCCTTCCCAAAAAACTAATCAATTATCTGCACAGATGGGAGTCACACAAGGGAAAGTGCCTTGGTGTGTTTCTCTGGCTGTGCACAAAGGTGCCCAGGGAGCTGGGGAGTTTGCGAGATGAGCTGCTTTCCCCCTGCAAGTATCACAACCCTCGTGATTGCTCTTCCTCCTCTGGCCAGGAATCAATTGGATCCCCAGGGAGTCGTTGAGACAAACAAGGGATTCTGGAGCAGCAGGGCTGGATGTTGTGCTGCATGTCTGCATGAGGAGCAAATGTGTAAAAGCCCCCGTGCAGCTCAGGATTCAGGCTGATGAGTGAGGCTCGGTGAAGGTGCGACTTCCGTCTCCACTCCTCTTCTGAAGAGAGTCTCAGCTTCTTCTTCATCCCAGTGCTTCTTCTCTATTGAGACAGCCTGGGAACAGCAGCATTACAGGGGTCTCGGCCCCTTCCACAGGGGCTTCTGCCTGACAGAAGAGAGGTCGGGCGCTGAGCAAGGCAGCCAGGATGACACTGCCATTGCTGCTGCTGCTTCTGCAGTCCCAGGGAACCTGTGGGAAATGGGTGGCCAAGTGCCCCCTGACCTTGGCCAGGGTGCCAGTAGCCCCATCCAGCTATCACAGGCCAGGAGTGCCACTTATTGGTGGGATCATCTCTGCAGATAATCTGGAATTTCAGGATGTGGAACTTTTCCAGAAACCTCCTCCCAGAGAGCTGCGTTCCTGGTAAGCCATGAATTGGCAACAGAACCAACCTTGCGAGTACTTTCTTCTTATTTCCTTTCTCCTGAACTGTCCACTTCTCCCTGAAAGCCGACAGATCCTGGTTGAGGTCAGGGTGGATGTTTCATACTCATCACAGGCACAATTCTTCATGATGGTTGCTGTGCCACGTGCTGCCACTGGTAAGAGTCCATGTGAGAAGATGAATAGTGTATCACCAGGCAGGAAGCCGCTGGCTTGGCTCCTTCATCAGGACAAGCCTCCAGGAGCAGCAGCAGTGTGCCTGCATGTGTCAATGGCCAGGAATTGGGACAGTTTCATGCATGCCCTGCTTGTGGGCTCTGCATATTCAGCTGAGCATCCACTCTCCTAAAACACACAGAGACAGGCTTCCATGAAACACCCTTTCAGTCCTGGTTTCATGACCTTTTCCTCCATCATTTCTATTCTAAGCCAAACTGTCTCTGATCAGAATATACTAACTATAATGTATGTTATTGCAGGCAATTACGAGTAAACTATAGAAAGATCTTGTCCTATGTGTTTACTATTCAAGAGGTCAACCAGAGCCCTGGGCTCCTCCCCAACCTCTCACTGGGCTACAGTATTCACAACAACTTTTTTGAGGCAAGGTTGACTTCAGATGCCCTGCTGGACCTGCCCTCTTCAGGGCATGGGAATGTGCCCAACTACAGCTGTGGAAGGCAGAGTCTCCCCTTGGCTGTCCTCGAGGGAGCCGACTCAGACATCTCCAACCAAATTGCAGCCATGCTGGCCATCAACAAAACTCCACAGGTGAGGATGGAGAGGGATGGGCTATTTTAGTTTTAGTCCCAGGCCATTTTCTTGTGCCTCAGGAAGCTGGAGGAGCTGCCAGGAGCCTCAAATCTGAGTTCAGAAACTTCAGTGTGAGGGGATTGCAGCCATTTGGAGAGGCTGGCAATGCCTTCATTATTCTGCCAAGGACTCACCAAGACCAAGATGTAAGCAGTTCTGCAGGAGTTACTACTGTGCAAATACAATTTCAGCTAAAGCTTCAGGCTTCCTTATCTTGCTGCATTCCTAGGGAAAAGGGAGGGGTGCCTAGTGAGGATTGCATGGTCATCTCACAGGAGAAGTGGCATTCCAAAGGAGACAGCATTTGCACACAGCTCATGATTTATCTCACCACAACAAGGAGCAGAAATGGCGCACAATTTGGCTGGACCTAAAATGAGAATAAGCAAGATTTCGTCTCTGATCAGAGGCAAAACACAGCTCTATGTCTTCTTTTTCCACCAGGTCAGCCATTCATATATTTCTCACGCCCTGAGTGATAAGACCCACTTCCCCTTCTCCTACCCAATGGTCCCTAAGGAGCCCACCCAGTACCAGGGAATCACCCAGCTGCTCCTGCATTTCCAGTGGACACTGGTGGGCCTGGCTGCTGAAGACACTGACAGCGGAGGAAGGTGCATGAGGGCCTTGACTGTGGAGTTCACAAGGAGTGGAGTTTGTGTGGTTTTCACACAATACATCTCAGGCCTGTTTATAAACAACAGTAAGCTCCAGCAAGCCTGGTTTCACTCCTCAGGAAAAGCAAATGTTTTTGTTTTTTGTGGGGAGACAAGTACGTTCATGGAGGGAATCTGTAAGATTCAATTCTTTAGTGAGTACCTTAGAGAAAACACGATGGGGAACGTGTGGATCACAACTGCTGTGTGGGACATCTCTTTGGAACTGATGACTTACAGAGCTTCAGAGAACATCCATGGCATATTTTCCTTCCTTATCCAGAAAAATGAAAAGAAAGCACTGGATGACTTCTATCAGCAGCTTTTCTCACTAGGAGAGTTCATGGAGAAAGCATTTCAGTGCTCTTCTTCAAAGAAGCCCCCATCTGTGAAAGGCCGGACAAGATGTACAGAAAGGGAGGATTGGAGGATGCTTTCACAAGAGCAGGCAGAAAATGTCCTGTCTATGGACAACCATGTCATTTACAAAGGTGTCCTCAGTGTGGCCTGGGCCCTGGATGCTGCTACTTCATCCCAATCCAAGAGGAGGAGGAGGCAGGATGGTGGAGACTGGGCAGGCACATGGAGGCTGCAGCCCTGGCAGGTACTCCATTAGTCTTGCAGATCTCTATGCTGATCCGACACTCATTTCTTCATTCCTGCAACACTTTCCCCAGACAGGGACTCTGAGAAAGAAGCAGATCAGCAGCAAGGAAAGATTTGTCTGTTTCTGGTGCTACTCCTTCTGAGAAGTGTGGAAACTGCCTTTGTGGGAGAGAACAGTAGCCTCTTCAAGCCCGTATTATGCATATGAACACACAGCAGCTGTTTTCCTTTCAGGCAGGGGCTCTCCCTCATCCAGCTGGGGCTCTGGGAAGCCAGAGAAGCCTTCAGCAGATCTCTAAAGCTTTCAAACAGACGAGGGCAGCATCTCTACCCAGGAATCCTAAACTGCAGGGAACAGAATCACAGGATCAATTTGCCAGTTCCCAGATACTCGTAGCTGAACTAAAAAACCTTCCTGCCTGTTAGAGCAGATTGACAATGGAGTTGCAGCTCAGCAGGGGTTGTGGACTCTCCCATCCAGGAGACCTTAAAGAGGACAGCACTCTGTGAGGTGTGTGTGACTTGGAGTCATGCCCTAAGAAGGGTTGGACCTGGAGGTCCTCAGGCCCCTTCCTCCTCACCCCTTCTGTGATTCTCTGAGTGAGACAAATGTGGATTTTTTCTGTGTTTCTGCAGCAGACCGATTTTTCCTGAATTATGGGAATTTGGCAACTTTGCAGTGTGCTTTTCACTGAGGGACCTTTGCCCCGATTTGCATGAGTGCTGATGCACATTTGTGCACTTGCCAAATCTGTTCATCTGCACAAATTGATGTGCAAATGCAGAAACAAAGAGCAAACAAAGTCCTCATCTGCTTCTTGCACCTTCCACTCATTGCAGGCTCAGCCCCGTGTCCTCAGACTGCCCAGTCCAGGCCTGAGAAGATGGTGGGTGGAGGTTGAGCAGCAAAAGAGCCTGAAGGGACTGTTGGAAACTGACCTGCCACCATGGGCACTGAGTGCTCATGATCTGGGCATTGTGCAGATCCAGTGGGGCTTTTTTATGATTCTCCCCATCTTCATTCCCCCACTGAAAGGAGCCCTCTTGACACTTTCCCTGCTCCTGCCACCCCTCCCCTGGCCTCAGCTCAGGCTCTTCCCCCCAGCACCCCCTTTGATCTATAAGAGTACAAATATGGGGAGGATCCCTCAGCTTCAATTTCTGTGACCCTTCTTGCTGGTGAGAAATTGTGCAGTGAGGAGCCTGTATTGGTTCAGGGAGATCAAAGGATGGGACTCCATTCATATCAGGAGTTCTTTCGCACTGGGCCAGCTGACATGGACCCAGTTAGTGACCTGGGAGTGCTTTCCCCTTTGACTTGACTTGCTGATCTGGTGATGGCACTTTGAAGGTGGAGGAGGAGACCAGTCAGTCCCTTGATTCTGACAAAATTGGGAGTCAGAGAGAGCTGAGCCAAGGTCTGAGCACGGTTTGTTGTTGTTAGTTGAAAAGTCGTATCTGACCCATCATGACCCCATGGAAAACATTCCTCCAACATCCCCTGGAGTCCATCTAACCACCTCATTCTTTGCCGTCCCCTTCTTCTTTTGCCATCTACTGTTCCCATCATTAGACTCTTCGCCAGGGAGTCCTTCCTTCTCATTAGGTGGCCAAGGTATTTGAGTTCCATGTTCAGGATCTGGCATTCTAAACAGCAGTCAGGGTTAATCTCCTGTAGGACTGACCGGTTTGATTGCCTGGCTGTCCAAGGGACACACAGGAGTCTCTGCCAGCACCACAATTCAAAGACCTCAATTCTATGGCGCTCAGACTTCCTTATGGTCCAACTTTCACAGACATACATTGAAACTGGGAAAACCACAGCATTGACTATACGCACTTTTGTTGGCAGGGTGATGTCTCTGCTTTTTAGTATGCTATCTAGATTTGCCATAGCTTTCCTCCTCAGGAGCAAGCATCTTTTAATTTCTTGACTGCAGTCCCCATCTGCGGTGATCTTGGAGCCCAGGAAAATAAAATCTGTCACTACCTCCATTTCTTCCCCATCTACTTGCCAGGAAGTGAGAGGATCGGATGCCATGATCTTAGTTTTCTTAATGTTGAGTTTCAAGCCAACATTTGGGCTCTCCCTTCACCTGCATCAAGAGGTTCTTTAATTCCTCTTCACTTTCTGCCATGAGAGTGGTATCATCTGCATATCTGAGGTTGTTGATATTTCTTCCAGCAATCTTGATTCCAACTGGTGATTCATCTAGGTCCACCTTTCTCATGATGTGCTCTGCATATAAGTTGAATAGGCAGGGTAAAGTATACAGCCTTGCCGAACTCCTTTCTCAATTTTGAACCAATCAGTGGTTCCGTGTCCAGTTCTCATTGTTGCTTCTTGACCCACATATAGGTTTCTCAAGAGACAAATAAGATTTTCAGGTACTCCCACCATTTTAAGAACTTGCCACAATTCGTTTTGATCCACACAATCAAAGGCTTTAGCATAGTCAATGAAGCAGAAGTAGATGTTTTTCTGCAACTCCCTAGCTTTCTCCATTACCCAGAGTACGTTGGCAATTTGATCTCCAGTTCCTCTCCCACTTTGAAATCCTGCCTGTACTTCTGGTAGTTCTCGGCTCACACACTGCTGGAGCATAGATGATAGGATTTTGAGCATCACTTTGCTAGCCTGTGAAATGAGTGCAATGGTGTGCTGATTTGAACATTCTTTGGCATTGCCCTTCTTTGGGATCGGAATGTAAACTGACCTTTTCCAATCCTGTGACCACTGTTTATTTTTCCAAATTTGCTGGCACATTGAGTGTAGCACTTTTACTGCATCGTCTTTTAGGATTTTGAATAGCTCATCTGGAATACTGTCACCTCCACTAGCTTTGTTGTTGCTCAGACTTCCTAAGGCCCATTTGACTTCACATTCCAGGATGTCTGGCTCGAGGTCAGTGACCACCCCATCGTGGTTGTCAGGGATGTTAAGCTCTTTCTTCTATAGTTGCTCTGTGTAATCTTGCCATCTCTTCTTAATCTCCTCTGCCTCTTTTAGGTCCCTGCCATTTTGGTCCTTTATCATGCCCATCTTTGCTTGAAATTTTCCCTTCATATCTCCAATTTTCTTGAAGATCCTCCCTATTCTATTGTTTTCTTCTGTTTCTTTGCTCTGATAATTTAAGAAAGCATTCTTATCTCTTCTAGCTGTTCTCTGGAATTCTGCATTCAGTTGGGTGTATCTTTCCTTTTCTCGCTTGTCTTTTGCTTCCCTTATTTCCTCAGCTATTTCTTTTTTGTTTTTTAAAAAGATTTTTATTAAAATTTTAAACTAAAAACTAAAAAACATCAATCATCAAATACATCGGACTAGCTGGGTCAGCCCCCTATAGCATATCTTTTAACATTCTATAATCATATTCAAATAAATTTATAAAAACTTAAAGACATCTCTAAATCTAAGCCAAGTTCCGTTTCTCCAGCCAATCTTAAAAAAGGTCCCAAGTTTGATAGAAGTCAGTATCCTCTTTCTCCTTCAGTAATAGAGTCAGTCTGTACATTTCTGCACAGCCCAAAATCTTTTTCAAAATCACTTCCTCAGTGGGTAGTTCCTCACTCTTCCAGTATTGAGCAAGCGCAATCCTTGCCGCTGTGATTAAATGCCGTATCAAATACATTTCTTGTTTGCTGATATTTTCCGGTACAATACCTAACAAGAAAATTTCAGGTTTAAAAGCTAAGGGTTTTTGTAGCATTTCCTCAAGACATTTATGTATTTTAATCCAATATTTTTCACATCTTTGCAAGTCCACCACATATGAGAAAAAGTACCCACATCATGTTTACATTTCCAACATCTGTTTGACATATTTGGAAACATCTTAGCTAATCTATTTGGTGACAAATACCATCTATAAAACATTTTATGTAAATTTTCTTTATATGAAGTTGCTAAAGTTACCTTAATCTTTCTCTCCCATAGCTTCTGTCATGTTTCTAATTCAATATTATATCCAAAATTTTGTGACCATGTTATCATAGTTTCCTTAACCTGTTCCCCTTCCATTTTCCTGTCAAGTAAGAACTCATAAATTCTTTTAATCAGTTTTTCATCAGTTTTTAACATCACTCGATCAAAGGCTGTTAAATCTTTATAAAACCCCCATATTTTGTAATCTTTAGCATATCTTGATTGCATCTGCACCTTATACCACCAGGAAATGTTTAGTCCCTGTTCTTATATTTCTTGATCCAGTTTCAGGCCTCCATCCTTATCTAAAATATCATCATATCTTATGATCCCTTCAAAATTCAAAACTTTTGGATACACAGAAGCTTTCATAGGTGAGAGACATCTTGGTAATTTATCTTCCAATTTTAATTTTAACTTTTCCCACATTGAGAACAATTTTCTTCTAATAAAGTGACTTTAAAAAGTCCCCTGAAATTTAACTTTCTCATACCACATATAAGCATGCCAACCCATTTGCAAATCATGTCCTTCAAGATACAAAATTCTCTTATTTCACAAGGTTATCCATTCCTTTAGCCAAGTAAAAATAGAT
Organism: Varanus salvator macromaculatus; assembly: GCA_023646645.1. NCBI lineage: Eukaryota > Metazoa > Chordata > Lepidosauria > Squamata > Varanidae > Varanus > Varanus salvator. The sequence goes on along the minus strand of JAIXND010000721.1, from coordinate 3,863,808 downwards.
GGTTGATAGTACAACATCCAATCCGGTAAACCAAAACCCCCATTCTCTTTGGTTTCTTGCAGCATTTTTAGTTTAATCCTTGCTTTCTTTTTTCTCCAAATAATTTTCGAAATTTGAAAATTTAAATACTCAAAAAACTTTTTATCAATTTTTATGGGGATCATTTGGAACAAAAACAAAAATTTTGGTAAAATATTCATTTTGACCAGTGCTATTCTTCCCATCAAAGACAGTTGTAAATAGGCCCATCTTTCCAAATCACCTTTAATATCTTTCAGCAATTTATCACAATTGTTTTCTTTGAAAGTTGTACATTTAGCTGTAAGGCGAATTCCCAAGTATTTTACATTTTGAACAATCTGCAAGTCCACTTGTTCTTGAAGTCTTTTTTTCTGATCTTGCATAAGATTTTTAACTAAAAGTTTCATTTTTTCTTTATTTATTTTCATCCCTGAAACCTCGCCATATTCTTCAATCCATTGTAAAAGTTTAGGGATTGTTATAAAAGCTTCCTCTATTGTAAAGACCAAGTCACCGGCAAATGCTTGCAATTTATATATTTCATCCCTGATTTTAGTACCTTTAATGTCCTCGTCATCCCTGATGCTTCTTTTCAAAACCTCTAAAGTCAGGATGAACAATAAGGGTGGCAGCGGGCATCCCTGCTTTGTACCCTTTTGTATCTCTATAGCTCTTGTACATTCTCCATTGATTAAAATCCTGGCCAATTGTCTTTGATGGATACTTGATATCGCATTCATAAATTTTCCCCCGAACTCCATCCATTTGGTCCATCTGTTGCATCATAAGTTGCCAATTAACATTGTCAAAAGCTTTCTGGGCATCTAAAAACAGTGGGGCCATTGATTTTTCTGTGTATATCTCGTAATATTCTAGAATATCCAAGATAGTCCTCAGATTATTCTTCATTTGTCTTTCAGGCAGAAAACCATTTTGATCTGGATGGATAAAGTCTATTAGAAACTTCTTCAACCTTTCTGCCAATATAGAGGCAAAGATTTCCTAGTCCACATTTAGTAGTGATTTAGGTCTGTAATTCTGAATCTCTGTTAAGTCCATATCTTCTTTTGGTATTAATGTGATATTTGCCTCTATCCAGGTATATGGTATTTTTGCATTTAACAAAGCTTCATTACTTATATCTTTGAGAAACTTAGCAAAAACTCCCTGAAACGATTTGTAAAATTCAGCTGGTAGTCCATCCGGACCAGGGGTTTTATCGTTCTTCTGTTGCAGAATTGCCTCTGTTACCTCCATAGTAGTTACTTCCTGATTCAATTTTTTTGATACTTTTCTGGTAGTTTTGGTAAGCCTCCCTTTCGTATATATTCTTTTACATTCTTGATCAAAAAGTCCTCCTTCCAGTATAACCTTGTAAAGAAATCTTCAGCTATTTTCTTAATTTGTGTATTTTGTACCTGCAATCGTCCTTCTCCATCTTTCAGTTTCGAGATCAATCTCTTCCCTCTGTGTTTTTTAACTTTATATGCTAACCATCTCCCAGGTTTATTAGCAATTTCAAAAAAATTCTGTTTAGCCAATCCTCTGATCTATTTTCCAATTATTAACTTCGACTTTGCCCTTAGAGAGATTAGAAGAAGAATCTTTTTCTTCATCTTTAATTCAGATAGAAGTCTTCACAATCTCTCGCATGTCAGTTTCCACTTTAAAAACTTTGAGAGGGCTTTCTTTTCTTTAAGTCAGTTATAAACACAGCTTTTCCATGGATAATATAAAAAATAAGAAATAAGAATGCTTACCAGTCGTCCGATGTTTATCTGGTTAAAATAGGCTAATTAATCCATCAGATGTCGAGAACTGGCAGGGGCTAAGAAAACCCCCCTGTATTGCCCGATTGAGAAATGCCTGAGTCTCTTCCAGTAAGATATAGGATTGCCGACCAACATCAACCAGAGGAAAGGTTGCCAGGCAATCTGTCTTCGCCCCGACAGGGCTTAGATAAGTCTCCCACGACTCACTATCGAGCAGTACCGGTGTGATAACAGGAGCCCCATTAATTACATCCATCTTATTCCAACGCCATCTTGAATCCTTTCCTCAGCTATTTCTAAAACTTTCTCAGACAGCCAATTTTCTTTCTTGCATTTCTTTTTCTTTGGGATGGCTTTAGTTGCTACCTCTTGTACAATGTTGTGAACCTCTGTCCATAGTTCTTCAGGCACTCTGTCTATCAGATCTAATTCATTAAATCTATTTGTCACCACTCCTGTATATTCATCAGGGATATGATTCAGGTCATACCTGAGAGGCCTAGTGCTTTTCCCTACTTTCTTCAATTTAAGCCTAAATTTTGCAACCAGAAGCTCATGATCTGAGCCACAGTCAGCTCCTGGTCTAGTTTTTACTGACTGCATAGAGCTTCTCCATCTTTGACTGCAGAGCACATAGTCAATCTGGTTTCTCTGTTGACCGTCTTGTGATGTCCATGTGTAGAGTCGTCTCTAGGGGTGGTTGGAAAAGAGTGTTTGGTGTGACCATTGTATTCTCTTGATGAAATTCTACCAACCTGTGCCCTGCTTCATTTTGTACTCCAAGGCCAAACTTGCCTGTTATTCCAGTTATCTTTTGGCTTCCTACTTTAGCATTCCAATCCCCTATGATGATAAGGACATCATTTTCTGGTGTTAATTCTAGAAGGTGTTGTAGACCATAGAACTGGTCAACTTCAGCCTCTTCAGCACCAGTGGTTGGGGCATAGACTTGGACTATTGTGATGTTGAATGGTTTGCCTTGGATTTGAACTGAGATCATTCTATCATTTTGGAGATTGTATCTCAGTACTGCTTTTCCTACTCTTTTATTGATTGTGAAGGCTACTCCATTTCTTCTGAGGGATTCTTGCCCTCAGTAGTATACCTGATGGTCATCTGAATTAAATTCACCCATGCCTGTCCATTGTCGTTCACTGATTCCTAAGATGTCGATGTTCAGTCTTGTCATCTCTTGTTTGACCACATCCAGCTTGCCTTCATTCATGGATCTTACATTCCAGGTTCCTATGGAGTATAGAGCTTAACAGCATCAGACTCTCCTTTCACCTCCAGATACATCTGCAACTGAGTGTCCTTTCGGCTTTGACCCAGTCGTTTCATTCTTTCTGGCGCTACTAGTACTAGCCCTCCGCTCTTCCCCAGTAGCATATTGGACACCTTCTGACCTGAGGGGCTCATCTTCCAGCATCATATCTTTTTGCCTTTTGGTACTGTCCATGGGGTTTTCATGGTAAAGATACTGGAGTGGGTTGCCATTTCCTTCTCCAGTGGATCATGTTTTGTCAGAGCTTTCTGCTATGACCTGTCTTTCTGGGGTGGGCTGCATGGCATAGCTCATAGCTTCATTGTGCTACATGAGCCCATTCTCCATGACAAGGCAGTGATCCATGAATGAGGTACACGTTTAGCTGCTCACTAATGGGAGGTGCTTCTTCTTCCTTTCTAGCTTCACCCTTTCCTGAGGGACCCCCATTTTTATAATGCTTCCCTCATCGATGGGGCATATTGGGACAAGAACGGGGAACTGTTCGCTGACTTGGACGTTATGCACTGGTTGCCATTTCCTAATAAAACTGTCCTCAGAAAGAAAATTGGGAGCTTGGAACGACGGGGATCAGGAATCACCAAAGTCACTATCGACAAGGATGCCACTGAGGGGCCCAAACGGATCAACAAGGTGGGAGAAGTACATGTTTCTTGTCATAGTTGTGAGCCACTCCGAGGCTAGTTGGCAAGGGGGCGGCATAGAAATCTGTTAAATAAATAAATATATATATATATATAAATAGTGCTGAGAAGCTTGTGAGCATCAGGCCAGACTGAACTATCTTTCAGCCTGCCCATCAGGACTCTCCCATGGCAAGAATGGGTACTCTGCTGCCTCCATTCATGCAGGGGCTGTGTGGAGGTATTTAAGGATTGAAATGGCGAAAGGGGAGGCCCCAGAAGGGTACTGCTGCTCCAGCGGAGCCCTGATCCACTTTCTAAGGTAGGGATGTAAATGCCACAGATTCCTCACAAGACGTCACTCCTTGTAGACCCTGTCTCACATCTTGGGACAAGTCTACACTGGGGAAAAGGTCCTGCAAAAGCTGCAGGTGGAGATCCCAGTTTCCTTTCCAGCTGTCCAAATCCCATAGCTAAATTTCTCATGGGCTTTTCTCCTCTTCTCAGCCCCTGCCTCACTCTAAGTGCGTGGAGAGCTGTCGCCCAGGATCTTTCAAGGTAGTTAAGGAAGGAGAGCCCATCTGCTGCTACGCCTGTGCACCCTGCCCAGAAGAGACTTTCTCTGCTCAGGAAGGTGAGAAGGCATCTCCTGTGGGGAGGCATAACCTCCAACCAGACATTCCTCAGAAGGTTTTCCCCAATGCATCCTCATTATTGAGTTGGAAGGGGCCATGAAGTCCATTGAGTGCAACCCCCTGCTATTGCAGAACTCCAAGTTACACCATCTCATACAGATGGGTGTACAGTTTTTTTTTTTAATGTAGTTAAAAAAAACTACAGTTTTTTTTTTTTTTATGTGGGCTCTGCTCTAGTGTGGGAGAGCCCACCACATCTCTAGGCAGCTAGTTCAGTTGTAATAGTGCTCTGACAGTGAGGAAGCTTTTCCTGATCTGGGTTGCCACAACTTGAACTGATTATTCTATGTCCTACACTCTGCCATCAGCAAGAAGAGATCCTGACTTTCCTCTTTGTGACAGCCACTGAGGTCCTTATGGAGGGATATCATGTCCCCCCCGCCACACCCTCAGCCTTCTCTTCTCATGGCTGAACATGCCCAGTTTTCTTAGTCTCTCCTCACAGGGCAGAGTTTCCAAAGCCTTTGTGACTTTTGTTTCTCTCTGCTGTACCCTTTCCAATTCACCAGCAACTTTCATAAATCTTGGTGTCCAGAACTGGACACCATGTTCCAGGTGAAGTCTGACTAGGGAGGAGTATAGAGGAACAATCAATTCTCGTGATTTGGAAGTAATAATTCTGTGGATGCATCCCAAACAAGCATTTGCCCTTTTCTCACATTGCTGGCTCATGTTTAGGCTATTGTCCACAATTACTCCAAGATCTTTTTTCCTTTTGAGTTCTACTGAGCCACGTATTCCCCATCTTGTATCGATGCATTTGGTTCCATTATCCTTGGTAGAGGAATTGGCACTGGTCTTTATTGAATCTCTGTCTTCTAGAGTCTTTGCTATTCCACCTTATTTTGTATCATCTCCAAATTTGATTATCTTTCCTTGTACTTCCACATCGAGATCACTAATAAAAATCTTGAAGAGTAATGGGACCAAGACGGAACTTTGTGGCACCCAACCAGTTACCTCTCTCCAGTTTGAGAAGGTGACATTGATGAGCACTCTGTGACGGATTTAACAGTCAATTTTGGATCCACTTCATAGTTTTTCCATCTTTCCCAGTGGTTGCCAATTTGCTTAGCAGTATGTCGTGTGACACTATGTTGAAACCTTTGTTGAAGTCGAGGTAGTTTAAGTCCACAATGTTTCCTTTTTCCGTTTGGGAGGTTACCCTGTCAAAAAATGAGATTAAATTGCTGAGACCCTCATTGCAGCGGTAACAGCAGCAGTGGCTACGTGCTGCTCTGGCCCTCCAGGAATCGCAGACCCAGCTCTGCTTAAAGACGTAAAGGGATGGGTCCTTCTATCCTGCAGAAGGTGGCTGAATTCTCAGATAGCAGACGAAAGGTCTCATCTGGAATAGCTAAGAGAAATGGTTCACTGCAACATGGAGACAAAAGCTCTGAAGGAGAAAGTGAAAGCAGTTCCCTTTCTTAAAGGAGCCCATAAGCTTCTTTATAGCCACCATTTCTCATGAGAACTTAGGCAGCCATGGAATGGCTCATTCTATTCACTACATTTTTGGAATGCCATGTAGCCAAGACCCTCAGGCAATTTAGAGCAACAGAAAGCAACGTAATAGGAAAGAAAATCTCTCAGCAGTGGCTGCATGATCTAGATCCCATCTGACTTCTAAGACCTGATCTCATCTGACAACTCACCCCACCTCCCATGTCCCAGCAACCAATGTGAAAAAACAGCATAGCTACACTTGAGGGCCCGGGAGGGCTTCCAGGGGGATTTCAAGGGCCTGAGTAGAAGCTACCCCAGTGGCTGGGCTTATCAGGGACTGGGCCCCCTCTGGTTCTACTCCACTGGAAGTGCAAGGACAAGAACAAGCTGCTGCCCCACAAGCACAGATCCCTCCCCTGCTCAAAGCCTTACTTGTGAATTTGTCATGAAAGGTTTGCTTATTTTTCTTGCAGATGCAGAGCGGTGCAGCAGGTGCCCAGAAGTTCAGCACCCAAACAAGCACCACGATGGATGCATCCCCAAGGACATCACCTTCCTCAGCTATGAAGAAACTCTTGGGATCACCCTGGCTTGTTCTGCCCTGTTCTTATCCCTCACCACAGGAATTGTTCTTGGGTTCTTCATTAAATTTCTTGAAACGCCAATTGTCAAAGCCAACAACCGGGACCTCTCCTACATCCTCCTTGTCTCCCTCCTGCTCTCCTTCTTGTCCTCTTTCCTCTTCATTGGTCAACCAAGGGATATAACCTGCCTCCTCCGACAAACAGCCTTCAGCATCATCTTCTCAGTGGCCGTCTCTTCTCTTTTGGCCAAAACGATCACCGTTGTGCTGGCCTTCCTGGCCACCAAGCCAGGTAACAGGGTGAGAGGATTTCTGCGGAAGAGCTTGGCCACCTCCATTGTCATCTTCTGTTCCAGTATCCAAGTTGTCATCTGTACCATCTGGCTGGGCACTTCTCATCCCTTCCCTGACTCTGACATGCACTCCCAGGCAGGGCATATAATCCTGCAGTGCAACGAAGGCTCTGTGGCCATGTTCTACACTGCCCTCGGCTACATGGGCTTCCTGGCTGCCATCTGCTTCATGGTGGCCTTCCTGGCCAGGAAACTGCCTGGGGGCTTCAATGAGGCCAAGCTGATCACCTTCAGCATGCTGGTTTTCTGCAGTGTCTGGGTGTCCTTCGTGCCCACTTATCTGAGTACCAGGGGCAAGTACATGGTGGCCGTGCAGGTCTTCTCCATCTTGGCCTCTGCTGCTGGGCTGCTGGGCTGCATCTTCCTTCCTAAGTGCTACATTATCCTCCTGCGACCTGATCTGAATACAAAGGAGCATCTAACAGCAAAAACGATGTAGAGCATCTGATGCAGCGGGAATTCTTTTGCATTCATTTCCCAGACTCTTCTCATTTTTAGCACTGTTCTGTAAAGAAACTCCCATCTGCAAACTCTGCCTTTGGTTTCTTTTTCCTATGTGCATTCCCTTTTTTATTGGTCCACATCTTCAAGCTCTCAATATTACCATAAAAATTTTCTGTCTGGGGTGCTATGTCTCCTGCCCAATTTTGAGTCTTCCGGAAATGTATTAAGATTTTGTGTGCCTTCTCTTCTTAGTGCTGAAGTGCGCTAGGCCCCGGACTGAACCTTGCAGTTTCCCCTGCTCATCATTTTGCAGATTAGGATATTATAGATATAGATATAGAATGTGTGTGTGTGTGTACTGGACCTTTCCTGATATTTGTTTTAGCCACTCTTTTCCTGTATTTGGGCTTTAGAGAAAAAGAAGGTCATCTTCTGCATGCAAATTAATGTCATATTGCTACCTTCTGATTCCTGCTTGGATCTTCTCTGAGTGCAGCTACCAGTGGTTCCATGGGAAAGTCAAATCTCAGTGGTGATTTGTTCTTGCCCTTCCAGAACTTTTCAGAAACCAGCTAGCCACAGGACCCCCTCAAGCATGATGGGCAGAAGACCTCATCCTGCCCAAACTCCTCAGCAGCCAGAGACTGCATGCTAGCCACCTTCAGAGGAGGAGGGTTCACATGGACTGCAAGGTTAAAATCCTTGTGATCCTTCTACCTCCGAAATGCACCCAAACCCTTTTAAATCTTCCTTGTGCTGTGAATTTCTCATTTAACTATGCATGGTCTAAAGATGGAATTTCATCTGTCCTAAACTTCCAAGCCATCACTTAATGAGATGAGCCCGACTTCAAGTGTAACCATTTCAAGAGTTTTTTCTCCCTCTCCCATTTTCCGCACCAAGGTTGCTAGGCATGGTCTGCCCAGGGGAGTCTTCCTCCTCTTCCCCATCCCACTCTGCACTTCCTCTTCTCTTGCCGCTCACTCTTCTGGTATCTCACACAGATCGTTCTGCTGTCCCTCCAGTCCAGCCCATAGTCACCATCTCCCTCATCAAGGATGACCGCTTGTCCCCCTGCACTCTGCTGCTCTGCACCATGGCCAGCTCCTACCCTGGGAGATTGAGGTCCAGTGGCTGAAGTAAGGGCAGGGGGCAATGGAGGGAGACTTCTTTGGAGAGGAGCTTCAAAATGGGGACTGATCATACCAGACCCTGGTGATGCTGGAGGACAGCCCACATTGCAGAGGTATCTATACCTGCCAGGTGGAGCACGCCAGCCTGGAGATGCCCAAAACTACATTGGGGTACAGCCCTCCTCCCCTCTTTCCCAGGTGTCACTCCTGGAAAATGAGCAGACGTTTCCCATCCCTGATCTGGCCCTTGGGCAGGGCAGACCCCACCTTTTGCAGGGGCTCCCATCTTCAAGAGGGTCCATCCAGGCAGGCTGAGTCTTCTGGTCTGGTTGCAGATCCCTCCCATCGAAGTCAATCATGGTGCCTCTGGGGGTTCCTTCGGAATATCCCTTACGGGGCAGGAGTGAGAGGACCACTGTGCTCTGGTCCTCTTTGCAGGCTTCCCTGTGGGGTCCCTGTCTGGAATGGGGGAAGGCAAGGAAGGGCGTCCTAGGGGGCAATTCAACCTAAGGTGTTCAGCAGGAAGGACAGCCACTTTGGTAGGACCAGTGGAGATCAGTGGGTGACTGAAGGGCTCCTCCTAGGAAGAAATGTTTGCAGCCCCTCTTCCTCCATTTTCATTCAGTCTGGAGCTGCATCAGGCTCCCACTTACATCCTCCCAATATATGCTCTCCCCGTGAAGTATGGAAACACGAACTCAGCCATGTGGATCTCGGACTCAAGACTGGTGCCAGAGACATTTGCTTTGGTTCTGGAAAGTCCGCTCCCCACATGTAGCACATGGAATGCACCCTCCTGCCAATCCCTGGGGCTGAGAGGCTATGCCTGGCCCTGATCCAGCTCTCACATGTGTCTCCTCTCCTCTTTCCCCAGGGCCAGTGGACTTCTGAGTCTCCCAGGAGCCAAGTGTGGATGGGGGTTGTGGGGGCGGGGGCTCCTGGGTGTGGTCTCTGTAGCCATGGGGCTCTTCCTCTTCCTGAGGAGCAGGAAAGGTAAAGGAGGTCCTGGGGAGCACCTGAGGAGCTTCAGAGCAGGTCCAAGGCAAGAGCTGCAATTCCAGCCCCCTCAGAGGTGTTGCTAGGATTCTGTTGGAGCTCTCTTTCTGCAACTGGGTGGGTTAACTCAAAAAAGATGGATTCACCCTGATCTCCAATTGCGGATCTTGCACAGGTTCCTGTGCGCATTGAGAGACACAGCACAGGGGTCCCCAGCTTTAGTGCCCTCCTGTCGCCCAGAGGAACAGAAGGCCTCTGTAAGGGGCTTGGTTAGGAAATCCTCACTCCAAATAAGTGGTGGTCTCACTTCAGTTGCTTTCTTAAAACTTCAGATGATAGTTTGCAAAACTGGCTTCACCCGTCCATGGGCTCCTCTCTCTTTCTCTCTCCCCAGCATCTCCCATCCAGCAACCTGCAGTTACAGCCTCTCCCCACTTCCTCCCAAGTTGTTTGCCCCCTTTTCTGTCCTGCCTATCTAAAGATGCTTGTCCAGACTGGGGGGATGGGAGCGCATCTAAAGGCGGCTGCACCCAGTCCCCTTCTAAAGGTGCTGAAGCAGCCCAGGGGACCTGCAGTGAAACCCACGCAGCATCATGGGGCACTTCAATGTCTTGCAGACCACACCTGCCTCCATGAGGTTCTCTTCCACTTGCAGGGATTCAACTGGCTTCCAAGCAAAGGGGGTCTGCAGTCATGGAGCATGGGGGAAGGGTGTAGTGAAAATGCAAGAGCCAGGGACAATTCTCCTAAACTGCTCAGATAATGCTCATCCATGGCACCCTCTCAAACTGGGGAGAGGCAACACAATCAGTCGTCCCTTTTCGAAGAGGCAAAATCTGGCATTTAACTCTGCAAGCGAAATACCCACGATGCCCTCTGGTGTGTTTTCTTTGTCCTAACACTCTGCAGTGCCATCTAGAGGTGACTGAGCAGGCAATCAGGCAGGGACAGACTTGTTGGCAATGCTTGGATCCCTTTGGTCTGGTTAAAATGAAAATGGTCGCAGTGGATTGCCCGAACCAGCACAAGCAAGTTGCCCACCCTGGTTTAGGGGAAAGCAAGGCCTCTCTGAAACAGCCTCCAGCAGCTCCAGAGGAAAGGGGCATGGGGGCCTCCAGGGGACCCTGAGTTGGTCTGTGCTCTGCAGGTTTGTTGGATGGACCAGCAGCCAAGTGCAACAGGCAGGCCAAAGCATTTGGAAGGTGTACTATGTAGTGCATTCACGAACCTTCCCATGGGACCAGTCCTCTGAACCCTCGGCTGCCCTGAACTCTATACCCCATGAAGAGAATTCCCTGAAGTGTCTCCTGAGCTGTCCCTTCTGAATGGGCCTTCTGACAAAGACATAATCACTCCTCTCCAGCACATGGGAAGCCCATGAGGGAATTCATAATTGTGTGATTCTCTGACTGTGCACAAAGCTGCCCAGGGAGCCAGAATGTTTCAGAGTTGAGGCACTTTTGCCCTGCAATTATCACAACAGTGGTAATTTACACTTCCTCCTGTTGCTGTGCTCAAGCAATTTCTCCAGCAGCCTTTTGACACAAACATGGGATTCTGACACCGCCGCTGCCGACGAGCCGCCCACCCGCCGTCGGAGGAGCCCGTGCCGCGCCGCGCCGGAGCCGGAGCCCGCGCCGTTCCGCCGTCGCCGTCGCCCCGGAGGCCGCCGGGGACCGGGAAGCCCAGCTGCTCCGCGGACCACCGGGCGGCCGCCGCGTCTCCCGCCGGCTCCCAGGCCCTGCTCCGCACCCGCCCCCTCGCGCGGTGAGTGGCAGGCACGCCGAGGTGGGCGGGCCGGGGCGAGGCCGGGGCCGGAAGCGGAAGCCGCGGGGCCTTGAAGGCCACGGGCCCACCCGGGGGGGCAGCCGAGCGGCCTGACACCGCCGCTGCCGACGAGCCGCCCACCCGCCATCGGAGGAGCCCGTGCCGCGCCGCGCCGGAGCCGGAGCCCGCGCCGTTCCGCCGTCGCCGTCGCCCCGGAGGCCGCGGGGACCGGGAAGCCCAGCTGCTCCGCGGACCACCAGGCGGCCGCCGCGTCTCCCGCCGGCTCCCAGGCCCTGCTCCGCACCCGCCCCCTCGCGCGGTGAGTGGCAGGCACGCCGAGGTGGGTGGGCCGGGGCAAGGCCGGGGCCGGAAGCGGAAGCCGCGGGGCCTTGAAGGCCACGGGCCCGCCCAGGGCCGGCGGCCTCGGGCCGGCGGCCGAAGGGCGACAGCCTAAGGGCGGTGACGCCGCCGTTAGGGCCGTTGGGGCCTTGGGGGGCTGGGCTGGCCGGGACTTTTGGTCTTGGGGCTCCGGCTAGGCTCCACAATAACCTTGGCCATGTTGGGCTGAGAGGGTAAGTGGGTGGGGTTTTTTAATGTTGATATTTTAATTATTTTAGAGGCCCATCTCAGGAAAGTTGTTAATATGTTACCTGGGGAGTGCGGGGGCGCCGCCATTGGGGTGGTGATGGGCAATGGTCGGTATGGTCGCAATGGGGGTCTAACGTTCCCGCCTAGGAGAAGGCGGGACAGATGGTTAACATCTGTCCCCCCTTCTGGTTATTCCCCCAACCGGCGGGTACCAGGGAGTCTTGTTAGCTACCCCACAGGCCTAACGGTGCTGCTACTCAATGCCAGGTCGGTCCATAACAAGGCGAACATCATCTATGACTTGATAATCGATGAAAGGGCCGACCTGGCTTGTATCACCGAGACCTGGGCGGGCGAGGGGGGAGATGTCTCCCTCTCGGAGCTTTGCCCGCCCGGGTATCTAGTACAGCACCAACCACGCCTGGAGGGGAGGGGAGGGGGGGTCACTTTAGTTTATCGGGCTGCTTTTTCCCTCACGGGGCTTCCTGTCCCTTCGAGACCGGGGCTGGAGTGTCTCCATTTGGTGTTGGGCGATCGAGACAGATTGGGGATTCTGTTGGTGTACCGAGCACCCTTCTGCCCAACAGACTCCCTGCCTGAGCTGACAGAAGTCGTCTCGGACCTGGTGTTGAGGACCCCCAGGATGTTGGTCCTGGGGGACTTCAATCTCCATGCCGAGACTGACCTTACTGGGGCGGCTCAGGACTTCATGGCTGCCATGACGGCCATGGGCTGTCTCAACATGTCACCGGCCCGACCCATGAACGTGGACACACTTTGGACCTGGTTTTCTCGACGGGCGAGGAAGGAGGTGATCTGAGGGTGAAGAATGTATGTTTGACGCCCTTGTCATGGTCAGATCATTTCCTCGTGCGGTTTGAGCTCGAGAGCGGCCTATCCCTCTGTAAGGGTGCGGACCAGATTGTGATGGTCCGCCCCCGGAGTCGGATGGATCCGGATGGATTCCTGAGGGCTCTGGGGGATTTTCCGGCTGACAAGGCTGGCGCTCCTGTGGAGGCCCTGGTCGAAATATGGAATGGGGAGATGACCAGGGCCATCGACACGATCGCTCCCAAGCGCCCTCTCCAGCCTGGCAGAGCCCGTTCGTCTCCCTGGTATACATCGGAATTACGGGCGATGAAGCGGGTTGGGAGACGGCTAGAGCGCAGGTGGAGGAAATCTCGTGATGAGTCCGATCGAACACATCTTAGAGCACACTATCGTGCCTATGCTGTGGCGGTGAGGGCGGCGAAGAAGCGATTCTTCTCTGCGTCCATTGCCTCCTCACAATGCCGTCCAGCGGAGATTTTTCGGGTGGTGCAGGGGTTGACGAGACCGGGCCCCGATAAAGAACTGGTGCCACCCTCGAAAGCCCGCTGTGACGAGTTTGCCACGCATTTTCAGGAGAAAGTGGCTCTGATTCGTCACGAGCTGGACTCCACTTTTGATACAGATTCTTTTGGGGAGGGGCCAACCATGCCTGCTTGTCCCACGTTATTGGATGACTTTCAGTTTTTGCGGCCCGATGATGTGGACAAGGTGCTTGGATCGGTACGCCCAACCACCTGTTTACTGGACCCGTGCCCATCTTGGCTATTAAAGAGCGCCAAGGACGGGATTGTGCCCTGGATCTTGGAGGTGGTCAACGCCTCTTTGAGAGACGGCCGGGTGCCGGCCACCTTAAAGGAGGCGGTAGTCCGGCCAGTCCTAAAGAAGGCTTCCCTGGATCCAGAGGTGGTCGCCAATTATAGACCGGTGGCCAACATCCCGTTTTTGGGTAAGGTGCTGGAGCGGGTGGTGGCGGGACAACTCCAGGCACTCTTGGAGGAAACTGATTATCTGGACCCATTTCAGTCCGGTTTCAGACCCGGTTTTGGCACTGAATCCGCCTTGGTCGCCCTGTACGATGACCTATGCCGGGAGAGGGACAGGGGGAGTGCGTCCCTGTTAGTCCTTCTTGACATCTCAGCGGCTTTCGATACCATCGACCATGGTATCCTTCTGGAGAGGCTGGCGGGATTGGGGGTTGGAGGCACTGCTTTGCAGTGGTTCCACTCCTATCTCAATGGCCGATACCAGAAGGTGGTGCTGGGGGACTATGGCTCTGCGCCATGGCAACTATGCCATGGGGTTCCGCAGGGCTCCATTTTGTCCCCCATGCTTTTTAACATCTACATGAAACCGCTGGGGGAGGTCATCAGGAGGTGTGGGCTGCGGAATCATCAGTACGCGGATGATACCCAGCTCTACCTCTCGTTCTCCACCGATCCAGGTGAGGCGGTGGCTGTGCTGAACCGGTGCCTGGCCGAGGTGATGGGCTGGATGAGGGCCAATAAACTGAAGCTCAATCCAGACAAGACGGAGGTCCTGTTGGTGGGCGGGTCTGGCTACAGTGCAGGGGACTTGACCCTAGTCTTGAATGGGGTTGCACTCCCTCTGAAAGACGGGGTCCGCAGCTTGGGAGTGCTCCTCGACCCGGAGCTGACCTTGACTGCTCAAGTGTCAGCAGTGGCGAGGAGCGCCTTCCAACAGCTTCGGCTGATACATCAGCTGCGTCCCTTCCTGGAGTTCGATTGCCTGACAACAGTGACACATGCGTTGGTGACTTCCCGGTTGGATTATTGTAACGCGCTCTACGTGGGGCTTCCCTTGAAGATGGTCCGGATACTTCAATTGGTGCAAAATAGAGCTGCCAGAGTTCTGACGGGGACTGGGCGTGGTTCTCATATCACCCCAGTTCTCCGTCAGCTCCACTGGCTTCCCATTGAAGTCCGGGCCCAATTCAAGGTGCTGGTTCTTACCTATAAGGCCCTAAACGGCTTGGGCCCTGGTTACCTAAAGGAGCGCCTGCGACCATATATGCCCTCCCGCCCCCTACGATCAGCGACAGAGGCTCTCCTCCGGGAACCCTCTGTGCGTGAGATTAGGAGGGTGAGTACCCGGAGGAGGGCTTTCTCAGCGGTGGCGCCCCATTTATGGAATGCGCTCCCCAGAGAGGCTCGCCTGGCGCCGTCGTTATTTGCTTTTCGGCGCCAGGCGAAGACCTTTTTATTTAGACAATATTTTAATTAATATTATTGTTTAATTTAGGTTTATGTTTTGGTTTAGTTTATGTTTAACTTATGTTTAATTTATGTTTAATTAATTTATGTTTAATGTCTAATTTATGTTTAATAGGTTTAATTTATATTGTTATAAATTCTGTTCATGTTTTTATATAATAACCTGAGATGGGCCAGTTTTTAATTTTGTTATATGTTTTTAATAATGCCATATGTTGTAAGCCGCCCCGAGGCTATTGCAAGGGGCGGCATATAAATTTTTAAATAAATAAATAAATAAAATTCTGGAGCAGCAGGGCAGACATCGTCTTGCAAATGAGTTTGAACTGTGGCTATGCAAGAGCCGTGGGGCAGGTTGGAGTTTGGCTGACGTGCCATGTGGCTTCCTTCACTCATCCCCTTCAGAAGAGAATTCCTGCCTGCCAGGGCTTCTTCTCCACTGTGGCAGCAAGAAAGCCACAGCCTTGCAGGGAACTCAGCTGGTCCATGGGGGCAGCTACATTGCAGAGGGGAGGATGGGTGCTGAGCCAGGGAGCCTGGATGACCCTGCACTTGCTGCTGCTCCTGCTCTTGCTGCAGTCCCAGGAAACCTGCAGGAGGCTAGCAGAAAACTGCCCCCTGGCCTTGGGCAGGCTTGCAGAAGACCCATCCAGCTATCACAGGACAGGAGACCCCCTTATTGGTGGGATCATCTCTGCAGGAAGTCTGGACTTTTGGGAAGTGGAACATTTCAACAAACTTCCCCCAATGATACTTCATTCCTGATAAGCAATGGAGTGGGGGAAGAAGCAACCTTTGCTTCACTTTCTGCCCAGTTCATTTCCCCAAAACTGTCCACTTCTCCCTAAACACCCAGGGATCTTGGTGGAGGTCTCGTGCCCATCCCAGCACACATCTTCACCAAGGTTGCTGTTTCATGGGCAATAGCTTCCTGGAGACCCTTTGAGAAGCAGAGTTAGGTATGACCAGACAATCCATTCCTATTTTCCTTGTAATCCCTGAGAAAATAGCAGAAAACCTCTGGCTGGAACAGCTCCTTCCTCAAGACAACCCTCCAGTACCAACAGCTGCATCTGTCTGTTGTCAGGAAGTGAAGCACGAGGTGCAGTGGCACGTGGGTTCTCCTTGGGGGTTCTGTGTGTGCAGCTGGGCATCCTCACTCCGGAAGCTCCCATAGAAGGACTGACTTCCTCAAAACACCCTTTCAATTCTAGTTTTGTGACAATTCCCTTCCTCAACTGTATTCAAAGTGGAGCAGACTCTGAAAAAAATTACACCATTCCATGATATATTGCTGCAGGAATATGTCAGTGAACTATTGGAATATCTTGTCCTACGTGTTTGCTGTTCGAGAGGTCAACCAGAGCCCCGGGCTCCTCCGAAACCTCTTCCTGGGCTACAGCATTCATGAAAACTTTTTTGATGGATGGTTGACTGGGGACGCACTGCTGGACCTGCTCTCTCCAGGGCAGGCGAATGAGCCCAACTACAGCTGTGGGAGGCAGACTCTGCCAATGGCTGTTCTCGAGGGAGCAAACTCAGACATCTCCACTCAGATTGCAGGCATGATGGAGATCTACAAAACTGCTCAGGTGAAGTCTGAGAGAGGCAGAAATGTGGAGGTTGAGTTGCAGGCCATGTTGTCATGTCTTGGGTAGCTGAAGAAGTGTCCAGCCCCTGCCCACCACATTGAGATCAAAGAGACCAGTATGAGGGGCTGCAGATATTTTCCACAGGCTGAAAAGGCCTTCATCACTCTGCAAAGGACTCACCTAAGCCAAGCTACAGCAAACTCTGCAGGCTTTACTACCATGCAAATGTCCTTCAGGCTGGAGCCTCAGGCCTCCTTTTCTTTGCTGATTCCAAGGGGAAAAGGCAGGGATGCACAGGGAGGGGTGCACAGGGGTCTCCAAAAGGAACCAACTTTGCACACAGCAAGCACATATTTAATCTGTGGAATTTACCACCACATGCTGCGGAAATTTTCCCAAATTTAGAAGGTCTTAAAGCAGGGATATGCAAGATTTCCAGGATGATTGGAGACAAGACACAACTCTGCTGTCTTCTTCCCCACCAGGTCAGCCACACATTTAATTCTCATGTCCTGAGTGACAAGACTAAGTTCCCCCTCTCCTATCCTATGCTCCCCCAAGAGATGACCCAGTATGAAGGGATTGCCCGGTTGCTCCTGCAATTCCAGTGGATGTTGGTTGGCCTGATTGCTGCAGACAGTGACAGTGGAGGAAGGTGCATGAGGGCCATGACCAAAGAGTTCACCAAGAGTGGAGTGTGTGTGGTTTTCACACAGTACATCTCAGCCTTGAGAACAAACAAGGTGAAGCTCCAGAGGCCCTGGTTTGAAACATCAGGAAAAGCCAATGCTTTTGTTTATTGTGAAGAGACAAGTTCCTTCCTAGAAGGCATCTATAAGGTACAAAAATATAGTGATTACCTTAGAGAACCCAAGGCAGGGAAAGTGTAGATCACCACTGCTGTGTGGGATTTCTCCTTGGAACTGGTGATTCACATACCTTCACGGAACATTCAAGGCATTTTTTCCTTCCTAATCCAAAAAAATGAAAAGAAAGCAATTGATCACTCCTTTTGGAAACTTAACTTATCTATTGAGAGGTTCACATGGAAAGCATTTCAGTGCTCTTCTTCAACGCATCCCTTTTCTGTGAAACGGAAGATAAAATGCATGGAGAAGGAGAATTGGGGGGCCCTTTCACAAGAGGAGACAGAGAGGATCCTGTTTCTGGACAACCATGTCATTTACAACATTGTCCTGGCCATGGCCCGAGCCCTGGATGCTGCTGCTCCATCAGGATCCATGAGGAGGAGGAGTCAGGAAGGTGGAGACAGGCTGGGAATTCAGAGGCTTCAGCCCTGGCAGGTACTCCCTTTGTGTTGCAGATCTCCCTGCTGAACCTGGCACTCAGTTCATCTGTCCTGCAACCTTTTTCTGGACATGGGCTCTGCGAATGGTCCAGTGCTCCAGTAAGCAAAGGGTTTTGTGTTTCTGCTGCAGCCCCTTTGGGAACATTGGAAGATGCCTTCACCATCTCCATCTCCAACCCTATATTGTGTACACAGGCTGGTAGCAGCTTTCTGGGTTTTTTGCAGCAGGTCTTGCTCATCCTGCTAGGGCATGGGGAGCCCAGGGAGAATCTTTTCTCAGTCATCCTAGAGTGAAGGCCATGGAATCACAGGGTCATATTGCCACGTTCCAGATTCTGGCTGAACAACTGAAGAATTTTCCTGTGCATTAGAGCCACTTAATAATGCAGCCAGAGACCTTGGGAGGTGATGGCCACTCACCTCCCACCCCTGATGAGGCAATCAAGAAGCAAGTGGAGAGCCCTGTGTCAGGGCTGGTGTGACGTGGGGTCCTGCTCTAGGTAGGGGGTGCACCCAGGGACATGGACCCCTTCCGCCTCTCCCATTCTACGATTCTCTGAGTTAAATGAATGTGGATTTCTCTGTATCTGGACAGCAGATTCTGCAGCAAACCAACTTTATCAGGCTTTTGTGGATTTGGTGAAAATGCAGCATGCTTTTTCACTCATGGAATATTTCACTCAGAATATATTTGCATTACTGAAGCACACTTCTGCACATGTGGAAATTTTTTCATCCACAGTAATTAATATGCAAAGGCAGAACGAAAGCCTGTGGGGGAAAAGGCCAAATATGCCAATGTGGAATGAGCAGTTCCCTTCTTGCCATGGCTGCAATTGAAGGGGTCCCCTTCTCCAGCTCTCAGCTTGGCCGGACCTCATTGCACAGCCCCCTGTGCTGGTCCCCTTCTGCTGGTCCCATGGACTCAGCCCACCTGGCCCTGGCCCTGGCCCTGGCCCCTTGCTAGCTCAACCCCATATCCTCAGACTGCCTGCCTCAGTCACTGAGTCACTGGGTGGGGAAGCTCATGCAACCATCCACACTGAGGGGCCCTGTGGGCAGCTGACCTGCACTGTGGGCCTTTGGTCAGATCCAGAAGGGCTAGTTATTTATTTATTTATTTGTAACATTTTTATGCCTCACCCATAACAGAAAGCCTCAGGGCAGCTTACAAGGAAGATAAACAAACATCAAAAAGAATAACATTAAAATTCAGAGATTCTCAGCAATAATTTAAAACCAATAAATAAAAACAACAATTAACAATTAAAATATTGTTTGAATAAAAAGGTCTTGGCCTGGTGTTGAAAAACAAATAACGACTGCACCAGGTGGATCTCTCTTGGTAGCACATTCCATAGGTGGGGCACCACTGCAGAAAAGGCCCTCCTCCAGGTACTCTTTTGGGCTGTAAGAGTCCCTGTGGCCTTTGCTGAAATTTAGGTAAGCTCCATTGCTGGTGAGAGACTGTGCAGTGGCAGAGCCTGCCTTCATCCATGGCCGTCTTCCAGGATGAGGCTCTGTCCAGTTCAGGAGATGTTTTAACACTGGCCCTGTTGGAACAGACCCCATTACTATACTGGGAGTGCTTTCCACCTTGAATCTACTTGGTGATCTGAGGAGGGACCTGTGAAGTTGGAGGGGATCCGGGAAGCCCCCTGAGACTGAAACAGCAGGTAGTTGGGGAGAGTCAATGGTGAGCCGTGGGCTGAAACTCATTTGGTGCATACTAATGAGAGGTGCTTCTTCTGTCCTTATAGCTTCACCCTTTCCTGAGGGACCCCCAGTTATATAATGCTTTCCTCATCGATGGGGTGTCTTGGGAAAAAAATGGGGAGTGGGCCGCTGACTTGGACATTGTGCACTGGGTGGTGTTTCCCAACAAATCTGTGCTCAGAAAGAAAATTGGAAGCTTGGAGAGACGGGGATCGAGAGAGGCCACAGTCACCATCAACAAGGATGCCACTGAGTGGCCCAAATGGATCAACTAAGTGAGAGAATTGCCTGCTTCTTCTCATAGTGCTGAGCATCTCCTGCTCATCAAACCAGACTGGTTTCTCCCTAAGACTACCCATCAGATGTTAATATAATCTTTACATTTATAGTGTTAACCGAGATGGGCCAGTTTTAATTATTGATGTTAAATGTTGCATTGTTTATTGATTTTTTATTATAATTTACTTTGTATTTATTGTAAGCTGCCTGGAGACTTTGTTGCAATGGGGGAGGCATAAAAATATTTTAATAAATAAATAAAACTCACTCAGAGGCAGGAGTCTCCATTCCTGTGGGTACTTCAGAGAGGTGTGTAAGGAGAGAAGGGGGGAGGGGAGAAGGGAGGGGAGGAATCTGCAGCAGCCTGGCCACAATGGCCACCCTTTGGTAAGGCAGCACTGGGAGACCCAGGGAAGGTGGTGATGCTTTGGTAGGACCAAGGCCCGCTTTCCCAGCAACACAAAAAAGACCCCTATATCCCACCAGCTGTCAACCCATGTGAACCTGCCCTTTGACCTTGCCAGGGGGCTGCACTGGGGGAAAGGCCTTGCGAAACCTGTAGCTGGACTACCCAGGGGTTCCTTTCCAGCTGTCTCTCTCCATTAGTGCCTTTGGTCCCAAGAGATTATCTCCAAGGCTGTTGCCTTTCCCTTCAACCCCTGCCCAACTCAAGGTGTGTGGAGAGCTGTCACCCAAGGTGCATCAAGGTGGTTCAAGAAGGAGAGCCTGTCTGATGTTATGCCTGCGTCTCCTGTCCAGGAGGGACCTTCTTTGCACAGGAAAGTGAGAGGCCAGCCCCTGCTGACAAGGAAGAACATCATTTCAAAATTTTCCCCATGGCATCTCCAAATGGGGACCCCTTACTGTGTCCCTGATTGCAGCAGTAGGAGCAGCAGTGAATGCCACCTGCTCTTCCCCTGAAAAATAGTGTTCACTTATTCTAAAATAATGTTTAGAGGGAGGGGCCCTTTGAAAAAGCAGGCAGTGCCTGAATACTCAGAAATTGAATGGAACGGCTTACCTGGAAATGTCAAGAAAGACATTTAACTGCTATTGGGACAGAGTCACGCAGAAGGAGAGGGTGGAAGCACAGCCCTTCACTAAAGCTTCCCTGACACCTTTTCCAAGGCTAACATTTCTGCCAAGGGCAGGGCCATCTGAAGAACACTAATGTCATTCTGTATATCTTTCAGCTGCCATTCAGTCAAGATTCTTGTGGTGGTTCACAGAAACAAGAAGCAACATGAAAGGGGAAACACGTGGCCCCCTGTAGTCTATGCATTTGACTGTTTGAGATTCCAGTCCAATGCAGATTCTCAGAGGCCCTACAAGAGGAAGGAGGTTCACTCCATCCACCTCTGTCCCAAGCAGCAAAAGTTGCAGGATGAGGGCGGAGAGGGACTGGGTTTTTCTTGGACTGGGCAACTGCAATTCCAAATCAAGTAGTTGCGCAAGAATGAAAGGAAGTGGTTTAATTGAAGCAGAGAATGGCAATACTCAGAGTTCCTCATGGTCTTGGCAGGGAAGTGTCACTTCTGTTCCATGCAGATGCAGAGAAGTACAGCATGTGCCCAGAAGATCAGCACCCGAACAAGGACCAAGATGGATGCATCCCCAAGGACATCACCTTCCTCACCTACAAATGACCTCTGGGGATCATCCTGGCTTGTTCATCCCTATTCTTGTCTTCCACCACAGGACTCATGCTGGGACTCATTAAATTCCTCAAAACCCCAATCATCAAGGCCAATAACCAGGACCTCTTCTACATCATCCTCGTATCCATCCTGCTCTCCTTTTTGTCCTCCTTCCTCTTCATTGGGCAGCCAAGGGAAGTGACTTGCCTCCTCTGACAAACAGCCTTCAGCATCATCTTCTCAGTAGCAGTCTCTTCTCTCCTGGCCAAAACGATTACTGTGGTGCTGGCCTTCCTGGCCACAAAGCCAGGCAGCAGAGTCAGAGGATGGCTGAGGAAGAGCTTGGCCAACTCCATTGTCATTTTCTGTTCCAGTATGCAGGTTGTCATCTGCACCATCTGGCTGGCCACCTCTCCTCCCTTTCCTGATTCAGACATGCACTCCCAGCAAGGACAGATCATCCTGCAGTGCAACGAAGGCTCTGTGGCCATGTTCTATGCTGCTCTCAGCTACATGGGCTTCCTGGCTGCTGTCTGCTTCCCGGTGGCCTTCCTGGCCAGGAAGCTGCCTGGGGCTTTCAATGAGGCCAAGCTCATCACCTTTAGCATGCTGGTCTTCTGCAGCATCTGGGTGTCTTTTGTGCCCACCTACCTGAGCACCAGGGGCAAGTAAATGGTGACTGTGCAGGTCTTCTCCATTCAGGCCTCTAGTGCTGGGCTGCTGGGCTGCATCTTCCTGCCCAAGTGCTACATTATCTTGCTGCGGCCAGGTCTGAATACCAAGGAGCATCTCACAGCAAAAGCAAAGCAGGGCATCTAATGTATCAGTAATTCTTTTCATTTAATTTCTGAGACTTTTCTCTCTTGTAGCCATGGTCAACCAAGGAACTCCCCGTCTGGTAATTCTACAGGTCATTTCTTTTCCCTATGTACACATCTTGATATGTATCTGTGCTAGTTTTAATCCTGTTGCTTTCAGTCCAGCCTTCGAAGCTTTCAAAATCCTCTTTAAATCTTTTCATCTTTAGGGGTCATAGATATCCTCCCACATTTTGAGGCATCTGCAAATTTAATAAGCATTCCCTCTGCCTTCCAGTCTGAGTCATGAATAAATATGTGGAAGAGCAGTGGCAGAGTACCAAGCCCTGCAGCAATCCCTCATCATCATTTTGCAGATCAGGTTATCCTGGGAAAGTGTTTCAAAAGCTTTGCTGAAATCAAGGTATACTAAGGAATATAGATATCTAGTGAGGCAGATGGGACCTCCCAGTCCTTCCAGTTTGACCCCCAGCTTCAGCTGGCTCTGCTCAGGATTTGGGGAAATTTTCACCCCAGTTTCCATGTTATGAAACCAGTGTGTGAGGCCATCCAGGACTTTGGATTGTGCTGTTGTGTCTCCCCCTCTGGGTGGATTCTCACACTGCCACCTGCAAGCAAGGAACACCTCTGAAATAAATCTCCTGTTGACATATTGAGGATTCTGAAAATTGACTCTCATACTAGTATGTGTTTAGAATATGCTACTGTATGTTGTGCCAGAGACTGTTCCAAGAAATATAGAATTATCATTTAAATATATGATAACAGCTGTTAGGGTTATCATTGCAACAAAATGGAAAGCAGAAGATTGCCTGGGGAGAAAATAGTGGGAAATTCAATCAGCAAAAGATGCAGTGGGGCAACGTTTGGTAGCTACATAAATTGAAGGCCATTCAAAGAATTTACTGATGCATGGAAAGCTTACTGTACATATTCTACTTCCAAGTCAGAGAAGAAAATAGATTTTTGGTAAGGATGTCCTAGCTGATATTTGTACTAATCAGCTATAGTAACTGAGAGAGAGAATAGAACCTATAGAAATTATTAGTGAACCATCGTTACCAAGTAAATGCTGCATTTCCATTTAAAAGAACTTTAGGAATGAAAATGTGATACCATTAAACTATGTCAGCATGGACAGTCATCTGAATGGGTTGGTATGAATTGGTGGCCTGCCCCAGCAGCAGCTTGGACACAATGAACTCCTTGGCCCCTTCCATTTCTTCTACTCTATGCTCTGTGACAAATATGTATACAATGCTCATATTAATATCATCGATTGATGAATTTAACCTGATGTTATAATATTGCTTTAACTGGTGTTAAAAGGAAAAAATCAAATAATACTTGCCGGTGGGTCTGTGGAATTCTTATAATGTAAATTATTAGCTGCTTGCTACAGAGATTGAAGGCAATTTTGGGTATTTTAATTTCAAAATTATTATTGTGTAATTGGGCGATAATAATAATTGTGGACTTTTGTGTTATCTTCTGTACTTAATACTATGTGTAATTTTTGTGTAAGGCCTCTTGGTATCCTTTTCATTCTTTCAAATTGCTTTCTCTTTGCTTTTCCAAAATTTATAAAAATTAAAGAATTAAGAACTTAATCCGCTGTTCAAGGCTCACTTCTGCTGAGCAGAAGAGGACCAAACAATCCAATTCTCTTCCTCCGTGGTAGGACAATGAGGATGCCCTGCTTCCCAGATGGGGCTGAGAGACTTCACAGGGCAGCTGCAGTATCTCTCCTGCTCCATGTTCTGAACAGCCTCCCCATGACATGTGGGCTGATGCCACATCTCCCAGTGGACCACGCAGTGAATGTGCTGGAAGGAGGAAGGCAAAGTGTCCTAGGCAGCTCTCATTGGATTTCATTTCTTGCATTTCTATCTCACCCAGCAGCCAATGTCTCTGGGCACTTAACAGGAATAAAGGAAAGCATATAAAAAATTGAATGCAGTGAGCCCATCATTGCCATGAGAAGCGACCCTAGCAGTTCATTCCATGAAGGGTCAGATACACCCAATTCTCCTTTCCTTGGGCTCCATGGAGGCATCTAGAAACACTGCAAAGTGCCCCCGGCTCCCTGAAGAGCACAAGCAGTGGCCCGACTTCCTGAAGCCAGCAGCAGCTGAGCCCCTGCCTGACTAGCTTCCATCCTGGTGCAATGTGCAGAGCTTCCTGAGGAGTCTCCCTTATGCTTAGCCTTCTGCACTCCTTGCTTCCAAGCTTTCCAGCATTGCAGTCCTGACTGTGTCGCCCAGACAGAGTACTGCCTGTCCACCCATGTCTCTTCTTTCTCACTAAGCTCCCGAGTGCCCAGGGCCACCCCCTGTTAAGGGATCTCCTGAGCAAACTCTGGGCTATTGTCAACCTGAGGTGGGTTTTTCAGACTTGTCCCAGTATTCTGTCTCCTTGCTTGTGCTGATGGGAGACCTGAGGGAAATCTGAGCCAGCCAATCATTTTGAAAGTGTCCCTGAGCTAGGCATCATCTTTGCATGCTCGTGAGCAACATGGTCCAAGGAGACCAGCCTCCTTCAAATGGCCTTGGTGAAAATACTTATACTTATTACTTATTTGGAAATTTATAGGCCGCCCCTTGCCACAAGCCTCGGGGCGGTTCACAACAATAAAACAACAAATTCTAATACATTAAAATTTCCAAATATTAAAATTCACAAACATTAAAAACTGGCCCATCTCCAGGTCTAAATTAAAACCATCCCAATATAAATAAATTAACATTTAAAATATTGTTTAAATAAAAAGGTCTTCACCTGGCACCGAAAAGCAAATAAAGACGGCGCCAGGTGAGCCTCTCTGGGGAGCGCATTCCATAAATGGGGCGCCACCGCAGAGAAAGCCCTCCTCCGGGTACTCACCCTCCTAATCTCACGCACGGAGGGTTCCCGGAGGAGGGCATCAGCAGCAGATCGTAAGGGGCGGGAGGGTGTATATGGTCGCAGGCGCTCCTTTAGGTAACCGGGACCCAAGCCGTTAAGGGCTTTATAGGTAAGAACCAACACCTTGAATTGGGCCTGGACTTCAATGGGGAGCCAGTGAAGCTGATGGAGAACTGGGGTGATATGAGAACCATGCCCAGTCCCCGTCAGCACCCTGGCAGCTCTATTCTGCACCAATTGAAGTATCCGGACCGTCTTCAGGGGTAGCCCCACGTAGAGCGCATTACAGTAGTCTAACCGGGAAGTCACCAACGCGTGAGTCACCGTCGCCAAGCAGTCGAATTCCAGAAAGGGACGCAGCTGATGGATCAGCCGGAGCTGATGGAAGGCAGTCCTCGCCACTGCTGACACTTGAGCTGTCAAGGTCAGCTCCAGGTCGAGGAGGACCCCCAAGCTGCGGACCCTGTCCTTCAGAGGGAGTGCAACCCCATTCAAGACTAGGGTCAGGTCCCCCATTCCGAAGCCCGAACCACCTACCAACAGGACCTCCGTCTTGTCAGGATTGAGCCTCAGTTTATTGGCCCTCATCCAGCCCATTACCTCGGCCAGGCACTGGTTCAGCACAGCCACTGCCTCACCTGGATCAGTGGAGAATGAGAGGTAGAGCTGGGTATCATCAGCATACTGATGATTCCACAGCCCACACCTCCTGATGACCTCTCCCAGCGGTTTCATGTAGATGTTAAACAGCAAAGGGGACAAAATGGAGCCCTGCGGAACTCCATGGCAAAGCTGCCATGGCGCAGAGCCATAGTCCCCCAGCGCCACCTTCTGGAATCGGCCATTAAGATAGGAGCGGAACCACTGCAAAGCAGTGCCTCCAACTCCCAATCCCGCCAGCCTATCCAGAAGGATACCATGGTCGATGGTATCGAAAGCCGCCGAGAGGTCCAGGAGAACCAACAGGGACGCACTCCCCCTGTCTCTCTCCCTGCACAGGTCATCATACAGGGTGACCAAGGCAGATTCAGTGCCAAAACCGGGTCTGAAACCGGACTGAAATGGGTCCAGATAGTCAGTTTCATCCAAGAGTGCTTGGAGTTGTCCCGCCACCACCCGCTCCAGCACCTTGCCCAAAAATGGGATGTTGGCCACCAGTCTATAATTGGCCACCACCTCTGGATCCAAGGAAGCCTTCTTGAGGACTGGCCGGACTACCGCCTCCTTTAAAATACAAGACAAAGCTAACAATATCCCTTTTCGAAAGAGAGATGGAAGTCATTGCCCCATCATCTGGGACTTGGAGGACCAAGAGATCATTGCAAAAAGATCTCAATCGAATACCCCAACCCGTGTGGGGCAAAAGTTGGGAATCTTGCTGACTGGGGCAACACTTACTGGTACAGGACATGCACAGGGTAAACCAGTTTGTTGTCCGTACAACGATGGTGGTACTACTCAGCATCAACTCCTCTTGGGAGGACTACAAAACGCCATTCTTTATTCCTCAGTCAATGTTCCTATTTCAAATCCTCCATCCACTGCTCAGCCCCTCACCCTATCCCACACTCCCCCCAGATTTCTATGTTATAAATCCCACCTATGGAATGCGCTCCCCAGAGAGGTCTGCCTGGCGCCGTCATTATTTGCTTTTTGGCATCAGACAAAGATCTTTTTATTTAAAAGTTACCATATTTTTTGCTCTATAAGATGCACCTGACCATAAGACGCACCTAGTTTTTAGAGGAGGAAAACAAGAAAAAATATATTCTGAATCAAATGGGCACATAATCACAGGCACATTCCCCATCACTTTCCCATGGGCTGCACATCTGACAGACTTACTACACACACATATTCGCTCTATAAGATGCACAGACATTTCCCCTTACTTTTGAGGGGGGAAAAAGTGAGTCTTATAGAGCAAAAAATACGGTATTTTAACTGTTACTTTATTATTATTGTATTTATAGATTTTAATATATATAGCTGAGATGGTACCAGTTTTAAATTATTGAGTGTATTTTATGTGTGTTGTGAGCCTCAAGACTTTGTTGTAATGGGGGCAGCATAGAAATGTTTTAAATAAATAAATAAATAATTCCACTAAGTCATGGCACATTGTTAGCATCAGCCGATGTCAGTCCATCCCCTCCAGCATCTCCAGTGTCACCATAGTGAACAATTTCCTCAACCTCTCAGCCCATCATTGCTCACTCCCTCGCTAGGAAGCACTGGGTCTCACTGCCAGCACTGACAGCTACTTAATCTGCAGCTCTAGAGCCAACAAGAGGCTTCCCCAAAGCAGAACTAATTTCTGTTACATGTGCAAGCTCCTTCTCCACGACCTATTTACAGATGGACTGAAGTTCACCCACTAAGGAGCCAGGCACCCCAGGGCTTCTGCCTGTATTCCACTCTTATCAACTATTGGTCAAGTCTGGAGAATCATGATTCCCTGATATGGCATGGGAAAAGTTGGCTCACTTGTCAATATGCTCAGCACTGCCCCTGAATCCTTTGTCACTGACAAACACTTTGTCACTCCTTTGTCATGCCAGCATTAAGAGACGTTAATCCAAGCCCTCAGAACTGCTGCAAGAGAACACTAATTGGCCCTGGATCATCTCCTCACAGATCTGATCAGGCTGCGAGAATCAGTGGGCTCAAAATGGTGCATTTATATATTTAATTTTATTTATTTAAACCATTTTTATGCTGCCCCATTTGCAAAAAGCCTCGGGGTAGCTTAGAACAATAATAAATAAACATAAATAAACACTTTGTACAATAAAGTTAAAAAACTGGAACCATCTCAGCATATACCTAAAAATCCCATGAATACAATTCATAAGTTAACAATTAAAATAACTTTTATATAAAAAGGTCTTGGCCTGGCAATGAAAAACAAATAATGATAGCACCAGGTGGACCTCTTTGGGGAGCACATTCCATAGGCGGGGCGCCCATGCAGAGAAGGCCCTCCTCCGGGTACTCACCCTCCTAATATCTTTCATGGAGTGTTCCCGGAGAAGGGCCTCTGCTGCCGATCTCAAGGGGCAGTAGGGCAGATATGAACGCAAGCGTTCCTTTAGATAACCAGGTCCCAAGCCGTTAAGGGCTTTATAAGTGATAACCAACACCTTGAATTGGGCCCAGACTTCAATGGGGAGCCAGTGAAGCTGACGGACAACTGGGGTTATATAAGAACAACGCCCAGTTCCTGTCAGCAACCTGGCAGCTCTGTTTTGCACCAATGGAAGTGTCTGGACCATTTTCAAGGGTAGCCCCATGTAGAGCACATTACAGAAGTCTAATTGGGAAGTTACAAGTGCATGTGTCACTGTTGCCAGGCAGTCATTCTCCAGGTAGGGACGCTGAAGGAAAGCGCTCCTCGCCACCGCTATCACCTGAGCTTCTAATGACAGCTCCGGGTTGAGGAGCACTCCCAAGCTGTGAACCTTGTCCCTAAGAGGGAGCACAATCCCATTCAGGACAAGGTCCAAGTCCCCCACCCCAAAGCCCAAACCACCTACCAACAGGACCTCCATCTTGTCTGGATTGAACTTCAGTATATTGGCCCTTATCCAGCCCATTACCTCGGCCAGGCACCTCTTCAGTACAGCCACTGCCTCACCTGGATTGGTTGAGAATGAGAGGTAGAGCTGGGTATCATCAGTGTACTGATGATTCTGCAGCCCACAATTCCTCATGACCTCTCCCAGTGGTTTCATGTAGAGGTTGAATAGCAAGGGGGACAAAATGGACCCCTGCAGAACTCCATGGCATAGCTGCCATGGCACAAAGCCATAGTTCCCCAGCACCATATTCTGGAATCGGCCATTGAGATAGGAGCGGAACCACTGCAAAGCAGTGCCCCCAACTCCCAGTCCCGCTCACCTATCCAGAAGGATACCATAGTCGATGGTATCGAAAGACGCTGAGAAGTCCAGGAGAACCAAAAGGGATGCACTCCCCCTGTCTCTCTCCCTGCGCAAGTTATCATACAGGGCCACCAAGGCAGATTCAGTACCATACCCAGGTCTGAAGCCTGACTGAAATGGGTCCAGATAGTCAGTCTCATCCAAGAGTGGTTGGATTTGTGCCACCACCACCTGCTCTAACACCTTGCCCAAGAACGGAATGTTGGCCACCAGTCTATAATTGGCGGCCATCTCTGGATCCAGGGATGCCTTCTTTAGGACAGGACAGACTACCACCTCCGTTAAAGGGGCAGGTACCCAGCCGTCCCTTAGAGAGGCATGGACAACCTCCAGGATCCAAGTTCCTATTCCGTCCTTGGCTTTCTTGAGTAGCCAAGATGGGCAAGGGACCAATAAGCAGGTGATAGTATGTACTTGTGCAAGCACCTTGTCCCCATCATCAGGGCACAGCAATTGAAATCCATCCATCAATTGTGGACCAGAAGGCAACATTGGCACCTCCCCCGATGGTTCTGAGTCACTAGAGGAGTCCAGTTCATGACGAATCTGAGCGATTTTTTCCTTGAAATGCTTGATGAAGTCGTCACAGTGGGCCATCGAGGGTGGCACAAGAACTTTTTTTGGGCATGGATGAACCAGCTCCTGTACCACCCAAAAGAGCTCCACCTGATGGCATTGTGAGGAGGCAATGGAAGCAGAAAAGAATTTCTTCTTTGCTTCCCTCACCACCACAGTATAGGTCCAATAATGGGCTCTTAAGTGTGTTCAGTCAGATTCTTCCCGTGATTTCCTCCACCTGCGCTCTGGATGTCTCCCAATCCACTTCATTGCCTGTAGCTTAGATGTATTCTAGGGAGATGAACAGGCTCTGCCAGGCGAGAGAGGATGCTTAGGAGTGATTGTGTCAATAGCCCTGGTCATTTCCCCATTCCACAGTTCGACCAAGGCATCGACAGGAGCACCAGCCTTATCAACCGGGAATTCCCCCAGGGCCTTATTTATTTGTTTATTTATTTATTAGAAAAATTTCTATGCCGCCCCTTGCCAGCTAGCCTCGGGGCGGCTTACAGCAGGTCCATATAATACAAAATACAACATAAAATTGAAACACAAAACGACCTACCGCATTCCAATTAAAAACTAAAAGTGGCCCATCTCATAGTCCCAATTAAAACTAACAAAAACTAAAATTCAAAACTAATAAATAATAAAATTAATAAATTAATAAATTAATAATTAAATTAACAATTAAAATATTTCTTAAAAAGGTCTTCGCCTGGCGCCGAAAAGCAAATAATGACGGCGCCAGGCGAGCCTCTCTGGGGAGCAGATTCCATAAGTGGGGTGCCACCGCAGAGAAAGTCCTCCTCTGGGTACTCACTCTCTTCACCTCCTTCACAGAGGGCTCCCAGAGGAGAGCATCTGCTGCAGATCGTCTGCTGCAGCATCTGAGCATCTGCTGCAGGCCTTCAGGAATCCATCCGGATCCATCTGGCTTCGGGGGCAGACCAACACAATTGGGTCCGCACCCTTACAGAGGAAAAGGCCACTCTCTAGTTCAAACCTCATGAGGAAGTGATCTGACCATGACAGGGTGTCAGACACAAGTTCCTCACCCTCAGATCCCCGTCTTCCTGTCCCGTCGAGAAAACCAGGTCCAGAGTGTGTCCACGTTCATGGGTCAGGCCAGTGACACGCTGAGACAGCCTCATGGTCATGAAGTCCTGAGCTGCCTTGGTCAGAACAGTCTCAGCATGGAGATTGATGTCCCCCAGAACCAACATCCTGGGAGTCTTCAACAACAAGTCCGAGATGCTCTCCGTCAGTTCAGGCAGGGAATCTGTTGGGTAGAAGGGTGCATGGTAAACCAACAGAATCCCCAATCTGTCTTGGTCACCCAACACCAAGTAGAGGCACTCTAGATCCGGCCTCAAGTGAACAGGAAGCCCCATGAGGGAGATAGAGGCTCGGTAAACCAAAGCAACCCCCCTCCATTCCCCCTCCAGGCATGGTCGGTGCTGAACCAGGTACCTGGGCAGGCACATTTGAGAGAGGGAGAGATCCCCCTTTCCCCTGCCCAGGTCTCTATAATGCTAGCCAGGTTGGCCCCCTCATACATAATCAAGTTTGGATGAGGGAAGATTTATTGTGGACTGACCTGGCATTTAGCAGCAGCACCAACAGGCCCAGGGGGTGGTTGATGGGACTACCTGGAACCCTCAGGCTGGGGGAATAACCAGAAGGGGGAACAGGTGCTAGTCATCTGTCCCTACTTCTTCTACATGGACACATTAGACCCCCAATGCTGTAAAGTCCATTGCCCATGACCACCCCAAAGATGGCGCCCATGCGCTCCCCTGGCAACCCCATACTCAAAGCCAGAGATGAATCCATTTTAACAACTAAAAACACATTAAAACGCTTAAAAACATCTAAAAACACCCACACAATCCCCACCACCAACTGTAACCCATGCCACCCACCGACCAACAGCAAAGACCCTAGCCAGCCCAGCCCCTGCTCAGCCCCGGATGGCCACAAACGGCATCACCGCCCTTAGGCTGATGCCCTTCGGCCGCCGGCCTGAGACCGCTGGCCCCGAGCACTGCCAGTGAGTTAAAGGCTGTGCGGCCCCTCCCCCGCACCCTGCCCTGGACTGGCATGGCTCTCACCCACGCCAGAGGAGGGGGGAAGGAGCAGAGCCCACAGAGCAATCGGCGGCCGGATGGTGGGCCCTCAGGCCAGCAGCATCATGGCTCCTGGTCCAGTCATGGTGCCGCCCATCCCTCAGGGCAGCAGCGTCCTCAGCGGATGTCGGGGTGCCGGTCAGCCATGGCGGCGGCAGGTCTCCTTGGTGGGAGCAGCAGTGGGTCTTGCGACGGCGGTGGTGGGCTGTCCGTCCCTTCCATCTTGGGACTCATGAAAGCATAGGAATGCCTACCATGAACGTGCTGGCAATGACTACTGGAGCTGGTGCCCTGCAGTGGGAGGTCTGAAGCACTTTCTGAGATGGTTGCTCCTTTTCAGCATGGTTATCCTAAGGCAGGGGTCAGCAAACTGTCGCTCTGGAGCCGCACGTGGCTCTTGATCCCCTCTGCTGTGGCTCCGTCACTCAAAATACGTGCCAGCACAGCCGCCGATCTGACACGGAGGCTCCGAGTTAAAAAATACCAATAGGTGATGATGAGGCTTCCACTCAGGAATGCTGTGCTAGCTGGTTAAGTAAATTGCTACATTCCTCTGCTATTGTGCAGGGAGAGAGGGGAACAAGCTTTCTGCAGGCTCTCATGTTAGACGAATTGCTGCTGAAAAGATTATCTTTGTCCAAATATAATCACCTACCTCTGAATGTTAAAAGCTGCGCTTGGGACCTGTCACAATTCACTTCTCTTGACTATCTGCTAATCAGTCACTAAACATAAATTCATCTGCGACCCACGCAGATTTACTGAGCTTCTTCCCCTGGTAGGCCAACCATGGATAAATCGAAGAAAAGAAATATTTCTGAAGAAAACTGAACATTTAATGGTACCTGGGTAGATTAATTTGCTTTTACTGCTGATGAACTTATGAGGTTTGCTGTTTAATGCATGCAGCCCTTTAGAACTGACTTTGACTCTGCAGGAAGCTGTTCTCTTATTCAAAATATATGAAAGGAGTGCTACTAGTTTATAATGTAAGATTAAAAATAACAGTTTTTAGTGAATGAATAAAAGCTGCTGCTAAATCATAATGAAGATATAGATCTACTTCCTTGTTTTAAGAAGATTCTTATAAAAATTCCAGCAAGATTACTATATTGGGATGTTTATTCAATTTTTTACAAGACTATTATTTATATTTGTTGTGTTGCAGAAATTCTACTTATTGTATGAATGTATCCATTAGTCTCCTAGAGGAGATCAACCCTGACTGTTCTTTAGAAGGCCAGATACTGAAGATGAAACTCAAATACTTTGGTCACCTAATGAGAAGGAAGGACTCCAGGGGAGAAGAGTCTAATGCTGGGAACAATAGATGGCAAAAGAAGAAAGGGGTGGCAGAGGATGAGATGGCTGGATGGGGTCACTGAGGCAGTTGGTGTGAGCTTAGGTGGACTCCAGGAGATGGTGGTGAACAGGAAGGCCTGGAGGAATGTTGTCCATGGGGTTGCGATGGGTCGGACACAACTTATCGACTAACAACAATAACAATATCCATTAGTCCATTTTTTATTCAGGTTGACAGCTGACTGCACCCTCCAATAAACATGATAAAAGGATGAGGGCACACAGAAGCAGACAGCATTTTGTTTTGCTACAGGTGTCATGTTTGGTTTGCTGCCTGTGGATAATTTAAGTTCGGCTTTTTATTTCATAAATACCAGGAGGACTCAAATAGACATTGCATATTTTATTTGAAAGTAATCTTCAACCCAGCATCTTTTTTTTCGGAGATCAAAATGTTTTTGTTGCATGCAGAAATAACAATTTGTTTTCTCTGTACCAGTTCATTGATTTCATAAATGCAACACACTATAGTTTTTTTATACATAGCATAAAGGTAAAAAATTATATATGCAGTGCTATCTTCATTTTAGATCTCAAAAGGGTTTTGTGGCTCCCGGTGTTTCTTTTCTGTGGGAAACAGGTCCAAATGGCTCTTTGAGTGTTAAAGGTTGCCGACCCCTGTCCTTGGGCTAGGACTTGGTTTCTCCTCTATTTCTAATTGTCTTCCCTGCTGCTCTTCCTTGAGCTTGCTGGGAAGAACTTTGTTTCTCCCATGACAATGCGAACTCTGACATGTCCCCATCCATCTCATGCAAGCCTCCTCTCATGCACAAGCCGATGGAACAAGTATTTTGGGGGAGTAAGAGTGGGACAGGAACAAGTTACATTTGGATTACCCTGCATGCATGTGTAGGCTAATCTGCTAGCAGGACTAGAGGCAAGGAGAGTGGTGGCAAAATTCAAATAAGTCATAGATGGAAGAAGGATTGCTTGCATGCACCTTTCCAACAAAGGTGCATTTCAGTGTGTGAAATGATGCTCAAAGTCTTCCATTCCTCTCTATTACTGTAAGGACTCAGGCCCCCTGCTAGCATAGGGCAGCTGCGACTGATATCTCCTGTAAAATTGTGTCATTTCCCTCCTGCAGCTTGCTCTTATTGTTCATGAATACTTTATGTGTCAGGGTGTGCCCACTCTTCCCTCATCATCTCTCCTGTGTGCATGACTAGAAACCTATAAATCACACTGTACATGTTCTGTAAATTTGTAGTCGGTGGCCATACCTCTACCTGGCAGCATGGTTGTAAGTTTGTTCCCCAGAGAGGGCTTTGCCTGGGTTGTTCATGCCTGTCAAACTGCTGAGGGTCAAGGTGAAGGCATCTCCCTTTGGATCTGATCATACAACATTCCTAGACATAAGCCATGCAGGCAATCCCTCTGCCATCTCAGGAGTCCCTTCCAAACATAGTGAGGTACCCAGTTCTGGAATAGCCAGAATGCCCTTCTGCCTGGGGAAAGCTGTGATCAGGGTGCATCCCCTCTGCAGGTCCTCCTGGGAAGCTGCAGGACTCATTCCAGTCCAAGGATGGATAGGAGGCCATGGTGACCCAGAATGGCTTGATGATCCATTTCCAGAATCAGACCTGTAGCATGTGAAACTGAAATGCTGTGTCCTGAGGACCCCGCACTGTCCATGTTTCAATGGAAAGCAATCATGGGATGTATTCTGCCTCAAGATGCACAGATTGTGCATTTTCTGAGTACAACTATTGCACAACAGATCAAACTAAATGTATAATATTTTCATTCTTCCTATATTGAACATTGCTCCCACACTTCTAAGTTCCTGAGACCTGTGCAGAGAGATTGGGATTTGGGTGGCATAGAAAGGGAAGCATCATCAACAGCAACCAAAGACACTCAGGGAAAACTTAACCCCAGCAAGGTTTTCCTGAATATCCACATGCCCTCCAGGGATTGTGCCCCAGTTGGAGGAGGGGAGAAAAAAAGGAGCCCCTCGGCCTCCTTCTATGCTGTTCCCTTGCTGGACAGGAGCAATGGACTGGCCTCTTGGTTCAATACAGCCTTGCTATCCAGGCATGTTGCTGGAGCTCTTCTGACAGTTGGGGAGGCTGCTTCTGAGCAAGCTCACCTAGAGGCCCCTTCCAAAAGCCTTTCAGATGGGACTGCAGGTCATCCAGGGTCTTCGTCCTCTGCTGATTCCTGCAGAGCCTTCAGTCATGGCTGGGCCGGGCCCACACTTAAGACTATGACAGGCTACACCCACCAGGGAATGTGTCATTGGTTGTCCCACTCCTGACCTCTTCAGACCAGCAGTCCGACTGTGCCCCTGCCCAGTTCAATGCATCCAGTTGCATCACATCCAGATGGGCAGGTGGAAGATCCTGAGAGGTTCGCACCCAGGCCTGAATATGGCATTTTCCCTGTCTCCTTGTCAGTGCAAAACAAGTACCCTCAATCAGGACACAGCAGGGCTCCCTCTGGCTGGAGACTGATGATGCTGCCCAAGAGCAAATTCCCACTAGTGCTCTTGTACATCGTCTCCTGGACTGTGACACTTCCCCCTCCCCTTTTCAGGACCCAGAGTGCTGTCTCAGTGCCCAGTGTGGCTTGTCTAGGCCCCCACTGTTTTGTGCCAACCCTACACATGGAAACGGCCACACAGAGTGGGGTTCTGCTCAACCACCCCAAGAATTCCCGGTCCAGCAGAGCTGGAGAGCACCACTTGGGGGAAGTGGCGAACAGGGAGAGTTTCACCCGCTCAATCTTTAGTCTGCCAAGGAGCTCAGGCCCCACCTGGAAAGGCTGAGAGCCCCACAAGCAACACAAGGCATCTCCCCCATGTCCATTCTATGAAAAGGTCTTTCAGCACAAGAGCGGTGGTTTGGAGACCAGAGCACACAGTGGCCCCTGTCAGAGCAGGCATCATGTGGCATTTAATTCTGCAAGCAAAATCCCCACAAGGTCCATGTGTGTGTTTTTCCTCTTCCACCACTTCACAGTTTCATCTAGAGGAGACTGAGGGGGAAATCAGATTGGCAGTGCCTGCGTCCCAGAGGTGTGATGAAAATGAAAGCACGCACAGCAAATTATCCACCGTGCAGCCCCCAGAAGTTGCCCAGACTTGTTTGGGGGAAAGCAGTGCCCCCTGCAAGGCAGCTTCAACAGTTCCAGGGGAAGATCTCTGGGCAGGGGGCAGATGGGCCTCCAGAGGCCCTCACATCAGTCTACTACTGTGCAAGTCTGCAGGATGGACCAGCAGCCACATGGACTGGGCATGATGGACTTGCAGGCCAACACATTCAGGACCCATCCCCTGAACGCTTGGCTGCCCTGGCCTCTTAACCCCAAGAAGGCTCATCCCCAGCTACCCATTGTGGATGCTCCTTACCACATGAACTTCAGCAATTCTCCCCACAGATGGGAGCCCCATGAGCGAATTTGCACTGGTGGGTTTCTCTGGCCATGCATGAAGCTGCCCAGGGAACCAGGCCATCTTAGAGCTAAGGCACTTTCCTCTAGTAATTATCATATCCCTAGTGATTGATTCTTCCTCCTGTTGCCATGGCTCAAGCTAAAAGCCCAGGGGGCTTTACACAAACAAGACATTGTAGAGCAGCAGGTGTCGTCCTGCATGGGTGCCAAAGTGCCGACAATGTAAAAGCCCTGGGGCAGCTTCACCTTCAGTCTATATCGGGTCTCAGTGGTTGTGCGGCTTCATTGTTTGGCTTCCCACCCCCTTCAGAAGAGATGCTTGGCCTGGCTGTGCTCCTTCCTCACTGGGGCAGCCAGGGAGATTCAGACTGGCAGGGGGATTCTGCCTTCTAGAGGGGAGGAAGGGCGCTGTGCCACAGAACCAGGATGACCTTCCACTCGCCACCACAGCTTCTTCTGCTGCTGCTGCTGCAGCTGCTGCAGCCCCAGGAAACCTGCGGGGGGCTGGTGGCCATGTGCCCCCTGACCTTGGACAGGGTTACAGCAGACCCATCCAGCTATCATAGGCAAGGAGACCTTCGTATTGGTGGGGTCATCACTGCAGGAATTCTAGACTTATTGGAATTGGAACCTTTCAATACACATCCCACCATAGTATTTCATTCCGGGTAAGCCAGGAATTGCCAAAATAATCAACTTTTGCATTACTCTCTGCCTATTTCATTTCCCCAGAACTGTCCACTTCTCCCTGAATTCTGGGAGATCCTGGTGGACATCTAGATGGATCTCTGATGCACATCACAGGCACAATTCTTTCTGGTTTCCGTGCCATGTGCTGCCACTTGAAAGGGTCCATGTGTGAGTTGAATCATGTATCACCAAGCAGGAAGTCTCTGGCTGGCTTGGCTCCTTCGTTAGGACAAGCCTCCAGTAGCAGCAGAAGTGTGCCTGCATCTGTCAATGTCCAGGAATTGGGGCAGGAGGAACAGTTGCATGCATGTCCTGCTTGTGGTTCTGCGTATGGATGGGCTTCATCAAAACACCCTTTCAGTAATAGTTTTCCCTTACTGAATTTATTCTAAGCTAAACAGTCTCTGATCAGAATATACTAACTATAAGGTATATTGCTGCAGGGAATTTGAAATACACTATAGGAAGATCTTGTCCTACCAGTTGGCTGTTCAAGAGGTCAACCAGAGCTCAGGCTACTCCCCAACCTCTCCCTGGACTACAGCATCCATTACAATGTTTTTGATGGAAGGTTGCCTGGGGATGCACTGCTGGACCTCCTCTCTCGAGGGCAGGTGAATTTGCCCAACTACTAGATGGCCCAGGAGGCCCCTTCTGACTCGCTGTGTTTCTATGTTTCTATGTTACTGCTGCGGATGGCAGACTCTCCCAGTGGCTGCTCTCGAGGGAGCCAACTTGGAGATCTCCACCCAGATTGCGACCATGCTAGGCATCTATAAAACCTCTCAGGTGAGGATGGAGTGGGACAGCCATTTGAGTGCCAAGTCCTGGGCCACATTTTGGTGTGTCATGGTGCTGATGAGGAATGGCCATGAACCTCAATCCTGAGTTCGTAGACACCACTGTGAGGGGCTACAGCCTTTTGGAGAGGCTGAAAATGCCTTCTTCTCTCTGCCAAGATCCCAGCTGGCACTGAGGTGTAGGCAGTTCTGCAGGAATTGTTCTCGTTGTTGCCTGTAATGAAGTCGCATCTCAAAGGAGTGTCCTCCAGCACCACAATTTAAAGGCCTCAATTCTTTGGTGCTCAGCCTTCCTTATGGTCCAACTTTCACAGCCATACATTGCAAATGGGAAAACTCTAGCCTTGACTATACAAACATTTGTTGGCAGGATGATATATCTACCTTTTAGTATGCTGTCTAGATTTACCATAATTTTCCTCCCAAAGATCAAGCGTCTTTCAATTTCTTGTCTGCAGTCACCATCTGTGGTGATCTTGGAGTCCAAGAAAATAAAATCTGTCACTACTTCCATTTCTTCCCCATCTATTTGCCAGTAAGTGATAGGACTGGAAGCCATGATCTTAGTTTTCTTAATGTTGAGTTCCAAGCCAACTTTTGCACTCTCCTCTTTCACCTTTAGTTCCTCTTCATTTTCTTCCATTAGAGTGGTATCATCTGCGTATGTGAGGTTGTCGATATTTCTCCTGGCAATCTTAATTCCAACTTGTGATTCAACTAGCCACACCTTTCTCATGATTTACTCTGCAGGTAAGTTCAACAGGCAGGGCAACAGTATACAGACTTGCCAAACTCTTTTCTCAATTATGAACAAATCAGTAGTTCCGTGTCCAGTTCTCACTGTTGCTTCTTGACCTGCATATAGGTTTCTCAAGAGAAAAATAAGATGGTCTGATACTCCCATCTTTTTAAGGACTTGTCACAATTTGCTGTGATCCACACAATCAATGGCTTTAGCATAGTCAATGAAGCCAAAGTAGATCTTTTTCTGGAACTACCTGGCATTCTCCATGATTCAGCATCTGTTGGCAATTTGATCTCTAGTTACTCTGCCTCTTCGAAATCCTGCCTGTACTTCTGGTAGTTCTTGGTCCACATACTGCTAGAGCCTAACTCGTAGGATTTTGAGCATAACTCTGCTAGTATGTGAAATGAGTGCAAAAGTGCAGAAGTTTGAACATTCTTTGACATTGCCCTTCTTTCGAATTGGAATGTGAACTGAATTTTTCCTATCCTGTGACCACTGTTGAGTTTTCCAAATTTGCTGGCATATTGAGTGTAGCATTTTTACTGTATTGTCTTTTAGGATTTTCAATATCTCAGCTGTAATACTATCACCTCCACTAGCTTTGTTGTTGGTAAGACTTCCTAAGTCCCATTTTACTTCAAATTCCAGGATCTCTGGCTCAAGGTCAGCAGCCACTCCATTGTGGTTATCAGGGGTGTTAAGATCTACCTTGTATAGTTATTCTGTGTAATCATGCCACCTCTTCTTTTTCCCCTCAAAGTTTATTGTTTTCTCTTCAAATCGAAAACTAAAGCAACAATTATTCCCAAGACTTTGGACATACTGGGTTGACATCTTACTCTTTTTTCCAATCAATAGCATATTCAATTCTATGTGTAGTTCCATTTCTCTAAACAATAATAAAAAGAGTTCCAAGTTTGATAGAAGTATGCATCTTCCTTTTCCTTCAAAGACAAGGTCAATCTTTCCAATTCCACACAATCCAAAATGTTTTTTAAAATCAACTCTTTTGTAGGTGACTCTATGTTCCTCCAATGTTAGGCAAATGCAATCCTTGCTGCATTAATTGCGTGTAAAATCTGATATACAGCTTTTATATCAAAGTCATCAGGAATAATGCCTAATAGAAAAACTTCAGGTTTAAATATTAACTGTTTTCTAGCATCTCCTCAAGCCATTTGTGTAGTCTAACCCCGTATTTTTTTTGCCTTAACACAAGTCCACCACAAATGATTGGAAGTACAAGACTTGTGTTTACCTTTTCCACATCTATTTGACATATTTGGGAACATTTTTGCTAGTCTATTTGGCAATAAATACCTTCTGTAAAACATTTTACAGAGGTTTTATTTCTGAGGTTGCTAAGGATTTCTTAATATTTCTTTCCCACAGCTTTTGCCATTTCTGTAACTCACTATTATATTCAAAATTTTGTGCACAGATTATTATAGTTTCCTTAATTTGTTCATCTTACATTTTCATGCCCAAAATAAAGTTATAAAATCTTTTATTCATTTTTTCATCTGGTTCTAAAATCATTGGATCAAATGTTGTTAGTTCCATATAAAAACCATACATTCTATAGTCTTAAATATATCTT
This sequence comes from Varanus salvator macromaculatus, assembly GCA_023646645.1. NCBI lineage: Eukaryota > Metazoa > Chordata > Lepidosauria > Squamata > Varanidae > Varanus > Varanus salvator. The sequence continues at coordinate 3,823,558 of JAIXND010000721.1, read as the reverse complement.
GATTGTATTTGAACCTTGTGCCACCAAGAAAGATTAATACACTGCTCCTGTAGTTCTTTATTCAGTTTCAATTTTCCATCATTTTCTACAATATCATCATATCTCACAATTATATTAAAATTCAATGCATTTGGATATGTAAGAGCTTCCATAGGAGAAAGCATCTCGGCATCTTATTATAAAAATTTGTCTTGTTTTCCCAAGCTGACATCAATGAATTTCTAATATGATGATTTAAGAAATAGCCATGTGTGTTACACTTCTCATACCACATATAAGCATGCCATCCCATTTGTAGATCATGCCCTTCAAGATATAAAATTCTCTTATTTCTTAGAGTTATCCATTCTTTTTACCACATTAAATCACAAACTTGATCATACAGCATCCAATCAGGAAGGTCAAAGCCTCCATTCCCTTTGGCCTACTGGAGCAGTTTTAATTTAATCCTAGATTTCTTCTTTTGCCATATAAATATCAAAACTTGGGTATTTAAATCATCAAAATACTTTTTATCAATTTCTATAAGAATTGTTTGGAATAAAAACAAAAGCTTTCACTATGGAAGTGGGCAGGAGACAACATGATGGAGTTCAATTTGGGTAAGTGCAAGGTCTTGCACTTGGGGCATAGGAATAGCTGTCATAAGTACAGGTTAGGGGACAAGTGGCTGGAGAGCAGCACTTGTGAAAGGGACCTCAGGCTACTGGTTGGCTGTAGGATAAACATGAGTCAGCAGTGTGATGTGGTGGTCAAGCGGGCAAATGCCACCCTTGCTTTCATAGCCAGAAGTGTGGCTTCTAGATCAAGAGGGGTATTACTACTACTCTATACAACTCTGGTGTGCCTGCCACTGGAGTATTGTGCTCAGTTTTGGGCCCCTCATTACAGAAAGGATATAGCCAGGTTAGAGTCAGTACAGCGTAGAGCCACAAGGTTGGTGGCCGGTTTGCAGGGGATGAGGTATGAGGTGAGACTGAGGGAACTGGGTCTCTCCAGCCTGGAGAAGAGGAGACTCAGAGGGGATCTGTTGGCGACATACAGGCATGTGAGGGGATGTCACACAGAGGTGGGTAGAGACCTGTTCTCCCCTGCAGAGGAAGGCAGGATGCGCTTCAACGGAGCAAAGCTCTGGGAGCCAAGGTTCCATTTGGATGCCAGGAAGCATTTCCTGACAGTTAGGACCCCGAGAGTGTGGAATGGACTTCCACGAGAGGTCATTGAGGCCCCATCGGTGCAGGCGTTCAAGGATAGGCTGGACGTGCACATGGTGGGCATGTCATGAGCGGAGCCGGCTGGTGCTGGAGGTCGGGCTAGATTGCCTGGGAGGCCACTTCTGATTTGCTCCGTTTCTATGTTTCTAATATTTTCATTTTAACTATTGCTATTCTTCCCAACAGTGATAATTGCAAATTAGCCTATTTTTCTAGATCACTCTTAATCTCCTTGCAAAATTTAACATACTTATCTTCTTTCATTGAAGCTCATTTAACTGTAGGAAAAATTCCCATATATTTAACATGTTTAAGTATTTTAAGGTCTACTTGTTCTGTCAAGGTGGTTTTTTGCTCTAATGTAAGATTTTTCACTAACAGTTTAGTCTTTTCTCTATTTATTTCCATCCTGGTAACTTCACCATAGTCTTCTATCTTTTTGAAGAGTTTAGGCATCGTTACCAAAGGATGGTCTAAGAAAAAAACTAGGTCATCTGTAAATGCTTGAAGTTTATAGCTTTCATCTCTGATTCTGGCACCTTTATTATCTAACATTTGTATTTAAAACTTCTAAAAGCAATATGAATAACAATGGTGAAAAAGGACATCTTTGTCTTATGCCTTTTTGAATGCTTATAGTGTTTGTAAATTCTCTACTGATGATCATCTAGCAGTCTAAAGATCAGATCAGCATGTTGTCCCCAAATGAGGCATGCAGAAATGAAATAAAGAGAAATCTTTTTCTACCGATTAATGTACAGTAAGATCAGATTTGATACTTCACACTTGGGGAGTTCAAACAAAAAAAGCCTCTTGTTTTCCAGGTCTCAAATTTTCCCAGTTTCCGTTGATCTCCCCTAGATTAGTCACCAACTCTGGGGTGGGCGGGAGGGGTTTCCTTCATCCGTCAGGAAGGGCCTTTTCTTTTTATAAGTTGGTGCTTGTTTCAAGTGTTCTTTTAAGGGCAGTATTTTGAGAAGATGATTTGCTCAGATCTCCTTGCACACTGAGTTCTTCTGTCCTGCAATACTTGACCTGTTCAGGAAGGTGTAGTGCTCCAGTGATCAAGGGCTGTGTGTTTCTGGTGCATGCCTGTTGGGAACTCTGGAAGTGCCTTCTCAGAAAAGACCAGCTGCCATGCCAAACCCTGTTTGTCCACAAAGGCGGTTAGCAGCTCTCAGAGTTTCAGACAGGTGGATCTTGTTTTTGCTGACAGGGCACGAGGAAGGTAGAGAGAGCTGCAGAAGATTTCCAAGGCAGAAGAGGGCAGAATCTCTTTTCAAGAATCCCAGAGTGCAGGGCACAGAATCACAAGCTCAATTTGCCAGGTGCCAGATCTTGGCTGCACAGTTCAAAAACCTTCCTGCCTGTTAGAGCAGTTTGGTAATGCAGCTAGTTGGGAAGTGGTGGAGTCCTTCACCCTGGAGGCCTTCAAGAGGCAACTGGACAGCCCTCTGATGTAACTTGGAGTCCTGCTCTGAGCAAGGGTTGGATGCAGTGGCCAATGGGCCCCATCCACCTTTTCCATTCTGTTGTTCTCTGAGTCAAATGATTGTGGATTTCTCTGAATCTGAGCTAAGTATACACTCTACAGGGAGCTCCGAGTATACACTCTACCGGGAGCTCCATCATGCCTCGTTTCACACATCAGGGGAGGCCAATTTTTTTTATTATTATTGTGCAGAAACTAGTTCCTTCATGGAGGGCATGCATATGATACAAAAATTTAGGGATTACCTTAGACAAACCAGAAAAGGGTAAGTTTGGATCACAATGGCTGTGTTGGACTTCTCCTTGGAACTGATGACTCATGGAGCTTCACAGAACATCCGTGGTGTATTTTCCTTCTGTATGCAAAAAAATGAAAGGATGGCAATTGATCGCTCCCTTTCACATATTTTCCTGTCAATACAGCAGTTAGTGGAAAAGCATTTCAGTGCTCTTCTGCAAAGAAGACGTGTCTGTGAACGGCCGGACAAGGTGCAGAGAAAGGGAGGATTGGGGGTCCCTTTCACCAGAGCAGAGGGAAAGCATGCTGTCTCTGGACAGCCACACCATTGCCAACAGTGTTGGCAACAGCAATGGCCAGACCCTGGATGCTGCTGCTTCATCCAGTTACAGAAGGGGAGGCAGGAAGGTGGAGACTTGCCAGGAACAGGGAGGCTGCAGACCTGGCAAGTATTCCCTTAGTGTCACAGCTCCCCTTGCTGAACGTGTCATTCTGTTCTTCGGTCCTGCAGCACAGGCCCTGGTCATGCACTCTGAGCAAAGGGCCTGACAGCACAACTGAAAATCCTTCCTGCTTGTTAGAGCACATCAATAACAGACCAGTGACCTTAGGAGGACTTGTACTCTCCCGCCCTGGAGGCATTCAAGGGGCAGGTGGACAGCCCTATGCCAGGGATGCTTTTACTGGACAGGGGACTCAGCCCTTCCACAGCCTTGCAGAAGAGAAGACTAGTGCTGAGCCACCAAGCCAGGATGACCCATGGTCTGTCCAGATCCTGTTGGATCCAGGGTACCTTGTCCTCCCTTGTAGCCACTACACCCATTTTAGTATCATCTGTGGATTTGTGCAGGGTCTGGACATTGTGGCCTCAGGCGACTTCCACTCCACCATTTTCTGCATCTCTGAGTCACACAAGTGTAGATTTCTCTTTGCTGGTGTGCCAGCCCCTCCCTGCCTGCTGCCCTGGCCCCTGCTCAGGTCCATTCCCCAGCTGCTTCTTTGAATAGTCAGAGTCCATTAAAGTGGAGATGTTTCCTTTGGTAAAATGTCTGTCACCCCCATCACCAGTGATGTCACCATTCCTATTGTGAGGTCTTTTAGCACTGGTACAGTTGGAATGGACCCTAAGGGTGCATTGGAAGTGCTTTCATGTTTGACTCTGCTTGGTGACTTTTTGATGGCCCTATGAAGTTGGAGAAGACCTGGCAGCCCCGTGAGTCTTACACAGCCAGGAGTCAGGGAGAGTTGAGTGCAAGCCAAGGGGTGAATGAGGTTCACTATTCACTAATGGGAGCTGCTTCTTCTGCCCTTCTAGCTTCATCATTTCCTGAAGGACCCCCACTTTTATAATGCTTCCCTCATCGATGGGGAGTATTGGGACAAGAATGGTGAGCTGGTCGTGGACTTGGACATTGTGGACTGGGTGGTATTACTCAATTTCTCTGTGCTCAGAAAGAAAATTGGGAGCTTGGAAAGATGGGGATCAGGATACCTCACATTCACCATTGTTAAGGATGCTGCTGAGTGGCCCAAACAGATCAACAAGGTGGGGGGACCATGTGCTTCTTCTCATAGTGCTGAGCATCTCGGAAGCATCAGAGCAGACTGCAGCTGGCTCTGCTGTCCCTATGCTGAGTTGTGGGGTCAATTCTTGGACACTGGTCATCAAGTGCAAGTCCTCCTCATGAGTCACTGCTTCTGTCAGAGTGTCATGCACGACACTAGGTGCAGAAATTGATACTTATCCCTGCTAGATTTCATCCTGCTCCTTTCAGGCCACCTATCCAAGATTGTCGTGAGGCTGTAAGTCATGTCTCCACTTAACTTACACAGCAACCAGCAATAAAACTAAAGACTTTTATTGCTATTTGCTACAAGATTTATGATGCAACAGATAAGCTCTGGCAATGAGCTCCTCAGTTGCACCCTCCTTTCTGAATCCTACCCAGAAGTTCAAGTGGACTTCAATTTTCTTTCACGCCTCTCTGTTCTTGGGTGGGACAAACTTCTCTCCTGCTGCCGCAATTGGTCTAAATGCCATAATATCCTCCTATGCCAGGCGGATCCTAAATCTCCTGTTATGCCTTCCTGTTCCCCAGGTCTCTGCCTAGCCACCTCCAAGTCGGAGTGGGGAAGCAACTTGTTCAAACACCTCAGAGTCTAGATGAAAGGGAACTGCACCCTGCTCAAGCTACTCAGAGTAAGGATGTGGTGAGGCTACTCATGAGGGAGCCTCAGAGTCAGGTTGCAGGGGGGCCATTTGGGCACTGGGCACCAAGTATAGTCCTCCTGCTCCAATGCCTGACTCTCACTGTGAGCTTCTGGCCTTTTCTCACGTATCAACATCTCTGTTGAGCCATTAGGCATGACACTACCCTCCCTGCACACCCCTCCTCCAGGTGAGTCAATGAACGTGTGCCACCAGGCTTGTGTGGGAAACGATCATGAAGTCATCTAAGGAGAATGGGTGCATGAATGTGGCCAAGGGCCTCCCAACTGTGCTCTTTGGGAGGGTACCCCTTCCAGTGTACTAGATATTGTATTCGCCCCCTCCAAAACCTGGAGTCAAGGATTTCTTCGATCTCAAATTCTTCTTCCCCATCCACCAACACTGGAGGGGCCAGGGGAAACTGAGAGTGGAGGGGGTATGATAAGGGGGCAGGGGAAAGGAGCGCCCAGTGAAAAACTGGATGTACTTTCATAGGGGGAGGCAAGGGCAAGCGAAAGGCTACAGGGTTGATTTGGGAAATGATCTGAAATGGTCCAGCATGCTTGGGAGCCAATTTGTGGGAGGGTACTGAAAGGGGAAGGAATTTGATAGACAACCAGACCCAGTCGCCCACATGGAGAGGGTCCCCAGGCCACCTATGTCAGTCTCCAACTTCCTTGTAAGCCTCTTTGGCCAGATCTAACTGTTCTTTGAGCATGGACTGTATGGGAGCTAAGTCATGCAGAAAATCACTGGCAGCAGGAATGGATGAGGCAGGCAGCGTGGAGGGAAATGCACGCTGGTGGTATCCCAGGTTCGCAAAAAAATGTGTTTGCCTATTGGAGGCATGTACAGAATTGTTGTAAGTGAACTCTGCCAAGGGGAGAAAAGAGGACCAGTCATCTTGTTGGTACTTTACATAGCAGTGGAGGTATTTTTTGAGGGTTGCATTTAAATGCTCTGTTTGGCCGTCTGTTTGAGGGTGATGCGCTGATGAGAGGCATAGGTCAGCCTTGAGTAAGAAAGAAGTTCCCGCCAAAACCGTGAAGTGAACTGACTGCCCCGGTCTGTTCTTAATGCGAGGGGCCACCCATGTGATTTATAAATATGATGTACAAAGAGGCAGTGGTTTTGGCTGAAGGTAGACCTGTACAGGGAATAAAGTGAGCCATTTTTGTGAATAGGTCTGTGATGACCAATATAGTGGTGTAGCCCCTCGACGGGGGTAAATCCATCATGAAATCCAGGGAAACATTATGCCAAGGGCCAGGAGGGGTCCCCAAACGCTGAAGCAAACCTGAGGGTTTGTTGGGATGACGTTTGGCCCGTTGGCATGTGGGGCATGATAGTACATATGATTCGACATTGTAGCTCAAGCAAGGCCACCAAAAGTCTCTGGTAATCATATGTAAAGTTTTATAAACCCCAAAGTGACCCGCGGAGGGGAAATCATGGCATTGCTGCAATACATGTTCTCTGAGCAGCAACGGCATGTACGCAGCTTGGTTGTATAACAAGATATTGTCCTCGAAGCTGTAGACAGCAGGTAGAGTGCCCACCTCCCTCTCTTCCTTCTTGGCCCAGACAAAAGTGTTGGCCTGTTGGGCCTGGGGAAGGTCTGCATGCCAGGAGGCAGAAGTGGTGGTCAAGGCAATCATTTCAGGCTGCAAGATAGGGGCAGGTTCAGGGTTCACTTCATTATCTCCAAAATACTCAGGTTTTCTGGAGAGTATGTCTGTTAGGAGGTTCTTTGATGGTGGGATATACTCTATGTGGAAGCAAAAACAAGCAAAAAACAAAGCCCAACGTGCTTGTCTCTGGTTGAGGATCTTGGCTGAAGAGAAATGGGTCAGGATCTTATGGTCCGTTTGAATGAGAATCATGTGGGATGCTCCTTCCAGCAAATGTCTCCACTCTTCCAGGGCTACTTTGATCACCAACATTTCTCTCTCCCAAGTGGTGTAGTTCTGCTCTGAATCTGAGAGTTTGCGAGAATAATACACTACTGGTCTGAGGTGATTGCCAGAACCGTTCTGTGGTTGCAACAGGACTGCTCCAACAACTTTATCAGACATGTTGGTTTGTAGTACAAAAGGTGCAGATGTGTCAGGGTGAATCAGCTGGTTTTCCAAAGTGAAATGGCGTTTTGAGGCAGCAAACACTGCAGCTGCATTGGGAAGCCAGTTCAAACATCATCCCTTCCCTTTCAAAAGGTCCGTCAAAGGGGCTGTCAAGCGAGAGAAGTGAGGTATGAACCAGTGATAGAAATGTGCAAATCCTAAGAATTTTTGAAGTTCTCTCCTCATCCGTGGTGGTTGCCAAGACACTACAGCCCATACCTTCTCAGGGTTCATCTGTAGTCCATCTTGGGAAATTCGTTAGTTGAGATACATCAGAGAAGTAGTGTGGAACTCTCATTTCTCAAGCTTGGCAGAGAGATGATTCTCGTGCATGTGTTGGAGGACGGCCCACACATGACGTATGTGAGATTCTGGGTCACTGGAAAAGATCAACAAATCATCCAAGTAGGCAATCAAAAAGTCATCTAAAAAATCGTGAAAGATTTCATTGATCAGCCTGGAAAATGATTGTCCCGCATTTACAAGCCCAAATGGCGTTACCCAGAACTTGAATGTGCCAAATCTCAATGAGGAGGCCATCAGGTGCTTGAACCCAGGGTGGATGCAGAGTAAATTTTAGGCGTTGCAGAGATCTATCTTGGTAAAAATGTGTGCTTGGCCCAGATGTTCCAAAATCTCAGCAATTGGAGGCACGGAGTGCTTGTTGGGGACTGTAATGGCATTCAGGTGGCAGTAATCGATACAGACTCTGGGTTCTTCAGAATTCTTCTGGGGACAATGATGGGTGTAGCCAAAGTAGGTGATGAGGATGGACAAATGAAACCCTTTCTCAGGTTGGTGGAAATGAACTCCTTGAGGACTTGCAGCTTTTTTGGTGACATGGGCCTCAATTTGCTGACAGGAAGTGTGGCACCCACCTGTAGGTGGATTTCCATGTCATAAGCATGGTGAGGTGGTACTTTGTTGGCCTCTTGTGGATCAAAGACATCCCAAAAATCTTGATATTGGGGAGGAAGAGCAGTGGTGGAAGGTGGTGGTGGTGGTGATGGGGAGACTTGCGGAGTTAGGGTATGAGAATCAACACAATTTTGGGAACAAAATGAGGGATTGAATTGCATTTGTCCGGAGTCCCATGAAATCTGGGGTTCATGTTTGACTAGCTAGTCCATGCCAAGTGCTAGGGGGTACTGTAAATTCTTCACCAACAGGAACACAGCCTGTTTCGCAATGTCTGCCAATCTGCAGAGTGAGTGGGGAGGACTGGAGAGAGGAAGGGCCTCCCTGCAGTGGACGCTTCTGGATTGAGTCCACCTGAAGTGGGGCGGGTAGCAAGGATGTAGGAAATGAGTGAGTCTCAGTAAATTTCACATCCATAAACGAGACAGTGGCACCACTATCAATCAAGGCTGTAGCCCGTATTTCAGGCTGTGGGTGTGCCTGTAAAGTAACATCATTCAGCAGGTGTCAGGTCAAAAGAGGTCCTGTGGTGGTAGATCACCCTTGGGGTCAGACTACAGGTCCCAGCATCATGGTGCTTAATGACGCTGGGACTGGAAGTTTTCCACCTGCTGTTTCCATGAACAAAAATGGGCTGAGTGGCCCAATTGTCCACAAACAAAACACGGTCTGGCTGGATGGCAGTAATCAATCTCCCTTCTTGGAATGCGAGACCTGGAAGCTCCTAGCTGCATCAGCTCGGGCTCTGGCTGAGTTGTTGCCTCGGCAATGCAATAATCAGGTGTGTGTCGGTGAGGCCTGGCCTCTGTCTGTGGGAACCATTTTCTCCAGCTGGCATCAGGCCAGGGCAGCTTTCCCACCTTTCTTGTTCCTGCTCAGCAAGTCTTGCATCAAGTTGGATAGCAAAAAGCATCAACTGTTGCAAAGTGTCTGGCAGGGGAGAATGGACCAGATTATCTAAAATCTCCCCCCGTAGGCCCTCTCAATACTGCACCATCAAGGCTTTTTCATTCCAACCCAAGTCATTCATCAAAAGCTGGAACTTGGTCATGTAGTCTGCAGCCGAGCCCACTCCCTGCCTCAGGCTAATCTCACGGACGGCCATTTTCTCAGACGCTCCCATGTCTAGAAACTGTTCTAAGGAATTCAGAAAAGTTGCTGTGTCATTCAAAATGGGGTCTTGAGTCACAAGCCTTGTGGTCGTTCAATGAGCAGCTGCCCCAGTAAGCTGATTGATTAAGAAGCCTACCTTGGTCTTCTCGTCAGTGAAGTGTTTTTGGTGAAGATGTATGTATAGCTCACATTGTGCTTTGAAAGTTGTAAATCCTTCTTTCTTTCCATCGTACTTAGGGGTGCGGGGAGGGTCTACCAGGCAGCACTTCAACTTTAGCTCCAATGGCTGTGGAGGGGTTGCCAGTGGTGCCGGCTGTGCTGCGCAGAGTGTAGCCAATTCTGTCCGAAGATCATTTATCTGTTGTGTTGCTTCTGCATATTGGTTCCTTAGAAGGACTTTTTCATCTAGCAGATTCTGGATATCCAGTGGGATTTGGGCCGCGGGGTCCATTGATACCTTGCTCTGAAGAGAGGAGGAGAAAAGAAAAAACTTTGCCCAGCTGTGTGAGATACGACACTCCTGTGGATGCTGGAGCGTGGAGGAAGGAGGGGGCAAGCTGTCGTGAGGCCGTAACTCACATCTCCAATTAACTCACACAGCAGCCAGCAATAAAACTAAAGACTTTTAGTACTATTTGCTACAAGATTTATGATGCAACAGATAAGCTCTGGCAATGAGCTCCTCACAGCTCAGTTGCCCCCTTCTTTCTGAATCCTACCAGGAAGTTCAGGTGGACTTCAATCTTCTTTCATGCCTCTCTGTGCATGGATGGGACAAACTCCTCTGCTGATGCTGCAATTGGTCTAAATGCCGTAATCTCCTTGTAAGCCAGGCGGATCCTAAATCACCTGTTACGTCTTCCTGTTCCCCAGGTCTCTGCCCAGCCACTTCCAAGTCAGGGAGTGGGGGAGCAACTTGTTCAAACACCTTAGAGTCTAGAGGAAGGGAAACTGCACCCTGCTCAAGCAACTCAGAGTCAGGATGTCGGAAGGCTACTCGAGAGGGAGCCTCAGAGTTGGGTTGCAGGGGGGCCATTTGGGCACTGGGCACCAAGTATAAATCCTCCTGCTCCAACGCCTGACTCACTGTGAGCTTCTGGCCTTTTCTCACATGTCAACGTCTCTGTTGAGCCATTAGGTACAACTAAGATATCAAAATCACATGGGGCTGCTAGTAGGGCTGCTGGATGAGGAGGGCTTCTCTGGCCAGGCCCTCTCTCCCAATTGCTCAGTAAGGTTGCCTCTCCACTTCTCTGAACCTTCCTCTCCCATGAGGTAAGAGTTCCTCTAGGCACTGGCTCGTGTGTATCAGTGGCTGTTCCACACCACCCATGTTTTGCACAAGCCCTAGATATGGAAATGTGCACACAGAGTTGGGTCTGGCTTGAGCCCACTGGGGCACTTCAGGAGTGCTGAACTACCACTCCCAGCATCGCCAGCCAGCATGATGATTGGAATGGCAATGCAGCCAGGCTGGAGTCCACTGTTCTGTGGGAATTGGCAGGGAGGGAGTGTTTGAGATGCCAAAGTCTTGCCTGCCACAAAACACCACAAGTAGTTCAGACACAGCTGAGAAGAGCTGAGAGCCACACATGCACCAAAACACACCCCTCCCTTTATCACTCTGGGAAAAGGTCTGTAAGCACAAAAGAGGCAATTTGCAGACCAGCAAATTCTGTGCCCCCTGTTAGAACAGGGAAAATCTGGCATTTAATTTTTCAAGAAAAATCCCATGCTGTCCACTTATGTTTTCTTGCTATTCCCCCAACTCCGCAGTGCCATCTAGAGGTGATGGAGCAGGTAATCAGGCAGGGAAAAGCTCCTTGGCAATGCTTGGATCCCACTGGTGTGATGAAATGGAAAGTGGGTAGAGTGGTTTACAGGAATGCAACACCCCATATGAGGCAGCATCAGCAGCTCTGCGGGGAAGATCTTTGGGCAGGGACCTTCTGAATTGGTTTGGTGCTCTGAGGTTTGTTGGAAGGACCAGCAGCCACATGGACTGGCCACCATGACATCCATGTTGTGTCTCAGGACGTCATCAGACCAACGCAGGTCACACTCTAGACCTGGTTTTCGCAACTGGGCAGGAAGATGGTAATCTGGAAATGAGGGAAGTGGCCAGATCACTTCCTCTTGAGGTTTGAACTCAGAGCCAGTCTCCCTCTGTAAGGTTGTGGATCCTATCAAGAAGGATTCCTGCAGATTCTGGGGGATTTTCCAGTGGAAAAAGGTGGCGTTCCTGTCAAAGCCCTGGTTGATTTGTGGATTGGGGAAAAGACCTGGGCAATGGACATGATCGCACCTAAGCATCCTTTCCCATCATGCAGAGCCCACTCAGCACCATGGTACACACCTGAGTTATGAGCAATGAAGCAGGATAGGAGATGACTAGAGAGGAGATGGAGGAAATCTCATGATGAATTTGACCACACCAAGGAGTTCATTATCAAGCCTATGGTGAGATGATGAGGGCAGCGAAGAAGGGATTTTTCTCAACTTACTTTGCATACTCACAGTGCTGCCCAGCTGATTTTTTCTTGGTGTTACAGGGCCTATCACAGTCTGGGCCCAAAAAGGACTTTATTACACCATCTGTAGATTGTTGTGACAACTTTACCCAGCACTTTAGCAATAAAATCACTTGGACTCCACAGTTGATATGGTTTAGATTCAGAGGTATCCAGAGCATCATCTGCTCCATCTTTATTGAATGAGTTTCAATTGTTGTAGTGTGAGGATGCTGGGACTAGTCTGACCTACCACTTGTCTTCTAGACCCTTCCCCTTGCAGCTGCTCCTCAGAGCCAAGGACTGCATATGCATGTGAGTCTCAGAGCCTATAAACACCTCTCTGAGGAGGGGAAGGTCCCTGCCCCTTTAAAGGAGCCAGTGATCAGGCCTGTCCTGAAGAGAACAACCCTAGACCCAGAGAGAGCTCCAATCATAGGCTGGTGGCTAATATCCTGTTCCAGGGCAAGGTTCTTGAGCAGGTGGTGGCCAGGCAACTCCATGTGCTGTTGGAGGAAATGGATTATCTTGATCCAGTTCAATCTGGCTTCATGCCTGGCTATGGAACTGAAACTGCCTTGGTCACCATGTATGATGACTTGTGCAGGGAGAGGGACAGGGGGAGGGCATTCCTGTCCTGTTCTCCTGGACCTTTCAGTGGCTTTTGATGTCATCAGCCATGGTATTCCTCTGAATAGGCTGGCCGGGTTGGGAGTTGGAGCCATTGCCTTGCCTTCCTGTCTGGCTGATACCAGAAGGTGGTGCTGGGGGATTAGTGCTCTGCACCACGGCAACTTTGTGATGCAGTTCCACAGGGTGGCAAAAGACTCATCCAGCTATCACAGGCCAGGAGACCCGCTTATTGGTGGGATTATCTCTGCGGGAAAGCTGCACATTTTGGAAGTGGAACTTTTCAACTAACCTCCCCCCATGATACTTCCTTCCTGGTAAGCCCGGAAGTGGCTACAGAGCCGAATATTTTTTGCTGATTTAATTTCCCTGCAGGTGTCAATTGATCCCTGAATGTGCAGGTATATTGGTGGATATCTGGGTAGATGTCTGGTTACCATCTGAGGCACAAATCGTCACCAAGGTTGCTGCGTCATGTGCTGCAGTTGGCAAGAGTCTCTTTGGGTAGTAGAATAACATATGACCAGACAGTCTTTTCTTCCTACCAGAATGAAGGAAGGAAGCTGCTGCCTCTCATAGCTCCTTCCTCAGGACAAGCATCCAGTACCAGGAGCTGTGTACCTGCATTTGTCAGTTGTCAGCAAATGGGTCAGGAGGTGCAGTGGCGTATGGGTCCTGCTTGTGGGTTCTGCAAGGGCAGCTGGGTGTCCACTCTCCAGAATGTGCCATGGATTGCCTTCTTTGAAACACCCTTTCATTTTCAGTTTGATTACCTTTCCCTTCCTCATCTCTAATCTTAGTTGAACACTCTCAGCTCTGAATATGCTACTTGCATGCTATATGTTCACAGGAATGGACTTGCAAACACTTGGAATATCTTCTCCTACCTGTTTGCTGTTCGAGAGGTCAACCAACACCCCGGGCTCCTCTGCAACCTCTCCCTGGGCTACAGCATTCATGACAACTATTTTGATGCAAGGTTGACTTCGGATGCCCTGCTGGACCTGGTCTCTCCGGGGAAGGCCAATGTGCCCAACTACAATTGTGGCAGGAAGACCCTCCCCCTGGCTGTCCTTGAGGGAGCCGACTCAGACTTCTCCACCCAGATTGCAGCCATGCTGTCCATCTACAAAACCCCACAGGTGAGGATGGAGAAGGGAGCATTAGCAAGCAGAGTCCCAAGAGGAGCTGATATAGCAGCCACAAGCCTCACACTGAGTTCAGTGCAAAGAGCTGCAGCCATTTGGGAGAGGCTGGAAATTCCTTCGCCTCTCTGCCAGGAACTCACCTGGACCAACGTGTAGGCAGTCCTGCAGGAGTTACTGCTGTGTAAATGTCATTCAGGCTGCAGCCTTGGGCCTCCTTTTATTTGCTGATATCAAAGGAAAAAGGGAGGAGTGCATAGCGAGGATTGCACAGCCATCTCACAGCAGAAGTGGCTTTCCAAAGGCAATGGATTTTGCACACAGCTTTTGGTTAAACTCGCCACCACAAGGGGCAAAAATGGCCCCTAACTTGGATGCCCTTGAAAAAAATCAGCCCTGATAAGAGGCAAAACACAACTTTGCAGTCTTCTTTCCTCACCAGGTCAGCCATTCGTTTGTGTCTCATGCCCTGAGTGATGAGACCCAGTTCCCCTTCTCATACCCGATGGTCCCCAAAGAGCCAAACCTGTACTGGGGGATCTCCCAGCTACTCCTGCATTTCCGATGGACCCTGGTGGGCCTGGCTGCTGGGGACACCGAGAGTGGAGGGAGGTGCATGAGAACCTTGACCATGGAGTTCACTAGGAGCGGAATTTGTGTTGTTTTTACTCAATACATATCAGGCCTGTATACGAGTAATGAGAAGCTCCATCAGGCCTGGTTTCACTCCTCAGCAAAAGCCAACGTTTTTGTTTACTGTGTGGAGACAAGTTCCTTCATGGAGGGCATTGCTAAAATCCAATTCTGTACTGATTACCTTAGACAATCCAAGACAGGGAATGTGTGGATCACCACCGCTGTGTGGGACTTTTCCGTGGAAGTCCTCACTCACACAGTTTTGGAGAACATGCATGCCATATTTTCCTTCCTCATCCAGAAAAATGTAATTACACCAGTGGATCGCTCCTTTTGGAATTTTTTGAAGTTAACGGGAGAGTTCATTGAAGAAGCATTTCAGTGCACTTCAAAACAGACCTTAACTGTGAAAAACCAGATAAGATGCATGGAGAGGGAGGATTGGGGGGGCCTTTCTCAAGAGCAGAGGGAAAGGATCCTGTCTCTGGATGGCCACACCATTTACAACAGTCTTCTGGCCATGGCCCGGGCCCTGGATGCTGCTGTTTTGTCCAGATCCATGAGGAGGAGGAAGCATGAAGGTGAAGATGGGCTGGGCACTTGGAGGCTGCACCCATGGCAGGTATTCCATTTGTCTCGCAGGTCTTCCTGCTTATCCTGGCATAGAGTTCTTCTGTCCTGCAACCCTTTCCACAGAAAGGGCCTCTGAGAAAGAAGCAGAGAAGCAGCAAGAAAAGGGCTGCATTTTTCTGGTATTGTTCCTTCTGGGAAGGGTGGAAACTGCCTTGAGGGAGAGGCCAGCTACCTCTTCAAGCATGTATTATGCACACGGGCACAGAACAGCTCTCTCTGTTTCAGGCAGGGGCTATTCCTCAACCTGCTGGGGCACAGGGAAGCCAAGGAACCCTGCGGAAGACTTCCAAGTTGTTCACCCAGAGGAAACATAGAAACATAGAAACAGAGCGAGTCAGAAGGGGCCTCCTGGGCCATTAAGTCTGACCTCCAGCACCAGCCGGCTCCGCTCATGACATGCCCACCATGTGCATGTCCAGCCTATCTTTGAACACCCTCACCGATGGGGCCTCAACGACCTCCCGTGGAAGCCCATTCCACGCCCTCGGGGTCCTAACTGTCAGGAAGTGCTTCCTGGCATCCAAATTGAACCTTGGCTCCCTGAGCTTTGCTCCATTGCAGCGCGTCCTGCCTTCCTCTGCAGGGGAGAACAGGCCTCTCCCCATCTCCATGTGACACCCCCTCACATACCTGTATGTTGCCAACATATCCCCTCTGAGTCTCCTCTTCTCCAGGCTGAAGAGACCCAGTTCCCTCAGTCTCGCCTCATACCCCATCCCCTGCAAACCAGCCACCATCCTTGTGGCCCTACGCTGCACTGACTCCAACCTGGCTATATCCTTTCTGTAATGAGGGGCCCAAAAATGAACACAATACTCCAGTTGCGGGCGCACCAGAGTCATGTAGAGTGGTAGTAATACCTCTCTTGATCTAGAAGCCACACTTCTGGCTATGCAACCAAGGGTGGCATTCGCCCTCTTGACCACCGCATCACACTGCTGACTCATGTTTAGCCTGCGGTCAACCAGTACCCCGAGGTCCCTTTCACAAGTGCTGCTCTCCAGCCACTTGTCCCCTAACCTGTACTTATGACAGCTATTCCTATGCCCCAAGTGCAAGACCTTGCACTTATCCACATTGAACGCCATCCTGTTGTCTCCTGCCCACTTCCATAGTCTGTCCAGATCCTTTTGGATCTGGAGTACCTTCTTCTCAGTTGTGGCCACTGCTCCAGTTTTAGTGTCGTCTGCGAATTTGATCAGCAGACTGTTCACCCCTTCTTCCATGTCGTTAATGAAAAGATTAAACAGGATCGGCCCCAGGACAGAGCCCTGGGGGACCCCGCTTGTCACTGGCTGCCATCCCGACGATTCCCCGCTAATGGTTACCTTCTGCTTTCGGTCAGTCAGCCATGCCCTAATCCACCGGACAGTGCTTTGGTGTATCCCAAAACTCCTCAGTTTCTCCACCAGGATATCATGGGGCACTTTGTCAAAGGCCTTGCTGAAATCCAGGTATACCACATCCACTGCATCCCCTCCATCTAGCCATCTTGAAACCTTCCAGTAACCTATCCCAGGAGACTTTCCCCAGTCTGGCCTTCAGTTGGCCAAAGTTGGCCCTCTTGAAGTCCCAGCTTCTAGTGCTCGCCCTGCTGCACGGCCCCAGTCCTCTGATCTCAAAGCAAAGGATGGAGTGATCACTCGCATCCAGAGCTCCCCTAATCTGTACTTCATCTATCAGCTCCTCCCTATTGGTCAAGACCAAGTCCAGGATGTTTCCCCCCCTCGTCGCCTCTCGGACCCTCTGTGTGAAAAACCCACCCTCTAGAG
Organism: Varanus salvator macromaculatus; assembly: GCA_023646645.1. Lineage (NCBI taxonomy): Eukaryota > Metazoa > Chordata > Lepidosauria > Squamata > Varanidae > Varanus > Varanus salvator. The sequence goes on along the minus strand of JAIXND010000721.1, from coordinate 3,806,929 downwards.
CTTCTAGGAAGCGATGTGACCTGGCTGTCACCGCCGAGTGAGTCTCCGAAGTAATATCCGGGAGATTGAAATCACCCATAATTACTGTGTCTCTCCCCCGAGATATCCTTAGAATCTGGCCTGTCAGGACATCATCCAGGGTCTCAAGTTGACCTGGAGGGCGATAACATACCCCCACTGTCAGGTCTCTTTTTCTGTCAAAATCCCTAAGTTTCACCCAGACTGCCTCTACCAAATCCCCATCTGTGCTGCACTCTATCTCACTGCATCCTATCCCTTCCCTGACATATAAAGCCACACCCCCACCTCCCTTTCCCTTCCTGTCCTTTCTAAAAAGGTGATACCCTTCTATGTTCACATTCCAGACTTTCCTTTCATCCCACCAAGTTTCTGTGATTCCCACCAGATCGTATCCTCCTATTCCCAGGAGAGCTTCAAGCTCTTCCTGCTTATTACCCATGCTCCTAGCATTGGTGTACATGCACCTCAACTCCTTCCCACTGCTTCCTTTCCTTGGAGTGCCCAGCATCCTCCTTCCTCCCATCCTCCCTGGTACCTGGCCCCTCTCTGTAGAAGCCCTGTCAGTCCCTGCAGTATCTCTAAAGCCCTGCTCCCAGAGCCCCGATCCTCCCTGCACACTTGTCCAGTGCAGACACGTTACTGGGGGGCCTGAACCCACCCCCCACTGGCTCAGTTTAAAGTCTTCCGGATGAAGCTCGCTAGAGCATCTCCAAAGGACCTTTTCCCCATCCTCGTGAGGTGTAACCCATCCCTTGCCAGAAGTCCATTGGCAAGAAAATGAGTGCCGTGGTCGAGGAATCTGAAGCGTTCCTTCTGGCACCACACCCTAAGCCAGTCGTTCACCTCGGAGACCCTCCTGTCCCTTCCTGGCCCAAATCCCCGGACAGGTAAGATTGACAAGAAGGCCACTTGGGCCTTCAGCTCCCTGAGTTTCTTCCCCAAGGCCGAAAAGTCCCTGGTGATCCCGACCACCCCCTGCCTGGCCACGTCGTTTGTGCCCATATGGATCACCAGGAGTGGCTGGTGACCCCCGGAGCGAAGGAGACGCTCCACTCTGTGCTTCACGTGCTGGATGCGTGCACCCGGCAGGCAGCAAACCTCCCTTGTCTGAAGGCTGGGGCGGCACACCGCCGCCTCAGTGCCCCTCAGCAGGGAGTCCCCAACAACTATCACCCGCCGCCGTACCTTCTCGGTGCTGGTGGGCAGCCGTGCCCTGGTCCTCACCTCTCCTGCAGTGGCTCCCTTGCCTCCTGATGTCCCAGGCTGGGGGTCCTGCTGGTCCCCTGAGGCCTCCTCAGCCCCAGCCTCCCCAAGTGGAGAGAACCTGTTTCCCAGCTCCAGATTGGTGCCAGGAGAAGGAGGAGGCCGTGCTGGCCTCCTCCTCCTGTGGGTGACATACCTCCATGTCTCTGCAGCTGCTCCTCCCGTGGTCTCTCCCTCAACCCTCTGTCAAGAGGGGGGCTGCTGCGGGGGGTGGGGGGCTGAAGAGCTCTCTCGGCCCTCAGGCACCTCACCTCCTCCTCTAGCAGGGTCACCATCTTGCACCGAGGGCAAGTGTATCCCTGCCCCTCCTGGGGGAGAAGGGCGAACATGTCGCAGCTCTCGCAGCGGACAGCAACACCCGTGACTCCCGCCAAGGCCATCTCCCGGTCTGCCATCTGTAACCCTTCCGAGACCTTACCTTGGTCCCCTTTCTTGTAAGTCCTGCAGTTCCTCTCACTCTCCCAGTTCTCCCAGGCAAAAACCCCACTTGCACACACACACAAGGAGAAAATAAACTTAAATTTAAATTGAAAGAAAAAAAAAAGCACAAGAAAGCAAAGCAAAGTGCAAACAAAACAAAACAAAACAAAAACACACAAACAAAACAAAAAACAAACAAACAATCAAACAAACAACCTCTGTGACTCATGGAAGGGAGTCCCTGGACCGCCCGGACCGCAGCTCAGGGACACAGACAAGGGACGCCGCCCGAGCTTGGCCCTCTCAGTCCCTCCGGCCAGTGGCCCCGCCCCCTGCTTCCCCCTGGCTGCTCTCGCTCTCTAGCCCACCCCCTCGTTCTCTGCTGCTCCTGGACCTCTGCTCCCACCTGCCCAGCTCCTACCTTGCCTGTGCCAGTCCCCTGGCCACTCAGCGCTCTCTCCCAGCCTGTGCCTCTGCTGCTCTGCCGCTCTGCCAAGAGGCCAGAGCCAAAAGGGCTTGCAGTGGCTGAGCTTGGCCTTATCAGTCCCTCAGGCCAGTGGCCCTGCCCCCTGCTTCCCCCTGGCTGCTCTCGCTCTCTGGCCCACTCCCTCGTTCTCTGCTGCTCCTGGACCTCTGCTCCCACCTGCCCAGCTCCTACCTTGCCTGTGCCAGTCCCCTGGCCACTCAGCGCTCTCTCCCAGCCTGTGCCTCTGCTGCTCTGCCGCTCTGCCAAGAGGACAGCATCTCTGCTCAGGGATCCCAGAGTTCAGGACACAGAATCATACGCTTAATTTTCAGGATGCCAGATCCTGGTGGAACTATTGAAAAATCTTCTTGCCTGCCAGAGCAGTTAGAGAATGTAGCTGGTGACCTTGGGAGGTTGTGGGCATTCTCACCCTGGAGACATTCCAGAGGAAGTTGGACAGCCCTCTGCCAGGGATTCTGGGACATGGAGTCTTGCCCTGAGTAGTGGGTGGAACAGGTGGCCATCAGGCCTCTTCCACCTTGCTGCTTCTGTGTTTCTCTGAGTCATTCAAGTGTGGATTTCTTTGTGTGTAGCTTGCAGATTCTGCAGCAGACCGACTTTTGCTTAATTACAGGGACTCAGTGAATTTGCTGGGTGCTTCTTCACTCAGGGGTCCTTTGCACTCAGTTGCAGGAGTGCTGATGCACACTTGTCCAGATCTGTTATTCTGCACTAATTGAACTGCAAAGGCAGAACAAAAGCGTAAACAAAGAGTAAACAAAGAACCAATTCTGCCTATGCTGAATGACCAGGCACCTTTGTTAGAAAATGCTCTTTCCTTTCCTTCAGAAGAGAAAAATATTCCAGGCAGGCAGAGACTTCTTTTTAAAACTTTATTGTAATAAAGGGAACAGAAAGGAATGGCTTCCTTTCCATTGTTCTGTTCACCTGAGCACTTGTTCATGCACCCCTTTTGAACCCTGCTCCTGGCCACTTGTTCCCTCCTCCTTTCCCCTAATTGGCTGGGTACTGAGAGTTACATTCTTTCTGCCCACCTACTCCACACTTTCCCAACACCGGCCCTTCTTCCCAATCCTGCCCTGCCCCCAGTGGGCTACAATAGGTCATTTGTCCTGCCAATTCTGCTTATTTGTAAGCATGAGGCCACTTAGTCAATCTCCAGCTATTTTGCCTACGTGCCGCCCCCCTTCTTTTCTTGCTGAAAAGGGAGCTTTCTCGCTTCTCCTATCTGTCTCTTTCATTCCCCTTGTTCCAAATCACCTCCCCCACCCTTTTCCTATCACCTTCTCCCTATGGCTACAGAAGCCAGGTGTCATTACTGGAGCCTTGTGAAGAGAAAGCACATCTACGACCCTGTGCTTGGCCTTCCCCCTTGCAAAGCTCCCTGTCCTCATCCCCTTTGTGCACATTTAATTGCTTGCTGGATCAGCCCCATCTCCTCAGACTTCCCACTCCAATCACTGAGGAGCTGGGAGGGGAGCTGGTGCAGCACTCCTGTCTGAGGCGCCCTGTGGGAAGGGCACCTGCCACTGTTCAGGCAGTGTGCTGGGACTTGCATGGCTGTGGCAGGGCTTTTCTTAGATTCTCCCAAATCTTCACTCACCCACTGAAGGGAGCCATTTTGCCCCTCTTCTCACTCCTCCATGCCCCCTCCCCTCACCTCTGCTCAGGCTCCTCCCAGCAGCTCCCATTTGATCTATCGGTCTATACAACTGTATTGAGTGGGGGGTACATTGCTTGAATTTCTTTCACCCCATCAACAGTGAGAGAATGTTCAGCAAGAGAGCTACATGGAAGCATGGCTGGCTCAAATTGGGCCCCATTCATGCTGAGAGGTCTTTCTGCACTGGGCCAGCTAGAATAGATCCGGGTAGAGTACTGGGAGTGATTTGCAGTTTGAATCAGCTTGGTGATCAGGCGACGGTCTTGTGAAATTAGCGGACACCCTGGCAGCCCCATGAGTGTGACTCAGCATGAGTCAGGGAGAGTCGAGGGTGAGCTCAGGGCTGAATATGGTTTGCTGCACACTAATGGGAGCTGCTTCTTCTGCCCCTCTAGTTTCACCATTTCCTGAGGGACACCCAGTTTTATAATTCTTCTCTCATCAACGGAGCGCACTGGGACAAGAGCAGGGAGCTGGTTGCTGACTTGGACATTGTGCACTGGGTGGTTTTTCCCAATAACTCTGTCCTCAGAAAGAAAATTGGGATCTTTCAAAGGCGGGGATTGGGAGACTTCACATTCACCATCAACGAGAATGCCACTGAGTGGCCCAAACGGGTCAACAAGGTGGGGAGCCTCCTGTTTCTTCTCATACTGCTGAGCATCTCCCAAGCTCAGACCAGACTGAGCTCTCCCAACAGTCTGTTGGGACTAAGAGCAAGGATGGGTCCCTGCAGTCTCCATTCCTGTGGGGTTTGCTGAGAGATGTGTAAGAAGAGGGTGGGAGGCAGCATCTTGAGCAGCCACGTCAAAATGACCACCCTTTGGAAAGGCAGCACTGGGAAGTCCAGGGAAGGTGCTAATTCTCCAGAAGGACCAGGATCTGCTTTCCCATGAACACCCATGAAGGACCCCCACTAATCTTCTCTCCTTGCAGACCTGTTCTCAGACCTCAGGAGGGGTCTACCCTGGGGAGAAAACATTGGAAACCCTGTGGCTCAACATCCTGGGGTTCCTTTCCAGCTGCCTTATTTTTAGCTAAATGGGCAATGAGATTATCTCAAATGCTCTTGTCTTCTGGCTCAGCCCCTGCCCTGGTCCAGGTGCGTGGAGAGCTGTCGCCCAGGATCCGTCAAGGTGGTTCAGGAAGGAGAGCCCGTCTGCTGCTACACCTGTGTCCCCTGCCCAGAAGGGACCTTCTCTGTGGTGGAAGGTGAGGAGGCAGCCCCTGGGGGGAGGGAGCAGCTCCACCTGAATCATACTCTGTAAGTTCTCTCCAATGCATCTCCATATGGGGATCCCTTCCTCAGTCCCTCATACAGTTGTCATAGCAGTGGACAAACACTGCGCTGGCCCTTAAGGAATTGTACATTTTTCCTGGCTAAAAATGTATGCAGACACATCCCACTAACCAACTGATGGTGTCTGAATTCAAACTTATCAGAGGGAAGGGCCTCCCTGGAAAGGTCCAGGCAAGACCATTGGTTCACATCAAGGCAGTGGGAACTGCTTGGAAGGAAAGCACAAAAGCAGAGAACTTCATAAGAAGCAGCTCTGCAGCTGTAATATTGCCAGCATTTCTGACAAGGCCTGAGCCCGCTGGGTTTCTTTTACAAACTGCTTTTTTTGACTGATCACAGCATCTTACAGCAATGTGCAAGGAAAACGTGGCACACTGCAGTGTACACATTAAGTGGTTGTGATTATAGCCCAAATGCATCTTCTCCAAGATGGAGCAGGTTCAATCTGGCCACCTCTGTCCCTCCCAGCAGCCACAGCTCTCAGAGTGGCAGCACAACAACCAGTCCCATCCAACCTGAAAAATCTGATCCTGCCTGGGGCCAAGAAGGTCCAAGTGCTCACCCCCTGCCTCCCCTGCCCCAGCTGCAAAGCTGTCCTTAAGTGTCTGATTGAGTTTTCAGGGGGAAGAGGTGGGAGAACCCAGGTGGGTGCGTTGACCAAGAACTGGCAGCAATTCTTTCCACACTGGAAGATCTTTATGGATAAAAACAAGTTGCTGAAGCACTAGCAGAGAGCCCACAGTGCTGCTCATGGACTTGGAAGAGAACTGGCACTTCCAATCCTTGCAGATGCAGAGCAGTGCAGCAGGTGCCCAGAAGATCAGCACCCAAACGAGGACCAAGATGGATGCATCCCCAAGGACATCGCCTTCCTCAGCTACAAAGAACCTCTGGGGATCACCCTGGTATGCTTTGCCCTATCCTTGTCTCTAATCACAGGATTCATGCTTGGACTCTTCATTAAATTCCTAAAAACCCCAATTGTCAAAGCCAACAACCGGGACCTCTCCTACATCCTCCTCATCTCCCTCCTCCTGTCTTTCCTGTCCTCCTTCCTGTTCATTGGTCAGCCAAGACAAGTGACCTGCCTCCTCCGACAAGCAGCCTTCAGCATCATCTTCTCAGTGGCTGTCTCTTCTCTCCTGGCCAAAACAATCACTGTGGTGCTGGCCTTCCTGGCCACCAAGCCAGGAAACAGGGTGAGAGGATGGCTGGGGAAGAGCTTGGCCAACTCCATTGTTATCACCTGTTCCAGTGTCCAGGTGCTCCTCTGCACTATCTGGCTAACCACCTCTCCACCATTCCCAGACTCTGACATGCACTCCCAGGCTGGACACATCATCCTGCAGTGCAACGAAGGCTCTGTGGCCATGTTCTACACTGCCCTTGGCTACATGGGCTTCCTGGCTGCCGTCTGCTTCATGGTGGCCTTCCTGGCCAGAAAGCTGCCCGGGGCCTTCAACGAGGCCAAGCTGATCACCTTCAGCATGCTGGTCTTCTGCAGTGTCTGGGTGTCCTTCATGCCCACCTACCTGAGCACCAGGGGCAAGTACATGGTGGTCATGCAGGTCTTCTCCATCTTGGCCTCCAGTGCTGGGCTGCTGGGCTGCATCTTCCTGCCCAAGAGCTACATTATTCTACTACGGCCCAATCTGAATACGAAGGAGCAATTAACAGCAAAAACAAATGAGAACATCTGATGCAGCAGGAGTTCTTTTCAATTCATTTCTAAGACCTTTCATCCTAGTATTGTGAGACAATTACCTCTTGTCTCACAATACTACATTTGCTTTCTTTTTCCTAGAAGTGCAACTTGAACTTTATCCTGCTAGATTTCATTATGTTGCTTTCAGTTCAGCTCTCCAAGCTTCCAATATCACATGGAAACTTGTCCATCTTGTGGCTGCTACCTGTGCTGCCCATTGTTGAGTCATCTGCAAATATAATAAATATTCTCTCTATTTTCTGGTTGGAGTCATTGATAACAGTGTAGAAGAGCATGAGACCCAGGACCGAGTCTGCAGTTCCCTCTCCTCAGTTTGCTCATCAGACAATCCTGGGACATTTAGTCAAAGACTTTTCTGAAGTCAAGGCATACTATAGCAGTATAGAAACATGCTGAGTCAGAAAAAGCATCTCGAGGCATCTAGTCTGACTTTGGTTCCAGTCAGTTCAGCTCATGTAACATCCGGCATGTGCTTGTTCAATCTTTCCTTTCACCCCCTCACTCATGTGGTCCCCCCAACCTGCCATGGAAGCCCAGTCTGAGACCTTGGGGTCCTGGAGGTCAAGAAACTTCCTGACATCCAACCTGATGCTTGGTTCCTTGAGCTTTGCCACATTGGGCCACGTCCTTTCCTCCCCTGCAAAGGAGGACAGGTCAAAACCCTCTACTATGTACCACCTCTTCACATTCCTGTATCTTCTTATAAGATGCCAATTGTCTCCCCCATGCTAAGTGGTGAGTAAGCATCTTTCCTGACACATTATTCAGTTTTCTAGAATCCACTTTCATCTTAAAAGTGTAACCCCTTTTCATAGCAGAACCACAAACCTGCTGGTTTCCTCAATAATCCTCACTGTAACCACATCCTTTGGAAGACATCTCCATAATCAGCAGGTGAAACACATAAAAATAGAGAAAAGTGGTGAGTCTGAAGGGGGCTCACAAACGTACAATTAAAAACAATAAAAATAACAAATTCCAGATAATTGTATTTAAAAATAAAAAATAAAAAAGTGAGTGTTAATGATAAAGTATTAATGTTTAAAAAATCAATTGAATTTTAGCCTGTAAGGTTAAGAAGTAGTGGCCATTCCTCTTCTTTCTTGTTTGCCATTCCTAACTATGAACCTTTAAGGCCTTTACCCATTTCACCTCACTGGCCTCAGCAACTACTGTGTGGGATTCAATTCACTTTTGCTTTTAGTTGGATTGTTCATGCAACCTGCTCTTCTCACTTCAGCTGCAGAGAGCTTCAGCCCCGCAGGCAAACCTCCAGTCCTCCTGGTCCAGCTACCACTTGGGTGTCCTCCAGCAGAATTGCAGCTTCCACGTTCCATCTGCTATCCATAGCATCCCTGACACAGTGTAGTATCCCCCAGCTGGAGCAACAACAGGCTTTCTTTGTTGCAAAAATGCCTCACTCCCATCTTCCACCTCTGACTTCTGGCTTTCCAATAATGACTACAAGGCGTCTCCTGCTGACATGGGTTGTCCACATGACAGAGAGGCCTGGAACGTTCTCAGTGCAAGTGATACCCACGATACACTTTAGTGCACTGCTTCCAGCATGAGTGGACCTCCTCAGACTCACTCATCGATTAGGACATAGGGCTGGAACCTCATGCCCCTGCTCTTGTTCCACCCTTGCAGGTCCTGTGGGTCCAGTCAGAGGCATCCCATGTGAGTGAATGGTTGCTCTCCAGCTCCTTCCAGGTCCTGTGTTTGACTAATGGGCCACTGTTCTATATGGGGCTGGTGCTGCTCATAATATACTTCACAGGTGCATGTTGCCTGGGACCCTGTGTCTGTTCGACAGATGCATCTTGCCCCATCTAGGTATGCACAATCATTGCACTCTGGTCTCCATTACTTTGAGCTACTTCTTCTGCACCTGCCTGCCCCTGGCTTCCAAGGTCAGGGAACCAACATGGTGACACTCCCCTGTCCCTTTCCTTTCATAGGTCATCTTACAGGGCGACCAAGGCCATCTCCATCCCATACCCAGACCTACAACTCAGTTGAAATGGATTCAGATCATCTTATCCTCCAAGAATGCCTGATGCAGTGGAGCCACCCTCCGCTCCAACTCCTCACCCACAGACCTTCCAGCCATTCCAACCAAAGAGTTTATACTCTTTTTGGCGCCAGATCAAAACTGTTTTATTGAAATGGCATTTTAAAAACAATAGCTTTTAACATTCAGTTGCTCTTGTTTTGTTTTGTGATTTACTGTTTATTGTCACATGGTGGGCATGTTGTGAGTGGAGCCAGCTGGTGCTGGAGGTCAGACTAGATGGCCCTGGAGACTCCTTCTGACTCGCTCTGTTTCTACATTTCTGTTTTGTTTTATACATTGTTTTGTTTCTAATTCATCTATTGGTAATTGTTGTTTTAAATTGTCCTTTTAAAGCACTGTAAACCTTCCTGAGATTTTTATATAATAGGATGGCATATACAAGCTTTTAACAAATAAATAATAATAATAAATATTCAACATTCTCTGAAAGTTTTTTGCTGATGGAAGTTGGATTTCATTATTTGAGTCAGACAAAGGGAAACAGGTTACAAGTTGCCAGAAGTGGTCCTAAGATCCAGCAGAACAGAGTCCCAGATTCCCAGTGGTGGTTCCAGCAGATCAAGAAGCTGCAGGGAAGCATGGCGGAGGTGCTCCAGATGGGATCTGGAATCCCCGTTGCTCTTTCTGAAGCCGCATCCCTCCCGCTCTCCGAACTCAGTACAGCGTCTCCTCCTCCTCCACTTGACAGAAGGTTTCATATGATTTCCTCCCTTTTCCTCTTTTTACCAGCAATTCATGGGGAAGTCCTGAGTCTTCCTATTCCAGGTATGCCATGGCTGTACAGCACTCCAGTTGTGGGCTGAAGTTTTTTGGAATCCCAAGGAAAGTAGCGTTCCAGGTGGAGTTGTATTACATGGAGGAAAGCTCCTCACAGTGCATGAACCCCGTCAGTTGCCTTTCAAAGGGTTTGGCAGCAGTTCTGGACAATGCACAGGGGAACAGGGCACGAGGCGCTATTCAGTCCACTGGGATGGACACTCAGCAAAGCCCCCTCAAGATCAGGGTCTGGGCAGGGAACCCCAAAGTCCATCAGTCCAGCTGCTCCCCAGCCTGGCAACCAGTCATGAGTCGACAAGCCATTGCATGCGGCTGCTTGCAACTCCTGGGCATCACCCTGCTTGCATCACGGACAAGTCCTGTCAAGTCGACTCTGAGGCCTGCAGGCCTGTGCCCAGCCCTGGCAGGGGAGGTGGGTCTGTGGGCTCCCCAGGAAGGGACAGGGGCACTTCTCTCTACAGCCCCAGGGGAACTTCAATTTCTCAGCTGCGCAGGAAAAGTTTTCACAGTGTCCTCCTAGGGGAGCTGCTGCACCATTGCAGCTGCCTTCTCGGCACTTTGCTTTTTCCACTCAGTCCTGCCTCCTCCCTCAGGAGCTCTGGATGTAGCCACCTGCAGCTGTTGCTGCCTTGGGTGGCTCTGTGAGGCCTTGGAGGGCCAGATTTGGGGGCAGACAAGACCCTCCCTATGTGTGGAACAAGGAACGGACCCTTCTTCAAGACCTTTAGCTACCCACCTGGCAGCAGACCTTCCTCCTAGGCCCCTGCATGGACTTGCCAATGCCCCTCCACCCGGCAAGCAACACCTGGGCTGCCTGGAAGCCAATGGGCCCCTCCTCCTGTTGGGTCAGCACCTCCATGTGGATTCTCACAGCAACACAGCAGGGAATGGCTTCATAATTAAACCTGCTGTTCAGATTCTGAGAGTTCTGAAAATCAACTGTCCTATGAGGTAAGAACATGCTATTGAGCACTGTGCCAGAAACACTTCCAAGAATTACAGAAGCATCATTTAAATATATGAGAACTGCAGTTGGGGTTATAACTGCAACAAATTGGAAAGCAGAAGATGGCCCAAGTAGGGAAGAGTGGGGAAAGCATTTAGCAGAATGCACAGTGATGTCAAAATCAGCCAGTTATAAAAATACAGGGCCAAGCACAAAGTTCACTAATACATGGAGAACTTACTGTACATAGTTTACTTAACAAGTGAGAGAAGAAATAAAATGTATGTAAGGATGAACCAGCTGATATATTTCCTAATCAGCCATTGTAAAACAGAACATATAGACATATGGAGTGAACCATTATTCCCATGTCAATACTTTGTTGCCTTTTGACATAAATTTAAGAATGGACATATGATGATATTATACCATGTCACTCTGGACAGCCCTCTGAGTGAGATGGTGTGAATTGGTGATCTGCGCCAGCAGGAGGTTCGGCCCATGGCCTCCTTGGCCCCCTCCAACTCCTCTACTCTCTGATTCTAGGAAATGTATTACGTTTAAGATGATCACAAATGACCATCGGGTTGCAAAGAGAAGAAAAAGACCCTGCAGCTAAGCAGTCACAGATACTGTGATAAAATCAATGTAATTGCTTTATGAATTTAACATTTTATAATATTTCTTTATCTTTGGGAAACAGGGAAAATGTCAGTTATTAATTGCTGGTGCATTTGAAATATAAGATCAATTCTTAGTTACTTGCTAGCCAAGTTAAAGCCTTTTTTGTAATATGTAATATTAAGTAAAATTATTGTTTTAAACTCGATAGACTTAATAATTACTGACTTTTTGTAACTTTCTGTATTTAGTGCTATATGTAATTTTTGTGTGAAGTCCCCTGGTATCTATTTCATTCTTTTGCATATTATTTTGTCTTTGCTATCTTTAGATTTGTAAAAGTTTAACAAATAAAGCCTTCATTCATTATTTCCTTCTGCTGAACCTCTATATAAGCTAAATATGCAACAGAGCCCAACAGCTACCTCTCTGAACAGGTGAAAAAGGCAACTTATATGCAAGATGGGATGAGAGTCCCATCGCAGGGGCAGCTGTGGTGCTCCACATTTCGAACAGCATCCCTGTGAAACGCCGGCTGATGCCACCTCTCACCAGAGGACCATGCAGTGAAGCTGCTGGAAAAAAGGAAGGAAAAATGCCAAAGGCTGCTTTGATTTCGATCCGTTCCATTCCGTTCCATTGAATTTTATTCCTTTTCTTGAATTTCTTTCCCACCCAACAGCCAATGTCTCTGGGCAGTTCACAGCAATACAAGAAAGGATATTAAAATATCCAGAGCAGCAAGTCCATCATTGCAGTGAGAAGCAGCCCAAGCAGTTCATTTCATGAAGGGCCAGATCCACCAAAGAACCCTTCCCTTGCTATGCATGGAGTCATCACAAAGCTACAAGCAGTGGCCCAACTTCCTGCAGCCTGCAGCAGCTGAGCTCCCCCTGCCCCCTCCCATCCTGGTGCAATGCTCAAAGCTTCCAGTGGGGGTCCCCCTTACACATAGTTTTCAGCATTCCTTGCTTCTAGCCTCAAGCATTCAGTGATTCACTTACCATTCCCTCCACTAACCTCAAAAGTGACTTCTGGACTCCACCAGATTCTCTGGTGGTCATGTCTGCTGGTGACCTCCTTCTGGCCACTCCATCCCAGGAAACTAGCAGGGCTGACACCCCGCCCTCCTGCATTTTTCAGCAGATGAGAGTCACAAATTCTCCGCTAAGGAACTGAGGTTTTTGCAGGAATGGGTCATTTGCCTCAGGTGTGCAATTTCCAAAGAGGTGACAGAAATCCTCCACATTCAGACTTAGCCGATCTTACAACTCCCAGAGATCCCAACAATAAAGGATTGAATGCAATTCTAATCTTAGCCTACTGCAGGCCATGGATCCCAGCATTCTCCCAAATCAAGAACCTCTTACTGACTTCCTCCATGGTGCTCAGCCTAATGCTCTTGTTCTTTCCGATCCTGCCAAGGAAGCCTTGCCATTGCTCGAGCAGGTCATTGCTTCTTCCCATCTTGGTGCTTCCAGACTACGGCAAACCCTGGCATCTCTTCCATCATGGGAGCTGCCAGTGGAGTCCTGTCACAGGCTTTTGCCCATTCAGTGAGGCCCATTGCCTATTTCTCATCTCTGGCCCTCCCCGTTCAGAAGCCCCCATCAGCTCCATCCAGTCTGGAAGGAGGAGGAATGTGGGAGGGTCCATCCCTCCCCAGTCCTAAATATGGAACTTCCTCCCTGGCCCCTCCATTTGCAGCCAAGCATGATCCCTTCAACCAGGACAAAACTGGGCTCCCTCTGCCCGGAGACTGATGATGCTGCCCAAGGGCAAATGATCACTAGTGCAGTTGTGCATTGCCTCTCGGACTCTGATAATTCACCTATTTCCAGACCCAAAACTCTCCCATCTGGGTCTGAAGCCCTTTTCTTCTTCCTCCGCTTGTGGGGCAGCAGAGGCCATGGGGCCTGACTGCATTTCCTGAAATGACTGAACCCACTGAGGCCCTTCAGCTGTGCTGGACTAAGACTCCCAGCATTCCCAGTCGGCATCTTGATGGGAAATGCACTCCAACAGAGCTGTAGAGAACCGATAGGAGGGACATGGCAACCAGGGTTAGTCCCACCTGCTCAAAGTCTTGCCTGCCACACAACATCTCAAGGAGCTCAGGAAAAGCTGAGAGTCCCTTGAAAAGCACTATGCACCTCTCCTTTCCCATTCTGTAAAAGGCTCCTTCAGCACAAAAGTGGTGTTTTCGTGAGTAGCACAGTCAGTGCCCCCAATTAGAACAGGGGAGAGGTGGCACTTGATTCTGCAAGCAAAACACCTGCAATGCCCACTTGTGCATTTTTGCTATTTGACCCCCTCCACAGTGCCATCTAGAGGTGACCAAGCAGGAAATCAGGCATGTAAAAACTCCTTGGCAATGCTTGGGTCCCAGGGTGTGATGAAAAAGAAAATGGGTAGAGTGGCTTGGGTGACAGCAATGCCATTTCTGAGGCAGCCCCAGAAGCTCCAGGGTCAACCTTTCAGGCAGGAGGCTGGTGCACCTCCAGCAGCTCCTCGAGTCAGTCTGGGCTCTCTTGCTTTGTTGGTCAAACCAGCAGCCACATGGGCTTAGCATGATGGGACATGCAGGCCAATGCATTTGGAAGATGCACTGTGTTGCATGGGCAGTGACTTTCCCCATGGGACCTGTCCCTGAACCCTCGGCTACCCAGACCCCTCCTCCTGTGAAGGCGCCTCTCCTGAAGGGTGTCCCAGGTCACCTCCTGTGAATGTGTCTTCCCATAAAAATATTGATGAACCTCAATGCAACTGGGAACTCCACAAGGGAATCCAGGCCAGCGTGTATCTCTAGCTGTGCATGAAGCTGCTTAGGGAGCCGGGTCTTCCCAACGCGAGGTGCTTTCCCCTGGCAATTATCACAAGCTCACCATTTCCTCTTCCTGTTGCCAGGGCTCAAGCAGATTCCACAGGGGGCTTGTGACACAAACAAGGGATTCTCGAGCAGCAGTGGCACACGGCGTTGTGCATATGAGCCTGAGGGGTGACAGCATAAAAGCTCTGGTGATGCTTGGAGCTTGGCTGCTGTGCGTGGGCTCAGCAGCCATGTGAATTCCTGCCCTCCTTCCTTCCAGAAGAGCTGTTTGGTCTGGCCAGGCTCCTTTGCCTCAGTCAGGGAGGCTCAGCCTTGCAGGGGGCTCAGCCCCTTCCACAGGGGTCTCAGTCTTGCAGATGGGAGGACAGGCGTGGAGCCAGGGTATTGGGATGACCTTGCAAGTGCAGTCGCTGCTGCTGCTCCTTTTGCTGTTGCTGCAACCCCAGGACACCCGCAGAAGCCAGGAGTCCAAGTGCCCCCTGAGCTTGGACAGGGTTACAGTAGACCCATCCATCTATCACAGGCCAGGAGACCCCCTCCTTGGTGGGGTCATCTCTGTACATCTTCTGGGTTTTTGGGATGGAAGCTTCTTCAACACACTTCCCCGCAGTGAGCGTCCCTCTGTGTAAGCCCAAAGTGGAAACAGAACTGACCTTTCTTTATTTTCTGCCGATTTCATTTCTCCAGAACTATCCACATGCCCATAAGAAGTCAGCAATCTGAATGGACGTCTGGATGGACGCCTGGGGCCCATCCTGGCACAAGTCTCCACCAATGTTGCCTTGTCATGTGCTGCTGCTGGTGAGAGACCCTTTGGGAAGCAGTCAGTACAAGCAGTCAGGGATTTGTTCCTGCCATCCTGCCAGGCACAGGAAAACCTCTGCTTCCTGTGTAAGCCCTGGGATCAAGGCAAGAAGGTGGGAGTCCCTTTGGAATGTATAGTCATGTATCTCCTTGAAGCCCCTGGCTGGCCTGGCTCCTTCCTGTGGCCAAGCCACCTGTTCTAGCAGCAGTTAGGCTGGGTGTCTCAGGTGTCAGGAATTGTGGCAGGAGGTATGGTGGCACATGGGTCTGCTTGTGGGTTCTGTGTGTGCATCTGGGTCTTCACACTCCTGAATCCCTCAGGGAAGGGCTTCTTTGAAAGACTTTTTTGGTCTTAGTTCTTTGACAATTCCCTTGCTCACCTTTATTCTTAGCTGAACATCATCAGATCTGAATATCCTATTTGCATGGCATATGTTTGCAGAGATAGACGCAGAAACTATTGGAATATCTTGTCCTACCTCTTTGCTGCTCAAGAAGTCAACCAGAACCCCTGGCTCCTTCCCAACATGTCCTTTGGCTACAGTGTTCATGACAACCTTTTTGATGCAAGGCTGACTTCGAATGCCCTGCTAGACCTGCTTTCTCCAGGGCAGGCTGGAGTGCCCAACTACAGCTGCGGGGGACAGAAACCTGCCATGGCTGTCCTAGAAGGGAGTGACTGGGAAATCTCCCTGCAGATTTCAGGCATGATGGGGCTCTACAAGGTCCCACAGGTAAGGAAGGAGAGTTATGGGCATTTGCACACTGAGTCCCCAGCAAATCTGCAATGACCTGGGGAGCAAACTAGGCCCATGGTGTAGCAGCTCTGCCATGCAAATGTCCATAGAACTACAAGCTCAGGCCTCCTTCTCAGCATTCCAAGGGAAATAGGGAATGTGCACAGGGAGGATTTTGTGGTCAGAAGTGGCCTTCCAAAGGAAATTACTTTTGCACACAGAGCATGGGGAAACTGTGCAACTCACCACCACAAGGTGCAGAAATGGTCCCCAATTTGGATGCCTTTGAAATAGGATGAGCAAGATTATAGCACTGATCAGAGACAAAACGCAGCTCTGCCATCATCTTTCTCTGCCAGATCAGCCATGCATTTACTTCTCACACCCTGAGCGATAAGACCCAGTTCCCCTTTACCTACCCAATGGTCCTCAAGGAGCTGACCCAGTACAAGGGGATCACCCGGCTGCTCTGCATTTCCGGTGGACACTGGTGGGCCTGGCTGCTGCGGACACAGACAGAGGACGGAGCTGCATGAGGGCCCTCACCTTGGAGTTCACCAGGAGTGGAGTGTGTGTGGTTTTCACACAATACATCTCCGGGCTATATACAGCCAACACTAAGCTCCAGCAGGTCTGGTTTCACTCCTCAGGAAAAGCCAATGTTTTTGTTTATTGTGCAGAGACAAGTTCCTTCCTGGAGGGCATCTATATGATACAACACTACACTGAATATGTTAGAGACTCCAAGGCAGGAAAAGTGTGGATTACCACTGCTGTGTGGGACTTCTCCTTGGAACTGGTGACTTATATACCTTCACGGAACATCAATGGCATTTTTTCCTTCCTTATCGAAAAAAATGAAGGGAAAGCAATTGATCCCTTCTTTTGGAGGTTTGAATTGTTTATTGAGGTACTTGTGGGGAAAGTATTTCAGTGCTTTTCTTCAAAGCAGGCCTTAACAGTGAAAGGCCGGACAAGATGCAAGGAGAAGGAGAATTGGGCTGCCTATTCGCAAGAGGAGACAGAGAGGATTCTGTCTCTGGACAGCCACATCATTTACAACAGCATCCTGGCCGTGGCCCGGACTCTGGATGCTGCTGCTTCATCAGGATCCAGGAGAAGAAAGCGGCAGGAAGGTGGAGACTGGTCAGGCGTTCAGGGACTGCAGCCCTGGCAGGTATTCCATTTGTGTCTCAGATCTCCCTGCTGAAACTGGCATTCAGTTCCTCTGTCCTGCAGCACTTTTCCTGGACAGATGCTCTCTGAAAGGCCCAGTCTCTGAGTTAGCGAAGTTCTTTCTGTCTCTGGTGCACCCCTGTTGGAATTGTTGGAAACTGCCTTCAAGAGAGACCCCAATTGCCACTCCAATTCCACATTGTGCACATGGGCTGGCAGCAGCTCTCTAGGTTTCACACAGAGGGACTTGTTTGTCCTGCTTGGACATGTAAAAGCCAGGGACCTGCGGCAGATTTCCAAGGCTGCAACCACGAGGGGGGCAGACCTCTTCTCTGGCACCCCCAAGTGCCTGACACAGAATCAAATGCTCAGAATGCCCAATCCTGGCTACACGACCAAAAATCCTTCCTGCTTGTTCAAGAGGTTCAGTACTGGAACCAGAGACCTTGGGAGGCTCTGGGCCCTCCCACCCTGGAGGCATTGAACAGGCAGTTGGATAGCCATCTGCCAGGGATGTTGTGACTTGGAGTCCTTCCCTGAGCAGGGGTGTACCTGATGGCCCTTGGGTCTCTTCCAGCTCTCCCATTCTCTGAGTCAAATAAATGTGGATTTCTCTGGATCTGGCCTGCAGATTCTGTGGCAGAAAAGCTTTCTCTGAGCTACATGGCTTTGGGGATTTGGTGAACATGCAGAGTTTTTTTTTTTTTTTTTTTTTGCTCAGGGGATATTTGTACTGATTTGCATGAGGACTGATGGCCCCTTGTGCTCTTGTACTAATGTGTTCACCTGCAGTAATTAATTTGCAAGGGTAAGCAAAAATTCATTTTTGAGAAAGAATATATGTCTCTTTGTGGAATGATCAGGTACCTTCTGCCCCTGGCTGATGTCACTGGGGATCACAGATGGGGCCATCCAAAGAGAAAGACCTTCTCCTGCCCTGAGTTTGCCCCGCCTGCATTGCAATCCCTCTGTGCACATCCCCTTCTTGCCCCTTCCACTGGTCCTCCAGGAATCAGCCCACTGGCTCCAGCCCCTTGCTGGCTCACCCCCTGTGATCTCAGTGGCCCTTTCCAGGAGCTGCCAGGTGCTCTCTCACTCTCGAAAGGCAGCATGTCTACATACCACAGTTACTGAAGATGTAGAGTGGGGGGGTGGATTGTGTACCCATTCTGCTTGAGGCACCCTCTGGGCTGCTGACCTACCTCTGTATCCACTCATTGCTGGACGAGCGGGGCTTTCCTCTGGTCCTCACGCTCCTCAATGTCCCACTGGAGGGGGCCCCTTTGCCACTGTTTCTGCTCCACCCGCCTCCTCCCTAGACATTTGATCAGCCATCCCCGATACCAGCTGTTCCTTGGTGTGTCAAAGTCTCTTACAAACAGCAGGGGTGTGGCCTTGGCTTGAATTCATGGCACCCCCATAACCCGTGGGAGCATCTGCAGGGAAGGCATCTGCATTGGTGCATGGCTGGCTCATGGAACAGGGCTCTATTCATATCAGAGGGGCTTTTAGCACTGGGCCAAACAGAACTTTAGCATGCTGTGAGTGCATTCCCCTTTGACTCCACCTGGTGACCTGGAGATGGCCCTGTAAAGGTGGAGGAGCCACCAGCAGCCTGGTGAAGCCAACATAGCCAGTAATGGAGGGTGAGACAAGGCTGAACATGGTTTGGTGCCTACTAACAGGAGGTGCTTCTTCTGCCCTTCTAGCTTCACCATTTCCTGAAAGACCCCCAGTTTTATAATGCTTCCCTCATCAATGGGGTGTATTGGGACAAGAACGGGGAGCTGCTCACAGACTTGGACATTGTGCACTGGGTGGTGTTTCGCAATGCATCTGTGCTAAGAAAGAAAATTGGGAACTTGGAAAGACGGGCATCAGGGGACACCACATTCACCATCAACAAGGATGCCACTGAATGGCCCAAATGGATCAAGAAGGTGAGGGAACCTCCTGCTTCTTTTCATAGTGCTGAGCATCTCCCAGGCATCAGACCAGACTGGGCTCTCCCTCAGACTGCCCATGAGGACTCCCTCAGAGTAAGGATGGGCAATTTGCAGCCTCCATTCCTGTGATGGCCACAGAGAGGCGTGAAGGTGATGGAGGGAGGGGTGGATCCCCAAGAGCCTGGCAACAACAATTGCCTTTTGGAGATGCAGTACTTGGAGATACTGGGAAGGTGCTGATGCTCCAGATGGACCCAGATCCACTTTTTCAGAAAGAACACATAGAGGACCCTCCATCTCCCACCAATGCTCACTTATGGTGGTCATGGGGTCGGGGGTAAACACTGGGGAACATGCTTTTTGAAATCTGTGGCTGGATGTCCTTGTGTTCCTTACCAGATGCCTATTTGCCATAGCTGCAAAGGCTGCAGGAGATTGTCATGAGGGGTCTTGTCTTCCCAATCAGCCCCTGCCCAACTCCAGGTGTGTGGAGAGCTGTCGTCCAGGGTCAGTCAAGGTGGTTCAGGAAGGAGAGCCTGTCTGTTGCTACATCTGCGCTCCCTGCCCTGAAGGGACATTCTCTGCCAGGGAAGGTGAGAACACAGGCCCTGGGGGAAGGAACATTTTCACCCAAATCATCCTCTCAAGGTTTTCTTCAATGTATCTCCACACGGGGATCCCTTCCTGATTCCCTCATTGCATCGGTAAGGGCAGCATTGACCGTTCCCTGCTCTGGCCCTCCAGGAACTGGAGATATCACCCAGATGAAAGTTGTGCTCAGACAGATCCTTCAAACCTGAAGGAGTTGGCTGAATTCTTAGATAACGCACAAAGGTGCTCACCTCAAAAATTCAAGAAAAAAGGTTCAGTGTAACATGGAGAGAGCAGCTGAGAAGGGAAGGGTGAAAGCATGGTCCTTCCATGAAGCAGCCCAACAGCTTTCCTCTCATTGCTGATGAGACCAGGGCCAGCTGGGACTGGATTATTTTCTCCTCTCCACTTGCTGGGGGTCCTGTAGGCAGGAACTTCTGGGTTGTTCACAGCAACATAAAGCTACATAAAAGGGGAAATATGTGGCACACTGCTGCCTAAAATGTTAGGTGGTGGAGATTGCAGGCCAAATACATCTTATCAAAGCTCCTAAATGAAGGAGAAGGTTCAATCTGTCCATCGCTGTCCCATCTGGCAGCCAAAGCTCCCACAGCAGTGGCAGCATGAACAGCATCCTGTCTGACCTGTAATATTTATTATTTATTTATTAGACAAATTTCTATGTTGCCCCTTGCCAACTAGTCTCGGGGCGGCTTACAACAGATATAAAACAAAAACACAAACCAAAAATCCAAAAAATACACAATATACAATCTAAAATTATACAATCTAAAATTGGCCCATCTCAAAGTCACAATTTAAAACTATAAATAATCCTTATAAACAATTAAAATTTAAAAATTAATTTAATTTACAATTAAATTAATAAATTAATAAATTAACAATTAAAATATTTCTTAAATAAAAAGGTCTTCGCCTGGCGCCAAAAAGCAAATAATGACAGCGCCAGGCAAGCCTCTCTGGGGAGCACGTTCCGTAAGTGGGGTGCCACTGCAGAGAAAGCCCTCCTCCGGGTACTCACCCTCTTCACTTCCCTCACAGAGGGTTCCCGGAGGAAAGCATCTGCCGCCGATCGTAAGGGGTGGAAGGGCATATATGGTAGCAGGCGCTCCTATAGGTAACCAGGACTTTATAGGTAAGAACCAACACCTTGAATTGGGCTTGGACTTCAATGGGAAGCCAGTGTAGCAGACGGAGAACTGGGGTGATATGAGAACCACACCCAGTCCCGTCAGCATCCTGGCAGCTCTATTTTGCACCAATTGAAGTATCCGGACCATCTTCAAGGGTAGCCCCACGTAGAGCGCGTTACAGAAATCTAACCAGGAAGTCACCAACGCATGTGTCACAGTTGTTAGGCAGTTGAACTCCAGGAAGGGACGCAGCTGATGGATCAGCCGAAGCTGATGGAAAGCGCTCCTCGCCACTGCTGACACTTGGGCTACCAAGGTCAGCTCTGGGTTGAGGAGCACTCCCAAGCTGCGGACCCTGTCTTTCAGAGGGAGTGCTACCCCATTCAAGACAAGGGTGAGGTCCCCCACTCCGTAGCCTGAGCCACCCACTAACAGGACCTCCATCTTGTCAGGATTGAGCCTCAGTTTATTGGCCTTCATCCAGCCCATTACCTCGGCCAGGCACCGGTTCAGCACAGCCACTGCCTCCCCTGGATCGGTGGAGAAGGAGAGGTAGAGCTGGGTGTCATCAGCATACTGATGATTCCGCAGCCCACACCTCCTGATGACCTCTCCCAGCGGTTTCATGTAGATACTGAAAAGGAAGGGGGACAAAATGGAACCCTGCGAAACTCCATGTCATAGCTACCATGGCGCAGAGCCATAGTCCCCCAGCACCACCTTCTGGAATCAGCATGTGAGGTAGGAGTGGAACCACTGCAAAGCAGTGCCTCCAACCCCCCACCCCACCAGCCTCTCCAGAAGGATACCATGGTCGATGGTATCAAAAGCCCCCGAGAGGTCCAGGAGAACCAACAGGGACACACTCCCCCTGTATCTCTGCCTGCACAGGTCATCATACAGGGCTACCAAGGCAGATTCAGTGCCAAAGCCGGGTCTGAAACCAGACTGAAATGGGTCCAGATAATCAGTTTCATCCAAGAGTGCCTGGAGTTGTCCCACCACCACCCGCTCCAGCACCTTGCCCAAAAAGGGGGTGTTGGCCAGCGGTCTATAATTGGCGAGCACCTCTCGAGCCAGGGAAGCCTTCTTTAGGACTGGCCAGACTACCGCCTCCTTTAAAGGGGCAGGCACCCGGACATCTCTTAAAGAGGCATTGACCACCTCCAAGATCCAGGGCACAATCCCAACCTTGGTGCTCTTTAATAGCCAAGATGGGCATGGGTCCAGTAAACAGGTGGTCGAGTGTACCGATCCAAGTACCTTGTCCACATCATCAGGCCGCAAAACCTGAAATTCATCCATCAATGGGGGACAAGCTGGCACGGTTGGCCTCACCCCACAAGAATCTGTATTAACAGTGGAGTCCAGCTCGTGACGAATCTGAGCAACTTTCTCCCTAAAATGAATGGCAAAGTCATCACAGCGGACTTTCGAGGGTGGCATAAGATCTTTTGTGGGGCCAGGTTTAATCTGCTCCTGAACCACCCGAAAGATCTCCGCTGGACGGCATTGTGAGGAGGCAATGGACATGGAGAAGAATCGCTTCTTCGCCGCCCTCACCACCACAGCATAGGCCCGATACTGGGCTCTAAGTTGTGCTCAATCGGATTCATCCTGTGATTTCCTCCATCTACGCTCTAGCCGTCTACCAACCCGCTTCATTGCCCGTAATTCGGGTGTATACCAGGGAGCTGGACGGGCTCTGCCCGGCTGGAGAGGGCACTTAGGAGCGATCGTGTCGATAGCCCTGGTCATCTGCCTGTTCCATATATCAACCAGGGTCTCAACAGGAGCACCAGCCTTGTCAACTGGAAAATCCCCCAGAGCCCTCAGGAATCCATCAGAATCTATCTGACTCCGGGGGTGGACCATCACAATCCGGTCCGCACCCTTACAGAGGGAGAAGCCACTTGCGAGCTCAAACCTCATGAGGGAGTGAACTGACCATGACAGGGGCGTCAAATGTAGATTCTTCACCCTCAGATCACCCTCTTCCTGACCTGTCAAGAAAACCAGGTCCAAAGTGTGTCCACGTTCATGGGTCGGGCCGCTGACATGTTGAGACAGTCGCATGGCCGTCATGGCAGCCATGAAGTCCTGAGCCGCCCCAGAAAGATCAGTCTCGGCGAGGAGATTGAAGTCCCCCAGGTCAATCATCCTGGGGGTCTTCAACACCAGGCCCAAGACGACAGCTCAGGCAGGGAGTCTGTTGGGCAGAAGGGTGCTCGGTACACCAACAGAATCCCCAATCTGACTCGGTCGCCCAACACCAAGTAGAGACACGCCAGCTCCAGTCTCGAGGAGACAGGAAGCCCCGTGAGGGGAAAAGAAGCTCTATAAACTACAGCGACCCCCCCTCCCCTCCCCTCCAGGCGTGGACAGTGCTGGACTGTGTACCCAGGCGGGCACAGTTCTGAGAGGGCAACATCTCCCCCCTCCCCCGCCCAGGTCTCGGTGATACAAGCCAGGTCGGCCCTCTCATCCATAATCAAATCGTGGATGAGATTAGCTTTATTGTGGACCGACCTGGCATTAAGCAGCAGCACCGTCAAGCCCATGAGGCAGTTGACAAGACTACCTGGCACCCGCCGGCTGGGGGAGCAACCAGATGGAAGGACAGGTGATAACCATCTGTCCTGCCTTCTCCTACGTGGAACCATTAAACCCCCATTGCAACCATAATGACCATTGCCCATCACCACCCCAATGGTGGCCTCCATGTGCTCCCCAGGCAACATTCCTATCCAGACTAGAGATGGGCCCCTAAAACACTTAAAACTTTAAAACACTTAAAAACATCCACCCACCTTAACCCCCGCTAAACTCAGTCCGTCCAAGCATGGCCAAGGTCCTTGGGCCAGCCCAGCCCCCAAGCAGCCCCAACAGCCGTAACGGCAGCGACCGCCCTTAGGCCATCGCCCTTCGGCCGCCAGCCTGAGGCTGCCGGCCCCTGGCGCAGCCGGCCCGTTGTGCATCCCAGCCGGTGCCCACTTCCGGCCTCCTCCTCCTCTGGCCTCAGCCTCACCCCACCCCACCCTCCTCGGCGCATCTGCCACTCACGACATGAGGCAGGGGTGCGGAGCAGGGGCCTTGGTGCTGCCGGGTGCCAGTGCGTGGACAATGCGGCGGCAGTCCTCCGGGCCCCGGCGCAGGTGGACGGTGTGCCGGTGTCCTGGTCTCTGGCGCGAGGCTGGTGGTGGCTCCCCGCGTAGGCTGGCCCGGCCCGACCTGGCACAGCGATGGTATGGCTGGCGGGCGATGGTACGGCGCGGGGGGTGAGTGCAGCAATGAAAGAGCCGCTCCTGCCGGCTCTCCTGGCACGGCCGACCCTTTGTGCCTCCCAGCCGGCGCCCACTTCCGGCATCCTCCTCCTCTGGCCTTGGCCTCACCCCGCCCCACCCTCCTTGGCGCGTCTGCCACTCACGACACGAGGCAGGGGTGAGGAGTAGGGGCCTCGGTGTGGGCGGGTGCTGGTGCGTGGATGCTGCAGCGGCAAAGAATTGAAAAGAATTGCTGCCTTTGAGGGCCAAGGAGGGGTCCCAGGGGTGTTAAAGGGAACTTGGTGGAAGCAACACAGGAGACTGGGAAAACCAGGACTGTGCAGCTGCTATTTATCCTCAGCACCTTTGCAAGACAAAAAGAAATTGCTGCCCCAGAAGCAGAGAGCAATCCCTGCTCAAGGCAGCACTCATGGACATGGCAGGGAATTATCAGTTCTGTTCCTTCCAGATGCAGAGCAGTGCAGCATTTGCCCAGAAGATCAGTACCCAAACGAAGACCAAGATGGATGCATCCCCAAGGACACCATATTCCTCACCTATGAAGAACCTCTGGGGATCAGCCTGGTTTGCTTGGCCCTATTCTTATCCCTCACCACAGGACTCGTGCTGGGACTCTTCATTAAATTCCTCGAAACCCCAATTGTCAAGGCCAACAACCGGGACCTCTCCTACATCCTCCTCATCTCCCTTCTGCTCTCCTTCTTGACCTCTTATCTCTTCATTGGTGAGCCAAGGGAAGTGACCTGCCTCCTTCGACAAACAGCCTTCAGCATCACCTTCTCAGTGGCTGTCTCTTCTCTCTTGGCCAAAACCATCACTGTGGTGCTAGCCTTCCTGGCCACCAAGCCAGGCAGCAGGGTGAGAGGATGGCTGGGGAAGAGCTTGGCCAACTCCATTGTCATCACCTGCTCCAGTATCCAAGTGCTAATCTGCACCATCTGGTTGTCCTCCTCTCCACCCTTCCCTGACTCTGACATGTACACCCACGCTGGGCAGATTGTCCTGCAGTGCAACGAAGGCTTGGTGGTCATGTTCTATGCTGCCCTCAGCTACATGGGCTTCCTGGCAGCCATCTGCTTCACAGTGGCCTTCCTGGCCAGGAAGCTGCCTGGAGCCTTCAACGAGGCCAAGCTCATCACCTTCAGCATGCTGGTCTTCTGCAGTGTCTGGGTGTCCTTCGTGCCCACCTACCTGAGCACCAGGGGCAAGTACATGGTGGGCGTGCAGGTCTTCTCCATCATGGCCTCTGGTGCCGGGCTGCTGGGCTGCATCTTTCTCCCCAAGTGCTACATTATCATTCTGAGGCCTGACCTGAATACAAAGGAGCATCTAACAGCAAGAAACTAAGCAGCACATCTGATGCAGCAGGAATTCTTTTGAATTGATTTCCCAGTACTTTCTCACTTATAGCACTGCTAAGTCTATACCGTCCATCTGCTACCTCTGCATATGCTTCTTTTTCCTATATGCAGAACTTGATACTTATCCCTGCTAGATTTCATTCTGTTGCATTCAGTCCAAGCTATGAAACTCACATTGAAATATGTCCTTCTTCAGGGTGCAAGCCTTCCTGCCCAATTTTGAGTCATCTGCATAATTAATAAACATTCCATGTTCCTTCCAGTCTTAGTCATTAAGAAAAGTGTTGCAGGGAACTGGACCCCAGACTGAGCCCTGCAGTTTCCTCATCACTTTGCTGACCAGGATATAAAGGAACACTTATTCAAAAGCTTTGATGACATGAAGACACAGTATAGAAATGTTGTATTGTATTGAGTCAGGAGGGGTCTCTCAGGCAATCCAGTTTGACTCCTGGGTCTAACTGGCTCTACGGATGCAATACCCAGCATGTGCTTGTCCAAATTTTCCTGGAACTCCTGCACTGATGGTGTTCCCACCACCTCCCAGTGAAGCCCATTCCATATCCTCAGCCTCCTAACCATCAGGCCATACTTTCTTACATCAAAATTGGTTCCTGGTTATTTGCTATTGGACCACATTCTCTTCTGCACTGCAGAGGAGAACAGGTCATCGCACTCCTGCTGTGTGACACCCTTTCACATACCTGCATGTTGCCATGAGATCCCCACTAAGTGTCCTCTTCTCCAGGCTGAAATGGTCTACCTCCCTCTATTTCATCTCACATGGCATTCTTCCACCCACCCATTCTGCTTAGCCTCTGTATGACCCCGCACTGAACTGATCCTAACCTTGCTATATTTCTATGAAATAATAGCTACAGTTTTATAATAATAGAAATAAAGTAATGCTTGGGATGGGAAGCCCATTCTCAAGATTTTTTTTTTAAAGCAGAGCTGGTGTGTTAGCAATTTGGTCCTGGTAGGGAGGACGGGAATCACTGGCACTAGATCTCACCAGTAGATCACACTGACTGAAGGACAGAGATTACAACTCAGCGTGTTACTTTTCTTCTGGGCTTCTTCATGAGGCTGCATTTGCACCTGCGAGCTTGCCTCTTGGCTTGACCAGCCTCATGACACTTTTGGTTAGGGGCCACAACTGGGAGAACCTTGCAGGGGGCAGCCTGGGTCTCCTTTGTCAACATTTCTACTCACTCCTCAGTCCTTCCTATCCCATATTGTTGAGCTCTCTTTTAGAACTAGGAAAAAGAGGGCAAGGTTTTATGACCTGACTTATTTTTCAATTGCCAAGAATTTCATCCTGGATCTTACTGCCTCATCATGGACTTGTAAGCCATCCTGGGGAGGGGGCATCTCTTCCATGACTGAGTCCATGTGTGTGGGACTCGTTCAGCCCCTTCTCTGCTACTGCCTTCTCTGTTACAGGTAGAGGAAGTCCTAATCTACACAAGAGGTGAAAATGGGGGTAGTGCGGGCAAAGGAGGGGTTGATTTGGGAGGAAACATGGGGAATGGGAAGGGGAAGCAAGGATGATCGAGTCTGTCTCGCTGCTCCCCATTTATGTGCTCAGAAGTATTTATTTCTTCATTTATTTATTTATTTCCCTTTCCATGCCACCCCATGTGCCAAAGGTTCTCTGGGTGACTTACACTGGTCTAAACAGCATAGAATACATAAGATACAATAAAAGAGTTAATAAACAGGTGAAATAGATAAAACAATATAATAATAGATGCACATGATAAAATATAGCCTCACATAACATAATTAACAAACCCCATAAGTTCACCAAACATTACAGTAAAATAAGGAATCTTTATGAGAATATTTATAATACAGGTAAATTAATTTGAATTAAATTTTAAAAAACCAACATTTGTTTATGTATTAAACACTTTTCTAATCTGTCCACCACTAGCATCTTGGGACAGTTTACAGTGAAAAGAATAAAAGTAATAAAGAAGCACAGCTTCCAACTAAGATAATAAAATCCCAGTAAAAATCCTCTAAACATTGAAATGATGGTAAAATAAAAAGGATTTCACCTGGTGCCAGAAAAAATATATCATGGGTGCCAGGCAAACCTCCCTTGGGAGCAGATTCCACTGTTGGGGTCCCTTCACGGAGAAGGCCTCCTTTGTGTGTTCACCCTCCTGATCTCTTTCAAGGAGGGCTCCTGTTGCAGGACCTTCACCTCAGACTCATGGAGTGGGAGGGCACATGCAGAAGAAGGCGTTCCTTCAGGCATACTGGACCCAAGCCAATCAGGGCTTTGCAGGTCACCAACAGCACCTTAAATTTGATTGAGCTTCAATTTATTGGCCCTAATCCAGCCAATTACCCCTGTCCGGCACCTGTTAAAGACAGACACCACCTCACCTGGACTAGATGCAAAAGAGAGGGACAGATGGTTGTCATCAGCATAGTGATGACGCCACAGCCCTAACCCTCAGATGACCTCTCCCAGCTGATTCAGGTAGTGATAAAAGAATGGGGGATAGGATGAATCCCTGGGGAACTCCATGGCAGAACTCTCATGACACAGAGCCACAATCCCCCATCACCACCTTGTCTGGAATTGGCCAGTCAGGTGGGGGTGGAGCCACCCCTAGGCAGTGCCTAGAATATCCAGGGCAGCCAGCCTATGCAGAAGGATTCCATGGTCGATGGCATCGAAAGCTGCTGAGAGGTCCAGGAGAACCACCAGGGATGCCCCTGGCCTCCATTGTCCCTCTCCCTACAGAGGGACAAGGGTAACCAAGGTAGTTTCCATTGCATAGCCCAGTCTGGAGCCTGACTGAAATGTGTCTAAAAGGCCTCCCTTCCATGGAAAAAGGGGAAAAAAATTCCCTTAGCCCCTCATTGAGAGTGCTTTCAGGGCCTTTTGTTCAACAACCTTCTTTCCCCACACAGAGGTTTCCATGAGATTTCTCAACAGTTTTTTTCTGTCCTCCCCCCACCTCAGCCACTGACCATCTGCCCACCTACCTCTGCTCCTGCAATTGCAAATGCAAACATTCCGTCCTATAGAAAGAAAAGGGGAGCAGCCTTAGGCAGGTGGGAGTGGCTCAAAACAGCTGAGAAGAATGCATTCCTGCTTCTGGCCAGGAAGGGGCCTGCATGAAGCCTTTCTCTACAGAACTTCCTTATTCACAGGGCTTCCACATGGGATAAGTATATTGAGGGTGTCCAGAAAACTGGGTAGGACCTGTGGTTTAAAGGTGCACACATTTCCTCACTTCCAGGTTCTGGCCCATTTTTGTGGGATGGGGGAAGGGGGGGAAAAGACACACACACACACACACACACATGCATGCCCAGATCACTGTCTTTTTTCCCACCTGAACTCTGCCTTGCTTGGACTCAGGAATTGACATCATGAATGTTTTTCTCAATCCTGGCCAGGATTTTATGTATTCCCATCTCAGGGGCAAAATGCCTTTCCCTGCCTTGCATACATCTCACCTTGGTCATCAGGCAATTGGCCTAGCAAGAAGGATGATGCAACTGCATGGCGGAGCTTCTATTCCCTGATGTGCCCCCCAAAAAACTCACTCTGAGCTATGCCTACCTCCCAGAAAGGGGAAGACTTTAAAATGCAAGCAGACAAGACAGAACACACACACACAATGAACACAAGGCTTTCCACAAATCCCTGGGCAAACATGTCCTGCACTCACATGTGCAGATGTTTAAACAAACCGCTCATTTTGTGCTTTCTGATGCACCAATACAAGACCTTGCATGCTGATGTCCAACTTGCCTATTAGCTTTTGTT
This sequence comes from Varanus salvator macromaculatus, assembly GCA_023646645.1. Classification (NCBI taxonomy): domain Eukaryota; kingdom Metazoa; phylum Chordata; class Lepidosauria; order Squamata; family Varanidae; genus Varanus; species Varanus salvator. The sequence continues at coordinate 3,777,946 of JAIXND010000721.1, read as the reverse complement.
CATAATTTTTTCCCCTGATCAACCCAGATTATTAAATATCAAGATGCCCAGGAAAGCTGTCCAGCAGCCTCCTACTGAAATAGAGTCATCCCTTCCAGATCAGAGGGGTCTCTAGGCCTAGTTAAAATTCAGTCCTGCTGGAGTTTCTCAGGGTCAAGCAGTATAAAGAATAAAAAATAAAACAAGCGCTTCCCTGTCACTTGCATGTACATTGCCCCGGATGTCCACAAGCATCCACAACCTCATGTAGCAGAGTGCATCAGGGAACTTCACGAGACTCTGAACCCCCAAGCCTTCTGAGTCCCTTCAACAAGCCGTGTGCAATGAGGTTCTAAACCTGCCAGTCTATTAGCCCCTGATCCCCAAAGAGCCTCAGGAGGGCCTGTATGTGCTCCCCAAAAGGGGGAGATTTTGGCAGAACTTACAGCCCAGTTTAAATATAAGGGAACTCACTGATCCCATCTTCATTGCACAACTGTCAGGGTGGCTCAATAGCAGTCACAAGAGTGAATAAATGGATTCAGTGCAGAAGAGACCATTTGCCTTGTACCTCTGCAGTTTATTGAAAGATCTCTGCAGGGAACCCACACAGAGTTGCTGGGTAGAGGTGAAACCAGCTACAAACATTTAGAACACATGCAGAGGTTTTTTTAGGTTCTGGGTCACATGTTCCCAGCAGGGCAGATGATGACAAAATACAGAAAACACTGTCAAAAAGAGTGTGAGAGAACTGCAGAGGAGAGTTAATATAACTCTATAGAGGACCCCGAGGGCGTGGAATGGGCTTCCACGGGAGGTCGTTGAGGCCCCATCGGTGAGGGTGTTCAAAGATAGGTTGGACATGCACATGGTGGGCATGTCATGAGCGGAGCCGGCTGGTGCCGGAGGTCAGACTAGATGGCCCAGGAGGCCCCTTCTGACTCGCTCTGTTTCTATGTTTCTATGTTTCTAATAATGCTGAATACAGGAGATTGATATAATGATCACTGAGACCAAGGGATTATTGGGGTCTTGGCTGTGAGTTGGACCATGCGAATTAAGGTGATTGCAAGGCTGCTAAAAGGACTTCTCTGACCTTATCAGTTAGCACAAGAATTGACAGGAATTAACTATGGCAAACCCTTTTGGAATGAACTAGAACAGAGCTCTCAGCAGAGCTGAGAGTTTCAAAGCCTTCAAGGAACAGAAATGCTAAAAATAACCTGGCTTGGAATTTTGGTGCTTTCTGAGAAAGGGACACAATTCTGGCAGGTAAGCCTCATCCAATCTGCCAAAACTCTCCCTGCAGTCTGTCAGGGCACACACAAGCTCCATTGTGGATGCTCCAGCCCTGCTGTGACTTGCTGAGGAGGCTGTGGCAGGAGTCTGGAGAGTCTCTGACCAGGGAATCATTCACCTGTTGAGAGGGCAGGTCGTTAGCCATGGATGGTCTGCTGGCCAACCAAGGCATGCTCGCTGAGAAGCTTTGCAAGTTCCATCCTTGAATTCTAGATTCCACATGATATCTTGATTGCTAAACTAGCAAAGCGAGGGCTTGATGAAATTGTAGCCAAAGAGTGCTCATCAATGGCAGCTTCTCAAACTGGGCAGAGGCAACAAGTGGGGTGAGACCAGCACATTCAGTGGCTCCTGTTTGATCAGGCAAAACGTGGGCTTTAATTCTGCAGGCAAAATACACACGATGCCCACTTGTGCATTTCTGCTATTCTGCCACTCCAAAGTGCCATCTAGAGGTGACTGAGCAACAAAGCAGGCAGGGAAGGAATAGCTGGCAATGCTTGAATCCCAGTGGTGTGACAAAAATGAAATGAGGACAATGGATTACCCCAAACAGCACTCAGAAGTTGCCCACCCTGGTTTAGGGGAAAGCAACACTTCTCTGAAGCAACCTCCAGCAGCCCCAGAGGGAAGATCCCTGGGCACGGAACAGGGGGGCCTCCAGAGGCCCTTGAGTCGGTCTGTGCTCTGCAGGTTTGTTGGAAGGACCAGCAGCCACATGCCTGGGCATGATGGAACTGGCAGACCACAGCGTTTGAAGGTGCACTATGTTGAACATTCAGGGAACCTCCACATGGGACCAGTCCTCTGAACCCTCGGCTGCCCTGACCTCTCAAACCCATGAAGACACTTCCCTGAAGGGGGTTCTAAGCTGCTGATTCCAAATGAGCCTCCCCACAGAAACCTGATCAAGCCTCCACAGCACATGGAAGGCCCATGAGGGGATTCATGGCAGTGGGTTTCTTTGGCTGTGACCAAAGCTGCCCAGGGAGCTGGGATGTCTCAGAGGAGAGGGAGTTTACACTGGCAATTACCTCAACCCAAGTGATTTGCTCTTCCTCCTGCTGCCAGGACTCAAGCAGTTTCCCCAGGGGCCTCTGACACAATCAAGGGATTCTGGAGCAGTGGGGAAAGTTGTCGTCTTGCACATGAGCCTGAAGGTGACAATGTTAAAGCCCTGGCAGAGCTTGGCCCTCGGCTAACATGCTCTGCACCTTCCTTCTCCCATCCCTGTCAGACAGAAGCTTTGCCTGGCCAGGCATCTTCTCCGCAGGGGCGGCCAGGAAGCTGAACCCTTGCGGGGGGCTCAGCCACTTCCACAGGGGCTTCTGCATTGCAGAGGGGAGGACGGGCACTGAGCCAGGGAGCCGGGATGACCCCAGAGCTGGCACAGCTGCTGCTGCTCCTGCTGATGCTGCAGCCCCAGGAAACCTGTGGGAGGTTGGCAGCCAAGTGTCCCCTGACATTGGACAGGGTTACAGCGAACCCTTCCAGCTATCAAAGGACAGGAGAGCCCCGTATTGGTGTGGTAATCTCAGCAAGAATTCTGACCTTTCAGGATGTGGAGCATTTCAGGCGAATCCCCTTCAGCAAGCGTATTGCCTGGTCAGCCATGAAGTGGTGACAGAATGGACTTTTTCTTTACTTTCTGCCAATTTCATTTCCCCAGAACTGTCCACTTCTCCCCAAACACCCAGGGTTCTGGGTGGACGTCTGGTGCCCCTCCTGGCACAAATCTTCAACAAAGTTGCTGCCTCACATGCAGCAGCTCCCAGGAGACACTTTGGGAAGCAGAGTTGTGTACGACCAGTCATTCCACTGCTGCTTGGCTCCTAATCCCAGAAAACATGGCAGAAAACCTCTGGCTGGCATGGCTTCCTCCTCCAGACGAGCCTCCAGTACCAGCAGCACTGTGCCTGCATCTGTCAGTTGACAGAAATTGGGAATTGCAGTGGCATGTGTGTCCAGCTTGTGGGCTCTGCATATGCAGATAGACACCCTCTGTCATGAATCCCCCATGGATGGGCTGCCTTGAAACCCCCTTTCATTTCCAGTTTTAAGCCCATTCCCTTGCTCACTTTTACTATAAGCTGAACAGTCTCAGATCTGAATAAACTGAGTATAGTATTCCATGGTATATGTTTGCAGGCATAGACATGCAAACAATTGGAATATCTTGTCCTACCTGCTTGCTGTTCGGGAGGTCAACCAGAACCCTGGGCTCCTCCCCAACCTCACTCTGGGCTACACCATTCACGACAACTTTTTTGATGCAAGGTTTAATTCAGATGCCCTGCTGGATCTGCTCTCTCCGGGGCAGGCGAATGTGCCCAACTACAGCTGCAGAAGGCAGAGTCTCCACCTGGCTGTTCTCGAGGGAGCCGACTCGGACATCTCCAGACAGATTGCAGCCATGCTGGCCATCTACAAAACTCCGCAGGTGAGAATGGAGAGGGACGGGCATCTGAGGGCTGAGTCATGGGCCACTTTGACATTTCTTGGGGAGCTGAAGTAGCGGCAAGACCCTTCCACATTGAGTTCAGAGACACGGGTGTGAGGGGGCTGCAGCCATTTGGGAGAGGCTGAAAAGCTTCGTCCCTCTGCAAAGCCCTAGCCTCACGCCAAGCTGTAGGGACCTCCTATGGAGTTGCTACCATGCAAATGTCCATGGGGTTGCAGCCTTGTGCTGCCTGTCCTTTGCTGATTCCAATGGAAAAATGGAGGCGTGAACAGCGAGGGTTGCAGAAGTGATCTTCCAAAGGAAAGGACTTTTGCACACAGCAAGCACATAGAAACAGAGCGAGTCAGAAGGGGCCTCCTGGGTAATATAGTCTGACCCCCAGCTCCAGCCAGCTCCGCTCACGACATGCCCACCATGTGCATGTCCAGCCTATCTTTGAACACCCTCACCGATGGGGCCTCAGCGACCTCCCGTGGAAGCCCATTCCGTACCCTCGTGGTCCTCATGGTCTCTACCCATCCCCATGTGACATCCCCTCACATACTTGTATGTTGCCAACATATCCCCTCTGAGTCTCCTCTTCTCCAGGCTGAAGAGACCCAGTTCCCTCAGTCTCGCCTCATACCACATCCCCTACAAACCGGCCACCAACTTTGGCCCTACGCTGCACTGACTCTAACCTAGCTATATCCTTCCTGTAATGAGAGGCCAAAAACTGAGCACAATACTCCAGTTGCAGGCACACCAGAGTCTTAGAAGCCACACTTCTGGCTATGAAACCAAGGGTGGTGTTTGCCCTCTTGACCACCGCATCACACTGCTGACTCATGTTTAGCCTGCAGTCAACGAGCACTCCAAGGTCCCTTTCACAAGAGCTGCTTTCCAGCCACTTGTCCCCTAACCTGTACTTATGACACCTATTCCTATGCCCCCAGTGCAAGACCTTGTACTTATCGACATTGAACGCCATCCTGTTGTCTCCTGACCACTTCCATAGTCTGTCCAGATCGTTTTGGATCTGGAGTACCTGCTCCTCAGTTGTGGCCACTGCCCCAGTGTTAGTATTTTCTGCAAATTTGATCAGCGGACTGTTCATCCCTTCTTCAATGTTTAAACTGTGGATCTCACCACCACATGCTGCAGAAATGTTCCCTAATTTGGCTGGCCTTAATATGGGATAAGCAAGATTTCCAGTCTGCTCAGAGACAGCACGTGTCTCTGCTTTCTTCTTCCCCTGCCAGATCAGCCATGCATTTGCCTCTCATGCCCTGAGTGATAAGAGCCAGTTCCCCTTTTCCTACCCAATGGTCCCCAAGGAGCCCACCCAGTATGAGGGGATCACCCGTCTGCTCCTGCATTTCCGGTGGACACTTGTGGGCCTGGCTGCAGCGGACACCGACAGCGGAGGGAGATGCATGAGGGCTTTGACCGCCGAGTTCACCAGAAGTGGAGTGTGTGTGGTTTTCACTCAATTAATCTCAGCCTTCAGAACAAAGAATGTGAAGCTCCATCAGGCCTGGATTCACTCATCTGGAAAACCCAACCTTTTTGTTTATTGTGCGGAGACAAGTTCCTTCATAGAGGGCATCCTTATGCTACACAAATATAGTGATTACTTTAGAGAACCCCCGACAGGGAAAGTCTGGATCACAACCACTGTGTGGGACTTCTCTTTCGAGCTGGTGTCTCAGATTCCTTCAGAGAACATTTATGGCATACTTTCCTTCCTTATCCAAAAAAATGAAAAGAAAGCAATTGATCACTTTTACAAATTTCCCTACTCTCTTCAGTTGTTTGTGAAGGAAGCATTTCGGTGTTTTCATTCAAAGCAGGCCTTTTCTGCAAAGGTCCGGACAAGGTGCAGGGAGAAGGAGAGTTGGGACGCCCTAACACAAGAGCAGAGAGAAAGGATCCTGTCTCTGGACAGTAAAACTATTTACAACAGTGTCGTGGCTGTGGCCCAGGCCCTGGATGCTGCTGCATCGTCCAGGAGGAGGAGGAGGCTGGAAGGTGGACACTGGCTGGACATTTGGAGGCTGCAGCCCTGGCAGGTATTCCCACTATGTCGCAGATCACCTTGCTGAGCCCAGCACACTGTGCTGCTGTCCTGAAAGACTTATCCTGCACATGGGCTCTGAGAAATGCATGGTGCTATAGCGAGTGATGAGATTTGCTTTTTTTTGGGGAGCATTGGAAACGGCTTTCAAGGGAAAGAGCATTTGCCTCTTGAACCACGTCTGACAGTACCATTCTGGGTTTCTCGCAGCAGCTCTTCCTCATCCTGCTAGGTCATAGGGAACCCAGCGAGACCTACAGCATCTTTTCTCAGGCATCCCAGAGTGCAGGCCATGGAATCACAGGGTCAGATTGCCAAATGCCAGATTCTGGATGCACAACTGAAAAACTTTCCTGCCTGTTACAGCAGTTTGATAATGCAGCCAGTAAACTTGGGAGGCAGTGGGCTCTCCCACCCCAGAGACTTCCAAGAGGTTGGGGAAAGCCCTGTGTCAGGGATGGTTGTGACTTGGAGTTTTGCCCAGAGCAGTGGTTGGACCCTGTGGCCCATGGGCCCCTTCCAACTCTCCCATTCTGTGATTCTCTGAGTCGAATGAATGTGGATTTCTCTGGATCTGGATAGCAGACTCTGCAGCAGAGTGACTTTATCTGAGTTTCATGATCGGGGAAATCGCAGTGCGCTTTTTCACTCAAGCAGTATTTCATTCTGAATATATTTGCGTGAGTGCGGATGCCTTCAGCTCTTGTACAAATGTGTTCATTCAGAGTAATGAATTTGCAAAAGTAGAACGAAAGCCTGGACAAAAAGGGGGGACAAATATATCAATGTGGAATTAGCATGTCCCTTCTCCCCATGGCTGGAAGCGCCAGGATCACAAGTGGGGCCCTTGTCAGGGGTATCCCCTTCCAGCTCTCAGCTCAACCGGCCTCCCATCACAATCCTCTCTGTGCTGGTCCCCTTCCAGAGCTTTCCGCTGATCCACTTGGCTCACTGGCCCAGCCCTGGACACTTGCTGACTCAGCCCCATGCACTCTCCCTGCCTACCCCAGTTACTGAGAAGCTGGGTGAGGATGCTCATGCCCATGTCCTGGGTGTGGGGTCCTGTGGGCTGCTGACCTGCCATGTGTGCATGGAATGCTGGGCCTTTGGTCAGATCCAGCGGGGCTTTTCCTGGGTTCCCATGCTCATCAGCCTTGCACTGAAGGGAGACCTCTTACCACCATGCTTACTTCTCCTGGCCTCCTCCCCCAGCCTCTGATCAGACACTTCTCCCCAGTCCCCTTTTGAGCTGTGAGAGCCATTGTAGCCTTTGCTAGAATTTAGGTCTGTGCCATTGCTGGTGAGGGACTGTGCAGTGGCAGAGCCTGCTTTCATCTGTGGCTGTCTCAAAGGATGAGGCTTCATCCAAATCAGGAGGAGTTTTAACACTGACCTTGTCGGAAGGGACCCCATTAGTATACTGGAAGTGCTTTCCACCTGCAATCTTCTTGGTGATCTGGGGAAGGCCCTGTGAAGGTGGAGAAGCCCCAGGAAGCCCCTGAGTCTGATGCAGCTGGTAGTTGGGGAAAGTCAAGGGTGGGCCATGGACTCGAAGCCGTTTGCTGCGTACTAACAGGGGGTGCTTCTTCTGCCCTTGTAGCTTCATCGTTTCCTGAGGGACCCGCAGTTCTATAATGTTTCCCTCATTGATGGGGCATCTTGGGACAAGAACGGGGAGCTGGTTGAGGACTTGGACATTGTGCACTGGGTGCTGTTTCCCAATAGGTCTGTCTCTCATAAGAAAATTGGGAGTTTGGAAAGACGGGGAGCAGGAGACCTCACCCTAACGATCAACAAGGATGCTGCTGAGTGGCCCAAACAGATCAACAAGGTGGGGAAAGCACCCTTAACTTGTCATAGTGCTGAGCATATCCCGAGCATCAGACCAGGCTGTGTTCCCCCTCAGACTGCCCATCAGGACAGCCTCAGGGCCAGGATGGGTACCCTGCAGCCTCCATTCATGCAGGTACCATGCATAGGAGTGTAATGAGAGACGGAGGCATGGCATATGTTGCACCCTGACCTCAATGGCCACCCTTTGGTAAGGCAGCACTGGGAGACCCGGAGAAGGTGCTGAGGCTCTGGAAGGACCAATACCCACTTTCTCAGAAACACACATAAAGAGCCCCTGTATCCCATCAGTCCTCAACCATTGTGGGCCTGCTCTTTGACCTCAGGAGGGTCTGCACTGAGGAAAAGGCCTTGCAATATCTGTGGCTGGACATTCTGAGGGTTTCTTTCCAGCTGTCTACTTCCTTTAGCTAAATGTGCCAAAAGAGATTGTCTTGAAGTCTCTTGTCATCTCCCTCAGCCCCTACCCCGCTCCCAGTGTGTTGCGAGCTGTCCCCCAGGATCTGTCAAGGTGGTTCAGAAAGGAGAGCCGGTCTGCTGCTACGCCTGCACCCCCTGTGGAGAAGGGACTTTCTCTGCCCAGGAAGGTGAGAAGCCAGCACCTACTGAGAAGGAAGAACACCGTCTAAAGGTTTTCCGCAATGCCTCTTCAAATGGGCCCCTCTTCCTGTGACCCTGATTGCAGCGGTCAGATCAGCAGTGGGTGCAACCTGCTCTTCTCCTGCAAAAGTATTCAATGATGGGCCCCACTAATCAGCTGGCAGTGGGTGAACTCTCAGATATTGGATGAAATGGCTTACCTGCAAATTTCAAGGCATTTCACTGTGATTGAGAAAGAGCAACCCAGAATGAGAGGGTGGAAGCAGAGCCCTACTCTAAAGTGGCTCTGTCACATTTTCCATGGCTTACACTTCTGCCAAAACCAGGGCCAGCTGAAGAATCATTATGGATGAGTAGTTAGGTATATTTATTCAGCTGCCATTTACCCAAACTCTTGTGGTGGTTCACAGAAACAAAAAGCAATGTAATGGGGGCGGGGGGGAATGAGGCACCCTGCCATCTATGCATTTAGATAGTTGAGATGCCAGTCCAATACATCTTCTCAGAGGCCCTCCATGAGGGAAAAGGTTCCCTCCATGCAGGTCTGTCCCACCCAGCAGCTGTGGCAGCATGATCAGTATCCCATTCGAACTGAAAGACCTGATCCTTTGGCCCCTGGACAGGGTCTGACAGCCCAGAAGCTCTAAGCACGTGGGCCCATCCTCCCCATCTCCAGCATCCATCCACAGCTGCCTCATGGGTCAGGGGAAAATCAAAAGGAGGGGACCCAGTGGGTATTCCTGGAGAAGGAGTGGGACTGGGTTTATATGGGACTGGCAACTGCACTTTTCACTCCAGCAGATGTGCACGAATGGAAAGAAGTGGCTTCATTGAAGCAGAGAACATAATCATAGAGTTCCTTGCAGAACAGGCAGGGCAGTATCACTTCTGTTCCTTGCAGATGCAGAGCAGTGCAGCAGGTGCCCAGAAGATCAGCACCCAAACGAGGACCAAGATGGATGCATCCCCAGGACCATCACGTTCCTCACCTATGAAGAACCTCTGGGGATCAGCCTGGTTTGCTTTACCCTATTCTTGTCCCTCACCACAGGACTCGTGCTGGGGCTCTTAATTAAATTCCTCGAAACCCCAATCGTCAAGGCCAACAACCAGGACCTCTCCTACATCCTTCTTATCTCCCTCCTGCTCTGCTTCTTGTCCTCCTTCCTCTTCATTGGTCAGCCAAGGGAAGTGACTTGCCTCCTCCGACAAACGGCCTTCAGCATCATCTTCTCAGTGGCTGTCTCTTCTCTCTTGGCCAAAACCATCACCGTGGTGCTGGCCTTCTTGGCCACTAAGCCAGGGAACCGAGTGAGGAGATGGCTGGGGAAGAGCTTGGCCAACTCCATTGTCATCTCCTGTTCTGGTGTCCAGATTGTCATCTGCACCATCTGGCTGGCCACTGCCCCACCCTTCCCTGACTCAGGCAAGTACTCCCAGACTGGGCAGATTGTCCTGCAGTGCAACGAAGGCTCTGTGGCCTTGTTCTACGCTGCCCTTGGCTACATGGGTTTCCTGGCTGCCACCTGCTTCCTGGTGGCCTTCCTGGCCAGAAAGCTGCCTGGGGCCTTCAACGAGGCCAAGCTGATCACCTTCAGCATGCTGGTCTTCTGCAGTGTCTGGGTGTCCTTCGTGCCCACCTACCTGAGCACCAGAGGTAAGTATGTGGGGGCTGTGCAGGTCTTCTCCATCCTGGCCTCTGGTGCTGGGCTGTTGGGCTGCATCTTCCTTCCCAAGTGCTACATTATCTTACTGAGGCCTGACCTGAATACAAAGGAGCATCTAACAGCAAAAACAAAGCAGAGCATCTGATCCAGCAGAAATACCTCTTAATTCATTTCGCTGATCTTTCTCACATGCAGCAGAGGCAAGTGAAGTACCTCCCATCTCATAAAACTACATTTGATTTCTTTTTTTTAGGTGCAAAACTTGATCTTTATCCCTGCTAGATTTCATTCTGTTGCTTTCAGGTCAGCTCTCTAAGCTATGAAAATTACTTGGAAATTTGTCCATCTTGAGGACTGCTAGCTCTGCTGCCCAATATTGTGTCATCTGGAAATCTACTGAACATTTTCTGTGTCTTTTTGTCATAGTCATTAATAAAAACATTGAAGAGCACTGGCCCCAGGACCATACCCTGCTTTTATCTTTCCTCATTAGTTTGCTGGTCAGAATATGCTGGGGTGCTTTGTCGAAGGCTTTGCTGAGGTAAAAAGACACTAACTATAGAAACATAGGGAGTCAGAAGGAGCCCTCCACGCCTCTAGTCTAAACCCCAGCTCCAGTCAGCTCAGATAATGTAATATCCGACATGTGCTTGTCCAAACTTTCCCTGTACACCCTCTCTGATGGGGTCCCCAGCACCTCCCGTGGAAACCCATTCCCTGATCTCGGGGTCCTGACCAGCAAGAAATACTTCCTGACATCCAACCTGAAGCCAATTTTGCCCTATTGTGTTGTGTCCTTTCCTCCTCTGCAGTGGAAAATGAGTCACACCCCTCTACTGTGTGATGCCCCTTCACATCCCTATATGTTGCTATAAGATGCCCTTAGGGTCTCCCTTTCTGCAGGCTAAAATGACCCAGCTCCCTCAGTGTCATCTCATATGGCACCCTCTGCAAGCTGGCCACAATCCTTGTACCCTACACTAAACTGATTCTAATCTTGCTATGCTACTCCTATAATGTGGAGCCCAGAATAGGACACAATTGTACAATTTTTGGCACCAGAGTCTTATAGAATGGCATCAACATGTTCTCCATCTGGAAACCTTGTTTCTAAAGGGGTGGCATTTGCCTTCTTAACCGCCGCATCATAATATGGCCTTGTGTTTAACCTGCTTCTGAAAAGTACCATGAGATCCCTTTCTCAAGTGCCACTCTCCATCCAATTGTCCATCATCCTGTAACTATTGCACATATTCCTCATTCTCAAGTGCAAGATTTAGCCCTGATCTGTACTGAACATCATCCTGTGGCCCTCCACTCACTTCCACAGACAGTCCAGATCCTTTGGGGCTGGATCACCTCATCTCCAGTTGTGACCTCTGCCCCCATTTTGGTGCTATGAATTTCGTCAGCACACTGGTCATCCCCTCCTCCAAGTTACTGATAAAAGGGTTGCACAGAGTCATTCCCAGAACTGAGCCTTGTGGAACTCAGTTCATCACTGGCTGCCATCCTCATAATTCCCCACTGATAGTCACCCTCTCTTTGTGGTCTGTCAACCATGCTTTAATCCATCAGAGAGTGCCATGATCTATCATGAAGCTCATCAATGTCTCAAAAAGGATAACATGTAGAACCTTGTCAAAGGCACTGCTGACATCCAGGTAAACCACTTCCAACACATTCCTGCAATCTAGCCACCTTGAAATCTTGTCATAGAATTCACAAGATACCTCAGGCAGGACCTGTTTTTGCAGAAGCCATGTTGAGTGGATGAATACCCCTCTCCCTATCCAGGCATTCTAGCACTTCCCTTACTATGAGGTTTCCCACATTGTTTCCCAGAATGGGTGTTAGGCTCATTGGCCTGTAATTCCCTTGTCTCCTCCGCCACCTCTTTTCTTCCTCTCCAGTGGGAATTATTGACTCTGGGACTTGGTACCGGGCATTGGAATCAGTCCTGGACAGCTCAGGATGAGGGGGAGAGATATGGGGGTTTGTGGCTCATTACCCCCTTTGAGGCACAGTTGCAGCTGCCAGGACTCAACTGGAGAAGCCTCGGTCTTGCAAGAAAACTTTGGCTCTCCTTCCTCCTTCTTCCAGATTGCTGAGTTGCACATTTTGGAAGGAGAGTAACCCTGTTGCTGCTCTTGCCACAGTTCAAAGGTGGGCACTGCCAGAACTGTGCCCCTTGGGAAGGGGCACAAGACAGCCATGGATCTACAGCAGGCCTGGAGACCACTTCCTCAGTAGGGTCATCTCTGCCACAATAACCTTTCTTTAAATTATAGAGTAGCAGAGCTGGAAGGGGCCAGGAATGCCATTGGGGCCACCTCCCTGCTGCTTCAGGACACCAATTTATGCCATTCCATTCAGGCATTTTCAGCCTGTCTCCTTCAAGCAGCCTGCCTTCCACACAAGCTGTTTGAGGCACTGGAGCTCTCGTTGGGCAGCCTCCAGTTTCCTTGAGTTTTCTCCTCCCTGAATGCCCCAGCCTCTCTGTCAGGATCAGGGCCTGAGCTACCCTGCAAATGCCAGCAGAACCAGGAGCACCCTTCCAGGCTCTTGCTGGGAGCAACTGGAGAGCAATTATGCAGTGCAGCTGCAGGGCCCGGAGACCAGCATAGAAGGCCTTCTGGCACAGCTGCTCTTTGTCACAGCAAGTCTAGTTGTCCTGGTGACTCCAGTCCTGCTCCTTCTGTCCTTGCTTGCTCCAGTTGCTCCTGCTTTGTTCCGGTTTGTCCATGCCTTCTTCCATTCTGTTCCTGCCTAGCTCCTCATTGATTCTGCTTGCCCTAGTCTGCTCCTGCCCTGCTCCTGTGTGTTCTTGCTTGCCCACTTGTTCGTGCCCCATTGCAGCCCCTTCTAGTCCTGACCACGCTTGTGTGACTGCTTCCCTGGCATCAGGCCCCTGGACTCTTCCTGAACTGTGCTTTTTTTCTTGGCTGTATAATTGTGGCCTGCCTTCAGCCTGTCCCTGGACTGCTGACCATGCCGCCAGCCTCCAGCCATACTAAGCAGCAGGACATGGTCCCACACCAGCACCCTGGTCCAGTATTCTGCCTCTCCCAGCTGCCACCCATGTGCTGACCCTTACACTCTCCTCATGAGCAAGTCAGCTCCAGGCTCTCTGTTTGGCTTGCACTGGCTTGGGGGAGGCCTTCTGAGAGCTGCCTCAAAAGGAAGCTGCTCTCCATGCACAGCCAGCCCTTGCATGCACTGCACATGGCCAGGCTGCTCCCAAGAGCAGTGTGACCTGCACTCACTACTGGTCCACCTTGCCCTATGGTCATTGGGCACTTGAAAGCTCGATGCTTCATGCATTGAATTATAGAACTGGAGGCAGCACTGTTGAGCCCCAGGAGGATTTCATGAATGGAATTGGGGGTTTTCCTATTCCTCTTCAACCCTTGACTTCCCCTAGCAGGATTGACTTCTCAAGTGAGTCTGCCTTCCCAGGGCATTCCAGGTATGGACACCCTGTCACATTGATTCCTCACCATTAATGGGAGATTTCCATGTGTTCGAGGCTGGATTTGGCCTCAAGCTAGTTTCCCACTAATGCTTCAGCTATGCTGTAATTCCCAGAACACTGACACCTCCTGCCCGCATCTCACCTGAGATGCTGTTCCGCCACTTCTTCCACTGCTGGCCCAGCCTGAGGTCTGCTGGTTTCCCCAAGTAGGTTGAGGATTGCTAGATATTACAGAGCTTGTCAGGAAGAGCCCATGGAGAGCCGTAACATTTTTCTACTTGATCTTATCCACAGACAATATTTATGGAAGCCGTTTCCCTGCATTTCTCATGGAATTGGCATCTTTCTGTCCCATTGGTTGGGTGTGGGGGGGAGGCATGTGGTTAGGAAAGAATAGTGATTGATTCAGGGGAGATCATGGGAGGACCTGAAAGGCCACAAAAGTCTGAACTTTGTCTCTTGTGCACCAGCCTGCAACCAAAAGGTGTCCTCCAATATTTTACATGTGGATCCAGCTACACACAGTGGGTGCATCCATAACCTGAGTGGCCCCATGGACTAGGTTGGTGGCAGTCAGGCAGACTGGCTCTGAAAATACTCTGGATTCACTGGGGCAAATTCCTTTAGAATGGATGCAGCTAAGCCAAAAACCTGGTGGCAATGGATTCGACAAAGCATACCTGCATGTTAAATCCCGGCCGGCAAAAACAGGCATGATCTGTTAGATCCTCAAGAACTGGAGTAGCCACCATGTTGGCCATGCCTGTCAAGGCTTCAGCTGGCTGGGGTTCCCCACTAAGACAATTCCTTGCCTATGTGTCTCCTGGAGGTGGTGCCAGCCAGCAACACTCACACTGAGCTTTCCATGGTCCTGGTTACAGCAGCCCTGATCCAAGAGGGTCACTGGCATTGCGTTTACATCTAATGAACTTTGACATCACCTGGCTGTTTGCATCCCCAGTGAGCTTCAGAATGGGACAATTTTCAGAAGAGAGGCACTTCAGCCCAGGTGCGCCCTCCCCATCTTTCAGGGATGGAAACTGAGAGGTGCTTGTCACATCCCAATTTGCATGCCAAGCTGTGCATTTCTCTCCTTTCCCAATCCATAAAGCTCAGCTCAGTGCATTCAGTGTTCTTGTCCTTTGCAACAGCATGATGCAGTGAGGGTGTTCAAGGATAGGCTAGACATGCACATGGTGGGCATGTCATGAGTGGAGTCGGCTGAAGAAGGGGTCAGGCTAGATGGCCCAGAAGGCCCCTTTTGACTTGCCCTATTTCTATGGTTCTATGTTTTTCTATGTTTCAGGAAAGCGATGCCACTTCCAAGGCAGCCCCCAGCAGCAAAGCAGGGAAGATTTCTGGGCAGCAGGCAGGGGGACCCCCAGGAGCCACCCAAGTTGGTGGGGTGCTTAGAAGGTTTGTTGGATGAATAGGCACCCAAGTGAACTGGCCATGATGGGACTTGCTGGCCAACACATTTGGAAGGTGCACAAGGTTGTGCATTCAGGAACTTTTGCCATGAGACTGGTTCCCTGGACCCTCGGCTGCCCTGACTTCTCTTCCCCATGAAAGCTCATTTCCTGAAGGGAGTCCAGAGCCATGTCTTGCAAACATGCCTTCCGACAAAACCTAATCAATTCTCCACAAAGACGGGGGCCCCATGAGGGAATTTGTGCTGGCGTGTTTGTCTGTGCATGAAGCTGCCCAGGGAACCGGGGAATTCCAGAACCAAGGAACTTGCAATTATCCAGCAATTATCACAACTCCAGTGGCTCCCTCTTCCTCCTTGTTCCAGGGCCCAAGCAAATTCCCAGGGGGCTTTTGACACAAAGAAAGGATTCTGGAGCAGCAGGGGCAGATGTCTTAGTGTACAGGAGTCAGAAGGGTGACAACGTAAGTAGAAGCTTGCAGGATGTGTGGTTTCCCTCCTCCATCCCTTCAGAAGAGAAGCTTGGCTTGGTCAGTCTCTTTCTCCAGTGGAACAACCACAGAGCCACAGCATAGCAGGAGGCTTGGACCCTTCCACCTCAGCTTCAGCCTTGCAGACAGGGGACAGTCACTGAACCAGGGGGGCAGGATGGCCCTGCAGGTGCCATGGCTGCTGCTACTTCTGCTGCTGCTGCAGCCCCAGGAAACCTGCGGAAGGCTGGTGACCAAGTGCCCCCTAACCTTGGGCAAGCTTACAGCAAACCCATCCAGCTATCACAGGACAGGAGAGCCCCTGATTGGTGGGGTCATCTCTGCAACAATTATGGACATTCGCGATCTGGAACTTTTTAGCGTCCCTCCCCCCAGCAAGCTTCCTCCCCGGTAAGCCATGTAGCGGCAACAGAACTGACTTCTTCACATTTTGCCTATCTCCTTTCCCCAGAACTAGGCACTTCTCCCTGAATGCCCTGGGATGCTTGGTGGACAGCTGGACATGCAAATGGTAGGCATGTCATGAGCGGAGCTGGCTGAAGCTGAGGGCCTGGGAAGCCTTTGCTCACTTGCTCTGTTTCTGCATTTTTATCTGGATGGATGTCTGGTGCCCATCCTGGCACAAATCTTCACCAATGTTGCTGCATCATGAGCTGCAGCTGAGTCCATTTAGGAATCTGAGTCATGAATAACCAGATAATATTGTTTTTTTCTGCCATGGGGGCATGCACAGGAAGATTCTAACTGACATGACTCCTTCCACGGAATGAGCCTCCAATACCAGCAGCAGTGTATCTGCATGTCTCAGCTGCCAGGAATTGGGACAGAAGGTGTGGTGACATGGGGATCCTGCTTGTTGGTTCCACATGTGCAGCCAGGCATACTCTGTCCTGAGTCCTCCAGGGGCTTCCTGTAAACCTCTCACAGGACTTGTTTTATTATCTTTCCCTTCATCCCTTCCCTTTTTATTTAAAAGTTATTTTAATTGTTAGGTTAAATTGTTTGTATTTATTGTATTTTAATTGGTATCTCGAGATGGGCCAGTTTTAAATAGTTTAATAGTTAATGGTTTTAATTGTTTATGTTGTTAGCCACCCGAGGCTAGGTTGCAATGGGGGCGGCATACAAATATGTTAAATAAATAAATAAATAATAAAAAAATCACCTTTTTATTCAGTTGAGCAGTGTCTGATAAGAATATGATCAGCAGCAGATGCCCTTCTCCGGGAGCCCTCCGTGAGGGAAATAAGGAGGGTAAGTACCCGAAGGAGGGCCTTCTCTGTGGTGGCGCCCCACCTATGGAATGCGCTCCCTAGAGAGGTTTGCCTGGCGCCGTCGTTATTTGTTTTTCGGTGCCAGGCAAAGACCTTTTTATTTAAAAGTTATTTTAATTGTTAATTTATATTTGTTTACTTTTCTTATTTATTGTATTTTTATCTTTACCTCAAGATGGGCCAGTTTTTAATGTTAGTTTTTAATGTTTTGAATATTGTTTTTTGGATGTTTTATTTGTGGTTGTGAGCCACCCTGAGGCTTGTCGCAAGGGGCGGCATGCAAATTTTTAAATAAATAAATAAATAAAATATGTGATTGCGTGGTATGTGTTTGCAGAGATACAGGTACAAACTATTGGCACATTTTGTCCTACCTGTTTGCTGTTCAAGAGGTCAGCTGGAACCCCAGGCTCCTGCCCAACCTCTCCCTCGGCTACAGCATTCACGACAACTGTTTTGATGCAAGGCTGACTTCGGACACCCTGCTGGATGTGCTCTCTCCAGGGCAGGCCAGAGTGCCCAACTACAACTGTGGGGGACGGAGCCCCCCATGGCTGTCCTGGAGGGGTCTGACTCCATAGTCTCCATGCAGATTTCAGGCATGATGGGGCTCTACAAAACCCCACAGGTGAGGATTGAGGGGGATGGTCCCCAGCCACTTTGCCCTGTCCTGGGGAGCTACTTGGCATAAAGATGTGGGCAGCTTCACAGGAATTACTGCCGTGTCACTGTCCTTAGGGCTGCAGGTTGGGCCTTCTTTTACTCATGGCATTCCAAGGGAAAAAGGGAGGGATGGACAGGGAGAATTGTGTGGTCATCAAACTGCAGAAGTGGTCTTCCAAGGGAAAGGACTTGGACACACAGCACATAGTTTGATTTCACCCCCATAATGTGCAGAATGGGCCCCCACCTTGGATGGCCTTAAAATGGGGATGAGCAAGCTTTCAGCCCTAACTGGAGACAAAACACAGCTGTGCTGTCTTTCCTCTCCAGGTCAGCCATTCATTTTCTTCTCACATCCTGAGTGATAAGACCCAGTTCCCCTTTTCCTACCCGATGATTCCCAAGGAGCCAACGCAGTACCGGGGGATTGCCAGGCTGCTCCTGCATTTCCAGTGGACACTGGTGGGCCTGGCTGCTGCAGACAGTGAATACGGAGAGAAGTGCATGAGAGCTTTGATTGTGGAGTTCACCAGGAGTGGCGTTTGTGTTGTCTTCACAAAAAACATCATAGGCTTGTACACAGGCAACGTGAATCTCCACCAAGCCTGGTTTCACACATCAGGAGAAGCCAATGTTTATGTTTACTGTGCAGAGACAAGTTTCTTCATAGCCGGCATGTATATTATACAATACTATAGTGATCACCTTGGACCATCCCCAAAAGGAACAGTGTGGATCACCACAGCTGTGTGGGACTTTTCCGTGGAACTGGTGACTCGCACACCTTCAGAGTACATCCATGGCATATTTTCCTTCCTTATCCAGAAAAAAGAGAGGAAAGCAATCGATCGCTCCTTTTGGAAGCTTAACTTCTTTATTGAGAGGTTCATGTGGAAAGCGTTTCAGTGCGCTAATTCCAAACTTTCCTTGTCTGTAAAAAGCCGGTTAAGATGCAGTGAGAGAGAGAATTGGGAGGCCCTTTCAGAAGAGCAGATGGAGAGAATTCTGTCTCTAGACAGCCACCTTATTTACAATGGCATCCTGGCTGTGACCCAGGCCCTGGATGCTGCTGCTGTGTTCACATTCAGGAGGCAGAGGAAGCAGGAAGGTGGAGGCAGGCCAGGCACTTGGCGTCTGCAGCCCTGGCAGGTATTCCCTCTGTGTTGCACATCTCCTTGCTGAACCCATCTATCAGTTTGTCTGTCCTGCAACATGCATCCTTCAGATGGACTCTCAGAAAGACTCCCAGCTGCAGTGAGCAAAGGGCTGTGTGTTTCTAGTGCACCTCTGTTGTGAACATTGGAAGCTGCCCTGGAGAGAGAGACCAGCTGCCTCTCCTACACAGTATTTTGCACATGGGTTCAGGAAGGGGGTCTTGCTTGTCCTGTCAGGGCATGTGGAAGCCAGAGACCCTGCAGCAGATTTCCAAAGTTGTCACCCAGAGGAGGGCAGGCTGTCTGCTCAGGCATCCCAGAGTGCAGGACACAGAATCACAGACTCAGATTGCTGGATGCCATAAAAACCTGCCTGTTTGTTAGAGTTTCAGTTTTGGAACCAATGCACTTGGGAGGCTGTGTGCTCTCCAACCCCACTCTCCCGGAGGCATTCAAGAGGTAGCTGGGTAGCCCTCTGCCAGGGATAGTGTGATTTGGAGTCCTGCCCTGAGCAGTGGGTGGACTGGTGGCCATTGAGCCCCTTCCATCTCTCCCATTCTGTGATTCTCTGCATCTAATGAAAGTGGATTTCTCTGAATATGGCCTTCAGATTCTGCAGCAGACCAACCTTATGTGAGTTACTTGGATTTGGTCAAAATTCTTTCATTGCTAGGGGATGTTTGTACTGATTTGCATGAATGCTGATGCACCCTTGTGCACATGTGTTCATCTTCATTGATTAACTTGCAAAGACAGGAACTAAAACCAATTGAGAAAAGGATGAATATGTCAATGTGGAATGAGGAGGTACCTCATCCCCATAGCTGGAGATATTTAGGGTTCCACATGGGAGCTTCTGAAAGAATAGTTCCTGTTCTGCATCTGAGCTTGGCATGCCCCCATCACAAGCTCCCTGCACTGGTTCCCTTCTTGCTTATGCCACTGGTTTCCCAGGGCTCAGTGCATCTGGCCCTGGCCAAGAAACACTGACCTATGAGGAAAGACTAAGGGAACCAGGCATGATTAGCCTTGCGAAGAGAAGACTGAGGGGGTCATGATATTCCTCTAGAAGTACTTCAAAGGGTAGGTGGAGATCTCTTCTTGCTGATGCCAGAATGTAGGACATGGAATAATCAAGTGAAGTTGCAGCAATCCAGATTCAGGCAGGACATCAGGAAAAGTGTCCTCACAGTTAGAGCAATATGACAGAGGAACCAGCTGTCTGGAGAGGTGGTGGGCTCTCCGACACTGGAGGCATTCAGAAAGAAACTGGAGAGCCCTGTGAGTGTGATGGTGTAACTTCAGCTCCTGAAAAAGCAGGGGGTTGGACTCGATGGCCTTCATGGTGCCTTCCAACTTTTCTATTTTATGATTGTATGATTCAACCTGGCTCAGTTCCCATGCCCTCACTGGCCCACTCCTAGAGGTGCCAGACACCCCCTCCTCCTCAGGCAACATCATGCCTGCATGTCCCACTGGCCGATGACCTGGGTGGGGGTGAGCTGGTGAACCCATCCTGGTTGAGGGGCCCTGAGGGCAGCTATCCTGCCACTGAGTGCTGGACAAACTTGGACTTTGGTTGGATCCAGTGGGACTTTTCTTATTTATTTATTTATTTAGCTTCTATGCCACCGCATTCACCAAAGCCTCGGGGTGGCTCACAATAATAAATAAATAAACACAATATAAAAACAATATAATTTGCATCTACCTGGCCAAATAAATAAATAATATTAACAATTAAAATAACGTTTGAATAAAAAGGTCTTCACCTGGCACCAAAAAACAAATAAGAACAGCACCAGGCAGACCTCCCTGGGGAGTGCATTCCATAGATTCCATTCCATTCCATTCTTAGGTGCTCACACTCCTTGGTCTCCTACTGGAGGCAGCCCACTTGCTGCCCTCCTGTCTGCTCCCTGCCTCCTCCGTGGACTTATGCTCAGTAACTCCTCACCAGCTCCCTCTATGTTCCTCCAGAACACAAAGAGCTGGGGGGAGGGCTGTGGCCTTCGCTTACGTCTCCCCTGACACCAGTGAGAGAGTGCACAGCAAAGGATCTTGCATTGGTGCATGACCGGCTCATGCGATGGGGCTCTATTCATACTGGATGGTCTTTTAGCAACGGGCCTGCTGGAATGAGCCTATGTAGTGTATTGGGAGTGCTTTCCTCTTCGACTATGCTTGGTGACAGGTGCTGGCCCTGTGAAGGTGGAGGACACCCAGGCAGTGCCATGAGTCCGACACAGCTGGTGGTCAGGGAGAGTCGAGGATGAGCCAAGCACTGAGTGTGGTTTACTGAGCACTAACAGGATGTGCTTCTTCTGCCCTTCTAGCTTCACCCTTTCTTGAGGGACCCCCAGTTTTATAATGCTTCCCTCATTGATGGGATGTATTGGGACAAGAACAGGGAGCTGATCGCTGACTTCGATATTCTGCACTGGGTGGTGTTTCCCAATAGGTCTGTGCTCAGAGAGAAAATTGGGAACTTGGAAAGACGGGGATCAGGACACCTCAAAATCACCATCAAGGAGGATGCTGCTGAATGGCCCAAGCAGATCAAGAAGGTAGGAACCACCTCTTGAGAGCTGAGCCTCTGTAGAGCATCTGACGAGACTGTGCTCTCACGCACCCTGGGTGTCTTTTCCAGCTCTCTAATTCCTGTAGCAAAACTGGCCCTAAGAGATTGTGTCAATGGCTCTTTTCTTCCCACTCAGCCCCTGCCTCACTCCAGGTGCGTGGAGAGCTGTCGCCCGGGATCTGTCAAGGTGGTACAAGAAGGAGAGCTCCTCTGCTGCTACGCCTGCGCCCCCTGCCCTGAAGGGACCTTCTCTGCCCAGGAAGGTGAAAAGGCAGACCCTGTGGGGAGGGAGCAGCTCCACCCAGACCGTCCCTGGAAGGTTTTACTGAATGCACCTCCAAACAGGGATCCCTTCCTGAGTCCCACCTTGCAGCAGTCACAGAAGCAGTGGACAAGTGCTGCTCTTGCCTTGCAGGAATTGCACATTTTACCTTGCTAAATTTGTTCAGGGACAAAGTCTTCTGACCAGCAGGTAGTAGCTGAATTCACAGGTATGGGAGGGAAGTGCTCACCAGGAAATGTCACAACATGAGAAATGCTTCACTTCATTTTCATTGCCACTATTTCTGATAAGACCAAAGCCAGCAGGGGAACACTGAATATTTTCATCACCTTTTTGGGCTGCCATGTTGCCAAGGATATTGGATTGGCTGAAAGTATCACAAAGGGAAAAAGATGTGGTATACGATAATCTACACATTTAGCTGGCAGGGTACCAGCCCATATGGATCTTCTCAGATGTGTTCCACAGGGGAAAAGTTCAATCCATCCACCTCTGTCCTGCCCAGCAGCCAAACCTCTTGCAGCAGTGGCAGCATGATCAGCATTGCATCCAGCCTGTAAGATATGTTCCTATGGCCCCTGAATGCTGCCTGGAGGTCCAGAGGTTCTGATCGCTTGGTCCCTCTCCTTACCTTCTCCAGCAGCCAGTGTTGGAAAGAACTGCACAGCTGCATTCAGGGATAAGAGAGAGGCCCCAGTGAATGTTTTGTGGGGTACAGGGGGAGGGCCATAGGTAGCTGAGATAATAAAGGACTGTGGAGCTACACTTTGGCAGATGTACAAAAATGAAGAGAAGTTCCTGCCACACAAGCAGAGAGCCCTCCCTGATGAAAGCATTGCTCATTGATCTGGCAGGGAAGTGTCACTTTTGTTCCTTGCAGATGCAGAGCAGTGCCGAAGGTGCCCAGAAGATCAGCACCCAAATGAGGACCAAGATGGATGCATCCCCAAGGACATCACCTTCCTCACCTACAAAGAACCTCTGGGGATCACCTTGGCTTGCTTGGGTCTATTCTTATCCCTATCCACAGGATTTGTGCTGGGAATCTTCATTCAATTCCTGGAAACCCCAATCGTCAAAGCCAACAACCGGGACCTCTCCTACATCCTCCTTGTCTCCCTCCTGCTCTCCTTCTTGTCCTCCTTCCTCTTTATTGGTCAACCAAGAGAAGTGACCTGCCTCCTCCGACAAACCGCCTTCAGCATCATCTTCTCTATGGCCGTCTCTTCTCTCTTGGCCAAAACCATCACCGTGGTGCTGGCCTTCCTGGCCACCAAGCCAGGCAACAGGATGAGAGGATTACTTGGGAGGGGTTTGGCCAGCTCCATTGTAATCTCCTGTTCCAGTGTCCAGGTTCTCCTCTGCACCATCTGGCTGGCCACCTCTCCCCCCTTTCCTGACTCTGACATGCACTCCCAGGCAGGACAAATCATTCTGCAGTGCAACGAAGGGTCTGTTATTTTCTTCTATTTTGCCCTTGGCTACATGGGCTTGCTGTCTGCTGTCTGCTTCACAGTGGCTTTCCTGGCCAGGAAGCTGCCTGGGGCCTTCAATGAAGCCAAGCTGATCACCTTCAGCATGCTGGTTTTCTGCAGCGTCTGGGTCTCCTTTGTGGCCACCTACCTGAGCACAAAGGGGAAGTATATGGTGGCTGTGCAGGTCTTCACCATCTTCGCTTCCAGTGCTGGGCTGCTGGGCTGCATCTTCCTCCCCAAGTGCTACATTATCTTACTGAGACCTGACCTAAATAGGAAGGAGCATCTCACAGAAAAAACAAAGCAGACTGTCTGAGGGAGCGCAACTTCTTTTGCATTCTTTTCCCAGACCTCTCTCACCTGTAGCAGTGCCAAGCCACATACCTCCCATCTGGTAGCTCTGCATTTGTTTTCTTTTTCCTTAGTGCAAATGTTGATATTTATTCCTGCTGACTTCATTTTGTTGCTTTCAGTTCAGCTCTTCAAGCTGGCCAAATCACATTAAACTATGTCCGTCCTCAGGGGTTCTAGCTATTCTGCCAAATTGTGAGTCACCTGCACATTTAATAAGCATTCCTTGTTCCTCCTGGTCTGAATCATACATAAAAATGTTGAAGAGCACTGAACCCCAGACTGAACCCTGCAGTTATCTCTCCTCATCATTTTCATCATCAGATTATCCCAGGACACTGTATCAGTACCATTGAAGAAGTCAAGTTCAACTATGGAAACACAGTAAGTCAGAAAGGGTCTCCAAGGACACCTCATCTGACGTCCGGCTCCAGCTGGCTCCTCTTGTGTAATAGCCAGCATGTGATTTTTTAATCTTTCCTTAAACACCCTCAGAGATGGGACACACTCCACCACCTCCCTCTGGATCCTCACTGTCAGGAACTTCTTCCTGACATCCAACTTATGGCAGAGCCATAGTCCCCTAACACCACCTTCTGAAATCGGCCATTGAGATAGGAGCGGAACCACCACCATGCGGTGCTCCCGACTACCAATCTCGCTGGCTTATCCAGAAGGTTACCATGGTCGATGGTATTGAAAGCCACTGAGGGGTCCGTACCCAGTGCCATACCCAGGTCTGAAACTGGACTGAAATGGGTCCAGATAATCTGTTTCATCCAAGACTGCTTTGAGTTGTCCCACCACCACCCGCTCTAGTACCTTGCCCAGGAATGGGATGTTGGCCACCAGTCTATAATTGGCGGCCACCTCTGGATCCAGGGATGCCTTCTTTAGGACTGGCCAGACTACCGCCTCCTTTAAAGGGGCAGGTATCCAGCCATCTCTTAAAGAGGCATTGACCACCTCCAGAATCCAGGTTCCAATCACATCCTTGGCTTTTTTAAGTAGCCAAGAAGGACATGGGTCTAGTAAGCAAGTGGTAGGCCATACTTGTCCAAGCACCTTGTCCACATCATCAGGCCACAACAACTGAAATTCATCCATTAATTGTGGACTCGACCGCATCGAAGGCAACTCCCCAGTAGAATCTGATTCAATAGGAGAGTCAAGCGCATGGCGAATCTGAGCGATTTTCTCCCTGAAATGCTCTGCAAACTCATCACAGCAGGCCTTTGAGGGTGGCACCAGATCTTTATTTGGACCTGCATGTACCAGCCCCTGCACCACCCGAAAGAGCTCCGCTGGATGGCATTGTGAGGAGGCAATGGAAACAGAGAAGAATTTCTTCTTCTCCATCCTCACCGCCACAGCATGGGCCCAATAATGGGCTCTTAAGTGTGTTTGGTCAGAATTGTCCCGTGATCTTCTTCACCTATGCTCTAGACGTCTCCCAGCCTGCTTCATTGCCTGTAATTTGGTTGTATACCATGGAGATGAATGGGCTCCGCCAGGTGGGAGAGGATGCTTGGGAGCAATCGTGTCAATAGCCCTGGTCATCTCCTCATTCCACAGTTCAACCAGGGCATCAACAGGATCACCAGCCTTGTCAACCGAAAAATCCCCCAGAGCTTCCAGGAATCCATCCAGATCCATCCGGCTCCAGGGGCGGACTCACACAATCGGCTCTGCACCCTTACAGAGGAAGACGCCACTCTTGAGCACAAACCTCACGAGGAAGTGATCTGACCATGACAGGGGTGTCAGACATAAATTCCTCACCCTCAGACCACCCTCTTCCTGCCCCATTGAGAAAACCAGGTCCAGAGTGTGTCCATGCTCATGGGTCAGGCCAATGACATGCTGAGATGGCCCCATGGCCACCATGGAGGCCATGAAGTCCTGAGCTGCCCCGGTTAGAACAGTTTCGGCATGAAAATTGAAGTCCCCCAGGACCAACATCCTGGGAGTCTTCAACACCAGGTCCGAGACAACTTCTGTCAGCTGAGGCAGGCAGTTTGTTGGGCATAAGGGTGCACGGTACGCCAACAGAATCCCCAGTCTGTCTCAGTCACCCAACACCAAGTGGAGGCACTCCAGCCCTGGCCTCGAGAAAACAGGAATCCCCACAAGGGGAATGGAAGCTCAATAAACCAGAGCAACCGCCCCTCCCCTTCCCTCCTGACATGGTCAGTGCTGGACCAGATACCCAGGCAGGCACAGCTGTAAGAGGGAAACATCCCCCCCTCACCCGCCCAGGTCTTGGTAATGCAAGCCAGGTCGGCTTGTTGCTACTGATTCATTAACAATGACTTCATGTACAAGAAGAGCTTGTGCTGTGTGACAGTATAGAAGCATAGAAAGTAACAAGTCAGATGGGGCCTCCTGGGCCCTATGGTCTGACCCCCGGTTCTAGCCAGCTCCACTGACAACAAGCCCACCATGTGCATGTCTGTCCTTGAATACTCTCACCGATGGGACCTCAACCACCTCCCAGGGAAGCCCATTCCATACCCTCAGGGTCCTGACTTTCTATAAGTCCTTCCTGGCATCCACCCTGAAACCCTGATCCTCAAGATTTGCCCTGTTTGACCATGCCCTTTCCTCCATCGCAGGGGATAACAAGCCAGAACCCTGTACTGTGGGACACTCTTCCACATACCTTTATATGTTTTAATTTATTGTTGTAAGCCGCCCTGAGACTTTATTGCAATGGGGTGGCATAGAAATGTTTTAATAAATAAATAAATACCTGCAGGTCACTACAGGATCCCCTCAGGGTCTCCTCCCCTCCAGGCTGAAACATCCCAACATCCCAGCTCCCTCAGTATTAACTCATCAGGGACAAGTACATGGTGGTCCTGCAGGTCTTCTCCATCTTGGTCCCTGGTGCTGGCCTGCATATTCATGCCCAAGTGCTACATTATCCTACTGTGACCTGACCTCAATACGAAGGAGCATCTAACAGCAAAAACAGAGTAGGGCATCTGATGCAGCAGAAATTCTTCTGACTTCATTTCCCAGAACT
Organism: Varanus salvator macromaculatus; assembly: GCA_023646645.1. Taxonomy (NCBI): domain Eukaryota; kingdom Metazoa; phylum Chordata; class Lepidosauria; order Squamata; family Varanidae; genus Varanus; species Varanus salvator. Next base: position 3,751,829 of record JAIXND010000721.1, on the reverse strand, counting down.
TTCTAATTTGTAGCAGTGCTAAGCCAAGGACCTCCTTTCTGGTAATTCTGCATTTGGTTTCTTTATCCTAGGTGCAGAACTTGATATTTATTCTTAAGGATTTCATTCTGTTGCTTTCTGTCCAGCTCTCAAAATTGCATTGATCTCTGTCTGAATTTGGAGGTGCCCAATTTTGAGTAATCTGTAAATTTAAGACGTATAGTCCATGCCTCTTGGAATGAGTCATTAATACAAATGCTGAAGAGCAGTGAGTCCAGGAATGAACCCCACAGCTACCTCTCCTGATCAGTTATATCGTCAGGATATCCTGGGACACTAGGTCAAAAACTATGCAGAAGTCAAGGGACACCACAGAAACATGGAAATATACTGAGCCAGCAGTGAGCTTCCAGGCCATCTTGTCTGACTCTGGGCTCCAGCTGGCTAAGCTCATGTACTACCCTGCATGTACTTGTCCTATCTTTCCTGGAATACCCCCACTAATTGGGCACCCAGCACCTCATATTGAAACCCATTCCATATCTCCACCTCCTAACTTTCAGGAACTATTTCCTGACATCCAGCCTGAAACCCAGTTCTGGCAGATTCTCGTACTGGACCACATCCTCTCCTGCACCACAGGGGGGAACAGTCACTACCCTCTACTGTCTGACACCTCTTCACATACCTATATGTCACTAAGAGATCCCCCCAGAGTCTCCTCATCTTCAGGCTGAAAAGAACCAGCTCCCTCAATCACATCTCAAATTGCAGTCCCCCTCCCCACTGCCAATCCAGATACCATCTTTGTGACCCTGCACTGAACTGATTCTATCCTTGCTTTGCCTGTATTACAATGTGGAGCCCAGAATGCACGCAGTTCTCCATTTGTGGGCACACCAACTTCCATAGAGCCAGGAATTTTCCTTGTCAGCTGTGCTATCCCTTTTGAGGATCAGGACAACTGACACCACCCTTCCATCCTCCAATACTGCTGCTGATTCCCATGAGACCTCCAAAATGCAAGCTAATGGATGCGAGAGCACCCCTGCCCATTCCTGAGTACCCTCTTCTGTTACCTATCAGGACCAGGTGCTTTTGGAATGTCCGGCACCCTGAGGAGCTCCTCCTGCTGAATTTCCTCTCCTGGTCCCCTGTTCCTCCTCTGCTCTCCTGGCTTCTTCAGATCTTCCTCTCTGCACTGCTGTGACCCTGAGCAGGCAGCTGAGCAGCCAAGCACTATGACAGCAGCAAGTCCACAGTTACCCAATCAAAAATGAAATCAAGTGAGTCTGGCAGAATTTGTCCTTGACCAGTTCATGTTGGTTTCCACCAATCAATGTGTCCCTTTATTAATCAAGGATGCTCTTGATCAGGCCTTGAGCTCCTTCCCTCTGAGCCCCTGACAGCCTGGCATAGGACCTGGGCAGTGGAGCCCAGGGTCATGAAGGGGCTTGGAGATTGTTGGGCCTTTCCCACCAAATCACTTCAAACCTGCAGTCTGACTGCTGCCCCTCCCTGCTCAAAAGTGGCTTCCTCCCTCAACCCACCCATGACCTGCATCTCTGTCAGCCTGGAAGGAGGAGGAACTCAGGGGGTTCTCTGCTTCCCCCCTTGCATAAGTGTCACAGTGTCCATGGGTTCTTCTTCTTTTTTTTTAATAATTTTTAATTAAAATTTTTAAACTAACACTAAAAACATCAAACATCACATACATCGAATGTACCGGGTCACCCTCTTACTACATATTTTTTAACATTCTAAAGTCAAATTCAAATCGATTTATAATTTAAAAACATCTCTAAGTTTATGCCAAGTCCCGTTTCTCCAGCCAATTATAGAAAGAATCCCAAGTTCAATAGAAGTCAGTACCCTCTTTCTCCTTCAATGATAAAGTCAATCTATCCATTTCTGCGCAGTCCAAGATCTTTCTTACAATCAATCCATCGGTGGGCAGCTCCTCACTTTTCCAATATTAAGCAAATATAATCCTTGCCGCTGTAATTAGGTGCAGCATCAGATACATTTCCTGTCTAACATCTTTGGGTATGATGCCTAACAAGAAAACTTCAGGTTTAAAAGCAAAGGGTTTTTGTAGTATTTCCTCCATCCATCTATGTATCGTGTGCATGGGTTCTTGAAGGCCTAAGACCCAGAAGAAAATGAAGAATGAAAAGGTATGATGAGACTGACCAGACTGAGAAAACTAAGAGGCCAGGAGTGGTTGGAGAATGGAATATAACAGATAAGATAAGCCCACACTGTACCATCCAGAGAGTGAATGGAATGTGACAAGAGTGCATGTGTTCGAGATAAGGACCAGCATGTTCTGTGTGTCAGCTCTACTAAGAGGAGTTCACTGTTTGATCCAGTTGGACTAAGCTGATAGCAACAACTTAAAGTTATAAAATGACTGGGCTTTCCAGCTCCCGTGTGTGTCAGAACAGCGCTGCTACTGGTCACCCACAGTCCCGATGAATCATTGCAAGGGTCTATTGGCTATGAGTATGAGTGTTGCATGAATGCGAGTGTGAATGAGGCTTATTAATATTGTTGCTGATGATTGATAAACCTGTATTCTTATACTTCCGTATTCTTTATATCATAGAATAAATGTTACATGCATAGTGTTTAAAACCAGATCTGGTTTTAAGGAAAGCTCTCTCTTTGAAAAGAGCTTTCCTTAGAAATCTGATAGTCTCCTCTTTACTGAATCAAGGACCACTTTAGCACGGTCACATAAGCACAGAGCTTCCTTTGCCACCCTTTTCAGCCAGAACTGATCTGTGCAATTGGGCCTAACACAGGCTCCCTGCAGCCAGGGACTCTTGACACTGCCCAAGAGCAAATTCTCACTGGTGCTCTTCCACATCTTCCTCAGACTCTGACACTTCCCCTCTAATTATGGACCCCAATATTTCCTTCTGAGGCTGAAGCAGCTTTTCTCTTCCTCCACTTGTGGGGCCTGCCTAGATTCTTCCAGTGACACTGCTGCTGCTGCTGGGGTGGCTGGCCAAGGAGGCCTTCTCTGGCCCAGAAACAGGCATGGCTGCCTTGAGTGGCTCTTGCAGTTTGCTGCTTTCCCTCACCACAGCCCCCTCTCGTGTTCAATGCACACTTCTCACCATAATTACCCTCCTCTGCTCATCCCTTTCACTGGCAGTGAAGGGCCCTCACCCTTTCCCAACCTAAAGGGCTGAGTGAGCACTCTATAGACCAGTGTGTTTCACTAGGCAAGAAGCAGGATTCTGAGGGGAAAAGGCATTTTTGATTTGCAGGTGCAGAAAGGATGCCTCTTTCCTCAAGCCCCATGTTGGGCACCAGGAATTGTTGTCCAGTTTTCTTCCAGGGACTGAGGACCCCAGACTCAATAGTCCATTGAAGTGTCTAGAGATCAGACAGGGTTTCTGGTCAGCTGCAAGAGAATCCCGGTTTCACTGCCCATGAGAATGTCTGCTCAGATCCACAGGGAGACATCATTGTCCTTAACCTCAGCAGTTTTAGTGATAAGAATACCCAGGAAAAACCCTTCTCAGAGACATCCCTTACAACACCACTGCCAGGAATAGGAGCACTGACCAACCACAGGCTTCCAGGGCAGAGAGACAGAGTTTTGCATAAGTGGTGAGTCACGTGCACAGTTTCAATGCAGTGAGGAGTCTCAGAATGGTGTTCATCCTGGCCCTACTTTGAACTGTGGAGGAGACTGCAGGAGGACTCAGTCTGGTTGTGCTCTCTGACCAGGGAAACACTCACCCATTGAGAGGGAAGGCTGCTAGCCCTGGATGCTCCTCTGGCCACCCAACCATTGCCCTCCGATAAGCTTTCCAAAGTCCATCCTTGAATTCTTGATTCTGCATGATATTTTGATTACCAAACCAGCAAAAGGCAGGCTCGATGGAAGAATGAACAGGTCGATCCACAGTAGGCTAGAGAATTGGAGCCAAAGAGTGCTCTTTTGGAGCCAAAGTGTGCTCAATGGTACCTCCTCACACTGGGCCAAGGCAACAGGTGGGGAGAGACCTGCATAGTCAGTGGCCCCTGTATGAACACTCAAAACATGGCATTTGATTCTGCAAGCAAAATGCCCAGGATGCCCACTGGTGTGTTTTTGCAGTTTCACCACTCCACAGTGCCATCTAGAAGTGACCAATTGGAAAATCAGGCAGGGACACACTCAATCGCAATGAGTGATTGTGAGTGGTGTGATGAAAATGAAAACTGGCACACTGGATTATCCACCCCAGACCCCAGAAGTTGCCCAGACTTGTTTAGGAGAAAACAAGGCTTCTCAGAGACAGCCTCCAGAAGCTCCATAGGGAAGATCCCTGGGCATGGGGCAGGGGGGCCTCCAGGGGCCCCTGACTCAGTCTGTGCTCTGCAGGTTTGTTGGATGGGTCAGCAGCCACATGGACTGGGCATGATGGGACAGGCATGCCAAAGCATATGGAAGTTGGACTATGTTGCACATTCAGGGACCTTCCTCAAGGGACAGGGCCTCTGAACCCTCAGCCACTCTGAAGCCTCAGCCCCATGAAGACGCTTCCCTGAAGGGGGTCCTGAGCTGCCCCTTCTGAATAAGCCTCCCCACAAAAACTTTGTCAAGCCCTCCCAGCACATGGGAGACCCACAAGGGAATTCATACCAGTGTGTTGCCCTGGGTGAGCACGAAGCTGCCCAGGGAGCTGGGATGTCTCAGAGGAGAGGCGCTTTCCCCTGGCAATTAGCACAACCCTCATATTCTGTCTTCCTCTTGCTGCTCTGCTCAAGCATTTTCCCCAGGGGACCTCTGACACAAATCAGGCATTCTGGAGCAGCGAGGAGAGCTGTTGCCTTGCACAAGAGCCTGAAGTGCAACATTGTAAAAGCCCTGGTGCAGCTTGGTGCTCAGCTGATGTGCTATGTGGCTTCTTTCCCTCTTCATCACCAGGAGAGAAGCTCAGCCTGGCTAGGCTCCTTCACTAGGCAGGCAGGGAGCCACTGCCTTGCAGGGGACTCAGCCCCTTCCACAGGGGCTTCTGCCTTGCACATGAGGGGACGGGTGCTGAGCCAGAGAGTTAGAATGGCCCAGCAGTTGCTGCTCCTGCTGCCCCTGCTGCCCAGGAAACCTGTGGGAGGCTGGCAGCCACATGCTCCCTGACCTTGGCCAAGGATGAAGAAGACCCATCCAGCTATTGCAGGCCAGGAGACCCACTTATTGGTGGGGTCATCTCTGCAGGAAGTCTGAACTTTTGGAAAAAGGAATTTTTCAACCAAACTTCCCCTATTATAATTCGGTCCTGGTAAGCCATCAATTGGTGACAGAACTGACCTTTTCTTTACTTTCTCCCAATTTCTTTCTTTCTTTTTTTTGCACATTTTTTATTAAGATTTTAAACTAAAAACTAAAAAATGATCAATCATCAAATACATCAGACATACTGGGTCAGTCTCCTATAACCTATCTTTTAAACATTCTATAATCATATTCAAATTGATTTATAAAAATTTAAATACATCTTTAAATCTAAGCCAAGTCCCGTTTCTCCAGCCAATCATAGAATCAACTTCATTTACCCAGATCTGTCCACTGCTCCCTAAACACCAAGGGACCTTGTTGGACATCTGGTGCCAATCCTGCAACAAATCTTTCCCAATCTTTCTGCATCATGTGCAGCAGCTGCTGGGAGTCCCTTTGAGAAGCAGAGTTGTGTAAAACAAGACAATCCATTGCTGCTTTCCTTGTAATCCCTGAGAACATGAAGGAAGCTTCTTGCTGGAATTGTTCCTTCCTCTGGTTGAGCCTCCAGTACCAGCAGCAGTGTGCCTGTGTCTGTCAGTTGCCTGCAAGTGAAGCAGGAGGTGCAGTGCCACATGGGTCCTGCTTGTGGGTTCTGTGTGTGCCACCAGGTATCCCCTCTCCTGAATCCCCCATGAATGGGGTTCCTTACAAAACCCTTTCAATTATAGTTCTACGACAATTCCCTTCCTCCCCTGTATTCTAAGCTGTAGAGTCTCTCGTAGAAATACACCATTCCATGATATATTTCTGCAGGAATATGGCAGTGAACTATTGGAATGTCTTGTCCTACCTGTTTGCTGTTCGAGAAGTCAATCAGAACCCCAGGCTCCTCCCCAACCTCTCTCTGGGCTACACAGTCCAAAACAATTTTTTTGATGCAAGGTTGACTTCGGATGCCCTGCTGGATCTGCTTTCTCCGGGGAAGGTGAATGTGCCCAACTACAGCTGTAGAAGGCAGACTCTCCCTCTGGCTGTTCTCGAGGGAGCCGACTCGGACATCTCCACACAGATTGCAGGCATGATGATGATCTACAAAACCCTGCAGGTGAGGATGGAGAGCAACGTCAATTCGCCGGCTGAGTCCCAGGCCCTTTTGTGGTTTCTTGGAGAGCTGAAGTGGCCAGGATCCTCTACGTGGAGACACAAGTGTGAGGGGGCTGCGGCCATTTGGGAGAGGCTGGAAATGCCTTTGTCTCTCTGTGAAGCCCTCACCTGGCACTGAGCTGTAGGAAAGGACTTCATCAGACAGCTCATGCTTAAGCTGTGGAACTCAAACCACAAGGTTCAGAAATGGCCCCTAATTTAGATGGCCTTACAACAGGAATGAGGAAGATTTCAGCTTTGGAGGCAAAACAGAGCTCTTCTTTCTTCTTGCCCCTCCAGGTCAGCCATGCATTCACTTCTCACACCCTGAGTGATAAGACCCAGTTCCCCTTTTTCTACCCGATGGTCCCAAAGGAGCTGACCCAGTACAAGGGAATCACCCAGCTGCTCCTGCATTTCCGGTGGATGCTGGTGGGCCTGGCTGCTGCAGACACGGACAGCGGAGGGAGCTGCATGAGGGCCTTGACCACAGAGTTCACCAGTAGTGCAGTTTGTGTAGTTTTCGCACTGAACATCTCAGGCTTGAAAACCATAAATGAGGTGCTCCATCATGCCTTGTTTCACACATCAAAAGAAGCCAAAATTTTTGTTTCTTGTGTGGAGACGAGTTCCTTCATAGAGGGCATCTATCAGATACAAGCTCCTTCATGGATCACTGCCTTGTCGTGGTGAAGGGGCTTGCGTAGCTCAATGAAGCTATGAGCTATGCCGTGCAGGGTCACCCAAGATGGACAGGTCATAGCAGAGAGCTCTGACAAAACGTGATCCACTGGAGAAGGAAATGGCAACCCACTCCAGTATCTTTGCCATGAAAACCCCATGGACAGTACCAAAAGGCAAAATGATATGACACTGGAAGATGAGCCCCTCAGGTCGGAAGGTGTCCAATATGCTACTGGGGAAGAGTGGAGGGCTAGTACTAGTAGTGCCAGAAAGAATGAAGCGACTGGGTCAAAGCCGAAAGGACACTCAGTTGCCGATGTATCTGGAGGTGAAAGGAAAGTCCGATGCTGCAAAGAACTTTACTCCATAGGAATCTGGAATGTAAGATCCATGAATCAAGGCAAGTTGGATGTGGTCAAACAAGAGATGACAAGACTGAACATTGAAGTCTTAGGAATCAGTGAACTAAAACGGACAGAAATGGGTGAATTTAATTCAGATGATCATCAGGTATACTACTGCGGGCAAGAATCCCTCAGAAGAAATGGAGTAGCCTTCATAGTCAATAAAAGAGAAGGGAAAGCAGTACTGCAATACAATCTCCAAAATGACAGAATGATCTCAGTTCGAATCCAAGGCAAACCATTCAACATCACAATAGTCCAAGTCTATGCCCCAACCACGGGTGCTGAACAGGCTGAAGTTGACCAGTTCTATGAAGGCCTACAACACCTTCTAGAATTAACTCCAAAAAATGATGTCCTTATCATCATAGGGGATTGGAATGCTAAAGTAGGAAGCCAAAAGATAACTGGAATAACAGGCAAGTTTGGCCTTCGAGTACAAAATGAAGCAGGACACAAGCTGGTGGAATTTTGTCAAGAGAATACAATGGTCATAGCAAACACTCGTTTCCAACAACCCAAGAGACGACTCTACACATGGACATCACCAGACGGTCAACACAGAAATCAGATTGACTATGTGCTCTGCAGCCAAAGATGGAGAAGTTCTATACAGTCAGTAAAAACTAGACCAGGAGCTGACTGTGGCTCAGATCATGAGCTTCTGGTGGCAAAATTTAGGCTTAAGTTGAAGAAAGTAGGGAAAACCACTAGGCCACTCAGGTATGACATAAATCATATCCCTGATGAATATACAGTAGAGTTGACAAATAGCTTTAAGAAATTAGATCTAATAGACAGAGTGCCTGAAGAACTATGGACGGAGGTTCGCAACATTGTACAAGAGGCAGCAACTAAAACCATCCCAAAGAAAAAGAAATGCAAGAAAGCAAAATGGCTGTCTGAGGAAGCTGTACAAATAGCTGAGGAAAGAAGGGAAGAGAAAGGCAAGGGAGAAAGAGAAAGATACAAACAATTGAATGCAGAATTCCAGAGAACATCTAGAAGAGATAAGAATGCCTTCTTAAATGAACAGTGCAAAGAAATAGAAGAAAACAATAGAATAGGGAGGACCAGAGATCTCTTCAAGAAAATTGGAGATATGAAGGGAACATTTCATGCAAAGATGGGCATAATAAAGGACCAAAATGGCAGGGACCTAACAGAGGCAGAAGAGATTAAGAAGAGGTGGCAAGATTACACAGAAGAACTATACAAGAAAGAGCTTAACTTCCCTGATAACCACGATGGGGTGGTCACTGACCTCGAGCCAGACATCCTGGACTGTGAAGTCAAATGGGCCTTAGGAAGTCTGAGCAACAACAAAGCTAGTGGAGGTGTCAGCATTCCAGCTGAGCTATTCAAAATCCTGAAATACGATGCAGTTAAAGTGCTACACTCAATATGCCAGCAAATTTGGAAAACTCAACAGTGGCCACAGGATTGGAAAAGGTCAGTTTACATTCCGATCCCCAAGAAGGGCAATGCCAAAGAATGTTCAAACTACCGCACCATTGCACTCATTTCACATGCTAGCAAAGTGATGCTCAAAATCCTACAAGCTGGGCTCCAGCAGTATGTGGACCGAGAACTACCAGAAGTACAGGCAGGATTTTGATGAGGGAGAGGAGCTAGAGAACAAATTGCCAACATACGCTGGATCATGGAGAAAGCTAGGGAGTTCCAGAAAAACATCTCCTTCTGCTTCATTGACTATGCTAAAGCCTTTGATTGTGTGGATCACAACAAATTGTGGCAAGTTCTTACAGAGATGGGAGTACCAGACCATCTTATTTGTCTCTTGAGAAACCTATATGCAGGTCAAGAAGCAACAGTGAGAACTGGACACAGAACCACTGATTGGTTCAAAATTGAGAAAGGAGTTCGGCAAGGCTGTATACTGTCGCCCTGGCTATTTAACTTATACGCAGAGCACATCATGAGAAAGGCAGGGCTAGATGAATCACCAGTTGGAATCAAGATTGCTGGGAGAAATATCAACAACCTCAGATATGCAGATGATACCACTCTCATGGCAGAAAGTGAAGAGGAACTAAAGAGCCTCTTGATGCGGGTGAAGGAGGAGAGTGCAAAAGTTGGCTTGAAACTCAACATTAAGAAAACTAAGATCATGGCATCTGGTCCTCTCACTTCCTGTCAAATAGATGGGGAAGAAATGGAGGTAGTGACAGATTTTATTTTCCTGGGCTCCAAGATTACGGCAGACGGGGACTGCAGCCAAGAAATTCAAAGACGCTTGCTCCTGGGGAGGAAAGCTATGGCAAATCTAGATAGCATACTAAAAAGCAGAGACATCACCCTGCCAACAAAAGTGCGTATAGTCAAGGCTATGGTTTTCCCAGTTGCAATGTATGGCTGTGAAAGCTGGACCATAAGGAAGGCTGAGCGCAAAAGGATTGAGGCCTTTGAGTTGTGGTGCTGGAGAACACTCCTGCGAGTCCCTTGGACCGCAAGGCGATCAAACCGGTCAGTCCTAGAGGAGATCAACCCTGACTGCTCTTTAGAAGGCCAGATAGTGAAGATGAAACTCAAATACTTTGGCCACCTAATGAGAAGGAAGGACTCCCTGGAGAAGAGTCTAATGCTGGGAACAATAGATGGCAAAAGAAGGGGGCGACAGAGGATGAGGTGGCTGGATGGAGTCACTGAGGTGGTTGGTGTGAGCTTGAGTGGACTCCGGGGAATGGTGGAGGACAGGAGGGCCTGGAGGAATGTTGTCCATGGGGTCGCGATGGGTCGGACATGACTTCGCGACTAACAACAACAACATCATCAGATACAAGATCATATTGATTCCCTTAGACAACCCAAGACAGGGAAAGTGTGGATCACCACTGCTGTGTGGGATTTCTCTTTGGAACTGTTCATTTATGCACCTTCTGAGAACATCCATGGGATATTTTTCTTCCTTATTCAAAAAAGTGAAATGAAACCAAGTGATCCTTTCTTTTGGCACTTTTCCTTATTTATAAAGCAGTCTGTAGGAAAAGCATTTCAGTGCTCTTCTTCAATGCAGGGCTTGTCTGTGAAAGGTCGGATAAGATGCAGGGAGAAGGAGAATTGGGGGGCCCTTTTGGAAGAGGAGATGGAGAGGATCCTGTCTCTGGACTGCCGCACCATTTACAATAGCATCCTGGCCCTGGTCCAGGCCCTGGATGCTGCTGCTTCATCCAGATCCAGGAGGAGGAGGCTGGAAGGTGGAGGCAGGCTGGGCACATGGAGGCTGCAGCCCTGGCAGGTATTCCCTTTTTGAAGCAGGTTTCATTGCTAAACCTGTTCTTCTGTACTCTGTTCTTCTGTCCTGCAAGACGTGTCTTGTATTTGGAAGTTGCCTTCAGGGGAGAGGGAAGCTGCCTCTCCAACCCTGTATAGTTTTCTCAGGCTGACAGCACTTCTTTGGGCTTCAGGCTGGACCTTCAGGGGTTGCATCCCTGGCAGGTATTCCCTTTGTGTCGCAGATCTCTATCCTGAACCCTGCACTCAGTTGTTCTGCCCTGGACAGGAACTCTGAGAAAGGCAGGGAACTGAAGCCTAAAAAGGGCGGTGTGTCAATGCTCCAGTTCCTTTTGGCAAGGTTGGAAACTGCCTTTGAAGGAGAGAGCATCTGCCACTTCAAACAGTAGTGGGAGCACGGGCTTGCAGCATTTCTCAGGGTTTTAGGCAGCGGCTCTTCCTCATCCTGCTGGGTGAAGGGTAAGGCAGAGACCCTGCAGCAAATTTCCAAGGTGGTCACACAGAACAGGGCAGCATCTCTGCTCAGGCATCCCAGAATGCAGGACAGAATCACAGGCTCAAAGCACCAGATGCATGAATCTGGCTGCCCAGCTGAAAAACTTTCCTGCCTGTTTAATTTAATTATTTTTAATTTTTATTAAAACATTTATATGCTGTTCTTTGCAGCAATCTCAGGATGACTTAAAGAAATAAAGAGGCCTTTTAAAACTGCTCTTACAGAACTGTTGGAGCAGTTTGACAATGGAGCCAGTGGCCTTGGGTGGCTGTGGGCTTTCCCATTCTGGAGGTGTTCAAGAGGCAGGTGGACATCCTCTGTGAGGGGTACAATTACTTGGAGTCCTGCCCTGAGCAGGGAATAGATCCTGTGGCCCTTGACCTTCCTGCTCTCCCATTCTCTGCTTCTCTAAGTCTCATGAATGCAGATTTCTCCATTTTTTCCCTGCAAATTCTCATGCAGTCCCACTTTATCTGAGTTGCCAGTGAACTTGCTGAGTGCTTTATCACTGAGATATATTTGCCCTTATTTCCATGAGTGCTGGTGTACACTTGTGCACTCATGCAAATGTGTGTGTCAGCAGTAATTAATTTGCAAAAGAAGAACAGATGTGTAATTAAGAAAAGGTAGACCTGTCAATGCTGAATGGGTGCCCCCTTCTCCCCCTGACTGGGATGCCAGGGGTCACCTATGGGACCTTCTGCAGGGATTGCCGCTGCTCTGGCTCCAAGCTCATTCCTTTCCTGCGACTAATCTCCCTGTGCTGTTCCCCTTCTTCCCCTTGTGCTGGACTTGAGGGCTCAGCCCCCTGGCTCCCAACACCTTGCTAGTACAGCCTCACATCCCCAGTGACCCAGATTTGACATGCCTGCCCCACAGTCACTGTGACATGGGTGGGGGAATTCATGTGCCAGGCCTGGTTGAGGGCCCTGTGGATGGCTGCCCACCCCTGAATGCATCAACTGCTGGGCAAGCCTGGCCTTTGGCAGGATCCAGAGGGACTTTTCTTATTTATTTTTATTTATATTGCAATTTATATCCTGCCTTTTTCCTACAAAGGGCTCAAGGCAGCTTACATCATCTCTCCTCCTCCATCTTATCCCCACAACAACAATCCTGTGAGGTAGGTTGGGCTGAGAGTCTGTGACTGGCCCAAAGTCACGCAGTTGGCTCCATGGCTGAGCGGGGACTAGAACCCAGATCCTCTGAGTCCCAGTCCCATGCTTTTAACCACTACACCACACTGGCTCTCTTAGATTCTCACACTCTTTGGCCTCCCCCTGGAGACTGCCCTCTAGTCTCTCTGACCACTGCTCCCTGCTTAGCCACCTTCTCCCGGACCCTGCTTGGTCTGTTGGAGTCCATAAAACAGGGAGTGTGCCTCCCTTTGAACTTCTGTCACCCCACCCCCCCCTTGCCAGTGAGAGCATGTGTGGCAGCAGGGCCTGCCTTTGAGCATGTCCAGCTCACAGGATGTGGCTCCATTCATATTAGGAGGTCTGTGAGCACTGGGTCAGCCAGAGCAGACCCACTTAGTGTGCTGGGAGTGCCTTCCAGGTTGGTGATCTAGTGATGAGCCTGTGAAAATGGAGAAGACCCAGGAGCCGTATGAGTCTGACACAGCAAGGACATAGGCAAAGTCAATTGTGAGTCAAGAGCTGAACATGGTTTCCTGCGTACTAATGGGAGGTGCTTCTTCTGCCCTTCTAGCTTCACCCTTTCCTGAAGGACCCCCAGGTTTATAATGCTTCCCTCATCGATGGGGCACACTGGGACAAGAACGGAGAGCTGGTCACTGACTTAGACATTATGCACTGGGTGGTGCTTTCCAAAATGTCTGTGTTCAGAAAGAAAATTGGGAGTTTGGAAACACAGGGATCAGGACACCTCACAGTCAGCATCAACAAGAATGCTGCTGAGTGGCCCAAATGGATGAACAAGGTGGGAGAACTACCTGTGTCTTCTCTTAGTGCTGAGCATTTCCCCAGCATCAGGCCAGCCTGAGCTCTCCCAGAGCAAGGGTGGGTACCCTGCAACCTCCATTCCTTCGGGGGCCAAAGAGAGGTGTTTAAGGAGAGGGAGGGATGGAGTGTCCTCAGAAAACTGGCTGTGATGGTTCCACCTTCAGGATGCAGCACTGGAAGGTACTCATGCCCTGTAAGGACCAAGAATCGCTTTTGAAGAAGCACACATAAAGGACCCCCATCCCACCAGCCCTCTCTCCTTGTGGATCTGGTCTCAGACCTCGGGAGGGTCAGCTCTGAGGAAATTGCCTAGCCAAATCTGTGGCTGGATGTCCTGGGGCTCCTTGCCAGCTTTCTAATCGCTGTAGCTACATAAGCTGCAAGAAATCGTAATAAAGGTTCTTGACGTCTTCCTCAGCCCCTGCCCTGCTCCAGGTGTGTGGAGAGCTGCCGCCCGGGGTCTGCCAAGGTGGTTCGGGAAGGTGAGCCCGTCTACTGCTATTCCTGTGCCCCCTGCCCAGAAGGGACATTTTCTGCCCAGGAAGGTGAGGAGGCAGCCCCTGGTGAGGGGGAACAGCACCACCATCCTCTCAAGTTAGTCTCCAGTGAATCTCCACACTGGAATCCCTTCCAGACTCCCACACTGAAGTGGTAAGAGCAGCACTGACCACACCCTGCTCTGCCCCTCCAGGAATTTGAGAACTCATCCTGCTGAATGATGTGCAGGGGTAGATCCTTCTAAGCTGCAGGGTTTGGCTGAATTCAGTGCATGTTCTGGCTGCCCTGTACCCAGGAATCTTGGAATGGTTCACAGCAACAGACATCTATGTAAAAGGGAGAGCAGAGGGTACCCTGTGAGCTACACATTTAGGTAGCGGAGATTGTAGTCCCAATGCATCTTCTCACAGGTCCTGCATGAGAGGAATGTTCACTCAATCCACCTCCATTCCAACCAGCAACGAAAGCTCTCTCAGCAGTGGCAGCACAAACAGCATCCCATCTGATCTGTAATACCAGGAACTGCAGTCCCAGGACGTTATTTGAGGGCCCAGAAGAACTGACCACTTTGGCCCCCTCCTTCCTCCCCCAGCAGCAGGTGTGGAAAGAATTGCTCTATTGCCTTCAATGGTGAAGGAGGGGTCCCACTGGGTGTTCAGGTGAGTTGAGAGACAGCAACCCAGGTGGCGGGGTTAATCAGAGTCTGGGCAGCTGCTCTTTTCACACCACCAGATGTGCATGGGCAAAACCTGGTTGCTGCCCTCAAACAGAGAACCCTCAGTGTCACTTGTGGACCTGGAAGGGAAGTGTCACTTCCGTTCCTTGCAGATGCTGAGCAGCGCAGCAGGTGCCCAGATGATCAGCACCCAAACAAGGACCAAGATGGATGCATCCCCAAGGACATCACCTTCCTCAGCTACAAAGAACCTCTGGGGATCACCCTGGCTTGCTTTGCTCTGTTCTTCTCCTTCACCACAGGATTTGTAGTAGGGGTCTTCATTAAATTCCTCGAAACCCCAATTGTCAAGGCCAACAACCGAGACCTCTCCTACATCTTCCTCGTCTCCCTCCTGCTCTCCTTCTTGTCCTCCTTCCTCTTTATTGGTCAACCAAGGGAAGCCACTTGCCTTTTCCAACAAACAGTCATCAGCATCTTCTTCTCGGTGGCCGTCTCTTCTCTCTTGGCCAAAACGATCACCGTGGTGCTAGCCTTCCTGGCCAGCAAACCAGGCAACAGGGTCAGAAGATGGCTGGGGAAGAGCTTAGCCACTTCCATTGTCTTCTCCTGCTTCAATGTCCAGGTTCTCCTCTGTACCATCTGCCTGGGCACCTCTCCACCCTTCTCTGACTCAGACATGCACTCCCAGGCTGGGCAGATCGTCCTGCAGTGCAATGAAGGCTCTGTGGCCATGTTCTATGCTGCCCTCAGCTACATTGGCTTCCTGGCTGCCATCTGCTTCATGGTGGCCTTCCTGGCCAGGAAGCTGCCAGGATCCTTCAATGAGGCCAAGCTCATCACCTTCAGCATGCTGGTCTTCTGCAGCATCTGGGTGTCCTTCGTGCCTGCCTATCTGAGCACCAGGGGCAAGTACAAGGTGGCCATGCTGGTCTTCTCCATTTTGGCCTCCAGCACTGGCCTGCTTGGCTGCATCTTCCTGCCCAAGTGCTACATTATCCTACTGTGGCCGGATCTGAATACGAAGGAACAACTAACTGCAAATACAAAGTAGGGCATCTGAAGCAGCAGGAATTCTTTTTACTTCATTTCCAGACCTTTCTCACTTTTAGCAGTTCTAAGCCAAGGACCTCCCATCTGGTTACTATGCATTTCATTTCTTTTCCATAGATGCATAAATTGATATTTCTCTCTGTTAGAATTCATATTGTTTCTTTCACTCCACCTGTGAAAGCTATAAAAATCAAATTGAAATTTATCCAATTTCAGGGGTGATAGCTATCCTGGGCAAGGTTGGATCATCTGAATTTTATAATTCTCTGTGCCTTCTGGTCTGAGACATGAATGAAAATGTGGAAGAGCACTGAGCCCAGGTCTGATCCCTGCAGTTACCTCTCCTTATTGGTTTGCTGATCAGGACATGCTGGGACACTTTTCCAAAGCTTTGCTGAAATCAAGATATACTAAAGAATCATAAATGTGTAGCTAGTCAGAATGGTCTCCTGGGCCACCTAATCTAACTCCTGGCTCCTGCTGCTTTCGCTCATGTAATACCCAACATGTTTTTCCCCCCAGTGTTTCTCTGAAGCTCATGCTATATCTTAGGCGCCCACCTCCCTTTGAAGCCCATTCCATATCCCAGGGTTCACAACCATCAGAAAGTACTGCATGACATCCAACCTAAAAGCCATGTCCTTAAACTTTCTCTTATTGACCCACATTCTTTTCTTTGCTGCGGGGGAGAACAGGTCAGGACCCTCTGCCACGTGACACCCATTTACAGCCAGTGAGTGTGTCTACAGGACCTTGTGTCCATGTCTCCAGGGATGTCAAGTTCTTCTCCTGAGAACCCATCCTCGGTCTGTTCTCTATTGACTTCTTTTCCACCACCAGGATTGGGAAAGTGCTCAGTAGTGGCCCTGAAAGTGCCTTGACCCAGAGCTGGGTCAGGTTGGCTCACTGGGAGAGTTTGGGCAACTGGGGCTTTGCTAGTCTCAACAACTCCACTATCAGAGTGAGACCCGTCAGCCATTGCTTGCCAGTTATCCACTCCCCCTCCTCTGAGTCTGAGCTGCCCTTCCCCCAAGCCCCCATCTCTCATTTGCATCTGGGAATCTCATTTGAGCATGTTTGCATGACATCACTCCCCCATCCATGACAACCCCCACAACAGCCCAAGGGCCTTTTCCCTCCGGGCTTGTGTGGAAAGCAGGAGTGGAATCTCTGCAGGACAGCAGGGGCATGCAAATCCTTGATGGGCCCCCAACTGCAGTCCTCAGCGGGGAGCCCTTCCACTGAATCAAGTACAGCCTCTGAGCCTTGTGCAGGTGGAGTCCAGAATATGCTCCACCTCTGATTCTTCCCTCAAACCAGGACAGGAGGAGCAGAGGGCTCTTGAGAGCACAGTGGGTAGGAAGGGGCCACCGGGAAGAGGAGAGAGTGATGGGAAATGAGGTGCACCTTCATGGGGAGGGGGCAGGGCCAAGAAGACAGCCAGAGGGTTGATCTGAGCCACAACTGGAAAAGGGCCAGTCAGCTTCCTGGAAGGAGCAGAGAAGGGGAGAAAATGTTGGAAGCCATACCCAGCCCATCACCCACAATGGTGCCCCTGCCTAGTGGGCAACATCAGTGACTGCCCTGAGTGTGTATTTTCCATGGTCCATCTGCTCCCAGAGAAGAACATGTGCAGAGTGCAGCTCCCGTAAAAAGCCCTCTGCTGCTGGCAGAGAGGATTAAGGAGGCAGGGAGGTGGGGAAAGAGTGAGGGTATTTGCCCAATTTGGCAAAGAGGGGAGTCTGGCACGTGGAAGAGTTATGGGAGGCATTGTAGGCAAAATCAGCATAAGGGAAAGAAGCAGTCGAATTGTCCTGCTGATACTTCACATATCAACAGAGGTTCTGCTCTAACGTATCATTTAGGTTTGCAGTTTGGCCATCAGATTGGGAATGGTGTGAAGAGGACCAGCAAAGGTCTACTTTGAGTAGGGAGAGATTTTCACACCAAAAGTGTGCAGTAAATTGTGGGCCCCTGTCCAAGATCGCTTCCTGGGGCCACCCGTGTAACCTATCAGCCTGTCGCTCATACAGTGAAGCAGCCACTCCTCACAGGGGAGCTGCTCCAGCCCCCTGATCATGTATGTTCCTTTTCTTTGTCCTCTTTCCACCTCAGTTATGTCCTCTTTTAGGTAAGGATTTGTGTAAGGGCAGTGAGACCTCAGCAGTTCTGCTCCTGGATCTGCTAAGCATGGAGTCTGCCTCCTTCGCTGCAGCTGCCACTGGGCAAACACTTCCATCCAGCTGTCCTCCACTACCCCAAGGGCCCTTCTTTGCTCAGTCACTCCTAGCTCATACACCTTCAGCCAATCCTTGAAGTGGGGATCTTTTGTCCCAACATGCATCACTCCAAACTCACTTATATTGAACTGCATTTGCCATTTTAAGACCCAGCCTTCCATCTTGCAGAGGTTCCTCTGGGCTCCTCACAATTCCTTTTACTTTTAACTGATTTAAACAGTTCAACGTCATCAGAAACTTGGCCTCTTCACTGCTCACTCTGAAATCAAGGTCATCTTTAATAGATTGAACAGCACTGGTTCCAATGCAGAACCCTGACGGTCTACACTGGTGACCCTAATACATTGGGAGAAGTTGACATATATTCCCACCCTCTGTTTTCTTTCCTTTCACCAGTTGGTGATCCTTAAGAGGACCCCCCCACCCCAATCCTCTTTATTCCATGACTGCTTAGTTTGCTCAGCAGCCTTTGGTGAGGACTTTGTCAAAAGCATTGTGGAAGTCTAGTTAAGCAATGTCTCCTGGATCACCTTGCTCTACATTCTTACTGATGCTACCAAAGAACTCCAATATATTAGTGAGACAAGCAATCTGCTTATGGAAGTCATGCTGATTTTCCTGTTCGGCAGGGCTTGTCCTTCTATGTGCTTTCTGATTCTTTCTTTAATAATAAGTAGTTTAGTCAGAACTGTTTGTACTGGGTAGACCGCATTTTTGGACAGAAAGAAAAGCTTCAATTCCCAGCGTGCCCTGTCCAGCACTTCTGTCCAGGGGATGCTGGGAGGAGTGGGTGCTGTCCCTCAGCCTCCCCGTCAAGACTCAGAGCAAGGCTGGACAATCTGTAGCCTTCATTCCTCTGGGGTCCAGCCAGGAGGGCAGGAGAAGGGAGGTGTCCTCAGCAGCCTGGCTGTGATGACTACCCTTTGGAGAGACCCTGGGAAAGGATTGATGTTTCAGAAGAACCAAAGCACGCTTTCTCAAAAGTGCAAATAAAGAACCCCTGTACCCTACCAGCCCACACTCCTTGTGAACCTGGCCTCAGACCTCAGGAGGGGCCTTCACTGAGGAAAAGTCCTCACAAAATCTATGGCTGAATGTCCAGAGGGTTCCTTTTCAGGTGTCTAATTCCCAAAACTAAATTTGCCCCAAGAGATTGTCTCAAAGACTCTTGTCTTCTCCCTCAGCCCCTGCCCCAGTCCAGGTGCGTGGAGAGCTGCCACCCAGGATTCGTCAAGGTGGCACAGGAAGGTGAACCAGTCTGCTGCTATACCTGTGCCCCCTGCCCAGAAGGGACCTTCTCTGCCCAGGAAGGTGGATCGATCTGGGGAGAGGACTGCCTGAGGAGGAGGGAAAAATGTTCCCCTGACTGCACTGCAAAAGTTTCCTAAGAAGCACTTCCAGCTGGGCCCTTCCTTGATGTTTTCAAGAGGGATTCCACAAGAGAAGGTCCAGGTGATGACCCTGGAATGTGGGTTGGGGTGGCCAGCCATGATGGGTGTGGATCATTTCCTGCCCAGTTATTCGAGGGAGTGCAAGGCCCCCTCTGGGTCCTAGAGGCATTTCAGGCCCTTACATGGACTGCTGCCCACTGCCCTCTGCCCATGCTTCTGCCACCCATCAGGCTTCAGAGCTCCACAGGAAGCCTCCTTGTGTGTCTCAATGTCCCCCTTGGCCAACCCCACACAACATAATTGCCAGTCCCTGTGGAGCCTCTGGCACCGAGACTCCCCACTCTTCCTGCCATAATCCTGCTTGGGTACTGATGTTCATGGGGGACATTGGGACAGTTGCAAGCCAACCTTGCCCCACCTAGGAATGGGTCAGCAATCACCTGTTCCTGTCCTTTGAAGAAAATTTGGGGATTATCCTGGCTGCCTTTGCCCTCGCATTGTCCTTAACCACAGGTCTTGTGCTAGGAATCTTTGTTAAATTCCTAGAAACCCCTATAGTCAAAGCCAACAACCAGGACCTCTCCTACCTCCTCCTTGTATCCCTCCTTCTCTCCTTCCTGTCTTCCCTCCTCTTCATTGACCAGCCAAGGAAAGCCACCTGCCTTCTCCAACAAACTGCCTTCAGCATCATCTTCTCACTGGCTATTTCATCGCTCTTAGCCAAAACCATCACCGTGGTGCTGGCCTTCCTGGCCACCAAGCCAGGGAACCAAATGAGGAGATGGCTGGGGAAGAGCTTGGCCAACTCCATTGTCATCTCCTGTTCCAGTGCCCAAGTTGTCATCTGCACCATCTGGCTGGGAACCAATCCCCCATTCCCTGACTCTGACATGTACTCCCAGCCTGGGCACATCATCCTGCAGTGCAACGAATGCTCTGTCACCATGTTCTACACTGCCATCAACTACATGGGCTTCCTGGCTGCCATCTGCTTCACAGTGGCCTTCCTGGCCAGGAAGCTGCCTGGGGCCTTCAATGAGGCCAAGCTGATCACCTTCAGCATGCTGGTCTTCTGCAGTGTCTGGGTGTCTTTTGTGCCCACCTACCTGAGCACCAGGGGCAAGTACATGGTGGCCGTGCAGGTCTGGCCTGCTGGGCTGCATCTTCCTCCCTAAGTGCTACATTATTCTACTGAGGCCTGAGCTGAACATGAAGGGGCATCTCATGATGAAAATGAAAGGTGGCACCTGATGACTATGGAGTTGGACTTCAGAGGCACCTTGGGCATGCATCTGTTTCCTGACCATCACTCTGGTGTTTCTCATCATGTCTGATTATTCTTTGGACAAATCTAAATCTTTACATACTTGGATGTCACTTGGAGGCACTGAGCAATAGCAATAAACAAACAAACTAGCAAGCAAAACCATGCTGAACATTTTTATCCCACTTTTTCATTAAAGGAGGTCCAGGAAATGTTCACAGCTTTCCAATTATTCTGCAATTCATCCCAATAGCAACCTGGCTCTGTACAGGTCTGAATCTCCAGCTAGTCCACACTGGCTCTCCATCTCTGATCTAAGAGGCCCCCAGAAATCATTTCTGTATGCACGGCATGGTTTCGCTGCGACAATCACTCATTATTTTCCTTTAGCATTGCAGCTTGTGTAAAAGCACCGGTTAATTCATAGACTAATAGAATGGCAGAGTTGGAAGGGGCCATGATGGCTATGGAGCCTAACCCCGTTTTGTTCCAGGACACCACGTTACATCATCAAACTCAGATGGCTGTCCTGGTTCTTTTTGAATGTCTCTAGTGCAGGAAAGCCCACCACCTCTCAAGGCAGCTGGTTCCCCTCACTGCCTGGAGAGATGGTGGACTCTCTTGACTGTTGTATTGACCTCACTGTGAGGAAACTTTTCCTGATGTCCAGCCTGAATCAGGGTTGTCACAACTTTACTTGATTATTCCATCTCCTACACTTTGGCTTCAGCAAGAAGAGATCTTGACCTTCCTCTTTGTGATAGGCTGTGAGGAACTTATAGATGGATATCATGTCCCCCCTCAGTCTTCTCTTCTCCAGGCTGAACATGCCCCATTCTCTCACTCCTCACAGGGCAGTGTTTCCAAACTCTGGATCTTTTTTTTTTTTGCCCCCTGCTGGACCTTTCTAATTTACCTGCATCTTTCTTAAATCTTGGTGCCCAGAACTGGACACAATATTCCAGATGAGCTCTGATTAGTGAAGTGTATAGAAGAACTACTGCTTCTTGTGATTTGGAAGTAATACTTCTTTTAATGTAACCCAAAAGAGATTTGCCCTTTCATGGCTGCACCACATTGTTGGCTCATGTATAGCTATTGTCTTCAAGTATTCCATGATCTTTATTCCTTTTCAGTTCTGTTGAGCCACATATTCTCCATCTTGTATCCATGCCTGTAGTTTCTTTTTTCTAGGTGGAGGACTTGGCACTTTTCCTTATTGAATTTCATTCAGTGTACAAGTTTATCAAGCTCACCCTGTATCTTTATTCTGTCCTCTAGGATGTTTGCTATTCTGCCCAGTTTGTATCATCTGCAAATTTGATAATCTTTCCTTGTACTTCCTCATCTAAATCATTAATAAAGATGTTGAAGAGCTCTGGGCCCAATACTTAACCCTGTGGCACCCCACTATTTACCTCCATCCAATTTGGGAAGGGGCCATTGATGAGCACTCTTTGTATCTGATTTAGCAACCAATTTTGGATCCACCTAATAATTTTTCCATCTAGTCCAGTTGTTGCTAATTTGCTTATCAGAATGTTGTGTGGCACTAGGTCAAAAGCTTTGCTAAAGCCTATGTAGATTATTTCCACAGGGTTCCCCTGGGAGGTTACCCAGTCAAAAATGAGTTTAAATTAGTCTGACGATGTATTTTTGATAAATCCATGCTGGCTTGTATTAATCACTGCATTTTCTTCAAGATGCTTGCAGATGGATTTTTAAAGGATTTGCACTAGAATTTTTCCAGGGATGGATATCAGACTAACTAGTCTGTACTTCCCACCTTCATCTCCAGCCCCTGCTTTGTTTTTGAAGGTAGGGATAGTAGCCCTTCTCCAGTCATCTCGCACTTCTTCTGTTTTCCAAGATTTATCAAAGTTGATAGCCAGTAGTTCTGAGAGTTCTTCTGCTAGCTCTTTTATGACTCTGTGATGGAGAGTTCATCAGGCCCTCGAGATTTCAAAGTGTTTAGTCAACCTAGGTCTTCCTAGACCATTTGTCTGTCAATCTTGAGCTGCCATCTCTCACTTCCACCTTGAACCTCCTCTTGATTGCAGATTTCCTTGTGGTAAAAGACTGTAGCGAAGTAGAACTGAGCATCTCTGCCTTTTGTTTGACATCTGTTATCACTCTGGCATTCAATTTTAGTGGCTGGATACCCTCCTATTTCTCATGTCTCATTCGGGATGTATCTGAAGAAGGCTTTCCAGTTGTCCATAGCATCTCGTGCTATTCTCAGTTCATTTGCTGGTTTAGGCTTCCTGATGCTATTCCTGCAATTCCTTGCTATATGTTTTTATTATTCTTTTGTGGCCTGGCCCTGCTTCCACTTCCTGTACATGGGGTTTTTTGTTTTTTTTTTTGCTTTCAAGCTGTCATGTACCTTTTGTGGAACCACATGGTCTTCCTCTGCTGTCTTCTCCACTTTTTTCTTGATGGAATTGTTCATAGTTTTGCATTGAGAATCTTCCTTTTCAACATTCTTCACCCATCTTGGATTCCGTTCCACTTAAGGGTAAGAAAGGGTAGCTGAGGTGTTAACTGAAGGGTGCTGAACCCATTGGCACCATATGGGGCTGGCAGGGCTTGGCAAGGGCCAGGGATTCTGTTCATGTTTTGTTGTTGTTGTTGGCAGGCTGGTTTTTAACTGTATACTGACTGAGCAATAGACTTTTATTGCTGTTGTTTTAAATTACTGTTGGAGCACCTGGGGGGCACATGAGCACCAGTACTGGGGTGGCAATGGGCAGGGGAAGATATGGCATTGGGGTCTAACATGTCTTTATGGAAGTAGGAGTGACCGATGTTTGTTAACTGTCCCTTATTCTGGTTGTTTCCCCACCCGGAAGGTTCCTGTCAGTAATATCAACTGTCAGGACTGACAGTGCTGCTGTTGAATGTCAGGTCAGACCATAATAAAACATCCCTCATCCATGATTTAATCATGGGTGAGGGGGCCAAAATTGCATGCATTATGGAGACCTTTGTGGGAGAAATGGGGGAAGTCTGGGACTGGGCACCCCCCATCGACCACCATCTGCTGCCTCACCGCCGACCACCAAGGCTGGCCTGTGATCCTGGGACTGGGGACTGCTGACGCCACCCTGGGCAGCTATCCCAGGGCCCGGGGACCAAGGAGCCACGGCTGGACTGCGTGGCGAGCCTGACATCACCAGTCGGCACCATCTTCTCTGGCTGAGTGCTGTGCGGCCACCCTGCTCCCTTCCCTCGCCAGTGCGGGTGAGAGCCGCACTGGATTGGGGGCAGAGCATGGGATGGGTACAGGAATATCCCACCAGAGGCAGCTGGGCCAGCACTGGGACTGGGCACCCCCCACTGACCACCATCTGCCGCCGTGCCGCCAATCACCGAGGCTGGCCTGTGCTCCGGGGACTGGGGACTGCTGACGCAGCCCTGGGTGGCCATCGCAGGGCCCGGGGACCGAGGAGACACAGCTGGACTGCGCGGCAGGTCTGACATCGCCCACCAGTTCCATCTTCTCCGGCCGAGTGCTGTGCGGCCGCCCTGCTCACTTCCCTCACAGGTGTGGGTGTCAAGGGGGGGCCAGAGGCCCAATAGCTTTGGTCGCAATTAACCACGCTTGCAAGAGCGATAAAACTAAATCTATTTATTGCTAGTTATCTAGAAGATTTACGATACTACTGAAGAGCTTCTTAATGAAAGTCTTTGGTGAACAGATGTTCACCTCTGAATGGCGATTGCCTCCTCCCTGTTATGTCATATCTCCCCCAATCATTCGTTCCTTCCTCCTTTCCTGTTCCCTCCTGGTTTTCTGCTGATATGATTTAATTAGTCTACGGTTCTTGGCTGAAAGGACATCCACATCCCCCATGATGCCCTCAGCTTCTGGTCCCATCAGCTCTGCCTCAGAATAGGAGGAGTAGTCTTGTCTTTTCTCTGTCCTGGCTTCTTCCTGTTTCTCGCAGTCTGGCTGACTTAAAGGGACAGGCATCTGTGTAGTGGGCTGCAGACTCGAGGAGCTCTCAGGAACGAGCTGATATGTGTCTATATCAAGCCATGGTAAAGTCTCTTGAACTTGAGGTGTCAAGGTCAGGTCTTCCTCATGAGTAGCTGCTCCTGTCGTGGCTTCCTGCATGACAGTGGGTGAGAGCCGTGCCAGATTGGGGGCAGAACACAGGACAGCCACCTACATATCTCACTGAAGGAGGCCAGGGCTGGCAGCCTCGGGCCAGCGACCGAAGGGCGACGGCCTAAGTGCACTCGCTGCTGTTTGGACCCGTTTGGGGTCAGGCGGGGGCTGGGCTGGCAAGGAATCTTGCTGGTGGGTGGGTTATGATTACTGGGTAATTGTGATTTTGTGATTTGTGAATGGTTGGTTGATTGGCAGGGTGTTTTTTTAGAGTTTTAAGGGTTTTAATTTGTTTTAACATTTTAATGGATTCATTGGCATGGTTATGGGCAAGGGAGGACATGGTGATGTGGGTTTAACGAGTCATTACAGAAGAAAGAGGGACAGATGGTTGTCACCCGTTCTGCCTTCTGGTTACTTCCCCAGCTGGAAGGGTTCAGGTAGCCTTATCAACCACCCCCCAGGCCTGTCGGTAGTGCTGCTTAATGCCAGGTTGGTCCATAGTAAGTAATCCCTCATCCACAATTTGATTGTGGATGAGGGGGCTGACCTGGCCTGCATCACAGAGACATGGGTGGGTGAGGGGGGGATGTCTCTCTCTCTCTCTCTCTCTCTCTCTCTCTCTCTCTCTCTCTCTCAACTATGCCCGCCTGGGCATCTGGTCCAGCACCGTCCTCGCTTGGAGGGGAGGGGGGGTCGCCTTGGTTTACTGAGCTTCTATCCCCCTCACGAGGCTTCCTGTTCCCTCGAGGCCGGGTCTAGAGTGCCTCTACTTGGTATTGGGCGACCAAGACAGATTGGAGATTCTGTTGGTGTACCATGCACCCTTCTGCCCAACAGACTCCCTGCCTGAGCTGACAGAGATCATCTCGGACCTGGTGTTGAAGACCCCTAGGATGCTGTTGAGAAGATTTTTAAATGAATTTGCATGTTTTAATTTATTGTTGTAACCCGCCCAGAGGCTTTATTGTGATGGGGCGGCATAGAAATGTTTTAATAAATAAATAAATAAATAATAAATCTCCATGCCGAAACTGTTCTGTCCAGGACTGCTCAGGACTTCATGACCTCCATGACGGCCATGGGGCTGTCTCAACATGTCATTGGCCAGACCCATGAACGTGGACACACTCTGGACCTAGTTTTCTCAAAGGGGCAGGAAGAAACATAGAAACAGAGCGAGTCAGAAGGGGCCTCCCGGGCCATCTAGTCCGACCTCCGGCACCGGCCAGCTCCGTTCATGACATGCCCACCATGTGCATGTCTAGCCTGTCTTTGAACACCCTCACCGATGGGGCCTCAACGACCTCCTCTGGAAGCCCATTCCACGCCCTCGGGGTCCTGTCAGGAAGTGCTTCCTGGCATACAAATTGAACCTTGGCTACCTCAGCTTTGCTCCATTGGAGCGCTTCCTGCCTTCCTCTGCAGGGGAGAACAGGCCTCTCCCCATCTCTATGTGACACCCCCTCACATACCTGTATGTTGCCAACATATCCCCTCTAAGTCACCTCTTCTCCAAGCTGAAGAGACCCAGTTCCCTCAGTTTTGCCTCATACGGCACCCCCTGCAAAACAGCCACCATCCTTGTGGCCCTACGCTGCACTGACTCCAACCTGGCTATATCCTTTCTGTAATGAGAGGCCCAAAACTGAACACAATACTCCAGTTGTGGGCGCACCAGAGTCGTGTAGCGTGGTAGTAATATCTCTCTTGATCTAGAAGCCACACTTCTGGCTATGCAACCAAGGGTGGCATTCGCCCTCTTGACCACCGCATCACACTGCTGACTCATGTTTAGCCTGCGGTCAACCAGCACCCCGAGGTCCCTTTCACAAGTGCTGCTCTCCAGCCACTTGTCACCTAACCTGTACTTATGACAGCTATTCTTATGCCCCAAGTGCAAGACCTTGCACTTATCCACATTGAACGCCATCCTGTTGTCTCCTGCCCACTTCCATAGTCTGTCCAGATCCTTTTGGATCTGGTGTATCTGCTCCTCAGTTGTGGCCACTGCTCCAGTTTTAGTGTCATCTGCAAATTTGATCAGCAGACTGTTCACCACTTCTTCCATGTTGTTAATGAAAAGATTAAACAGGATCGGCCCCAGGACAGAGCCCTGGGGGACCCCGCTTGTCACTGGCTGCCATCCCGATGATTCCCCGCTAATGGTTACCTTCTGCTTTCGGTCAGTCAACCATGCCCTAATCCACCGGACAGTGCTTTGGTGTATCCCAAAACTCCTCAGTTTCTCCACCAGGATATCATGGGGCACTTTGTCAAAGGCCTTGCTGAAATCCAGGTATACCACATCCTCTGCATCCCCTCCATCTAGCCATCTTGAAACCTTGTCATAGAATCCCACAAGGTTTGTCTGGCAGGACCTGTTTTCACAGAAGCCGTGTTGTGTGGCTGTCAGCCTCCCTTCCCTATCTAGCATCACTAGATCTCTCTCTATTATGAGCCTTTCCATTGTTTTTCCTACAATGGACATAAGGCTAACCGGTCTATAATTCCCCATGTCCTTCCTACTACCCTTTTTGAAAATTGGGACCACCGATGCCACCCTCCAGTCCTCTGGAACTTCACCCGTTCTCCACGAGGCCTCAAAAATGGAGGCCAGTGGGCGTGAGAGAACCCCTGCCAACTCTCTAAGTACTCTCGGGTGTAACCCGTCAGGGACTGGTGCCTTTGTAATGTCCAATGCCCTGAGGAGCCCCTCGACTTCAAGGGAGGTGACTCTAATCTCTGCCCCTAAGTCCCCAGCCTCATCTAATCTCCTATAAGGATATCCCCTGTCCTGCTTTGGAAAGAACACAGAGGCAAAATAGTCATTTAGCATCTGTGTCTGTTCCTTCATGTCAGTCACTGGATCACCTTCCTCCTTATTTAGTGGTCCCACCACTTGTCTCCCCTTCCTTTTCCTATTTACATGCTGAAAGAAGCCCTTTTTGTTGCTCTTGATATTCTTGGCAAGTCTCAGCTCATAATCAGCCTTAGCCTTAGGAAGAATCCTTCTGCAATGGGCCTCCTCCTCCCGGTATACCCTTTTGTCTATTTCCCCCAGTACCCATTTCCTATGGAGGCTCCTCTTTCGTCTAATCCCCCTAACCACCTCCTTTTGCATCCATGGCAGCACTCTCCTCCGCCTCCCCACCTTACTGACTAGAGGTATTGTCAGGGCTTGCGCCTGCAAAACCTCCCTTTTGAGTGCCATCCACCCCTCCTCAACTCGCTTACCTTCCAGTAACCTATCCCAGGAGACTTTCCCCCGCCTGGCCTTCAGTTGGCCAAAGTTGGCCCTCTTGAAGTTCCAGCTTCTAGTGCTCGCCCTGCTGCACGGCCCCAGTCCCCTGATCTCAAAGCAAAGGATGGAGTGATCACTCGCATCCAGAGCTCCCCTAATCTGTACTTCATCTATCAGCTCCTCCCTATTGGTCAAGACCAAGTCCAGGATGTTTCCCCCCTTCGGCACCTCTCGGACCCTCTGGGTGAAAAACCCACCCTCCAGAGCTTCTAGGAAGCGACGTGACCTGGCTGTCACCGCCGAGTGAGTCTCCCAAGTAATATCCGGGAGATTGAAATCCCCAATAATTACTGTGTCTCTCCCCCGAGATATCCTTAGAATCTGGCCTGTCAGGACATCATCCAGGGTCTCAAGTTGACCTGGAGGGCGATAACATACCCCCACTGTCAGGTCTCTTTCCCTCTCAAAACCCCTAAGTTTCACCCAGACTGCCTCTACCGAATCCCCATTTGTGCTGCATTCTATCTCACTGCATCCTATCCCATCCCTGACATATAAAGCCACACCCCGACCTCTCTTTCCCTTCCTGTCCTTTCTAAAAAGGTGATACCCTTCTATGTTTACATTCCAGACTTGCATTTCATCCCACCAAGTTTCTGTGATTCCCACCAGATCATATCCTCCTATTCCCAGGAGAGCTTCAAGCTCTTCCTGCTTATTACCCATGCTCCTAGCATTGGTGTACATGCACCTCAACTCCTTCCCACCGCTTCCTTTCTTTGGAGTGCCCAGCATCCTCCTTCCTCCCATCCTCCCTGGTACCTGGCCCCTCTCTGTAGAAGTCCTGTCAGTCCCTGCAGTATCTCTAAAGCCCTGCTCCCAGAGCCCCGATCCTCCCCTCACACTTGTCCAGTGCAGACACGTTACTGGGGGGCCTGAACCCCCCCCCCCCACTGGCTCAGTTTAAAGTCTTCCGGATGAAGCTCGCTAGAGCATCTCCAAAGGACCTTTTCCCCATCCTTGTGAGGTGTAACCCATCCCTTGCCAAAAGTCCATTGGCAAGAAAACGAGTGCCGTGGTCGAGGAACCCGAAGCGTTCCTTCTGGCACCACACCCTAAGCCAGTCGTTCACCTCAGAGGCCCTCCTGTCCCTTCCTGGTCCAAATCCCCGGACAGGTAAGATTGACGAGAAGGCCACTTGGGCCTTCAGCTCCCTGAGTTTCTTCCCCAAGGCCAAAAAGTCCCTGGTGATCCCAGCCACACCCTGCCTGGCCACATCATTTGTGCCCACATGGGTCACCAGGAGTGGCTGGTGACCCCCGGAGCGAACAAGATGCTCCACTCTGTCCTTCACATGCCGGATTGCGTGTGCCCGGCAGGCAGCAAACCTCCCTTGTCTCAAGGCTGGGGCGGCACACCGCCGCCTCAGTGCCCCTCAGCAGGGAGTCCCCAACAACAATCACCCGCCGCCGTACCTTCTTGGTGCTTGTGGGCAGCCGTGCCCTGGTCCTCGCCTGTCCTGCAGTGGCTCCCTTGCCTCCTGATGTCCCAGGCTGGGGGTCCTGCTGGTCCCCCGAGGCCTCCTCAGCCCCAGCCTCCCCAAGTGGAGAGAACCTGTTTCCCAGCTCCAGACCGGTGCCAGGAGAAGGAGGAGGCCGTGCTGGCCTCCTCCTCCTGTGGGTGACATACCTCCATGTCTCCGCAGCTGCTCCTCCCGTGGTCTCTCCCTCAGCCCTCTGTCGAGAGGGGGGCTGCTCCGGGGGGCCCCGGAGAGCTCTCTCGGCCCTCAGGCACCTCACCTCCTCCTCTAGCAGGGTCACCATCTTGCACCGAGGGCAAGTGTATCCCTGCCTCTCCTGGGGGAGAAGGGCAAACATGTCGCAGCTCTCGCAGTGGACAGCAACACCCGTGACTCCCGCCAAGGCCATCTCCTGGTCTGCCATCTGTAACCCTTCCGAGACCTTACCTTGCTCCCCTGCCTTGTTAGTCCTGCAGTTCCTCTCACTCGCCCAGTTCTCCCAGGCAAAAACCCCACTTGCACACACACACAAGGAGAAAATAAACTTAAATTTAAATTGGAAGAAAAAACAAAGCACAACAAAGCAAAGCAAAGTGCAAACAAAACAAAAACACACAAACAAAACAAAACAAAAAACAAACAAACAACCCTCTGTGTCTCAGGGCAGGGAGTCTCTGGACCGTCCGGACCGCAGCTCAGGGACGCAGACAAGGGACGACGCCCTTGACGCACCGCACCTGAGCTGGGCCCTCTCAGTCCCTCAGGCCAGTGGCCCTGCCTCCTGCTTCCTCCTGGCTGCTATAGCTCTCTGGCCCTGCCCCCTCCCTCTCTGCTGCTCCTGCCCCCTTGCTCTTCTGCCCAGCTCCTACCTTGCCTTCGCCAGTCCCCTGGCCATTCAGCGCTCTCTCCCAGCCTGTGCCTCTGCTGCTCTGCCACTCTGCCAAGAGGCCAGAGCCAAAGGGCTTGCAGTGGCTGCGCTTGGCCTTCTCAGTCCCTCAGGCCAGTGGCCCCACCCCCTGCTTCCCCCTGGCTGCTCTAGCTCTCTGGCCCTGCCCCCTCCCTCTCTGCTGCTCCTGCCCCCTTGCTCTTCTGCCCAGCTCCTACCTTGCCTTCGCCAGTCCCCTGGCCATTCAGCGCTCTCTCCCAGCCTGTGCCTCTGCTGCTCTGCCTCTCTGCCAAGAGGCCAGAGACTAAAGGGCTTGCAGTGGCTGAGCTTGGCCTTCTCAGTCCCTCAGGTCAGTGGCCCCGCCCCCTGCTTCCAAGTGGCTGCTCTAGCTCTCTGGCCCTGCCCCCTCCCTCTCTGCTGCTCCTGGACCTCTGCTCCCACCTGCCCAGCTCCTACCTTGCCTTCGCCAGTCCCCTGGCCACTCAGCGCTCTCACCCAGCTTGCTGCTCTGCCACTCTGCCAAGAGGCCAGAGCCAAAAGGCTGATGAGGGTGATCTGAGGGTGAGGAATCTACGTCTGTCATGGTCTGATCACTTCCTTGTGAGGTTTGAGCTCGAGAGTGGCCTCTCCCTCTGCAAGCGTGCGGAGCCTATTGTGTTGGTCCACCCCCAGAGTCGGATGGATCCAGATTGATTCCTGAAGGCTCTGGGGTAATTTCTGATTGATAAGGCTGGTGCTCCTGTCAAGGCTCTGGTTGAACTGTGGAATGGGGAGATGACCAGGGCTATTGACACGATTGCTCATAAGCGTCCTCTCCCACTGTGCAGAGCCTGTTCATCCCCCTGGTATACACCTGAATTATGGGTGATGAAGCAGTTCGGGAGATGTCTAAAGCGTAGGTGGAGGAAATCACGGGATGAATCTGACCAAACACATTTAGGAGCTCATTATCAGGCCTAAGCTGTGGCGGTGAGGGTGGCAAAAAAGAAATTCTTCTCCGCTTCCATTGCCTCCTCACAATGCCGTCCGGTGGAGTTTTCTCGTCTGGTACATGGGCTGGTTCATCTGACCCTAAGAAAGATCCTGTACCACCCTCGATGGCCCACTGTGATGACTTTGCCAAGCATTTTAAGGAGAAAATCGCTCAGATTCATCATGAGCAGGACCCCACTAGTAACTCAGAGCCTTCAGGGGAGGAATCAATGTTGCTGTCTGGTCCTAAATTGTTGGATGAGTTTCAGTTATTGTGGCTTGATGATGTGGACAAGGTGTTTGGACAAGTACGTCCCACCACCTGCTTATTGGACCCTTGCCCATCTTGGTTACTTAATTAAGCCAAGTACGGGATAGGGACCTGGATCCTGAAGGTTATCAACGCCTCTCTGAGGGATCGCCGAGTACCTGCCCCTTTAAAGGAAACAGTAGTCTGGCCAGTCCTGAAGAAGGCATCCCTGGATCCAGAGGTGGCCGCCAATTATAGACCGGTGGCCAACATCCCGTTTCTGGGCAAGGTACTAGAGCGGGTGGTGGCGGACAACTCCAAGCACTCTTGGAGGAAAAGGATTATCTGGACCCATTTCAGTCCGGTTTCAGACCCGGGTATGGCACTGAATCTGCCTTGGTCGCCCTGTACAATGACCTGTGCAGGGAGAGAGACAGGGGGAGTGCGTCCCTGTTGGTTCTCCTGGACCTCTCAGCGGCTTTCGATACCATTGACCATGGTATCCTTCTGGATAGGCTAGCGGGATTGGGCGTTGGGGGCACTGCTTTGCAGTGGTTCCACTCCTATCTCAATGGCCGAGTCCAGAAGGTGGTGCTGGCAGACTGTGGCTCTGCACCATGGCAGCTATGCCATGGAGTTCCTCAGGGCTCTATTTTGTCTCCCTTGCTATTTAACATCTACATGAAACCTCTGGGAGAGGTCATCAGGAGGTGTGGGCTGCGGAATCATCAGTACGTTGATGATACCCAGCTCTACCTCTCTTTCTCAACCAATCTAGGTGAGGCAGTGTCTGTACTGAACCGGTGCCTGGCAGAGGTAATGGGCTGGATGAGGGCCAACAAACTGAAGTTCAATCCAGACAAGACGGAGGTCCTGCTGGTGGGTGGTTTGGACTCTGCGGGGGGGGGGGATCTGGACCTTGTCCTGAATGGGGTAGCACTCCCTCTGAAGGACAGGGTCCACAGCTTGGGGGTGCTCCTCGACCCGAAGCTGACCTTGGAAGCTCAAGTGTCGGTCGTGGCGAGGAGTGCTTTCCATCAGCTTCGGCTGATCCATCAGCTGCGTCTCTACCTGGAGGACAATTGCCTGGCGACAGTGATGCATGCATTGGTCACTTCCTGATTAGACTTCTGCAACACGCTCTACATCGGGCTGCTCCTGAAGACGGTCCAGATACTTCAATTGGTGCAAAATAGAGCTGCCAGGTTGCTGATGGGGACTGGGCATTGTTCTCATATAACCTCAGTCCTTTCTCAGTTTCACTGGCTTCCCATTGAAGTCTGGTCCCATTTCAAGGTGCTGGTGCTTACCTATAAAGCCCTAAATGGCTTGGGACCTGGGTACCTGAAGGAGAGACTTCGTCCATACTTGCCCTCCCTCCCTCTCAGATTGGCAGCAGAGGTCCTTCTCTGGGAACACTCCGGGAAGGAAATTAGGTGGGCAAGTACCCAGAGAAGGGCCGTCTCTGCGGTGGTGCCCCATCTGTGGAATGTGCTCCCCAGAGAGGTTTGCCTGGCGCTGTCATTATTTGCTTTTTGATGCCAGGCCAAAACCTTTTTATTTAAATGTTATTTTAATTGATTGTTAAATTGTTTATTGTTTTTATTTAACCTCCAGGATGTCTCCAATTTTGTATAACAATATTTATTTGTTGGAAGCCACCCCGAGGCTTATGCGAATGGGGCACCATACAAGCACTCCAAATAAATAAATAAATAAATAAATAAGTCTCCCTTACCTGGCTATGCCCACCTGAGTATGTGGTGAGGCACCAGCATCACCCTGAGGGAAGGGGAGAGGGGTCGCCCTCATTTATCGAGAATCAATTTCCCTTGCTGGGTCCCTGTTCCCTTGAGACCAGGCCTGGAGTGTTTGTTCCTGGTTTCGGGCAACTGAGTCAGATTTGGGTTTCTGCTGGTGTACCCTGCAGCCTTCTGACAATCAGGCTCCCTTCCTGAGCTGACGGAGATCATCTTGGACCTGGTGTTCAGGACCCTCAAGAAGTTTTTCCTGAGGGACTTCAATTTCCATGCAGAGGCTGTTCTGACCAGGGCAGCTCAGGACTTCTTGGCTTCCATGGCAGCCATGTGGCTGTCTCAACATGTGATTGGCCCAACCCATGAAAGAGGAAACTGATTATCTGGACTCATTTCAGTCTTGCATCAGAACTGTCTGTGGTACTGAATCTGCCTTGGTCACTCTGTACTATGACCTGTGCAAGGATATGAACAAGAGGAGTGTGTCCCTGTTGGTTCTCCTGGACCTCTCAGTGGCTTTCGATAGCATTGACCATGGTATCCTTCTGAATAGGATGGCTGGCTTGGGAGAAGAAGGCACTGCTTGGTAGTGGATTCACTCATACCTGTCCGGCTGATTCCAGAAGGTGGTGCTGGGGGATTATGGCTGTGCACTATGGCAGCTTTGCCATGGGGTACCACAGGGTTCCATTTTATCCCTCATGGTTTTTAACATCTACATGAAACCACTGGAAGAGGTCATCTGAAGGTTTGGGCTGCAGAGCAATCAGTATGCTGACACCCAGCCCTACATCTCTTTTACATCTAATCCAGGTGAGGCAGTGACTGTCCTGAACTGGTGCCTGGCTGAGGTGATGGGACGGATGAGGGCTGATAAACTGAGGCTCAATCCAGATAAGACAGAGGTCCTTTGGTGGGTGGTTCGGGTTAGGGTAGGAGTTGCCGCAGCCTAGGGGTTGGCCTGGAGCTGTCCCTGGAGGCTCAGGTGGCAGTGCTGGCAAGGAACTCTTTTCTTCAGCTTCATCTATCCATCAGCTGCGTCCTTACCTGGATGAGAACTGCTTGGCAATGCTGACACATGCTCTTGTAAATTCATGGTTGAATCATTGTAATGTGCTCTATGTGGGGCTGCCTTGAAAATGGTCCACATACTTTAATTGGTTCAAAACAGAGCTGCCAAATTGATGACGGGGTCCAGCCATTATTCTCACATAACACCAGTCCTCTATCAGACAATTGAAGTCTGGATCCAATTTAAGGTGCTGGTTATGACCTATAAAGCCCTAAAAAGCTTGGGACCTGAATACCTGAGGGAACATCTTCTTCCTTATAAGCCCTCCTGACCCTTATGTTCTGAGGCAGAGGTTCTCCTACTTGAACCCTCCTTGAAGGAGGTTAGGCGAGCAGATACCTGGAAGCGGGTCTTCTCTGTGGTGGCACCCTGACTATGGAATGTGCTCCCCAGAGAAGTTTGCCTAGTGCCTGGTGTTTGACTGACACAACAAATGAATTTGGCTTAAACCACCTCCTCATAGAAAGCCAAAGAATGGCGGGGTGGCTTGATTTCCTACCCTGAACCACCCTGGGGAAGGCACTGACTGGGGGTTTCCATACTGTGAAAACTATGATGGACAATGCACCAGTCACAGAGGGGTTGTGCAAACCAGCCATATTTCACAGAGGATTTATTTTGACCAATCCAAAACCCATGTCTCACTGGAGTCCATGCTTGAGGATGTGTAATTGTCAGCAAGGTAATCATTAAACAGAGATGGGCAACCTGAGACTGCATGGCCTCCTGGCACTTCCAGGCATATTTGATTCCCCTTTTCTTCACCCTGCCATGGTCACTCTGCTGCATTGGAATGAGAAAGGGATGTAGTCCCTGAAAGGGTCACACATTTTCTATTGTTTGAGTTTATCCATGATTGCTCAGAAAAATATGTGGGCACAAGTTCCAGTCCACTTTTTGCCTTGATGATTCATGTGAGGGAATTTCCTGATTTTGGAGAAGTGGCCCAGTAAGTCCACATCCTTCAGGATAACATCGTGTGTTGCCAATCAAACCGCAGTACTGCCATGACTACTACTACCAATTATAATACTAGTAATTATAAGGATAACAACAATAATGAACATAAGATGGGCATCCTGCTAAATTTCATTTGATGACTGAATGCACAGGTTTGTTTGTTTGTTTTCTTAATTTAAGTTTAGGATGAAAAGAAAAAAAAAGTATTCTTGATTAACCTTGTGATTGTTCCTCTTTGCAACCAAATTACAAAGAGAAGTAAAATTAATTTAACACTGGGAAGGATTCTGTGCCCAGAACTCAAGTCCAGGTAGATATGGGAAGAAAGCTTTAAGCTCCTCATGTTGCTCATGAAAACATTACCCCTGTTGTAGAAAAAGGCTTTAAGAACAGAGAAAATGCACACCTGTTCCCCTTTGCAACTTCCTGTCAATAAAGATTTGCCTGTTGGCACTTCAAAATATAGCATGGAAATTCAAAGAATGAAAACAAAAACCAATATTAGAAACAAGAAAAGACAAAACAGAAAGCTTAGATAATGAAATTAAAGTGGTGAGAGATCTTGTCTGCAGCTTCCCTATGTTTGATGAGGACGCTCTGTTTTCCCAGGTACTGAACATTCCAAAATAATTTTATCTATATGTTTGTTTAATTTATTCACTGCCCATATGCCAAAAATGGACCTCCAGGTGGTTCACAAATGTCACAATCTTGAGCTTTTGATGAACAACACAAATACAAATTATACTTTGATTTGCATCATGAGATGCTCCTTGGTATTCAGGTCAGGCCTCACTATGATGATGTAGCACTTGGGGAGGAAGATGCAGCTCAGCAGCCCAGCGCTGGAAGCCAAGATGGAGAAGACCTGGACGGCCACCATGTACTTGCCCCTGGTGCTCAGGTAGGTGGGCACGAAGGACACCCAGACACTGCAGAAGACCAGCATGCTGAAGGTGATCAGCTTGGCCTCATTGAAGGCCCCAGGTAGCTTCCTGGCCAGGAAGGCCACCGTGAAGCAGACGGCAGCCAAGAAGCCCATGTAGCCAAGGGCAACATAGAACATGGCCACAGAGCCTTCGTTGCACTGCAGGATGATGTGTGTTGCCTGGGAGTGCATGTCAGAGTCAGGGAAGGGAGGAGAGATCCCCAGCCAGATGAAAGAGAGGACAACTTGGACAGTGGAACAACAGATGACAATTGAGCTGGCCAAACTCCTCCCCAACCAGTTCCTTGCACTGTTTCCTGGCCTGGTGGCCAGAAAGGCCAGCACCACAGTGACTGTTTTTGCCAGGAGGGAAGAGATGGCTACTGAGAAGATTATGCTGAAGTTTGTTTGTTGCAGGAGACAGGTGATGCTTCTTGGCTGACCAATGAAGAGGAAAGAGCATGTAAAGCAAAGCAGGAGGGAGATAAGGAGAATGTAGGAGAGATCTCTGTTGTTGGCCTTGACGACTGGAGTTTCTTGGAATTTCCTAAAGATTCCCAGTATGCTTCCAGTGATGATGGAGAAAAGTAGAGCCCAGCAAGAGAGGAAGGTCCCCAAGGATTCTTCATAGGACAGGAAGCTGATGACCTTGGGGATGCACTGATCCCGGACCTTGTTTGGATGCTGGTTTTCTGGACACTTCATGCAATGTTCTGCATCTGAAAGGAGAAACATGTCCCTGATATCTTGATCAGTCCCTGATCTTTGTATTCCATCCTCATCATCCTCACCTGGAACTGACCATCAGTACATAGAGCTTTTCAGCATTCACATTTGATCAAGTGTCTATCCTGAGAATGGGTAATCTGTGCTCAGTAGGACTTTCCTGGTTTTTTGTGCAGCCTGCTGCCATGCTTTCTTCTTCTGGGAGATTCCCCACTTTTATCCTGGATGTGAGATTGTGGATAAAATTGGCCAAGTCTTT
Organism: Varanus salvator macromaculatus; assembly: GCA_023646645.1. NCBI lineage: Eukaryota > Metazoa > Chordata > Lepidosauria > Squamata > Varanidae > Varanus > Varanus salvator. Next base: position 3,714,874 of record JAIXND010000721.1, on the reverse strand, counting down.
TTTTTTTTTTTTTTTTTGCATGTCTTGTTCATTTTGTATGAAGATGACACCAATAGGACCATGTCCCAGGGACATGATTGTGGATTAGCTCCCCATTACAGGGGGCACTGGGCAGATGTAACTGGGAAGCATTCCAAACCTAGCTGGCAGCAGGAACTTCTGACATTCTGCAGGTGGGCAGGGAGCACAGAATGACCCTAAACCCCAGTTGTTCTGATGAACCATATAACTGGTGGTATTTAATTTAAGATACAACATTTGAAGTACAAGACATACAATTTGATGTAAAATAGTAGTTGCTTAATGCATGGAATAAAGGGGAAATGTAGCCTGAGAGATGGTGAAACTAAGGCTCTTCTGAGTGGTCACATTTTTGGGAGAGACTGAAGAATTTACTACATCACACATGCATAGTTGAAGTATTATACTTGCTAGTCAAAGTGATAGGGACAGTCAATAACATGGCCAACTTTAGAATCGAACCCAGATGGGTGTTCATACATGCCTCTTTGCATATATGAATAAACACGAACACTAGAAAATGCCAGGGAACTTCCACTGATCTCCTTCCCAAGGAAACTATCCCTGACAGGAGCTCCATACCTTCTGTGCCTCACTGCTGAAAGGAGAAGGGTGAACTCATCATGATGAAACCTGGAAGTCTCTTCTACCTGCAAAGGGCATAATTGACATGCGGACTTGTTGTGCTGATCCTTGGCCACTCCCCTGCCTCTCCTGCAACATGCCAGCGTTACCATCCTCCAGCATTAGAGTTCATGCTCCTGGGTGAAATAATTTACATGGATCCCCTTTTAGGAATGCCAAAGTAAAGCATTTGCAATATATGGCTGGGCCCCCACAGGCTCACTATGACTGGTGGGTTGTCCATCATGGCTGTCATATCCCACGAGCCCCTACTGACTGTTTCCCCAAGGGTGTTCAGTCTGGGCCAACAAGCCACTCAAACAACCTGAAGCTTCCCTGAAGGGATTGTTCAAGCAAAGGTGCTTTCCTTTGTCACTCACGTTCCAGAACAGCTATTTTTTTTCTGGTTCTGAGCATTGTCTACCAATCATGGGACAAGAGTTGCAAAGAATATCTACTGCTGCTCCTCACAGGGATTGCATTCCACCTGAAGCCTGCATAGCAAACCTTGGGATGTGTCTGCCACCCCCTTGCACCTTATTCAGCCTTCTCCTCTCCCTTTCCTTTTGCCACGTTGCCTGTTAGCAAAGCAGTTGGGGCTGATGTAATATGAAGAATGACTACTGAAGAGACTTCCAAAGAAAGACTTTCACTGCACTGTCTTCAGCTGCACCTCTAAGTCAACCTTCTGCTTCCCAAGTCTGTCCTTTTGGATCAGGGTGTTTTGCAGACAGAAGGCCAGAAAATGCCACTTCATCTGCCTTTTGTCCTGTGCAGCTAATGGGTGAGGCTGTGGAAGGGGCTGTGCAGCCATCCCACAGACACTGTAGAATCCAGATGGTTCAGCCTAGAGAGGCACTCAAGGTGAATTTGGATAACCATCTGAGAGGGAGAACCTGCCTTGAGTGCACAACAGGCCACAAGAAAAAGTGGCTGCCACTGAAGCAATGAGGGTATGAGGGGCTCTGAGATGCACAGCGTCACACAGAATTTGTTCCATCCAACTCTTCCAAAACTGACTCTGATTTGCTGCTCTGAGGCTCCAGAAACAACCAAGCCATTAGGGATTAGGTGAAAATGTACCTCATAACTTGACTAAATCTTTTCATCCTCCCTGCATAGTGCCTTTTCCTCCTTACCCACCTTCCCACCTGGAGATGGTCCCTTCCACACAGTCATAGAAGAACAGACCATGCAGCCATCCTGTGGCCAACATAGAATTCAAGTGGTTCAGTCAAGGGATGTACTCAAGATGAAAATCATCTGAGTGGGGTGATGTAAATTGGAGTCCTGTGACAGCAGGAGTGGACCCAGTGACCTTCCTGACTCCTTCCAACTGTAGTGTTGTGTGATTGTTTGATTCTAAGGCACCCTGACAGTCCCTGGCTTTTTATGAAAAGTTCAATCAAGGATTGGTTGTGTGTCATGGGAACATGGGACCACAATTTTGTCCTGAGTTCTGGAGATTACCGTATTTTTCGCTCTATAAGACGCACCTGACCATAAGACGCACCTAGTTTTTAGAGGAGGAAAACAAGAAAAAAAAAAATTCTGAATCAAATGGTTTACTGAACTATTTAATAAACTATGGGAAGTGTTGGGATCTCTTAATCCCAGTTGCTTTACTCTCATGTGCCTCTAGCATACTGTGTGCATGACCCCCCCATCCCCCACAGACTGTGCATGTAACTGTTAGGGGATGAAAACAACTTGTATAGAATTCATCTCTGCAGTCCCTTCAATGCCACATGTATTTCCTGTAGGTCTGAATAAACAGTAAATATTCTTTTGAATATTTTTAAGAAAACTAAGATCATGGCATCCGGTCCTCTCACTTCCTGGCAAATAGATGGGGAAGAAATGGAGGTAGTGACAGATTTTATTTTCCTGGGCTCCAAGATCACCGCAGATGGGGACTGCACCAAGAAATTAAAAGATGCTTGCTCCTGGGGAGGAAAGCTATGGCAAATCTAGACAGCATACTAAAAAGCAGAGATATCACCCTGCCAAAAAAAGTGTGTATAGTCAAGGCTATGGTTTTCCCAGTTGCAATGTATGGCTGTGAAAGCTGGACCATAAGGAAGGCCGAGCGCAAAAGGATTGAGGCCTTTGAGTTGTGGTGCTGGAGGAGACTCCTGCGAGTCCCTTGGACCGCAAGGTGATCAAATTGGTCAGTCCTGGAGGAGATCAACCCTGACTGCTCTTTAGAAGGCCAGATAGTGAAAATGAAACTCAAATACTTTGGCCACCTAATGAGAAGGAAGGACTCCCTGGAGAAGAGCCTAATGCTGGGAAGAGTAGATGGCAAAAGAAGAAGGGGACAGCAGAGGATGAGGTGGCTGGATGGAGTCACACAGGCGGTTGGTGTGAGCTTGAGTGGACTCCGGGGGATGGTGGAGGACAGGAGGGCCTGGAGGAATGTTATCCATGGGGTCGCGATGGGTCGGACACGACTTTGCGACTAACAACAAAATTCTTTTGATTGCACACCCCCAGCATACCTGCTCTCTCTGGTTTTTCTTGCCTCTATCTTAGACAGAGAAGGTGAGCAATGAGGAGAGACCTAAATTCAATCCTCCAACTTTTCTCTCTCTCTTTTTTTCATATTTAAAAGTGATGCTTAAGAAACTCAGGCTGCATCTACGCATCCTTTTGAGTTGAGAGAAATGTTCACTCAGTGGTCTCTTGTGTGTCATTTCTTCCTCTGGACCAAGGGCATGAAAATCTAACATTTGCACAGTTGCAGAGATCACTATAATAATTGTGTTTCTTGTATCCTCAATTGGAAAGGGAACTGTATATCCACATTGTTTTTGTTAAGCATTTAGAAGTCCCAGTTAATTATCCATGAGGTATTAAAAGACCCAACCCTTGAAAGACAAAGCTGAATTGTGGGGAACTTCCCTTCCATTCCCAAAAGGTATTTCAAGCTCACCACACTTCTGCTGTTGAATCTTTTTTTTTTTTTTTTTCAGAACAAAGGAGTGATGGGTGTTTTCATGGGGATTAACCCTTTTTTTTTTTTTTTTTCAGAGAGGAGGAAAATGTCCCACTTTCCACTTTTTCACACCATGCATAAAGTCTGATAGGGGAGCTGCTCCAATCCCTTGATTGTTTTAGTTGCCCTTCTTTGCACTTTTTCCAACAATGTCATTTTTCAGGTGTGGTGGCCAGCACTGTACACAATACTTTAAGTATGGTCATATTAAAGATTTGTGTAAGAGGAATATGATCTTGGAAATTTGATTTTCAATTCCTTTCCTAATTATGGCATTTCCTCCTAACATTTGACATTTTCATCAAGCTGTCCCCCACATTCTCAAGACCCTTTCTGTCAGCACTAGTTCAGATTCCATCAGCTTAAACTTGAAGATGAGATTCTTTCCCCCCAGCATGCTAACTTTACACTTGCTTACACTGAAAGCATTTGCTGTTCTGATGCCCTTTTTCCCAGCTCAGAGAGGTCCCACTGGAATTCCTCACAATCCCTTTTAATTTTAGTATCATCAGCAAACTTGGCTACTTTATTGCTCACTTCTAATTCCAGATCATTTATGAACAGGTTGAAAAGCACTGATCCTAATGCAGAATCTTGTGAGAATACCATGCATTCTCAATGTTGGCTTTCAATTCTGTAATCAGTTACTGATCCATAGGACAACATGTGTGTGCACACACAGCCCTTATTCCATCACTGCCAGGTTTTCTCAAGAGTCTGTTGATGGATTTTATCAAAAGGCTTTTGGAAGAAACAATGTCTATTTGACTGCTCAGTCCATGTGTCCAGCTCTTTACATTGTCAATTGCTTCTCTCACATCTCAAAGAGAACACTGCTTCAATGTATACTGTTTCTTAACCTGTTAAACTTTAATAAAAGGATTGTGCTTCTAAAGCAAAGGGTCATCTGTGCCTGCCCCCTGTGGTGTGGGGGGAGGTGGGGGATGGCGCGGGATGGCAATGGGGGATGACAGTGCGGGCGGCGGAGGCTTTAGAAGGATCGTGCTTCTAAAGCCTCATCTGTGCCTGCCGCGGAAGTGGCGTGGGGGGGGAGCGGATCGGCGCGGGATGACAGTGCGAGCAAGCGGCGGAGGCTTTAGAAGGATCGTGCTTCTAAAGCCTCATCTGTGCCTGCCGCGGAAGTGGCGTGGGGGGGGAGCGGATCGGCGCGGGATGGCAATGGGGGATGACAGTGCGGGCGGCGGAGGCTTTAGAAGGATCGTGCTTCTAAAGCCTCATCTGTGCCTGCCGCGGAAGTGGCGTGGGGGGGGGGAGCGGATCGGCGCGGGATGACAGCGCGAGCAAGCGGCGGAGGCTTTAAAGGATTGGCGTGGGGGGGAGGTGCGGATCGGCGCGGGATGACAGCGCGAGCGAGCGGCAGAGGCTTTAAAGGATTGGCGTGGGGGGGAGGAGCGGATCGGTGCGGGATGACAGCGCGAGCGAGCGGCAGAGGCTTTAAAGGATTGGCGTGGGGGGGAGGAGCGGATCGGCGCGGGATGACAGCGCGAGCGAGCGGCAGAGGCTTTAAAGGATTGGCGTGGGGGGGAGGTGCGGATCGGCGCGGGATGACAGCGCGAGCGAGCGGCAGAGGCTTTAAAGGATTGGCGTGGGGGGGAGGTGCGGATCGGCGCGGGATGACAGCGTGAGCGAGCGGCAGAGGCTTTAAAGGATTGGCGTGGGGGGGGAGGTGGGGAGCTTCCAGGTGGGGGTGATCAGTTCGCGGTGGAGCAGGGCACGCCGAGCACATGCCGGCCCGGTGGTGCCCGCGGGCGGGCGGGCAGCGTCCCGGGTGTCAGGCACATTCGCTCTATAAGACGCACAGACATTTCCCCTTAGTTTTGAGGGGAGAAAAAGTGCGTCTTATAGAGCGAAAAATACGGTACCTACCAAGCATGGAACACAAGCTGCAAAAACGCTCTGCCACTCCTCTGCCCAGGGCTCAAAGTCCACCAAAAGCCTCCTCAGCAACAGCTTGGGATCCCTCTGCCCATCCTTCCCCTCTCATTCTTTTTTGTCCCTCATTTCTTACTCATGCAACTGGGTCTGGCCCAAGCTTGTCCCCTGGATCAAAATGTTTTGCTAGGCAGAAGGGCAGGACACTCCATGTTCTGTGCTTATTCATCCTCTGCAGCTCATGCAGACCTTCTCAGGAATTCAGGGAGCTCAGTTTGCCAAGTGGCCCAGATCCCACACATGACAGCCTCTTCCTCAGATATTCAGAGCTCTTTTGAACCCATGCATGGTGCACTGAGCAACTATGCCAGCTAAAGCAGTAAAAGGTGATCCCTTCCCGCAACGAGCACTCCCAGATCAAGCCATGCACTCTGCCCATATATTACGTCCTATCTGCCATCCTGCAAGAGATGCAGTGGTTCGTAGAGGCCATACACGCAAGAACAGCCCAGCACACAAAAGCCACACCAGGGTCATCTTGCACAGCTCAGCTCCCCTACAGAGGGTGGTGGAATTCTGCAGTGGGCAATGCTTGCCAAGCTTGGCGTCTGCCAGGTGCAGTGCTTAATTCTGTGGGACTGGACCTGGGCAATCCAGGATCTGGTCCCCACTCAGCCATGCAGCTCACAAGGTGAGTTTGAACCAGCAAGAGACTGCCAGCCCAACCTACCTCACAGGGAGGAAAATTATGTCAGCTCCTCTGAGGCCCTTGAAAGGAAAATGGGCCAAATATAAATCGGCCAAATGAATAAATAAATATAGAAACATAGAAACATAGAAACAGAACGAGTCAGAAGGGGCCTCCCGGGCCATCTAGTCTGACCTCCGGCAACAGCCGGCTCCGTTCATGACATGCCCACCATGTGCATGTCCAGCCTATCTTTGAAAACCCTCACCGATGGGGCCTCAACGACCTCCCGTGGAAGCCCATTCCACGCCCTCGGGGTCCGAACTGTCAGGAAGTGCTTCCTGGCATCCAAATTGAACCTTGGCTCGCTGAGCTTTGCTCCATTGGAACGCGTCCTGCCTTCCTCTGCAGGGGAGAACAGACCTATCCCCATCTCCATGTGACACCCCCTCACATACCTGTATGTTGCCAACATATCCCCTCTGAGTCTCCTCTTCTCCAAGCTGAAGAGACCCAGTTCCCTCAGTCTTGCCTCATACAGCATCCCCTGCAAACCAGCCACCATCCTTGTGGCCCGACGCTGTACTGACTCCAACCTGGCTATATCCTTTCTGTAATGAGGGGCCCAAAACTGAACACAATACTCCAGTTGCGGGCGCACCAGAGTCGTGTAGAGTGGTAGTAATACCTCTTTTGATCTAGAAGCCACACTTCTGGCTATGCAACCAAGGGTGGCATTCGCCCTCTTCACCACCGCATCGCACTGCTGGCTCATGTTTAGCCTGCGGTCAACCAGTACCCCGAGGTCCCTTTCACAAGTGCTGCTCTCCAGCCACTTGTCACCTAACCTGTACTTATGACAGCTATTCTTATGCCCCAAGTGCAAGACCTTGCACTTATCCACATTGAACGCCATCCTGTTGTCTCCTGCCCACTTCCATAGTCTGTCCAGATCCTTTTGGATCTGGTGTATCTGCTCCTCAGTTGTGGCCACTGCTCCAGTTTTAGTGTCGTCTGCGAATTTGATCAGTAGACTGTTCACCCCTTCTTCCATGTCGTTAATGAAAAGATTAAACAGGATCGGCCCCAGGACAGAGCCCTGGGGGACCCCACTTGTCACTGGCTGCCATCCCGACGATTCCCCGCTAATGGTTACCTTCTGCTTTCGGTCAGTCAACCATGCCCTAATCCACCGGACAGTGCTTTGGTCTATCCCAAAACTCCTCAGTTACACCGCCAGGATATCATGGGGCACTTTGTCAAAGGCCTTGCTGAAATCCAGGTATACCACATCCACTGCTTCCCCTCCATCTAGCCATCTTGAAACCTTGTCATAGAATTCCACAAGGTTTGTCTGGCAGGACCTGTTTCTGCGGAAGCCGTGTTGTGTGGCTGTCAGCCTCCCTTCCCTATCTAGCATCACTAGATCTCTCTCTATTATGAGCCTTTCCATTGTTTTTCCTACAATGGACATAAGGCTAACCGGTCTATAATTCCCCATGTCCTTCCTACTACCCTTTTTGAAAATTGGGACCACCGATGCCACCCTCCAGTCCTCTGGAACTTCACCCGTTCTGCACGAGGCCTCAAAAATGGAGGCCAGTGGGCGTGAGAGTGGTCCCACCACTTGTCTCCCCTTCCTTTTCCTATTTACATGCTGAAAGAAGCCCTTTTTGTTGCTCTTGATATTCTTGGCAAGTCTCAGCTCATAATCAGCCTTAGCCTTGCAAAGAATCCTTCTGCGACAGGCCTCCTCCTCCTAAGTTTCACCCAGACTGCCTCTTCCGAATCCCCATCTGTGCTGCATTCTATCTCACTGCATCCTATCCCTTCCCTGACATATAAAGCCACGCCCCCACCTCTCTTTCCCTTCCTGTCCTTTCTAAAAAGGTGATACCCTTCTATGTTTACATTCCAGACTTGCCTTTCATCCCACCAAGTTTCTGTGATTCCCACCAGATCATATCCTCCTATTTGCAGGAGAGCTTCAAGCTCTTCCTGCTTATTACCCATGCTCCTAGCATTGGTGTACATGCACCTCAACTCCTTCCCACCGCTTTCTTTCTTTGGGGTGCCCAGCATCCTCCTTCCTCCCATCCTCCCTGGTACCTGGCCCCTCTCTGTAGAAGTCCTGCCAGTCCCTGCAGTATCTCTAAAGCCCTGCTCCCAGAGCCCCAATCCTCCCCGCACACTTGTCCAGTGCAGACACGTTACTGGGGGGCCTGAACCCACCCCCCACTGGCTCAGTTTAAAGTCTTCCGGATGAAGCTCGCTAGAGCATCTCCAAAGGACCTTTTCCCCATCCTCGTGAGGTGTAACCCGTCCCTTGCCAGAAGTCCATTGGCAAGAAAACGAGTGCCGTGGTCGAGGAACCCGAAGCGTTCCTTCTGGCACCACCCCCTAAGCCAGTCGTTCACCTCAGAGACCCTCCTGTCCCTTCCTGGCCCAAATCCCCGGACAGGTAAGATTGACGAGAAGGCCACTTGGGCCTTCAGCTCCCTGAGTTTCTTCCCCAAGGCCGAAAAGTCCCTGGTGATCCCGACCACACCCTGCCTGGCCACGTCGTTTGTGCCCACATGGATCACCAGGAGCGGCTGGTGACCCCCGGAGCGAACAAGACGCTCCACTCTGTCTTTCACATGCCGGATGCGTGCGCCCGGCAGGCAGCAAACCTCCCTTGTCTCAAGGCTGGGGCGGCACACCGCTGCCTCAGTGCCCCTCAGCAGGGAGTCCCCAATAACAATCACCCGCCGCCGTACCTTCTCGGTGCTGGTGGGCAGCCGCGCCCTGGTCCTCGCCTCTCCTGTAGTGGCCCCCTTGCCTCCTGATGTCCCAGGCTGGGGGTCCTGCTGGTCCCCCGAGGCCTCGTCAGCCCCAGCCTCCCCAAGTGGAGAGAACCTGTTTCCCAGCTCCAGACCGGTGCCAGGAGAAGGAGGAGGCTGTGCTGGCCTCCTCCTCCTGTGGGTGACATACCTCCATGTCTCCGCAGCTGCTCCTCCCGTGGTCTCTCCCTCAGCCCTCTGTCGAGAGGGGGGCTGCTCCGGGGGGCCCCGGAGAGCTCTCTCGGCCCTCAGGCACCTCACCTCCTCCTCTAGCCGGGTCACCATCTTGCACCGAGGGCAAGTGTATCCCTGCCTCTCCTGGGGGAGAAGGGCGAACATGTCGCAGCTCTCGCAGCGGACAGCAACACCCATGACTCCCGCCAAGGCTATCTCCTGGTCTGCCATCTGTAACCCTTCTGAGACCTTACCTTGGTTCCCTGTCTTGTTAGTCCTGCAGTTCCTCTCACTCGCCCATTTCTCCCAGGCAAAAACCCCACTTGCACACACACACAAGGAGAAAATAAACTTAAATTTAAATTGGAAGGAAAAAAAAAAAAAAAACAAAGCACAACAAAGCAAAGCAAAGTGCAAACAAAACAGAACAAAACAAAAGCATGCAAACAAAACAAAAACAAACAAACAAACAAACAACCTCTGTGTCTCAGGGAAGGGAGTCCCTGGACCGTGCGGACCGCAGCTCAGGGACGCAGACGAGGGACGCCGCCCTTAACACGCCGCACCCGAGCTGGGCCCTCCCAGTCCCTCCGGCCAGTGGCCCCGCCCCCTGCTTCCCCCTGGCTGCTCTAGCTCTCTGGCCCTGCCCCCTCGCTCTCTGCTGCTCCTGGACCTCTGCTCCCACCTGCCCAGCTCCTGCCTTGCCTTCGCCAGTCCCCTGGCCACTCAGCGCTCTCTCCCAGCCTGTGCCTCTGCTGCTCTGCCGCTCTGCCAAGAGGCCAGAGCCAAAAGGGCTTGCAGTGGCTGAGCTTGGCCTTATCAGTCCCTCAGGCCAGTGGCCCTGCCCCCTGCTTCCCCCTGGCTGCTCTAGCTCTCTGGCCCTGCCCCCTCGCTCTCTGCTGCTCCTGGACCTCTGCTCCCACCTGCCCAGCTCCTACCTTGCCTTCGCCAGTCCCCTGGCCACTCAGCGCTCTCTCCCAGCCTGATATTGCAAGATCAATGTGCTCCATGCATGGTATAGAGGAATATTCATTAATTGTTCCACTTTCCATGCCCTGTTTACACCTGTCAGCAAGCAGACACCATCGTGGAATCTCCCACCCATCATGGACTGCATGAAAGCATGGAAGCCTCCCTCCCAATCCAGAATCTGCTGAAGTCCAGCATGCACAGCTGAGGAGCCCAACCCAGGTCCCCTTCACAAGCCTCCTGGGAATGCTGAATTCCCCACCCATCAGACGCAGGTGCACCATCGCTCTCATTCTTCTGTGGACCAGCAACCCACCTGAGCACCATCCCCTCGGAGAACCCCTGCAGTGCCTTCAAGAGGAGAACTCCTTTTCAGCTCTTCCAGATGAGGCAGCAGAAGTTCCAAATGCTGCTCTTGCACCAAAATCCCCATTTTTACAACCTACCCCAGTGTTCTTGGTAGGTGCAGCACAGGAGGTGTGAGTTCTCCTGGAACAGGAGAAGGACTGCTGGATAGTGTGGAGGAAAAAAATGTGCCATTGCAAAACACTGCCCACAATAGGGGAAGGGATTTTTTTCTGGAGAGATCAACAAGAGAAGCAGTTTTTGGGTATTGGGGCACATCCCAGCAAAGCCCATGAGGGGAGAACATGCCTCTGGTGCACAGCAGGACACAAGCAAAAGCAGCTGCTGATGAGGGAATGAGGGACTCTATAATGCAGAAAGCACCACACAGAATTTGGCCCATCTAACACTTCCATGACTAATTATGCTTTTCTGCTCTAATAGTCCAGATACAACCAAGCCATGGGGGAGCAAATGAACCTTATGCGTTGATCAAATCTTTCCCCTTCTCCAAGGCACTGCCTTTTCCTCCAAACTCACCCACCTTCCCAAGTGGAAATGGTCCCTTCTGCACAGGGAACACAGTCATAGCAGCAAATGGGCTTTCCCTCCTGAGCCACCTTGAAGAATCCTGGACGACAGCTCTCCACACACCTGGACTGGGGCAGGGGCTGAATATACAAAGAAGGACCGACAAGGAAAATTGGTTGGGAGGATGAAATTTTGGACTGGGAAGACACACCTAGAAAGGGTGGACAGGAGACAACTTCCAGGACTTCAGCTGATACCATAATTTTGCCTAATCCCATGAAGCAAAAACTGTACTCAATGCATCAATTAAATTCACCTGTTGTATCTCATGCTAGTTAAGAAACAGGAAATAAATACTAAGGGATGAAGGGGAGGATTCACCTGATCTTGCCACTGGGGCCATGCAATGGGATCTTGGTGAATGGTCAACTTGGGGACAGGCAACCCCCGCTGTTCTAGACTCCCAACTTTCACTCTTATGACGGTCTTGTTGGGAAACTTCACCCAGTTCACAAGGTCCAAGTCAGCCTGCAGGTTTGCATTCTCATCCAAATACACCCTGTCAATCGAAAGATTGTGGAACTGGGGGTCCCTCAGGAAAGGGTGGAGCTGGAAGAGCAGAGAAAGCAAAAGCAGTGAGGAAAGGAGAGGCCACATTTAATGCCCCAGTTTTGTCCTTTTGGCTCAGGACTGCTTCCAGATTATTGTGGCTCACCTTGTTCTGTATTATTATCCTCCCTGGATGCCCTCCATCAGCTTCGTGAATGTTGTAAAGGGATCAAATTAGGTGCATACACTTATTTTGTGGAATCTGGGACAGGGTTTAGGGTGAGGGAAAGGAAGGCTAGCCTCTTCCAGGGAAACAGAGGCTGCCATCCTTCACAAACTTTCTTGAAGGAGTACCTGAGTAGGCTCACAGGAGGTTCTACTAAATCATACAATGATTGAAAACATTTCAAAATACTGAAAATATTTTGTTTGCAAGGTGTCTGCAGGAAAATCTGAATTCTTGCCTCAGAAATCAAATTGCGCAAGTTAATTAGAAGAAAAAGGTTGCAGCGGAAAACCATGTCCTTATCAATGATCAGTGGAACATGAAATGTCATCACATCTTCTGGAAACATTGGCAAATCATTTTTCCAAAGTTTCCTCCTCATCCTCTCCTTGACTTGGTGGTTGGCAACAGACTCCCACTACCACACTCCTTTTATTCCCTGCTTCATTCTTACTAGTCCAGATGCTCTCAAAGGGACACTTGCTTTCTTGAGTTGAATGTCTGGATCAAGTGGGACAACTTCCTCTGCTCTGCTTGGATGGGAAGCAGAATATATCCTGGAATCAGCAATTCAGACAGAATCATGTGTTAAGTACAGTTTCAGCTGGGTGTAGTTGTTGAAACAAGGATTGGATGTGATCTGAAGACAGTCAGTACAGCAAGTCCTGCTTTGTTCACCACAAACCACCCATGAAGGAAAACAGTGATTTGATGCTGTGAAGTGTAGCTTGCTCACATGGTTTGTTCGCTTCCCTCTGAACTGAGGGAAAATGATAACCCATGTTTCAACAACAAGCCATGATTCAGTCGCAAACCCCCAAGAAGGGCTGGGATTGTGCTATTATGCAGCCTGAAATGAATCAATGACAGTGATAGGGGAACCTCAGCTAGAAACAACTGCAGGGGCCATGACCAGCAGACTACATGCTGGGAATCCAGGAGGATGGATAAAAAGGGGGGACAGCCGAGGGAGCTTCCCCAGAGATGTGTACATTTCTCAGATTCTTATTTCAGGGCAGTAACTTCAGAACTGAACATTTATGATCAGCAGGACTCTCTGAGAAGAAGTAGGGAATACCTGCCATGGCTGAAACCTTTGCATGTCCTGTGTCTTCCTGAATCAGGAGGAAAAGGCTGCATCCAAGGTGTGAGCCACAGCCTGGATGGTGCTGTAAGTGAAGAAGCTGTCCAGAGACAGGACTCTCTCCACTTCCAAATGGGGCAGGGACCCCGGTTTCTCATTCTCTCTGCATCTTCTCCACCCTTTCACTGTCTGCATACCCTTTGAATACACACACTTGAATGTTGTACTCATGAATTGCTTCATAGCCTGATAAAAAGGCATAAAACTATCAAGGTTTGTCCTTTCAGTTGTTTGTAGAACAAAGGAGAAATACATGTAGATATTCTCAAAATCCACTGGAGCATAACTCAATTCAAAGGAAAAGTCCCGCAGAGTTGTGGTGATGCAGACTTTCCCTGTGAACGGTTTAATCAAACTTGCAGTTGCTGTTTCTACAACCTGTATTCCATAGAAGAAGGCATGAATCTCCACAAAATAAACAAAGACGTTGGTTTCTACCAACTTCATCACTGCCTTATTGTTGATGCTAAGAATATTTGATCGCAATTCTGGGAAGCTGTGTGAAAAAATCACACAAATGCCATTCCTGAGGAGCTCTGGTTTCAAGGTTCTCATGAACTTGTCTCCATTTTCAGTGTCCAGAGAAATCAGACCAACCATCATCCACCTGAAATGCAGCAGCAGTTTGACAATCCCTGGGTACTGGATGCCTTCTTGAGGAAGCATCCGGTATGAAAAAGGGGACTGAGTTTTGTCACTTACAGCATGAGAAGTGAAAGCATACATGACCTGGGAAAGAAGGAAAGAGACTGATTGATCATTCATTTCAGCACTAAATCACTGGTCTGCATCACATGAGCTTAAACCTCTTAACATTTAATTATTTGAATGCAAAACCATTCATAAATACTTTTTTGGGGGAAAATACTGTTTAAGCATCATAACTGAACAACAATGGATATAATGAGCACCCTGAACTGTTGAGCATCTTCTGAGTTTCTATCCTGGAACAAAGTTCCCGATGTTTCATCCCACTTTCCCTGCAGATAGTTATGGCCTAACAAAGTTAACTTGTACCCCCTCGTCATGCCTTTTCTTTTCTGAATTATGTCCATGGGAAAGAGAAGGAATCTCTCCCTTAGTGCTCATGATATAATTGACCCTGAAGTGCAGAATTGGTCACTCCGCACAGAGAGAATGGTCTGAACAGTAACAAAGTGGTCCATCTCATCCCAGGGTTGATGAGAATTTACTATTGTCCTGGGAGTGATACCATGCATGCAAATACTTTGGAGAACTTTTTTGCTTTCCCTGCATGGCACCTGAAATTGCTTCCCCCAAACCTCACACCTGTGGGATTTTGTAGATGCCCAGCATGTTGGAAAGCTGCATGGAGTTGTCAGAGTCTGACGCTTCAAGAACAGCCAGTAGCTGATTTTCCCTGCCACACTTGTAGTTGGGAACATGGACCTGAGAGGTCGAGAGCAGGTCTACGGCAGCATCAGATGTCAGTCTAGCATCATTATAAGTGTCATAGATGTTGTAGCCCAGGGTTATGTTGGGCAAGAGCCTGGGATTCTGGTTGACCTCCTGGATGGCAAAGAGGAAGGAGAGGATCTTCCAGTAATATGTGGCTGCGAACCTGAAAGAAAGAAAATGAATGTGTAGCCCTGCCATCCCATTCTCTTTGAAATTCAAACTTTCATGGCTGCTCCATCTGTTGCCTTTTGAAGGTTGTATCTGTCTCTGTTTTGTATTTCTCAGTCTTTCCACACATTCACACCAATCCCCTCCTTGAAGCTAGAAGTCCAAGTGCAAAGTCCTACTGAACTGTTTATTTGGAGTTTTGTGGGTGTATAGGCATGTTTTCCTTCCAAATGAATATCAATTCTGCATTATGTAACACACGGAGCACAGGTGTGCATTCCAGAGCTGGACTTCAACACATGCAACCAGTTTGTGGCTAAGGAGAAATTATTAACAGGATAGTACAGATACTGGAAAGGTGGAACACCTTCTCCAACCTGGTACCCCACAATTCTCTTGGACTCAGTCCCTGAGCATTGTTGGCCAGGAGTTTCAGGGCTGGCATGTTCATGACAGAGAAGCCAACTGCAAGAAAATGCTCGACCAGGCTCAAGACTTACCGAGGCTGTCCATGTGAGGCAGGTTTATTGAAAGAGTGTGATTTAAAATGGACCTCTGTTGCAGAAATGGTAGCACTGAAGACATAGTCTCCGGGGCTGTGATAATTTTGTGGCTGCAGTTCATCCCGTTCCCAACTCCAGAGGCCTTTTGCCTCCCACATCCCACTCGAGGCTTCTGCAGAGAGTAGCAGCAAGAGGAAGAGAACTCTCATTCTGGCTGTTCTTGCCACTTTCAAATAAGTATAGGACTACTTAGAAAGAGGAAAGCAGTACCCCTAGGAAGAGCTTGTTTTTCCTCCTGTCCAGACAGAGATGAGCTGGGAGCCATTGGTTCACCTGAGCGGGATGAAGAGTCCTCCCTGGCACAGGGACCTCCTCTCTTGCCGAAAGCTTCTCCTATTCTCTGAGTGGAAGAGGAAGCATTTACTTGCCTCTTTTTTGGAGCCTGGATGCAAGACACACACACAGCTCTGCAACCTCATCCTTACATCAGTGGGCATAGCAGTGGTATTTCTGGGCAGGGTATCCCATGTGGTTTAGCAAGAGTGCTAAGAATTCACTATGATTTCCATAATTAGAAGGTTACAAAGTCTGAACATTCTGAAAATTCCTGAATGATTTGCTGGCAAGCACCAGGAGAAAAACATGTTTTTTGAGACCTCACTGAACTTTCTTCTTCATAAGAACTGGGATCAAGGGATTCTTTTCATGGGTGTGCTCTGTAATTAGCCTTGAGGGATTCATCATGTCCATCACCCAATACACACCCTGGCAGACTGGATGGGTTCAAGATCTCTGCATGTCCAAGCTCCTCAGCAACTGGTGTGTGTAGGAGGGGAGGCCATGTGCTAAAGAAGGTTGCAAAAGGCCAGCAGGGTTGGTAGCCACTGATGGCCTCCTCACACATGCATCCTTCCAGTCCCTCTTGAAAGCATCCAGATTGACAGGCACCAAAGTCATACTCTGACTTTACAATGCATGAAGAAGCAGTTCCTTCTATCGGTCCCAACCCTTCCACCATTCAGCTTTGTGGGATGCCCCTCAGCTTGAGTGCTATGGAGAGGGAGAAAAGGCCTCCCTTTCCACTTTCTCCACTGCAGCATTATTTTGAAATTCTCTATCAGGTCTTCCTTTACTTGCCTTTTTTCTACGTTCAACAGTCCCATTTGCCATAGCTGCTCATCACCACAGAGTTGCTTCAGCCCTGTGACAATTTTCTGTATCATTCTCTACAGGTAGCATTGGATTGCCCTCCCTGGATCTAGAGCTGGTTCTGGGGATCATGCATGCTGGGTTAGGTAGGCAATTCTCTCAAGGTCAATATCTAGCAGGGATTCTCTGGTGGAGCAGTGGGATATCTCTCCTGCTATCAGGATATTCTGAAGACTCACATTATTTGGGGATGAAATTGTGAAAAGTTTGGAAAGAAGAGGGAATGTTTCTGGCCATTCTACCTGTCTCACAGTCCAAGTCTCTTTCCCACCATCTCAAAATATCTTTGTTGTACCCGTCCAACTAAAAAAGTGCACACAAAATAACAACACAATCTTTGCTGAACTTGGGTGCTCTATACATGTTCTACTTTTCATGTCTAAAGAAAAAATGCACTCTCTGATGGAGTTTAAACACTGTACAAGTCAAGTTTCCCAAGAATTTCTTGTCTGAAGAGATGGTTTGGGCTAGTGAACATAGGTACAAAAATGTCCCATCTCATTTTCACAACAGGCAAATTTTTGTTAACACACATTTTAACCAAGCAACCAATCTTTTGACATTTTGATGAAATTAATGCTTATGTTCACAAAAAATAATAGAAGAAGGTGTTTTGCCTGTTTTTCCTTTCTATCTCCCATCATCTGTGGCCTGACAAAGTGGGTGCATGCAACAGTAAGTTTTATGCAACTATAAGTGAATCTTTGATCTATCAATCAAGCTTCACAACTTTCTACCTGCCCTATGCCATGAAAAACATCTACTAGTCACAGTGGTACCTCGGCTGACAAACGCCTCAGTTTACATGCAAATCAGGTCATGAACTAAAATTTCATTAAAAATTTGACTTAGGACACAAACTCCACATTGGGTGGTGGCCACAATTGCAGCCATCTCCCCACCCCCCAGCACAATCCCACCTGTCCTTCCTGCAGGAGCACGCCCTGATTGTGTCCATATTTCCTGCAAGAGCACAACTGCAATCTCGGCCGTCTCTCCGCCCCTCCCCCCCCAATGCGCCTGCATTTGTGCCCATCTCTCCCCACGCAGTACACCCGCGTTCGTGCTGTCTCTCCCCACCAGCGCGCCCATGTTCACACCCATCTCCCCCCTGCCCAAAAGCGTGGTGGGAGGAGATGGCCATGCTCATGCTCAGGGTACGGGGGGAGGGGGATGGTCATGATCTTTGTTGTTCTTTGTTACTTTGCTTCACATTTTTCTGATTTAAAAAAAAAAGTTACAGAATGGATTAACCGTATTTACATTGAACCTTATGGAGAAATTTAACTTGGCTCCCAACCAATTTGGGTCACGACCAGAGTCCTGGAATGGACTAAGTTCATAATCCACGATACCACTGTATTTGGAGAAAGTGAAAGCAAGCTGTTTTAACTCTGCCAATTTGGGACCTGAATAGGTTGCACCAGCAATATTTGGCAATTGTCAGAATCCCAGGATCTCAATTTGAAAGGGGAAATAAAACTCGGGTTCATGGGAAAGATCAAGCATCCAGACCATCTGAGGCTTTATTGTATTACCCAGGTTCCCTGCGGTACACTCTCACAATAATGCATGCATTACTGGACAGGCAGAGGTAAACTCTACTGCCAAGCTTCAATACCATTACAGGGCATTTATAGGTACACAGGTACAGGGCAATTGATGACAGAATGCAGAGATTACAATAAGATTCTGAGGTCATCACATACAGAACAGATAAAGAAATTTCAGTCAATCACACAGTAACAATGCGATTACAATATTTCTAATTGCAATGTATTGACATTTTAGTCGAGTAACTTGAACCCATCTCCAGGTCTGCTTAGACATGTAAATTCAAGCTACTGAGAAAATATTCATGATAAACTCAAGACCCTTATCTAAACTCTAGACATTTTGAGTGACCAGGGCACATGAAGCCTCTGGGCTATCAAAATGCTTTCTTGAATTCCAACAATGATTATTTAATCATTGTGAAGGTATACAATGTAAATTTGGACTGAATGGTCTGTCTACTGTAGCTTACAGCTAAAGGTGAAAGAAAGGAGCAGGGGAGGGATGCCATTTGAAACAGTGACTTAGCTTGGTTTTGAGGAGGAGTACAAGATTTGATCCCACAATGCAAAAGCACATAAAAGTATTGCTTTTCAGACAGGATTTATCCAAATTTTTCCAACACTATACGTTTAAAGGGGAACTGACTTTTGTCAACAAAAGGTAAAATAGTAGCTTCAGAAAGAGCAACTGGGGTAAGAAATCACCCTTCCCCCCCAGACACCTCTTCCTAGAGTTTTATTCTTTCCTAGCTAATCATTTGGCTCTGGAATTACAGTGACATGTTGGGAGACTCAGGATTCAGAAAATGGGTTTTTAACCAAGCCTAGAATCCAAATGAGAAAGAGAAGAAGGTCATCCGGACTCTGGACAGAGAACAAAGCTTGCGTCCAAAAAGGTAAACTGACCATGTAAACTAAACTGAGAATAAAGGCAATGTGGGTTGCGCCATATTTCATTTTGCAATTTCTAGAGGCCAGTGTATAAGAATGATGTTGCAGTGAAAGCATTGGTAGCTGAGCAACAGATGGCTTGCACAAAAAATTGTCAGAGCAATCAAATGCTTAGAGAAAAAAAATGCTACAACTTCTTTTGTCCAGCCAGGAAAATCATCTCCCATGATGGAGTAACTGTGACACATTTTTAAAAGCCCCAAAATATCCACAAGTTCCAGGCTGCAGCCTCCCAACATGAAAGGTGGGGTGTCAGGCAAAGAGGTGGAGGCTCTGAGCCACAATGGATAAGTCTCTTTTTTCAGAATGAGCCATCTACCTCTGGATATGTTCCTGGTGGAGGCAACAAAAGATGGCTTCCATTTCATTCCTCCCTCCCTCCCTCCCTCCCTCCCTGTGTCTGGGCAGGCTGCTCCCAGGCACAAATAGTGTTTTTGGGAAATAGTGGCCAAGAAAGATCCATGCAGGACTGAGGACTCTGCTGGAGCTTGGATTGAGGGCTTGCCATTCTCTCACTCACCCCACACCATCCTCTTTCACTTGGAGTTTGCACTTTTTTTTCCTGACACACATCAGACATATTCAAGGATTGATATGTGCTGGATACTAAACAATTTAATTATGAATCTAGAGGCTGGAAATATCCAACCCAAGATACTTATAATTTATTGATGATATGGTGGAAAGAACTGGTTGGAGACTTTATGACAATTTTTTGCTACAAGACGACAAGTAAAAGATAGCTTCTTTCTTCTTTAAGAAGAAACATGTCTTGAGAAATTCACCCCAGATCAAAGGAAAATATTGAATGATTACTAACATTATTCAAGGGCTATTGCAAGGTATTAGAAAATTGAAAAAAAAAAATGGCCCTGATGGATTTACTGCTGTTTTACCACAACATGGCAGGAAGCTCATATAACATTGCAATGTAAAGAAGGCAATAATCCCATGTTACCAAACTCTTACCGACCTATCTCATTATTAAATGTTGGTTATGAATTCTTTACTATCATAATGGCAGAGAGATAAAGAAACTGTATAGAAAAATAAATTTGTACAGATCAAATTGGATTTGTCCCTAAATGGAATATGAAAGATAAGCTTTGTGATTGATGGAATTGCATGGGTCAAGAAGAAGAGTAAGAAAACTTCATTTGTATTTTTAGATGTGGAGAAAGTCTATGGCTACTTGGCTTGGTCCTTTTTAATGAAAACACTCAGATACTTAGACTGTGGGTCAAGCTTTCTGAATTGGATTCAGGCAATTTGAACTAGACCACTGGCTAAGATTTGAATTAATGGTGTATTAACTGATAGTTTTCAAATGGAGAAGGCAACCTTATCTATACAGTATACAATGGAGCAAGTTTTTAAAAATTGACTTTATTCAGGATATAAGATCAATAAGAAAAAAACAGTAATTATATTAAAATTTGTAACAAAGCAGGAAAAGGAGAATATGAAAAAAAACAGCATGTGAAATGACTTCAAACCGAGTCAAATACTTGGAGATCTGCATCACAGGACATAATGGTACACTATTTCAAGACAATTATCAAACAACTTGGATGAAGAGCCAAAAAGATTTACAAAAGTGGACTAAATTAAAAGCATCTTGTTTGGGAAGAATTTCAGTTATGTGCTACCTAAACTGAACTCTGTCTTTTAGATGAGAGCAATTTAAATATTGGCCAACTAAATATTTTTATTTGGAAAGGTAAGAAGCTGAGGATTGGACTGGAAGAAGACTAGAGAAATGCTGGAGCAATGCTGGAGGAGCTGGAGAAGGACTGGAGCTGGCTGGAGCCGGGGGTCAGACTAGATGGCCAGGGAGGCCCCTTCTTACTCACTCTGTTTCTCTGTTTCTCTGTTTATGTGACTGGAGCAGCGCTGAGCAAGGCTGGAGGAGCTGTAACAGGACTGGAGCAAGACTGGAGCAGTGCTGCAGCACGGCTGGGGTGACTGGAGCAAGACTGGAGCAGTGCTGAGCAAGGCTGGAGGAGCTGGAACAGGACTGGAGCAAGACTGGAGCCAGGGGGTCAGACTAGATGGCCTGGAAGACCCCTTCTGACTCTGTCTGTTTCTATGTTTCTATGACCGGAGCAGTGCTGGAGCAAGGCTGGGATGATTGGAGCAAGGCTGGAACAGCACTGAGCAAGGCTGTGTTGACTGGAGCAGGACACAGGGACACAGGGGCCAGAGAATGACAGACCAGGAAACCATCACTGAGGCAGCAGTACTTGGGCCCACAGGGCTTGAAGCACATTGCTAATATCAGTGCTCATGAAAACCTGGATCAGGGTGCAAGGCAGTCTCAGAGACCTGTCACAGTCTGAGGCGTTGGCAGCTGAGTATTAGATCAGGGCACCTGGACCTGGACACCCAGTACACTGTGAGGGCCTATTCCAAATCACAAGCAAGCGGTGGAGAGGTTGAGGCCAGTAACAGAAGTACAATGTAAGCTGGTTCAAATAGCAAAGAGGAGCCCAAGCCAGTAAGGAATTGAAAGCCAGAGAGATAAGCCAAGGAGAAGTGGGTACTTGGGATTGGAGCTGAAAGTGGAGCAGGTGAGGATGGGGAAACTGGACAGGGTCCAGAAGCAGAGGCAGGAGCAAGGCGACAGGCAGAGTTTCCAGAAACAGATTCTAGGAAGGACAGAGGTCTCCAACATCAAACACCCAGATAGCTGAAGTCACTTCTGGAGGGCAGAGCTAGTTCTTATGTAGTTCTTCCATCAGGGCTGGTAAAATCCCAGGTTGCTGCGGTTGACTGTGGACCTGATCCTGCAACCAACAGGGCTAATATTCTGGCCTCTGACCAGAGGAGGCAGCCCTGATGCTGCCTCAGAACCTCACAGGATCCAAAGCCTCTCAGGTGCACATGAAAACATTAGCAGTATAGAGAGAATGCAGTTCAGCCGGACCAGCTTAAACAGGAGCCCCTGAAACTGCTAAAGCCAGTTGTAGCTAGTATTTGGCTTGAACATACTGGCATTCAGTCTGTCCAGGCAAGCAGTCCTGAGCTCAACAAGTGGAAAACAATGCAAACTTCTCATCACCTCCCACTAATTGATCAGTGCACACCCAGGTCTGCCATGGGAATGTTTCTCTGCATCATTTCAAACATGGTCCCCCATCAGGGTATGTTGGCATGCAGAAACAAGTGAAACCACAAGTGATGTTCCTGGAGGCTCCTTCCTCTGTTTGCATTTATGGAGAAAGAAGTAAGGAGAGCTTCAAGACAAGGACATTCCTGGAGAGCCAACAAGGACCAGGCTGCCTCAAACTGACCACTTTGCAAAATGATTGTGGGGGAATGTATCTACAAAGGCAATGATCCAGACTTGGACCACTTCAATGAAGAGCCTGACAAATGATCCTGATGGTCACTCAGTGACAGAGATCTTTCAGGTGGACATCCAGGTTGAGTGGCTGTAAGGCTTAGCCGCCATTCCATCCAGTAGTGTCCCTGTGCTGCTAGAACCTGGAATTGTCCCTCCCTTTCCAAGCGAACAATGTTGCACACAATTTTGGCCCAAGCCTGCTCTCATTCCTGGCTGACGCTTTGATTTCCACAGGTCTAGGAGCAGAAAGGAACAATCAATTCCCAAAGGTCCACAAAGAAGGTCAGAGTGATGCAAACCTCTGATTCTGCCTCCAGGCTTCTTGGTCTCTGCTCAGTTCTCTCCCCTGAAATTATGGAAGGTTCTTGAGGAATCCCACATGGGTTTCCATCCAGCTAGTCAATAACAAAGAAATCCCCAAGAAAACATGCTGAATACGAATATGCCCTGAACTCATTGGTGTAGGGCTGCAGCTGGGTTTGATGTCTGGCTGTCAGCACATCTCTTCCAGAGATTCAATACTTCTTGTGAGGCTGCAGAGACATCTCTTCCCTTGGTTCTAGCCCATTTAAGAGGGATGGCCTCCCTGTTCCAGGGATGATTGTTCTGGTCTCGCTGCTGGTTTGGCTACTGCCTCAGGCCACCCAAAGGATACTGAGAGACATGTGTCCTTTGTTCCGGCAGGTTATGCAGCCAACAGACTATTACAGACCAGGAGACCTGGTCATTGGTGGGAATTTACTACTTGGCCGATATTTGTATACTGATCAAGAGGAATTTAATACCATGCCACGTATGAGACGACGTGCTATTGGAATGTAGGTTTCCCTCAAAGGGATCTGGGATGCAAGTTTGCATGCTTGCTTGAAAACTGGGGGCTCATTCCAAGGAGGGGTGTCAGGGATGCTGCTCAAAGGAAATGTTGCATATGAGAGTCTTAGAAACTTGGCAGGAGGGCCCTCAACCAAAAGGGAGATCCACAATTGTGGTTTCTTCATGGTCCTCATCCTGAGGGCAGCTGGGCAATCAGCAGGAGAGGGAACCAGCAGTTTGTTCTCAGGTTGAAAATCCCTCTAAGATGAAAGGCTCTCCTGCCATCTGTGCCCCAAGCATCCAAGAAGGGATGGGAAAGTGGGGTTCTGATCTGTGATCCTCACCCCTTAAGATCTGCTAAATCCACTGGCAGATCACTTGAGCACCAGCAGTAACTCAGCAAGCCTTTCTGACAAGCAGCTCTGTCAAAATAGCATCAAAATCCACTCCCTCCCTCCCTGAAGTATCCACCTCAAGAGCTGGACTGAGGTTCTGAGCTGAAGACCTCTGGGCCCAGTTTGACTTCTTGCTCAGGACAGTCTTCCTAGTTGAGACATCATTGGATTAGTTGCTGTGACTTTCAGGTAATGTGCAGGCTGCAGAGGGAAGCCCTCGAGCAGCTGACCCAATCGAAGCAGAGGAGCAGGAGATCTGCTCCTTCCAATCCTTGAACCCCTAGAGGTCATTTGACACACAACTCCAAACATTGCCAGCCAGGCTCTCAGCAAATCTGGAGATCCCCACAGCTGCATGCATTGCACATTTCCAAAGCCACTTTCCACCTCTATCAGCCTCTCCTGCTGGGAGTGGCTGGGCATTACCCTCCCTGGATGCTAGAGGGTGTGAAGCTCATTCAGCCTTGCTGCTTTGGCAAATACACCAAATGCATGGTGCAACTCTTCATTGCTCTGCAGCAAGGGCTGCTGGGAAAAGTATCACCAGGGGATCCCTCATGCTGGGTTAAGTAGGGAATCCTCTCAAAGTCAGTGTCTAACAGAGCATCTCAATGGTTGTGGTGGAATCTCTCCCTTTCAGCACCCCAAGATTTCCAATACATTCCAAAGGCAGAGCCTGGGACAATCTGCATTTGAGGGAGTTTGTTTAATCATACACTTAAAAATAAAAAAATTCTGGGCCAGGCAGGTTTGGTTTGAAGCTGTTTTCCATCCTCTCATTGCTTTGGTGCACTGAAACTCACCGTGCCTGAACAGAGATGGAGGCACATCCTGGGGATTTGAGGCAGGGTCTTCCAAAGCCTTCCCTGGAGATGCCATGATTGATCCTGACATGTCATGCATGGGAAGCGGGGACCCCAACTTGCCCCACAGCAATTCCCTTCAAGAGGTCTGGATCATTCAGAAAAAGCTGACTCTGTGGTACAGAGAGTTGGGAGATGCCCTGATGATTGCTGGATTTCAATTTGCTTGGGAAAGGCTCTGGGGACTTCCTGGAGGAAAGACTGTGGGGGTGCGAGATTCCAGCCCAGTGTCTAAGGAGGGGTTCCATTCTAGGTGGTTCTCTTGGTACATGGGAATGGGAGGAAGGGAGGCTCTTGTGCTCATCTCTTCCTTGTGGGGTTACCCAAAATCTCTTTCTCTGACCAAGGATGATGCTCATTGGTGTCCACAATAGAAAAACTTTCTTCTGCAGTCTTCTTTCTCCTCAGTTTTCCTTTGACAAATTATTGAAGGAGGCATGTTCAGTAAAGAGTGTTCCACCAGAGATATCTTTGGTAAGTCACTCTGGGGGAAAGGATCTTGGGAGATTATATGTGAAGAAAATAATGCCACTAGTTCTGTGCTTCTCCTCACCTGTGTCCTGCTATTGCTTCCGCCATGACAGATCGGTAACCAGGAATTACCATCACATCCAGGCTTTGGTGTTTGCCATCACTGAGCTCAACCAGGATCCATTTCTCCTTCCCAACATCACTCTCGGCTTCCGCATCTATCAGCACAGGGACCTGGTCATAATAATGCATCAGAACAACCTCTTCCTGCTGTCTAAACGGGACAGAAGGATTCCCAACTATAAATGTGATAAGCAGAATCAACTAATCTCCATCATACGGGATCTTGACTCCAGATCTTCATCTGAGATTGCAGCAATAATGGGAGTCTTCAAGATTCCAGAGGTAAAAGCATGTTTCTGGAAATAGTTTAGCCCAACTTGCAGAGAGACGGACCATTTCTGAAAGAGATTCTTCCATGCAGTGTGTGTTTTTCTTTGATTTTTGATGACAGGGCAGGGGGTCTTTCCACCTAGTGAGGCTGAATTGTGTCCAGCTTAGAGGAAGCCAGGAATGAATCTTGGGAGAGGCTTAGTGGACAAATTCCAGCTAGAAATAGTACTCCCTTACTGAGATGACCGATTGAGAGAAATATAAGGTAGTCCTGTGATACTTTCTAGGCAAAACAAATAGGGTGCTACAAAACACTCATAGTTCTTCCTGGCCTGAGTGAATGACCTGCCTCGCAGGAAGCATTGCCAAAAAATCCACGCAGGAGCTCACAGTGGGATGTACTGAGCCATGAATGGTTAAATATCCTCAAGCAAGCCAGGGTGGTGTAGTTGTTAAGACTGTGGGAATGGGATTCCGGAAGTCTTAGTTCTAGCATCATCTTAAACCTTGTATTTCCTGGGTAACTTTGGGCTAGTCACGGACTCTCACCCAAACCTACACTCAAAGGGTTGCTGTTTGGAGATTAAGATTTCATGGACCAGAAGAATTGTATAAGTTGTCTTTAGTTCCTTGGAAGGAAAAAAAAAGTAATATAAGAATGAATGACTATGGAATGCGCTCCCCAGAGAAGTTTGCCTGGTGTCATCATTATGTTTTTTGGTGTCAGGTTAAGACCTTTTAATTTAATCAATATTCTAATATGTTTTAATATTGAATTTTAATATTGTATTTTACTAACTTGCAGTCAGAGTGGGTTGTCAATTTATTTATGCTGTTAGCCGTCCAAAGATGTTAGTAATTGGATGGCATACAAATTTTATAAATAAGTAAGTAAATAAATAAATAAATTTGAAGAAGCAGATAAATGCAAACTTCTGTGTATACTTACATGTCTCAGTGGAAAGAGGGATGCCTTTTCTGCTTCTGATGCATTTCAACTCATGGCTACTAGAGGATGGAGGCCTAGACCTAATCCTCAAAAGTATTGTTGTTGTTAGTCGCAAAGTCTTTCTATTTTTCCAATGTTTTAAGACCTGACTGTTCTAATTCTGGTTGTATTATTAGTTAAATTTTGGAATATTGTGTTTTATTTTTTTTCTTACATTTTGTATTGTTAAAACATCCTGAGACATTGGTAGTGAAACAGTCTACCAATGTTTAGACAAACAAAGAAACAAATAAATAAAGTTGTGTCCAACCCATCACGACCCTAACAACAAACTTCTTCCATGTTCTCCTGTCCTCCACTATCCCCCAGAGTTCACTTAAGCTCACACCAACAGCTTCAGTGACTCCATCCAACCACCTCATCCTCTGCCATCCCTGTCTCCTTTTGCCGTCAATCACTCCCAGTGAGTTGTTTTTTATCATTCCAGTGAGTTGTCCCTTATCATTAGGTAGCCAAAGTATTTGAGTTTCATCTTTAGTATCTTAAAGAAGCAACCTTGTTTTCTAAATGCAACCAAGGACTGTTCTGAAGGACTATCATGAATTTCTTTGCTTCTTAAGCAGATTGTTCCATTATCTTCAGGGCAAAAGAAATGTGCTCCTCTTTTTCTTCCAGATTAACACCCAAGAAATCCCTCAGTATGAGGGCCTAGTCTGGCTACTGCTGCATTTCCACTGGAACTGGATTGGGCTGCTTGCTCAGAGCAATGTCCATGGCGAGCATTTCCTCCAGGCAATGACCCCCCTGCTGCAGCAGAAGAACCTCTGTGTGGCCTTCACTGAAAGGTTCTCAGCACTTGATGCTGCACAAGAGCATCAAATGAGAACTGGATACATTCCAAATGTGTGGTTTGATGCAGAAGTCATAGTTTTCTTTGGTGACAACACTGAAATACTAGGTTTAATAGTCCGGTTACATTTCCATGAAAAAAATGCAAAGGTCCCATTTCGGAAGGTTTGGATCCTGACCTCCCATTCAGAACTTGAAGCAAGCACAAACTCTCATATGAGAATGTATCTGAAGACCCTTCATGGAGCTTTGCACGTCAAAGCCTACACAAGGGATGTTCCAGCATTCAAGGCTTTTTTCCTTGCTTTAGATCTGTTCCACCCTCAAGGAGATGTCTTTCTTAATCAGTGGTGGGAAGTGACATTCCAGTGTAAGTTTCCGAGATCAGAAAAACCTCTTCCACCATCAAAGAGTAAGTGTACAGGGAGGGAGATGCAGCAGGATCCAAGCAAATTCCACTTTGAATTGGGCATGTCCAGTCACAGCTACCGCATCTACAATGCCATCTATTCTGTGGCACATGCGCTACATACCCTGTCCTCTTCTGGACTGATGTATTCTCCGGTGGGGGAAGGCAAGAGACTTCTGAACATTCAGCCATGGCAGGTAATGTCTGAATTAATGAGCTGAACCAAGAATCCATGGTGGTTTCTCAGTCAATGTCTCCTGGAAGCACATGGTAGCAAGTGGTGCAATTGGAACTGAGTGCCTTATTCATGTATGGTTAGAAGCAGAAGTCATTGTTTTCTTTGGTGACATTGCAGTGAGACAATTAGCTTTGTAGTTACATATTCATGGAAAAAGAACAAAGATCCCACTTTGGAAGGTTGGATCCTTACCTCCAATTTGGAAGGTAAAGCAAGTGCATCCGCTGATTTCAGAAGGGGAGAACTGGCCCTTCATGGAGCGTTGCACTTGGAAGTCCATACAAGGGATTTTCCTGGATTCAAGCCTTTTTTTTCCTGGCTTTACATCCATTCCAACCTCAAGGAGACATCTTTATTCATAAGTGGTGGGAACAGGTATTTCAGTGTTAGTTCCTGAGATCAGGAAAACCCCTTCCACCATCAGCCACAAAGTGCACAGGGAGGGAGATGCAGAAGGATCCAGATCAGTTCATGCTTGAATTGGGGATGTCCAGTCACAGCTACCACATCCACAATGCCGTCTATTCTGTGGCACATGCACTGCATGTCCTCTCCTCATCAGATTCACCAAAGTGGGAGAGGACGCAACTTCTGAATATTGAGCCATGGCTGGTATTGTCTGCATCCAAATGCCATGAAGCTATGCCAGGAGCCCTGGTGGTTGCTTGGTCAAAGATTCAGGTAAGAATAGATAGTCTGTGAAGAAGACAAATTTAGGGAAAAAAACAAGAAACATTCCACATGGAATTTATTTATTTATTTAAAACTTTTACAAACCATCCCATCACCGACATCTTGGGGAGGTTTACAAAAAAACCCAATAAAATAAGATAATGAAATAAAAGTAGCCCAACATCCCATAATAAAAATAAAAACCACAAATTAAGAGAATGAACAATTACAATAGAGGGGAAATTTTAAGAAGTTTTCACCTGGCAATGAAAGGAAAAAGTCATTGGCATCAGGAAAAACCCTCTGGGGAGAACGTTCCAAATTCAGGGTGCTACCACAGAGAAGGTCCTCCTCTGGGTAGCCACCCTCCTAAGAGCTTAGGCTCCTTCAAGGAGGGCTCCCAAAGAAGGACCATCAGATCTCAAGGGGAGGGAGTGCAGATAGGGAAGAAGGCACTCCTTCAGGTATCCTGGTCCCAAGCCATTTAGGGTTTTATAGCTCATTATGAGCAACTGAAATTGGGCCTGGACTTCAATTGGAAGGCAGTGTAAGTGAAAGAGGACTGGCGTAATATGTCCTCTATCAGTCCCTGTTAATATCCAGGGACTGTTAATACCAGTCCCTGTTAATATCCTAGCAGCTCCATTCTGAATAAACTGAAGTATCCAGATGTATTGCTCTGAATGGACATGCTAAGGCAAGGAAAGTTTAGCAGGGATTCATGGATTCTTCCAGAATGCTGATGGTTTTAAGATTGTACATATTAGGAAAGGAAGAAGCATTCAAGGTCCAGCCTCACATAGGTCATACTGGTTTAATATACTTATGCGGAATGTGCAGTGGGCCTGCCCCACTCAGAATGATCCTTCTGGGAAGCAGGGCGAGAACCAACCTGCTGGACTGCTGGGTGCTCCAGACAAATGTTTTCCAGCTCCCTTCCCACAGTC
Source organism: Varanus salvator macromaculatus (assembly GCA_023646645.1). Taxonomy (NCBI): domain Eukaryota; kingdom Metazoa; phylum Chordata; class Lepidosauria; order Squamata; family Varanidae; genus Varanus; species Varanus salvator. Next base: position 3,685,739 of record JAIXND010000721.1, on the reverse strand, counting down.
TGAGGGCCTTGGCAGGAAGTTGACACCAAAGGTGCCCAAACCAGTCTCAGGTAACCTGTGCAGATGTGAGCAAAAGGAGCTGCATCTAACGAACAAAGTTCACGATAGAAAAACGAGGGGGTGAAATAGGTCTCTCAACTGCATGGAATTCAGAAAGGAATGGAAAGTACTTCCTCTCAGTGTCACCCTGCACTGAATATTTCTGCATTTTCAGATCCTGGTACCTCTGGGGAATGTTCGATTTAACAACAGTGCTGGGGAGGAAATCTTTTTCAGTGATACAGAGAGAAGATACGATATCTGGAACTGGAGGTGGTCTGCAAATGGAACATTGTGCCCTGTGAAGATTGGATGGGTTGATCATGGTGCTCCCCCAGGCCAAGACTTCTCCATCCATTCTGAAGGAATCGTGTGGTCCATGAAGGTGGGACTGGGGTGAATTGTATAAGCCATGGAGGCATGACACAATTCCACTTTCAGAAAAGAGGCTTTGCTTCCTTGGGAGACCCAAGTCCCATTAACTAGGGGAAGCTGGTTGTCATTGTCCTGTTGTATAAAAGAAACTTTGCTCCCCAGAACCCATGTTCTGTCCCTGAACAGTCCAGGGAGGGCCAAAAGATGTCCCATGCCTGTACTCCTGGACAAGTATACCAGTGAAAGGCAAGGATTGGGCAAGATGGGCCTTGGGTTGGACCCAGGAAAAAGGAAGCTCCAAAGATGATGGTTCAGCCTCAGAAGGGATTTACTAGGAACTTGTGTCCCAGCTTTGCTGAGAAAGCTAGAAGCATCCAGATTTTTATTTTATTTTTTACTCTTAGATTATTGACCCCATCAACCTGGCAATGCAAAACTCCTCTGGGTGGAATTTATTCTCAACAACTCTTCAGTTCATTTCTCTTTTCCAAGAAGTGTTTCTTTCTGTTTAGACACAGCCCCATGCAAGGTGTGTGGAGAGGTGCTCTCCAGGACACTGGAGAAGAGTCCCAGAGGGGAAGCCGGTTTGCTGCTACATGTGTGAATACTGCGCAGCAGGGATGTTTTCCTCCTCTACAGGTACTTCAAACTGTAAGAATCATTCAAAAATGCAGAACGTAATGACATAAGGTTTTCTGGGGTTCAAAAATGCTGGAGGTTTTATAGTTTTGGAAGGTTACATCCACTCTATATATTGCAGACCTCTCTGCTTTTCAACTTAATAAGATGTTCAATATTTCCAAAATATAAGTTTCTGTAAAAAATTTCCAGTCACTTCTGAATATTCTCATATGCAGGTGCTTTTCCATTTCTGCATGCTTCTGAAACTTCTGCTTCTCACTGGCTGGATTGCCATGCAATAAAGTTTTCTGTACAAAATACTGACTGGGGCAGCTGTTGGGTCTCCAGCCTCAGCACAAAGAGATCACACAAATCAATGTGCAACATGGAATTTGCTGATCAAATTAACAGATGATATTAAAACCAGGGCAGTGGCCACAACTGAGGAGCAGGTACTCCAATTCGAAAAGGATCTAGAAAAACTGTGGAAGTGGGCAGGAGACAACAGGATGGTGTTCAATGTGGATAAGTGCAAGATCTTGCACTTGGGACATAGGAATGGGTGTCATAAGTAAAGGTTTGGGGACAAGTGGCTGGAGAGCAATCTTGCGATGCTGGATGACTGCAGGCTAAACATGAGTCAGCAGTGTGATGTGGTGGTCAACAGGGTGAACACCACCCTTGGTTGCATAACCAGAAGCATGGCTTCTAGATCAAGAGGGGTATTACTACCACTCTATATGATTCTGGTGTGCCTGCAACTGGAGTATTGCACTCAGTTCTCAGACCCTTGTTACAGGCTAGAGCCAGGCTAGAGTCAGTGCAGTGTAGGGCCACAGGGATGGTGGCTGGATTGCATGGAAAGCTGTATGAGGCGCAACTGAGGGAACTTGATCTTTTCAGCCTGGAGAAGAGGAGACTCAGAGGAGATGTGTTGGCAACACACAAGTATGTGAGGGGGTGTCATATGGAGGTAGGTAGAGACCTGTTCTCCTCTGCAGAGCATGGCAGGAAGTGCTGCAACAGAGTGAAGCTCAGGGAACCCAGGTTCCATTTAGATGCCAGGAAGTACTTCTTGACAATCAGGACCTCGAGGGTATGCAATGGGCTTCCAAGGGAGGTGGTTGAGGCCCCATCGGTGAAGTTGTTCAAGGAGATGCTAGACATGCACATGGTGGGCATGTTGTGAGTGGAGCCAAGTGGAGATGGGAGTCCGACTTCACTGCCCAGGAGGCCCCTTCTGACTCACTCTGTTTCCATGTTTTTATGGAAAGAAATTGTCTTGTCTATGGAAAGAAGCTTCCTTTAGCTTGTGCACAAGTGAAGGTAAGGGCAGGTGACAGATGTTACGACTTCCAGGTTTGCATTTCCAGATAAAGACTGGTCTTCCTGATAAAAGACTGAACATGAATCATATAAGTGTTTGAGGAGAGGACATATTCATTTTCTTTTATACTTATAGCCTATTTCCCAAAGGCTAATTGAAGGTGAAGATTAATGTTGCAGAGTTCCACATCTTCCTTTGAGGGCACGTCTTGCCTGCAGAGAAAGAGTTTGAGTGTTTTGGTTGAGATGGTTCCATATCTATTGCTCATTTCAGATGCAGCTCACTGTGCTCCATGCCCACAAGATCAGCACCCAACCAAGAAACACGACAAGTGCATCCCCAAGACAATCCACTTCCTTGCCCATGAAGAAACACTTGGTATCCTTTTAGATTCTCTCGTTCTTATCCTCTTTCTCAGCACATCCACTGGGCTGGCAACTTTCATTAAATATCATGACACACCCATTGTAAAAGCCAACAACCGAGACCTCAGCTATGCCCTGCTCATCTCTCTCCTGCTCTGCTTCCTCTGTTCCTTCCTCTTCATCGGTCAACCCACAAATGTCACCTGTCTTCTCCGACAAGCTGCTTTTGGCATCACTTTCTCTCTTGCTGTTTCATGTGTGTTGGCAAAAACCATCATGGTTGTCATGGTCTTCATGGCCTCCAGGCCAGGAAACATGGCAAGTCAGCTCTTGGGGAGACCCCTGACAAGCTCCATTGTTCTTGTTTGTCCCCTTATCCAAGCAGTGATTTGCGCTGTCTGGTTGCTGACATCTGCCCCTTTTCCAAATCTGGACTACCATTCACTTCATGGAGAGATTATCGTGGAATGTAATGAAGGCTTCGTCAGCATGTTCTACACAGTCCTGGCTTACCTGGGCTTCCTGGCTCTCCTCAGCTTCACCGTGGCTTTCCTGGCCAGGAAACTGCCTGACAGCTTCAATGAAGCCAAGTTCATCACCTTCAGCATGCTGGTCTTCTGCAGTGTGTGGGTCTCCTTTGTGCCCTCCTACCTGAGCACCAAGGGGAAGTATGCAGTGGCTGTGGAGATCTTCTCCATCCTTGCCTCAGGGGCTGGACTCCTGGGATGCATCTTTCTCCCCAAATGCTACATCATTCTCTTCAGGCCCAGTCTCAATAGCAGAGAAAATCTCATACGAAAAATGTAGTCTAAAGTATTGCTGATTTGGTGAAATTTTGTTCATCATTTTGCCCCTCAATAAAAAAATAATAATATACTGCATTACTTTTTTTCACCCCTGGAGGTAACGTTGCACCCCACAATATCACTACTACTTAAAAAAAAGGAAAACAACACCATGTATACTCTCCTGTGTAGTGTGGCCCTTTATGCATCCTCTGATGATAACAGGATAATGGGGACAGGCTATTTTGCACAAAAGCATTTTGAAAAATTTCATATGTCATTACTGGCCATTGTTATTTCCAGTACAAGTAGTCACAGAAGTGTGGACAGTCATCCTAGCAGACAGGCTGGGCAGGTTAGGGGACAAGTGGCTTGAGTGCAGCACTTGTGAAAGGGACCTTGGGGTGCTGGTTGACTGCAGGCTAAACATGAGTCAGCAGTGTGATGCTGTGTTCAAGAGGGCAAATGCCACCCTTGGTTGCATAGCCAGAAACATGGTTTCTAGATCATGAGAGATGCCACTGTCACTGTATACAACTCTGGTGCACCTGCAACTGGAGTGTTGTGTTCAGTTTTGGACGTCAGTTTACCACGTTACAGGAAGGATATAGCCAGGTTAGAGTCAGTGCAGAGTAGGGCCACAATGTTGGTAGCCCAATTACAGGGTTAGGTTGAATTTTTTTTTTTTTAAGGTTGAAATTTTTATTTAAATAAGAGCATACTACAAATCACAAAGCCAATGAAACTTGCATCTTAGAAAAGTAGAAAAGTACAAAAGTCCAATTTACAAATTTTCACAAGGCCCAATGTACACACATTTACAGATCTGCAAAATTTACACATCGAATTACAGACAGGACTTTCTACAGAGATCCCCGAGAGACGTTCACGCCATGCGTCATACAGATCTTTCCGTGAGGGAGCATTCTACAGACGCTACGTAATCAGGGCACGGGCCGCAGACAGCCAGGGCCAAAATCTCCAGGGTTAGGGTTGGGGTTAGGGTTAGGATTAAGCGTATGAGGCAAGACTGAGGGAAATGGGTCTTTTCAGGCTGGAGAAGAGGATATTCTGAGGGGATCTGTTGGCGTCATACCACTGTGAGGGGGTGTCACAAGGAGGTGGGTAGGGACCTGTTCTCCCTTGCAGAGGAAGGCAGGATGCACTCCAATAGAGCAACACTCAGTGAACAAGATTCAAGGTGGATGCCAGGAAGTACTTCTTGACAGTTAGGTCCCCAGGGGTATGGAATGCACTTCCATGGGAGGTGGTTGAGGCCCCATCGGTGAGTGTGTTCAAGGATACATGCACATGGTGGGCATGTCATGAACGGAGCCAGCTGGAGCTGGGGAACAAACTCAACGGCCCGGGAGGCCCTTTCTCATTGGGTCTTTTTCTGTGTTTCTGTGTCTCTGGTGGCTTGTGTTAGGAAAAATCCTGAAGCTCTCATTGGACTAAAAAAGGAAGGGCTCCTTTGGAGATGCATTGTTCCCTGAGATTCCCTTCATGTAACCCTAGTTCCCTGTGCTACCTTGTACTGCTCAAGAATCATAGAATCACAGAATAGTACAGTTGGAAGGAACTGCAAGGTTATTTGTACCAAGCACCCACTCACGAAGGACTCCATGTGAGGCCAACCCTCTCAGATGGCTGTCCAGGTGCATCTTGAATGCCTCCAGTATAGGAGAGCCCCCTGGCCCCCTAGTTCATTGGTTCCATCATTGTATTGCTCTAACAGTCAGGAATTTCTTCCTAACTAGGGCAATTGGTTCCCTGTCCTGCACTCTTTGTTGCTGGAGAAGTGATCCTGGCCTTCCTATTTGTTACAACCTAACACAAAGGTGAAACAGTGTGTTACTTTTCTTTGCAAGGTTAATTCATATCTTGAAAAGGAGCCATGTCCATGGAGGACATTTACTGAACCAGACTTCCAGTGGTCCACAGGGCTCCATCACTCCAAACTTTGTTGATCCAAGTATTGCCCATCTTGTAAGGATGCATTTGGTTTCTTTTTTCTTGGTTCACAATGTGACATTTGTCCCTGTTGAATGTCAATCTGTTTTATTCAGCCCAGTGCTCCAACCTTTCAAGATCACCTTGAATCTTCGGTCTTCTGGGGTATTAGTTATTCCACACAGTTTTGTGTTATCTTCAGCTCAGATTATTTTTCCCTACAGTTCCCAATCCAAGTAATTTACAAAAATTAGAAGAGCACTGAGCCCAGGACTCAACCCTGCAGTACCCCACTTGTTAGCTTTCTCCAGTTGCCATAACTCTGACTCTGTTGGTTGCACTCTGAAGTCCACTTGAGGAATGATCAACCAATGCGGGAGTTCTCTCAAACAGGGGAGCTCTTTTCTCTGTCCCTTCTTTTCCTATCTCATGTAATCCTTGGATCAGAGGACAAAGCTGGATCATGTTTCTTCCCTTCTGGATCAAGTCCCCACTTTCAAAAACTTGGGACAGCAGTTTGGCTGTCTGAGTGGTTTCCAGACACATGTGCACACAACCTGAGTTCCTATTGGAAATGAATCATGAAGTCTGGAAAGCACCAAACAAAGGTTTTGCTTAACATGAATGGCAAGAAATAGCATAAGCCCAAACAGCTGCACTGAGGAAACAACTTATCCCAAAGTTTGAAAAATGTTCACACTTCAGCTGAAAATCTTCAAGTGCCCAGGGAGGCCCTGGGGGTGCCCTTTTTAATTCCCGTGTTGTCAGCCTACAAAAATGGCATGTGCTTAACTTGATCAGTAGCAGCCAAGGTCTCCCCTTGGTCCTGGGATGTGTGTGGTGGGAGGATACTTCTGAGAACTGGGCGATGCCTTCTGGTCATCCATAAGTTGACTCCTTTGGGCTTATGTAGCCACTATGAAGAACTCCAAGGGCCAAAAGTTTGTTGCCAAAATCTTGCACTGCAGCAGCATCATAGAAATAGCCTTTTTTCCTTTCATATTGCTGCAATTTCGCCACAAATTCAGCAACATTGGGCTGCGGGGAGGTAAGGTACTAACAAACAAGATCAAGTGTGGTGCAGAATTCTCTGCCAAATTAAACCAATGGCATTGCGGCAGTGGAAAATGCCCCCAGACTTCCAGGCATTGCCTTCCTGCTTCTAAAGCATGGAATCTCTCTCTTAGTCATGGCATTTGCACTTGGTCTTTTTGAGAGCCTTCCTTTAATGGTGCAGGTAGCATTTGGGCCTCCATTGCCAGGTTTTATAGCCACATGGACATCTGGACCAGCTGCTGCCTATTCCACTTCTTCTGTTGCAGCTTCTCTGCCAAAGCTTTTACATGCCACCTCGGGGATCCCTCCACAGAGGCAGATTGTCCATCTTAAGGCGGATGCATTCAGCTGCACATTTTCCTTACTTGGAAATGTGGAAAATGTGCCACAGTTTGTGCACACACTCTGTCCTTTTGTCCAAAATATCTGGGAGACTTTGTTGAGCAATTTTATCAATCTGCAGGAAGAAGACCTCAAGAAAGTGTTTCAGTTGTGGCTAGGGTCACACAGATGTCAATCCTCCTCTGTGTGCATTCAGTGGAACCCTGCATGCCTTGTAGTGCCTCTTCCTCTCTTTGGAGGAGTTAGATTTGCATTACCAAAATGGTGCAAATCCTTCCAAAATGCACAAATCCTCCCAACATATGGCTTTGGGTGCTTCATTGGAAATGAAGGTTGGAAATGTGCCTTTTGGGCTGGGGGGTTTGCTTTTATTTTGCAGAGTGTTGTCTGAGTTGAAGAAACATGTCCAGCCTGGGAAAGCTGGTCCACAGCAGCATCCATGGGTAAGTTTCTTATGAATGCAAGCACAGTTGTGTCCAGAATTCTCCAACATCCACTAATTCAAAAAGGAGAAACAGCCTAGCCTAGCCTAGCCTTCCCATGCCTTGCTGTGCCGTGCCATGTAGCAAAGAACTTGAGAGGTAGGGAAGGCTTAACTTGGAATTTGCTGGCTCGAGAGACCCTTCACTGGTCAGGGAAAAGAGATTGGCTGTTTGGGATCAGGATGCATGATTACTGCTGCAATCCATTCCCCCTTTCTCTTTTCTTTAGCTCAGGCCACTTCTTTGCCTGCTACTGTCATAGAAAACTCTCTTAACAGGATCTAGCAATTTGGATCCCGTGTCTTGGCTGGGAGGGCTGAGCTCATATTACAGGAAGGCTGGGTTTCTGCAGCAAGCCAAATAACCCAGCACTTTTACCCCAGTTCACAGTTTTTGCCATAATGTACTTGACAAATCATCAAGTGGTTTCTACATGATTGTGATTTCCATCTTCCCCACCCAGTCTGCCCACTGGTGGCACATGTTACATCAGCCACTGCACCTGACATTCCACTCCAAGCTGTAATTCTCCCAGACTCCACTGCCTGCTCTTCCTCGTTAGTGCACAGGAGGGGTTGGATGGCTGAAGCAGCTCTTGCAGTTGCTAAACTAATAGCAAGGACAAGGCAGTCCAAGCATATTGCATCAATTCTGACTCATTTGCACTGTCTATCTGCTTCCAAGCCCCATTCAAGGAGATGCTTTTGACCTGTACATCCCTGCATGGCTTAGGATGACAGGGATATGCGAGGAATCCATGTTGTGCATCAATTTTGTTGGAATCCCTTGTTTCAGCTTTGTGCACTCTGCTCTTCTGTGCAGCAACTCCCCGATTCACAGATTGTGCATGAGATGTTCACCAGGAATACAGATCCACAAGCTACAACATTTTTCAGCAGTGACAGCAAAGAAGGTTAGATGCTAGGACGGCTACATGTGTTAAGGGTAGAAGAAATCAGAAAAGTGAAGTATTTGTTTAGTACTTTTAGTTTTATGCCACTTCTTTAAGTAACATAGAAACATAGAAACAGAGCGAGTCACAAGGGGCTTTACAGGCCATCTAGTCTGACCTCCGGCACCAGCCGGCTCTGCTCACGACATGCCCACCATGTGCATGTCCAATCTATCTTTGAACACCCTCACTGATGGGGCTTCAATGACTTCCCGTGGAAGCCCATTCCATACCCTCGGGGTCCTAGCTGTCAGGAAGTGTTTCCTGGCATCTAAATGGAACCTTGGTTCCCTGAGCTTTGCTCCATTGGAGTGCTTCCTGCCTTCCTCTGCAGGGGAGAAAAGGTCTCTACCCATTTTCATGTGACATCCCCTCACATACCTGTATGTCACCAACATATCTCCTCTGAGTCGCCTCTTCTCCAGGCTGAAGAAACCCAGTTCCCTCAGTCTCACGTCATACCCCAACCCCTGGAAAGTAAGAACTTGTTCTCAGTGCTAAGACCTGGAGTGGGAGAATCTGGTGTAGGGTTTGGGCCTGCATCTTCAGAATCCACCCTTGCCTCAGCAAATGACTTGTTCTCCTTCTCCTAGTTCATTCAGGAGATTGATGAGATCAATTTGTGGGGAGTGCCTCTTATCTGCTGAAGAGATCACATAGCTAACAGGCTCTGCCTTTCTAGCATTGCCTACCTCTGGAACTGTTCAGAGAGGGGACGGATTGCTACTCAAGAAGTTCTTTGAAGTCCAGCTAAGCTGTTCTATCAAGCTGCTTGTCTACAGAAGATATGAGGAATTTCAGAGTTATACTTTGCTTACTGGCTGCATTTGCTGAAGTAAGTTGCACTAGGCACTGGAACCCTGATCAGTAAGTCCCTTTTGAGGAAAATTTCCTCTAGAAAAAGGGAAGGATGCCTTGATCTGATGAGTCCTTACTGCTTGGTACAAGAACACAGAATCTTCTGCATAAATTCCCATTAACAACACTGAAATCACCTTCCCCCTCTTTTTTCCTTGGATGCAGACCATTGCACCAAGTGTCCAGAAGATCAACACGCAAACAAGGCCCGAGATCATTGTGTCCCCAAGATTATAACCTTCTTGTCCTATGGAGGACCTTTGGGGATCATGCTGGTTTTGTTTACCGTGTTCTTGTCTTCAAGTGCAGCCTGTGTGTTAGCATTTTCGTGAAATACCAAGAAACACCTATTGTTGAAGCCAACAACCAGGACCTCTTCTACATCCTCCTTGTCTCCCTCCTGCTCTCCTTCTTGTCCTCCCTCATCTTCATTGGGCAGCCAAGGAAAGCCACCTGTCTGCTCCAACAAATGGCTTTCACGATCATCTTCTCGCTGGCTGTTTCTTCTCTCTTGGCCAAAACAATCACTGTGGTGCTGACCTTCCTGGCCATCAAGCCTGGGAACCAAGTGAGGAAATGGCTGGGAAAGAGCTTGGCCAACTTCATTATCATTTCTTGTTCCAGTGTCCAAGTTATCATCTGCACCATCTGGCTGGGAACCAATCCCCCATTGCCTGACTCTGACATGCACTCCCAGGCTGGGCAGATCATCCTGCAGTGCAGCGAAGGCTCTGTGGCCATGTTCTATGTTGCCTTTGGCTACATGGGCTTCCTGGCTGTTATCTGTTTCACTGTGGCCTTCCTGGCCAGGAAGCTGCCTGGGCCCTTCCATGAGGCCAAGCTGATCACCTTCGGCATGCTGGTTTCTGCAGTGTCTGGGTGTCCTTTGTGCCCACCAACCTGAGCACGAAGGGGAAGTACATTGTGGCCATGCAGATCTTCTCCATCTTGACCTCCAGTGCTGGGCTACTGGGCTACATCTTCCTTCCCAACTGTTACATTGTTGTATTCAGGCCAAATCTGAATACAAAGAAGCATATTGTGAAGAAAACCAAAGATAACATCTTGGCATAGCTATGAACGGGTGAGCAGGGAGGGATCCACCTTCTTCCTGAATTCAAGGAAGCACCTCTTGTGGAAAACTAAAGATGGCATCCTGCCACTAAAGATGGAAAAGCAAGATGGAAACAATCTGGGTAAGAATCACATGCTCTGATGGATGCAAAAGAAATATGGAACATGCTCACTAGAAATATGGAACCTGGTTTGGGCTCACAGTGCTCTTGCACTGGGGTCACAGTGCTCTTACAGTGCAGAAGGGAAAATATTCGAAGATATAATCTCACTGGAAATCACTATTGTTTGGTTGGAACCAAATGGTGCATTTTTGTGACTAGTGATTTGTTTGTGTTTTTAAGAGGTTTGCCACATTTTCAGTATGCATTAAAATCACTATGCTCATCTCTCCTTGATTTTCAGAAGTGCTTGTGATTTCTATTTTTATTTGTTTTTTGTTTTTATTCAGACACTAAATTTGTGCATGGTGAGCATGACTGAATGGGGAAAATGTACAAAAATGTGTGTGTTTTCTAGAGCTGCACAGTTTTTCCCCCCATAGTCTAAAGCATGAAATTGTGCAGTTTTTAAAATGCACACCTTCAATCTTTTTCTTCCAAAATGTGCACTTTTCCCTTGCATGAACTGGAGTTCTGGACTTTGTGAAATTTTGGGGAGAGTTTTCTTCATATTTGGGGTCCTGGTTGGGGCTCTTTGCATGCTTTGGGAACATCAATGAAGTTATTTGCAATCCATGAAACTTATGGCCCTCTATATACTTTGTTTTACAAATCCTTTCCTCTCTTACCATTGGTGTGCTGCCTCATAGGGCTGTAAGCCGAGACTTCTGATAGAGGATACGAGTTGCCACTCTCAGGACTGGAAAGTTGTCCTGTGGTCCTGAAACAGGGATCCTCCAGAAGCAGATGCCTTCCTGCTTTTTTGGGCCCATGGTCTTGCAAGGGGAGGGAGCAGCTGGCCCGGATTCACCTGCATTCCATCACCACCAAACAACATCAAGGAGTAACATGCCAGCTTCCACCCCAGAAGACCTCATGTGGCACAAGTCACCAAGAAGGGCTGTAAGTTGACTCTGGCCTGCCCCTTGAGCCTGCACAGTTTCAGCAATCTGAGATGTTCTCTTCCAGGACTCATTTGGTAGCCCTTTTCCTCAGCCCCTCTCCGAATCTAATCAGCCAAAGGTGAAGTGCACATTCACCTTTGGCTGAATGCATTTCCTCAAAAGATCCCAGCTTGCACAACTGGGATGCACAACACCTTTCAGAGTGTAGAAAATGTAATATGCCAAAGTCAGGTAGCCCATCAGGAGGAAGTGTTGGAGAAAAAGAGGGGCATGACCCTTTGAGAAATGCTGGAAAGGGCCGTGAATTTTGTGTTGAGCCTGATATTTTGCATGGATTCTTTCCATTTGTGTGTGTGTGTGTGTGTGTGTGTATGTGTGTCTATGCACTTAGTTTCCTAACATATCCTGCAACAGAATGAATTAGGTACAGCCAATGTGGATAAGAAAGAGTGGGAAAGAAGCCTGTATTTGCATTGCTTTGCATCTGGGTGATGGTACTTTGAGAACCACAAGACTCTTCTAGAAGGGTGCCTTGGATCAGCAGTTGGGCTGTTGCTGGATGCAGCATCTGAGCCCTGCCAAGCGCTTCATTCACCAAACAAGATTATTCAGAGCTTGGATGAGCTCACTGGGGGTCCTTGTCAAGAAAAGTGGGTAGAAATTAGATTGGCATCCATCCTTGTGCAGGTATGGAAAGAGCCTGGAGAAAAGTTTGAGCTTCTGCACACTCGCAGAATTTTGTAAGAACTTTCCACAGTATCATCACCCTCCAGAGTTGCTCCTGTGTTTTTCCAGCTTTTAAGCAGCTTTTCCAGAGCAAGAAACATCTGCTGTTAAATATTAAATTGCAACAAATCAGGGCAGAAACCTTGGGGACTGGCACTATACTGCAGTAACATTTTTTGTCATAGATAGAGGTAGAGAAATACAACCAGGAGAAAGCCTCGTGTAAAGGCTGTGTTTTAATTCCATCAATGGGAATGGGAGGAAATGCCTCAGTAAAGTAGGGAACTAAATTCCTCATGAAGCCCTGCAACATAGAGTTCAATCAGCCTGCTGAAAATGCATGGGGTGGCAGTGCCAGCTGCCCAAGTGCCCAAACAGCATGTGTGGGTCTGTTAGGGCTGGAATTCCTCCTTGCTCTGACTGGGAGCAATTTTGTATTTGGAGGCAGAATGGGTTTGTTGGGCAACTGTTGACAGCCACATGAATGTGACACCTGGGCATTTTTAGGGGTTGTCAGAAGCTGTCCAAATGGGGACCAGCCACCTTTTGTAATCTTCAAAGAAAGGGTAAAAGTAAAATAACAGTAAAGCCACATCTCAAACAACTTCTTGATTTGGCATCTTTTCCTGGGGGGTCTCTAAGACAGGTCAGGCCAAGCTCACTTTTTCCCATCCACCCTTTCCAAAGGAGGGAAATGCGGAGAGTACTTCTCAAAATTTTTTTCTCCCTCCATGCTGCTGTGCCTTCGAGGCATCTCTTGAGTCCAGCAACAGGTAGGAAGCTTCTGTCCCTTACCAAGATCAAAAACATCCCAAAGCTCTAGAGACCTTGATGTGATTGTCTTTGAGACTAATAAACGAAGTCTCAAAATTGTAAACAATGTCAGGACACCCCTTGTCTTGTGCCTGAGAAGCGCAGTGCATAAAACACCTGACATGCTATTGAGGGCTTGGGGTAAGATCTGGGACAGGCAGGGTGTGGTGAGGAAGGCTGAAGGGACCTTAGAAGAGATGTTTGGTTTGGTACTTGCTGTGTCTGCAAGGACTATGCAGTCAGACCTTTCTGGCTCCTTTTGATGAAGTGGGCATGGGGGTGAGAAAAGCAGACCTGCAGGGGAAGGAACCATCCAGGAGACACCTCTGGAACCCATTGCTCCTGCTGCCACTTCATGCAGCTTGTGAGATACAGGAGACAAATTCTCCTTTTAGCATTCTTCTAGAAGAAGTATCTAGCTATTATAGGCCAGGAGACTACCTTATCAGTGGGGTTGTTTCTTCACAATATTTTCAGCACCAAGAGCCCTATGTCTTTCATGAGTCCCCCTTCAACAGGGCTGAGAGGTAAGCCATGATGCTTTAATGCTTCCCATTCTGAAGTCGAGTTGTCCCTCTCTCCTGGAGACAACACATTTTTCTGTCCCCGCTGCCTGGGCCATGCCCTGGGAATTCACTCTGTGCACTTTGCCCTTCTTGTGTACTAAGAAGGAGCAATGGAAGGAGGATCATGAACACCCAGCCAGCATCTCTGTCAAGAAGAAGAAAGAGAAATACGTATTGTTATTTGGCTACTGCCTCTCTGAGAGCCAACTGGAGCCAGGAGTCAGACTAGATGACCTGGGAGGCCCCTTCTGATGCACTTTCCATGTTTTTATGCTATCTTCATTATATGAAGAACATGGGCATTCTTGACCAATGCCAGTGTGTGTTTGCAGCCTCTGACAAGCACAGAAACCATCATGTGAAGTCTGGCCCTTATGAATCTATTGGATGGGCTTCCATGTCACTTCAGTCTTTCAAGGTAGTTTATTACCTAACATTACGTAATGCACTTGACAGATGGTCAGATTTGTCATGTCAAATTTGGTCCCACTGAGGGACATTACAAGTGCCATCAGCCCCCAGACAACCATGACCACATCTGAAAATCAGCTGTGCAGCTGCCTCTCCTTCCATGTTGCACGAACAAGAATTATGAACCAAAGCGCCCTTCAGAGGACAGGGTGACAGGATCCACTCCGGCTGGGCCAGAGATGTTCTGTCCACTCTTCCTTGGTGCTTGGAGCATGGAGCAGGAGCAGAGAGGGCATCCCTATTGAAGAGGAGATATGGATGTTCTCTGCTGCTGCCCTACTGCTTTGGACATTAGCCTTCTGCACAAGGGACCACTCAACCTGAAAGGGAGGATACATCCCCTGCCTGAGAAGGAGACCTCTCAAGGACCAGGTGGGGAGGCTTTCTTCTTTCCATGCAGCTGCACCAAGCATGAAGTAGAGGTGCTGAGCATAGGCCCTCCTCTTGCTCAAGAGGAAACTACATGAGTGGCAGGCTGCCCTCTCTGCTCAGTGATGCTGTCCCAAGCACTGGGTAGCAGTGCTGAGGAGAGATGGAGGAAGCTTCTGACAGCCGTTCTCCAAGTGATGCTTAGGTAACAACTCACTGGACATCTGCTAGGCAAGCATGGAAGGAGGACATGGCCACCTTTGCCGAATAGCTCTTGGGCTTGTGGGCTAGTTGTGGACTTGACCCTTAATGGGATTGGATGACATGGCAACCCATCATGAGTCAAGCAACTGGGTTTGCAAAGCATGAAAACCGGAAACACCAGAAATGGTCAACAGTTCATTGCCGTATGATCCAGAATAGTCCTTTGCCTGAAGCAGGTTTTAGAATGATAAGCAAGTAAGTGGTGATATGTCTCCTTTAGTAATGAAGAAATGTTCACCAACACATAGGAAAAGTCTTAAAGCAGCCCAGTGATTTTGGCCTGACCTTCTGGTTCTACATGCACATGTGGATTTGTGCTTCTTATGGGATGATGAAGAAATGAATTGGAGAGAGATAGGAGGTGAGACCATTCCTGGTACAGCCCCACATAAAGGCTGAGGAGCAGACTTTGCAACTTAGACAGATTTTCTCATCAAATGGAACAGGACCGTAGGAAGCTTCCCATTATATCTGGATTTGTTGTTTTGCAGATTCCAAGCTCTGAGATACTGGCACATGCTATCCCTCCTCTTTGCCATTCAGGAGGTCAACCAGAATCCCAGAATATTACCCAACATCTCCCTGGGCTACAGCATCTATGAGAGCCATTTTGATGCCAGAACGACATCCTATGCCATGCTCAGCCTGCCTGCTGGTGGGGAAAGTCACCTTCCCAATTACAGCTGTGGAAGAAAGAACTCTCTGATCATTCTCGAAGGGACTGAATCTGATCTCTCCATCCTTATTTCGGCCATGTCGGGCATCTACAAGATTCCACAGGTAGGGCCGAGGAGGGAAGAAAGGCCATCTCCCTCTAAATTCAGCTTGGCACTGGTTCAGTCCATCCCCAGCCCTTCACAGAGAAGGGCCCCGCTTCACCAAATCTGCTATTAGATGCCTGCACTATGGAAGGTTCTTAAGAGATGCTGGATCTCCTTTCCATACAGAGACCTGACACTCGTATCTTCATGACAAGTCTTTTTTGAGATACTTTATGTTCAGATATGAAGATAAACAATGCAAACCACCAGTCTCTTCCTTTCCTCTTTAGATCAGTTATGGCTTTGTTACCCCTGTCCTTGAGGATAAAACTCAGTTTCCATTTGTCCTCCAGATGGCCCCAATTGAAGAAACTCAGAACTTGGGCATTGTCCAGCTGCTCCTCTTTTTTCGATGGATTTGGAATGGTCTCCTTGCCCCCAACACTGCCAATGGGGAGAGATTCCTGACTGCCTTGACTCCTTTGATGATCGGTAATGGAATCTGCATTGCCTTCACAAAAAGGCTACCATGAATTAGCCAAGCAAACATGTTTCATAGTGAACTTCCTGTTGTGTGGAGACAAGTGAAGATACTTGTTTTCTTCACAGACTCTGTACATGGCATTGCCCAAATGTTCTTCCTGCAAAAAACACTTGAAAGAGAACAAATAGGAGTAAAGGTCTGTATCACAACAACTTTTCAAGAGATTAAGTTGAACTTATCCTTGGATCCTGCTTCCTTTCAGTCTCTTCATGGTTCTTTGTCCTTAGTCATGAAGAATCCTCAAAAGACAAAACATGACTACTTCAATCCATGTAACGTTGCTATGGTTAGGCTTTGGCATAATGCCTTTCACCATTCCCAGTCCAAACATGTTCTCTCCATGAAAAGTTGGAGGAGATGCACTGAGAAAGAGAGACTGGAGATGCTGTCCCAGGAGGGGCTGGAAAGGGTCCTGTCTCATGACAGCTTCATTAGCTCCAGCAGTGTCCAGACTGTAGCCCATGCTTTAAATGCTGCACACTCATCCCAATGCAAGTGGTTGTTGATGGCTGGTGGAAGAGAAAGACTGGAACAGCAGAGACTGCAGCCATGGCAGGTATTCCCTTTTCCTTTTGAGACGTCACACCAAATGGAGAAAGATTCAGGGCTGACATGAGCAAACCCATGTTACTGCACATCGCCTTGCTTATTGCATGGCAGTGGAGAGACGGAGACAGTGCGCCCTCTTCTGTTTTTGCAGTATCCCCAAGTAGCTACCTGTGGGATGTGTTCTGAAAGGCACCCACATAACCTGTACTCTGTCCTGTGGCTGGACCCCAGCAAAGCACTCGCAGCATAAAATGTTTCATCCATGCAGTGAACTTGATGCTGCCGTTGAAAGAAATGCCATTCAGACCTCTGTGGTCTCTGTATGCCCCATCCTGTGCAATTAAGGTCATTCCTATCATCCTGATGAACTAGAAAATGCCCTTGCTGTGGTGCAGCCAACCAGTGGTCCTGCTTTTTCTGTCTGATTAGTGCTCTCCGAAGAGTAGGACTGGGCAGATCTAGAGTGCAGTAAACACATCCATACACAGTGTTGTGTTGTCCCCTCTTAAGGAAGCAGCAGGGCCACCAATGCTGAAGAAAAACCTTATGGACATGACGGATTGGACATATACCATGCACTTGCTGGCATCTCCAGTTCAGCTAAGTTTCTGAGGAAAATTGCAGGCAGTTTGCAGGATGCCACTTACCTAGACCTGCTTCAGTCTAGCTGTGGGACTGAATCACACTCAATACCCCGATTGAAGACCATGATAGAAAGGGAAGGAGTTATCTCTGTCACTTCTACTTGCTCAATAATTGAGCAAGTGGTCTCAATGAGACTCTCAAGCCTGGTATCTTCCTGGATAATTTTGGGGGTGTTGGAAGCATTCCAGTGGTTCTGCTCCAACCTAAGGGTTGGTTTTAGAAAGTAACCTACACTGATATTTGACCCCCTGCTTCCTGAGCTGGGTGGACCCACAGGTTACAGGTTTGTCCTCAATGTCATTTAATGGGTAGGTGCAGTTTTGGGGGAGCATCATTAAGGGTCTTGCATGAAAGGGTAATCAAGCAATCCAAGAAGGTGTCCCAGATGTAAAACACCAAGGACTGTTATTCAGCTCTGAGTAGTTTGAACTCAGTCCATGGAAGAGCAGAGCATGAATGGCTAAAACATTGATGTTATGGCTTCCATGACAGGTCACTGAGGCCCCATCAGTGAAGGTGTTCAAAGATAGGCTGGACATGTACATGGTGGGCATGTTGTGAGTAGAGCCGGCTGGAGCTGGGGGTCAGACTAGATGGCCTGGGAGGCCCCTTCTGACTCGCTCTATGTTTCTATGTCATCTTGTTGTCTTCTCTGTCATTCCAGTTCCATGCTTTCTTAAGGGAAATCTTGCATTCCAATAGTTCCATCGCTGAGCTGCATTTGGACAAGCATGGAAGTCTGGAAGCTGACTTTGATATTGTGAATTAGGTGCTGTTTCCCAATTATACTCCTGGAATGGTGACCATTGGGAGTTGGATGAGAGGGACATTCCCAGGGAAAGCGCTCAGCATCAAGCCAGAGGCCATTGTGTGGCCCAGGCATTTTAACAATGTGGGCAAAATACCGTATTTTTCGCTCTATAAGACGCGCCTGACCATAAGACGCACCTAGTTTTTAGAGGAGGAAAACAAGAAAAAAAAATATTCTGAATCAAATGGGCACATAATCACAGGCACATTCCCCATCACTTCCCCATGGGCTGCACATCTGACAGACTTACTGCACACACATATTCACTCTATAAGACGCACAGACATTTCCCCTTACTTTTGAGGGGGGAAAAAGTGAGTCTTATAGAGCAAAAAATACGGTAAGTTGTTTTCTCTCATAGTGGAGGACAGGAAGGCCTGGAGGAATGTTGTCCATGGGGTCGTGATTGGTCGGACAAGACTTCACAACTACTAACAACATAGCCTCAGGATGTGAGTGAAGATCTATCAATCAGTCAAATAAAGCTAGTAAGGCATCCATTGTCATTCAATGCACACTTTTCTAGGGAAGGAAGTCCCACTGAGCATAAAGGGTCTTCTTGTTGCATAGAAAAATAGGAACATAGCTAGTCAGACAGGGCCTTCCCACCCATCTAGACTGACTCCCTGTTCCACCCAGCTCTGCTCATGTAATATCCAACATGTGGTTGTCCAATTTTTCATTAAATGCCCCCTCTAATGGGGTCTCCACCACCTCCCTTGGAAGCCCATTCCATATCCCAGGGATCCTAACTGTCAGGGACTACTTCCTGACATCCAACCTGAGACAGGGTTCCTTGAGCTTTGTCCAACTGGACAACATCCTTTCCACCACTGGAGGGGAGAACAGGTCTTGGTCCTTCACATACCTATATGTCAGTATAAGATCTCCTCTGAGTCTCCTCTTGTACAGGCTGAAAAGATCCAGCTCCCTCAATCGCATCTCATGTGGCGCCCTCCAAATACATCTACCAACCCTGTGTGCCTGTGCTTAACAAATTCTAGCCCAGCTATATCTCCCTTATAATGTGGAGCCCAGAATCAGACACGGTACTCCAGTTGTGGGTGCATCAGAGTCTTTTAGAGCAGTACTAACAGCTCTTTGATCTGGAAGCCACACTTCTGGCTCTACATGTAAGGATGGCATTCGCCTTCTGAATGGCTACATCACACTGCTGGCTTATTCTTAGTCTGCTATGGACTAGTATCCCAAGATCCCTTCCACAAGTGCTGCTATCCAGCCATTTCTCCCCCACGCTGTACCTGTGGCACCGATTCCAAGACCTTGCACTTTTCCTCACTGAATGGCATTCTGTTGTTTTCCACCCACTTCCACAGCCAGTCTAGATCCTTTTGGATCTTGAGTACCTGCTTCCCAGTTGTGGCCACTTCCCCCACTTTGATATCATCTGCAAATTGGGTCAACAAACTGATTATTCCCACCTCCAGTCATAGTATCATAGAATGATAGAGTTGGAAGGGGCTATGACGGCAACTGAGTCCAACCCCCTGCTGTTACAGGACACCATGTTACACCATTGATAAACAGGTTGAATAGAATTGGTCTCAGAACTGAGCCCTGGAGGACTCCACTCATCAGTGGCTGACATTCTGATTATTCCCGGCTGATATTCACCCTCTGTTTGCAGTTTGTCGGCCCTGCCCTAAAAGCAGAATCATGCAAGAGTAGAGCGGGAAAGGGCCATGAAGTCCATTGGGTCCAACCCCCTGCTGGTGCAGGACACCAAGTTACACCATCCCTATCAGAAGGCTGTCCAAGTTCTTTTACATTGTCTCTAGTGTGGGAGACCCCACGACCTCTCTGGACAACTGGTTCAAGTTTGTGTTTCTCTGACTGTGGGGAAACTTTTCCTGATATCTAGCCTGAACCTGGGTTGTTGCAGCTTGGCTTGATTATTCCGTGTCCTGCACTCTGGAATCAGCAAGAAGAGACCTTGACCTTCATCTTTGTGACAGCCTTTGAGGTACTTACAAAGGAATATAATGTCCCCTCTCAGTATTTTCTTTTCCAGGCTGAACATGCCCAGTTCTCTCAATCTCTTGTCATAGGGCAGTGTTTCCAAACCCTGGGTCTTTTTTCCTGCCCTCCTCTGGACCCTTTCTAACTTTATTGCATCTTTCTTAAATCTTGGTGCCCTGAACTAGAAACAGTATTCCAGATGAGGTCTGACTAGTGAGGCGTATAGGGGAACTAGTACTTCTCAAGATTTGGAAGGAATACCTCTATCAATGCATCCCAAAATAGCATTTGCACTTTTTTGTGGCTGCATCTCATTGTTGGCTCATATTTAGTTTTTGCCCACAGTTATTCCAAAGTCATTTTCTTTTTCAGTGCTGTTGAGCCATGTATTTGACAAATGCTTTGCCTTTCTTTTTTTCTAGGTGGAGGACTTGGCTCTTGTCCTTACTGACTCTCATTCTGTGGCTCTCAGCTCAGTATTCAAGTTTATCAAGATTGCCCTGGATAATAGCCAATGGTTCTGAGAGTTCCTCCACTCCCTCTTTTATGACTGAGGAACTGAGTTCATCAGGCCCTGGAGATTTGTTTGCATTTATTCCACTCAGGTATTCCTGGACCATTTGCCTGTTATTCTTGGGCTGCCATCTCTCATTTTCAGCTTGTACTTACTGTTGGTTGTAGATTTCATTGTGGGGAAAGACTGAGGTAGAGCAGGAATGGGGTGTCTCTGCCTTCTGCTTGTCATCTCTTATCACTCTGCCATCCATTTAGTACCTGAACACCCTTCTCATGGATATGTCTTTTAGAAACATAGAATCAGAGCAAGTCAGAAGGGCCTAGTCTTACCCGTGGCCCCAGCTGGCTCCGCTCATGACATGCCTAGCATGTGTTTTGTTTTGGATGTATCTGAAGAAGGCGGGAAGGGGAGGGGTTTGTCATTCCTAGCATTTTTTGCTCTTCTCAGTTTATCTCCTGCTTCAGCCTTCCTGATGCAGTCCCTGCAATTCCTGGCTATTTGTTTATACTCTTCCTTTGTGGTCTGGCCTTGCTACCACTTCCTTTTCAAGATTTCCCACCCCTCCTTTTCACTTAAGAGTGAGCTGCCAAGGCACTTCACTTATTGTTTTGAGTGCATCAGGGTTGGCTTTCATGAACTACAGGACATGTCATTGGCTGCAGTTAACCTTCATCTTCTTTATAATTGAGAATTCAAGTATTGTACGGTCACTTTGCCCAGAATTCCCATGGCTGCTATTTTGTCCACCAGACCATCCCTGTTAGTATTAAATCAAGCATAGCTGATCCTCTTGTTGCCTTATGCAGGAGGAAGTTGTCACCCATGCATGTCAGGAATGACTTGGAGGGGACATGTTTGGAAGAAGTTGTCTCCCAGCATACGTATATCAGGGAAATTGAAGTCCCTCATGATGATTATATTGCTCTTCTTGGAAATTCTGGCAAGTTGTTTTTTGAAGGTTGCATCCTTGTCTTCTCTTTGCCTGGGTCACCAGTAGTGGACACAAATCACTATGTTCTTCTTATTGTTTGCTCCCATTTAATTATGCCAGATGCTATTCTCTTCTAGTATTTCTGTGCAGATATATGTGTCTCTCACATATAGTGTGACTCCACTCCCCTTTTTGTTCTTTCTATTTTTCTTGAACAGGCAGTATCCTTCAATTGTAGAGTTCCAGTCATGTGAGTCATCCCAACAAGTTTCTGTTATTCCTACAATCTCATAATTGCCCTCATATACTATGAGCACAATTGCATGTTGCTTGTTTCCCATATTCTGGGCATTGGTGTAGAGACACTGAAGTTCATTCTCATTGTGCCCCAGTTTTCTTCCTATGTGTTTGGGAGACTGGTATTGAGCCTTGAGCTTTCTTCTCTGTTGAAATATGTATGTCTTTGCCAGGTAATGATATGCCTTGCTGCACAGCTCTAACCCCATGTTTTAGTTTAAAGTCCTCCTGATGAACTTTCTCATGTAGGGGCCAAGCACTTTCTTTCCATTCTTTGTGAGGTGCAGCCCATCATTTGCCAATAGTCCATCTTCCAGGAACCTTAGCTTGTGGTCCCAGAACCCAAATCTCTCTTTGCAGAACCACCATCATAGCCAGTCATTCTCTTGAAGGATTTTTCTTTCCCTAACAGCTCCTCTTCCATGTAGTGGTAGGATTGAGGAAAAGACTGTCTGGGTCCCAGTGTTTTTTATTTTCCTTTCTAGAGCTTCAAAGTCTGTTGTTATTTCATCACACCTTCTCCTGGCAGTGTCCTTAGTTCCCACAAGGAAGAGATGGAAGTGTTATTTGTCAGTGGCTTGTTTGAGCTGCATGAGCCTGTTGACTTTATCTTTAATCTTGAAATCAGAGAGAAAACATACTTGGCAATTTTTTGGATCATCACAACATACATATTTTTTCCATCCCATGCAATAGGAAATTTTCCACAACCATCACTCTTCTCCTTTGGTTGTTGCAAACTTTGGCATCTTTCTCCTTTCGTGGTTGGCCTTTTGTCTCTTTTTCAGAGTTACACAGTGTGTCATGTAGTTCCTCACTCGTCCCTTCTTCTTCCTTCAGGACTACACTGCGCTGTTGCAGCCCCTCCATTCTGTCTAGGAACTCTTCATTCTCATTTATTACCCTGAACAGGTACACTCGCTGCTCCAGTGCTCTCAGCTTTTCTTCTTACAGGGCTGCCAGCTTGCAACTGTTACATGTGTTGGACATATTGTTCTCAGATAAGAAAGCAATGAATGCACAGCTGTTGCAGGCCACCACCACTGTGGAGTCTCCTTGGTCCATTGTTTCTGCACCCTAGTGATCCTGTGTGTGAGTTGTGGGCAGGGGGAGGGGATTAAGGTGAAATAAAGCAAAGCAGGAGGAAATGCTAGGAATCTCCCCCTTCAACTCCTCTGCTGAACTCCTGTTTGCGCTACCTGTTCACTTGTTCTGGTCATTCACTGCCTGGCTGCTTGCATCCCAGAGTCCCTAAACCCACTGGAGAAGCTTGCTCTGCTCTGCTAGGAGTCAGGAACCAGAATTCCCATCCATTGGGCAGTGCATTGATCTTTCTTGAAGTTCATAAATTTCTTAACCAGGATATCATACAGCACCTCCTCAAAGACCCTACTGAAATCCAAGTAAACCACATCCACTGCATACCCTCCATCTAGCCACCTGAGAAACTTGTCATAGAATTACACAAGCGTTGTCTGGCAGGACCTATTTTTGCAGAACCCAGGTTGTGTAGCTTCCAACCGCCCCCCCCCCCCGACCAGTCTAGAGTTTCTAGAGCTTTTGATATTATGAACTTTTCCATCATTTTCTCCAGAATGGGTGTAAGGCTAACTGGCTTGTAATTCCCCTTGTCTACTCTGCTACCCTTTTGGAAGATTGGGTACACTGACACTACCCTCCAAACCTGCAGCACTTCTCCAAATGTCCATGAGGCCTCACAAATGAAGACCAAAGTAACAAATGTAGATAAAGTTTTTCCAAATAACTTATTGCCTCCAGCACTATTTCATAGCTGTGCTTACCTGAATCAGGGTATGCTCTGAATTTGTCTCTAGGTACACTTCATACAGAGGATGCAGGTAGTGCAGTGGCTTAAACTACTGTGCTGCTGGGCTGGTTGATCAAGGGGTTGCCGGTTCGAATCTGCACAATGGGGTGATTGCCCGTTGCTCCATCCCAGCTACTGCCAACCTTGCAGTTTGAAAGCATGCAAATGCAAGTATATGAAAAGGTACCACTTTGGTGGGCAGGTAACAGTGTTCCGTGCACCTCAGTGTTTAGTCATGCCAGCCACATGACCATGGAGACTGTCTGCAGACAAATGCTGACTCCCTTGACTAGGAAGAGATGAGCACTGCCCTCTGGAGTCAGACATGACTGGACTTTAATGTGAAGGGGAAACCTTTACCTTTACACTGCATAAAGTCAATGAATTTTGCAGAAACTTGACAAATTTAAGCCTTCGTGGATCAGCAGTATGGAGGCATAGGAACTGGGGTGATTGCATGTTTCAGGTGGGTTTGCATTCCTAGGTGCTTCTGGATGCAGCACAGGTAGCAGAAGCACAAGTGACTTCTGGGGATAGGAACAGGTGCTGGCATCTCTGGCTGGTATGTCGGCCATGTTAGACCTTGCAGAATGATATCATGGTGGGAGAAGGCCAGGCTTTAGTCATCTTAGATGACTGCCATGCATAGCATGGGGGAACTTCCCATATCCTTGGCCTGGAGGCTGCAGCTGGTGTGCAATGGAGCCCTCAAGGTGCTGAGTGGGATTCCAAGCCCTGGACATGTTACACCAATGCTGATGCAAGAGTTTGGCTTCCTGTTGACTGCCAAATCAAGCACATGCTTTTTTTGACCCAAAAAATATAAAGCCTCCAGATGTTACATGGTGGACTGTCTTTCCCCATACAGAATTTTATGTGAGTCTCAGGATCATTGGAGGAAGCTCTACTCATTGAAGGAGGAACAGCAGGTGGCCATCATGTGGAATTCAGACGAGGGCCTCCTCTGTGCTGGCAGAAGTTTATACCAGGGCTACTTAAACATTTTCAACAGGGTGGCAGTTTAATGGTCCTGGTGATGAGCATGGGAGGTGCATGAGGCAGCAGCTTGCTCACTTGGAGATCATTTTCTCTGAACAAGTCCAAAACAATCTCCATGCAAGCAAGTCGATGGCTCCCCATGTGCATGGCTAGGCGGTGGCGGGCACACATGGGGCGAGGTGGGTGGTGGTGGTGGGCATGTGTGTGTGCACATGCGCAGTGAGTCCAAATCTCAGGTGGGCCGGATAAATCGGCATGGCAGTCTGACTGTACTTTGAGGACACATGATTTATACAGTGCCTTCCCCTGGAACTGAGGGGAACTATCCTGGCATGACTGGGACACACTATCCATAATTGAGTGTCGTGGCCAGTTTACAGTTCAGTTGATCAATGCTTTAGTACTAATCATGTTTTACTGCATTTGAATGTAATCCATATTTTAAAAATGCAAGTGCTATGAAAATAAGAATAGAAGGAGTAATTCACAAAAAATATGCATTAAGGGGAAAAAGTATAGCTGCATCTCTCCTTTTTAACGATTAGTGTATGAAGTCCTCCATCTGGATTCACTCCAAGGTCCTCAGGGACCCATTCAGTGTCACCATCTCCTGCCCCTGCCCCTCTTCCCCCCACTCTTTCTTTCTCTTCCTCTTCCTCAAGATAGTATTGATTAAAGCAGTGATGATGGAATACAGAAAACAACGGACAGCAGGAAGGACATTCCTCCATTGTCCAGTGGTTCCTGGAAAATGAAGCCCCTCTCCAAGCAGAAATCTTTCTCTCCACTTTCTTTTCCAGCATTGGAGGCCAGAATCAACGGTTTCTAAAGGATGGGTTGATCTTAGTGATTTCTCTCTGCCTTTCTATTGCTAAGGTCTTTACAGGCCTGGGTATTCCAAGGAGGTTCAAGAAGGGAAGCCAGTCTGCTGCTACACTTGTGCTCCATGTGTGGAAGGGACCATCTCCACTCAGGAAGGTGGGTGATCTCTGAGGAAAGGCTGTTCCCTTAGGGACTCCAGCTGATCACTGAGTCTGCCCAAGCTCTCTGCATTTATTTGCTGGCTGTTGTGGTGAGCTAGTCTCTTCCATCCTTTTCCTCGGACTCCAAAACAGAAGACCATGTTTCACAAAGCACACCTTTATTAGAACTGTGTTGCTAAGAAGAGTGTTCGGGCCTAAGAAGCCTTTGATTATATTGAAAGGATAAGCCACTGATCATGTCAAGAGCTGAACCCAAACTGGAACTTCTTTTTTACTCCCATTTGGAAACATCATGTTTGAACCCTCAGGGTGGTTCCTGCTGGTGGAGAGGCAGTTGGCATGATCTATGCAGGCCCATCAGCTGGGCAGCTCACCTCTCCTGATGACTCCTCGTGGAATGAAGGAAAGGTTTCTGACCTTGCTCCCCCTGTAAGCATAAAGGGTCTCTCCTCCCAAAGAACATTTTCCTCTATCCCTGCCAGAACAGGCACAATTCCTCCCTGTCATTTCCTACATACTCCACTTCGATTCATATGAACAGAATCAAGGCTTTTCTAGATATCCCATTCAGGGTGGCAATGCTGAATACCCCACCTTCTTTTCAGATGCAGGGCATTGCAAAAAATGTCTGGAAAATCAGAACCCAAACAAGGACCAAGACTTCCTATGAAGAACCTTTAGGAATTATCCTGGTCACCTTAGCCCTCATCTCGTGTCTGACCACAGGGTTTGTTTTAGGAATTTTCATCAAATTCCTAGAAACTCCACTAGTCAAGGCCAACAACTGGGACCTCTCCTATGTCCTCCTGGTCTACCGCCTCCTTTCCTTTTTGTCCTCCTTCCTGTTCATTGGGCAGCCAAGCAAAGCAACCTGTTTGCTGCAACAAACAGCCTTCAGCATCATCTTCTCAGTCGCCGTGTCTTCTGTGATGGCCAAGGCGATCGTGGTGGCACTGGCCTTACTGGCCACCAAGCCAGGGAACAGAGTGAAGAGATGGCTGGGGAGAAGTTTTGTGTGCTCCATTGTAATTTCCTGTTCTAATGTCCAGGTTGTCATCTGCTCCATCTGGCTGGGCATCTCCTTCCCATTCTTAGACTCTGACATGCATTCCTTGACTGAAGGTATAATTCTGCAATGCAATGAAGGATCAGCCACCATGTTTTACACAGCTCTCAGCTACGTGGGCTTCTTGGCCACCATATGCTTCACGGTGGCCTTCCTGGTCAGGAAGCTGCCTGGAGCCTTCAACGAGGCCAAGCTGATCACCTTCAGCATGCTGGTCTTCTGCAGCGTCTGGGTGTCCTTCGTGCCCTCCTACCTGAGCACCAGGGGTAAGTACATGGTGGCCATGCAGGTCTTCTCCACCTTGCCCTCCAGTGCAGGGTTACTTGGCTGCATCTTTCTTCCCAAGTGCTACATCATTGTCCTAAGGCCTGATCTGAATACAAAGCAGCATCTCACAGTCAAAACTAAAAATGGGGAGGGGATGGGCCAGTCAATGTTTATTAGAGGACAGTGGGGAAAAAAAAGGTGCCAATGCCTCCTCAAGAATAACAAGAAAACCCAGAAATAGCAGATGACTGTGGATGCAATTTGAAGGAGAAAGACTGTTTCATGGACTTTAAATTCAGTTTATAAATTCTCCTCAAAAATGCCTCAGTGGGGGGAGTGATTGTTACTGTGTTATACTAAGACAGCGATTATACAGAAAAATATTTGGGAAAAAGAGTTTTGAAACACAAAGCAAAGCAAGTAAAGAGACTTTAATGTCAACTTGATAGTGAACTTTGGCAATAGCCCGCACCCAACTCCCATCAGCACTCCATCCATCAAGGGCAACATCATCGGGAGCGATTTCTCACCTCTCTGAAAACATAAATTTCTCTTGCCATTATCATGTCCTCCGCCCCCACCCCAACCTCCACCTAGATGAAGAACCTCACAAGAGGATCTTGTGCTACTCACAGACTACCAGCCACATCTCCATACAGGGTGCTGGAGTTGAGGCTAAAATGGAGAGGAGAAGGGGGATGACCTTTGAGCCAGTTTGGCTACCAAGCAAGAGGTGCAAAATGAGAAAGGAGTGTCATAATAATTGCAGTGATAATAATAACACCACAAATAGTAATTGGTATTCAGGAGCAGGTTGAAAAAATGATGTGGAAGCTTCTAGTATTTTATGCTTCTAGTATTTTAAGTATTCATTTATTACATTTTTGTAGCACTCCAATAGCCCAAACTATCTGGGTGGTTCACAACCATTAAAATTACAAGGGTCATGTTCTGAGGATTCCTTGATTAGTTTGAAAAACAATCTCAAGATCACTTTGAGAGCTTTGGGAGGAATCAAAGTAAACCATATTTGTGGTCATTCAAAGAATGGAAACATCCTCTGTGCATTTGTGGTATGAAATTGAATCTGTGACTCTCTCACAAAGCAGCAGAATTCCAAGCCAAGTTACTGTTTAGCATTGCTGTTGCCTTAAGAAGATGGAATTCTTAGCTGTTCTGAGAAGTTGCTAGAGGCTAATACTATAAGTGGGAAATGCTGCTGTTCAAAGAATGAGACAAAGAAATTCATTTGTTTCTGAATGGACCCATTTAATCATCCAGCTCAACAGAGCTAACTCCCTGCCAGTGTAGTTGTCAAACCAAACCTCAATACAACACATCTGCCTGTTTTAGCAGACACACAGGCTGTTCCCAATTGTAAAGAATTTACTAGAAGGACCTGTCAATAAAGCAATCAGTAATATTTGCCATAGTATTGTTACCAGTATCTCTTATTGGTTTGGAACAGTATGTCATGCCTACAGACATCAAGATGCTACTGTACCAACATTATCTGGAAACTTGGAGGACACTGATTATCTGGACCCATTTCAGTCCGGCTTCAGACCCAGCTTTGGCACTGAATCCGCCTTGGTCGCCCTGTATGATGACCTATGCAGGGAGAGGGACAGGGGGAGTGCGTCCCTGTTAGTCCTCCTTGACAGCTCAACGGCTTTCGATACCATCGACCATGGTATCCTTCTGGAGAGGCTGGCGGGATTGTGGGTTGGAGGCACTGCTTTGCAGTGGTTCCACTCCTATCTCAATGGTCGATACCAGAAGGTGGTGCTGGGGGACTATGGCTCTGCGCCATGGCAGCTATGCCATGGGGTTCCGCAGGGTTCCATTTTGTCCCCCTTGCTTTTTAACATCTACATGAAACCGCTGGGGGAGGTCATCAGGAGGTGTGGGCTGCGGAATCATCAGTACGCTGATGATACCCAGCTCTACCTCTCGTTTTCCACCGATCCAGGTGAGGCAGTGGCTGTGCTGAACTGGTGCCTGGCCGAGGTAATGGGCTGGATGAGGGCCAATAAACTGAAGCTCAATCCAGACAAGACGGAGGTCCTGTTGGTAGGTGGGTCGGGCTACAGTGTAGGGGACCTGACCCTAATCTTGAATGGGGTTGCACTCCCTCTGAAAGACAGGGTCCGCAGCTTGGGAGTGCTCCTCGACCTGGAACTGACCTTAATTGCTCAAGTGTCAGCAGTGGTGAGGAGCGCTTTCCGGCAGCTTCGGCTGATACATCAGCTGCGTCCCTTCCTGGAGTTCGATTGCCTGGCGACAGTGACACATGCGTTGGTGATTTCCCGGCTGGATTATTGTAACGCGCTCTACGTGGGGCTTCCCTTGAAGATGGTCCGGATACTTCAATTGGTGAAAAACAGAGCTGCCAGGGTACTGACGGGGACTGGGCATGGTTCTCACATCACCCCAGTTCTCCGTCAGCTCCACTGGCTCCCCATTGAAGTCCGGGCCCAATTCAAGGTGTTGGTTCTTACCTAGAAGGCCCTAAACGGCTTGGGTCCTGGTTACCTAAAGGAGCGCCTGCGACCATATATGCCCTCCCGCCCCTTACGATCAGCAGCAGATGCTCTCCTCCGGGAACCCTCCGTGCGAGATATCAGGAGGGTGAGTACCCGGAGGAGGGCTTTCTCTGCGGTGGCACCCCATCTGTGGAATGCGCTCCCCAGAGAGGCTCGCCTGGCGCCGTCATTATTTGCTTTTTGGTGCCAGGTGAAGACCTTTTTATTTAGACAGTATTTTAAATGTTAATATTTTTTTTAATTTAATATTAATTTAATGGTTTATTTATTTATGTTGTATGTTTTTAAATTTAACCTGGAGATGGGCCAGTTTTTAATATTGTATATGTTTTTAGTGATTGTGAGCCGCCCCGAGGCTGCTGCAAGGGGTGGCATATAAATATTTAAATAAATAAAATAAATAACTTAACACTCTGCATTAGTGTACATGACTAGCAGGTTATAAAAGTGCCTGTACATGGGCTGTGATTTTGTAGTTGTTTGCCTCTACCTGGTAATGAATCGTTGTTAGTGACTGCAGGTACAGGGCCACCAATCAATAAAGGCACAGAGGTTCAATCCTTTGATCTTCCCCACAATTCTGAGTGTTCATTCCTCACAAATTGAAAACTGAGATTCTGTCACAAGCCATCACTGAACTCCAATCCACTTTCCGAAAGTGCTGAGTCTTAGTACCTGCTGACCATGCCCAGGTGTGAGGGTTGCTCACCAGGAGTGCATCCCCATTTGCAGCATCTGCAGCAGCCCAGCTGTCTGCTCCATGTGGTGCAGAATACAGACATGCCCAACATTGAGTCAAGCCTTGTGTGTAATATTCACCAAAATGCTTTCCTTGTCCCCCTGCCCTCCTCAGCACTCCATCCCTCAAGGGCAAAGTCCACAGGAGCTATTCCCAACCTCTCTGGATACATGAATTTATCTTTTCATTATCATGCCAGAGTCATAAGCACCTTTTGTAAAGTGTTGTGGTGGATATTAGAATGCTGTCAAGCTGAAGCTCCCCAGGGAGACCTCTTTTCCCTGAGGAAAAGAGAGGAGGTAGAATGGAAGGCAAGCTTGGCTTGACAATCAAGGTGCTCCATCTGTGTTTGGGCATCTGACCCATTCGATTCTTGAACTGGGATGATACCATGAACCTGCCAAGGGGAACTGGGGACAGTCACACATGCCCATCCAAATCTACATTAACAATTCATGTGAGGATTGAATGCAGGGAAAGACAATCTTGTGAGCCACCTTGGCTACCATGCAGGAGGGAGAACAGTGAGAAAGGAATGCAATGAGAAGAAGAACAATAATATTTGGAGGTACAATTGGTGTTCAGGAGTCTGTTGAATAAAGAGAAGTGCAAGTGTGGATTATTTCCTGCATTCCTTTATTGTAGCCATTGTTGGGAAAATTTGGGTAAATCCTGTCTGAAAAGCATTACTTCTGTGTGCATTTGCATTGTAGGATCAAATTCTGTCTTACTTCTCAAAACCAAGATGTCACTGTTTAAAATGGCATTCCCCCACTCCCTTTCTCTCACCTTTAGCTGTGGGCTACAAGAAGACAAAGCCATTCACTCCAAATATACATTGTAAATAATCACTGTAGTAATTCAGTTTACATGGAAGTATCTTGATAGCCCAGAGGGCTGCA
Organism: Varanus salvator macromaculatus; assembly: GCA_023646645.1. NCBI lineage: Eukaryota > Metazoa > Chordata > Lepidosauria > Squamata > Varanidae > Varanus > Varanus salvator. The sequence goes on along the minus strand of JAIXND010000721.1, from coordinate 3,654,870 downwards.
TGTGCCCTGGCCAATTCAGAATGTCTAGAGTTTAGATAAGAGTCTTGAGTTCATGCATAGTTTCTTAGTGGCTTGAATTTACATATGTAAGCGGTCCTGGAGATGGATTCAGGCTTCTGAACTAAAATGTCAAGTAGAAATATTGTAATCTTATTGTTACTCTGTGATTGACTTACATTTCTTTATCTGTTCTGTATGTGATGACCTCAGAATCTTATTGTAATCTTTACATTCTGCCACCAATTGCCCTGTACCTGTATGTAACTGGGAGTGTATAAAACCTCTGTATTTCTGCTGAAGATTTGCAGCGAGCTTAACTCTGCTTGTGTCAGAATCCCAGAATCTCAATTTGACCCGGGAAATAAAACTCGGGGTCGTAGGAAAGATCAAGCGTTGTGAACCTCCGTGTCTTTATTGTCTATCCCAGGCCCCACGGGTGGTCTCACGATAAGGCCTTACCGGGCAAGCAGAGTTAAGCTCGCTGCAAAGCTTCAACAGAAATACAGAGGTTTTATACACTCCCAGTTACATACAGGTACAGGGCAATTGGTGACAGAATGTAAAGATTACAATAAGATTCTGAGGTCATCCCATACAGAACAAATAAAGAAATGTCAGTCAATCAAACTGCAACAATAAGATTACAATATTTCTAATTGACACTTTAGTTCAGAAGCCTGAACCCATCTCCAAGACTGCTTAGATATGTAAATTCAAGCCACTAAGAAACTATGCATGAACTCAAACTCTTATCTAGATTCTAAACATTCTGAGTGACCAGGGCACATGAAGCCCTCTGGGCTATCAAGATACTTCCATGTAAACTGAATTACTACAGTGATTATTTACAATGTATATTTGGACTAAATGGCTCTGTCTTCTGTAGCCCACAGCTAAAGGTGAGAGAAAGGGAGTGGGGGAATGCAATCTTACACAGTGACAGCTTGGTTTTGAGAAGCAGCACAGGATTTGATCCTACAATGCAAAGGCACACAGAAGTAATGCTTTTCAGACAGGATTTACCCAAATTTTCCCAACACTTGCCCAGTAAGGCCTTATTGTGAGACCACCCGCGGGGCCTGGGATAGACAATAAAGACACGGAGGTTCACAACGCTTGATCTTTCCTATGACCCCAAGTTTTATTTCCCGGGTCAAATTGAGATTCCGGGATTCTGACACCATACATTGTCAAATTCTCTGAGTGGTTCAACAACAGTTATAGAACAAAAATGCAGCAAGATGAAAAATGTAAAACTTTCAAAACCTTGACACCTCAACTAAAACTCAGACTGAAAAACAGTATTATTGCAAAGATCTAAAACTACAAGGAAATACTGAAAATCCTTCCTTGTGTCTAGCCTGCATCTGGTGCAATGTAATTGAAGTTCACTTTTCATTGAGCTACAATCTGGGATGAGTGAGAAGAGGTCTTTTCCATGTTCTTTGTGATATCATTTCAGGGATCCGTAGAGGGCTATCATGTGGTCTTGTAGTAATCGTTTTCTAGACTGAACATTATCCTTCTAGGACAGGAGACCAGGCACAGATATTTCTGTGCTAATCCTAGAAGTCTACAAGGAGAAATAGGGGAGTTGGATTACCTGTCTCTAAAGGGGGATTACCTGAGAGGTTCCAGAGACCACAGATGGCCACCCTCCAGAGTCCCCACTAAGTAAGTGTCATACCAAAGGGTGACCACTGATGATTCTGGTCCAAAGCAAGATGTTAAGCTGAAATGAAATTGATCCAGAGGAGAATGTTGTGACAAGCTCAAAAAAGCAAAGCACAGCAAAGCAAAAACCCACCCACAAACAAGCATTTTAAAGTAATTCCAAAAACTGTGTGTGGGGGGGAATGGATCCAAAGTTGTAAGTTTTAACATTATTTGCATAGGAAAATGACCCTTGAGAATCTAATCACTGGAACATTGGCAATCATTTTGTCCTTCAGGATGTCTTTAATTCTCCCAAATTTCAAACTGATAGGATGCGTATTGCCACATGTGGGGGGAACCTCTGGCTTTTGGCACTGATTAGACCTTGGCAGGCATTCTTCTGCTGCCTTGAGAATTTTATGTGAGCTTAGCCCTCTGTAAATAGCCCTATTCTCAGGGAAGTTAAATGGGAATGTTCCAGCTTTAAGTGAATATGTAAACAAGGAAATACTCAGTGATTATTACATCAAAATAATCTCAGCTTTTCTCTGTCAGAGTAGATTTGTCCCAGCAGAGAGGAAAGGACTGAGAATTAATGATTTAAAGGCTGAATGGGGGAAAAGAGAGTTTTACTTAATAACCGCCTTTAGCAATCTGAACTGGACATTAAAGATAATATTGTCAAGATGAAGATTTAAGAGCATGTGAGTAATAGAGAACTTTATAGGCAACGTGGGGGTGGGCAGAGAAGGCAGCTTGTCATCTTTTTTGACTGGAGAAGCAAAAGAATTGCTTCTGTGAGAGTAAGAGACTTACATTAATGTGCTCCCTCTGCTGAATCTTTGAGGAACGTCATAGAAATCCAACATGAGATAAAAGAAAATTATCAGATCTGTGCTTAACTAGAATTACATCATCAGTGTCTGAAGAGAAAAAGCAGAGGGGACTCAAGAAAGTGAAGAGATGGCAGAATATGACAAGGTGATGAAAGTCTCTAGAAAAATGCTAGAATCAGGCATTAAAGAAGTAGGAGAGGAGAGCAATAAGGTGAAAGAAGAAATGATGGAAGTCAAAACTAAATCAATGAAGGAGAACATTCCTCATGCAGTCACTCGAATAAAAGCAGATAATCAGAAAATGAAATCTTCTTTAGATGAAATGCCAAGCAATCATATGAGAAGAGAGATGACTTAGAGAGGATGTGCTAGATTGGCTAAAAGAAGTGCCCCCATAGGAAAAGATGTGAATATGAAGACAGCTTGTGTATGTGACAGGGAGGTGCACAGAGCAGGGATGCTGCTCAGGCACTGGTAGCAAGGGGCTCCAATCCTGGGAAAAAGCCCATGAACTCCTGGTAGAAATTCAGAGTAAGGGCACTACAAGGTGAACCAGAGTAGAAGCAGCAAAGCCAGAATATCCCACAGATCCCTACTCAAATGGCATCCAATCAATTTCTCACACTTCGCTCAGAACAACCAATGGAGCACAACAGCCAATTTGCCACCTTGCCACAATTTGCCACCAATGGCTCCACAGCCATTGACAGGAGCAACAGTGAGCTCATCCAATCTGTGAATAGATTACACAACACTTGGTAACTGAGGCATTTGGTATGACTGAATCATATCAGGCAACCACCCCACTCAGTTACAGCACAGCCAAACACTTGCCAGACTCCCATCACCAAAAGCTGTAACAGCAACAGTATTGGAAAGACAGTACTTTTCCCAAATGGTCTTTCTTAGAGCCCAGCAGTTTTCAGGGTGGTATAGGATGTTTTCCAGAAATGTTTGGAGCCAGCATCCATCAAGGAATGATCTCCCTCATTAGTGAGAGGAGCTATTGCCCATAGGACGAGCTGATTCCAAACTAAGAAGATCCCAAAAATCTTGGCTCCATCCTCAGGAAGGTTCATGCCCTGTGTGCACCTGCAGTGGATTTCTAGGCAAGCACATGAGGGAGATCATGCATACTTGAGAGACGTAAGCTGAATGAGATCCTTTAAAGGAAAAAAATGTAGGAAATGCATAAATAAATAAAGTACTGACTCCTCCCAGGAAAAAAGTAACCAGACCAGATAGAGATTTCTGTCATATCCCACACATACATATTTCTACACTGGCTTCCAATTGAAGTCAAGCCCAATTAAAGATTTTGGTGATGACTTAAAAAGCCCTAAATGGCTTTGGACCTGGAGGTCTGCAGGAGCAACTCCTTTCCTACATTACCCTTAAGATTTATTTATTTATTTTTCAATTTATATCCTGCCAAGGGCTCAAGGCAGCTTACATCATTCTCCTCCTCCATCTTATCCCCACAACAACAACCCTGTGAGGTAGGTTGCTCTGAGACTCTGTGACTGATCCAAAGTCACCCAGTTGGCTCCATGGTCGAGCGGGGACTAGAACCCAGATCGTCTGAGTCCCAGTCCCACGCTCTTAACCACTACACCACACTGGCTCTCATCTAGGTAAGATCTAGGTAAGTTGTCCTTCAATGGGAGCCCTCTTTGAAAGATATTAGGAGAGTGGCTACTGGAAGAAAGGTCTTTTCTGTGGTGGTGCCCTGGACATGGAACATGTTCCTCAGAGAGGTTCGCCTGCCATTGACATTTTATTCTTTTCAGTGCCAGGCTACAACCTTTTGATTTTCCCAATGGTTTAAGGTTTAATTTTTATTTTAATTGGGAGTTAATGGATAATGTGGTGATGTGCTTTAATTTATTTATTGTAAGGCTGTACTGCAACATGTTGTAATAAGGAGGGAAAGAAAAGCATTCAGTAAATAAATTAATAAATAAAAAAACTGCAACATAAGTTATGACTCTTGTATCTAAATTGTTCTGGGAGAGCACTTCCTGAGCATCTCATACACCATCAGGTGACATCTTTATTTTGCACTGTGAGATGCTGCTTTGTATTCAGATCAGGCCTCAGGACAATGATGCAGCACTTGGGAAGGAAGATGCAGACAAGTAGCCCAGCACTGGAGGTCAAGATAGAAAAGGCCTGCACGGCCACCATATACTTTCCCCTGGTGCTCAGGTAGGTGGGTACAAAGGACACCCACACACTGCAGAAGACCAGCATACTGAAGGTGATCAGCTTGGACTCATTGAAGGCCCCAGGCAGCTTCCTGGACAGGAAGGCCACTGTGAAGCAGACAGCAGACAGCAAGCCCATGTAGCCAAGGGCAAAATAGAAGAAAATAACAGACCCTTCGTTGCATTGCAGAATGATCTGCCCAGGTTGGGTGTGCCAATCAGAGTCAGGGAATGGTGAAAAAATGCCCAGCCAGATTGTGCAGATAACAACCTGGGCAGTAGAACAGGAAAATACAATGGAGCATGCAAAACTTCTCCCCAGCCAACGCTTCACTTTGTTGCCTGGCTTGGTGGCCAGGAAGGCCAGAACCACAGTGATGGTTTTGGCCAGCAAAGAAGACACAGCCACTGTGAAAATGATGCTGAAGACTGTTTGTCGCAGCAGGCAGGTTGCTCTGCTTGGCTGCCCAATGAACAGGAAGGAAGACAAAAAGGAAAGTAGGAGGGAGACCAGGAGGACATAGGAGAGGTCCCGGTTGTTAGCCTTAACTATTGGAGTCTCTCGAAATTTTATGAAGATTCCTAACACAATTCCTGTGGTCAAACAAGAGATGAGGGCAAAGGATGCCAGCATGATCCCCAGAGGTTCTGCATAGGAGAGGAAGGATATCTGCTTGAGGATGCATCTGTCCCGGTCTTTGTTTGGGTGCTGATTGTGTGGACACCTGTTGCAATGCTCTGCATCTGAAAAGAAGGAAAGTGAGTTCAGCACTGCCACCTTCAATGGAAAACCAAGAGCAGCCGAGCAGCTTTCCATATGTTGCAAAGACAAGGATGTTGTGGATGTTGGGGAAGAATTGTTTCTGGCCTCACAAGGAAAGAGGAAAATCTTCTCTGGGGCGGGGTGGGGGGCGGGGGAGCCATTTTCACTTAGGGAGCTTCTCAGGGAAAAGGGCAAGGAAACTCATCTGTGAGGGACAGGATGGAGCTCCTGTCAGCCATAACCAGATTCTCAACATATCCTGAACAATTTGACGATCCTCCATACTGTGGAGTAAGCCCAACTCTGTCAGGGAAGCAGCCCTTTTGGTTTTCTTTTATAGCTGCCCTGCTGTGTGGTTCATTGGGCTTTGCTCAGTCTAGCTCTTAAAAACCAGAGCAGCAATTCTTAAAGCCTCCACTGCCCCAAATTTATTTTTCTGAACTGTTTTATCTACATATGTAGGTACGTACACATCAGTATTTGCTATGGTGACAATTTCTAAGATGTTTCTATTTGTTAAGACCTGGAAAAAAGAAGCTTTCTCTGCAAAGGTGTCCAGAGGCCCCTCTGTGTAAAAGAGCCACTGCCTGGTCTCCAGAGATGGGCCAGCCTTAGTCCCCTGGATTGAACTAGAGGCATGGCAACCTTCTGCATGCATTGCCTCCCCAGGTTCTTTGTGCAACTCCTTTCATGCAATTCAAAATGGCAATCAGAAATGCCACAGGAAGGGAGGGGTTGAGGACTCCATCAGGCTGCTGCATGCTCCATTCCACAAGCAGGACTCTCCATGCACATTAACACCTCCTGCTTTGGGAACCATAGAAATGGGAAGAAACAACCTGTCCTGGAATGAGAAAGGAGAGGAGGACCTGAAGACAAGCTGTGCTGATTTGTCTGGTGTATGAATCTGCTTCCTCGTCCAATGCAAGGCTTCCTATGGGCAGTGTTGACCTTCCAGCATGCCAGCTGTGGTTCTCCTGGTGGAGGTCTACATGTTCAACCTTTTTGCCTTGGCAGGATGGAATAGGCTGGAGAGCAGCATCTTTGGTCACTGCCCTGAGTTCCAAAGTTACTTTCACCAAATACTTGTGAGACATACATCAGAGTGATTGATCATGAGGCAATTGCTCATCTGAATCATTCAGGAAGTGAAATCTTAAGATGGGATGAACTGGTCACAATTAAAACAAATTGATGGCATTAATACAGATAAACTGGCTGAGTCAATGTAGACCTCTTCACTGAGCAGGGTGCTCCCATCACCCCTTGTAGAAGTTCGGCCTTCCAGACTAGGGCCTTCCATGAGTAGATGCCCCACATGAGGAAGCCCTCTTTCTGCTGAGTGCAAGTATATTTTGGATGCTGGTAAGATCTGGAACACAGTTGTTCAGAGAGAGACATCATTGGATTCTGGAAGGGAGGAGGAAATGGCAGGGCGGGGCAGACAGCTTTGCAGCTCCTTTTTTGGTCACTTCCTGAAGTTTCCTGGGGCAGTAGGGCATTCCATGGGAAGGGTGCCACTACCAGAAAGTCCTTCTGCTCATCTCATTATAGAAGGTGGGGGTTCAGCATGAGAGCCTCCAATCACAAATTACAGCTTTGTAATTCAGAGTCAGGATCTTGATCTAATTCTCAAGGGAACACAATTTCTTTGCAGGGCACCCACCTTCCTGAGTGGAGATGGTCCCCTCTGCACATGGAGCACAAGCGTAGCAGCAGGGGAGCTTCCCTTCCTGGACCTCTTTGGTGTATCCAGGCTGACAGCTCACCACACACCTGGAGGGAGGCGGCACCTAGCAGTGAAGAGACAGAACTCAAGGAAACCACATGACGGATGCCGTTCCAGGCATGTGAACCCCAGAAACTGCAAGGACCCCACAGGATTGCCAGTCCCAGCAACCACAATGTGTTTCTCTGATATTTGCCATGCAGTGGTTTTGTGCCCAGCAGGGCAGGGCAGGGCAAGGCAGGGCAGGGCAGGGCAGGGCAGGGCAGGGCAGGGCAGGGCAGGGCAGGGCAGGGCAGGGCAGGAGATCCAGTTCATGCACTCAATCCATTGTGCATATTAATATTTCTGTTCTGTAAGAAAATGCAGTCAGGGCAGAGAATGCACTGAACTGCACAATGTTGCAGAAAGAATAATGGAATCATGGCAAACGCTTTCCTAAAATGACAGAAGACTGTGGAGGAGACACAAGAAAAGCTCTCCCTCAAATAAAAAGTGGGGAGGATAATATCACCCAGATTTTGTTTATTTAATCATCATTTAGCCTATGTTGATGGAACAGTTACCCAGGTGTCTACATGGATTCCTTCCTTGTTCTGTCCCTCAAATTAATACTCTAAACACACATCATGAGCCAATCATGACACAAATTATGTTCCCCACCTTCTTGAAATGCCTGGGCCACACAATGGATTCTGGGTTGATGGTGAGCTGCTTCCCTGCGGTTGCTTCACTTTTCCAAGATCCAATGGTCACAACTGCACGTGTATTATTGGGAAACAGCACAAAATTCACAATATCAAAATTGGCTTCCAGTCGTCCATGCTCGTTCATATGCAGCTCAGCCATGGAAGTATTAGCATGCCGAACTTCCCGTAAGAAAGCATGGAACTAGAATGTCAGGGATGACAAGATCAATTGGAAGAATCATAAGTATTTTAGAAATTCTTGCCTTGATCTTCCATGAGAGGGGATGAAATCATGAGAGGGGATGAAATCATGAGAGGGGATGGTGGTGGATTCTCCCACACTGGAGACATTAATAAAGAAAGTAGAAAACCATCTGAGTTGGATGGTGTAATGTGGAGTTCTACAAGAAACAGGGATTGAACCTGATGGCCATCACGGCCCCTTCAAACTCTACTATTCAATGATTCTATGATACTTTGATGGTGTGGAAGTTTGTGGTTCATGCTGAATTTCTCTAGAGCTTCCAAGCCACTTTACACCAAAAACACTTGGTCAGGACATTGTGCAATCAGCATCAGAGCAATGTAAAAATGGGCACAATAGCAAAATGAGGCATGATAGGAAAATGCTCATGAACATGGAGGCAAGATTTCTCCATTAGTTCATGATTATCTGGAAAGACATAACCTTATCAATGGTGGGTGGAAATAGCATTACCAAAGGTTCTTCTCCTGGTGCTTTTCTAGGGGGACTTTGAAGCATGTGGGATAACCAAGATTGTCAATGCAGAAGTGTTCAATGGCAGGAAAGAATGGTCAAGCAGAAGGCATACCCTCAGGTCTCCTGATCCAAATTATAGAATAAGACAGTGCCCTTCAGCCTTACACTGATGCAGATGGGTAGTCAGTGCTACCCACCAACCGGTCAGGTCTGCTGCATGAAGAAATGGAATGTTACCCAAGAAGCTGCATTCAGCCATGGCTGCAACTGTCAAGCTTCGTTCTGGGGTAGCTCTCCAAAGAGCACATTGCAGTAATCCAGCACTGAGTTGAGCAATGCCTGCCTGCACAAGGAGAGCCAAACTGTCCCTTCCATGAATACTTGCAATTAGAATACAAAACACACAGGTACAAAGGCATTTTAGCTGCCAAAGTAACTCAACCCTCCACTCCAGCTAGGGGTTTTATTTGTAGACTTCCCTTTCAGGGACAATGGAATACCAGTCCCAGCATGATTTGCTCAACGACCCATGTTTATCTCTTTCTGCTGGACCTGAGTATTCACGAAGTTCTCCTCCAGCACCATGTTTAAAACACAGGCTCTGCTTTCCAAGGATCCAAATGCACTCTATGAGCCCACATCCAGTGGATTACAGAGTCCAGGCACGGGTGAAGGACTGCCCTCACCAAAAAACAATCAGAGTTTAGGGGGTTTTAAGACGCATCTCATCAGCATGCTGAGGACCCTTTTCTCAAGAATGAATCCTGATATTTACAAAGTATCAGCTACTCATTGCAAAGAGCAATTGTCAAGAGAAATATGCTTTTTGGAACTAAGCAGCTTCCAGGTCAAGTGTAACCCAGTGATCTCTTTATATATTATCTGAAACCATGTGTGCAGTTGGTGCAGAAAAATGGAAATGCAGTACCCACATCATCAAAAAACTGAAGCTAACCTAGCAGGATACCAGGGAGAAGCATATCAAAGCAGAATGAAAGAGCAGGTAGAGGAAGAGCATCAAGTCCACCCACTTTTCTCTATGATGTCACCCATCAGGGAACCAAGTCATAAACACATAGAAACCTAGTGTAGAAACATAGAAACATAGAAACAGAGCAAGTCAGAAGGGGCCTCCTGGGCCATCTAGTCTGACCTCCGGCACCAGCCGGCTCCGCTCATGACATGCCCACCATGTGCATGTCCAGCCTATCTTTGAACACCCTCACCGATGGGGCCTCAACGACCTCCCGTGGAAGCCCATTCCACGCCCTCGGGGTCCTAACTGTCAGGAAGTGCTTCCTGGCATCCAAATTGAACCTTGGCTCCCTGAGCTTTGCTCCATTGGAGCGCGTCCTGCCTTCCTCTGCAGGGGAGAACAGGCCTCTCCCCATCTCCATGTGACACCCCCTCACATACCTGTATGTTGCCAACATATCCCCTCTGAGTCTCCTCTTCTCCAGGCTGAAGAGACCCAGTTCCCTCAGTCTCGCCTCATACCCCATCCCCTGCAAACCAGCCACCATCCTTGTGGCCCTACGCTGCACTGACTCCAACCTGGCTATATCCTTTCTGTAATGAGGGGCCCAAAACTGAACACAATACTCCAGTTGCGGGCGCACCAGAGTCATGTAGAGTGGAAGTAATACCTCTCTTGATCTAGAAGCCACACTTCTGGCTATGCAACCAAGGGTGGCATTCGCCCTCTTGACCACCGCATCACACTGCTGACTCATGTTTAGCCTGCGGTCAACCAGTACCCCGAGGTCCCTTTCACAAGTGCTGCTCTCCAGCCACTTGTCCCCTAACCTGTACTTTTGACAGCTATTCCTATGCCCCAAGTGCAAGACCTTGCACTTCTCCACATTGAACGCCATCCTGTTGTCTCCTGCCCACTTCCATAGTCTGTCCAGATCCTTTTGGATCTGGAGTACCTGCTTCTCAGTTGTGGCCACTGCTCCAGTTTTAGTGTCGTCTGCGAATTTGATCAGCAGACTGTTCACCCCTTCTTCCATGTCGTTAATGAAAAGATTAACAGTCAGAAGGGGTCTCCTGGGCCTTCAAGTCAGACTCCTTGCTCTAGCCAGCTCCAATCACAACATTCCTACCATGGGCATGCCTAGTCTATGCTTGAACACCATCACCATTGCTGCCTCAACCACCTCCCACAGAAGCCCATTCCAAAGGGCTGGAACCGGGGGTCAGACTAGATTGCATCGGAGGCCCCTTCTGACTTGCTCTGTTTCTGTTTCAAATCTTTTGGGTCCAAACTGTCAGGAAGTACTTTCTGGCATCTAAATTGAACCTTGGTTCCCTGAGCTTGGCTCCATTGGAATATATCTTGCCCTCCTCCACAGGGGAAAAAAGGTCTCACTCTACCACTGTGTTGCACACCCTCACATGCCCATATGTTGCCAGCAGATCCCCTCAGAGTCTCCTCCAGGCTGAAAAGACTTAGTTCCCTCGGTCTGGCTTTCCTGGCAATCTAACCACCATCCTTCTGCACTGCAGCGATTCCAAGCTGGCTAAATGCTTCCTGTAATTAGGGGTCCAACACTGAACACAATTCTACAGTAGCGGGTGCACCAGAGTAATGTAGAGCAGTACTAATACCTCTCTCAATCTCGAAGCCATGCCTCTGGTTATGCAACCAAGGGTGGTGTTCGCCCTCTTGACCACCATGTCACACTGCTGACTCATGTTTACCTGCAGTCAACCAATACTTGAAGATCCCTATCACAAATACTGCTCTCCAGCCACTTGTCCCCTAAGCTGTACTTTTGTCATCCATTTCTGTACAAGCTGTACTTGCCCCAAGTCCAAGACCTTGCACTTATCCACATTGAATGCAATCCTGTTGCATCCTGCCCACTTCCATAGTCTATCCAGATCCTTTTGCATCTGCTCTACCTGCACCTCAGTTGTGGCCACAGCCCCCACTTTAGTATCATCTGAGAATTTGATCAGCAGACTGTTCACCCCTTCTTCCATGTCATTGATGAAAAGATTAAACAGGATCAGCCACAGGACAGAGCCCTGAGGGATCCCACTTGTCTGGCTACCATCCTGATGATTCCTCAGTCTGATTCATTCTGGAGCTAGTTCAGAGTTCTCTGGAAGATGGGCTTCCTCTAAACTCCCTACAAATGACCAGATAACACATTCTCAGGAAGCTGAGCCAAAAAGGAGGTCTCAGAACCTAGATACTAGTCCCTGAATTCTACACAGTCTAGAACAGTTTCTGTGAGCTTGTCACATTCCAGATATTCATACTCATGTTCCTCTGCTGATGGGCACTATGAGAAATCATCAGGAGGATGCCAGTCAGAGGCACCACTGCAAGCTCTTTCCCCAGTTCATCAGCTGGAAGTCCATGGAATGGATAGGGATGAGAGAGGTGACAGACTTCTGAATGGCCTCTCTCAGCAGACTAGCATCCAATTGTCTACATCAGCAACAAAAGTAAGAGGATGTGGAAAGTAATTTCAGGAAGCAGAACACTGCATTTCTAATGGTTTAGAGGAATGTGAAGATGCTCCGGGACATTTTAGAATTCATGTCAAGGAAGAATTTTGAAGGGAGTGCAAGGGCAAAGGAGTTGGCTCAGTTTCCCCTTCTGCACCACCATGCAATTGGCAAGATGATGTCCTATAACTCCTACTTACTCAACTGAATTAAGAACGTTTTGCCATTTGCAGTGATGCCGCAACAGGGAAGGACAATACCTGCCAGGGCTGTAACTTCTGCCCATGCAGTGTGTCTCCTCTTCCAGCCATCTGCATCCACTTGGATCGGGATGAAGATGTAGAGTGTAAAGCATGGGCCACCATTTGGACACTGTTGTAGTTATGGAAGCTATCTTGGGAAAAGACCCATTCCCGTGCCTCCTGGGGAAGCATCTCCAGGTTTTCCTTCTCTCTGTAGCTTGACCAACTTTTCAGGGAAAAAGCATGCTCTGAAGAAAAACAATGAAAAGCATTCATCCAAAACCAATCTGTTGCATTAGAATATTCAGTGTAATAGTCATGACTTGTCTTTTGGGGGCTCTTCATGATGAATAACAAAACACCATGGAAAAACTGAAAAACATCAGGATCCACATTTAAGTAAAAATAGATGTCTGCCGCAGCTGTAGTGATCAAGACTTTTCCTCCAATTTTTCCCCTTATAAATGTCTCTTGTATAATTAAAGCTGGAAGATAGCCGAACTGGGAGTCTACATACAAAATAGCTACATTCCCTTGTCCCCACAGAGCAAAGAGCTCCTTCTCAGTCATTCTGTCCATGCTTCGTGGTAGCCTTTTTGTGAAGGCAATGCAGATTCCATGCCTGATTATCAGTGGGATCACCAACCTCACAAATGTTTCTCCATTTTCAGAATCTGGGAAGAAGAGACCTACCCATGTCCAACCAAACCTCATGGCCAGATGGACGATGCCCAAGTATTGCTCCTCTTCCTTTGGGGCCATGCGATAGATGAATGGGAACTGAGTGTGCTCCTCCAGACCATGGCTAACCAAGCCATAACTGATCTAATGAAGAGAGGAAGAGCCTGGTAGTTTACAGTCTTTTAACTTTAGGATGAACATCAGAATCTTATGAACATGAAATATCAGAGCAAAGCCCATGACAGGGGAAGATGAAGTTGAGGAAGAAGGGAGGGCCAAAACATCTCAAGGATCATCTCTACAGCAGCAATTCAATATTTGCTTTGGAAAGCGGTCCTTTCTTTTCCAACAGAAAAGACTTCTCGCAACCCCACCCCAGGCTAGCAAGTTCCAGGACAAGACCAGAAAAGTCAGGACTAGATGAACATCTCAAGGTGGCTCTTTTCATTAAATTTTAAAGGGAGTTATGATTTTATCCTACTTCAATGGCAGTATTTCTCACTTGAAAATTTTCATGGTCTCCAAATGAACATCCCTGTGAGAGATACTGCTGGTTTCTCCATGTCTCCAAGGAAAGATGGATCATTTCAAGGTCAGGCCAAGTGATGTGGTTATAGGTGGCCTTCCTAAAATGCTACATTGTGAGCATTTCAGCAGTGTGAGCTTTATTTTGTACAGGATTGAACTTGCAGACCATATGTAGCCCACTGAGCAAGGTGGGAGTTGCAAGGGTTTTGCCTGAGTTTTCACTTCAAAGTGATTCAATATTCTGGTTTTCCACTTACTAAGCTGTCACCAGGGTAAAGCATTTTGGTTGTTCATTGGCAAATTCTGTGTGATGACACGTTTGCCCTTGCTATGTGCTTTTCACAATTGTATTAATCTGTACGGGCCAACTTGAAATGGTGGCATCCCTTCCATAATGAATTTTCTGATATTCTGTATTCCAAGGACAATCCTGCCAGGTTTTAATGCTTCCCATTTTGAAACAACAGTTCCCAGCTGCCACTCCCTCAGCAGAGGACATATTTCCTCAGTGGGTGATGTTGCTTTGGGAAGAGGGTTGAGCCAAGCCACTGCTAACTGGGTGTGGGTGGAGCTGGCCTCCCTTCCCTTCCCAAGGCCTACCTGAGGAATCTTGTAGATGCCTGACATAGCTGAAATGAGTGCGGAGAGCTCTGACTCAGTCCCTTCAAGAATGGCCAGCAGGTTCTTCTTCTTCCCACAATCAAAGTTGGGAAGGTGGCTTTCACCAGCAGCAGGCAGGCCAAGCATGGCATAGAACATTGTTCTGGCATCGTAATGGCTCTCATATATATCGTAGCCCAGGCTGATGTTGGGTAAAAGCCTGAGATTCTGGTTGATCTCTCGGATGGAAAACAAGAAGGATAGCATGTGACAGTACCTCCCAATGTAGACTCTGCCATTCAAAAATATCAAAACTAGATTATTATATGAAGAAAATTCTGGAGAAATCCAGAATCCTTAATAGAAAGGTTTCCTTTACACAGGATGCAGTTAGATGGTGGCATTCACTTACAGCTTGGGCAGTCATGAATAGGAATGTTTAAAATATCTGTGGTATTCCCTGTTTTTGGAATCTCAGATTCAGCATGTTTTCACATCATTCCAGAGTCCAAGTTCCTGGTGAGCACACCCAACATTCACAAGATGTTCCACAGGAAGTAGCCCCTAGTGCTGCACAATGAGTGCTATTCTACCATGTCCACCACTGAAACTGGCAGCAGCGAGTGGGGAAAAATTCCGGGCAGCTTTCCTCTTGTCTCACCTTCCATGCATGGCTGGGCCAAGCATGAAAGGAAATCCACAGATTCGAGAGTGGTGGATCCCAAGAGTGTTCATACCTGCCCTAGTCAGAGCCACTAACTCTGATGACTTTAACAGGACAAATTCATGGAGGAGAAGGCAGGACATGATCCAATGGGGCAAAGCTCAGGGAACCAAGTTTCCAATTAGATGTCATGAAGCAATTCCTGACAGTTAGGACCTTGAGGGTGTGGAATAGGCTTCCACGAGAGGTTGTTGAAGTCCTATCAGTGAGGGTGTTCAATGATACACTGGACATGCACATGGTGGGCATGTTGTGAGCAGAGCAAGCGGGTGCCGGAGGTCAGACTAGATGGCCTGGGAGAACCCTTCCGACTCACTATGTTTCTATGTTTCTAAGGCCAGTAGTGATGACTCCGTGTTGCCTCTGCTGTCAATGGCTGAGGCTGGGATGAAACTAATCAGAATCCATGCTCTGGGCACTTGCAGGCTTCCTCTTCTTCTCAACCTGTTTTTCCAACTTTGCTATCTTGGGAGGATGTCTGTGAATGCTTGCGAACCACCACTTAGGCAAGCTTCCAGCTTGGATGCGACCACTTAAATGGCAGCTACTGCTGGCCTGTGAGGCTGTGGCTGCCAGGAGTCACAGGGTGGGATTCCCAGTGAGCCCCTCACCACCTGCCTTGTTCAGCATTTTTGGCAGCCACTCTAAGGGCCTCTGCAACTTTTTGGTGATGGGGCACTGCTCGCTCAATGTGTCTGTGCGGCTCATCTCCTGGAGAGCTGCTCACAAATGCTGGGTACACACACCAGGGGCAAAGCCAGTTGGAGTGCAGGGAGCTGACCCAAAGGAATGTAAAGGATTTCAACCCCTGATGGAGTGCTCACACAAACCCAATCACAGGCAGGATCATATGGCTGCCTCTTGCTGGAAATGAAAATGGAGAGGTTTATTCCTCTCATTCCTAGTTTGGGGTTCCCACTGGCCCCCTGTTGGCTACTTTGTACATCAAATGCTAGCCTAGATGGACCACTGTTATGGTGCATCATGGCTCTCATATTCATGTCTTCTTGGGATGCTGAAGGCTGAGTGAAAAGTCCCAACTGGTGGTGTGCCACAATCCCTGAAGGAGTCACAGAGACACTTTGGACCAAGGATATTCCCCCACACAGCCGTTTCAAACAACTGCTGCACACGAGTGTAGAGGAAAGACCTGCCTAGCACCTGAGAAGTAAAAAGGCTGTGACTCCCTAGTTCCCCAGCATAAATGTTTGATGTTTCTCATCCTTGCCACACTAATGACAGAGTTTTTCTCATTAGCATGGGCGTGACAGAGTCTGAGCATTCATCTGTCTGACTTTTTCCAATAGGTGATGTTGAAGATGTTCTCTGGAAGAGAGATCTCTTCTTCTCCTCATGATGCCTGGTGGAAATACTCAAAGCATACTGTACATCCTCATCCTCACACCAAGGAATGTTGCCTTTCCTTCACCCTCCCTGACTTCTGAGATGGTCCACAATGGATTGGGTTCTATTTCTTGAGAAGAGCTGAAACTCACAGACATACGCTTCCATTTGTACCTGTGTGATAGGCAGCATTGTGAGACTTTCAGGGGAGTGATAAGATGGATGGAATGTTTCTGGCAACCTAGAGGAAACCAACCCCCTCCCCCCCGATCCACTCTGGATCTTGCCATGTGGGTTAAAGCAACCAGTTTTTTCTAAGCCTGATGGTCCCAATCTTTCTTCAGAAAGCACAAGAGGGGAAAATGCAGAGTAAAAACTTCAAGGGTATGAGTGGGGTCCAGAACTATGGGCTGCATCCAGGAGACAGGCATAACTGGAGTGCAGGAGGGGGAGCATGAAAACCTCATGACTCACCTCTCCTTCCGCTTGGCTGGTGACTCGGAAAATACATAGGGTAGCTGGGACTCAAAATGTTCTGAAGAGATAACCCCGCTAATCAGGTAGTCTCCTGGCCGATAATAATTGGATACTCCATCTTCCAACAGATTACCAGTACACTTTTCCTTGCGCATTTCAGAAAGTTCAATTGGCGGCAGCAGAAGCAGCAGAAGAAGTGCCATTGGGATACCTGGCCTTGGTTCCCACATGCCCCTTGTTCCTGCTCTTCTCTCCCACAGATCCAGTTCACCCAAAATGCTCTGACCCTGCTGTACCATGGATGCACTTGCATCTGTGTCAATGAAGTCTTTTCTGAACTTCACATGGACACAGTCCCTGCACCGCTAATCCTGCTCTGACCTTCCTCAAGCACAAGTTATGGGGTCTCCTGCCATTCCCCTTGATTTTGCCACTTGGTTTATTTGTCTCAAGAGAAATCTGAAGGGATTCTCTAGAGAGTTGGACAGAATCAACAATAATCACTCTGTGCTGGATCATCTAATGGGGATGAGGCAGCCTCTCTGCTGCTGGACCCACAGGTGCATGGAAGGAGAAAAACATGTTGTTATTTTTCTTTGATGAGGCTGCATCTTTTGCAATCTGAGGGTGTGGAAATGGGAGCATGGCCAGACCTCTGTCAGTGACCCACCTGCAAAGGAGCCCAGATAAGGAAGATCATTTGATATTCCAACTGTGGACAACATGTGGCACTCCACAGATGTCCTCTTTGTTTAAAGTGACAGCCATGTTGATTTCCCATGTTGGTAAAAGTGGCCCTCCTCCTCTTCTCTCCCAGCATGATAAGCCATGTGCTGTGTGTTGTTGAGGACATGACTAGGGCTGGGCTGAAGTTTAGTGGAATCAACCCCTCCTGCATAAATGGGCTTCTGCCATGGCTGGGTGTGTCTTGGAAAGTGATCCAAGCTGAGAGGAAGTCTGCAAACGCTCATACAAGACAGCCTGTATATCAGGGAGGAGGATGGAAGGGGGATATTGCTCAGTCACTTTCTCCAAGTGCCAGAGCTGGAGGGGGTTGCTTTTCACGGAATGAAGAGGGTTGAACTTCACCACAACACCCGTATGGAGAGTGGTGATATATCAATGATCCACAGGTGGTTTGTTGCTGTGACTCCTGCAGAAACAATGCAAAATTTCTGGGCCATCACTTTTAACGAATGTTCTAGAGGGATTAACCGAAGGAGGAACCTCCGTAGGAATGAGTACTGGGGGAAATAGACAAAAGGGTATACTGGAAGGATGAGGTCCATTGCAGAAAGATTCTTTGCAAGGCTAAGGCTGATTGCAAGCTGAGACTTGCCAAGAATATCAAGAACAAGAAAAAGGTCTTCTGTCAGCATGTAAATAGGAAGAGGAAGGGGAGACAAGTAGTGGGACCACTAAATAAGGAGGAAGGAAATTCAGTGATTGATATGAAGGAACAGGCACTGATGCAAAATGACTATTTTGCCTCTGTATTTTCCCCAAAGCAGGACTGGGGATATCTGCATAGGAGATTAGAAGTGGCCAGGGATGTAGGGGCACAGATTAGAGTCACTCCCCTTGAAGTTGAGGGGTTCCTCAGGGCATTGGAAATTACAAAGGCACCAGGCCCTGAAGGGTTACACTCGAGAGTATTTAGAGAGTTGGCAGGGGTTCTTTCACGCTTGCTGGCCTCCATTTTTGAAGCCTTGTGGAGAACAGATGAAGATCCAGAGGACTGGAGGGTGGCATCAGTGGTCCCTATTTTCAAAAAGGGTAGTAGAAGGGACATGGGGAATTATAGACCTGCTAGCCTTATGTCCATTTTAGGAAATACAATGGAAAGGCTCATAATAGAGAGAGATTTAGTGATGCTAGTTAGGGAAGGGACGCTGACTGCCACACAACACGGCTTCTGCAAAAACAGATCCTGCCATACAAAACTTGTGAAATTCTATGACAAGGTTTAGAGATGGCTAGATCAAGGGAATGCAGTAGATGTGGTTTACCTGGATTTCAGCAAGACCCTTGACAAAGTGCCTCATGATATACTGGTGAAGAAACTGAGTTTTTGTGTACACCAAAGCACAGTCCAGTGGATTAGGGCATGGTTGACTGACAAAAGCAGAGGGTAACTATTAGAGGGGAATCGTAGGGATGGCAGCCAGTGATAAGCGGGGTACCCCAGGGCTTTGTTCAGGGGCCGATCCTGTTTAATCTTTTCATAAATGACATGGAAGAAGAGGTGAACAGTCTGCTGATCAAATTCACAGACGATACTTCGGCTGATCTATCAGCTGTGCCCTTACCTGGAGAAGGACTGCCTAGCCACAGTGATACATGTGTTGGTGACTTCCCGACTTGACTTCTGCAATGCTCTCTACGTGGGGCTGCCCTTGAAAATGGTTTGGATACTTCAATTGGTTCAAAATACAGCTGCCAGGTTGCTGATGGGGACTGGGCATTACGCTCATATGACCCCAGTTCTCCATCAGCTACACTGGCTTCCCATTGAAGTCTGGGCCCAATTCAAGGTATTGGTTATGACCTATAAAGCTCTGAATGGCTTGGGTCCTGTTTACCTGAAGGAGCGCTTACATCCGTACTTGCCCACCCGCCCCTTGAGATCGGCGGGAGAGGCCCTTCTCCGAGAACCCGCCGTGAAGGAAATTAGGAGGGTGATTACTTGGAGGAGGGCTTTCTCTGTAGTGGCACCCAACCTATGGAATGCGCTCCCCAGAGAGGTCCGCCTGGCGCCATCGTTGTTTTCCGGTGCCAGGTGAAGACCTTTTTATTTACACATTATTTTAATTGTTAACATTATTTATTAGTTTTAATTTCAGGCCAGAGCGACTCAAATTATATTTCTATTTATTTATATTGTATTATTCATTTATGTATGTGAGCCGCCCCGAGGCTTCAGCAATGGTGCGGCAAAGAAGTCTGCTAAATAATAAAATAATAATAATAATATTAAAACTCGAGCAGTGACCAGAAGTGAGGAGAAAGTATTCCAGATCAAAAAAGATCTGGACAGACTATGAAAGCGGGCAAGAGACAACAGGATGGCGTTCAATGTGGATAAGTGCAAGGTCTTGCACTTGGGGTACAGGAATAGGTAACATAAGTACAGGTTAGAGGACAAGTGGCTGGAGAGCAGCACTTGTGAAAGGGACCTCTGTGTACTGGTTGATTTCAGGGTAAACTTGAGTCAGCAGTGTGATGCGGTGGTCAAGAGGGCAAATGCTCAGACACCATCCATCCTTAGACTTCTGTATCTTCCATGCATGTGTTTTGCATGTGGCCTGAGATGCTGCTGTTGACATTCTTGTGGGTGTGAATACCATAACCGTCAGTGCAAAAACCTCATCCCTGCAACTTTCTGGGCTTGTTGCAGCTCCAGGAGCAGTGCAGGGAGTGGGGAAAAGTGTGTGCAAAGCTGCGACACCATCCTGATCCTGAGGAAGGACAGAAAAGGGCTGCACCAGGAATCTTGGACAGTCCTTTTGACAGGGACCCACGTCAGCCATTGGGACCAAGTTTCTCCATTAGATTGCAAGAGGGTCCTTCTCTTATGTCTACTAGATTGAGAGAGGGATTACTAACACTTATACTACTCTGGTGTACCAGAAAATGGAATCTTGTGTTCACTTTTGGGGCCCTCGTTACAGGAAGGATATAGCCAGGTTAGAGTAAGTCACCTGGGCCACAAGGTTGGTGGCAGGTTTGAAGGGGATGCCTTATGTGGTGAGATGGAGGGAACTGGGTCTTTTCAGCTTGGAGAAGAGGAGACTCAGAGGGGATCAATTGGCAACATAGAGGTATGTTTATGGGTGTCACACAGAGGTGGGCAGAGACCTGTTGTCTCCTGCTGAGGATGGCAGGATGCGCTTCAACGGAGCAAAGCTCAGGGTACCAAGGTTCCATTTAAATGCCAGGAAGCACTTCCTGACAGTTAGGACCCTGAGGGGATGGAATGGGCTTCTACAGGAGGTGGTTGAGGCCAATCGGTGAGGGAGTTCAAAGATAGTCTGGACATGCACATGGTGGGCATTTTGTGAGTGGAGCAGGCTGGAGCTGGGGGTCAGACTTGATGGCCCAGGAGGCCCCTTCTGACTCACTCTCTTTCTATGGTTCTATCTTTCTAAACCACTAGTGATGTTGCACTCTATTCAAGCCCTCTTTTTTGCTGCAGTTGCCGAAGACTTCTTCCTCTGTTTGCTTATATGGAGAAGCAACTGAGGCGAGGATCTTGACGTGGGCACCCCCAGAGAGGCAGCATTGGCCAGGCTGCATCATGTTCACCACTTTGCCAGTACATGATAGGGGACTGTATCTCCAAATGCAACTGTGCATACATGGAACAGTAGAGTGAAGAGCCTGACAAAAGACATTGATCATCTCTCAGTGGCCACATCAGGTGGAACATGTTGATGGGTCCTACAGGTTGAATGTCCTTCTGATATCACAGCAATATCATCCAGCAGTGTCCCTGTGCTTCTCAACCTGGAGCCAGCTGTCCCTTTCTAGGCCAACAATGCTGTTAAAAACGTTGGTCCAAGCCTGCTCTCCTTCCTGCCTGATGGAAGTTTGATTTTCACCATTCAAGGAGCATAAAGGGACAGTCAATTCCCAAAGATCCACACATAAAGATGTCAAAAAATTAGCTATATCACTTTTAAATGTGGATTATAAAATTTTCACCTCTGTAATGGGAGAAAGACTGAAGAGGTACCTAACTGACTTTATACACTCAGATCAAAATGGCTTTCTATCTGAAAAACAAATGAGGTATGATATGAGAATTATTTTGGATATTCTAGAATATTATGAAATTCACTCTGAAAACCCAGTGGCATTATTGTTTCTTGATGCACAGAAGGCCTTTGACAATGTTAACTGACAATTTATGAAACTACAACTAGCACAAATGGAATTTGATGGAAAATTTATCAATGCAATATCAAGTATTTACCAAAAAAAGACTGACAGGATAATAATCAATGGAGATCTTACAAAAACTATAGATATTAAAAAAGGCACAAGACAAAGATGTCCGCTATCACCATTGTTATTAATATTGATTTTAGAAGTGTTAAATAGAAATATTAGAGAAGATATGGATATTAACGCTGCTAGAATTAGAGATGAAAGCTATAAATTGCAAGCATTTGTAGTTGATTTAGTTTTTATTCTAGAGGAACCTTTGATAACAATGTCAAAATTTTTACAAAAGATAGAAGAGTATGGTGAAGTTACTGGGATGAAAATAAATACAGAAAAGACGAAATTGCTAGTGAACATTCTCACATTGGAGCAGAGAATAACTTTTGACAGAACAAGTAGATCTTCAAATTGTTAAAAAGGTTAAAGGTTAAAGACACGTGGTTGTTTTTTAAATCGTTATATTAGAAAGTCATTAATTAGTGTGGGAAAAATTAAACAGAAAACTGTACACTAAGTTGCCAAGGTGGCTTTTGCCTATGGAAGCTCTTGTATATGCAAGCACATTGAATTTTGATATGATTGTGAAATATGATATTTTGCATAATGATGCAGGATTGAAATCGTAGCAAGAACTACAAGAGTGACTTCTGGTCAATGTCATGGTGAGACAGCAGTGAAGAACGTGGGCTCCCATAAATCACATAGGTAATCTGTTCAACAGGGGACCAAAAGAGGCCAATCAAAGCCCTGTTCGGGCAGGGACTAGAAGCCTGAGCACACTTCTGGCCAGTGCAGGGCGGCTCCACATCGACTGGGAGAAACTTGGGACTTTCCCACCTGAACGACACCAGGGGGGAAGCCCCCCCCTGCAAGCCATCCACGAATGGCTATAGCAAAAATTCAAAGCTTGAAGTGCATCAGACCTGCTGGGTAAGCATTTCTACTCTTCAAAATCTTACCCATGAAGGAACATGAAGTAAATATTAATCTGGATAAAAGAAGAAAAAGAAAAGCCCTTTTGATGGAGGGAGGACTCCCCCCCCCCCACGGAGTTTAAGCAGCAACTAATCTAGGGGAGAGGAACTGAGATCTGGGGAATCTGAGGCTTTAAAAAAAACAAAACCCTATTCAACCTCCCCAAGGGTTGTTGGGAAATTTGGGTAAATCCTGTCTGAAAAGTATTACTTTTGTGTGTGCTTTTGAATTGTGCCCAATTCCTGTCTTCCTTCTCAAAACCAAGCTGACACTGCTTAAAATGGCATTCCCCCACTCCTTTCTCTCACCTTTAGCTGTGGGCTACAGCAGACAAGCCATTTAGTCCAAATTTACCTTGTATATCTTCACAATGATTCAATAGTCATTGTTTGAATTCAGTTTACAGGGAAGTGTCTTCCTAGCCCAGAGGGCTGCATGTGCCCTGGTCAATTCAGAATGTTTAGAATCTAGATAAGAGTTTGAGTTCATGCATAGTTTCAGTGACTTGAATTTACATATGTAAGCAGTCCTGGAGATGGGTTCAGGCTTCTGAACTACAGTGTCAATTAGAAATATTGTAATCGTATTGTTACAGTATGATTGACTGACATTTCTTTATCTGTTCTGGTATGGGATGACCTCAGAATCTTATTGTAATCTTTACATTCTGTCATCAATTGCCCTGTACCTGACTGGGAGTGTATAAAAAGTCTGTATTTCTGTTGAAGTTTTGCAGCGAGCCTATCTCTGCTTGCCCGGTAAGGCCTTATCGTGAGACAACCCACGGGGCCTGGGATAGACAATAAAGACACGGAGGTTCACAACACTTGATCTTTCCTACGACCCCGAGTTTTATTTCCCTTCTCAAATTGAGATTCCAGGATTCTGACAGGGTGAAGAAAAAAAAATAGAAATTATTTCAGATTAAATGATAGAAAAGTTTTTGTTCTTACTTGCTGGTTACATGGCCCTCGGAGACATTTTGCTGATGTCACACCAACAAAAAACTCTCTGCTGCCACTCCATGACCATTTTACTTATAACAGATATACTGTGTATTAAACAAGACTTCTCTCCTTTTTTCCTTTTTTCCTTCTCTGGAGGATTTTTCTTTGCTGTCATTTTGTAGCTATCAACAAAAATCACTATCACTATGAAAAAAATGCACTCCTCCTCCTCAGCACCCACATCAGCTAGCCAGAGCCCAACTCATCAGTCCAAAACTGCAGATATCGAAAAATACCAAAAAGATCCACAAATGACTTTTTTGGCAATACAAGCATCTCTAACATCTCTGCAAGCATCTCAAGAGGCCATGCAAAATTCTATATTAAAACTGACCTTAGAACAAAAGAACATAGCAGTGGAACAAAAGAATATAGAGATGAAACGGAGAGAAAGAATGGATAATTTGGACAGCCTTGTTAGGGATGTATCTGAGCAATTGACAGATGTTCGACTCAAAACTGAACAGAATATCCAAAAAATACAGCAAGCTCATGCAAAAATTGAAACAGTATATAAAGAAACACAACTATTAAAACAAACAAATAAGTCACTATGGGACTCAGTCGCTATATTAGAGATGGAGAAGGCATCCAATTTTGTAAGATTACAGAACATTCCTGAAGGAAAGAATGAAGATTTCAGGGAATTAATAATTACTACGCAGGCAGATGCATTGGATTTGGAAAACAAAGAGGTGGATGGAAATATTGACCTTGTTTATAGAGTTAATTAAACCTATGTTAGACAACTTAAAGTACCCAGGGAGGTTCATGTTAAATTTGCCAAACAGTCTGTAAGAGATAATGTTTGGAGGGCTGTACATGATAAACCTTTAAAAATCAACAATCGCCAGGAGGTGACTGTCCTGAGACAAATACCATGGAGGATCAGAGAAGGACCAAAGAAATATTTATTCCTTACCATGAAGCTGACCAAAAGGGGATTATGTTTAGGTAGTTAATGCCAGAACGAATATTCTTTACCTGGAATTCTACAAGATATAAGTTGGATTCAATTTACAAGGCACAAGAGTTTTATGAAAAATTCAGAAGCACATTTGAAGATGAAGAATTGGACATACAAGAATAAGGAGGGAAAGGCGCTGAAGCAATGGAAGTAACAACATATCTCTCTGAAGAAGGAGAAATAGCGAATACAGACTCACAAGACGAACAAAGATCGGAATTAAAAGAAAAGAGAAAAGTAGAAGTGTAAAGGCTAAGCATAAGTAGATAAATATATACTCTTGAAATATGGCTCTTAAAATGGAAGGACAAATTGGATTTTTCTCTCTAAATGTAAATGGACTAAATGGACCTTCTTAGAGAAGGACCTTCTCTCAACTCCAAAAACTGAAGCTAGATATAATTTGTCTACAAGAAATACACATCAGGAAACAACACGGTAAACTCTTGAAATGTCCAAAGCTTGGAAAGCTATTTACATCCTCTGCTTGTCAAAGAAAAGAGGTTTAGCATTATACACCAAGGAAAAATTGGACACCAAATATATATTGGATGACGAAGATGGAGGATTCTGATGGCTGAAGTTACAATGAAATTTTAAAAGGTGCTTTGGTGGCGATTTATGCCCCAAATGATCACCAGGAAATGTTCTACCAAAAACTACATACTTTACTCTCACAATTGGATTATCAGGCTTTGTGCTTAATGGGAGATTTTAATACAATTGTGGACAAAACGATGGACCATAACAGTGAGACTAAGGAGGAGAAAGGCAGGAGGATACTCCCCAAGTCTTGCTTTAACATAATTGAAGAATTTAGACTGACAGATGTTTGGAGACATAAAAATCCAACCTCTGCTAAATATACTTTCTATTCAAATAGACATAGGTTGTGTTCCAGAATTGAAATGATTTGGATAACCCCAGACTTAGTACCAGATCTGTTAGAAGCTGAAATACAGAAAAATGTCTGGGCAGATCACAATCCTGTAACTATGACATTGAAAGGGACAGTTAAAATGCCCAGATGGGTGTTAAACAAAGCCTTATTAAAAGATAAGAAGTTCAAAGTAGAGATAAATAAGGAAATGGAAATATTTTTTCAAATCAATAAAACTGAAGAAACCTCTTTGCAAAATGTTTGGGATACAGCTAAAGCCGATGTTAGAGGGCTGATAATAACATACTCAGCAAAAATAAATAAAATGTGAAAGCAGGAACGATCTAAATTAGTAGAGAAATTGATGAAACTTGAACAGGACCTACAGGAAGATCCATTTAAAAAGATCTTGACACAAATGAACATTCTAAAACATAAACTGAACCTCTTGGATACAAATGAACTTACCAAGCAAATGAAACTGACTAAACAGATTTTTTTCAAAAATGCAAGTAAACCAGGGAGATTGTTAGCTTATAAAGTAAAGAAGGAGAGAGAGACAAGATTAATATATAAACTGAAGGATGGAGAAGGACGACTGCAAGTACAAAGCACACAAGTTAAGAAAATAGTGGAAGACTTCTTTGCAAAGCTGTACCAGAAAAAAGAGATCTCAACCGAAAAAGTTAATCAGTATATCTGAAAGGGAAAACTACCAAAGCTGTCATACTGAGAAGCGCTAAATGAAGAAGTAATAATGATAGAAAAAACTGAGGCAATCAAGAGACAAAAGAATGACAAAACCCAGGACTGGATGGGTTACCAGCAGAGTTCTATAAAAATTTAGACGGAATCCTGTTTATGCCTCTTAAGGACATATGTAACACAGCATTGCTAGATGCTAAAATACCGAATACTTGGACAGAGGCAAACATTACACTAATACCGAAAAAAGATACGGATTTGACACAGATCCAGAACTATAGACCTATATCACTATTAAATATGGATTACAAAATTTTTGCCTCTGTAATGGCAGAAAGACTGAAGAGGTATCTAACATACTTCATACATTCAGACCAAAATGGCTTTTTACCTAAAAGACAAATGAGGAATAACATGAGAATCATCTTGGACATTTTAGAGTATTATGAGGTACATTAATGTGGATCACTGCCTTGTCGTGGCGAAGGGGCTTGCGTAGCTCAATGAAGCTATGAGCTATGCCGTGCAGGGTCACCCAAGACGGACAGGTCATAGCAGACAGCTCTGACAAAACGTGATCCACTGGAGAAGGAAATGGCAACCCACTCCAGTATCTTTGCCATGAAAACCCCATGGACAGTACCAAAAGGCAAAACGATATGACACCGGAAGATGAGCCCCTCAGGTCGGAAGGTGTACAATATGCTACTGGGGAAGAGCGGAGGGCTAGTACTAGTAGGGCCAGAAAGAATGAAGCGACTGGGTCAAAGCCGAAAGGACACTCAGTTGCCGATGTATCTGGAGGTGAAAGGAAAGTCCGATGCTGCAAAGATCTTTACTCCATAGGAACCTGGAATGTAAGATCCATGAATCAAGGCAAGCTGGATGTGGTCAAACAAGAGATGACAAGACTGAACATCGACATCTTAGGAATCAGTGAACTAAAATGGACAGGCATGGGTGAATTTAGTTCAGATGACCATCAGGTATACTACTGCGGGCAAGAATCCCTCAGAAGAAATGGAGTAGCCTTCATAGTCAATAAAAGAGTAGGGAAAGCAGTACTGGGATACAATCTCCAAAATGACAGAATGATCTCAGTTCGAATGCAAGGCAAACCATTCAACATCACAATAGTCCAAGTCTATGCCCCAACCACTGGTGCTGAAGAGGCTGAAGTTGACCGGTTCTATGCAGGCCTACAACACCTGCTAGAATTAACTCCAAAAAATGATGTCCTTATCATCATGGGGGATTGGAATGCTAAAGTAGGAAACCAAAAGATAACCGGAATAACAGGCAAGTTTGGCCTTGGAGTACAAAATGAAGCAGGACACAGGCTGGTAGAATTTTGTCAAGAGAATACAATGGTCATAACAAACACTCTTTTCCAACAACCCAAGAGACGTCTCTACACATGGACATCACCAGACGGTCAACACAGAAATCAGATTGACTATGTGCTCTGCAGCCAAAGATGGAGAAGTTCTATACAGTCAGTAAAAACTAGACCAGGAGCTGACTGTGGCTCAGATCATGAGCTTCTGGTGGCAAAATTTAGGCTTAAGTTGAAGAAAGTAGGGAAAAGCACTAGGCCACTCAGGTATGACCTAAATCATATCTCTGATGAATATACAGTAGAGGTGACAAATAGATTTAAGGAATTAGATCTGATAGACAGAGTGCCTGAAGAACTATGGACGGAGGTTCGCAACATTGTACAAGAGGCAGCAACTAAAACCATCCCAAAGAAAAAGAAAGGCAAGAAAGCAAAATGGCTGTCTGAGGAAGCTTTACAAGTAGCTGAGGAAAGAAGGGAAGCGAAAGGCAAGGGAGAAAGAGAAAGATACAAACAATTGAATGCAGAATTCCAGAGAACAGCTAGAAGAGATAAGAATGCCTTCCTAAATGAACAGTGCAAAGAAATAGAAGAAAACAATAGAATAGGGAGGACCAGAGATCTCTTCAAGAAAATTAGAGATATGAAGGGAACATTTCATGCAAAGATGGGCATAATAAAGGACCAAAATGGCAGGGACCTAACAGAGGCAGAAGAGATTAAGAAGTGGTGGCAAGATTACACAGAAGAACTATACAAGAAAGAGCTTAACGTCCCTGATAACCACGATGGGGTGGTCACTGACCTCGAGCCAGACATCCTGGAATGTGAAGTGAAATGGGCCTTAGGAAGTCTGAGCAACAACAAAGCTAGTGGAGGTGACAGCATTCCAGCTGAGCTATTCAAAATCCTGAAAGACGATGCAGTTAAAGTGCTACACTCAATATGCCAGCAAATTTGGAAAACTCAACAGTGGCCACAGGATTGGAAAAGGTCAGTTTACATTCCGATCCACAAGAAGGGCAATGCCAAAGAATGTTCAAACTACCGCACCATTGCACTCATTTCACATGCTAGCAAAGTGATGCTCAAAATCCTACAAGCTAGGCTCCAGCAGTATGTGGACCGAGAACTACCAGAAGTACAGGCAGGATTTCGAAGAGGGAGAGGAACTAGAGATCAAATTGCCAACATACGCTGGATCATGGAGAAAGCCAGGGAGTTCCAGAAAAAGATCTACTTCTGCTTCATTGACTACGCTAAAGCCTTTGATTGTGTGGATCACAACAAATTGTGGCAAGTTCTTAAAGAGATGGGAGTACCAGACCATCTTATTTGTCTCTTGAGAAACCTATATGCAGGTCAAGAAGCAACAGTGAGAACTGGACACGGAACCACTGATTGGTTCAAAATTGAGAAAGGAGTTCGGCAAGGCTGTATAATGTCACCCTGCCTATTTAACTTATATGCAGAGCACATCATGAGAAAGGCAGGGCTAGATGAATCACCAGCTGGAATCAAGATTGCTGGGAGAAATATCAACAACCTCAGATATGCAGATGATACCACTCTCATGGCAGAAAGTGAAGAGGAACTAAAGAGTCACTTGATGCGGGTGAAGGGGGAGAGCGCAAAAGTTGGCTTGAAACTCAACATTAAGAAAACTAAGATCATGGCATCTGGTCCTCTCACTTCCTGGCAAATAGATGGGGAAGAAATGGAGGTAGTGACAGATTTTATTTTCCTGGGCTCCAAGATCACCGCAGACGGGGACTGCAGCCAAGAAATTAAAAGACGCTTGCTTCTGGGGAGGAAAGCTATGGCAAATCTAGATAGCATACTAAAAAGCAGAGACATCACTCTGCCAACAAAAGTGCGTATAGTCAAGGCTATGGTTTTCCCAGTTGCAATGTATGGCTGTGAAAGCTGGACAATAAGGAAGACTGAGCGCAAAAGGATTGAGGCCTTTGAGTTGTGGTGCTGGAGGAGATTCCTGCGAGTCCCTTGGACCGCAAGGCGATCAAACCGGTCAGTCCTAGAGGAGATCAACCCTGACTGCTCTTTAGAAGGCCAGATAGTGAAGATGAAACTCAAATACTTTGGCCACCTAATGAGAAGGAAGGACTCCCTAGAGAAGAGTCTAATGCTGGGAACAATAGATGGCAAAAGAAGAAGGGGACGGCAGAGGATGAGGTGGCTGGATGGAGTCACTGAAGCAGTTGGTGTGAGCTTGAGTGGACTCCGGGGGATGGTGGAGGACAGGAGAGCCTGGAGGAATGTTGTCCATGGGGTCGCGATGGGTCGGACTCGACTTCGTGACTAACAACAACAACAACAACAAATGTTTGTGAATTTTAATATTTGGAAATTTTAATGTATTAGAATTTGTTGTTTTATTGTTGTGAGCCGCCCCGAGGCTTGTGGCAAGGGGCGGCCTATAAATTTCCAAATAAATAAATAAAAATAAATTCTGAAAAACCAATGGCATTATTAATCATGGATGCACAGAAGGCCTTTGACAATGTCAACTGACAGTTTATCAAGCAACAACTAGTTCAAATGGAGTTTGGTGAAAACTTTATTAATGCAATATTAAGCATTTATCAAAAACAGTCCACTAGGGTCATAATTAATGGAGAATTTAAAAATACTATAGACATAGAAAAGGGCACGAGACAAGGATGCCCTTTATCACCACGTCTGTTTATATTGATCTTAGATGTGTTAAATAGAAATATGATATGGACATTAAAGGCACTAGAATTAGAGATGAAAACTATAAACTGCAAGTATTTGCAGGCAATTTAGTTTTTATACTTGAG
Source organism: Varanus salvator macromaculatus (assembly GCA_023646645.1). Lineage (NCBI taxonomy): Eukaryota > Metazoa > Chordata > Lepidosauria > Squamata > Varanidae > Varanus > Varanus salvator. The sequence goes on along the minus strand of JAIXND010000721.1, from coordinate 3,624,572 downwards.
AAACCCTTGGTAACAATGTCTAAACTTCTACAAAGGTTTGAAGAATATGGCGATGTTACTGGGATGAATATAGAGACAAGATGAAATTGTTAGTAAAAAATCTTACACTGGAGCAGGGAAAACCCATGGCGGAACAAGTAGATCTTCAAATTGTTAAAAAGGTTAAATATTTGGGAATTTTTCTTACACCTAAGTGTACTACATTGAAAGAAGATAATTATGATAAACTATTGAAGGAAATTAAGTGTGATATGGAAAAATGGGCTAATTTGCAATTATCATTGTTGTGAAGAATAGCACTAGTTAAAATGCATATATTACCAAAGCTTTTGCTTTTATTCCAAATGATTCCCAAAAAAATTGATTAAAACAAGTTGATGATTTAAATCCCCAAATTTTGAGATTCATATGGAAAAAGAAGAAACCAAGGATTAAATTACAAATGCTTCAGAAGGCTAAAGGGAATTGGGGGTTTTGGGCTTCCTGATTGGATGTTGTATTATCAAGCTTCTGTTTTAACATGGCTAAAAGAATGGATAAATTTAAGAAATAAGAGAATCCTTTATCTTAAATGGGCATGATTTTCAAATAGGTTGGCATGCTTATATGTGGTATGAAAAGAGTAAGATATGGTTGTTTCTTAAAACATTATATTAGGAAATCATTAATGTTGGTGTGGGAAAAGTTAAAGATAAAACTGTATACTAAATTACCAAGATGACTTTTGCCTATGGACTTTCTTGTATATCCAAATGCATTGAATTTTGATACAATTGTGAGATATGATATTTTGGATAATGGTGGAGGATTAAAATTGAATCAAGAAATACAAGAACAAGGAATTGATATTTTTTGGTGGCACAGGGTTCTAATGCAATCAAGATATGCTAAAGACTACAGAATGTAGGGTTTTTATAAGGAGGCAACATCATTTGATCATATGATTCTTACATCAGATGAGAAAATGATTAAAAGATTGTACAACATCCTACTAGATAGGAGAATGGAAGATGGACATGTTAAGGAAACTATGATAACAAGGACACAAAGCTTTAGATATAATATTGAGCTAGAGAAATGGCAAAAACTGTAGAAAAGAAATACTAAAGTAGCATTAGCAACTTCATATCAAGAAAACCTGTATAAAATGTTTTATAGATAGTATTTGTCACCAAATAGGTTAGCTAAGATGTTTCCAAATATGTCAAATGGATGTTGGAAATGCAAACATAAACTGGGTACTTTCTATCATATGTGGTGGACTTGTGATAAGGCAAAAAAATATTGGGCTAAAATTCATAAAGGGTGGCACATTTCATCTAGGGTCTGGAAGAGTGCAGCTTAGAGCAGGTTAATAAGATGCCTTTACACACTTCACAGTAGCTTCCATACACAGAGGAATGTGTCTCCTTTCTACAGAATGTTCTGAAGTCTGAAGTTCTGAAGTCTCACATTAGTTGGGGAAGAAGTAGCGGAATGTTGGAAAAAGAAATGGAAGGACCCTGTCCACTCTATGTTCCAGCACAGGTCTCCTTAACACCATCTCAAAGAGTCTGTGTTTTGTATCTCTCCAGTCAACGCAAAGTGCAGGCAACTGGGCGAGGGTGCCTTTTGCTGAACTTGGGTGCTCCAAAGACCTGATGCTTGCCTTGCCTAAATAAAAATGTGTCCTCTGATGGAATTTATGCACAGTCAGAATCACAGTTCCCAACACTTACTTGTCTGAAGCAATGGTCTGGGCCCACACACCTAGGAACAAGAGTGCCGCATCTCATCTTGAATACATGCAAGCCTCAACTCACATACATTTCCACCAAGCAACAAACCCTTGGGCCTATGGATGAGATGAATGCTTCCATGAAAAAGAATTCATGGAGGAGGTGCTTTGCCCTTTTCTCATTTTTAATCTACCAACATCCTTGGCCTGACAAAGGGGTCATGCAACAGCAAACATTAGGCTATTTTAAGGGACATTTTGGTGCCATCAAACTTGAAAACGTTTTCACTGTTCATTGCACAACATGCCTGGACTGTGTCAGGGCCTCTTTATTTTTCCCAAGAATGAATTACCAGGAGTTGCTGGGAGGATTTAATCTCTTTGAACACCAGTGTTTCTATTAGGCAGATCACCCAGTCCCCCTGCAGTGACATAAGAAAGCATGATACCAGGCAGTGGTCTGTACCACCAACTGCAAACTTTTAGAGCATATACAGAGTATTTTATAGTTTCTGGGTCACATGGGCCCAGACGTTGGGCAGTTAATGATGAAGTATGGTGAACACAGTCAGATGAAGGTGAGGGGTCTGCAGATGTCGTGGAGCGTGTGTGTGTCTGACCACTCACACGTTGAGGTTCCTTGGCCGCAATTTATTACTCAAATGCAAGCTGTAAAACTAAATCTGTTTATTGCTAGTTATCTACAAGATTTATGGCTTCATCATGAGACTTGTACGAAAGCATGCATACTAATTAGATGCTCTTCTGAGAATGAAGTTCCCTTTTCCCCCTCCCCTTTCAATCCTTTAGGAGAAGCTCTTCTCTTCTCCTCCTTTTCCTGTCTTCCCAGATCTGGTACTGTTGTGAGTGTGTTATAAAAACACCCTCACGCTTGGATGTGCTTTAGCTGCAATAAATTCTTCAAACTGGAGTGGAGGTTCTAAATTGGTTTATTGCTCATTATCTACAAGATTTGCGGTTAAACAAATGTCCTAACGGCAAGACACGTATATGAATGAACGATGTTCTCCTGAGAATGAATCTCATCCCTCCCCCTCCTCCTGTTTCTTTCTTCTCCGTTCTTCCCAAAGCTGATAAGAGCGCATCTTTCATCATTGGTTAGCGTCAATCAAGTCAATGCCTCCTAGCTGCCCGTCCCCTTCCGGTCCACTGCTTTCCTCCTCCTCCGGCACAGTATTTTCCCCCTCCCTTTCTCCTTCACAGTCTGTATGGTTTAAAGGGCTAGCCTCCTGGGAAGAGGCCGGAGGCCCCTGATTTGGTTCTTCTTCTGGAAGCATCTGCTCTCTCCTGCTCCTAGTAATCACGGTCACCTCCTCCTCGTGAGGAGGAGCCACTGTCATGCTCTCCTGCACGACAGGTACGCCCAAACCATTCATCGTTTGGCTGCGTCAATTAAATTTATGTTCTCCAGTTGGCCATCTCCTTCTTCCTCAACAATCTCTTCTTCCGATGACATGGCAGGGCTTTCTCTCTCCCCTTTCTCCTCGACTGTTTGATTTAAAGGGCCAGTTGCTGGTGAGGCGATCTGTGGGCTTTCACAGCCCTCAGCGGGGAGCTGACCAGCCTCTCCTTCAGGCAGCGTTTGTGTCTCTTGAACTCTATAAACCACCATCACCACTTCCTCTTGAGTAGGAGTCTCTGTTGTGACCTCCTGCATGACGGCAGAGGAGGCTCAATACAATGGAATTTGCAGAATATGAACAACCATCATGGGATTATTGTGAGTCTTGGCATGGAAAAAAGGATGATTGAAATGCTGTTAACTTGGCAGCCTTATCAGTTCTTACTGATCAGCAAAACAATAGCCATGGAAGCTTCTTAGGGAAGCCAACAAGTTCCACTTCTTGAAGTCACTGCAAATGCCAAATAGTAACCTGGCTTGGAGTCTTTGGCTACTTCCTTGAGAAAGTGGTGCAGGCATTCCACAACACAAAGGCACATAAGCAACTCTTTTCCACCAGGATTTAGCTGAATTTTCCCAACGGCAACTTATGGGAAAAAGCTTTGGCAAAAGCAGGCTGCCCATTGATGCTGGTGCAAAACACTAACTCCAACTCCCCGGATTCTCTTTTCTGAATTTGCAGCCTCATGCTTTCAGGGTTGACTGGTTTAATATGGTTTTGATTGTCGATGGCTTAAAAATTGGACTGGCAGGCTTTGTTTTCTTCTATTTTGTCTTATGGTTAAACCATCCTGAGACCACAGTAAAGAACAGCATAAAAAAGGTTCAAATAAATAAATAAATAAATAAATTCTGTAAAACATTCTAATCCTTCATGTATTGGGCACCAACTAATAGGGGTTAGAATTGATAGGGCTGCACCTCCAAGTAGTAGCAGAAACCAATCACCCTTCCCAGTTCAGTGAGATCATTGCTTGCATTAAGTGGTGAAGGTTCATGCAAGCTGAAGAGTCAGAATTTGCTTTTCAAAATTAAAAAAAAGTAAAGAAAAGAAAAGGTATCTATATAATGCCCCTGCAGTGGAGAAAGGCAAATGTGGTAGCAGTGAATGTCATTGAAGATGTTTTGAACAATTCAAAATTCTGACTCATTAGATTCTCCTGCAGACTTTCAGAGCACAGATGAGCAGAGGATACAAAATGAGCATATCTGGATAGTTACAGTAGATGCACATAAATTAAGGAATCAGAGCACACACAAACACAACACAGAAAGTCAAGTCAGGTCACTTTTTATTTACATTAGCCATATGCCTTAACAAATAAAATTGAAATTTTAGAAAACTAGATATAACTAAATAAAATCAGATAAGTTGTGCAAAGCAAAAATTTCCTGAAAACATTTCATAATGTATCCAAATTCTTGGATTGTTCAGTTCATGTTGCCTCTCAGGACCTGTAGAAGTAAGAACTCTGTGCACCCCATAACTTCTACAGAACTCCATGACTTGGGATTAGCTGTAGTTAACAGCCAGGTGTTCTTCTTGGCCATACTTGATGAATGCGCCCAGCAATCTACTCAAACCCACTTTGGGTGGGATAAAGAACAGCAACATCTGCATGGAGAAGGATGGAATATTGGATCTGTAGGCAATATAGGGGGAGGGATGCTGGGGAAGTTAGGCTCCTAAGAATGTGATTTATACATCAATTAAACAATGCAGGAGTGAGAATGTAGCTTTGCTTCACTCCCTTTGCAACAAACACAGGTCCAGCAAGTTATACATTGGCCAATAGCAGCTTCAGCCAGGGGTTGCAATATAAAAATATGATCAGAAAGAGAAGACATTTCTGTATCCTGAGAAGATTGACTTTGTTCCAGAGTTTAGTGCAGGATATTGAATCAAATGCAGCCCTCAGAACAATAAAAGCTGCATACAATGCACCTCAGCTATTCTAGTTTATTTGTTGAATGAAGGAGTGAGTAAAAATAGTGATCTATCTCCAGATTGCTGCAGCTGAATGACTTCTTTTACTTGATATGAAAATATAACAGACCCAATTAACTCCTGCAATGAAATTATGTATGAAACTGATTTATTGGGCTGTTTTTTCAAAACTGGTTTCTCTAAATCATGAAAGGTCTATTTTACCTTCTTCTCATGAGATGGTCTCTTCTATTGAGAGTGGGCTTTAAAAGAATGATGTAGCATTTGGGGAAAAAGATGCATCCCAGGAGACCAGCCCCAGAGGCCAAGATGGAGAAGACCTCCACAGCCACCGCGTACTTCCCCTTGGTGCTCAGGTAGGTGGGCACAAAGGTCACCCACACGCTGCAAAAGACCAGCATGCTGAAGGTGATGAACTTGGCTTCATTGAAGCTGTCAGGCAGCTTCCTGGCCAGGAAAGCCACGCTGAAACTGAGAAGAGCCAAGAAGCCCATGTAAGCCAGGACAGCATAAAACATGGTGACAGAGCCTTCATTGCATTCCACAACTATTTCCGCAGAAAGGGAAAGGAAGTCCAAATTGGAGAAAGGGGGGGCGGTCAGCAACCAGACAGCACAGATCACAGCCTGGATGAGGGAACACACCAGCACAACGGAGGTTGTCAGTGGTCTCCCCAACAGCTTCCCTGCCATATTTCCTGGCTTGGTGGCTATAAAGACCAAGACCACCATGATGGTTTTTGCCAACACACAAGAAACTGCCACAGAGAAGGTGATGCCAAAAGCAGCTTGTCGGAGAAGACAGGTGAGCATTGTGGGTCGACCGATGAAGAGGAAGGAGCAGAGGATGCAGAGCAGGAGAGCGATGAGGAGGGCATAGGTGAGGTCTCGGTTGTTGGCTTTGACAATGGGTGTGTCATGATATTTAATGAATGTTGCCAACACAGCAGATGTGCCGAGACAGAGGAAAAGAATCAGAGAAACTAAAAGGATACCAAGGGTCTCTTCCTGGGCAAGGAAGTGGATCTTCTTGGGGATGCATCGGTCGTGGTTCTTGTTTGGGTGCTGATCTTTTGGGCACGGAGCACAGTGCGCTGCATCTGAAATGAGCCAAAGCAACTGAGATATCTCCACCCAGGTGCACAAGTGAGTTTATTGAGGCTAGTCCAGCCCTCAAAAGAAGTTATGGAATTCTCCTTTCCTTAGCTTAGCTTGCAACATTGATTTCTTATATTTCATCTTTGGAAATTGGACAGTTAAGTATACAAGTTTAAAAATGTGTCCTTTCATCATGAAATGACCTCCTCTTGTATAAGACTTGTGTTCAAGATGGTGCACAGGAGAAAATGCTGCAACTCAACTTGAAAGAACTGGGAAAGTATTTTAGCCTTTTCCTAGTAGCAAACTCTGAATGACCACAAAAAAATAAAACAAAGGCATGAATTACAGGTTTGTTTAATATATCTCCTGAGAGCTCTTTTGGATGAAACTGGAGAGAAGGGGTGATCTCTTTCACCTGGGATGAAGTTCTTCAATGTAACATGGAGGACCCACCAGGTACCCTGAGGGCCAGTCATTCCAAATCTCTTTACATCCCACGTAAACACAACCTAGTAGGTAACAGGGTCTTCAAAAATTAATGAAATGGGATGATGGAAAGTATCCTGAACAGGAAAGTATGCATTTTTTGAAGTCACGGTTACCCTTGTTATTCAGAAGACTTCTGCAATTCTTGAATTTTTCCAAACCAGATTTTATTTATTTATTTATGGATTTATGTCCTGCCTTTTTCCTGCAAAGGGCTCAAGGCAGCTTACATCATTCTCCTCCTCCATCTTATCCCCACAACAACAACCCTCTGAGGTAGGTTGGGCTGAGAGTGTGTGACTGGCCCAAAGTCACCCAGTTGGCTCCATGACTGAGCGGGGACTCAAATCCCGGTTCTCTGAGTCCCAGTCCCATGCCCTTAACCACTACACCACACTGGCTCTTAGATCACCCCAAAGGTCTTCAATTTCATATTGTATTCAGAGAAGAAACAAAACCATCCATAATCATGAATTGTCCTCCTTGTCTTTGTTGTTTCCTTGAGCCTGATTGGATTTTTCCCCATTACTTCATCCCTCTACAAAGGGCTTCTAAAGTTTGTGGTACCGGTCGAGGTGGAAAACATTCCTGCTGCGCAACGTTCACATGTGTAGCAGCAGACTGGCTTCCCCTCCGGAACTCTCCTCCAGTGCCCTGGAAGGCACCTCTCCACACACCTCGCAAAGGGCATTGTCTAAAATTGAAAAAAAGAAAGACTTCAAGATACTTGGAAAGGAGACATGCAATGAAGAGCTACTCAACAGACATTCTCCAACCTGAGTTTTGCATTGCTTTGCAGATGGTGACAGCATTCTTCCCAGAATTAACATTTTCTGGATGCATGCAGTTTCCTTAGCAACACTGGGAAAGAGGCTCCTATTAAATCCATTCAGAGGAAGAAGTGGGACCCTTGGAGTCTGCCTTTCACTGTGTCCAACCATAGGTGCCTCATGCCTCATATTGCCTACTACTGGCAGTACTTTTCCTGGTACTCAAGCATAGGAAATTTATTAGAGCTCCATGGTAAGTTGAGTGAAAGATGTTGGGAGTTTTGGTGAGCAGGGGTTTCCAAACTGGACAATCACACCCCTCTTCCCGGCATTCTATTGGATGGTGGTCTCAAACATAAGCATTGCATCATTTCTCCAAGAGTGGGACTCCTGCCTGCTAATGTGTCTGGCTCACTTCAAACCCACCTTTGTGGCCCACACAATTGCTGCAGAGTGGATGGAGAAGTCTTGGCCTGGTGGAGCTCCCACATGAATCCATCCAACTTTCACAGGGTAGATAGATCTATTTGGAAAGAGCACCCAGTTCAGGAGATCATATCTTTTCCCATATTCAGTGAAAGAGATTTCTTCTCCGGCACTATTGTTAAACCGGACATTCCTAAGAGGATCCAGAATCTGAACATGCAGGAATAGTCAAACAGAGGACAGTAAATGGATCTGTCTTCAAGGAACTCTGACTCCCATCTAGTTAAGGGACCTCTTTTTCTTCCTATTCCATTGTCTACCTTGATTGTTACTTGTCCCTTTTGGTGATATCTGCTCAAGTAAGGTTGTGCACAGTTTTGGGCATCTTTGTGTGTTGTCTCCTTCCTGCCCTGGATCATAACACAAGAGCTGGGAAATGGTTGCTTGTGTCCGCCAGGAGTCCTGAATACAGGTTCTCCACATGTGAGTGAGAAAACAGTTTCTGAGTAGGGCAGACCACCTCCCTTTTCTGTGTGCTTATACTGGATAAGAGCTATGTATTGGGGTGAGGCCTGCTTTCATTGCATTGAGCATTGAGCCCTTTCTCAATGAACACAATTATAAAAGCATCAGTATTCAATAGCCCCACCAGTCACTGTAAAGCTTCATTCACTTTTGGATGCCCATTCAGAGAAATTGCATCCATGGAGAGAAATCTGCCAAAAATAACTTTTGTGATTTCCCTGTGCTGGACTATCAAGCTTCCTTGCTGACCAACCTTTCCCTCTAGGATCTGCTGACTGAGAAACCACCAGGGCTCCTTGGACCACTGAAATAGGATATTACCTGCCATGGCTGAATATTCAGAAGCTGCTTCCTTTCCCCCATTGTTGAATATTTCAGTCCTTTAGAGGACAAGGCATGCAGCGCATGTGCTACAGAATAGACCGCATTGTAGATGCGGTAACTGTGCCTAGACATGCCCAATTCGAACTGGAAGTTCCTTGGATCCATCTGCATCTCCCTCCCTGTACACACTGGAGATGACTTTGAAGAGGGTTCTCCTCGTCTCAGAAACTGACACTGAAATGCCTGTTCCCACCACTGATGAAGAAAGATGTCTCCTTGAGGATGGAATGGATCTAAAGCCAGGAAAAGAATCTTGAAACCTGGAACTTCTCTCGTGTGGGCTCCCAAGTGCAAAGTTCCATGAAGGATCTTTACAAGGTTTCTTCCCAAAGATTGTGTGCTTGATTCAACTTCCGAATGGGAGGTCAAGATCCAAACCTTCAAAAATGGAACTTTTGTTTTTCTTTTATATCTATTTAACCGACATGCTAATCCTAGAATTCCACCTATGTCACCAAAGACAACTATGACTTCAGCTCCTGACCACACATGAGGAATGTATCCAGTGTTTATTTGATGCACGTATGCAGCATCAGTTGTTGAGAACCTTTCAGAGAAGGCCACGCAGAGGTGCTTCTGCTGCAGCAGGGGCGTCAGTGCCTGGAGGAAACGTTCACCATGATCATCATTCTGAACATGTAGCCCGATCCAGTTCCAGTGGAAATGTTGCAGTAACTGGACTAGGCCTTCATACCGAGGAATTTCTGAGGGATGAATCTGTAAAAAAGATGGAAATACCCCTTTTTCAACCTGAACACACTGCAGCATGCAGTCTGGGAGCTGACGAAAGGATCTCCTGATTGTGCTTCAGAACAGTTCTTGAATTTTGAAAACAGGGATTCTTCTTTTGTGGACCAAGTTCTTGTCCTCTTTTAGCTGTGAGTACTGTCCCAGGAAAGGCATCCCCTTGAGGCTGTTAAAAGGTTGTAGTTCCCTTTAACTATAAAGGGAAACTCTCAGTTTCCCCTCTTTCCACTGCTATGCACCACATGTATCTTCATCCAGATCAACAAGCAAATGTCCATTCCTAGTGCAGGTATGTCTACCAATGTCTGGGCTGAGATGGGGCAAGCCCTGGTAGGAGTGCGAAACATAGCAAGAAAGATATCACTTCACATTCCAAGGGTTGTTCTCACTGTGTGTATCCACAGAGCCTTGGGGCTTTCTGGATGCTCTCCAATGGCAAGATTTGGTGGAAATGGTCCATTCCATGTCCAAATTAAACAGGGGACTTAGCATAGAAACGAAATTTTACGGAGGCTGCATCAGAACCAAAAAGTGCCTCACTTGAAACCTTTCCTGCTAGGCTCTATAAGTGTGTGGCTGCCATTGTGGAATCGAGGGGAGAACTTGGAATGAAAAGAAGTCACAAATTCACTGAGGACCTTTTCTCACTGAAGCCAACAATCTGCCCACAGCAGCCCATGTGGAGTACATCTGGCAGAGCATGTTTGTCAACCCTGTGCTTTCCCTGGACATGCCAATTTTGATTATGCTTGAGTTAGAATCACACCATTTATTTTCTTTATTTACTCTTGTATTTACATTACTACTTTTCCCTCAAGGATTTCAATGCTACTTATACAATTCTCCTTCTCCTGTCAATCCTATCATCCCAACAATTGTTTAACAACTGCAGGACTGAGCGGGAACTACTGTCCAGACTGCCAGATTCCCAGTCCCACCCTTCTAACTCCCCTAAGCATGACACCACCATGGCTCTCCTGAGGACACGTAGCCTTTGGTGGCCCAGTACATCCGACTGTGAGACATTGTGAGGGATTCTGGTCTGCAACCATCCTTGTGAGGCAGCTCATCTGTGGATGCCAAGAAGAACTGCAAGGTTCTTGTCACACCAGGCTGCTTCTGCCTCAATAAAATGTTACAAGAACTAATTCTTCTTCTCTCAACTGGTATTTTCACCCATTGCTAGCTGGAATGTATCACCCAACACTCCCCAGAGATTCAGTCCTGGCTCCACTAAGGTGGTCAAAAGGCCCCCTCACCTGGTGAGAGGGCCCCTGCCCTGTAATCCCAAACTGATGAAAAACACCCTTTGCAGGAATGAAACACCTTTGTTGCTGTTTACTGTTTATGTTGTGAGCCACCCCAAGGCTTTGTTGCAATGGGAGCAGCATATAAATGTTTTAAATAAAATAAATAAATGACCCTGTTCTCAAGAAAGGCCTGTTTCTCTGCAGGTCACTCTTACCTATTTCCAGATTAAGTCATTTACCTCTGGAATCTTGAGGATGCCCATTAAGGGTGCAATGTCTGTTGAAGACTTGAACTTAAAATCCTGTATGACAGAGATTAGTTGCCCTTGCTTGTCACATTGATAATTGGGAATTGCTCTCCCCCGTCTAGACAGCAGAAGCACATTGGTCTTATGCAGGGATCTGACCAGGCCCATATGCTCATAGATGCGGAAACCGAGTGTTGTGTTCAGAAGGAGGGCTGGATCCTTGCTGAGCTCAGTGATGCCAAACACCAAAGCCAGGATGTGCTGGTAGTTCATGAGGACAGACCTGTCATGGAGAGAGCATTATCAGGACATGATGCGGATAAGAAGAAAACAGGTGACACTTTCTCATCACACAAATGATTCCCAGGATCTCTTTGTCCAATGGGACTTACCCAGGATAGCTCATTCTGAACACCCTTTTCTTTTTGATGGAAAAAGAAGATTACAGAATGACTGCCAGATCAGGAGGAAATGTCCATTCAGGACAGCAACATGTTTTTCTCATTGAGTTCAAAATGAGTTAAGATCTCAATGGCCCAATGAAATCCATCTTAGATTCATAAAATAACTAACAAACAAACTTGGAGAACCACTGAGTATTATCTTGAGAAATAAGAGAGAATGGGGTAGTGCCAGATGACTGGAGAAAGTCTAATATATTCTGTATCTTCAGGAAAGTTCAAGAAGAAACTAGGAGCTGCAGATGAGGCAGTCTGACGTCAATCTTTTGAATGCTTCCAGAGAAAATTATTGAAACAATCAGTCTACAAGCACCTAGAAGAAAGTGCACCGCTTCTAGAAGCCAGCATGGATTTCTCAAGAAAAAATTCTGCCAGAAAAACCTGATGTTAGTTTTTGACTGGGGAGCCTCCCAAATGGACTGTGGGGACACTGTGGTTAACTGTTGATCCTTCCTGCCACCTTTAAAATTGACAACCAGGTAAAACTGCATGGACAAAAGCAACATTAATTTTTTTCTCCATGGGGGTGGGGTAAGGACCTTTGCTTACTGAAAAAGAACAGAAAGGGTAACTGAGGACACAGTTCTCCTTGTGTCCAATTTTGGGATTATCTTCCTCAAAAATGAAGTGACTGTGTCATTCTTGAACATACTCTCTAGTTCAGAGAATTTGATGAGTGTTGCACAAGGGTTGTTTCTTGCAGGAAATAAAGTGCTGAATAACAATTAACCATCTCAGTCCCATTAATTATCAGATCCCCTCTTTGTGCAGCTGTGACACCCACCCAGAAATTTCTGCATGCAAAACGTTCCCATCTGCAGACTGGACTCACCCAATGAATTGGGGATCTCCAGATGTGCCCAAAGTTTGCATGAAAATGTTGGAAGTTGTGTGTCAAAGAACCTGAAGGGGTTCACTGATGGGGAGGGGAGCAGCTTCTGTCCCACAGTTTTCTTCTTTTGAGGTGCATCCTTGATGTGGGATCAAATGCATTTTTTGCTAATTTAACAGAGCCAGTAGTCAGAAAGGCTTGCTGAGCCACTCTTGGAGCTCACACAATCTGCCAGTAGATTCAACAGAACTAAAAACATGAAGAACATAGAGCAGAGCCCCACCTTCCCATCCCTGCCTCCAAAGGAGTCTGCTTGGGCAGGGATGGCAGGACAGCCTTTTGCCTTACATTGACTGTCAACATGGGAATAAGCAGCTGGTTTCCTCTCACTTTGCTGCTTGCCCAGCACCCCTCAGGACAAGGCCCATGAAGAAACTCCAAGTCTGGCTCTCCCTTTTGGTTGAGGGCGCTCCCCTCTCATATTCAGCACGCCCTATTGAGCAGCATTCCTGACACCATTCCCTGGAATTAGCACCTTGATGGGAAAGGAAATATGCACAAATGCATCCCAGATCCATAGGAGGGAAACTTACACTGCATCACCAATGACTCTCATTCGTGGTGATGTATGAAACTCTTCCTGAACTCTATAGGAATGTCTGCCAAGCAGTAAATTCGCACCAACAATCAGGTCACCAGATCTGTAATAGTCCTTTGGCTGCATAAGCCATGGGACCAAAGGACACATCCTCTGAGTGGTCTGAGGCAGGAGCCAAAGCAGCAGCAAGAGCAGGACAATCATCCCTGGAGGAGGGAGGCTCTCCCTCCTTGATTAGCCAGAAGCAGGGGAAGAAATGTCTTTGCAGCCTCACCAGGAGGAGCGAGTTTCGGGAAGAGATGTGCAGGGGGTCAGACATCAAATGCAGCTGCAGCCCCACACCAAAGAGCTTGGAGCACATTCATATCCAGCATGCTTTCTGTGGGATTTCTTTGTTGTTATCATGCTGGATGGACACCCTTGTGGAATTCATCAGGAACTTTCCATAGTTTCAGGGAGAGAAACAAGAAGAGCCCAAGAGATCTGAAGGTAGAATAAAGAGTTGCATCACTCTTACCTTGTGTGTGGACCTGGGTAAAATATTAATTTCAGCAAAACTGAGGCTCTGTGTATAGACTTGTCCAAACAAGAGGAAGATTAACTGCATAAGGGCACAGCTTCACTAACAGAAATCCACATGTTTATGTGTTTGGGCATTTTTCTCTCCAGAAACAAATAAGCATAACAGGCAGAAATATGGTGCATTTCTAGTTCAAACAGTGCCAATTAAACTTGAAGAAAAATGCTTTTTTAAATGGCAAAAAGTTTAATTGCTTTATTTGTGAAGAAAAAGGACCAAAAGTCACCAAAAGAATCCTGGGATGGGTGGTTTGGAGTATGAGAGAATAGGATGCATTTCAGTTGTGCCAACTCGTTCCAATTTTTCTAAAAGACTTCAACAGAGCTTGGATGGAAATAGAAATAAGAGATTTTTTTTTTTTTTGGTCCAACATGGATAGAACGATAGCTGCAGTGCTTAAGCTCTTTTTGAACTTCACATTACAGTTTTGAAATAAGTGGCTGTAATTTTAAACATCCCATTTTTCACCCCTTAAACCTCTTCTGCTCCATCCTGAGTTAGAAACATAGAAACAGAGCTAGTCAGAAGGGGCCTCCTGGGCCATCTAGTCTGAATTCCGGCGCCAGCCAGCTCCACTCACAACATGCCCATCATGTGGATGTCCAGCCTATCCTTGAACACCCGCACCAATGGGGCCTCAACAACGTCTCGTGGATGCCCATTCCACAACCTCAGGGTCCTAATTGTCAGGAAGTGCTTCCTGGCATATAAATGGAACCTTGGTTTCCTGAGCTTTGCTCCATTGGAGCATGTCCTGCCTTCCTCTGCAGGGGAGAACAGGTCTCTATCCATCTCCATGTGACATCTCCTCACATACCTGTATGTCACCAACATATCCCCGCTGAGTCTCCTCTTCTCCAGGCTGAAGAGATCCAGTTCACTCAGTCTCGCCTCATACAGCATCCTCTGTAAACCGGTCACCAACCTTGTGGCCCTACACTGCACTGACTCAAACCTGACTATAGCCTTTCTTTAATGAGGGGCCAAAAACTGAGCACAATACTCCAGTTGCAGGTGCACCAGAGTCATATGAAGGTAAAGGTTTCCCCTTGACGTTACGTCCAGTCATGCCTGACTCTAGGGGGCGGTGCTCATCTCTGTTTCCTAGGCGAGGGAGCCAGCGTTTGTCCGCAGACAGTCTCCATGGTCATGTGCATGGCATGACTAAACACTGAAGTGCATGGAATGCTGTTACCTGCCCATCGAAGTGGTACCTTTTTATCTACTTGCATTTGCATGCTTTCGAACTGCAAGGTTGGCAGGAGCTGGGACAGTGCATGGGAGCTCACCCCATGTGCAGATTCGAACTGGTGACCTTTCGATCAACCAGCCCAGCAGCACAGTGCACCAGAGTCATATAGAGTGGTAGTAATCCCTCTCTTGATCTAGAAGCCACACTTCTGGCTATGCAAGCAAGGGTGGCGCTCGCCCTCTTGACCATTGCATCACATGGCTGACTCATGTTTAGCCTGCAGTCAACCAGTACCTTGAGATCTCCTTCACAAGTGCTGCTCTCCAGCCACTTGTCCCCTAACCTGTATTTATGACACCTATTCCTATGCCCCAAGTGCAAGACCTTGCACTTATCCACCATGAATGCCATCCTTTTGTCTCTTGCCCACTTCCAGTCTGGCCAGATCCTTTTGGATCTGGAGTACCTGCTCCCCAGTTGGGATCAACATGTCCACTTGGGATCAACATTTTCTACGTAATCTGCCAGATGCATTTTCAAAGGGCTTGTGTTTAACAGGAAAACAAAACAAAGATAGACTCCCCAGTATCTCTACTACACAGGTCCAGGTCTACCAAGTGTTCCATTTTTAAAGGTTCTGTTGCATGTACAAGAAGCTACAAGGCAGCTCATGCACCTTGAGAATCACCTGCTCAGTTACACCCCTGCTGCATGAGCAGGAACTGTATGAAGTGGGATGGGGATGGTTGGGGAGATGAGGTCCAGCTACTGCTCCAGAGAAGATGTCTAGAGGAGCAAGTGCGATGCAGATGCATTCTGCTTCTTGTCACACACTGGGACACCCCCTAAAGTGCATCACCTGCTTAATGGGTGGGATCTGGGCCTGGCCCCTGGGCTCACCAGGAGGGTCTCAAGTGCAGCACCAGGATACCAGTGCACCACAAAGGCTTCCCTGATGGCTTAGTCTGAGACACAAGTCTATCGGTCATCAGCTGGTTAGTGTTCTGAAGCCCAAATGAGGGATTGTGTGGATGGATGGTCCCACTCAATCCATCTCTGAGCAAATGGATCTGCTCTTGTGTTAAGGGAAGAAGATGACCAGGTTATCCTCTTGGAGAATTTTAACACTAATGATGGGGCCACTTCATTGTGGTTAGCCAGGGATGTCACAGCCAATGCATAGCAGTTGCATCAGAAGGATCAGAACAAGGACTGGCTGAGTTTTGTTCCAAGAACTTCTCTTCATTCAGCTTAAGGAGGTAGACCAGGTGCAGAGAAAGGTTTGTGTAAGCATCTATGTATGGCTGCAACCCCTTCTTGGTTTCTAAAACTTGAAGGCTGGGAAGAGGAAGCTGGGCCAGCAAGCTGATCAGCACCCTTTGGAGATGCACAGTTCCAATACCTCATTGAAGAGGAAGTGGTGAGACCAGCAAGGTGAGAGAAGTCCTGTTTGGAGATAGGGATTTGCTGAATTTCTGTGGCACAGCTCTGTTGCTCAGGCAGTTTTCACTCTGCTTTGGTCTGCCTCACTGCCTGGGCAACCTCCAAGTGCCAGTAGAACTAGTGATACCCAAATTCTCATCTTTGACACTCTGGACCTGGCTTTTACCTCCCGCTTTTAATAAAGTTGCATTCTGAGTAAGAGGAATCTTAGTTTTGATCAGGGTTGTGCAGAACCACTTTAGGTTACAGGGGTCAAACTGCAAGTCAGGGGAACTCTTTCCCATAATGATTTCCCACTCCAACTCTCTCCAAACATACTTCTCCTAGAAACACCAGAAGAGAAAGCAATGAGGACAGACAAGATGGGGCAGCTGGAGTCATTCAGCCCCCTATTATGGAGGAAGAACAGGATGTCACAGAAAGATTTGGGAGCTCCTCGTGCTAATTCCAGGCATGATGCTGCCCATAGCCATATGTTCCTCCAAAAGATGGGATGCTGCTGCAGCAAAGCCAGGATATCCCACAGATCCCTACTCAAATGGCATCCAATCAATTTCTCACTCATTGCGCAGAACAACCAATGAGGCACAACTGCCAATTTGCCATCTTCCACAGCCATTGAAGGGAGCAACAGTGAGCTCATCCAATCTGTGAATAGATTACGCACTTGGTAACTGAGGCATTTGGTATGACTGAATCATTGTATCAGGCAACCACCCACTCAGTTCCAGCACAGCCAAGAACGTGCCGGTCTTCTGTCACCCAAAGCTGTAACAGCAACAGTACTGGAAGGACAGTATTTTTCACATACATTCTTTCCTAGAGGAGGGAGATTTCAGCGTGTTATGGAATGTTTTCCAGAAAGGTTGTTCAGAGCCGGAATCCATCAAGGAATGATCTCCCTGGTTAGTGAGAGTAGCTATTGCTGTGGGATGAGCTGATTCCAAACTGATAAGACCCCCAAAATCTTGGCTCCATCCTCAGGAAGTTTCATGCCCTGTGAGCAGCTGCAACTGATGCCAAAGAAGCCTGGTCACAAGGGGCTCCCAAGAAATGGGTTGGGGTGTCTCTAACCACCATTTGAACACCTGCAGTGGATTTCCCGGCAAGCACATGAGGAAGATCATGCACACTTGAGGGGCATAAGCTGCCTTGAGAGCCTTGAAAGGGAAAAATGTAGGAAATAGATGAATAAATAAAAGGACTGACTCCTCCCAGGAAAACAGTACCGAGACCTGACAGGGGTTTCTTTCATATCCTACACATACATACTTCTACACTGGCTTCCAATTGAGTCAAGCCCAATTTTAGATGTTGCTGATGACATATCAAGCCCTAAATACCTTTGGGTCTGGATGTCTGAAGGAGCATTTCCTTCCTTTGTGCTTTCTGCCCCTTAAGGTCTAGGTCAGAAGTCATTCTTTGGGACCCCTCTTTCAAGGATAATAGGAGAGTGGCTACCCGGAGAAGGGTCTGCTCTGTGGTGGTTCCCTGGATGTGGAATACATTCCCAAGAGAGGTTTATTTTTTTCAGCGTCAGGCCACAACCTTTTTATTATCCCAACAGTTTAAGGTATAATTGTTATTTTAAAAGGGGTTTTATACATGATGTGATGTGCTTTAATTTATTTATTGTAACACTGTCCTGAGAGATGTTGTAATAGGGCATGAAAGAAAAACTTTCAATAAATAAATAAATAAAATCCAACATAAGTTGTGATACCTATCTAAATCATTCTGAGTGTGGAATTTCTCAGCATCTCATATGCCAATCAGATGCCATCTTTATTTTGCACTGAGAGATGCTGCTTTGTATTCAGATCAGGCCTCAGGGCAATGATGCAGCACTTGGGAAGGAAGATGCAGACAAGTAGCTCAGCACTGGAGGCCAAGATGGAAAAGGCCTGCACGGCCACCATATACTTGCCCCTGGTGCTCAGGTAGGTGGGTACAAAGGACACCCACACACTGCAGAAGACCAGCATGCTGAAGGTGATCAGCTTGGACTCATTGAAGGCCCCAGGCAGCTTCCTGGACAGGAAGGCCACTGTGAAGCAGACAGCAGACAGCAAGCCCATGTAGCCAAGGGCAAAATAGAAGAAAATAACAGACCCTTCGTTGCATTGCAGAATGATCAGCCCAGGTTGGGTGTGCCTATCAGAGTCAGAGAATGGTGAAACAATGCCCAGCCAGATTGTGCAGATAACACCCTGAACAGTAGAACAGGAAAATACAATGGAGCATGCAAAACTTCTCCCCAGCCAACGCTTCACTTTGTTGCCTGGCTTGGTGGCCAGGAAGACCAGAACCACAGTGATGGTTTTGGCCAGCACAGAAGACACAGCCACTGCGAAGATGATGCTGAAGGCTGTTTGTTGCAGCAGGCAGGTTGCTCTGCTTGGCTGCTCAATGAACAGGAAGGAGGACAAAAAGGAAAGTAGGAGGGAGACCAGGAGGACATAGGAGAGATCCCGGTTGTTGGCCTTAACTATTGGAGTCTCTCAAAATGTGATGAAGATTCCTAAAACAATTCCTGTGGTCAAAGAAGAGATGAGGGCAAAGGATGCCAGCATGATCCCCAGAGGTTCTGCATAGGAGAGGAAGGATTTCTGCTTGGGGATGCATCTGTCCCAGTCTTTGGGTGCTAATTGTGTGGACACCTGTTGCAATACTCTGCATCTGAAAAGAAGGAAAGTGAGTTCAGCACTGCCACCTTCAAGGAAAATCCAGAGCAGTTTGGCATCTTTCCATGTGTTGCGAAGACAGTGATGTGGAAGGTGTTGGGGAAGAATCATTTGTGCCAGGGCAAGGAAATAGGAAAATTTTCTCTGGGTGGAGACACATTTTCACTTAGGGAGCATCACAGGAGAAAGGGCAAGGAAACTCAACTGTGAGGGACAGGATGGAGCTCCTGAAAGCCCAAAGCAGTCTCTAAACATGTCCTGAACAAATTGATGATACTCAACTGTATGAAGCCCAACTCAGTTCAGGGAAGCAGCCCTGTTGGTTTTCTTTTACAGCTGACCTGCTGTGGGGTTCATTGGTGTTTGCTCAGTCTAGTTCTTAAAAACCAGAGTAGAAATTCCTCCTAACAACTACACCGCCCACAGCTCACCATAAATCATTACTTTTCTCAACTGTTGGATGTATTTATGTAGGTACATAAGTATTTGCTATGGTGCCCAATTCCTAACATGTTTATTTTTGTTGAGACCTGGAGGAAGAAGCTTTCTCATCAATGGTGTCCAGAGGCACCTCTGTGTAAAAGAGGCACTGCCTGGTCTCCAGCGATGCTCCAGCCTTAGTCCCCTGGATTGAACTTGGACATGGCAACCAGCTCCATGAATTGCCTCCTCAATTACCCTTTTAACTCGCTTCATGCAATTCACAATGGCAATCAGAAATGCCACAGGAAGGGAGGGGTCAAGGACTCCATCAGGCTGCTGCATCTCTGTTCCACAAGTGGGACCCTCCTTGCACATTAGCATCTCCTGCTTTGGGAACCATAGACATGGGAAGAAACAACCTGTCCTGGAATGAGTCAGGACAGCAGGACCTGAAGACAAGCTATGCTGATTTGTCCTGCTCTATGAATATGCTCCCCTATCCAATCCATGCTTCCTATGGGCAGTGCAGACCTTCCAGCATGCCAGCCATGGGTCTCCTGGCAGTGGGCTATATGTACAACCATTTCAATTGGCAGAATGGAATGGGCTGGAGAGTAGCATCTTTGGGAACTGCCCTGAGTTCCAAAGTTACTGTCGTCAAATAATTGTGAGACACAAATCAGACTGAATGATCATGAGGCAATGACTCATCATAATCCTTCAGAAAGTGAAATCATAAGAGGGGAGGAACTGGTCACAATCAATACAAACTCGAACATGACTGCATTGATACAGATAAACTGACTGAGTCCATGAAGACCTCTTCACTGAGCAGAGTGCTCCCATCATTGTTGCACCAGGTGGGCCTTCCAGACTAGGGCATTCCATGAGTAGGTGCCACACGTGAAGAGGCCCCTTTCCACTGAGTGCAAGCATCCTGTTGGATACTGGTAAGATCCGGAACACAGTTGTAGGGAGTGGGCCAGGCACTCACTCTTTGTTCAGAGAGAGGCATCATTGGATTCTGCAAGGGAGGAAGAAGTGGCAGGGCAAGAGAGTCTCCAATCACATGTTACAGATTTGTAATTCAGACTCAGCATATTGATTTAATTCTCAAGGGCAGATACTTTCCTCAAAGGGCAATCACTTTCCTGAGTGGAGACAGTACCCTCTGCACATGTAGCACAAGTGTAGCAGCAGGGCGGCTTCCCTTCCTGGACCTCCTTGCTATATCCAGGCTGACAGCTCACCACACACCTGGAAGGAGGCGGCACCTAGCAGTAAAGAGACAGAACTCAAGGAAGCCATGTGAAGGATGCCGTTCCAAGTATGTGAACCCCAGAGACTGTGAAAACCCCACAGGATTGCCAGTCCCAGTAACACCAGGGAAGTTTTCAATATTTGTCACACAGTAGTTTTGTGCTCGGCAGGGCAGGGCAGGGCAGGGAATGCAGTTCATGCATTCCATTCATTTTGCATATGAAAATCTCTGTAAGAAAATACAGTCAGGGCAGAGTATGACACTGAACTGCACAATGTTGCAGGAAGAATAATGGAATCACGGCAAACACTCTCATAAAATGACTGAAGAGACCCACAACCCTTTCAAACATTACTTAGAAAACAGACTGGGGGTGGGGGAGGTCAAAAGAAAAGCTCTACCTCAAAAGGTTTCACAAATACAAAGTGTGTGGGGGATATTGTTTATTTAATTATCATTTACGTATGGTGATGGAACAGTTAGCCAGGAGTCTACATGGATGCCTTCCTTGTTCTGTCCCACAGATTAATCCTTTAAACACACAGCATGTGCCATAAGCAGGAAGCAAGTTATGTTCCCCACCTTCCTGAAATGCCTGGGCCACACAATGACTTCTGGGTTGATGCTGAGCTGTTTCCCTGGGGTTGCTTCGCTTTTCCAAGACCCAATGGTCACAAATCCAGGTGTGTTATTGGGAAACAGCACCAAATTCACAATATCAAATTTGGCTTCCAGCCATCCATGCTGGTTCAAATGCAGCTCAGCCATGGAAGTGTTAGCATGTCGGACTTCCTCTAAGAAAGCATGGAACTAGAATGTCAAAGATAACAAAAATACATGGAAGGATGATCAGTGTTCTCACAATTCTTGCCCTGATCTTCCATGAGTTGAGATGAAAGCATGTCCCACCTGCACATAGAGGAGAGGACTATGATTCGTTTTCACAGCTGAGACACCTTCTAGGATCTCCTTTCATTTTTCCCTTAGCATTCTGAAGCTGAGCAGAGTCAGGGACCTCATGCAAAGAAGCTCCCAATGCTCAGAACGTTTGTCCTCCATTGTGACTTTCCTAAACTAAAGGAAATTAGGTAAGAGAAACCCACATGCCATTTGGCAGTTTTTCAATACTTATTATTCATTCAGTTTTTGATAAGCCTGCCACTCAAATAGCCATAAATTCTTTGTGCAGCTCACATCATTAAAATCCTTTCCAACATGAACATGACACAACTTAAAACACACTTGACAATACACGATCACTGGCAATAGCATTAAATCATAAAACTGTCCGAACTCAATTAAAAACATATACAAAATGAAAATAAAATGCATAAGAATAACCCAGTGATGAAAGCAAGGCCACTAGAATTAGCATTAAAGCAGATGTGTAGCAGCACATTAGTGAATCAATGTGAAGAACTGAACACTTCAACAGGATACAGAGTGCAGGCCCTGCTTTGAGTTGCACATTTTGCCCAAAGTATCCTTGATGAAAACAGCCTGAGAAAGCAGCACTCCTGTGCAGATGGGCATTTGTAAGCCACCCCGAGGCTAGCTGGCAAGGGGCGGCATAGAAATTTTTCTAATAAATAATAAATAAATAAATTTCCTCTACTTGGAAGGCTATGGAGAGGAAGTCAGCAGAAAGAGAGGAACCAGTGAGGGAACCCAGGGTGCTCCTAAGCTGGCTGCATCTCTCTCAGGAGCAACCAGCAGAACAAGACACATCATGCAAATGCTTGGAACTCCACTGGGAGCGACACATGATGGGTTTGTCCCGAAAAGCTGGGCAAAAATCTTCCCTGAATCTTAGACCCAAGTTTTCAGAAAGATGTGGGTAAGTTTGAAAGGCTCCAGAGGAGCTCAATAAAATTGATCCATCCATCAGGGAACCAAGTCATAGAGAAATAGAAACAGAGGGAATCAGAAGCAGTCTCCTGGGCCCTCTAGTCAGACACCTTGCACTAGCCAGCTCAAATCACAACATTCCTACCATGGGCATGTCTAGTCTATCATTGAACACCTTCACCAATGGGGCCTCAACCACCTCCCATGAAAGCCCATTCAAAAGGGCTGGAGCAGGGGGTCAGACTATATTGCCCTTGAGGCCCCTTTTGACTTGCTCAGTTTCTACGTTTCTAGCTTTGAAACCTTTTGGGTCGTGTCAGGAAGTACTTCCTGGAATCTAAATTGAGCCCTGGTTCCCTGAACTTGACTCCATTGGAACATATCCTGCCCTCCTCCACAGGGAAAATAGGTCTCTCTCCAAGACTGTGTGGCACCCCCTCACATGTCTATATGTAGCCAACAGATCCCCTCAGAATCCCATCCAGGCTGAAAAGAACTATTTCCCCAGTCTGGCTTTCCTGGCAATCCAACTACCTTATTACTACCCTGCAGCGATTCCTAGCTGGCTAAATGCTACCTGTAATGAGGGGTCCAGCATTGAACACAATTCTACAGTTGCGGGTGCACCAGAATCATGAAGAGTGGTACTGATACCTCTCTCAGTCTAGAAGCCATGCCTCTGGCTGTGCAAGCAATGTTGCGGTTCACCCTCTTGACCGCCATGTCACACTGCTGACTCATGTATAGCTGCAGTCAACCAGTACCCGAAGATCCCTTTCACAAGTGCTGCTCTCACAAGTGAGAGAGGTGACACACTTCTGAATGGCCTCTCTCATCAAACAAGCATCCAATTGTCTACATCAGCAACAAAAGTAAGAGGATGTGGAAAGTAATTTCAGGATACAGAACACTGAACTTGTAAGGCGTCAGAGGAATGTTCAGAGGCTTCGGGACATTTTAGAATACATGTCAATGAAGCATTTTTAGGGGAGGCAAAGGCAGAGAAGTCGGTTCAGTTTCCCCTTCTGCACCACCATGCAATGGGCAAGATAATGTCCCATAACACCTGTTTACTCAACGGAATTCAGAATATTTTGCCATTTGCTGTGATGCCAACACATGAAAGGACAATACCTGCCAGGGCTGTAACTTCTGCCCATGCAGTGTGTCTCTTGTTCCAGCCATCAGCATCCACTTGGATCTGGATGAAGATACAGTGTGTAAAGCATGGGTCACCATTTGGGCACTAATGTAATTATGGAAGCGATCCTGAGAAAAGACCCTTACCAGTTCCTCCTGGGGAAGCATGTCCAGTTTTTTCTTCTCTCTATAGCTTGACCAGCATTTCAGGGAAAAAGCATGCTCTGAAGAGAAACAATGAAAAGCATTCTCCCAAAACCAATCCATAGCATTGGAAACTGGACTGTTATGGTCACGATTTATCTTTTGGGGGCTCTTCATGATGAATAACAAAACACCATTGAATAATATAAATGTATCAGGAGCCATACTTAAGTACAGATTACTGTCTGTTACAGAGGTAGTGATCCAGACTTTTCCTCCAATTTGTTCCCTTAATAATTTCCCTTGCATCACTAAAGCTGGAATACAGCCAAACTGGGAGTCTACATACAAAATAGCTACATTCCCTTGTCCCCATACAGCAGAGAGCTCCTTCTCAGTCTTTCTGTCCATGCTTTGTGGTAGCCTTTTTGTGAAGGCAATGCAGATTCCATGACTGATCATCAGTGGGATCACCAACCTCACAAATGTTTCTCCATTTTCAGAATCTGGGAAGAAGAGACCTACCCATGTCCAACTAAACCTCATGACCAGTTGGGCGATGCCCAAGTATTGGTTCTCTTCCTTTGGGGCCATGCGATAGATGAATGTGAACTGAGTGTGCTCCTCCAGACCATGGCTAACCAAGCCATAACTGATCTAATGAAGAGAGGAAGAGCCTGGTAGTTTGCAATCTTTTACCTTTAGGATGAACATCAGAATCTTATGAACAAGAAATATCAGAGCAAAGCCCATGATAGGGGAAGATGAAGTTGAGGAAGAAGGGAGGGCCAAAACATCTCAAGGATCATCTCTACAGCAGCAATTCAGTATTTGCTTTGGAAAGCAGTCCTTTCTTTTCCAACAGAAAAGACTTCTTCCCACCCCAGGCTAGCAAGTTCCAGGACAAGACCAGAAAGGTCCAGGCTAGATGAGCATCTCGAGGTGGCTCTTTTCCTTTCTGCATTAAAAGGAGTAGTGATTTTCTCCTTCTTCAAAGGACTAGGCTGATGGGAGAATTTCTCATTTGAAAGTTTCCATGTTCTCCAGAATGAACATCCCTGTGAGAGATACTGCTGGCTTTCTCCATGTCTCCAAGGAAAGATGGATCCTTTCAAGGTCAGGCCAAGTGATGTGGTTATAGGTGGCCTTCCTAAAATGCTACATTGTGAGCATTTCAGCAGTGTGAGCTTTGTACTCTTCACAATTGTCCTTGCAGACCATATGTAGCCCATTGAACAATGTGGGAGTTGCAAGGGCTTTGCCTGAGTTTTCACTCCACAGTGATTCAATATTCTGGTTTTCCACTTACTAAGTTGTCACTAGAGTGAAGCATTTTGGTTGTTCATTGGCAAATTCTGTGTGATGATATGTTTGCCCTTGCTATGTGCTTTTCACAATTGTATTAATCTGTACGGGCCAACTTGAAATGGTGGCATCCCTTTCCATAATGGTTTTTCTAATATGCTGTATTCCAAGGGAAATCCTGTCAGGTTTTAATGCTTCCCATTTCAAAACAACAGTTCCCAGCTGCCACTCCCTCAGCAGAGGACATTTTTCCTCAGTGGGCGCAGGTGCTTTGTGGAGAGGGCTGAGCCGAGCCACTGCTAGCTGGGTGTGGGTGGAGCTGGCCTCCCTTCCCTTCCCAAGGCCTACCTGAGGAATCTTGTAGATGCCTGACATGGCTGAAATGAGTGTGAAGAGCTCTGACTCTGTCCCTTCAAGAATGGCCAGCAGGTTCTTCTTCTTCCCACAATCAAAGTTGGGAAGGTGGCTTTCCCCAGCAGCAGGCAGGCCGAGCATGGCATAGGACGTTGTTCTGGCATCGCAATGGCTCTCATAGATGTCGTAGCCCAGGCTGAAGTTGGGTAAAAGCCTGAGATTCTGGTTGATCTCTCGGATGGATAACAAGAAGGATAGCATATGTCAGTACCTCTCAAGTTGGACTCTGGCATTCAGAAATATCAAAACTGGATTATTCAATAAAGAAAATTCTGGAGAAATCTAGAATGCTTAATGCTAAGGTTTCCTTTACAAAGGATGTAGTTAGATGGTGGCATTCACTTACAGCTTGAGCAGACATGAATAGGAATGTTTAGAAAATCTGAGGGATTCCCTGCTTTTGGATTCCCAGATTCAGCATGTTTTCACATCATTCCAGAGTCCAAGTCCCTGGTGAGCACACCCAACATTCACAAGATGTCCCACTGGAATAAGCCACTCGTGCTGCACCATGAGTGCCGTTCATCCATGCCCACCACTGAAACTGGCAGCAGTGAGTGGGGAAGTGTATCAGGAAATTTTCCTCTTGTCTCACCTTCTGTGCAGGACTGGGCCAAGCATGAGAGCAAGTCCACAGATTCTAAAGTGGAGGGTCTCAGCAGTGAGGATTGCATTTGCTCAGTGTTGAACAAGTGAGGAGCTACCCACCGATGAATTGATTTTAAGAAACATCTTGGATTGCGCAGAAATGGATAGACTGACTTTATTATTGAAGGAGAAAGAAGACATTGACTTCTATCAAACGTGGGATTTTTTTTAATAATTGGCAGGAGAAATGGGACGGCGTAAATTTAGAGATGTTTTCAAGTTCCTATAAATTGATTTAAATATGACTATAGAATTTTAAAAATATGTAGTAGGGGGTTGACCCAGTAAGTCCAATGTATGTAATGATTGATGTTTTTTAGTATTAGTTTAAAAATTTCAATAAAATTCTTAAAAAAAAAAGATTCTAAAGTGGAGGATTCGAAGAGTGTTCATACCAATCCTAGTCAAAGCCACTAACTCTGATGACTTTGATGGGCCAAATTCATGGAGGAGAAGGCCAGTTCTGATGGCTCTGTGTTGCCTCTGCTGTCAAGGGCTGAGGCTGGGATGAAACTAATCAAAATCCATCCTCTGGGCACTTGCAGGCTTCCTCTCCTCTTCAACCTCTTCTTCCAATATTGCTTTCCTGAGAGGAATTCATGAATGCTTGCAAACCATCAATTAGGCATGCTTCCAGCTCAGATGTGACCACTTAAATGGGAGCTACTCCTGGCCTGTGAGGGTGATGCTGCCAGCAGTCACAGGGTGGCATTCCCAGTGCGCCCCTCACCACCTGCCTTGTTCAGCATCTTGGGCAGCCACTCCAAGGGCCTCTGCAACTTGTTGGTAATGGGGCGCTGATCGCTTAATGTGTTTGTGTGACTCACTTCCTGGAGATCTGCTTACAAATGCTGGGTGCGCACACCAAGGGCAAAGCCATTTGTAGCGCAGGGAGCCGACCCCAAGGAATGTAAGGGATTTCAACCCCCGATGGACCACTCACACAAACCAAATCACAGGCAGGATCATATGCCCATCTCTTGCTGGAAATGAAAATGGAGAGGTTTATTCCTCTCATTCCTAATTGGGTGTCCCACTTGCCCCCTGTTGGATACTGTGTACATCAAATGCTGGCCTAGATGGACCATTGCTATGGTGCATCATGGCTCTCATATTCATGTCTTCTTGGGATGCTGAAGCCTGGATGAGAAGTCCCAACTTGTGGTGTGCCACAAACCCTGAAGGAGTCACAGAGACTATTTGGACCAAGAATATTCCCCCACACAGTCATTTCAAACTACTGCTGCACACGAGTGTAGAGGAAAGACCTGCCTAGCACCTGAGAAGTAAAAAGGCTGTGACTCCCTACTTCCCCAGCAGAAATGACAGAGATTTTCTCATTTTCTGTCATGAGCATGACAGAGACAGCACATTCATCTGCCTGACTTTTTCCAATAGGTGATCAAGGATGGTCTTGGGAAGTGAGATCTCTTCTTGTCCTAATGATGCCTGGAGGAAATACATGAAGGACACATCTACATCCTAACACCAAGGAAGGTTGCCTTTCCTTCACCCTCCCTGACTTCTCCAGAGATGGTCCACAATGGATTGGTTTCTTTTCCTTGAGAAGAGCTGATACTCACAGACATACACTTCCATTGCACCTGTGTGGTACACAGCACTGTGAGGCTGTCAGGGGAGCAATAAGATGGGTGGAATGTTTCTGGCAAACTAGAGGAAACCAACCCCCCTCCCATCTTTTATCTACCCTGGATCTTGCCATGCAGGTTAAAGCAACCAACCTTTTCTAAGCCTGATGCTCCCAATCGTTCTTCAGAAAGCACAAGAGTGGCAAAATGCAGAGAAAGAATTCCACCGGTATTAGCAGGGACCAGAACTATGGGCTGCATCCAGAAGAAAGGCACAACCACAGTGCAGGATGGGGAGCACTAAAACCTCATGACTCACCTCTCCTTCCGCTTGGCTGGTGACTCGGAAAAGACATAGGGTTGCTGAGACTCAAAATATTGTGAAGAGACAACCCCGCTGAACAGGTAGTCTCCTGGCTGATCATAGTTGGATACCCCTTCACCTAACTCATGCCCAGGACACTTTTTCTCATGCATTTCAGAAACTGCATGTGACAGCAGAAGCAGTGGCACTGGGATACCTGGCCTTGGTTCCCACATGCTCCTTGTGCCTGCTCTTCTCACACGCAGAGCCATTTCACCAGGAAAGCTCTGAGCCCGAAGTTGCACAGATGCACTCACATCTGAGCCAGTGAGGGCTTTTCTGACTTGATATGAACACACTGCCTGCACCTCTTCTCCTGCTCTGAGCTTCACCCCAGGCCCTCAGGCATACTGCAGCTGTTGTGCAAAGCCAGTTGCTCAAGGACAATCATTCCCCTTGATTTTGCCATTTGGTTTATTTGTCTCAAGAGAAATCTGAAGGGGTTCTCTAGAGCCTTGGATGGAATCAACAATAATCGCTCTGTGCTTGATTATCCTATAGGGGTGAGACAGCCTCTGTGCTGCTGCACCCTTTGTGTGTTGAAGGCATAGGAGCACAGGGGAGAAAATCTTGTTACTCCTCTTTGATGAGGCTGCATCTTTTGCAAGCAGAGGGTGTGGAAATGGGAGCATGGCCAGACCTCTGCCTCTGTCACAGACCCACCTGAAATGGAACCCAAATGAGGAAGATCCTTTGATATCCCAACTGTGGGCAACCTGTGGCCCTCTGCAGATTTCCTCTTTGTTTCAGTAGTCCCAACTTGATTTCCCAAGTTGGTAAATGTGGTCCTTCCCCTCTTCTCTTCTAGCAAGGCATGCCATGTGCTGTGGGTCCTTGAGGACATGACTACGGCAGGGCTGTATTCTAGTGGAATCAACCCCTCTAGCATGAATGGGCTTCTGCCATGGCTAGGCCATTCTTGGAAAGTGAGCCAAGCTGAGAGGAAGTCTGCAAACACTCACAGGAGAAGGACTGGATATCAGGGAGGAGGACGGAAGGGGGATGCTGCTCAGCTCGCTTTCTAGACAGGCCTGAGTTGGTGGCGGTTGGTTTTCACAAACTGAAGAGGGGTGGACATAGTGGTGATCTATGAATGATCTGAAGTTGGTTTGGTTTTTTTTTTTTTGGCGTCTGCAGAAACAATGCAAAAATTTCTGTGCCACCACTTTTAATAGAAAATATTAACTATCACAATGGTACATTCTTACAGACCCAGGATTTATCCCCTGTTTCTTGGTCATGCTTGTGTGTGTGCCTGCTTGCCTTTTTCTCTATGGCTCAGGCATCATTCTCTCTCTTTAACCCACCTTCTCCTGACCAGTTCATTTCCTCCCAGACTACCCGTGTTCTGGCCCTTGCATGTCTCCTCCCCCATTCCAACAGGCTGCAATGCATGGGCTGTGGCAAAAATGCACAGTTCCTTGTTGTGTAATCTGAGCCCAGACACAGTGTTGTGCAGCAGAGCTGAGGAAACCCTGGGTCAGATGGAGACCCACGAACCACAGGGATGCCTTTTGGTCATTCAGCACTGGCTCCCAGAACAGCTACCCTGGACCAGGAAGCCAAAGCAGCGCTGAGCTTTACAGCAATTGCCCTGCACTGCTGTGCTTTGGCTGCAAGAGACATGGCATCACCAACTTTGCTCACATTGCATTTTCCAGTTTCTTCCAACAGGCCTCACCAAGCCCTGCACAGACATCCCCGGAGCCAGCATGGTTTGAGACCAGCATGGCATGAACATTTTCCCTGTGTTTCCAGCTTTCCTGGATATACAGAATCAGAAAATGATCAACCATCTCCCACCTTCCCTTTGGATGGTGGTAGGGGGTTCACCAATGCACAGGGTGCAAGCCACAGCTTCCAATCTGAAGGAAATGGTTGGAAGCCTCAGCCCAGCAGAGCTCCCCTCCTCACCAGCTCCCCTGAGGATCAGCCAAGACCTACAGCAATGGTGGCAGTCTGGGCACCACTCATGCCTCAGCTTCTTCATTCTCCATGAACATGTTTCATATGCAACTTGAAATGCTGCTGTTGACAACCTGAATTCAAAGGTGACTTGGAAAATCTCTTGAAGTTTGGTCAGAAGTGGCAGGAATAACTGAATTTCATAATTGTAGGAGCAAAAGCCTCATCACTGCAACTTCCTGGACTTGGTGTACCTCCAAGAGCAGTGTAGGGAGGGTTGAATATTCTGCCAAGCTGCTGGAACCACCCTGGATTGTGTGCATGGCCAGTAAATGCATCATGTGGCTTGGCCAGGCCTTTGTAGAGAAACCCCATGCGAGTGGATGTGGCCAAGTTTCTCCATTACATTGCAGGATTGTGCCAGTAGTGTCTGTTCTGCTAAGGAGCATCACTTGAAAAGTTCAGTCCTGCAAACAAGGCTGAAGAACATTCCCATTAAGAATTCCCTATTTGGGAAATGCATCTCAAGTGAACACACTCAGTGAAATCTCTAAGGAGAAAAAATCGAGTGGCCCCCAGTCCACACTGAACCTGCGACTGCTGCATCTCATCAGATAGGTCAACTGCACAAGATAATCCTTTCACTATATGAAGTCTCTTTGAACCATACAGATTAATGTGTAATGACACACGATCATATCCATGAATGAAGCCATCGAGATCTAAATGCCAGACTCAGGGTCAAACTGCCCTTGGATCCAAGGGCTCCTCTGTGGGATGGCCCTGAACTGTGTCTCATCCACATGATTCAGGCCAGGGTGGATGGGCCAGGGTAAAGGTTTTCAACCTTTTTACCACTTGGGACAGGCAAAAATAGGAAAATTAGTCTGGGGAGCTCTTATTTAGGAATTAAAGGCATTAAATATATATTTGTTTTGTATTTTCATTTTTAAATATAATACCAAAAAATGAAAATTCCCTAAAAAAACCAAATACAAAGCAGCAAAAAATGCTATTGAAATAAAATATTGAAATTAAACGAAATCAAATACACCTCCAAGTTTTTGAGAGCAACACTTAATTCAATTAAGGCTAGTGCCAAATCTGCTGCTGCTTCATTTCAAGAAATGAATGGGCTTCTGCTCTTGCACGGCCCAGTCTTTGAAAATGAGGCAAGTTGAGAGGAAGTTTACAAACACTCACAGAAGAAAGATGGCATAACAGGAAGTGCTGCTCAAGCAAAGCCAGGGATCCCACCAGATCCCTATCCCAATGCCACACAACAAAATACACAATGTCACATGGCTCTCAAACTACTTCCTTCCCTGCCATTGTCAAGTTTGCCAGTGAGTAACTGAGAAACTTTGGTAATGGAGGCTCCTTTCAGCTCCAGCACACCTAAGCACTTAACACGCTCCAGCCACCCAAAGGAGTAGCAACAGCTGAACTGGGGGGGACAGCTAATCTTATTTCATATGTTCTTTAAAGACTGGATCTTTTTAATTCATCTTTTATTAGAGCTTGACAGGTTTTGTGTGGTCCAGGATTTTTTTTAGAAAGAATGTTCACAGCAAGCTTCCATCCAGGAATGATCTCCCTGGTGTGTTTGGGCAATTTTTACCCATGGGAAGGCTCCTGCCAAACTGAAAAAATGCCACATATCTGGGCTCCCTCCTCAGGGAGGTGGAGCTGCAAATTATGTGAAAAAAGCCTTGGCTTCCCCTTAACCACCATTAGAGCTTCTGCAGTGGATTCCAAAGAGGTTGGTTTTTGCACAATGTGTGGGTGGGGGGGGGAATCTGTGACCTTCTGGATATTTTGGAAAGCCATTTCTTTGATATCCAATATAAGATGTGATTCCTATCCAAATGGTGCTGGGGGTGGTGCCTGATTGAACTTCTTGCACATAAATAAGATGCCATTTCTAATTTTGGCTGTGAGATGCTCTTTCTTATTTAGATCAGGCCTCAAGACAATGTTGTAGCACTTGGGAAGGAAGATGCAGCTACATAACCCCCCACATGGTCACAATGCATTTGCCCCTCATGGACTTCCTAGACAGCGGTGATTAATGGGGCTGTGTCATCACACTGGTAATTGTTCAGTAATGGGCTGTGGGAGGCCCATCTAAGCCCTGTCTTGGCGAAGAGAGGGTGCCTGGGGAATCTTCTGGAAGGTGTGGGGCAGCAACCCCACATCTACTAGGTGAAAATCAGGCATTTCTCAGACGATCAATAAAGGGGAGATTTTTGCTCCCCCAAGTCCTCGACATCTGGCTGTAGCTTAGGAATCTAGTTGGAAAGCCATCGGATCTACTGGGAATAACATTTTTATCTCTTTTTTTGCAATACTACCCATGGAAAAGTTGTATTTGTTGATAATTGACACAAAGGAAAAAGAAAAAGCCCTTTGGATGGATGGATGAATTCTCCCCCACACACACAGAATTTCAAGTGGCGATTGAAATGAGGAGAGAAA
The DNA here is from genome assembly GCA_023646645.1 of Varanus salvator macromaculatus. Classification (NCBI taxonomy): domain Eukaryota; kingdom Metazoa; phylum Chordata; class Lepidosauria; order Squamata; family Varanidae; genus Varanus; species Varanus salvator. The sequence goes on along the minus strand of JAIXND010000721.1, from coordinate 3,592,239 downwards.
GACGGAGCTTTTTGTAAGTAAGAAAAAGATTATTGTTAATCTCTCCAAGGGCGAAGAATCAAAATAAATAATTACTGTGGAATTGAATGATAGAAGGATCTTTCTTGCAAGTTCCTTTCCATTTTTTGTCTTTTTTTTTGTCTTTTGTCTTTTCTTTTTTTCCCTTTCCCTTCACCTCTATATTCCTTTCTTCTCTCCTTTATCTTTTTGCTGTTTTATGGAAATCTTTTTGGTGAGTAACTTTCATCATGAGGTAAACTCAGCCTTCCTCCTCTTTGGCACCCTCCTCAGACGCTCAGAGCCCTATCCATCAGCCTAAAACAGAAGATGTTGCAAAAAGCTTAAAAGAATTGCAAACAATGACTTTGGTGATACAGGTGGCCTTAACAGCTTTGCAAGCATCCCAAAAGTTGATGCAAGCATCTCAAGAGGTGATGGCAACACGGCTGGAAAGTATGTCAAATTAGCAAAAATAATGGCTTGACAAATTGGACAATTCTATTAAGGAGATAACTCAGCTACCTGATGTCTGACTCAAAACTGAACAGAATACGCAAAAAATATGACAAACACATGGAAAGCTGGAGACGGTAGATGAAGAAAGACAACTACTTAAACAAACAAATAAGCCAATATGGGATTCAATGGCTGTATTAGCGATGGAAAAGGCATCCTACTATTTAAGATTTCAGAATATAGCCAAAGAAAAGAATGAAGGCCTTCGGGAACTAGTGACTGGTATGTTGGCAGAGCTTTTAGAGCTTGAGAAGGAGGCAATGAGTATGGAAATTGATTTAATATATAGGGTCAATTTGAGTTACACTAGAATAAACAAACTCCCAAGGGAAGTTCATGTCAAATTTGCTCTAATGTCTATAAGAGACAATGTTTTGAGTGCCACACATGAGAAGCTGTTAAAGAGGGATGATGGTCATGAGGTGACAGTTCTGAAGCAAATACCATGGAGGGTCAGAGAAGGATGAAAGAAATACTTATTCCTTACTACAAAACTGATTAAGAGATCATCTTTAAGTGGCTAACACCAGAGTAAGTAATTTTTCACTTGGAACAATGTAAGATATAAACTGGATTCAATTCTCAAAGCACAAGAGTTCTAAGAAAAATGTAGAGTTATGCTTGAAGAGGAAGAACCTGATGTCTCAAAAGAAGGAGAAAAAAGTACTGAAGCAGTGGAAATAACAGTGTACCACTCTGAGGAAGGAGAACTAGCAGATGTTGATTCACAGCAAGAAGTACAAACTTTGGATCCAAAGGAGAAGAGAAAAGGTAGAACTGTAAAGGTGAAAAATAAGTAGACACACACACACACACACACACACACACACATATACTTTCTCTTAAACATGGCTTCTAAAAGGGAAGGGAAAATTGAGTTGCTCTCCTTAAATGTTAATGGACTGAATGGACCTTCTAAAAGAAGAAGGGTTTTTGCTCAACTTCAAAAATGAAAATTAGATTTACCGTATTTTTTGCTCTATAAGACTCACTTTTTCCCCCCTCAAAAGTAAGGGGAAATGTCTGTGCGTCTTATAGAGCGAATATGTGTGTGCAGTAAGTCTGTCAGATGTGCAGCCCATGGGGAAGTGATGGGGAATGTGCCTGTGATTATGTGCCCATTTGATTCAGAATATTTTTTTTCTTGTTTTCCTCCTCTAAAAACTAGGTGCGTCTTATGGTCAGGTGCGTCTTATAGAGTGAAAAATACGGTAATTTGTCTACAAGAAACACACATAAAGAAACAAAGTGTTAAACTTCTGGAATGTCTAAAGCTGGGAAAATTGTTTGTATCTTCTGCTTCTCAAAAGGAAAGAGGCTTAGCACTGTATTTTAAGGAAAAACTGGACCCTAAATATATTCTTGCTGATGAGGATGGTAGGATCCTGATGGTTGAAATTACAATCAAACTTAAAAAGGTGCTCTTACTGGCAATATATGCACCAAACGACCATCAGGAAACTTTTTGCCAAAAATTACACATTACTTTCACAAGTGGATTACCAGACTATGTGTGTAATGGGAGATTTTAACGCAATTGGGAATAAGGAAATGGATTATCAGAATGACAGGAAAGGAAAAAAAGGTAGGAGGGTACTCCCAAAGTCTTGTTCCAACATAATTGAAGAATTTAGATTGATAGATGATTGGAGGCACAAAAACCCATCTTCTGTTAAATACACTTTTTATTCAAACAGGGATAGGTCATGGTCTAGAATTGATATGGTTTGGATAACTCCAGACTTAGTACCAGATCTGATAGAAGCTGAAATAGAGACGAATGTCTGGGCAGATCATAACCCTGTATCTTTATCACTGAAAGGAAACGTAAGGATGCCCAGATGGAGTCTAGACAAAGCATTGTTAAAAGATAAAAAAAATACAGAAAAGATAAATAAAGAAATGCAAGTATTCTTTCAAACAAACAAAATGGAAGAAACATCTTTACAGAATGTCTGGGATACAGCTAAAGCCTTTGCAAGGGGAATGATAATAACATACTCAGCACAAATAAATGAAAAGAAAAAACAAGAGCGAGCAGTAATAGTAGAGGAGTTGATGAAACGTGAAAAAGAGCTACAGGAAGATCCATCAAAAAAAAAAAGTCTTAAGGCCCAAATGAATATTTTAAAGCACAAATTAAATCTCCTGAACAAAATGAACTTACTAAACAAATGAAGTTGACCAAACAGAACTTCTTCGAAAATGCTAATAAACCAGGGAGATGGTTAGCATATAAAGTAAAGAAAGAAAAAGAGAAGAGATGGATCTTGAAACTGAAAGACGGAGAAGGACGACTACATGTACAAGGTGCACAAATTAAGAAAATAGCGGAAGACTTTTTCACAAAGTTATATCAGAAGGAGGAGATTTCAACTGAGAAAGTAACAGAATACATTTGAAAAGGAGACTTACCAAAACTACCACAAAAATATCAAAAACTGTTGAATCAAGAAGTAACAATTACGGAAGTAATAGAGGCAATTAAGCAACAAAAAAATGCTAAAACTCTTGGCCTGGATGGACTGCCAGCTGACTTTTACAAATCCTTTGAAGGAATCTTTGCTATATTTTTAAAAGATATATGCAATGAAGCATTGTTAAATTCTAAAATACCATCTACTTGGACAGAGGCAAATACCACACTAATACCAAAAGAAGATATGGAGGTAACAATGATGCAAAACTACAGATCTATATCTTTACTAAATGTGGATTCCAAAATTTTTGCCTCCATATTGGCAGAAATGCTAAAGAAGTTTTTAATAAACTTTATTCACCCAGACCAAAATGGCTTTTTCCCTAAAAGACAAATGAAGAATAACTTGAGAACTATCTTGGATATCTTAGAATATTATGAGATACATACCAAAAAACCAATGGCTTTACTGTTTATGGATGCCCAAAAAGCCTTTGATAATGTCAATTGGCAATTTATGAAACAACAGATGACTCAAATGGAGTTTGGGGGAAAATTTATGAATGCGATATCAAGTATCTATCAAAGACAGTCAGCCAGAATTCTAGTTAATGGAGAACTTACAAACCCTACAGAGATCCAAAAGGGCACAAGACAAGGATGTCCGTTGTCACCCCTGTTGTTTATTTTGATCTTAGAGGTACTGAATACAAGTGTCAGGAATGACGAGGACATTAAAGGCACTAGAATTAGGGAAAAAAGTTATAAACTGCAAACATTTGCAGATGATTTGGTCTTCATAACGGAGGAACCCTCTGTAACAATGCCTAAACTTTTACAACAGATTGAAGAATATGGTGAGGTTATGGGAATGAAAATAAATAGAGAAAAAACGAAATGGTTAGTTAAAAACTTTATGCAAGGCCAAAAAAAAAGGACTCCAAGAACAAGTAGATTTGCAGATTGTTAAAAAGGTTAAGTATCTGGGAATCTATCCTACAGCCAAATGTACTACTTTGAAAGAAGATAATTATGATAAATTATTGAAGTATATTAAAGGTGATGAACTAAATTTTTAAATTTCGAGATTTATCTGGAGAAAAAAGAAACCAAAGATTAAATTAAAAATGCTTCAGGAAGCCAAAAAGAATGGGGGTTTTGGTCTTCCAGATTGGATGTTGTATTATCACACGTCTGTTCTAATGTGGCTAAAAGAATGGATAACTTTGTGAAATAAGAGAATCTTGTATCTTGAAGGTCATGACTTGCAGATGGATTGGTATGCTTATATGTGGTACGAGAATGCTAAGTCATATGGGTCTTTTCTGGGTCATTTTATTAGAAGATTATTAATGTCGGTGTGGGAAAAAGTAAAGTCAAAAGTGTATAATAAGCTACCAAGATGGCTTTCACCTGTGGAAGCTTTTGTATATCCAAATTCATTGAACTTTCAAGGGATCATAAGATATGATGATATTTTGGATAAGGATGGAGGGCTGAAATTAGATCAAGAAATACAAGAACAGGGACTTAATATCTCCTGGTGGTATAAGGTGCAGATGCAATCGAAATATGCTAAAGATTGTAAAGCATGGGGGTTTTACAAAGACTTAACAGCATTTGATCAAGTGATGCTTAAAACAGATGAGAAAATGATTAAAACTGACCTGTATCAAACTTGGGATTTTTTCTATAATTGGCTGGGGAAACGGGACATGACATAGATTTAGAGTTATAGTCAAGTTATTATATATTGATTTGAATATGAATATAGAATGTTAAAAAATATGTAGCAGGGGATTGACCCAGTAAGTCCAATGTATGTGATGATTGATGTTTTTAGTTTAGAACTTTAATAAAATTTCTTTTTTTTTTTTAAATGTATTTGCCCCTCATGCTCAGGTAGGAGGACCCAAAGGACACTCAGATGCTGCCAAAGACCAGCATGCTGATGGTGATCAGCTTCAGTTCATTGAAGCCCTCAGGCAGCTACCTGGAACGGAAGGCCACAGTGAAGCTGATGGTGGCCAGGGCACCCATGTAGCCACGGGCAGTGTAGAACATGGCCACAGGACCTTCACTGCATTGCGGATCTATCTCTTCAGGCAAGGAATGCATGTCAGAGTCAAGGAATAGCAAAGAGATGTCCAACCAGATTGTGCAGATGACAACTGGGACACTAGAGCAGGAAATTGCTGTGGAACATGCAAAACTATTCCATGGCTATCTCTTCACTATTCCTGGCTTGGTATCCAGGGAGGCCAGCACCACAGTGATGGTCTGGTTTATAGAGTCAACCTAACCTATGCTAGAAGTCATACATTTCTGTGAGAGAATGGATAATTTTAAGGGAATAATATATGTTGAAGGATATGATTTATAAATGGGACGCCATGCTTATAGATGTAAAGGGTAATGGCATTTCTTGGTGGCATAAAGTTCAAATATGATAGAGATATGTGAAGTCTAGAGAATATATGATCCTAAAAAGTAATTAGTAATATTTGATTAAATGATTTTAAAACTGGATGAAAGATGATTAAAGGATTGTATAACTTCTTATGGGGTATAAAATGAAAGATGAATGAAGGAAATTGTGATAATATAGGCACAAAATGTTGGACATAACATTGAGTTATAGAAACGGTAAAAGTTCTGAGAAAGAAATATAAACGTAATCTTAGTAATTTCACATAATGAAAACTTATACAAAAGTTTTATACTTAGAAGATAGTAGTAAATGACCTAGGTTGTTGTTAGTCGCGAAGTCGCGTCAGACCCATGGGGACCCCATCGACAAGATTCCTTCAGGCCTTTCTGTCTTCCACCATGCCATGGATTCCACTTACTCTCACACCAACTGCTTTTGTGACTCCATCTAGCCACCTCATTCTCTGCTGTCCCCATCTTCTTTTTCCATCTATTGTTCCCAGCATTAGACTCTTCTCCAGGGAGTCCTTCCTTCTCATTGGGTGGCCAATGTATATGTGTTCATCTTCAGTATCTGGCCTTCTAAAGAGCAGTCAGTGTTATCTCATCTAGGACTGACCGGTTTGGTCGCCTTGTGGTCCAAGGGACTTGCAGGAGTCTCCTCCAGCAACACAGTTCAAAGGCCTCTATCTGTCACTGCTCAGCCTTCCTTATGGTTCAGCTTTCACAGTCATACATTGCAGCTGGGAAAAACATAGCCTTGACTATACGCATTTTGTTGGCAGGGTGATGTCTCTGCTTTTTAGTATGCTGTCTAGATTTGCCATAGCTTTCCTCCCCAGGAGCAAGTATTTTTTAATTTCTTGGCTGCAGTCCTCATCTGCGGTGTTCTTGGAGCCTAGGAGAATAAAATCTCTCACTATCTCAATTTCTTCCCCATCTATTTGCCAGGAAGTGAGAGGACCGGACTCCATGATTTTAGTTTTCTTAACATTGAGTTTCAAGCCAACTTTTGCATGATCCTCTTTCACCCTCATCAAGAAACTCTTTAGTTCCTCTTCACTTTCTTCCATGAGAGTAGTATCATCTGCATATCTGAGGTTACTGATATTTCTCCAAGCAATCTTAATTCCAACTGGTGATTTATCCAGCCCAGCCTTTCTCATGATGTGCTCTGCATATAAGGTAAATAGGCAGGGCAGGGCAACAGTATACAGCCTTGCCGAACCCCTTTTTCAATTTTGAACTAGTCAGTGGTTCCATGTCCAGTTCACACTGTTGCTTCTTGACCCGCATATAGGTTTCTCAAGAGACAAATAAAATGGTCTGGTACGCCCATCTCTTTAAGAACTTGCCTCAATTCATTGTTATCCACACAATCAAAGGCTTTAGCATAGTCAATGAAGCAGAAGTAGATGTTTTTCTGGAACTCCTTAGCTTTCTCCATGATCCAGTGAATGTTGGCAATTTGATCTCTAATTCCTCTCCCTCTTCAAAATCCTGCCAGTACTTCTGGTAGTTCTCAGTCCACATACTGCTGGAGCCTAGCTTGTAGGATTTTGAGCATCACTTTGCTAGCATGTGAAAAGAGTGCAATGTTGCGGTAGTTTGAACATTCTTTGGCATTGTCCTTCTTTGGGATCAGAATGCAAACTGACCTTTTCCAATCCTGTGACCACTGTTGAGTTTTCCAAATTTGTTGGTATATTGAGTGTAGCACTTTTACTGCATCGTCTTTTAAGATTTTGAATAGCTCAGCTGGAATACTGTCACCTCTACTAGCTTTGTTGTTGCTCAGACTTCCTAAGGCCCATTTGACTTCACATTCCAGGATGTATGACTCAAGGTCAGTGAACACTCCATCCTGCTTATCAGGAACGTTAAGCTCTTTCATGTATAGTTCTTCTGTGTAATCTTGCCACATCTTCTTAATCCCTTCTGCCTCTGTTAGGTCCCTGCCATTGTAGTCCTTTAACATGCCCATCCTTGCATGAACTGTTCCCTTCATATCTCCAATTTTCTTGAAGAGATCTCTGATCCTCCCTATTCGATTGTTTCCTTCTATTTCTTCACACTGTTCATTTAAGAAGGCATTCTTATCTCTTCTAACTATTCTCTGGAATTCTGCATTCAATTGGGTGTATCTTTTCTTTTCTCCCTTGCCTTTCGCTTCCCTTTTTTCCTCAGCTATTTGTAAAGCTTCCTCAGACAGCCATTTTGCTTTCTCGCATTTCTTTTTCTTTGGGATGTTTTTAGTTGCTACAACTTGTACAAATTTGCTTACCTCCGTCATTAGTTCTTCAGGCATTCTGCCTATCAGATCTAATTCCTTAAGTCTTTTTGTCTCCTCTACTGTATATTCATCAGGGATATGATTTAGGCCATACCTGAGTGGCTTAGTGCTTTTCCCTACTCTCTTTAATTTAAGCCTAAATGTTGCAACCAGAAGCTCATGCTCGTAGCTACAGCCAGCTCCTGGTCTACTTTTTACTGACTGTATAGAGCTTCTCCATCTTTGGCTGCAGAGCACATAGTCAATCAGATTTCTGTGCTGACTGTCTGATGTCCATGTGTAGAGTCGTCTCTTGGGTTGTTGGAAAAGAGTGTTTGCTATGACCATAGTATTCACTTGACAACATTCTACCAGCCTATCCCCTGCTTCATTTTGTACCCCAAGGACAAACTTACCTTTTATTTCAGTTATCTTTTGGGATCCTACTTTTGCATTCCAACTCCCCATGATGATAAGGACATCATTTTGGGGTGTTAATTCTAGAAGGTGTTGTAGGTCTTCATAGAACTGTTTCACTTCAGCCTCTTCAGCACCAGTGGTTGACGCATAGACATGGACTACTGTGATGTTGAATGGTTTGCCTTTGAGTCGAACCGAGATCATTCTGTCATTTTGGAGATTGTATCCCAGTACTACTTTTCCTACACTTTTATTGACTATGAAGGCGACTCCATTTCTTCTGAGGGATTCTTGCCCGCAGTAGTATACCTGATGGTCATCTGAATTAAATGCACCCATGCCTGTCCATTTGAGTTCACTGATTCCTAAGATGTCGAAGTTCAGTCTTGTCATCACTTGTTTGACCACATCCAGCTTGCCTTGATCCATGGACCTTACCTTCCAAGTTCCTATGGAGCTTACATCTTTGCAGTATCAGACTTTCCTTTCACCACCAGATACATCTGCATCTGTGTGTCCTTTCAGGTTTGACCCAATTGCTTCATTCTTTCTGGTGCAACTAGTACTAGCCCTCTGCTCTTCCCAAGTAGCCTATTGGACAGCTTCTGACCTGAGGGGCTCATCTTCTGACGTAATATCTTTTTGCCTTTTGGTACTGTCCATGGGGAGGTCATGGCAAAGATACTGGAGTGGGTTTCCATTTCCTTCCATTTCAATACGTAGATCACGTATTGTCAGAGCTCTCTGCGATAGCCTGTCCATCTTGGGTGACCCTGCATGGCAGAGCTCATAGCTTTATTGAGCTACTCAAGCCCCTTCGCCATGACAAGGCAGTGATCCATGAAGGAGAAATGCCTTAAAGATAGTTCTTATTGCTAAGTTTGGCAGAAATGTTTTAAGCTCATCAATTAGACTTTGGAAATATAAACCCAAATTTAACTCTGAAGGCTTCTCTCTCTCTCTCTTTGATTAGATATTATTCTTAATGATATTGATAAATAGACCACATATTTGATCTTATTTGTAATTATTATGGCAAGAATTTTATTTGCTTACTACGGGAGGAGTGAAGAGCCATGCACCAAAGTGTTGAGATCAAAAAGGATTTTGGACTGCATCGATATTGTCTCTGAAGGAGAAGGAGGACATATAACTCTACCAACCTTGGAATTTGTTTTATTGTCAGTTAGAGAAACGGGACTATGCGTAGATTTGAATATGGTTATTGACTGTTAAAATGAGGAAGATCTTAACCCAGTATATCCGATGTCCTAAATAATCGTTGTTTTTATAGTTAGATTGTAGTGAAAACAATAAAATTTATTTTAAAAAAAGGACTATTCTGGGGGACATTTTAGTGTCTTTCTTTGGCATGAATCCCCCTTTTTCTTATGTATTAAACAATTAATTATAGACCAGTGGCCAACAGCCCTTTTTTGGGTAAGTTGTTGGAACGGGTGGTTGTGGGACAATTCCAAGCACTCTTGGATGAACCTGATTATCTGGACCCATTTCAATTCCGGCTTCAGACCCGAGTATGTTACTGAATCTGCCTTGGTCGCCCTGTATGATAACCTGTGCAAGGAGAGAGTCAGGGGGAGTGCATCCCTGTTGGTTCTCCTGGACCTCTCAGCGGTTTTGATACCATCGACCATGGTATCCTTCTGGATAGGCTGGCAGGACTGGGAGTAGGAGGCACTGCTTGGCAGTGGTTCTGCTCCTACCTCAACAGCCAATTCCAGAAGGTTGTCCTGGAGGACTTTGGCTCTGCACCATGGCAGTTATCCCATGGAATACTGCAGGGTTCCATTTTGTCCCCCATACTATTTAATATCTACATGAAAATGCTGGGAGAGGTTATCAGGATTTGTGGGTTGCGAAATCATCAGTATGCTGAAGACACCCAGCTCTACCTCTGTTTTTCAACCAATCCAGATGAGGCAGTGGCTGTACTGAATTGGTGCTTGGCCGAGGTAATGGGCTGGATGAGGACCAATAAACTGAAGCTCAATCCAGACAGGATGGAAGTCCTGCTGGTGGGTGGATAGAGCTTCTGGGTAGGTGACTTGGACCTTGCCCTGGACAGGATTGCACTCTCTCTAAAGGACAGGGTCCGCAGCTTGGGAGTGCTCCTCAACCCGGAACTGTTCTTGGAAGCTCAAGTGACTGCGGTGGGGAGGAGCTCTTTCCTTCAGCTTTGGCTAATCCATCAGCTGCGTCTCTACCTGGAGAAAGATTGTCTAGTGACAGTGACACATGTATTGGTTAATTCCCAGTTGGATTTATGCAACATGTTCTACGTCGGGCTGCCCTTGAAGACAGTCCAAATAATTCAGATGGTGCAAAACAGAGCCCGGTTGCTGATGGGGTGTGGACATTATTCTCATATAACCCCAGTCCTCTATGAGCTTCACTGGCTTCCCATCAATGTCTGGGCTCAATTCAAGATGCTGGTTATTATCTATAAAGCCCTTAATGGCTTGGGACCTGGATACCTAAAGGAACACCTTCTTCCATATTTGCCCTCCCACCTCCTGAGATCGGTATCAGAAGACCTCCTCCGGGAACCCTCCGTGAAAGATATTAGGAGGCAAAGTACCCAGGGGAGGGCTTTCTTTGTGGTGGCACACCACTTATGGAATGCGCTCCCTATAGAGTTTCACCTGGTGCCATTATTATTTGTTTTTCAATGCCAGGTTAAGATCTATTTATTTCAGCAATATTTTAATAAGATTTTATATTGTCTCCTGCATGTTTTTAACTGCAGACAGTGGTCGGTAATTTATTCATGTTATATTTTATTTTATTTTATTTCATTTATGTAAGCTGTTCTGAGGCTTTTGTGACAGGACAGCATATAAATATTTTAAATAAATAAATATTTCCCAGACTTCTTTGGTTAAGGTCGCCTTTGACCTGAGGGCAATCTCCAAGTTGGGCAGCACCCCTGCCCATTTCATCCTGCCCCTGGGATTCAGGGGTCCAGTTAGCCCATCCAGGCATTTTGCCAAATGTGAAGTATGCACCCACAGAGCTGCAACATTAGGTTCTGCAGACTAGGAGAGGAATGAAATGAAACAGAACAGAATGGAACGGAATTGATCTGCCTGTTTCCAAAACACCTTCAGTGCCCCGATGGCATTTCTAGAGAATGTGCAGGATGAGAGCAAATGAAACTTGTGTTTGTGGCATTTGCTGTTGCCTGGGAACAATTGCAGTTGGTCGTCAGCACCTCATATAGAAAAGGAACTGCGGGGAGCAGGTTCCCTGACAGGGCAGGGGCTGAGGCCAGCCTAGAGCCCCAAATGCTTTCCATCTTGGTCACCACACACATCTGCAAGAACAGTGCCTCTGAATTGTGGCAGTGTGTTGTACTCTGGGAATTTGGCATCTGTTGGAGCCATGAGATCAGTGGAGATGATGGAAGTGTGAGGAAACTGTGTGGGGTGGGAATGCATCAGGTTCCATTGGCTTGGTTCCCTGCATGCCAACCCACTTCTTGGAATGCACACTGAGAATTCCCATAGCAATTGAGCAACACACAACCGCTGCATGCACAGCAACACACAACATGCTCACAGCGCTACTTGGAGCTGCGGGTGGTGCAGCCAGACCTCTGTGCAAGCTTGTGGACTTCCTCTCAGTTTGGCTCACTTTCTGGACAGGCCTGAGCAGGAAAGGGTGTTCACAAACTGAAGAGGACTGCAGGAAGTTTAGCCACAACATGAACATGGACAGAAGTGATCTATGAAGGATTCCATGCTGGGTTGTCAGTGTGGCTTCTCCAGGAACAATGGAAAATTTCTGCACAACTATTTTGTACAAAAAATATTCAACACTAAGAAAGGGCATTCTAATGGACCCAGGATTAATCCCTTCTGTCTTGATCATATTTGTGCGTGTGCATGCTTGCCCCCATTTTCTCTCTAGCAGGACCTTCATCCTCTTTGCTAAACCAAACTTGTCCTGTGGACTTTTCCTGCTCCTGACCAATCCATTTCCTCCCGGACGGCCTTAGTTTCTTGCCCTTGCATGTCTTCTCCCCCATTACAACAGGCTGCAATGCCTAGGCTGTGGCAACCTCACAGAGCTGCTTGTTGTGTAGTCTGAGCCCAGCACAGTGTTGTGCTGCAGAGCTGAGGAAACTCTGGGTGGGATGGAAACCCACAAAGCACAGGGGTGTCTCCCTGAACAGATCACTCAGCTCCCTGAACAGGTCAGTTGAAGCAGCACTGAACTTTGCAGCAATTGCCCTGCACTGTTCTGCTTTGGCCACAAGAGACATGGAATCACCATCTCTGCTGACATCACAATTCCAGGTTTCTTCCAACAGGTCTCACTGAGCCCTGTGCAGAAATCTCTGGAGCCACTTTGTGATCTGAACCATTCTGTGGAAAGTGTGACATCCATGCACAGGCTTCCTCTGGCTGACAACATGTGGTTATACTCTTGGGCGGCACTGCAATGTCTCCATAAGACCCTATCCTGCTCATCTTGGGTGAGGGAAGATGCTTTCTGTTCTCTCACCTGCCTTTTTTCTACTCCAGGAATTCAGATTTAAGTGTGCTGCTGGGAGAGGAAGTATCTGGGCTCCTGAGGGGACACACTCCCAGTCAGCATGACAAAGGACATGAGGCCAGCCATGGATATTTCAGTGGAGCAGGAGAGATCAACCCCTTTCCTTGTGCTGCAGCCATCAATAATTTCATCACATTTTGAGACCAACATGGAGCAGGCGTTTTCACTGTGTTTCCAGCTTTCCTGGAGACATGGAATTCGCAACTGATCAACCAACTCCCACCTTCCCTTTGAATGGTGTTAAGGGGTTCATGAATGCGCAGGGGGGCAACCCATAGCTTTCCATCTCAAGAAAAAGGGTGGAAGCCTCACCCCAGCAGAGCTCTCCTCCCACCCTGGTCCCTAGGGGAACAACCCAGGTATTCAGGGAACAGTAGCAATCCAGACACCGCAGATCCCTGGAATTCTGCAGCCTCTGTGAACATGATTTGCATGTGGCATGGGAAGCTGCTGTTGACATTCGTGAGTAAAAAGACATCTCAGGGGAAATCCCTCCCAATTTGATGAGAAGCAGCAGGAACCACTGTGATTGCCACAACCATGGGAGCATAAGCCTAACCCCTGTAACTTCCTGGGCTTGTTGCAGCTCCAGGAGCAGTGCAGGGAGTGGGGAAAAGTCTGTGCAAAGCTGGGCACCACCATGATCCTGAGGAAGGACAGATAATGGCAGCATCAGGGATCTTGGACAGGCCTTTAGACAGAGACCCACGCCAGCCATTGTGAGCAAGCTTCTCCATTAGATTGCAGGAAGGTCCTTCTCCTAAGTCTTCTAGATCGAGAGAGGCATTGCTACAACTCCATACAACTCTGGTGCACCTGCGACTGGAGTATTGTGTTCAGTTTTGGGCCCCTCATTACTTGAAGGATATAGCCAGGTTACTTTTGTAGAGATGCCTTAAAGGGAATCCACAATGAATGACATTTGGCATTACTCCAAATGCTCTCAGCCTCTTACTGTGTACAAGAACTTCTCTGATTAACTTCAGATGATCATCACAGGGCCCCACTAAGCATGCGAGTGCATGTGATTTCTCTTCTGTGGCAGCCATTGGTGTGTGGGGAGGCCGCCAGGAGGACTTAGAGACTCATGTACAGGGAGAAGTGTGGCTGCTTCATCCCAAAAGGGGATGATGGAAATGGCTCTCAGTCTGGTGGCCTGAGCTGCCATTCGCACAAACACAAGCTTGTTTTTCAGAGTTGAGGTTGTCCCCAATCCACATCAGTTATGGTAGGCGAGCAGGGGGCTCTTTTCTCTGCCAGGTGTGAATCCTCTGCCCAAGTTGCACAATGTTTGCAATGGTAGAATGAGATGATCACAGCATATCCAATTTCAAGACAGATGAGATTGCTTAGGAGACACTATAGAAGAGTCTTGAAAGCTCACTTGCCAAATGCTGCGTGGTATTAAGGAGGCCAGAGAATCAAGTTTATGCTTTGTTCTGCCCTTTTGACTTAGAAACACAGAAGCAGAGCTAGTCAGAAGGGTCTTTCGGGCCATCTAGTCTGTCCCCTGTCTCTAACCAGCCCTGCTCACAACATGCTTACCATGTGAATTGTGGAGGCCAATCTGACCAGGCTTTTTCCTCCCCATATTTCAGGGTTTTGCAGCATGAAGAAGGAGTGAGAAAAAGGCTCTGCTCTAGGTTCTTCACCCTTTTGAATCTGTTGAATCTACTGAGAAAAATCCAAAAGGAATTTGGGATCAGAAAGGAAGAAGTAATCAGTAAAATAAGGAAGCCCAGTTCTGCAAGGGAAAGCATGGCCCATCTTCCCCGGATTGCTGCTCATGAACCAGACTGTGTGGCTTGGTTGGGACTCATCCTGCAGAGTCCCAGGTTTCTGATTAAGGGCTGAGAGAGGCCACCTCCCCTTCCTCACCTGCAGGACCCCACAGGTTTCCCTGACAGGAGAGCACTGCCAGTCCCTCCTGGCCAGCCTCCACGTTCTCCAGAACTGCTGCATTTCTGTGGCTTGTAGTTCTGAAAGCTTCACTCACACTTTACTCACAGGTTGACTTTGCTCTAATTTCAGGGAATGCTAATTAATTCTTTTCTTACCAATTGCTTTAATGGTGAAAAGGCAGACAATATAGTTTGATGACATGGAAAAATGAACAATGCTCTATTTGGAGAAGGGCTGTACTGCAGTGGTAGAGGCCCTGCTCAGCACATGGACGGTCCATTGGTTCCATTACTGACAGCCTCTCCAGGCCAGCTGGCCAAGGCTCAGACACCACAGAGCAGCTGCCATTCAGTGTTGGAGGCAGGGTGGATTTAGCCAGGCCTGGCACTCTCTGAAAGCAGCTCTCTATGTCCTTTGCAGATTTCCCCAACTGTGTCTTGAAACGCAATTCCTTTTATGCAGCATCAGCATGTTCACTGGGGATGAGGGGAGTGGTAGTGCCTCATATTTTGGAGAGGGACAATCAGGTCAGCAAAAGGTAGTTTTGCTTCCCTGTTTCATTCCATTGATCCCTTTGGATTGTAGAGAATCTCATCAGCCTCTATGTTAGAAGGACAGTCCCTAACAAAAAGGAATCCTTTTTGGGAAGGTCATTCAGGTGGTCCATCCTAATGGGTCCAGGAGGTTGAATGGCTTTCAGGCTTCACAGCCATTCCATCCAGTAGTGCCCAGGTGCTACTTGAGCCTGGAATTGCCCCTCCCTTTCTAAGTCAAAAATGTTGCTTTGGCCCAAGTCCTGGTCTCCTTCCTAGCTGATTAGGCTTCGATTTCCACAGGTCAAGAAGAAGAAAGGAACATTAATTTCCCAAATGTCCACGCAGAAGGTGAGAGCGATGCAAACTTCTGATTCTACCTCCAGGCCTCTTGGGCTCTGCTTATTTTTCTGCTCTGGAATTATGGAAAGTCCTGCTGAATCCACATGGGTCTCCATCCAGCTAGTCAAAAACACAGAAATCCCCAAGGAAGCATGCCGAAAACAAATGTGCTCTCAGGTCTTTGGTGTGAGGCTGCAGCTCTGTCTGACTTCTGGCTGACTGCACATCTCTTCCAAAGATTCAATACTTTTGGTGAAGCTGCAGAGATAACTCTTCCCTTGCTTCTAGCTCATCTTGGAGGGACAACCTCCCTGTTCCAGTGATGATTGTCCAGGTCTCACTGCTGCTTTGGCTACTGCCTCAGGCCACCCAGGGGATGCTGAGTGGCACCTGTCCTTCATTCAGGCGTTTTATGCAGCCAACAGACTATTACAGGCCAGGAGATCTGATCATTGGTGGGAATTTACTACTTGGCAGTTATTTCTATACTGATGAAGAAGAGTTTAATAGGGCGCCACGTATGAGACGACGTGCTATTGGAATGTAGGTTTCCCTCAAAGGGATCTGGGATGCAAGTTTGCATGCTTGCTCTCAAACCGGGATCTCATTCCAGGGAGGGACCCAGCTG
Organism: Varanus salvator macromaculatus; assembly: GCA_023646645.1. Taxonomy (NCBI): domain Eukaryota; kingdom Metazoa; phylum Chordata; class Lepidosauria; order Squamata; family Varanidae; genus Varanus; species Varanus salvator. Next base: position 3,576,199 of record JAIXND010000721.1, on the reverse strand, counting down.
TTTATTCTCATGTTGACAATTCCTTTAAGCTGAGATGCTGACCTGTCATCCCTGCCCCAAGCAGTCTCCATCTGAGACAGGGATGGGAAGGTGGGGCTCTGATCTGAGATCTTCACATTTTAATATCTGCAAAATATTCTGAGAGTTTCCTTGAGCACCAGAAGTGGCTCAGCAAGCCTTTCTGACAAGCAGCTCTGTCAAAATAGCATCAAAATTCACTTGCTCCCACACTGAAGTTTCCACCTCCAAAGATTCACTGAGTTTCTGAGCTGAAGACCTCTGAGTCCAGTTTGACTTTCTTGCTCAGGAGAGTCTTCCTAGATGAGACGTCATTGGATTAATGGCAGTGACTAGCAAGTGACGTGCAGGATCAAGATGGAAGACTTCAAGCAGCTGATCCAATCAAAGGAAATGAGCTGGGGATCTGCTCCTTCATATCTTGGAATCCCAAGAGGTCATTTGACCCAAAACTCCCAACATTCACAGTCAGATTCTCAACAAATCTGGAGATCCCCACAGCTGCATGCATTGCACATTTCCAAAGCATCTTTTCACCTATATCAGCCTCTCCTGCTAGGAGTGGCTGTGGGTTACACTCCCTGGATGCTAGAGGGTGTGCAGCTCATTCAGCATTGCTGCTTTGGCAAAATGCAAATGCCTGGTACAACTCTTCATTGCTCTGCAGCAAGGGCTGCTGGGAAGAGTATCACCAGGGGATCCCTCATGCTGGATTAAGTAGGAATTCCTTTCAAAGACTGTGTATAGCAGAGCTTCTCTGAGGTTTGGAGGAACCTTTCTCTGTCTCCCCACCACTCATCCCAGGATGATTTTAGTCACAAAGGCATATCTGAGACATCACAACCCCACAGAAAACATTCCTCCGGGCTTTCCGGTCCTCCACCATCACCCAGAGTTCACCTAAGCTCACACTGACTGCTTCAGTGGATGAATCTAGCCACCTCATCCTCTGCCATACCTTTCTTCTGTTGCTGTCAATTGTTCCCAGCATTAGCCTCTTCTCCATTGAGCCCTTCCTTCTGGTTAGGTGGCCAAAGTATTTGAGTTTCATCTTCAGTATCTGGCCTTCTGAAGAGCAGTCAAGGTGGATCTCCTCTAAGACTGACTGGTCTGATCGCCTTGCAGTCCAAGGGACTCGCAGGTGTCTCCTCCAGCACCACAATTAAAAGGCCTCAATTCTTTGGCATTCAGCCTTCCTTATGGTCCAGCTTTCACAGCCATACATGGCAACTGTGAAAACCATAGGCTTGACTATACGAACTTTTGTTGGAAGGATGATGTCTTTGCTTTTTAGTATGCTGTCTAGATTTAGCATAGTTTTCCTCACAAAGCACAAGCATCTTTCAACTTCTTGGTTGCAGTCCCGGTCTACGGTGATCTTGGAACCCAGGAAAATGAAATCTGTCATTTCCTCCATTTCTTCCCCATCTATTTGCCAGGAAGTGAAAGGACGAGATGCCATGATCTTAGTTTTCTTAATATCGAGTTTCAAGGCAACTTTTGCACTCAACAATTTCTCCTGCATCAACAGACCCTTTAGTTCCTCTTCACTTTCACCTGCATGTCTGTGGTAGTTGATATTTCTCTAATCAAATCTTAATTCGAACTTCTCTTTCATCTAATCTGACCTTTCACATGATGTACTTGCATATACGTTAAATAGGCAAGGCGACAGCATACAACCTTGCCAAACTCCTTTCTCAATCTTGAACCAATCAGTGGTTCTGTGTCCAGTTCTCACTGTTGCTTCTTGACCCACATATTGGCTTCTCAAGAGACTAATAAGATGGTCTGGTACTCCCATCTCTTTAAAAACTTTCCACAATTGGTTGTGATCCACACAATCAAAGGTTTAGCATAGTCACTGAAGGTGAAGTAGATGTTTTTCTGGAACTCTGTATCATTCTACATGATCCAGCATATGCTGGCAATTTGATCTGTAGTACCACTGCCTCTTTGAATACCTGCCTGTAAGTTCTCAGTCCACATACTGCTGGAGCCTAGATTGTAGGATTTTGGGCATACATTTCCTAGCATGTGAAGTGAGTGCAATGGTGCGGTAGTTTGAACTTTCTTTGGCATTGCCCTTCTTTGGAATTGGAATGTAAACTGACCTTTTCCAATTTTCTGGCCATTACTGAGTTTTTCAAATTTGCTGGCAAATTGAATGTAGCACTTTTACCACATGATCTTTTAGGATTTTAAATAGCTCAACTGGAATATTGTCACCTCCACTAGTTTTGTTGTTGCTCAGACTTCCTAAGTCCCTTTTGACTTCATATTCCAGATTGTCTGGCTTGAGATCAGTGACTACCCCAGCGTGGATTTCAGAGATGTTAATATCTTTCTTGAATAGTTTTTCTGTGTAATCTTGCCATCACTTCTTAGTCTCTTCTGCCTCTGTTAGATCCCTGACATTTTTCTCCTTAATCATGCACAACTTTGCATGAAACGTTCCCTTTATATCTCCAATTTTCTTGAAGAGATATCAAGGTTCCCCTTTTGTATTGTTTCCTTCTATTTCTTCACACTGTTCATTTAAGAATTCATTCTCATCTCTTCTAGCTATTCTCTGGAATTCTGCATTCAATTGGGTGTATCTTTCCTTTTGTCCCTTGCCTTTCACTTTCCTTCTTTCCTCAGTTATTTGTGAAGCTTCCTCAGACAGCCATTTTGCTTTCTTGCATTTCTTTTTCTTTGGGATGGTTTTAGTTGCTGCCTCTTGTACAATGTCATGAACCTCCATCCATAATTCCTCAGGCACTCTATCAGATCTAATTCCTTAAATCTATTAGTCACCTCTACTATATATTTTTGTGATTTTGGTCATACTTGAGTGGGTTAGAACTTTTCCTTACTTCCTTCATTTTAAGCCTGAATTTGCAGCAAGAAACACCTGATCTGAGCCATAGTCAGCTCCTGGTCTTCTTTTTTCTGACTGGACAGAGCTTCTCCATCTTTGACTGCTGAGCACATAGTCAAAGTGACTTCTCTGTTGACCATCTGGTGATGTCCATGTGTAGAGTCATCTCTTGGGTTGTTGGAAAATAGTTTTTGCTGTGTGTTCTCATGACAAAATTCTTCCAACTTTTACCCTGCTTCATTTTGTACTCCTAAGCCAAAATTGCCTGTTATTCCGGTTATTTTATTTATTTATTTATTTATTTATTTTACAAATTTCTATGCCGCCCCTTGCCAACTAGCCTTGGGGCGGCTAACAACATGTAAAAAAAACCCCAACAAACAAACCAAAATCCAAAACCATAAACAATTTAAAATTTAAAATTGGCCCATCTCCTAGTCACAATTAAAAACTATAAATAATCTAAATCAACTTTAAAATTTACAATTAAATTAATAAATTAATAAATTAACAATTAAAATATTTCTTAAATAAAAAGGTATTCGCCTTTTTATTTAAGTTATCTTTTGGCTTTGTACTTTAGCATTCCAGTTCTCCATGATGATATGGACATCATTTTTTAGTTTTCTTTCTAGAAGGTTTGTAGGCCTTCATCGCACCGGTCAACTTCAGTCTCTTCAGCATCAATGGATGGGGCACAGACTTGGACTTCTGTGTTTTTGAATGGCTTGCCTTGGATTTGAACTGAGATCATTCTGTCATTTTGGAGATTGTATCCCAGTACTGCTTTTCCTACTCTTTTATTGACTATGAAGGCTACTACATTCCTTCTGAGGGATTCTTGCACACAGCAGTATATCTGATGATCATCTGAGTTTAATTCACCCATTCCTATCCATTTTAATTTCCTGATTCCCAAGATGTCAATGCTCAGTCTTGTCATCACATGTTTGACCACATCCAGCTTACCATGATTCCTAGATCTTACATTCCAGATTCCTATGGAGTATAGATCTTTACAGCATTGGACTCTCCGTTTACCACCAGATACATCTTCAACTGAATGTCCTTTTGGTTTGACCCAGTCACTTCATTCTAGCACTCTGCTCTTCCTTAGTTGTACATTGGAGACCTTCCAGCCTTAGGGGCTCATCTCTTTGCCTCTTGGTACTGTCCATGGGGTTTTCATGGCAAGGGTACTTGAGTGGGTTGCCATTTCCTTCTCCAGTGGATTACCTTTTGTCAGAGTTCTCTGCTATGACCTGATGGTCTTGGGTGACCCTGCAAGGAATAGCTCATAGGTTTGCTGTCCTACACAAGTCCCTTTGCCATGGAAAGGCAGTGATCCTTGAAGGGGATCCCAGGATTACAAATATAAAATCTGGTACCATCTACATTCAAAGGAGTCACTCAATCATACACATACAAATTAAAGGAATCTGGTCCACTTGGGCTTGGTTTGAAATTGTCTTCAATCCTCTGAGTGGTTTTGTGTACTGAAATTTACCATGCCAGAACAGAGCTGGAGCAGCATTCTGGGGATCTGAGGAAGGGTCTTCCAAAGCACTCTCTGCAGATTCCATTATTGATCCTGACACTCCATACATGGGAAGCAGGGACCCCAATTTGCCCCATGGTAACTCCCTTCATGACACTGGATCATTCAGCAAAACCTGAGTCTGTGGCATAGGGTTTGAAGATTTCCAGATAACTGCCAGATTCAAATTTGCTTTGGAAAGGCTCTGGTGACTTATTGGACAGGTGCAGGATACCATTCCAATTTGTAAGGAGGGTTTCCATTCTAGGTGGGTCTCTAGGTACATAGGAGTGGGAGGAAGAAAGGCTCTTGTGTTCACCTCTCTCTTGTGCAGTTCTTCATAATCTCTTTCTCTGACCAGGAGAGAAACTTGTTGCTGTCCACAATGGAAACAATGTCCTCTGCAGTCTTATTTCTCCTGTTTTTTCCTTTGCCAAAGTATTGAAGGAGGCAGGTTCAGTATAGAGTTCTTCACCAGAGATCTTTGGCAAGTCACCCTTCAGCAAAGGTTCTTGGGCTCTTAGAAACATCGAACAGAAGAGTTGGAAGGTGCCAAGAGGGCTGAGTCGAACCCCCTACTCTTGCAGGACACTACATTATACCACCCCACTTGATGGCTGTCTAGCTGCCTTTTGAATGTCTCCAGTGTGGGGATCCTACCACCTCTCCAGGCAGCCTGAATCTGAGTTGCCACAACTTGAATTGATTATTCTGTGTCCTACACTCTGGCATAAGCAAGAAGAGATCTTGAGCTTCCTCTTTGTGACAGCCTTTGAGGTACTTGTAGAGGCATATCATGCCCCCATTTAACCTTCTCTTCTTAAGGCTGAACATGCCATTCCCTCAGTCTTTCCCTGTAGGGCAGTGTTTTCAAACCATGAAACATTTTTTTGTTTTCTGCTGGACCCTTTCTAATTTACCTGCATCTGTCTTAAATCTTGATGCCCAGAACTGGACACAGGATTCCAGATGAGGTCTGACAAGTGAGGAGTATAGAGGAAGTACTACTTCTTGTAACTTTGATGCAATAATTCTGTTAATGCATCCCAAAATAGCACTTGCCCTTTTGGCAGCTGCATCACATTGTTGGTTCATGTTTAGATGATTGTCCACAATTACCCCAAGATCTTTTCCTTGTTCAGTTCTGTTGAGCCACATATTCCCCTTCTTGTATCGATGCCTATGATTTCTTTTTCCTAGGTGGAAGACTTGGCACTTGTCCTTGTTTAATCTCATTCTGTGACTTTCAGCCCAGTGTTCAAGTTTATCAAAATTGCCCTGAATTTTCATTCTGTCTCTAGGGTGTTTCGTATTCTTCTCAGTTTGGTATCATCTACAAATTTGATATCTTCCTTTGCAGTTCCTTTATTAAATCATTAATAAAGATGTTGAAGAGCACTGGGCCCAGGACTGAACCCCATGGCACCACTCTAGTGATCTCCATCCAACCAGAGAAGGTGCCTTCAATGAGCACACTTTGTGTCTCATTTAGCAGCCTATTTATTTATTTATTTATTTATATGCTGCCCCCTTGCAAACAAACCAATTTTGGATCCACCTAATAGTTTTTCCATCTACTCCAGTTTTTGCTAACTTGCTTATCAGAAATGGCATGTGACACTATGCCAAAAGCTTTGCTAAAGCCTAGGTAGAGTATGTCCATAGTGTTTCCTTTGTCCATTTGGGAGGTTACTCAGTCAAAAAATGAGATTAAATTAGTCAGACAGGATTTATTTTTGATAAATCAATGCCAGCTTTTATTAATCACTGCATTTTCTTCAAGAATTCTTCAATGTATTCAGTCAAGAAATTTCTTCTTCACGTGCATCCAGTCAAAACTACATGTGAAGAAAACAATGTCACCAGTTCTCTGTTTCTCCTCACCCATGTCCTGCTATTGCTCTCACCATGGCAGATCAACAACCAGGAATTACCAGCACATCCTGGCTTTGGTGTTTGCCATCACTGAGCTCAACAAGGATCCATTTCTCCTTCCCAACATCACTCTTGGCTTCCGCATCTATGAGCACAAGAACCTGGTCATAATAATGCATCAGAACAATTTATTCCTGCTGTCTAAACGGGACAGAAGAATTCCCAACTATAAATGTGACAAGCAGAATCAACTAATCTCCATCATACAGGATCTTGACTCCAGATCTTCATCTGAGATTGCAGCTGTAATGGGAGTCTTCAAGATTTCAGAGGTAAAAGCATGTTTCTGGAAATAGGTTAGCCCAACTTGCAGAGAGATGGGCCATTTCTGAAAGAGATTCTTCCATGCAGTGGGTGTTTTTCCATGATTTTGGATGACAGGGCAGGGGAGTCTTCTCACCTAGCAATGCTGAATTGTGTCCACCTTAGAGGAGGCCAGGATGAATCTTGAGAGAGGCTTAGTGGACAAATTCCAGCTAGCAATAGGACTCCCTTACTGAGATGACCAATTTATTTTATTTTATTTTATTTATTTATTTTTCGATTTCTATCCTGCCTTTTTCCTGCAAAGGGCTCAAGGCAGCTTACATCTCCTCCTCCATCTTATCCCCACAACAACAACCCTGTGAGGTAGGTTGGGCTGAGAGTCTGTGACTGGCCCAGAGTCACCCATTTGGCTCCATGGCCGAGCGGGGACTTGAACCCAGATCGCCTGAGTCCCAGTCCCACGCTCTTAACCACTACACCACACTGGCTCTCAGTGTGGTGAAGTATACCACACAATTGAGAGAAGTATAAGTTAGTCCTGTGATATTTTCTAGGCAAAACAAATAGGGTGCTACAAAATGCTCATAGTTTTTCCTGGCATCAGTGAATGACCTGCCTCGTAGGGAGTATTGCCAAAAAATCCACGCAGGAGCTCACAGTGGGATGTACTGAGCCATGAATGGTAAATATCCTCAGGTGAACCAGGGTGGAGAAGTGGTTTTAGACAGTGGGAATAGGACTCTGGGTATCCTCTTAGACCTCAAGTTTCCTGGGTAACTTTGGACCAGTCATCCGCTCTCAGCAAATATACCTCGAAGGGCTGTTGTTTGGAGAATGAGATTGCATGGACCAGGAGAAAAGTGTAAGTTGCCTTTAGTTCCTTGGACGAAAAAAGGAATACCAGTATAAGAATTAATAAAAATGATAAATGATGTGTTGTTACCCCTGGCGAACTCAAAATTGCCAAGTTAAGGGAGAGTAACCCTATGGCACAACTGTTCTGGCAGACATCCTCCACATGAGCTGTCTGTGGGCATTTAATCCTCCTGTGTTTCAAATAGTCCTCCATAGATGTGGGAATTTTCCTGCAAGGTTTCCATTCCACACATTTCAGCAAAACAGGCTTGAAGTGAAGAACTTGCTGGTTCTGAGGAGGCATCAGAAACCTTTTCCCCCCTTTTTATATTTGCCCTGATTTATTTGGACATGTAGTGGTAATATTTTCTTCATGTACTGCCAATGGAGACTAGTCCTAAGCCCCGTAACTCTGTACATGCTTCCAGCAAGATGCACACTTGGAAGATGTACAGATCCCTTTTTTTCAATGGATTCTCTTCTGCGAGGGCTCAGTCCATTCTGGTCCTGACATTGGTAGGAGCATCTGGTATACAAATGGGTATTAGTTTGTGTCTCTCGGTGGAGAGAGCCATGGAGCATGGGAGTGGAGTTAAATGAACACTTGTGCTTATACTTATGTGTCCCAGCTGAAAGAAGGATGCCTTCCCTGGGATAGCACCCCAGGAATTTCAAATCATGGCTACTAGAGGATGGAAGCCTAGTCACCAAAGAAGCATCACTGCTGATAGTCGCAAAGTCTTGCCTGACCCTTCAGAACCCCATGGATAACATTCCTCCAGGTGCTCCTGTCCTCCAAAAACCCTTAGAGGCCTCCCAAGTCCAAGCACATGCCCAGTGCCCCAGTGACTCCATCCAGCCACCTCATGTTTGGCCATCCCCTTCTCCTTTTGCCATCAATTTTTTCTCAGCATCAGGGTCTTCTCCAGTGAGTTGCTCCTTCTCATTAGGTGGCCAAAGTATTTGATTTTCATCTTCAGTATCTTTAAGAAGCATCCTTGTATTCTAAATGCAAACAAGACTGTTCTGAAGGACTATCAGGAATTTCTTTACTTCTTAAGCAGATTGTTCCATTGTCTTCAGGGCAAAAGCAAGGTGCTCCTCTTTTTCTTCCAGATTAACACCCAAGAAATCCCTCAGTATGAGGGCCTAGTCTGGCTACTGCTGCATTTCCACTGGAACTGGATTGGGCTGCTTGTCCAAAGCAGTGACCCTGGCGAGCATTTCCTCCAGGCACTGATCCCCCTGCTGAAGCAGAAGGACCTCTGTGTGGCCTTCACTGAAAGCTTCTCAAAACTTGATGCTGCACAAATGCATGCAATTGAAACAGGATACCTTGCTCACCTGTGGTTGGAAGCAGAAGTCGTTGTTTTCTTTGGTGACAACATTGCAATACTGCACTTCACAATCCAGTTGCATATTCATGAAGAAAATGGAAAGATCCCATTTCAGAAAGTTTGGATCCTGACCTCCCATTCAGAATTTGAACCAAGTGCAAACCATGCCTATAGAATATTTGCAAGGACCCTTCATGGAGCTCTGCACTTCAGAGCCCACAAAAGAGATATTCCAGCATTCAAGGCTTTTTTCCGAGCTTTAGATCCATTCCACCCTCAAGGAGATGTCTTTCTTCATAGGTGGTGGGAACGGGAATTTAACTGTCAATTCATGAGATCAGGAAAACCCCTTCCACCATCAGCCACAAAGTGCACAGGGAAGGAGATGCAGAAGGATGCAGATCAGTTCATGTTCGAATTGGGGATGTCCAGCCACAGTTACCGCATCCACAATGCCATGTATTCTGTGGCACATGCACTGCATGCCCTCTCCTCATCTGGACTGAAAGATTCACCAAAGGATTTGAGGACGCAACTTCTGAATATTCAGCCATGGAAAGTACTGTCTGCATCCAAATGCCATGAAGCTATGCCAGGAGCCCTGATGGTTGCTCAGTCAATTATCCAGCAGAGAATAGACAGTTTGCAAGGAAGCATAATTTAGGGAAAAAATGAGAAACATTCCCCATGAATTTTATTTATTCGTTTATTTATTTTAAACTTTTGTATACCATCCCATCACATACTTCTTGGGATGGTTTACAGCAACAACAATAAAATAAGATAAAGAAATAAAGTAGCACAACATCCAGTAATCAGTATAAAAGCCACAGATTGAGAAAACTAACAGGTAAAATAGTGGGAAAATTAAAAGGATTTCACCTGGCGTCAAAAGGAAAACTGCATCAGCACCAGGTGAACCTCTCTGGGGAGTATGTTCCACAGTCTAGGTGCCACCACAGAGAAGGCACACTTCCAGGTAGCTACCCTCCTCATCTTTTTCAAGGAGAGCACCTGAAGAAGGACCATCAGATCTCAAGGGGTGGAAGGGCACATAGGGAAGAAGGCACTCCTTCAGGTATCCAGGACCCAAGCAATTTAGGGCTTTATAGGTCATCACCAGCACCTTAAATCGGGCCTGGACTTCAATTGGTAGCTAGTATAATTGATAGAGACAGGTGTAATTTGTGAATACTTGCTAGTCCCTGTTAATATCCTGGCAGTTCTATTCTGAACCAACTGAAGTATCCAGTCCATGAAGATTCCTCTCCATGGAAGCAGTTGTTCTGAACAGACATGCTAAAGCAAGGAAAGTTTAGCAAGGATTTGTGGTGCTCCTAGAGTACTGATGCGTTTAAGATTCTACTTATTATGAATTGAAGAAACATTCAAGTTCTAACCTCAGAGAGGTCATTCTGGTTTAATATACTTATGTGGAATGGGCTGTGGGCCTGTCCCACTCAGAAAAATCCTTCTTGGAAGCAGAGCAAGAACCAACCTGCCGGACAGCTGGCTGCTCCAGACAAATGTTTTCCAGCTCCCTTCCCACAGTCTGAGGGCCTTGGCAGGAAGTTGACACCAAAGGTGCCCAAACCAGTCTCAGGTAACCTGTGCAGATGTGAGCAAAAGGAGCTGCATCTAACGAACAAAGTTCACGATAGAAAAATGAGGGGGTGAAATAGGTCTCTCAACTGCATGGAATTCAGAAAGGAATGGAAAGTACTTCCACTCAGTGTCACCCTGCACTGAATATTTCTGCATTTTCAGATCCTGGTACCACTGAGGAACATTCGGTTTAACAACAGTGCTGGGGAGGAAGTCTTTCTCACTGATAAAGAGAGGAGATATGAGATCCTGAACTGGAGGTGGTCTCCAAATGGAACCCTGTACCCTGCCCAGATTGGATGGGTTGATCATGGTGCTCCCCCAGGCCAAGACTTCTCCATCCACTCTGATGCAATCATGTGGGCCATGAAGGTAGGGCTGAAGTGAATTGTATAGGTCATGGAGGCAGAGGCATGGCACAATTCCACTCTTTCAGAAAAGAGACTGTGCTTCCTTTGGAGACCCAGTCCCATTAACTGTGGGGAAGCCGGTTGTTAGTGTCCAATTGTACAAGACAACTTTTGCTCACCAGAAATCCTATTTCTGTCCCTGACCCCTCCAGGTACTAAAAGTGATAGGCAAGGATTGGGCAAGATGGGCCTCGGGTTGGATCCAGTAGAAGGCAGACTCCAAAGATGCTGGTTCTGCCTCAGAAGGGATGTAATAGGAACCCATGTCCCAGTGTTGATGAGGAAGGTAGAAGCATATGAAAAATTTTCCTGTTGGTGGAATTTATGTTCAGCAACTCTTCAGTTCATTTCTTTCTTCCAAGTGTTTCTTTCTATCTGTTTAGACAGTGCCCCATGCAAGGTGTGTGGAGCAGTGCACTCCAGGGCACTGGAGAAGAGGTCCAGAGGGGAAGCCGGTTTGCTGCTACACATGTGAACCTTGTGCAACACAGATGTTTTCCACCTCTACAGGTACCTTAAAAATTAACAGGCATAAATGCAGAAGGAAATGAGATAAGGTTTTGTGGGCCCCCAAAATGCTGGAGGATTTGTAGTTTTGGAAGGTCTCATCCTCTCTGCTTTTCTGGTTAAAAATGAGTTCAACATCTCCAAAAAATAAGTCTCTGGAAAAAATTTCCAGTAGTTTCTGAATGCTGTCATTTGCAGATTCTTTTCCATCTTGTATTTTCTCATGCATCTGAACCTCGTGCTTCTCACTGACTGGATTTGGATGAAATAAAGGTTTTTGTGCAAAAAACCAACTGGAGCAGCTGCTGGGTCCCTCTTGCAGGATTTTACTTCACCCAGGACCAGATTGTGACTTTTTACGGAGTCAGCAAAAAGAGATCTCATAGATCAGTGTGCAAGATGAAAAGAAATTGTGCTGAATATGCTTCCTTTAGCTTGTGCACAAACACATGTAATAGTGGAGGTAACAGATTTTGGTACTTCCAGGTTTGCATTTCCAGGTAAAGAAAGGTCTTCATGAGAAAAGACTGAACATGAACCTTATAAAAGTATTTGAGGAGGGGAGATTTTCATTTCTTTTTATACTTATAGCCTACTTCCTAAATCTTAATTAAAAATGCAGATTCAGCTAGGGAAAAGAATGTTCCACAACTCCTTTGAGAGCACATCCTGCCCCCACAGAAAGAGTTTGAGTGTTCTAGTTGAGATGCTTCTACAGCTTTTGCTCATTTCAGATGCAGCTCAATGTGCTTCATGTCCCCCTGATCAGCACCCAAACAGGAACCATGACCAGTGCATCCCCAAGAGGATCCACTTCCTCTCCCATGAAGAGACACTTGGTATCCTTTTAGTTTGTCTGGTTCTTCTCCTCTTCCTTGGCACTTCTGCTGTGTTGGGGACATTCTTTAAGCATCGCAACACACCCATTGTCAAAGCCAACAACCGAGACCTCACCTATGCCCTCCTTTTATCTCTCCTGCTTTGCTTCGTCTCCTCCTTCCTTTTCCTTGGCCGACCCACAAAGTTTGCCTGTCTTCTGCAACAAGCTGCTTTTGGCATCACCTTCTCTTTGGCAGTTTCTTGTGTGTTGGCAAAAACCGTCATGGTAGTCTTGGTCTTTATGGCCTCCAAGCCAGGAAACATGGCAAGTCGACTCTTGGGGAGACCCCTGACAAGCTCAATTGTGCTGGTCTGTCCTCTCATCCAGGCTGTGATCTGTGCTGCCTGGTTGCTGACTTCTCCCCCTTTCCCAAATCTGGACTTCCATTCCCTTCATGGAGAGATTATTGTGGAATGCAATGAAGGCTCCATCACCATGTTTTATACTGCCCTGTCTTATATGGGCTTCCTGGCTGCCATCTGCTTCACGGTGGCCTTCCTGGCCAGGAAGCTGCCCGGGGCCTTCAATGAGGCCAAGTTCATCACTTTCAGCATGCTGGTCTTCTGCAGCGTCTGGGTCTCCTTTGTGCCCACCTACCTGAGCACCAAGGGGAAGTACGCAGTGGCCGTGGAGGTCTTCTCTATCTTGGCCTCCGGGACTGGTCTCCTGGTATGCATCTTTCTCCCCAAATGCTACATCATTCTCTTGCAGCCCAATCTCAACAGCAAAGACAATCTCATGCGAAAAATGTAGTCCTAAGTATTCCAGATTTGGTGAAATTTTGTTGATTGGTTTGCACCTCAATTAAAAAAAGAAAAGAAAAAAGAAATCTGCATTATTTTTTTTCACCCCTGGAGGTGACGTTGAACCCCGCAATGATCACTACTACTTAAAACAATTCTGTATACTTTTCTGTGTAGTGTGGTCCTTAATGGATCCTGTGATGATTACAGGATAATGGGGACAGGCTAGTTTGCCCAAAAGCATTTTCACAAATTTCACATGTCATTACTAGAATGGCTATTCGTAAACCCTACAAAAGTAGCTACAGAAATTGGTACAGTTATCATAGGAGACTGAAGGTGGACCCAGAATGGATTCCAGTAGAAACCAGCCTTACTTTCAGGGCAAATTTGCCAACACTTCACCTCTCCCTTACCCTATCTTTTGTGGTTTCAAAGATTTCCTACACTGTAAGCCAGGAGCTGCTTGCTCCTCCCATCACTGCCATTCAGTCCTTGGCACCTGAGTGTAGTATGTGGAGGTGGTATGGACCTTTCTCCTAGGACTGAAGGAAAGACTCTTTCCCCTGGCATGTTTGTACTCATGAATAGTCTCTCAGGTGCAGTGGATGGCATGGTTCCCCTTCAGGAATAATGCAGGTTAAAGCAGGTGAATGATAGGTCTTTACACATTTAACTGAAGCTTGTAGTGGGCTGAGGATTTCCTCACCTGCCATCAGAACGTTCTGCAGACTCTGATTAGTTGGGGAATAAATTGTACAAACTTGGAAAGAAAAGAGAAAGACTGGGTCCATTCTTAATCTGTCCCAGCACAAGTCCCTTTAGCACAGTCTCAAAATGTCTGAGTTGTGTTAGTGGTCCAGCCAACACAAAGTGCATGGCATCAGTGCCAGGAGCCATGGCAAGAGCACACCTTGGTCTCCCGAGATGGAAGTGCAGCCAACCAGGCATGAATGGAGGCATCGTGGGGCATCCCCTCCAGTCCCAGCTGACAGAGCCTATCCAAAAGGATACTATAGGTGGTGAGGTCCAAACCCACTCGGAGGTCTAAGCAAGTCAACAGAGCTACTCTGTCCTTCTCAAGCAAAGCTCACTTCATAGGGTGACTCAGGTAGTTTCCACCCATGAACCAATATTGAAGAGTGATTATAACAAGTCAAGATGTTCCAGTTTGTTCAAGAGTCTAAACAATGTCAGCAACCACAGGGCTAAACCCCTTTCCCAGGAAAGGCAAAGGCAGAAGAATGAGAGGAAACTCAAAGAGGAGATGGATCAAGGAAGGCGATCAGGGCAGAGAAGGACAGGAGCATCAGGAGGGGAAGCATTTATGTTGTTGCCAGGAGTCCAAGATGATATGACTGCACATGAGAACAGAAACAATAGAGAGCAAGTGGGTAATGATGGGAATGTCTCATCACCTCCCCCCCCCCCCACATTTAACTGATTATTGTAAAAATTAGCCTGCACAACCAGGACCACCATAGGAACTTTTCCTGCCTCATTTTAAGCATGGTTCCCCCATGAGGGTAAGTTGTCATGCAGAAACAAATGAAACAACTAGTGATGTTGCACTCTAGTCAACACAACTTCTTTGCTGATGGATGCTGCAGGTCGAATGTCCTTCAGATATCACAGCAATCCCATCCAGCAGTGTTCCTGCACTGCTAGAACCTGGAGCCAGCTGCCCCTTTCTGGGCCAACAATGCTGATAAGAACTTTGGCCCAAGGCTGCTCTCCTTGCTGGCTGATGGGACTTTGATTTTCACCATTCAAGGGGCATAAAGGGACAATCAATTCCCAAAGGTCCACACAGAAGTAAGAGCGATGAAAACATCTTACTCTTCCTCCAGGGCTCTGGGGCTCTTATTTCTCTCCACTGGAATTATGGCATGTTCTGGAGGAATTCCGCATGGGTTTCCATCCAGCTAGTCAATAACTAAGAATTCTCAGAGGAAGCATGCAGAATATGATTGTGCTCCAGGCTCTCTGGTTTGCAGTTGCAGCTGCAGCTGACATCTGGCAGCCTGCACATCAATCTAGAGATTCATTCCTCCTGGTGAGGCTGCAAGGACAGCTCTCCCCCTGCGTCTCACTAACCGAGGAGGGACAGCCTCCTTCATCCAGTGATGATCATCCTGCTCTTGCAGCTGCTTTGGCTCCTGCCTCAGGCCACCCAGAAGATGTGTCCTTTGTTCCTGCAGTTGATGCAGCCAACAGACTATTACAGAGCGGGAGACCTGATTGTTGGTGGGAACTTACTACTTGGCAGCTATTCCATTGCAGAACAGGAAGAGTTTCATACGTTGCCAAAAATAAGCCGCCGCGTTAATCAAATGTAGGTTTCCCTCATAGGGATCTGGAATGCATGACTGCATGTCTGTTTTCATGTTTACTCATTCCAGGGGTGTGTGTCAGGGATGCTGCTCAAGAGGACATGGTGAGTACGAGAGCTTAAGATTCTCGCAAGGAGGGACTAGACCAAAAGGGAGAGCCAGACCTGTGATTTTCTCAATGGCCTCATCGCAAAGGTAGCTTGGCATGCAGCTGAGTGAGAGGGAAGCAGCTCTTTGTTCTTATGTTGACAATCCCTCTAAGATGAAAGACTCTTCTGCCATCCGTGCCTCAGGCAGACTCCATCTGAGACAGGAATGGAAGGTGGGACTCTGATCTGAGATCTTCACCCCTTAAGATCTGCTAAATCCACTGGCAGATTGCTTGAACCCCATAAGTGACTCAGAAAGCCTTTCTGACAAGCTGCTCTGTCCAAATAGCTTCAAAATCCACTCACTCCCACCCTGAAGTATCCACCTCAAGAGCTTGACTGAGTTTCTGAACTGAAGACCTCTGGGCCCAGTTTGCTTTTCTTGCTCAGGAGAGTCTTCCTAGCTGAGACTTCATTGGATTCATGGCCGTGACTTGCAGGAAATGTGAAGGGTCCAGATGGAAGACTTCAATCAACTGATTCAAGCAGCTCTTGTATTCACCTCTTTCTTATGGGGTTCCCCATAGTCTTTTTGGCTGACAAAGGCAGAAACCTGTTGCTGTCCTGGATGGAAACAATTTCCTCTGCAGGCTTCCTTCTCCTGTGTTTTCCTTTGACAAATTATTGAGGGAGGCATGTTCAGTAAAGAGTGTTCCACCAGAGATGTCCTTGGTAAGTCACCCTGGGGAAAAGGATCCTAAAACTTTTTTCTTGAAGATTAAAATGTTACCAGTCCTGTTCTGCTCATGCATGTCCTGATATTTCTCCCTCCATGACAGATCAATAATCAGGAACTACCAGCACATCCTGGCTTTGGTGTTTGCCATCACTGAGCTCAATAAGGATCTGGTCCTCCTTCCCAACATGACACTCGGCTTCCGCATATATGAGCACATGGACCTGGTCATAATAATGCATCAGAACAACCTTGACTTGCTGTCTACACGCTGGAGACCAGTTCCCAATTATAAATGTGGCAAGCAGGCTCAACTCATCTCTGCCATAAAGGATTTTGACTCCAGATCAGACACAACTGAAGTATTAGACATCTTCAAGATCCCAGAGGTGAATGCATTGATTTAGGAATTGCTGCAATGGACATGTCAAAGGAAGGGCCAATTTTGTGAGCAGATTTATCTCTGCAGTGGGTGTTTTTTCTTTGATTCTGGATGACAGATCAGGAGCCTTTCTCACCTGGTGAGGATGCCTTGCAACCATCTTAGAAGAGTCCGGGAATGAAACCCAGGACGTATTGGGTGAAAAATCCAAGCTAGCAATGGTTTTGTCTAACTGAGATGACCAGTTGAGGGAAATATCAGGTATTCATGTTATACCTTACAGAATCAGAAGCAAAATGGGTGCTAAAGATGCTAGATGTTATTGCTGGCATTAGCGAATGAACTACCTCACAAAGAAGATTGCAAGGCAGAATCCCACACAGCATCTCACAATGGGATATACTAGGCCATCACAATCCATGTGACCTCAAAAGAGCCAATGGGGTGTTTGAAACATAGAAACAGAGCAAGTCAGAGGGGTCCTCCTGGGCCATCTAGTCTGATTCCCAGCTGCAACCATCTCCACCCATGACATGCCTTCCGCTTTGTGGTTCAGAGAGTTAATAAGGTGGGACTGGGACTCTGGCAGTCTGGGTCCTCATCCCCACTCAGCCCGGGAGTTCTCTGGGTGACTTTGGCCCAGTCACAGATGATCCGTCAAACCTACCTCACAGGGTTGTTGGTTGCAGGATGTGCCTCAGCGAAGGAGTGCAATTATATAAACTGCTTTGAGGTACTTGGAAGGAAAAAAAGGGGTGTAATTACATAAAAAAAATAAATGTCTGAGGTTACCACTGGGCCAATCAAAATTGGCATGTTAATGGAGACCAATCCAATGGCACACATGCTCAGGCAGATGTCCACATGCACTTCCTTTGGGAAATTAATTGGTCTGTTTGTACAAAGGTCCTCAGTGGACCTGGGACTTCTATAGGGTTCATTCTATGCTTTGTTTACATTCAACATTATCAGCCACATGCATTTAAAGCCAAACAAAAAGGGTTTGACCTGAGGCACTTTCTCATTTTGACGAATCCTCAGTAACATTTTTGTTTCCTACTTTATGTGTCCTGTTTTATTTGGACATAGAATGGAACCAGTTTCACAAAAAATTGATATTGGAGACAAGCCCTGAAGCCCCAATGCTCTGCATATGCATGTAGTGAGATGCACCCTTGAAATGTAGATAGATCTCTTTCCTGTCATGGGTTGTCCTTCTACCAGGGCTCGCTCCATCACAGTCCTGACATGGGTAGACATGCCATCACCAGAGATAGGCATTTGCTTCTGAAACTTGTAAAGAGAACCATGGTGCATGAAGATGAAGCCGCCCCGAGGCTGCTGCAAGGGGCGGCATACAAATATTTAAATAAATAAATAAATAAAATGAAGAGAGGGAAATCTCAGAGCTATTGTTTATATTTTCAAATGCCAGCTCAAAGAAATGTGCCTCTAATGCATTACAATGAGATGGAAGCTTCATGAAATACCACAAAATGGAAGCTTAGTCCACAAGAGAAGAATCCTTGTTTTCTAAATGCAAACAAAGAGTATTATGAAGGATTATCTGGAATTTCTTTGCTTCAGCTCTTTACCTAATTTTTCCATTATATTCAGGGCAAAAGCAATTTATTATTCTTTTTCTTCAAGATTAATCCCCACAAAATTCCTCAGTACAAGGGACTAGTCCAGCTGTTGCTGCATTTCCACTGGAACTGGATCGGGCTGCTTGTTCAAAGTAATGATCATGGTGAGCGTTTCCTCCAGGCAGTGACTCCGCTGCTGCAGCAGAAGGATCTCTGTGTGGCCTTCACTGAAATGTTCTCAACAATGAATACTGCACAGTTCCATGAAATGGAATCCGGATTCATTCCTCGTGTTTGGTTGAAAGCCGAAGTCCTAGTTTTCTTTGGTGACCAAACAGCAACAGTACATTTAACAGTTCGGTTACACATTCATGAAAGCAATGCAATGGTCCCATTTCAGAAGGTTTGGATCCTGACCGCCCACTCCAAATTTGAAGCAAGCACACACTCTGTGTTTCAAATCTATACAAAGACCCTTCATGGAGCTTTGCACTTCAATGTCCACACAAGGGCTATTCCAGCATTCAAGGCTTTTTTCCTGGGTTTAGACCCATTCCACCCTCAAGGTGACATCTTTCTCCATCAGTGGTGGGAAAGGGCATTTCACTGTCAGTTTCTGAGATCAAGGAAAACCCTCCCACCATCAACGAGAACCTGTACAGGGAGAGAGATGCAGATGGATCAAAGCAAGTTTGGGTTCAAATTAAGCATGTCCAGTCACAGTTACCACATCTACAACACTGTCTATTCCGTGGCACATGCCCTGCATGCCCTCTCTTCTTCTGGATTGAAAAACTCAGCAAAGAGGAAAAGGAGGCAGCTTTTGAATATTCAGCCATGGCAGGTAATGTCTGCATCCAGATCTCATGAACCTACACACAGAGCCCTGGTGGCTGCTCAGTCAACCATCCTGGAGGGAAAGATTAGTGTGCAAGGAAGCCTAATTTAGGAAACTCTGAGAAAATTTCCCTATGGATTCATCTCCATGGATGCAATTTTTCTGAATGGACATTCGCAAGTAAAAAAAACTTAGGAAGGAAGGTGGTCCTCCTGGAATACTGATGCTTTCAAAATTGTACGTATTGTGAGTAGAAGCATTCAATCCCCAGGCTCAGTAAAGTAGTCCCAGTTCAATATACTTATGCAGAATAGGCATTGGTTCTACCCCACTTGGAATTATCCTTCTTGTCTTCCGGGAGAGAACCCACATGCTGGACTCTTTTCCATGAAAATATTGTCCAGCTTTCATGTCACAGCATGAGGGACTTCGTAGGAAGTTGACACTAGTAAAAATACCGAAACAAAGCTGCTCGCTTATCTGCACAGATATCCCCAAAAGGTTCTGTATCCAATGAATCAACTCCATAATTTAATCAGGGGGAAAAAATTCTCAGAAATGGTTGTTAGTCGGAGTACACTGGAAAACACTTCAAATTACTCTCCCCTGTTTTCAATATTTCTGTTACCCTGCATTGAATATTTCTGCATTTTCAGATGCTTGACCCTCTGCGGAATGTCCGGTTTAACAACAGTGTTGGGGAGGAATTGTATTTCACTGAAAAAGACAGAAGATACGATGTCTTGAACTGGAGCTTGTCTCCAAATGGAACTTTCAAACCTGTGAAGGTCGGATGGGTTGATCATGATGCTCCCCCAGGGCAAGACTTCTCTATCCACTCAGCAGGAATCATTTGGGCAATGAAGGTGTGGCTGGAGTGAACCATTTGGGTAATACAGGCAGAGGCATTACACAATTCCACACTTTCAGAGAAGATGCTGTGCTTCTGTGTGAGACCTAAGTCCAGCTCAGTGTGGGGAAGTGTGGTGTCATTGTCCAATTGTAAAGAGCAGTATTTCCTCACCAGAAATCTCATGTTCTCTCCCTGGACACTCTGGAGACATTCGAAATTATAATCCATGCAGATGGCCTGCTAGTGATAGGAAAGAATGAGCATGGTGGACCTAGGGTTGGACCCAGCCACAGGCAGCCTCCAAAGATCCTGGTTCTTCCTCAGAAGGGATTTAGTTGGAGCCTCTGTCCCAGTGTTGCTGAGGAGGCTGGATGCATCCAGAACTTGTCTGCTCCACCTAGATTGCTGACCCCATCTGCAAGCAATTCAAATATGTTGAAGCCTTTCCTTCTTTCACTCTTAGACAATACCCCATGCAAGGTGTGTGGAGGGGTGCACTCCAGGGCACTGGAGAAGAGTCCCAGAGGGGAAGCCAGTTTGCTGCTACAGGTGTGAAGGTTGTGCAGCAGGGATGTTTTCAAACTCTGCAGGTACCTCAAACATAACATGTCATTCAAAAATGCAGAACGTTATGAATAAGGGCAGTGTGTGGCTCTGAAAAAGTTCAAAGAAAAGGAGAGTTTGTCATTATGGAAGGTTTCATCCCCTCATATATTGCAGACCTCGCTCTGCTTGTCTAGTGCACAAAGTATTCAACATTTCCAGAAGACATGTTCTTTGTAAATTGTGCCACATTTTGCCCATTAGATTATGAATATCATATTAAACAGACTCACATTTCCTCATGTGTCCAAAGTTCCTGTTCCTCACTGGGGTGGATTTACAAGGGGCCTGAAGTTGTTTGGGCAATACTCAGACGGTGGCCCATGGAGGATACTAATGGCAAAATTTTGCTGCTACGAGAACCAGTCTGTCCCTTTCAGATTAGGGGTTTCTGCAGCCTTTTCTCCAGCCTCAGAGATCAGAGCAGAGCATGAAGAAAAATTGTGCTCAAAATGCTTCCTCGAGTTAGTTTTCAAATGCAGGAAATAATGCCGTTGACAGATATTAGCAATTATGTGATTTCATTTCTAGATAAAGTAGGGTCTTCATGAGAAAGGACTGAACATGAGTCATATAAAATTTTGTGGCAAGGGGACAGTTTAACTTTTTAATACTTATGGCCTGTTTCTCAAAACTTAATTAAACACTGCAAGTTTTCACATCATCGTTAAGTGATTTCCACATCTTCCTTTGAGGATTGGGGCTGCCCCCAGAGAAAGGACTTGTATGTTGAGGTTGAGATGGTTTCACAGCTATTGCTCATTTCAGATGCAACTCACTGCGCTCCGTGCCCACATGATCAGCACCCAAACAAGAACCACAACTGGTGCATCCCCAAGAAGATCCACTTCCTTACCCATGAAGAGACACTTGGAATCCTTTTAGTTTCTCTGGTTCTGTTCCTCTGTCTGAGCACATCCACTGAGTTGGCAACTTTCATTAAATATCACGACACGCCCATTGTCAAAGCCAACAACCGAGACCTCAGCTATTCCCTCCTCATCTCTCTCCTGCTCTGCTTCCTCTGCTCCTTCCTCTTCATCGGTCGACCAACAATGCTCACCTGTCTTGTGCGACAAGCTGCCTTTGGCATCAGCTTTTCTCTTGCAGTTTCTTGTGTGTTGGCAAAAACCATCATAGTGATTTTGATTTTTATGGCCACCAAGCCAGGAAAAATGGTAAATCAGCTCTTGGGAAGACCACTGGCAACCTCCATTGTGCTGGTCTGTCCCCTGATCCAAGCTATGATCTGTGTTGTCTGGCTGCTGACCTTTCCCCCTTTCAAAAATCTGGACTTCTATTCTCTCTCTGGAGAGATCATTGTGGAATGCAATGAAGGCTCTGTCACCATGTTTTACACTGTCCTGGCTTACATGGGCTTCCTGGCTCTTCTCAGTTTCTGTGTGGCTTTCCTGGCCAGGCAGCTGCCTGACAGCTTCAATGAAGCCAAGTTCATCACCTTCAGCATGCTGGTCTTCTGCAGTGTGTGGGTCTCCTTTGTGCCCACCTACCTGAGCACCAAGGGGAAGTATGCAGTGGCTGTGGAGGTCTTCTCCATCTTGGCCTCTGGTGGTGGTGTCCTGGGATGCATCTTTCTCCCCAAGTGCTACATCATTGTCTTGAGGCCCAGTCTCAATAGCAGAGAACTTCTCATAAGAAAAAAGTGATCTAAACATTTCATGATTTAGTGAACTTTTGTTCATTATTTTCACCTGAATAAAACAATATTCTGAATCACCTTTTTCACCTCAAAAGTTTATGTGGCAACCTACAAGGGTGCCTCTTACTCAAGAATACTCATGCCTACTCTCCTGTGAGTTTGGTCTTCTAAGCATCTTCTGATGACAAAAGGATTGTGTGAAGAGGCTAGCATATACAAAAACAATTTGACATATTTCAAATGCCTTTTCTTGGGAATTCCTTAAGTATGATCCCTGCAAAAGTAGCCAGAGAAATTGGTACCATTTGGGAGAAAATAGAACCTAAATAAAGTATTGCATTTGAATGGAAATCTGTCCTTTCTGATGTTGCCAGAATACCATCCTGACTCCAATTTTATTTCATTTGCGTTCTGAGGTTTCTTATACTGTACTTAGGAGCTGCCAGCTCCTTCCATCACTTCCACTGTAGTCCCTGGTACTCTATTTGCAGCATGAGGATGCGGCATGGACCTTTCTACCTGGGTGGACGGGAAGATTCTTTTCTCACATGTGTTTGTACACATGCTTAGTCTCTCATCTGTAAAGGGTGGCACATTACATCTGTGTTCTGGAAGAGTGCGACTTAAAAGAGGTGAATAAAATGCCTTTATACACTTCAGAGTAGCTTCCATACACAGAGGAATGTGTCTCCTTTCTACAGAATGTTCTGAAGTCTCACATTAGTTGGGGAAGAAGTAGCAGAATGTTGGAAAAAGAAATGGAAGGACCCTGCCCACTCTCTGTCCCAGCACAGGTCTCCTTAGCACCAGCTCTAAGTCTCTGTTGCTGTATCAGTCCAGTCAATGCAAAGTGCAGGCAACCGGTGTAGGGTGTCTTTTGCTGAACTTGGGTGCTCCTAAGATTGTGTTAGAGACACAGTAATTATGGGGGATTTCAATCACCCGGATATTACTTGGGAGACTCACTCGGCGCTGACAGCCAGGTCACGTCGCTTCCTAGAAGCTCTAGAGGGTGCGTTTTTCACACAGAGGGTCCGAGAGGCGACGAGGGGGGGAAACATCCTGGACTTGGTCTTGACCAATAGGGAGGAGCTGATAGATGAAGTACAGATTAGGGGAGCTCTGGATGCGAGTGATCACTCCATCCTTTGCTTTGAGATCAGAGGACTGGGGCCGTGCAGCAGGGCGAGCACTAGAAGCTGGGACTTCAAGAGGGCCAACTTTGGCCAACTGAAGGCCAGGCTGGGGAAAGTCTCCTGGGATAGGTTACTGGAAGGTAAGCAAGTTGAGGAGGGGTGGATGGCACTCAAAAGGGAGCTTTTGCAGGCCCAAGCCCTGACAATACCTCTAGTCAGTAAGGTGGGGAGGCGGAGGAGAGTGCCGCCATGGATGCAAAAGGAGGTGGTTAGGGGGATTAGATGAAAGAGGAACCTCCATAGGAAATGGGTACTGGGGGAAATAGACAAAATAGACACCGGGAGGAGGAGGCCCATTGCAGAAGGATTCTTCGCAAGGCTAAGGCTGATTATGAGCTAAGACTTGCTACGAATATCAAGAGCAACAAAAAGGGCTTCTTCCAGCATGTAAATAGGAAAAGGAAGAGGAGACAAGTGGTGGGACCACTAAATAAGGAGGAAGGAGATCCAGTGACTGACATGAGGGAACAGGCACAGATGCTAAATAACTATTTTGCCTCTGTGTTCTCCCCAAAGCAGGATGGGGGATATCCATATAGGAGATTGGATGAGGCTGGGGACTTAGGGGCAGAGATTAGAGTCACCCCCCCTTGAAGTCGAGGGGCTCCTCAGGGCATTGGACATTACAAAGGCGCCAGGTCCTGACGGGTTACACCCGAGAGTACTTAGAGAGTCGGCAGGGGTTCTCTCACGCCCACTGGCCTCCATTTTTGAGGCCTCGTGGAGAACGGGTGAAGTTCCAGAGGACTGGAGGGTGGCATCGGTGGTCCCAATTTTCAAAAAGGGTAGTAGGAAGGACATGGGGAATTATAGACCGGTTAGCCTTACATCCATTGTAGGAAAAACAATGGAAAGGCTCATAATAGAGAGAGATCTAGTGATAGGGAAGGGAGGCTGACAGCCACACAACACGGCTTCCGCAGAAACAGGTCCTGCCAGACAAACCTTGTGGAATTCTATGACAAGGTTTCAAGATGGCTAGATGGAGGGGATGCAGTGGATGTGGTATACCTGGATTTCAGCAAGGCCTTTGACAAAGTGCCCCATGATATCCTGGTGGAGAAACTTTTTGGGATACACCAAAGCACTGTCCGGTGGATTAGGGCATGGTTGACTGACCGAAAGCAGAAGGTAACCATTAGCGGGGAATCATCGGGATGGCAGCCAGTGACAAGCGGGGTCCCCCAGGGCTCTGTACTGGGGCTGATCCTGTTTAATCTTTTCATTAACGACATGGAAGAAGGGGTGAACAGTCTGCTGATCAAATTCGCAGACGACACTAAAACTGGAGCAGTGGCCACAACTGAGGAGCAGATACACCAGATCAAAAAGGATCTGGACAGACTATGGAAGTGGGCAGGAGACAACAGGATGGCGTTCAATGTGGAGAAGTGCAAGGTCTTGCACTTGGGGCATAGGAATAGCTGTCATAAGTACAGGTTAGGTGACAAGTGGCTGGAGAGCAGCACTTGTGAAAGGGGCCTCGGGGTACTGGTTGACCGCAGGCTAAACATGAGTCAGCAGTGTGATGCGGTGGTCAAGAGGGCGAATGCCACCCTTGGTTGCATAGCCAGAAGTGTGGCTTCTAGATAAAGAGAGGTATTACTACCACTCTACATGACTCTGGTGCGCCGGCAACTGGAGTATTGTGTTCAGTTTTGGGCCCCTCATTACAGAAAGGATATAGCCAGGTTGGAGTCAGTGCAGCGTAGGGCCACAAGGATGGTGGCTGGTTTGCAGGGGATGCCGTATGAGGCAAGACTGAGGGAACTGGGTCTCTTCAGCCTGGAGAAGAGGAGACTCAGAGGGGATATGTTGGCAACATACAGGTATGTGAGGGGGTGTCACATGGAGATGGGGAGAGGCCTGTTCTCCCCTGCAGAGGAAAGCAGGACGCGCTCCAGTGGAGCAAAGCTCAGGGAGCCAAGGTTCAATTTGGATGCCAGGAAGCACTTCCTGACAGTTAGGACCCCGAGGGCATGGAATGGGCTTCCACGGGAGGTCGTTGAGGCCCCATCGGTGAGGGTGTTCAAAGATAGGCTGGACATGCACATGGTGGGCATGTCATGAGCGGAGCCGGCTGGTGCCAGAGGTCAGACTAGATGGCCCAGGAGGCCCCTTCTGACTCGCTCTGTTTCTATGTTTCTATGTTTCTAAGATCTGATCCTTGTTTTGTCTAAACAATAATGTGTCCTGTGATGGAATTTATGCACAGTCAGAATCAAATTTCCCAACACTTCCTTGTCTGAAGGGATGGTCTGGGCCCAAACACCTCGGAACAAGAGTCCCCCATCTCATCTTGAATACATGCAAGCTTCAACTCACGCATTTCCACCAAGCAACCAACCCTTGGGCCTATGGATGAGATGAATATCTGCATGAAGAACAATTCTAGGAGGAGGTGCTTTGCCCTTTTCTCTTTTTTAATCTACCAACATCCTTGGCCTGAGGAGGCCAGGACGCGCTCCAAAAGAGCAAAGCTCAGGGAGGCAAGGTTCCATTTGGATGCCAGGAAGCACTTCCTGACAGTTAGGACCCCGAGGGCATAGAATGGGCTTCCACGGGAGGTCGTTGAGGCCCCATCGGTGAGGGTGTTCAAAGATAGGCTGGACATGCACATGGTGGGCATGTCATGAGTGGAGCCGGCTGGTGCTGGAGGTCAGACTAGATGGCCCAGGAGGCCCCTTCTGACTCGCTCTGTTTCTATGTTTCTAGAAGGGTTCACACAATAGCAAACCCTGGTTGGTTGGTTAGAAATTGGACCGGCAGGCTTTGTTTTCTTTTATTTTGCTTTATTGTTAAGCCATCCTGAGACCACAGTAAGGAACAGCATAAAAAAGCTTCAAATGCATAATAAATAAATATATTTCATAAACAGTTCCAATCCTTCATGTATTTAGGCACCAACTAATGAGGGCTCAGAATTGATGGGGCTGCACCTCCTAGTAGAGGCAGACAGAAATTGCCCTTCCCATTTCAGTGATTTTACTCTTCACATTAAGTGGTGAAGTGTTATGCAGCTGAAGAACCAGGTATTGCTCTTCAAAATTAACAAAAAAAAAAAAAAAAAAGTATCTATATAATGCCCCTGGAGTGGAAAAAGGCAAATGTGGTAGCAGTGAATGTCTCTCAAGATCTTTTGAACAAGCCAAAACTCTGACTCATTAGACTCTACTGCAGACTTTCAGTGCACAGATGAACAGAGGAAACAAAATGAGCATATCTGGATTGGTAGAGGAGATGCACAAAAATTAAGGAGTGAAAGCAGACACGAACACAACTCACAAAGTCAAGTCAGGTCAATCTTTATTTACATTAGCCATATGCCTCAACATATATAATACCAATTATAGAAAATTAAATATAACTAAATAAAAACAGATAAATTGTGCAAATAAAAAAATTCCTGAAAACATTCCATAATTAAGCCAAGACATTGGATTTTTTAGAACACAAAGTGACTCAGGACCTGCTGAAGTAAGAATTCTGTGGACCCCATAACTTCTAGAGAACACAAGGGTTGGGATTTGGTGTACTGAACAGGCAGGTGATCTTCTTGGCCATACATGAGCAATGTGGCCAACAATCTACTTAATCTACTTAATCCCACTTTAATTTGGGATAAAGTACAGCAACATCTGCATAAAGAGGGATGGAAAGATCGGGTTTGTATTCAAAGTAGGGGGAGGGATGTTGGGGAAGTTAGGCTCCTATGACTGTCATTAATATATCAATTAATTAATTCAGGAAGGAGGATGCAGCTTTGCTTCACTCCCAATGCAACAAGCATGGGCCCATCTTGTTATATGTTGGCCAATAGCACCTACAGCTGGGGGTATGATATAAATATATGATCAGAAAGAGAAGACATTTCTTTATGCTGATATAATTCACTTTGTCCCAGAGTGTTGTTGTTGTTAGTCACAAAGTCGTGTCTGACACATCGCGACCCCATGGACAACATTCCTCCAGGCCTTCCTGTCCTCCATCATCCCCTGGAGTCCACTCAAGCTCACATCAACTGCCTCAGTGACTCCATCCAGCCACCTCATCCTCTGCCATCCCCTTCTTTTGCCATCTATTGTTCCCAGCATTAGACTCTTCTTCAGGGAGTCCTTCCTTCTCATTAGGTGGCCAAAGTATTTGAGTTTCATCTTCACTATCTGGCCTTCGAAAGAGCAGTCAGGGTTGATCTCCTCTAGGACTGACCGGTTTGATCGCCTTGCAGTCCAAGGGACTCTCAGGAGTCTTCTCCAGCACCACAACTCAAAGGCCTCAATCCTTTTGCGCTCAGACTTCCTTATAGTCCAGCTTTCACAGCCATACATTGCAACTGGGAAAACCATAGCATTCACTATACGCACTTTTGTTGGCAGGGTGATGTCTCTGCTTTTTACTATGCTGTCTGGATTTGCCATAGCTTTCCTCCCCAGGAGCAAGCGTCTTTTAATTTCTTGGCTGCAGTCCCCATCTGCGGTGATCTTGGAACCCAGGAAAATAAAATCTGTCACTACGTCCATTTCTTCCCCATCTATTTGCCAGGAAGTCAGAGAACCGGATGCCATGATCTAAGTTTTCTTAATGTTGAGTTTCAAGCCAACTATTGCGCTCTCCCCCTTCACCCGCATCAAGAGGCTCTTTAGTTCCTCTTCACTTTCTGCCATGATAGTGGTATCATCTGCATATCTGAGGTTGTTGATATTTCTCCCACCAATCTTGATTCCAACTGGTGATTCATGTAGCCCTGCCTTTCTCATGATGTGCTCTGCATATAAGTTAAATAGGCAGGGCAATAGTATACAGCCTTGCCGAGGCAACTAAATCAAAAGAAGCCCTCTGATCAATAATAACTGGTAAAATGAACCAGAGCTATCCTAACTTATTTGTTGAATACATGAGTGAGTACAAAATAAAAATCTGTCTCCAGATTACTGCAGCTGAATGACTGCTTTTTCTCGACATGAAAATTTAACAGACCAATTTAACTCCAATTTGGAAAACCATGATGGATAACACTGATTTATTGGGCTGTTGTTAATAAACTGCTTTCTCTAAATCATGAAAGGTATAAATTACTTTCTTCTCATGAGATGGTCTCTGCTATTGAGAGTGGGCTTTAAAAGAATGATGTAGCATTTGGGGAAAAAGATGCAGCCCAGGAGACCAGCCCCAGAGGCCAAGATGGAGAAGACCTCCACGGCCACTGCGTACTTCCCCTTGGTGCTCAGGTAGGTGGGCACAAAGGAGACCCACACACTGCAAAAGACCAGCATGCTGAAGGTGATGAACTTGGCTTCATTGAAGCTGTCAGGCAGCTTCCTGGCCAGGAAAGCCATGCTGAAGCTGAGGACAGCCAGGAAACCCATGTAAGCAAGGACAGCATAAAACATGATGACAGAGCCTTCACTGCATTCCACAATGATTTCTCCAGACAGGGAAAGGAAGTCCAAAGTGGAGAAAGGGGGGGTGGTCAGCAACCAGACAGCACAGATCAAAGCCTGGATGAAGGAACACACCAGCACAATGGAGGTTGTCAGTGGTCCTCCCAACAACTTCCCTGCCATATTTCCTGGCTTGGTGGCCATAAAGACCAAGATCACCATGATGGTTTTTGCCAACACACAAGAAACGGAAACAGAGAAGCTGATGCCAAAAGCAGCTTGTCTGAGAAGACAGGTGACCTTTGTGGGTTGACCTATGAAGAGGAAGGAGCAGAGGAAGCAGAGCAAGAGAGAGATGAGGAGGGCATAGGAGAGGTCTCGGTTGTTGGCTTTGACAATGGGTGTGTTGTGGTATTTAATGAAAGTTGCCAACACAGCAGATGTGCCAAGCAAGAGGAAAAGAACCAGAGAAACTAAAAGGATACCAATTATCTCTTCATGGGAGAGGAAGTGGATCTTCTTCGGGATGCACCGGTCGTGGTTCTTGTTTGGGTGCTGCTCTTGTGGGCATGGAGCACAATGCGCTGCATCTGGAATGAGCCAAAGCAACTCAAATATCTCCACCCAGGTGTCCAATTTCTTTCACTGAGGCTAGTCCAGCCCTCAAAGGAAGTTGTGGAATTCCCCTTTCTTTAACTTAGGTTGCACCTTTATTTGTTATTTTTTTATTTATTTTTTTATTTATTTAAATATTTTTATGCCGCCCCTTGCAGCAGCCTCGGGGCAGCTCACAACAGTAAAAAAAATATGTTATCAAACATATACCATATTTAAAAATGGGCCCATCTCAGGTTATTATCTAAAAACATACAACAAAATATAAATAAAAATTTAAACTAATTTAAATTAATACATAAATTAAACATAAATTAAGCAGACATTAACTATTAAAATATTGTCTAAATAAAAAGGTCTTCTTCTTTGGATTTTTCGAATAAGTGTGCACGATGATAAATGTGTCCATCACCAAATGACCTCCTCTTGTACAAGACTCATGTTCAAGATGGTGTACAGGAGAAAATGAAGCAACTCAAGTTGACAAAGCTGGGAAAGTATTGCAGCCTTTCCCTAGTAGCATACTCTGAATTTCCACAAAAAAATAAAACAAAGTAAGTAATTACAGTTTTTCTTAACTTATCTCCTGAGAGCTCTTATGGATGAGGTTGGAGGCCAGGGGTGATCTCTTTCACCTGGGATGAAGTTCTCCAATTTAACATGGAGGACCCACCAGCTAACCTGATGGGCAGTCTCCTCACACAGCTTTACATCCTACGTAAACCCAACCAGGTTAATAACAGGGTCTTCAGAAGAAAAAGGAAATGGGATGATGGAAAATATTCTGCACAGAAAAGTTTGCATTTCTTGAGGTCACAGTTACCCTTTTTACGCAGAAGACTTCTGCAATTCTTGAACTTTTCCAAACCAGATCACCCCAATGGTCAGTAATTTCACATAGAATTCAGAGATGCAACAAAACCATGCATAATCATGAATCGTCCTCCTTGTCTAAGTTCTTTCTTGAGCCTGATTGGATTTTCCCCTATTACTTCATCCCTCTACAAATGGCTTCTAAAGTTTGTGGTACCTGTAGAGGTGGAAAACATCCCTGATGCACAATGTTCACATTTGTAGCAGCAAACCAGGTTCCCCTCTGGAACTCTTCTCCAGTGCCCTGGAAGGCACCTCTCCACACACCTCGCAATGGGCATTGTCTAAAGTGAATGAAAGGATTACAATGACGAGCTACTCAACAGACAATCCCCAACATGAGTTCTTCATTGTTTGGAAGATGGTGATAGCATTCTTCCCAGAATTAACATTTTCTTTATACATGTAATTTCCTTGGAAACACTGGGACAGAGGCTCCTATTAAATCCCTTCAGAGGAAGAAGTGGTACCCCTGGAGTCTGCCTTCTACTGTGTCCAACCATAGGTGCATCATGCCTGCTACTGCTTACTATTGGCAGCTGTTCTCCTAGTACTCAAGCATAGGAAATTTACTGGAGATCCTTGTCAAATCGAGGGAAAGAAGATGGGACTTCTGGTGAGAAGGGGTTGTTCTACTGGTCAATGACACCCCACCTCCCAGCATTAAATAAGATGGTGGTCTCTAAAATAAGCAATGCGTTTTTTTTTTCCCTCCAAGAGTGGGACTCCTGCCTGCTAATGTATCCGGCTCACTTCAACCCCACCTTTGTGGCCCACACGATTGCTGCAGAGTGGATGTAGAAGTCTTGGCCTGGTGGAGCTCCCACATGAATCCATCCAACTTTCACAGGATAGAGGGATCTATTTGGAAAGAGTACCCAGTTCAGGAGATCATATCTTTTCCCATATTCAGTGAAAGAGACTTCTTCTCCGGCACTATTGTTAAACCGGACATTCCTAAGAGGATCCAGAATCTGAACATGCAAGAATAGTCAAACAGAGGACAGTAAATTCCAAGGGACTCTGACTCCCATCTAGTTAAGGGAATTCTTTTTCTTCCTGTTCCATTGTCTAGCTTGATTGTTCCATGCGGCCCCTTTTGGTGATATCTGCACAGGTAAGGTTGTGCACAGTTTTGGGCATTTTTGTGTGTTTTCTCCATTCTGTCCAGACACATAACAAAAGAGCTGGAAAAGGGTTGTCCATATCAACCAGGAGTGCAGCATGGGGGTTCTCCACATGTGAGCAAGAAGAAAGTTTCTGAGTAGGGCAGACCACCTCCCCTTTGCTGTGTGCTTATACTAGATAAGAGCACCGTATCAGGGTGAGGCCTGCTTCTGTCCCCTTTCTCGATGAGCACAATAATAAAATAATCAGTACTCAGAAGCCCCACTAGTCACTGTAAATCTTCATTCACTTTTGGATGCCCATTCAGAGAAACTGCATCCATGGAGAGAAATCTGCCAAAAATAACATTTGTGATTTCCCTGTGCTGGACTATCAAGCTTCCTTGCTGACCAACCTTTCCCTCTAGGATCTGCTGACTGAGAAACAACCAGGGCTCCTTGGTTAAGTTCATGACCGCTGAAATAGGATATTACCTGCCATGGCTGAATGTTCAGATGCTGCTTCCTTTTCCCCATTGGTGAATATTTCAGTCCTGAAGAGGACAGGGCATGCAGCGCATGTGCTACAGAATAGACAGCATTGTAGATGCGGTAGCTGTGCCTAGACATGCCCAATTCAAAGTGGAAGTTCCTTGAATCCATCTGCATCTCCCTCCCTGTACACACTGGAGATGACTTTGAAGAGGGTTCTCCTTGTCTCAGAAACTGACACTGAAATGCCTGTTCCCACCACTGATGAAGAAAGATGTCTCCTTGAGGATGTAAAGGATCTAAACCCAGGAAACAATTACTGAATCCTGGAACTTCTCTTTTGTGGGCTCCCATGTGCAAAGCTCCATGAAAGATCTTTACAAGGTTTCTTCCCAAAGATTGTGTGTTAGATTCAATTTCTGAATGGGAGGTCAGGATCCAAACCTTCCAAAATGGAACTTTTGTTTTAATTTTATGCTCATTTAACCGACATGCTAATCCAAATATTCCAGTAATGTCACCAAAGACAACTATGACTTCTGCTCCGAACCACGCACGAGGAATGTATCCAATTCCATTTTCATGCCAGTATGCAGAATCAGTTGTTGAGAACATTTCAGTGAAGGCCACACAGAGATCCTTCTGCTGCAGCAGGGGGGTCAGTGCCTGGAGGAAATGCTCGCCATGGGCATCACTCTGGACATACAGCCCAATCCAGTTCCAGTGGAAATGTAGCAGTAACTGGATTAGGCCCTCATACCGAGGAATTTCTGAGGGATTAATCTGTAAGAATGATGGAAATACCCCCTTTTCAACCTGAAAACCCTGCAGGAACAGGTCTGAGAGATGAAGAAAATATCTCCTGATTGCGCTTCAGAACAATACTTGAATTTTGAAAAAAGGGATGCTTCTTTTGTGGACTAAGCTTTGGTCCTCTTGTAGCCATGAGTACTATCCCACCTAAGGCATCCCCTTAAGGCTGGGTTATGGAAGGATAAAGGGAAACTCTCAGTTTCCCCTCACTCCACCCCCATGCACAACATGTATCTTCAACCGGATAAACAAACCAGTTTCCTGTCCTAGTGCAGATGTGTTTACCAATTTCTGGACTGAAATGGACTGAGCCCTAAGTAGGAGGCCTAAACATTGCAAGAAAGAGATCATTTCACATTCCAAGGCTGATTCTCACTGTGTGTATGCACAGAGCTTTGGGGCTTTCTGGTTGCTCTCCAATGGCAAGATTTGGTGGAAATAGTCCATTCCATGTCCAAACTAAACAGGGCACATTGCATAGAATAGAAATGTTTCTGAGGCTGCATCAGAACCAGAAAGTGCCTCACTTGAAACCTTTTCAGCTTGGCTCTAAAAGCATGTGTCTGGCATTGTGCAATTCAGGCGGGAACATGGAATGAAAATAAGTCACAGATCCACTGAGGAACTTCTCACACTGAAGCCAAGTATCTGCCCACAGCAACCCATGTGTAGAACTTCTGCCAGAGCATATTTGTCAGGCCTTTGATTTCCCTGGACATTCCAAGATTGATTCTGCTTGAAGCATTACTTGGAAGTATTACTTGGGCTATTACTTAGGAGACTCACTCGGCGGTGACAGCCAGGTCACGTCGCTTCCTACAAGCTCTAGAGGGTGGGTTTTTCACACAGAGGGTCCGAGAGCTGACGAGGGGGGGAAACATCCTGGACTTGGTCTTGACCAATAGGGAGGAGCTGATAGATGAAGTACAGATTAGGGGAGCTCTGGATGCGAGTGATCACTCCATCCTTTGCTTTGAGATCAGGGGACTGGGGCCATGCAGCAGGGTGAGCACTAGAAGCTGGGACTTCAAGAGGGCCAACTTTGGCCAACTGAAGGCCAGACTGGGGAAAGCCTCCTGGGATAGGTTACTGGAAGGTAAGCGAGTTGAGGAGGGGTGGATGGCAGTCTAAAGGGAGGTTTTGCAGGCGCAAGCCTTGATGATACCTCGAGTCAGTAAGGTGGGGAGGCGGAGGAGACTGCCGCCATGGATGCGAAAGGAGGTGGTTAGGGGGATTAGACGAAAGAGGAGCCTCCATAGGAAATGGGTACTGGGGGAAATAGACAAAATAGACACCGGGAGGAGGAGGCCCGTTGCAGAAGGATTCTTCGCAAGACTAAGGCTGATTATGAGCTGAGACTTGCCAAGAATATGAAGAGCAACAAAAAGGGCTTCTTTCAGCATGTAAATAGGAAAAGGAAGGGGAGACAAGTGGCGGGACCACTAAATAAGGAGGAAGGAGATCCAGTGACTGACATGAGGGAACAGGCACACATGCTAAATGACTATTTTGCCTCTGTGTTCTCCCCAAAGCAGGATGGGGGATATCCGTATAGGAGATTAGATGAGGCTGGGGACTTAGGGGCAGAGATTAGAGTCACCCCCCTTGAAGTCAAGGGGCTCCTCAGGGCATTGGACATTACAAAGTTGCCAGGCCCTGACGGGTTACACTGAGAGTACCTAGAGAGTTGGCAGGGGTTCTCTCATGCCCGCTGGCCTCAATTTTTGAGACCTCGTGGAGAATGAGTGAAGTTCCAGAGGACTGGAGGGTGGCATCAATGGTCCCAATTTTCAAAAAAGGTGGTAGAAGGGACATGGGGAATTACAGACCGATTAGCCTTACGTCCCTTGTAGGAAAAACATTGGAAAGGCTCATAATAGAGAGAGAACCAGTGATGCTAGATAGGGAAGGGAGGCTGACAGCCACACAACACGGCTTCTGCAAAAACAGGTCCTGCCAGACAAACCTTGTGGGATTCTATGACAATTTTTCAAGATGGCGAGATGGAGGGGATGCAGTGGATGTGGTATACCTGGATTTCAGCAAGGCCTTTGACAAAGTGCCCCATGATATCCTGGTGGAGAAACTGAGGAGTTTTGGGATACACCAAAGCACTGTCCGGTGGATTAGGGCATGGTTGACTGACCGAAAGCAGAAGGTAACCATTAGCGGGGAATCGTTGGGATGGCAGCCAGTGACAAGCGGGGTCCCCCAGGGCTCTGTCCTGGGGCCGATCCTGTTTAATCTTTTCATTAATGACATGGAAGAAGGGGTGAACAGCCTGCTGATCAAATTCGCAGACGACACTAAACCTGGAGTAGTGGCCACAACTGAGGAGCAGATACACCAGATCCAAAAGGATCTGGACAGACTATGGAAGTGGGCAGGAGACAACAGGATGGCGTTCAATGTGAATAATTGCAAAGTCTTGCACTTCGGGCATAAGAATAGCTGTCATAAGTACAGGTTAGGTGACAAGTGGCTGGAGAGCAGCACTTGTGAAAGGGACCTCGGGGTACTGGTTGACCACAGGCTAAACATGAGTCAGCAGTGTGATGCGGTGGTCAAGAGGGCGAATGCCACCCTTGGTTGCATAGCCAGAAGTGTGGCTTCTAGATCAAGAGAGGTATTACTACCACTGTACACGACTCTGGTGCGCCTGCAACTGGAGTATTGTGTTCAGTTTTGGGCCCCTCATTACAGAAAGGATATAGCCAGGTTGGAGTCAGTGCAGCGTAGCGCCACAAGGATGGTGGCTGGTTTGCAGGGGATGCCGTATGAGGCAAGACTGAGGGAACTGGGTCTCTTCAGCTTGGAGAAGAGGAGACTCAGAGGGGATATGTTGGCAACATACAGGTATGTGAGGGGGTGTCACATGGAGATGGGGAGAGGCCTGTTCTCCCCTGCCGAGGAAGGCAGGACGCGCTCCAATGGAGCAAAGCTCAGGGAGCCAAGGTTCAATTTGGATGCCAGGAAGCACTTCCTGACAGTTAGGACCCCGAGGGCGTGGAATGGGCTTCCACGGGAGGTCGTTGAGGCCCCATCAGCGAGGGTGTTCAAAGACAGGCTGGACATGCCCATGGTGGGCATGTCATGAGCGGAACCGGCTGGTGCCGGAGTTCAGACTAGATGGCCCAGGAGGCCCCTTCTGACTCGCTCTGTTTCTATGTTTCTATGTTTCTAAGTAGAATCACACCATTTATTTTCATAATTTACTCTTGTATTTACAACATTTTTCCCTTCCAAGGAGTTCAGTTTTAGTCATTGTGAGGGATTCTGGCCTGAACAACCTCTGTGAGGCAGCTCATCTGTTGATAACAGGAAGAACTGCGAGTGTCTTCTCACACCAGGCTGCTTCTGTCTGAATAAAATGTTACAAGAATGAGTGATTCTTCTCTGAACTGGTTTTCTTGGTAAGACAGACTCACGCTTTGCTAGACGGATTTATCACCTAACACTCCCTGAGATTCAGCCCTGTCCTCCACTGAGGTGGTCACAAGGCCCCTGGTGAGAAGACCCCTGCCCTGCAATCCCTAACTGATGAAAAACACTCATTGCAGGGATGACCCTGTTCTCAAAAAAGGCCTGTTTCTCTGCAGGTCACTCTTACCTATCTGCAGATTAATTCACTTACCTCTGGAATCTTGAGGATGCTCATTAAGGGTGCAATATCTGAGGAAGACTTGGACTTAAAATCCTCTATGACAGAGATTAGTTGCCCTTGCTTGTCCCATTGATAATTTGGAATCGCTCTCCCCCGTCTAGAAATCAGGAGCATATTGGTCTTATGAAGGGATCTGACTAGGCCCATATGCTCATAGATGCGGAAGCCAAGCGTTGTGTTGGGAAGGAGGGCCAGATCCTTGTTGAGCTCAGTGATGGCAAACACCAAAGCTAGGATGTGCTGGTAGTTTCTGATTAATGATCTGTCATTGCGAGAGCAATATCAGGACATGGGAAAAATAAGCAGAGAACAAGTGACACTTTTTCTTACACAGATTTCCAGGATTACTTTGCCCAGGGTGACTTACCCAGCATAGGTCATCCTGAACACCCTTTTCTTGTCAATGGTAAAAGTAGATTACAGAAGGACTCCCAAATCAGGGGAAATCTTCCACACGGGAGAGCAATGGTTTTATCTCATTGAGTTCAAAATGAGTTCACATTTGAAATGAAAATCCATCCTACAATCATAAAATAACTAGCAAAGGAACCTAGAGAACAACTCTGTATTATTTTTGAGAAATCAGAGAGAAAGGAGGAAGTGCCAGATGAATGGATAAGGGCTAATAGTTTTTCAAAAAGAAACTAGGAGGTGCAGACAAGGCAGTCTGATGTCAATCCCTTGAACACTTCTGGAGGAAATTATTGAGAAATCTGTCTGCAAGCACTAGATGAAAATCTACTGCTTCTAGAAGCCAGCATGGATTTCTGAAGAACAAATTCTGCAAGGAAAACCTGATTTTAGTTTTTGACTGGGGAGCCTCCCAAATGGACTGTGGGCATGCTGTGGTTAACAGCTGATCCTTCCTGCCACCCTTTAAAATTGACAACCAGGTCAGCCTACGTGGAAAAAGGTGATATTAATTTTTGGAGTGGGAGGAAAGTTTTCTCCGTGGGGAGTGAAAGGACCTTTGCTTACTGAAAGAGAACAGAAACGGTAACTGAGGACACAGCTTCTCCTTGTGTCCCCTTTTGGGATTATCTTCCTCAAAAATGAAGTGACTGTGTCATTCTGGAACATACTCTCTATTTCAGAGTATTTGATGAGTGTTGCACAAGGGTTGTTTCAGGCAGAAAATATAGTGCTGAATGACAATTAATCATCTCAGCCCCATTAATTATCAGATCTCCTGTTTGTGCAGCTGTGACTTCCACCCAGAAAATCCTGCAGGCAAAAAGTTCCCATCTGCGGTCTGGAATCACCCAATGAATTGGGGATCTCCAGATGTGCCCAAGGTTAGCATGAGAATGTTGGAAGTTGTGTGCCAAAGAACCTGAAGGGGTTCACTGATGGGGGGAGGGTGAGCAGCTCCTATCCCACAGTTTTCTTCTTTTGAGGTGCATCCTTGGTGTGGGATCAAATGCATTTTTTTGTTATTTTAGCAGAGCCAGTAGTCAGAGGCTTGCTGAGCCACTCTTGGAGCTCACACCATCTACCAGTAGATTCAACAGATCCAAAAGGGTGAAGAACTTACAGCAGAGCCCCACTTTTCCATCACTGTCTTGCATGGAGTCTGCTTGGGCAGGGATGGCAGGACAGCCTTTTGTCTGACAGGGATTGCCAGCATGAGAATAAATTGCTGGTTCCCCCTCATTCTGCTGCTTGCCCAGCACCCCTCAGGACAACGCCCATGAAGAAACCCATAATCTGGTTCTCTGTTTTGTTTGAGGGCCCTCCTGGCAAGGCACTAAGAGTATTATATTCAACCCTTCCTCTGGAGCAGCATTCCTGACACTCATCCCTGGAATGAGCCCCTTGGTGTGAAAGCAGACACCCACACATGCATCCCAGATCCCTTGGAGGGAAAACGTACATTGCATCACCAATAAATCTCATTCGTGGTGATTCATGGAACTCTTCTTGTAATCTGTAGGAATGTCTGCCAAGCAGTAAATTCCCACCCATAATCAGGTCACCCAGTCTGTAATAGTCTTTTGGCTGTATAAGCCGTGGGATCAAAGGACACATCCTCTGAGCAGCAGAAGGTAGGAGCCAAAGCAGCAGTAGGAGCAGGATAATCATCCCTGGAAGAGGGAGGCTCTCCCTCCTTGGTTAGCCAGAAGCAGGGGGAAGAGTTGTCTTTGCAGCCTCAGCAGGAGGAACGAATCTCTGGAAGAGACGTGCAGGCAGCCAGACATCAGATGCAGCTGAAGCCGCACCCCAAAGAGCTCAGAGCACATTCGTATTCAGCATGCTTTGTCTGGAATTTCTTTGTTATTGACCTGCTAGATGGACACCCATGTGGGATTCATCAGCAACTTCCCATAGTTCCAGGGGAGAGAAACAAGAAGAGCCCAAGAGACCTGCGGGTTGAATGAGTTGCATCACACTTACCTTGTGTGTGGACCTAGATAAAAATTAATTTCAGTAAAGTGGAGGGTTTCTGTATAGAATTGTCCAAACAAGAGGAAGATTAACTGCATAAGGGCACAGCTTCACTAACAGAAATCCTCATGTTTACGTGTTTGGGCATTTTTCTCTCCAGAGACAAATAAGCATAAAAGGCGGAAGTACAGTGCATTTTGAGTTCAAACAACACCAATTCAACTTGCAGAAAAATGCTTTTTTTAAATGGCAAAAAGTTTAATTCCTATAGTTGTGAAGGGAAAGGGCCAAAAGTCACCAAAGATGGGTGGTTTGGAGTATCAGCAACCAGGATGCATTTCAGTTGTGCCAATTCATTCCAATTTTGCTTAAAGACTTCATCAGAGTTTGGATGGAGATACAGATAGGAGATTTTTTTGGTCCACCATGGATAGAAAGATAGCTACATTGCTAAA
The DNA here is from genome assembly GCA_023646645.1 of Varanus salvator macromaculatus. NCBI lineage: Eukaryota > Metazoa > Chordata > Lepidosauria > Squamata > Varanidae > Varanus > Varanus salvator. Next base: position 3,537,182 of record JAIXND010000721.1, on the reverse strand, counting down.
CCTCTTTTTGAAATTGATGTTACAGGTTTGAAATAAGTGGCACACATGCTAAACTCCCCATTTTCCACCCCTTAAACCTCTTCTTTTTCCTCCTCTGTTGTCCCCTTGGGATAAACATGATCTACATAAGCTGTCAGATTTCTTTTCAAAGGGCTTGCCTTTAACAGGACAACAAAAGAAAGATAGACTCCTTAATATTTCTACTACACAGGTTCAGGTCTACTGATTTCTCCATTTTTAAAGGTTCTGTTGCTTGTACAGCAAGCTACAAGGCAGCTCACACAGTTTGACAATTACCTCCTAAGTTATACCCCTGCTGAATGAGGAGGAACTTGATGAAGTGGGATGGGTATGGTGGGTAGAAGAGGCCAAGATACCACTCCAGAGGAGATGTCTAGTTCAGGAAGTTGGATGTTGACCCATTCTGTTCCTTGTCCCACAGTGGGACACCCCTTAAAGTGCATCACCTACTTGATGGTTGGCAGCTGGGCTAGGCCCCTGGGCTCACCAGCACAGTCTCAAGAACCGCACCAGATACCAGTGCAGCACATAGGCTTCCCTTATGGCTTAGTCTCAGACACAAGTCTATGGAGAATCAGCTGGTTAGTATTCCCCCATGTGGGTAAGGCCCTCAACCCCTAACCCTGAAGCCAATGCCCAATCTCATACATAGAAGTGAGCCATTCTAGCACACCTGGGAGTGGACTGCTTAGATCCCTGCAAAATTGTTGTGTGGGGCTGACCAAAAGAGGGTAGCAGGAGATACTTAAAGTCCATACCAGTTGTGAACAGAGGGAGTTCACCCCCCCCATCCTAAGTTCACCCCCCACACTGGCCTTCTGACTAATAGTCTGCAGGATTCACATCTTACTTGGGGCAAGCAGATGAGTGGCAGAGAAGCCAGTGCAAACAGATTCCAGTTTGGGAAGCTGAACTTAGAGAATACAAAAGCCCACATAGGGGATTGTGTGGATGGAAGGTCCCATTCAACCCCTCTCTGCGCAAACAGATCTACTGTTGGGTGCAGGGAAGAACATTACCAGGTTATCCTCCTGGGGAATGTTAACACTGATGATGGAGCCACTTCATCCAGAAATGCTAAGGATGTGACAGCCAATGCATAAAAATTGCCTCAGGAGAGGGATCAGAACTCAAGCTGGTTGAGTTTTGTTCCAAGCACTTCTCTTCACTCACCTTAAAGGAGTTTGACAAACTGCCCAGACAGGTTTGTGTAAGCACCTATGTGCGGCTGCACCCCCTTCTTTGTTTCTATACCTGGGAGGCTGGGAAGAAGAAGCTGGGTCAGTGAGCTGAGCAGCACCCTTTGGAGATGCACAATTCCAAAACCTCATTGAAGAGGTAGTGGTGGGAGCACGGATGGTTTCCAGCTTTTGAATGGACGGGGGGCTATTGTGGGAGTGGACTAGGAAAACAAAATGCAAGAAGGAATGTTTATTTCTTCAAAGTTATATTCTCTTCTCAAGCATGCAACTCGAATTTGAACATGTCAAAAGGATTTTCTTAGTGAAGAATTTTTCCTCTACCAGGCATTATTAATTGACACTTGGTGATGATGAGAAATACTCATAATCCATGTATATAACCTGTGTTCTAAGGAATAATAATTAGTCACAATATTTTCCAGTTCGCTCTAAATTAGCTCCAACTTTGACCATTCCCAACTGGTACTCGCAAGTATGAATGTCATCCTGGATAGTGTGTTTGTTTGGCCACGGAGAATTCATCCCCACTTTGTACTCTTTTGTACAGCTACTTTTGTAGAGATCCCTTAAAAAGAATTCCCAAGAAATGACATTTGGCATTGCTCCAAAGACTCTCAGCCTCTTACTGTGTACAAGGACCTCTATGATTCGCATCAGAAAATCATCTCAGGGCCCCACTACACATAAAAGTGCATGTGATTTCAATAATGAGGGAGGAGTGTACAGGGAGGAGTGTGACTGCTTCATTCCAAAGAGGGATGATGGAAACGGGCCTCAGTCTGGTGGCCCAAGCTGCCATTAGAAAGAACACAAGCTTGTTTTTCAGAGCCGAGGTTGTCCCCAAGCCACACCAGTTCTGGCGGGTGAGTGGGGGGCTCTTTTCCCTGCCAGGTGTGAATCCTCTGCCCAAGTTGCACAATGCTTGCAATGGTGGAATGTGATGATCACTGCACATGCCATTTCAAGACTGATGTTTTTGTTTAGGATTGAGGATAGAAGAGAATCAAAAGCTCACTTGCCCTTTTAACCTAGAAACACAGAAGCAGAGCTAGTCAGAAGGGTCTTCCAGGCCATCTAGTCTGATCCCTGGCTCTAGCCGGCACTGCTCACAACATGCTTACCATGTGACATGTAGAGGCCAATCTGACCAGGTTTTTCCCTCTCCAAATTTCAGGGCTTTGCAGCAGAAAGAAGGAGTGAGAAAAAGGCAGTGCTCTAGGTTCTTCACCCTTTTGGATCTGTTGAATCTACTGAGAAAAACCCAAAAGTCATTTGGGATCAGAGACGAAGAAGGAATCAAGAAAAAAGGGAAGCCCAGTTCTGCAATGGAAAGCATGGCCCATTTTCCCCGGATTCCAGCTCATGAACCAGACTGTTTGGCTAGGACTCTCTCATCCTGCAGAGTCCCTGGTTACTGAATAAGGGCTGAGAGAGGCCACATTACCTTCCTCACCCGCAGGACCCCACAGGTGCCCTCAGATGGGACAGTGCTTCTGCAAGGACTAGGACAATCTGGGGCATCAGGATAAAAAGCACGGGCACATGGAAGGTGCAGCATCCATGAGCTCTCTGTTGATATAGGCAACTCATCACATTTTTTAAAAAATCTGTGGCAGGAGATAGTTAATGCATGTCGAAGGAGCAAGTCTCTCATCCAGTTTGTGGACTCCAGTTGCCTCTTGAACTTCTCACAAGCCCCCCAAGTCACATCAAACATTAGACTGTCATGTCATTTATTATTTTTCTATTCAGCGCAAACAGCATAAGCTATCTGAGTGGTTTGCAGAGATTAAAGAACTCTGAATATATTCTATGATGCATAATTTTCAAACCGTTCCCTCCAAGCATGTCATTGGAACAGATGGTCAAGGACAGAAGTTCATTCAAGCAATAACTTGGTAGTCTTGCTGAGGAAGTAAGCCATCCTGGGGACATTGAGGGACCATAACTGGGAAGGCCCTGATATTTGTTTTCACCTTCCCATCTCCCTTGAAGGTGGACTCTGAAGTGCATGGGTTCCTGCTGAGTGCTCTGTGAAATCTGGGCACACTCACCCGGAACTTGGGCTCCAGCCAGGGAACCAATCACATTCGCAGATCCAGAACAGATTCCTCCCCTTCCCTACTGTAATTACCAAGATTAGCAGAAGTCTTTCTGTGCCACATTGATGAAGATGGCTGCTGGTTGAGAAGCAGCAAGTTCATAATTCTTCATTCTTTGCTGATTTGGATACCATAGAGGAAAGGTCAAATCCCCATAACCCTTGCATCTGCTGGTGGGAATGTACTGGATTCTTTTTTCCAGTTTGTTCAGTTTTAGAGTCATAGAATACTTGGGTCTGAAGGTGCCAAGATGGGTGCTGAGTCCAAGCCCTGCTGGGGCAGGATGCCAGTAACACCATCCAACATTTTGCTGATGACTTATGAAGCCCTAAAAAGCTTTGGACCTGGAAGTCTGAAGGAGCATCTCCTTTCCTTCACTACCCTTAAGATCCAGTTAAGAGGTCATTCTTTGGGAGCCCTCTTGGAAGGATATTAGGAGAGTGGCTACTGGAAGAAGGGTCTTCTCTGTGGTTGTGCCCTGGATATGGAACATGTTCTTCTGAGAGGTTCGCCTGCTATTCACACTGTATTCTTTTCAGAACCAGGCCACAACCTCTTTATTTTTCCAATGTTCTAAGGGTTAATTATTATTTTACTTGGGAGTCAATGGATAATGCTATGATATGCTTCCATGTATTTATTGTAAGACTGCCCTGAGAAATGTTGTAATAGGGCGGGAAAGAAAAGGTTTCAATAAATGAAGAAATAAATAAACAAAATCCAACATAAGTTGTGATTCCTATCTAAATTTTTCTGGGAGTGAAAATCCGCAGCATCTCATACACCAATCAGATGCCATTATTAGTTTGACTGTGAGATGCTGCTTTGTATTGAGATCAGGCCTCAGGACAATGATGTAGTACTTGGGAAGGAAGATGCAGACAAGTAGCCCAGCACTGGAGGCCAAGGTGGAGAAGACCTGCACAGCCACCATGTACTTGCCCCTGGTGCTCAGGTAGGTGGGCACGAAGGACACCCAGACACTGCAGAAGACCAGCATGCTGAAAGTGATCAGCTTGGTTTCATTGAAGGCCCCAGGTAGCTTCCTAGCCAGGAAGGTCACTGTGAAACAGATAGAAGAAAGCAAGCCTATGTAGCCAAGGGCAAAATAGAAAAAAATAACAGATCCTTTGTTGCATTGCAGAATAATCTGCACAGTTTGAGTGTACCCATCAGAGTCAGGGAATGGTGAAGCAGTGCCCAACCAGATTGTGCAGATAACAACCTGGACAGTAGAACAGGAAAATGCAATCGAGCACGCAAAACTTTTCCCCAACCAAAGCTTCATTTTATTGCCTGGCTTGGTGGCCAGGAAGGCCAGCACCACAGTGAAGGTTTTGGCCAACACACTTGAGGTGGCTACTGAGAAGATGATGCTGAAGGCCATTTGCTGGAGCAGGCAAGTGGTTTGCTTGGCTGACCAATGAACAGGAAGGAAGACAAAAAGGAAAGCAGAAGAGAGACTAGGAGAACATAGGAATGGTTCCTGTTGTTGGCTTTCAGGATTGCAGTTTCTCGGAATTTAATGAAGATTCCCAATGTAATGCCTGAGCTGAAAAGCCAATTTAGGGCAAGGGAAGCCAACAGAATCCCCAAAGGTTCCTCATCAGAGAGGAAGGTAATTCTCTTGGGGACACAGCGATTGTGATCCTTGTTTGGGTGGCGATCTTCAGGACATCTGCTGCACTGCTCTGCATCTGGAAAGAAGGGAACTCACTTCAGCAATGCCACCATCAATGGGGCCTCCAGAGCAGCATCCACTGCATTTAGTGAAATAGGCAATGTGAGAAAGATCAGAAGATCATATTATGTGGTCTGTCTTTTTCTTTCCAGGCTCTGTGTGTGCCATCCCCATCCCATGAGACCCTGTAGTTGCAGGTTCTTCCAGCCCATCTCTCGAGGACATGATCGAGCTCCTGACAGTCAGAACTACAGAGTCTATATGAGCGTAAAGAAATGAAGATAATTTTTTGCCTTTCCGGCTAAAGGGGTGGAATGTAAACCTAATAAATAAATGAATAAACATGTAATGCTCAGCTGTGCTGAGCCCAGTATGGTTCAGGGAGTAGTTCTGCAGTTTTCCCATTTGTTTCTTCAGAACAATTGGTTGTGTGAAGCAGGTTCGCATGGTAGGAGATGGCTTTCTTTTTTTAAATTTTATTTCACTTTCATGCTGTCCGCAATGCAGAGCCAAATAGGCAGTTTCACCAGTGGCTAAAGAGCGTCAGGATCTGACAGAACATCTTGAGGTCGCTTGAACACTCAAATCGCACAGAGAAAATGGACAAGACAAGGTTGGAGCCCCACCCTCCTGACTTCAAAAGCTACTCTCAGCAATAATGCCCTACAGTGAACATCAGCTCATTCCTTTTCCATCCGAACTGAGATGACACAGAGGAGAAGAGTGTCAACACTGCTGACATGAATGAGCAAATGAAGAAGGCTTCCCCTTCCACTGGGATCACATCCACTTTGGCAGTGCGAGAGTTGCAGGGCATTCGACTGACAGGTGGTTACATCTGAGAAGTGCTTGCTCACGGAACTTCTTACTTGGGATGATGACTCCTTTGGAATTGAGCCATCAGATACAATGAGTGTTAAGGCACATGCAGCCATTTTTCCTACATCTGGAAGGAAGTGCATTTCCTCTGTGTAGACCCACCTTCCTGACTGGAGATGGTCCCTTCCGCACACGGGGCACAAGTGTAGCAGCAGGGTGGCTTCCCTTCCAGAGTTTTGTTGGCATAACTGGGGCAATAGCTCTCTACACACCTGGAATGAGGCACCCCCTGGCAGTGAAGAGAAGGAGCAGTGTCAGAAGTCCATTTCGTGGCAGTGAAACATGAATGTGAGCCATTTTAGCACAACTGTGGGTGGACAGGTTAGATCCGTGCAAAAGTGTTGGGTGAAACTGACCAAAAGAAGGTAGCAGGTGACAGTTAAAAGTCTATTCCAGTTGTGAACAGATTGGGACTTGGTCCTGCAACCTGAGTTGGAGGTATATTTGCTGTGGGCTATGATAATTCCATCTCCTTGCCCCCCTTTCTGTCCTGGGCTTCTGACTAACTTTCTGCAGGGTTCACATCTTGTTTGGGTCAAGCAGATGAGTGGCAGGTGAGTCAATGCAAACAGACTCCAACTTGGGGAGCTGAGCCCAGAGAATTCTGAAGCACAAATGGAAGATTGTGTGGATGGATACTTCACTCAACCCACCTCTGAGGTAGCAGCTCTGCTCTTTGAGGCAGAGCAGAAAATGACCAGGTTCTCCTCTCCTGCTTTCGATCAGCCTCATGCCAAGCACTTTCCAGGGCTGGCACCAGGACATGCCAGTAGAACTGGTGATGCCCAAACTCTCCTCTTTGGAACTCTGGATCTGACGTTCACCTCCTGCTTGTAATGAAGTCGCATTCTGAGTAAGAGGAACCTTGTGTTTGATCAGGGGTGTGCAGAACCTCCTTGGGGACAAAGGTCAAACCACAAGACAGGAGACCACTTTCCCATAATGATTTGCCACTCCAACTCTCCCCAAACATACTTCTCCTAGAAACACCAGCAGAGAAAGCAATGAGGACAGACAGAATGGAGAAGGTGGAGTCATGCAGCCCCCTGTTCTGGAGGAAGGAGAGGATTCCACAGAAAGATTTGGGAGCTCCTCAAGCTGATTCCAGGCACGATGGCACCCAAAGCTCTGAGCACCTCCAAAAGATGCAAAGATACTGCATTGCTTCAAAAGGGAGAGGGAGGGAGGCAGATTCATGGTGAGGATCTGTAAGGTGAGGACTCACCTGTGTGCTACACCAGAGGGATCCATGCTGGATGTTATTCTTTGGTGCATTCATTTATTTATTTAAGATTTTTGTATGTTATTCCATTACGAAAGAATGTCTCTGGGTGGCTTACAGAGAAAGAACCAAAAAGCAGAACCAACAGCAACAACCCAAATCTTTAGAAAAGTACACTGCAGATAAAATAGTAATAAAAACAAAGATAAAACCAGATAATTATTAAAATACTAGGAAAATGAAAATGTCTTCACCTGGCGCTGAACGGAATAGAGCGATGGAGCCAGGCAAACCTCCCTGGGGGGTGTATTCCACAGTCGGGGCACCACCACTGAAAAGGCCCTTCTCCAAGTAACTGCCCTCCTGATTTCCTTCAAAGAGGGCTCCCAGAGAAGGACCTTTGTCTCAGAACTCAAGGGGAGGGTAGGACACAATAATTGATAACAGATATCCAAATTTGTTGCCTTTCTGGATGCTGTGTTTGTTTCTTATTGTAAACCATCCTGAGACCTCAGTGGTTTATTTGCATAAAACATTTATATGCCATCCTTCACTATCACTTCTCAGGACAGCTTACAAGATTAAAACTAATAATCATAAAAACGATCAATCAAACAGTACAATAAATTAGCAAACATCAATGGAAATAAATCAGATCAGAAGAAAACAAAACAAAAGTGACAGTGAATCAATAAAAATGCTATTTTTAAAATAACAATTAAATAAAAAGGTTTTAACCTGGCACCGAAAAGAATATCGACTCGGTGCCAGGTGAACCTCCCTGGGGAGCATATTCCATAGTCTGGGCGCCACTGCAGAGACCAAAGGTTTTTAAATAAATAAATAAATAAATAAATAAAATATTTTATAATCCAAATAAAATATCTGGATAGCCAGAGGCCCCTGATCTCGAGGGGTGGGTTGGCACTGCTTTTGGAGGATGGTTCTCATTTTTCCAATGGTACTGGGATTATTGTGGGAAGCGACTGGGAAAACAAAACGCAAGGAGGTATGGTTCTTTCTTCAATGGTGCATTCTCTTTCCAAACATGCAGCTGCAATTTGAACATGTCAGGAGATAGTGAATTTTTTCCTCCACCAGGCATTATTAAATGACACTTAGGTGATGCAGAGAAATGCCCATAATCCTTGTATATAACCTGTGTTCTAAGGAATAATAATTATACACTTTATTTTCCAGTTCACTGCAAATTAGCTCCAACTTTCACCATTCCCAACTGGTTTTCACAAGTATGAACTTCATCCTGGATTGTGCATTCTGTTTGGCTATGGAGAATTCCTTCCCACTTTGTACCCTTTTGTATGGATACTTTTGTAGAGATCCCTTTAAAGAAATTCCCAAGAAATGACATTTGGCATTAGTTCAAATGCCCTCACACTCTGACTTAAACAGATTTAGATCCATTACTGCCACACGTTTCTTCTCCTGCCTGGTGCTTTGCCTTGAGCTGAGCTTTTGTATGAATGCAGACAAGGTCATCTTGTGAACTGCTTTCATGCATGCACTGAAAGTCATTGGGAAGGAATAATTAGCCAGAAATTTATCTAATTTAAAGAGGTTTGATGCTTTCTTACTGTTTCTGCTCTTTCCAGTGCCAGGTGGAGAGCTTTCCATTTTGCCCCCCAGGAACTTTAGTCTCTTAGTTTAGTCTTTTCTAAACCATTTCTGTATTTTAAGGGGTTTTTAAACTTAAATGTCATATGTAGTTATAAACTTGTCATGCTTTATGGCTTTCACTGTTCTGAAATGCTCAGAGAGCCTCAGATGTTGGGCAGTATTGAGATATCAAAAATGCAAGCAAACAATGCAGTTTGCAGTCTTCAAACCTGCCAAGGAAACTGGATGCCCCTCCCTCAAGGTGATAGTTGGACCATCTGAGAGGGGTTCAGGAAGGATTTCACCCATGATCCTGGGACCACTTCTTCAGCTGATCTTTCACAGGATCCCATGCAGAGTTCAGTTCTAGCATGTAACCAGAAACTCTTCATGAGTTGTCAGGGGAAGAACGATTACATGCAGATTGCACAACTGAGACATGAGCCTCAGATTTTGGAGAGCACATTTTTGCAAGCCCAAGAGAAGACTCTGACAACTAAAGTCAAAACCATTGTCTTGAAAATGCCATGGCATCCAAGAAGTAGGTTTTCCTCTGCTGCCACCAAGTCACAGTCACTACATGCTGGGCATCAGTTGCTTTCCTGGAGGACAGATGATGGGGGACTCTCCAGTCTAATTTCTGAGGGCATGTTCAAATGCACTTGATGGAACCTCTCTCTTCTGATCTGAGAAGGCTCCTGCAATCTTCTTCCTGTTTCTCCTTAGACTGATTATTGAAGGTGCTTGGTTTAAAAATAGGTGTTAGGCCAGCGTTAACCTTGCAAGGGAGCCTGGGACACTTTTGCTTAAGAAAAGGCAATTTCCTGTTTGATTTGAATTTTGCAAGACTGTTTTCTGTGAAAGTCTGCAAGGAAGCATTTGCTACCTAGAGTAGGAACCAACTCCTGCATCATGATCCAAGCATCATGAGATCTCTGGATGTTACTGACATTGCATCACAGCTTGAAGTTGCCATGAAAATAGGGAATGATTTGAGATCCACCTGCTTCCTTTCCCAGCTATCAGCCTGATCCAATAAATGTAAGCAGAGGCCTGACCTCTGTGTTGGAAATGGAAGTTCAGATTGACATAGGCCAAAGGGCAAAGCTTAAACAACTAAAGTGAAGCCCAATTGGTCCATTGAGAAGCAAAGAGCAACACATTCTTGTTTCTCTCCCTGCAGAATACAAACTGCCAACACTGCACTAATTCATGGGTAATCAATCCCCTGGGACTTTCCACAGCAAGTCACTGAAATCTAGGAGAAACATGCTTCATATAACATGCCCTGAGCACTTGGGTGATGCCTGATCACTCCATGTCTGCTCATTTCATACTAGTATAAAGTCTCCTGCTGGGGTGCACAGAGTCAATTCTCCTTCAGCTTCTGCTTATCTCTGACCTAGAAGGGAAGCTCTCCCTGAGTGACTGATGATTCTGCTGCTACTGCTGCTTTGGCAACTGCCCCAGGCCACCCAGAGGACGGCGAGTACCATGTGCCCTTTGACAAGGCCTCTGGAACCAAGAAGCTACTACAAGCCAGGTGCTTCCATTGTCGGTGGGAATCTGGCATTTGCCAGCTGCCAGTACGTGACAATGCGAGACTTCCGAACGATAGAGCCCTCGCAGTTCATGACAAGTCTGAGGTAAACTTTCAACAGGATGTCTGGAATCTGCCTTGCTTTGAAAGTAGATGATTCCTTCCATGGATAAGCATCAGCAATGGTGTGGACACTCAGCATTTTCTGATTGGATATTTGAGTCTCCAAAACTTGGGATGACTCACTTCTGTCCAGAATGAAAGTTATCAGGCTAGAGAGCTGGTGGTGGGGACATGTGTACAGGAAAACCTCCAGGTCATCAAAGTGCTCCACATTCCGCCAGAAACTTATTCTGCCTCATTTCTTGTCATATTGTGAACTTTGCTGTTCTCTTTCCCCATGAAAATTGGTGAAGAGTTTTGTTTTCCAAATGTACACAACCATGGTGCACATTTTTGAATGTACTCATTTTCTCCATCTGGTTAAAGTGTATTTTGGGCTATTAGAAAAGTGTGCACCTTTTCATGCACGTGTCCACAAATGCATGTGGACTGTTGAATGCATTTGACTTGGTCTCTGAATCTCACTCAAAGTTTGGAGATGTACAGACCTGGACTGCAGAACTGGTTTGTCCAGAAGGTGAAAACTGAGTAAATCCTGATCAGTGATGAACTGAAACAGCATTCTTATGCATCTCCATGTGAGATTTGTCCTCTGCCTTCATTCTGAGGGAGTTTGTGCATGGAGGAGAGGCAAAGAACATGGATAATTTGGGTACATCCAGGCATTGAAGCAGACTTTATCTAAGGCAGAGTAGAGAAAGGTAAGTCAGAGTCTCTGGATAGGTCTTTGGGAGTTCTGCTTTGTTCAGTAATGCCTTCAGAAAGAAAGTGTTCCCTTCTGCAGCAGGAATGAAGACAACAAGGTGGAAATCAGGACTGGGTTTTGTGTCCATTGCCTGTGAATGCTACTAAGTTCTGGCCATCGAAACAAGCATGTCCTTTTGTGGCAGGCTCCCCTTGGAACATCTCAGGGAGCAAGTGAAAATGGAAGTCCATCTGCTCACTCCAAGTCTAATTTTATTCATTCATTTATTTATTTATTTAAAGTATTTATATGCCGTCCTGTCATGAAAGCCTCAGGATGGCTCACATAGATAATTTCCAATTGAATTCCCAGAAGCCCTTTGACCAGAATTCCCAAATACTGGAGACAAACCAATTTGAACTCGGAATTTGTGGTTGGGAAAGACTGAAAGTGTGTCAGGTGTTTTGAAGGGTGAAGATATCATCCTAAAGAGGTCAATAATTGTGGGAGATTTATAACTCTGGGAAGGGGGAACAGTTCAGATAAGTGGGGGCCGCAATAGGTTACAGTTAATTGGTCAATACTGCAAGCATTTCAAGGAATAAACTTCGAGATGAAACTGAGCACAGCATAAATTAGATAGTTCATAAAGCAATAACAGACTTCTCCCAGAAAGAAACCCAAGAAAGGAAGGGGAAAAAATTCACAAAGTATGTATTTCTTCAACTAAGAACAGTTTTTTAATAGTCAGCTTTCCCAATCATTTAGTCTGTGTCATGATATAATTTGGAGCATAAAATACTCATCAATTTCTCTGCAGCTCCTGTATAAAGTGGAAACTAACCAAAACTGACTGAATAATCAAGCAAGATTCCTTTTACTGAAAAGATCTTTGGTCCATCTAATCGCAACCCTCTTCCATCAGTCTCAGGTGCTTCCCTCCCTGATCCTACCTAGAAATTCTCCTAGCAATTGAACTGGGAGTTCCAGAAAGCGGGTTCTTAGGATTCCAAACTCCTTCATGGATCACTGCCTTGTCGTGGCGAAGGGGCTTGCGTAGCTCAATGAAGCTATGAGCTATGCCGTGCAGGGTCACCCAAGACGGACAGGTGATAGCAGAGAGCTCTGACGAAACGTCATCCACTGGAGAAGGAAATGGCAACCCACTCCAGTATCTTTGCCATGAAAACCCCATGGACAGTACCAAAAGGAAAAAAGATATGACACCGGAAGATGAGCACCTCAGCTCGGAAGGTGTCCAATATGCTACTGGGGAAGAACAGAGGGCTAGTACTAATAGCGCCAGAAAGAATGAAGCGACTGGGTCAAAGCCAAAAGGACACTCAGTTGCCAATGTATCTGGAGGTGAAAGGAAAGTCCGATGCTGCAGAGATCTTTACTCCATAGGAACCTGGAATGTCAGATCCATGAATCAAGGCAAGCTGGATGTGGTCAAACAAGAGATGACAAGACTGAATATCGACATCTTAGGAATCAGTGAACTAAAATGGACAGGAATGGCTGAATTAAATTCAGATGACCATCAGGTATATTACTCTGGCAAGAATCCCCCAAAAGAAATGGAGTAGCCTTCATAGTCAATAAAAGTGTAGGAAAAGCAGTACTGGGATACAATCTCCAAAATGACAGAATGATCTCAGTTCGAATCCAAGGCAAACCATTCAACATCACAATAGTCCAAGTCTATGCCCCAACCACTGGTGCTGAAGAGGCTGAAGTTGACCAGGTCTATGAAGGCCTACAACACCTGCTAGAATTAACTCCAAAAAATGATGTCCTTATCATCATGGGGGATTGGAATGCTAAAGTAGGAAGCCAAAAGATAACCGGAATAGCAGGCAAGTTTGGCCTTGGAGTACAAAATAAGGCAGAGCACAGGCTCGTAGAATTTTGTCAAGAGACTACGATGGTCATAGCAAACACTCTTTTCGAAGAAACCAAGAGACGACTCTGCACATGGACATTGCCAGACGGTCAACACAAATGTCAGATTGACTATGTGCACTGCAGCCAAAGATGGAGAAGTTCTATACAGTCAGTAAAAACTAGACCAGGAGCTGACTGTGGCTCACATCATGAGCTTTTGGTGGCAAAATTTAGGCTTAAGTTGAAGAAAGTAGGGGAAAGCACTAGGCCACTCAGGTATGACCTGAATCATAGCCCTGATGAATATACAGTAGAGGTGACAAATAGATTTAAGGAATTAGATCAGATAGACAGAGTGCCTGAAGAACTATAGATGGAGGTTTTCAACATTGTACAAGAGGCAGCAACTAAAACCATCCCAAAGAAAAAGAAATGCAAGAAAGCGAAAAGGCTGTCTGAGGAAGCTTTACAAATAGCTGAGGAAAGAAGGGAAGCAAAAAGCAAGGGAGAAAGAGAAAGATACAAACAATGGAATGCAGAATTCCAGAGAACATCTAGAAGAGATAAGAATGCCTTCTTAAATGAACAGTGCAAAGAAATAGAAGAAAACAATAGAATAGGGAGGACCAGAGATCTCTTCAAGAAAATTGGAGATATGAAGGGAACATTTCATGCAAAGATGGGCATAATAAAGGACCAAAATGGCAGGGACCTAACAGAGGCAGAAGAGATTAAGAAGAGGTGGCAAGATTACACAGAGAAGTATACAAGAAAGAGCTTAACATCCCTGATAACCACGATGGGGTGGTCACTGAACTTGATCCAGACATCCTGGAATGTGAAGTCAAATGGGCCTTAGGAAGTCTGAGCAACAACAAAGCTAGTGGAGGTGACAGCATTCGAGCTGAACTATTCAAAATTTTAAAAGACGATGCAGTAAAAGTGCTACACTCAATATGCCAGCAAATTTGGAAAACTCAACAGTGGCCACAGGATTGGAAAAGGTCAGTTTACATTCCGATCCCAAAGAAGGGCAATGCCAAAGAAAGTTCAAACTACCACAACATTGCACTCATTTCACATGCTAGCAAAGTGATGCTCAAAATCCTACAAGCCGGGCTCCAGCAGTAGATGTACCGAGAAATACCAGGAGTATAGGCTGGATTTCGAAGAGGGAGAGGAAGTAGAGATCAAATTGCCAAAATACACTGGATCATGGAGAAAGCTAGTGAGTTCCAGAAAAACATCTACTTCTGCTTCATTGACTATGCTAAAGCCTTGATTGTGTGGATCAGAACAAATTGTGGCAAGTTCTTAAAGAGATGGGAGTACCAGACCATCTTATTTGTCTCTTGAGAAACCTATATGCAGGTCAAGAAGCAACAGTGAGAACTGGACACAGAACCACTGATTGGTTCAAAATTGAGAAAGGAGTTTGGCAAGCCTGTATACTGTCGCCCTGCCTATTTAACTTATATGCAGAGCACATCATGAGAAAGGCAGGGCTAGATGAATCACTAGTTGGAATCAAGATTGCTGGGAGAAATATCTGCAACCTCAGATATGCAGATGATACCACTCTCATGGCAGAAAGTGAAGAGGAACTAAAGAGCCTCTTGATGCGGGTGAAGGAGGAGAGTGCCAAAGTTGGCTTGAAACTCAACATTAAGAAACCTAAGATCATGGCATCAGGTCCTCTCACTTCCTGGCAAATAGATGGGGAAGAAATGGAGGTAGCGAGAGATTTTATTTTCCTGGGCTCCAAGATCACCGCAGACGGGGACTGCAGCCAAGAAATTAAAAGACGCTTGCTCCTGGGGAGGAAAGCTCTGGCAAATCTAGACAGCATAGTAAAAAGCAGAGACATCACCCTGCCAACAAAAGTGCGTATAGTCAAGGCTATGGTTTTCCCAGTTGCAATGTATGGCTGTGAAAGCTGGACCATAAGGAAGGCCGAGCGCAAAAGGATCGAGGCCTTTGAATTGTGGTGCTGGAGAAGACTCCTGAGAGTCCCTTGGACTGCAAGGCGATCAAACCGGTCAGTCCTAGAGGAGATCAACCCTGACTGCTCTTTAGAAGGCAGATAGTGAAGATAAAACTCAAATACTTTGGCCACCTAATGAGAAGGAAGGACTCCCTGGAGAAGAGTCTAATGCTGGGAACAATAGATGGCAAAAGAAGAAGGGGATGACAGAGGATGAGGTTGCTAGATGGAGTCACTGAAGGAGTTGGTGCGAGCTTATGCGGACACCGGGAGATGGTGGAGGACAGGAAGGCCTGGAGGAATGTTGTCCATGGGGTTGCAATGGGTCGGACATGACTTTGCAACTAACAACAACAGGATTCCAAATGCAAAATGTCATCCTTCCGTCTTTGAATAGAGTGCAGTTTTTTGCAGAACCACCATGAGCTGCTTCATATTCACTCCGGGCAGCAATCCTCTCTATGCTGCTTTCTCACAGAGGCTTTCCAAGGTGTTGGACAGGGCCTCTTGCTGCCAGTGTTGGCTCTCTATGCCACGGAATGACCCTGGGACCAACTTCCTTCTAAGGAGATGTTCTGTCACTGAACAATGGGCATTTCTTCAGAGAGAAACCCAGTTTGAAATCCTCGTGCCAAGGATCGACTCCAGTAGGAAACCTCCTTGAGCATTATGAAACTTGATGAGAATTCCTTGCAACCACTGATTTTCAGACGGAGGATTTCCCAGCCCTGGCCAAGGCCTCAGCGCAGGACATCTGCATGCAAACAAGGGCTTTTCCACAGTGCTGTGGTGATTCCGTTCAACGCCTGTGAAGTCATGCTAACGAGGATTTTGGAGATGTGGTTAAGCCTGCTAGGTTTTGCTTGCTTTCAGATGTTCAGACGATTTCCCAGAGAACAGGTTTAGTGGAAGCTCAACCATGATAGCTTATTGGAGATTCCATTTTTGGAGAAAGGCTGCCAAAAGCTTGGGAGAAATTAAGGAGAAAACAACAAGAAGAAAGGGGCTCTTGCCTTCAGCTCATGGGGCTCACAGGAAGCATCATGGTTGTTGACAGGCTGAAATGGGATGCTGAGGTACATGGAATCACATGGGTCTTATCCAGCATGGCTCAACTGGTGTTCTTTTTTACTAAGCACATCATGCTTATTCTTGGTTGCCCCAAGAGCTATTAGCCAACATTAAAGCAGGCAGAACTGCCCTGTGAAAAAACTGCTAATTTTAAAAATGCCGTATCTTCTTTGGACTTTCTCATGGCATTTTGTTTCAACCTATAAACTCTTTTAGAAACATTTGTAACCCAGTGAAAGGAATGCAAATAATGAAAAGTAATAAGTCAATAAATGCTAAATGTGCTGAATTAGATCTCTGATCAAGCAGAGCTTTCAGAAGTTCCTTTGAAAAAGCATGTAGAAAGACTTTGTTTCTCTTTTGGAGAATGTTTTATTGTGAAACCTCCATGTGTTTGGTCTAGAAGGTTCAAAAAGTCCTTTCTCACTCTCACTCACTATGTCTTATCTCCTGCCCACCTCCCAATGCCGCTCTCATCCTTGCAGCACGATAGTTAAGAATTACCAGCACCTTCTGGCCTTGGCATTTACCATCACAGAGATCAACAATGATCCCACTCTCCTTCCCAACACAACCTTGGGCTTCCTTTTGTATGAACATATGGACCTTGCTGATAGGATGCATAGGAATAGCCTGTCGCTGCTTTCCACTCGGGGGCGAATGGTTCCGAATTATAAATGCGACCAGAATAGACTTCTTGCTGTTATTGGGGGTCTCAACTCCCAATCTTCAAAGGAGATTGCACCACTGATGGGCATGTTCAAGATCCCACAGGTAAAGGGAATCTTCTTGGGGTTGAAGTGAGGAACCTGCAGATCTCAGGGTCATGGAGATGGATGGCCAACTTCCGAAACAAAATTCCCCATGTGGTGGGAATGCGGTATGCCAGGATGTGCAGACATCCAGACATTGATCCACCTGTCATGCAAGAACTATGGGAATAACCAGGAATTCCAGGTGGCAAGTGCATGGCTAATCCCAACCAGTAGTAGGTCTATTCAGTGACGATTCAGGGTTGTGAAAAATAAAGCCTCACAAAGAAAGGTCATCAATTTATTACTTCTTACAATACATTGCTACCTTTCATTTCTCCCAAGGTAGTTTGCATAGTTATCCTCTTCACAACCTTTTCCCTCTCACAACCTTATCCTCCTCACAACCTTATGTTCACAACAAATCCCCCATGAGGTAGATTTGGCTGAGATTCTATGCCTGGCCCAAAGTCCTCCAGTGAGCTCCATGGCTGAATGGGGGCTAAAACTCAGATTTTCTTAGTCCCCAGTCCAGCACTCTCCCCATCACACTACACAGGATCTCAGGAAAGATGTCGTTAAAAGACTCTTGGTTGTCCTTGTTGGTATTTTATAGCATACCAAATCTGCAGCCTTTGATAGACCGGCTGTCAGGGGCTCCCTAACCGAATACCCACTTGTTCAGATCATGTATGGCATCTCCTAATTCAGGTGTCAAAGAGCTGTGACATCTTCGCCTACATCTCCTGATGATCTCTCCTCTTCACTTAGATACTAAATGACATTGGGGGCAGAGTGGCCCCACACTTCTGCTATTATAGGGCCGAAGCACAGATGCCCAGTGTTGTTCTTTGGAAGCATCCCCTAATGTTTGAGATGAGCCACTGGGAAACAATACCTCCAAATCCCAGCTCACTGAGATGGTCCAGGAAAGCACCATGGTCGACAGCATCAAAAGCTGCCCAAAGATTAAAATAAGTAGCATGGTTGCACTTCCCAGGTCCCAAAGAATGTCATCCAGCAAGGCAACCAAGACTGATTCCAGCCAAGAACCAAACCTGATCCCAGATAGCTTGTTCTGTTCAATGACGCCTGTTCAGACTTCACCACTTCCTTGAGCACCTTATGCAGAAATGAGGTATTTGTCACTTGACAGCCGTTGGGCGAGATCTCTGGATCCAGGAGGGATTTTTCAAGAATGGTCATGCCAATGCTACCCCCAAGGTAGCAAAGAACACACCATCAAGCAATGAATTAATCCAGCACTCTCTGCATCCATCTAAGTAGTCAGCATGGCTAGCTCAAACAAGCTAAAAAGGGCAGGGGCTGAGAGAGCATGTGGGGTCAGTATCTCATACTCCAAAAGCTGAAACTGATCCACTCCAAAGAGGATAAGATTGTGCACTGGATAATCTCAACAGTTGTTCAAACCAGCAGGATGGGAAGTGATGTGATCCTTGAAGTGTCTTGCAAATTCAACACAGTGGACCTCCGAGATTTCCAGTACTGGGTTCATTGGGTTAGGAAAAATCAACTCCCGAATGACGCAGAAGAGGTCCGGTGGACAGCTACTCAAGCATGCAATGAAGTCAGCAAAGGCAACCTTCTTTGCTGCTCTCCATGCCACACCCTGGGCATGACTATACTGTACACTCTTAGGCATGGTCCATTACTTTCATGAAAACTGATGAATCCTATGCTACATCGGCCCTCTTTTATTGTCTGGAGCTCTCCACTGAACCGAACAGTGTTGAGAATGAAAGACAGTTATTCTTGCCACACTTTCCAGAGTCAAAGGGGTTGCACTGACTCTTTGGATGAGGACCATGACAGCTGGGCAATGGGGATGGTGGAGAAAGGTGAGGTTGCCATCTTCAGGTGCTCAGGCAGACCATGGGAACTGAAAGAGCATGGAAATGAAAGGATGGAACAAGGGAGAGCAGGGAGACAAGCCAATGCCCAGTCGTCCTTGACCCCATGATGTGGTATTGGGTCAGTAGGGCTACCCAATTAGATCTAGGAGACTAGCTCTTCTCCAGAAGGACCCACTCAGAGGGCTGGATCTCAGGGTTACTGAAAATGCAAGTACATTCTCCCCGCATTTCAGACAACTAACATAGATAGCAAAATTAGATCGCTCAACTTTCATCTTATATTGTGATGTACAGAGGGACTTAAAAGACTTCCAACATTTGAGTTCCCAGGGAGCATTGTTCCATGCATATGCACATTTCATATGCATACATTGGCAATGCTATATTCATAGGTGAACTTGTGCTTGAAGCATCCCCTTTTTCTGCAATAGACTAAAAGAAAACTCTGTTCTTCAGTTTGGTTATGGCTTCTTTGAGAGTGCTGATGGGGATCCAAGGATAGTCCCTTCCTTCTTCCCAATTGATCCCAATGAAATGGCTCAGTATGTGGGTTTAGTCCAACTTCTCCTGCATTTCCACTGGAACTGGATTGGACTGATGGCTTCTGAGGACAACAGTGGCGAACATTTCATCCAGAGACTGACATGGATGCTGAAGCAAAAGGACATCTGTGTGGCCTTCATTGAAATGTTCAAGTCAATGGACCCAACTTATCTGCTTCAAGTAAAGACTGGCTCTGTTCCTAGTTCTTGGTTTGAACCCCAAGTGATTATTATGTCTGGAGACAATACCGGTGTAGGACAATTGGCAGTGTGGATTGAAAATTATGAAGAAAAGACCAATACTACATTTCAGAAGGTTTGGATCCTAACATCACATTGGGAAACTGGCATGAAAGGGTCCCTCCATGGTGAACAGTATCTAAAAACCTTCCATGGCGCTCTGCACTTCAGAATACACCAAAGGGATGTTCAGAAATTCAAGCAATTTATCCATTCTTTAGATCCACTCCGACCACAAGGTGACATTTTTCTCCGGATCTGGTGGGAAACTGTATTTGACTGTCAGCTTCTGAAATCAAGTCAGTCAGGGAGAAAAATATGTAGTGGGAAGGAGGATCTGGAGAAGATTCCACCCTCCACCTTCAGCATGAGCATGTCCAGTGGCAGCTACAGCATCTATAGTGCCATCTATTCCATGGCATATGCACTGCATTCAGTGTCCTCAGCTGGATCCAAACATGTCATGATGGTGGAAGGCCAGAAGCTTTGGCATGTCCAGCCATGGCAGGTACTGCCAACTTTCAGATTAAACAATCTAAGCAAAGGTGTTTTGGTAGTGCTTCAGTGGTCTGATCCTGAAATGAAGGATGAACCTTTAGGGAGAGGCTACTGATTCACTGTAAAGCGCCAAAGATAGACATTCCCTATTCACTCCCTTGCTTTGCCCTTATTTCCTTTAAATATTTTTCAGGACCGGGGAGACTGATTGTTGTTATGTGTCAACAATTTGTCTCTGAAAATGTCATCGTCATCGTCACCATCGTCATCATCATCATCACTTTACATTTCTATACTGCCCATAGCCAAAGCTCTCTGGGCAGTTCATAACAGTTAAGTTGTCCATCCAGATTTCATCCAGGGCTGGCACTGCTTAGATTCCAAGAGTACCCAAACTATATGGAAGACCTATGGCAACCCCCTGAGTTAAACCCCTCCAAAATGTCCTATCCATGACTGTATTGCTCAGCTCTCCTTAGTTCAAGGCTGTGGTGTCCTCAATGGAGTCAATCCATCTCATATATGGTCTTCCTTTTCTTCTTCTGTCTTTGACTTTCCCTAGCATGATTATCTTCTCCATGCATTTACAACTTACATTTACAACTTGGATCTTGAAAGGGTGGAATGTGAGAATTTCTACTAAAAAATATACTTCTAATCATAGATGCATCAAAGCTCCACCAATTGCATCCCTCTGGCATTTGTAGACTTCTTCTTGGGCTCAGCCTTGCCTTGGAAAGCAAGCCAAGCTGAGAAGAAATGCTTGTGGAATAACATTGAGCAAATTGCAACCTTCTTCTGCATCACATGCAACAGTGCAAACAAAGGCTGTGGCACATGGGATGCTAGCAAGTAGGGCTCAGTACCTGTTGAGCACTGTGTGCATGGTGGGTGTAGTTGCCAGGATCCCAGACTCACAGCCATGTCAAAAAGAACCTACACTGAGTCCAGGGAATCTGACAGATTCCCACCCCCAAAAAGAATTCTTCACACATCCCTAGTTCTGAACTGCAGTGGTGTTTTGTTCCCTTTGACACATTGGACATGAAGAGCTACAATCTCCTCCCAGCCCATGTTCCTTCTCACCACCAGTTGAAGAACCTCACCTTTTGGCCTCTTGGCTGCTATGAGCAAACTTCCTCCAGCACCCATTCAATGATATGTACGCAAATAATCCCCAACCAAAAAAGCACAACCACTGGGTAAGTATATGGGAGCAATCAGTGCCCAAGAATATGCATCCTAGCATCCAATTAAATAATGGAGGTTAGGAAGAGTCCTCTCCTGCCTTGATGACAGTCACAATCAGCTAGAAGATGCCGGAACTCACAATCACCATTATTTTCTAAGCATCTCTTTCATTTCAGATTCTGGCTACTTTGAGGAAAGGCTGGTTCAACAGCAGTAATGAAAATGGCCTAAGATATGATATCCTGAACTGGATCTTCTTCTCAAATTGGACTTTTGCTCCAGTGAAAGTGGGAGAAATGGATGCAGCAGCTCCCCAAGGCCAGGACTTCACCATCCACACTGATGAGATTGTGTGGGCTACACAGGTGGGGTTGAGATCACAGTCAAGGGGTCATGATGGAGCATGAAAATATTGTGGTTCTGCCCTTCAGAAGAGAAATTGTCTTTTTTGGAGATTGTAGTGGGAGTCTGTTCAGTTGCAAAGAGTCATCTTACAGGAAAATGTCTCATATTCTATCCCTGGCACCTCCAAATGGGGCTAGAAAAAGGCCTTTCCACAAACCACAGATGTGGGGATGGGATCTGCAGTTGAAGCAAATTTACTTTGAAATTGGACTCTCTGCTGCTCAGAATAGATTTCTTAGAACAGGGTGTAGACCCTCCTAAATTGATGATATTATCTATCCTAAAACAGGAGACTCTGTTGAATCCTCTTGAGTATATCTTCCTTCACTTGCAAATGGTTAACATCTCTCTCTCTCTCTCTCTCTCTCTCTCTCTCTCTCTCTCTCTCTCTCTCTCTCTCTCTCTCTCTCTCTCTAGAAGCCTTCTGGGAGATGTGTGGAGAAATGCTTTCCAGGGCAGAGAAGAAAAGTTCCAGAGGGGAAGCCAGTTTGCTGCTACAGGTGCGATCCTTGTCCAGATGGGACAATGTCTAACCTGACAGGTACCCCTAGCTGTATGAGCCTTATAAAACTGTAGAAAATTGGTGCAGGGGTGGGGGGCACAGTGGGGACAAGGGGAAGATCACAGACAAGATGATGAGTCTTCCAGTTTCCCTAGGAATATTTTATCTGTCAATTTTGGACTCTATGCCTTATAGTGTGTTTGTTTGTTTTTTAAGTATTCACCATTTCATAAAGTTATGTACTTAAACAATAGCATCATGACTCTCAGTAAAATAAATAAAATTAATTGAATTGCATTAACTACAGTAAATAACTAGATACTAGGGAGTGATTTGCAAAAAATGGGACTCTTCTGTTTCTGGGTCTTTAAATATGTGCACATCTGCTCAATAAGCAATATGAAATATACTATTGGCAGTATCATTGGCACTTCCATGAGTCCTCCTGTCTGCAATGTAGTGTCATCTTCCCAGTGTTACTTCATTTAGCACAACAGAGCCATGTTCCTTCTTGCCAGTTTCTTCCTTCACTTCTGAGCTTCCTGGATGAAACCTTTGGATGCTCTCCATCCCATCACTAAAAGTTCTGTTCTATTATGATGATAGCTCCACCAACCACAGAAACATAGGGCCATCTGAGAGGGAGCAGAAGATGTAGCCAAGGTGAGCAGTCACCGCTTACTTCTACCACTGGGTATTTTCACTAGTCACACATTTTTGTCCATCCAGATGGAACACCTTGGATTGGTCCAAAAGAAGGCTGCAGAGGATCTATTCTGCTTTCTTCCCCATCCAATGAAACACCCTTTCCCTCATCCACTAAGGTCAAGGTCCTGACCTCAGAGGGCAGCTGCTTGCACATTTCTTTCCATGCTCTGGGAAGGAGAGATGGAGGGCTTAGACCTCTGATAACAAGGTCCCATGTTTGCACACTGTTTCCAACCTCAGTATATGCCCCCTCAGATGCTGTTTAACCAATAAAAGATTGCTTCTTGAAGGATGTAAGGAGGAGATGCCTCTCTGAGGCAGAAAGACCTTTTCATCCTTGAGGGAGCAATCCAGAAAGTCAGTGGGACATGGGGTTACAGTGTTGGATTGGTGACCTGGGAGATCAGGTTTCAAGTCCCCATTGAGTCTTGAACTCACTTGGTGACTTTAGGCCAGGCAATCATGCTCAGGCTAACCTACTTTGCAAGGTAGGTTGTTGTGTAGACAAAATCAAGGATCTTGAATTCCTCCCAAGAGGGAAAAAGTGGGAAACAGATGGAAGTTACAGTAACAATGACAACAACCTGTCAGATATAGAATGCAGTGTTGAGGCTCTGTAAAGGACAGTATGGAAGGATGAGAGAAGAAGGAAAACATTATTGCTGCTTTTGACTAGCTAGCAGAAAGTGCCAGTTAGGGCCAGTTTTTTCCCTAAGTGTTAGGACCCAATTGCATAAATTTAAAGCCACCTCACAAAGTGTAAAATAATAGAGATATCTAGTTTGTTCAAATGGTCATTTCTTATGAAACAAGAAAAGCCTGAAGTCTGCTCCTTGGGTGGACTCACTGCAACTTGAGTCAATGGCAGCAGAAGGAAAGTGAACAAAATATGCAGGCAAACCCTGTTAAATCCTGTAGAGTTTTGCCCCCAAGATTGGAATTCTCATATTTCCTCCATTCTTCATGGATAATGTTAGTGCTTATGTTTCTAAGTATGTTTTAAACCACAGGAAAAACAAGAACGACCCTTTTCTGACACTTGTCAAAGCTTAAAGAGACAGAAACACAATGGACAATATACTCATAATATTCACAGTAGAATGAATATTTCTATCACCTCCTTTGTCTGTTCAACTGCCACCCTATGAAAAAAACCCATGCCATACTTCAGCAGATGTTGTTCATTCCAGATGCAGATCGCTGTAGCACATGCCCAGAGGATCAACACCCAAACAGGAACCAAAACCAATGTATTCCCAAGAAGATCCACTTCCTTTCCTATGAAGGGACTTTAGGGAACATTTTAGCTTACTGCACTTTTGTCCTCTCTCTGATCACATTTCTGGTGCTGACAATTTTCATTAAGCACAGAGACACCCCGATCGTCAAGGCCAACAACCGAGATCTCACCTATATTCTCCTCATCTCCCTCCTGCTCTGCTTCCTCTGCTCTTTCCTCTTCATTGGACAACCCACAAAGATAACCTGTCTTCTGAGACAAGCTGCCTTTGGCATCACCTTCTCTGTGGCTGTTGCTTCCATTTTGG
Source organism: Varanus salvator macromaculatus (assembly GCA_023646645.1). Lineage (NCBI taxonomy): Eukaryota > Metazoa > Chordata > Lepidosauria > Squamata > Varanidae > Varanus > Varanus salvator. The sequence continues at coordinate 3,512,909 of JAIXND010000721.1, read as the reverse complement.
CAAAAACCATCATGGTGGTTCTTGCCTTCATGGCTACCAAACCAGGAAACATAGCAAGAAAACTCTTGGGGAGACAACTAACAATTACCATTGTGCTGGTCTGTCCTCTTATCCAAGCCATGATATGTGCTACCTGGTTGTTTACTTCTCCACCATTCCTAGATTTGGACTTCCATTCTTTGGCTGGTGAGATCATTGTGGAATGTAATGAAGGCTCCATCAGTATGTTCTACACTGTCCTAGGTTGCATGGGCTTCCTGGCTTTCATCAGCTTCATAGTGGCTTTCCTAGCAAGGAATCTTCCTGACAGCTTCAATGAAGCCAAGTTCATCACCTTCAGCATGCTGGTCTTCTGCAGCGTGTGGGTCTCTTTTGTGCCCACCTACCTGAGCACCAAGGGGAAGGCCATGGTGGCTGTAGAGATCTTCTCCATCTTGACCTCTGGAGCTTCTCTCCTGGGCTGCATCTTTCTCCCCAAATGCTACATCATCATCCTGAGGCCCAATCAAAATACCAGGGATCATCTTGTGAGGAAAACAAATTAAGGGGTCAATCACTTTTGCACAGTCTGTACTATTCTAATTTCCTGTGAAGCATTTTAATTTCTTTCAGTGGCAGAATTACTGAATCATGAATGTTTATCACTTTTTGCTAAATTTCCAGGCCCTTTAGAACAGTCTTCTCCACCCATCAGCCACTCTGCACTTGTGAGGAATGTGTCCAACCCCCCCCCCCCGTCAACTAGAAATTAAACAAACATTTCAGGGTGGATTTGGTTGTGCATTTACCCTAAAGCTGCTTCAGTTTCTCTTTCTTTAATATTTTGCTATTCAGTAAAAAAGAATAAGATATATGCATGTTTCTCTGGCACAGTTTTTGCAAAGCATCTATTCCCTTGGAATCTGTTCTCCTTTTCCCATTGAAATAGCTTTCCATAGCTATCCAGCATGCTTAAGTGTTCTCGTTACCTTATTTCTGCAAAGGGCCTGTAAGATAGGGTAATAGAATAATCAGTTCTTTCAGTGGAAGAAACCTTTTAATAGATATTTGATGAGAGAAAATTCCAAACAAACAATTTAAATCCTGCACATGTATTCTTGAACCAGCATCTCTCTGATGGTCATGTGACCAGGAAATGAATGTAGAATTGGAGCTTAAGTCTTCATGTTAAGGCTCAACCCAATCAATCAATAATCTCCCTCATATTTATCAGTTCTGGAGTTGATGGGAGTATTTGAATATTTAAAATAAAACAAGCCAGAGAGAGCACAGAATAAAGAGACTCTCTATGCATTTGCATTATTCAAGGCAGTTTTTAAAATCCAGTGAAGAGCATCTTGTGATCTGCTCTCGGACCTGTATTGAAAGTCATTAGGAGGCAATAAGTAGACCTAATTAGTCAAATAATTTTGTAAAGGAGCGTCTGCACCCATATATACCTTCCCAACCCTTTTGATCAGCTCAGGAGGCCCTTCTAAAGGAACCACCCCTCAGGGAGGTTAGGGGGTGGCAACTAGGCAAAGGGCCTTTTCTGCTGCTGCTTCCCAGGTTTGGAACTCGCTCTATAGGGAAATTCGCCTGGAGCTACCTCTATTTTCCTTTCAGTGCCAGGCAAAGACATATATTTTTAGGATTTTTAAAAACATTTACCCTGCTCATTGTGGCCCTTTAATGCTTCTGGTAATGTGGAGCCCAGAACTGAACACAATATCCAGCTGCAGGTGCACCAGAGTCATATAGACTGGCAATAGTACCTTTCTTGATCTAGAAGCCATGCTTTTGGCTATGCAGCCAAGGGTGGCATTTACCCACTTAACTGCCACATCACACTGCTGCATCATCTTTAGCCTGCAGTCAACCAGTACCTTGAGACTGCTTTTACAAGTGCTGCTCTCCAGCCACTTGTCCCCTAACATGTATTTATGACACACTTTCCTATGCCCCAAGTGCAAGACCTTGCCATTATCTGCATTGAACTCCATCCTGTTGTCACCCACCCACTTCAATAGTCTGCCCAGTTCCTTCTAGACTCAGAGTACCCACTCCTCAATTATGATCAGAGCCCCCATTTTGTATCATCTGCAACTATGATCAGCGGACTGTTCACCCCTCCTTCCATGTCATTGATGAAAAGATCGAACAACGTCAGCCCTGGGGAACCACACTGCTCACAAGCCACCATTCCGATGATTACCCACTAACAGTTACCCTCTGCTTTCAGTCCATCGATTCCCTTATCCATTGGGCAATGGATCAGTCTATCCTGAGATTGCTCAATTTACTAGTAAATTGAATTACTAGATCTCTGTCTATTATGATACATTCCACTGTCTTTCCTAAAATGGATGTAAGGCTAATTGGCCTGTAATTCCACATGCCCCCTCTACTACCATTTTGAAAATTAGGACCCTCCAGTCCTCTAACCCGCTCTCCATGAGGTTTGAAAATGGAAGTCTGTGGGCACGAGAGTACCCTTGCCAATATCTGAAGTACTCTCATGTGTAACCAGCCAGACCCCAGCACTGTCCTTCTGAGCTCCTTGACTTTTTAGGGGGTGACTAATCTGTGCCCGTAAATCCTTAACTGCATCTGTTCCCCCATTTATAACTTGGATACAGTTCTTGCGAATCTCCCATTAAAAGTCCCCTTCTGTTCCTTAAGCTCCCTTTTGGATCTGGACGTTCATTCCTTGAAGTCCTTACAAATTTGGTGATGAAGTGGGGAGCCAAAGGATCTCCTGCTGTTGTCTTCCTCCTCCATAAACACTACCAATTTCTGAGGCTACTTTTATAGTGTTCACACTTATGGAATTCCCAGGAACTGACATCTGAATTTTTTTCCGAATGGTTTTGTGTATTGTGCCTGTCCCTTAATGCTGTTATCATCAGAGGACACCCACAGTGTCACACTCCACATGAGAGTAAACAAGATTTTTCCTAAGCAGGAGCTGTTATTGTAGGGTGCCCCATTTACTCCAGTCATTAGAAAAGGTAATTCAGAATATTGATTTATTCTCACACAACTCAGGAACAAAATTTCCCCTAATCATGCAACGTTTTGATTATGTTTTTATTATGAGATGATCTCTGCTATTGAGACTGGGCCTCAAGAGAATGATGTAGCATTTGGGGAGAAAGATGAATCCCAGGAGACCAGCCCCGGATGCCAAGATGGAAAAGACCTCCATGGCCACTGCATACTTCCCCTTGGTGCTCAAGTAGGTGGGCACAAAGGAGACCCACATGCTGCAGAAGACCAGCATGCTGAAGGTGATGAACTTCACTTCATTGAAGGTGTCAGGCAGTTTTCTGACCAGGAAAGCCACCAGAAAGCTGATGAGGGTCAGGAAGCCCATATAAGACAGAACAGCATAAAACATGGTGGTGGAGCCTTCATTGCATTCCACAATGATCTCTTCAACCAGGGAATGGAAGTCCAAGTATGGGAAAGGGGGAGAGGTCACCAGCTAGATATTACAAATTACAGCTTGGATGAGTGGACAGGTCAGCACAATAGAGGTTGTGAGATGTCTCCCCAAGAACTTTCTTGCCACATTTCCTGGCTTGGCTGCCGTGAAGGCCAGGACAACCATGACAGTTTTTGCCAAAATGGAAGAAGCGGCAACAGAGAAGATGAGGCCAAAAGTTGTTTGTTGCAGAAGACAGGTGAACTTTGTGGGTCGACCAATGAAGAAGAAAGAGCAGAGGAAACAGAAGAGGAGGAGATGAGGAGGACATAGGTGAGGTCTCGGTTGTTGGCTTTGACAATTGGCATGTTGTGAAACTTTTTTTTTTTTGAGGGGTAGAATGCACTACCACTTTTTTATTAGTTTTCACAACAATATTAAAGCATCCATCATCACAAACATCAAAACTACTGAGTCAGCCCCTTATTACACATCCTTTCTGTGATCATTTCAAAATCCATTTAAAAAGTCTTAAAAATTCTTTTTTAGATCTCCCAGTTCTGTTTTTCCAGCCAATTACAAACAGAATTCCCAAACTTGATAGAAGTCATTATCTTCTTCCTCTTTCTGTGATAGAATAAGTTCATCCATTTCCTACAAAGTCCTGTTTTTCATATTAGAAAAGAGACTCTCCACGTTTTGTAAAAGTTAATATCTTCTTTCTTTTCAGATAAGAGGTTTCAGCCTATCCAGCACGACGCAATTCCAAATCTTTCTTTTTAGTGATATTAAACAAATAGACTCCTCCTGATAACAATTACAAATACAATCAGATACATTTTTTGCTTACAGGTATTCCAGTCTAGTATCTACTAAAAAAGAGAATACAATAGCAAAGAAAATTCATGTTCATGTGTCTCACAACCATTCTTCATCTTTAAGAACATCTTATCCAGCCTACTTAACAACAGTCCAAAAACCAGAGAGTCATTCAATTTAGCTCTTAGTCAATCATCTTTAAACTTTAAGACAATCTAAGAAAGCGAAAGAGAAGGAGGAAGAAAAAGAGGAAAAGGATCCTTCTTCCCTTAAAACCCACTTCCACCTTCAAAATCACATATCATAGCCATTCCATACCTCTATAGATATTATCAAGCCATTTATATTAAGACAAATACTTTTGTTTAACACCCCTGCCACGCCATTTAAAGTCCAGAATTCGTATCTTCTGTTGCAAAACATTAATCATTCACAATGACTGCATTTCTTGCTATAAGGCTGCATTTCTTGCTGTAAGACCGTCACTCCTTTCTCAGAGTCAATTATAGTTATTTCAGAATTCATCCATCCATCAAAGAAAATAAACACTCCTTCCTGCCGAAGTTGCCGTTCGTCAGACAGGCTTGATAACAGATTATTCATTGGTTTTGCTGATTTTGTTTATCTACCATTTTGGCTTTTTCACATAGCTGTTGCTGGGCACTTTGTTCTGTTTCAGTTTGAACAATAGTTTTTGCCTCCAACATGAGAGAAGCATCAATTTTATCAAAGCTCTTTTTCTAGTTTTTTTCTTTTTCTATCTTCTAGTTTTTTTATCTTCTAGTTTTTTTCTTTTATTTTATGATGTGTTTTCTATGTGTATCCTTTTGTAATAGCTTATTATTAATACTAATCTTTTTTTAAATGTTGAAAAGAATGTTTGTTTGTTTGTTTGTTTAAAACTTTTCTGACAAATGTCTTGGGATGGCTTACAATATTCATCCCTTCTTGAGCAATAACAATAATTTCTAGACCAAAATCATCTGCATGAGGGAATCACAGCTGAGTTCAAATTGCTCTACTGACGGACAGAAGCACCAAGTTTTTCTGTGTGAGCTTCAGAATGACTTCATAGAAGCCCTCTGGAACAGACCACAGAGGATGTTCTCTGTCTGAGCATCCTGTTCCAGTCTGTAGTCAGCAGTGACAATTCCTGGAATCCGGCAAGAAATGAGATGAAGCCCCTGTTCTGCTTCTCTGACATGCGACTCCTCCAAACTGCATCTCATATCCTCTATGCATTATTCATGGTTAATTGCTGTCGAGAGATCATGCTAAGGAAGGACAGCCAGACAGGGATACCCTAAGTCAGAGATTACTTGACAGCACATTACACCAGCAAACCAATTACAATCATGAAACCAGGCACTTGGTTACATCTGCCTTTTCTCCAGAAACCACCCAAGGGAGACCTGCATGATCCCACCAGTCTCTGATGGTCATTATGTGCCAACTCCAACCAGGGAAAACCTGTGGTACTCATGCAGAAACTTTTGAATGTCTGTGACATCTCTACTACATATCATTGGAAGGATCCCTGTAATCTTAAAGCAAAACAAGCAAGCATCTATCCCAGATCCCTTTGGGGAAACTGATACTGGAAGAACAGACATGTCCAATGTTGCTAAGCTATGGAAGTCTTCTGTCTTTGTGTAAGAATAACTGCCCAGGGGTAAATTCCCACCAACAATGAGATCTCCTGGCCTGTAATATTCTTGCTGTTCGTTGTGCTCGGTCAAGGGGCAAGTGGTTCTCAGCATCCTCTGCATGGTCCAAGGCAGGGTTCAAAGCAGCAGCAGCAGCGGGTGCAAAACCATCAGAGACCCAGGGAGAGCTTCTCTTCTGCATCAGAGACACAGAGCACCTGAAAGAGCAGTGACTGCAGGCGGGAGCAGGGGAATTTGTGCTTAGCCAGAACCAACCAGATGCCAATTGTGAAGACACCACCCAAGCGCCACATGCACGGGCTTGAAGTACATTGATGTTATGCATGTTTTCTACAAGAATTCTTTGTTATGGACTTTCTGGAGAGCAATTCCTGGGGGAATTTTGTGGAATTATGGTGATTTTGGTAATTCCTGGCCAAGGAAAGAACCACAGCCCCAGAACAAGGGACTCACTTGACTTTCAGAGGGGGAAAAATAGGTTTATGTCACACTGCATAGAAGCACATAAATCACAGAATGGCAGCATTTGGAAGGGGCCAGTGGGCCAACCCTCTGCTCAGTGCAGGACACCCAGTTGAGCCATCCCTCTCAGATGGCTGTCCACTTGCATCTTGAGTCCCTCTTTTGAGGGAGGGCCCACCAGCAACCAAGCCCATTGGTTCCATTGCCATCCTGCTCTACTAGACAGAGCATTCTTGCTGAAGTTCTGCCAGAATATGACTTCTTGGAACTTCAGCCTCTTATTCTGTGTCCTGCACTCTGCGATGGCTGAGAAGAGATCCTGGCATTCCTCCTTACAGCAACATTTCATGTACTTGAAGAATGCTATTATACCTCCCCTTAGTCTTCTCTTCTCAAGGTTACACATGCCCAGTTCTTTCAATCTCTCTTCATAGTGCTTTGTTGACAGTCTTGTTGTCCTTCTCTGAACCCTTTCCAGCTTTGCATGTCTGTGGGCCAGGTAGACTCGATGACCTTATGAATCTGAAAAGACCAATCCAGCATGTAACTCCATCTTGTGCCAAATTCATTAGCCTGAACTGATGGATTGGAATGGCAGGAGCTGAGACCTGCTTCTAGGAGTGCAGGGGAAGATGGATGAAATGACCAATCAGTCAGCAGTTCTAAACTTTTATCAGAAGCAGAATATGTGGTAGGGTGTTCCACCCTCAGAGTTCTAAGCATGATTCGAAAACAATTCCACAATTGAAAGATGAAAATTTGGAACACATTGCAATGCAGACCAGCGTTTGAATCTCCTGATGGAAGGAAATGACTCAGCAGAGGGCAAAGGGACCCCATTGTTTTACATATATCTATTACTGGCAAGGCGTGCCTTGCCTTGCCTTGCCTTGCCTTGCCTTGCCTTGCCTTGCCTTGCCTTGCCTTGGCATGATTTGATGGAAATCAAAGCAGAGCATCCTCTGAAATGTGAAATGCCTTCACTTTTTTCTCCTCATGAGTGGGTCTTTAGTGTTCAGATTGGCTTCAGCACAATATAGCATTTGGGGAGAACGATGCACCCCAGAAGGACAGCCCCAGAGGCCAAGATGGAAAAGACGTCCACAGGCACCTTGGCTTTCCCCTTAGTGATCAGATAGGTGGGCCCAAAAGAGACCCAAACACTGCAGAAGACCAGCATGCTGAAGGTGATGAACTTGGTCTCATTAAAGAAGTCAGGAAGTTTTCTAGCTTGGAAAGCCACTGCGAAGCTCTCCTAAAAGAACCATGGAATCTCAGCAATTCCTGTACAGTTTGGAGAGCCTTCAGGTGGCCTAGCTCTGAGCACTGTGTTGGGTCTGTGAAAGCTGATGGCCTACAGCCAAAGGTCCACAATTTAGGAACTTTTAGAAAGTGGAATTGGCATTGTGTCTTTACAATACTTCTGCACAGGGTTCACATACTCTTATTGAACAGCAGAAATGATGAAAAGCATGGACAGGCCAGTCCTGTTCTACCACACGTCCATTTCTTCTCCCACAATGCAGCTTCTCAGCTCAGTTCAATTCTCCATTGGATGTATCACATTCTTCCCTTACTTTTATTTGTTTTTGTGGGGCCACAAATTGGGATCTACTTTCGTTGTGACTCAGCCTCTGAGTAAATGAGAGTACAATACTAGTCACAAAATCATCAAAGTACAACCTTCCTTAGTTCTCCCGAGACATTAACTAGGAACCCACCTTGAAAACCCACACCACTGTATCAGTGTGAATGGTGAAGGCATATCCTGAAAATGCTTCTGGGTCCATCTGTCCAACTAGGATGCAAGCAGAAGTTATGTTTTGCATTAAAATCCAGTTCATAATACCACTCCTCCCCAGACCCCAAAATCTCTCTCTCTCTCTCTCTCTCTCTCTCTCTCTCTCTCTCTCTCTCTCTCTCTCTCTCTCTCTCATTCAAAAGAGGATTTGTTTCAATCACTGCTGCTAAGCTAGGCATTCCAAAATGTAGCAAGAATCTTAAATGGAAGAGACACTAAACAAATGTGGCAATTGAACATCTGTTCTGAGATTCATTATCATTGCTCATCTATGGAGATCCCAAAAGGAGTGGGCTCACCTACACTATGTCCAAAGGCATGGTGGGATTTAAAATGCTATTTTTAATTTCTTTATCCTGAGATTCTAGGTGCTTAGGAACATGGAATACCCATGTCATTCGAAAGGAACCAGCATTTTCCAGACCAGGTAATGGTCAAAGCTTGGTTCTTTCCAAAAGGACTTTTTCAAGGGAGAGACCAGGGGTTCTGTGTAGAACAACTCATCCATCATGGCTTCAAGGTGGAGCTGCCATGATGTTCTAATTCACCTGGTGTGACTGCTAGGAGATTTCTCTTCTTGTTCTCCATTGTTTTGCTTAATATAGAAGGTGTGTCTTCATTGGGCACTAAGTTCTCAAAGCCCAGCACTTGCTTTCTTGTCTTGTGTTTACTTACTGCATGCCCACATCTGTCATGCGTGCACGTGGATGGAGGGCTTTGGTGGGAATGGTGGCTCAGACTCCGGGGAGGGGGAGTCGATAGCTGACCCTGCCGTGGCTCTGAGTTCTCATTCTGGTCCTGGAGTTGTTGAGACTAGCTAGGCCCCAGCTGCCCAAACTCCCCCATTGAGCCAGCCCAAGCCAGTTCTGGATCAAAGCACTTCAAGGACAACCACTGAGCCCCCTCCCTCCTGATTGTGGAAAAGAAGCCTATCAACTGAGGAATTGATCTTAAAGAAGATACTGGACTGTGTGGAAATGGACAGACTGACTTTTCTCTTAAGGAAAAAGAAGACATGTACAACTATCAAACTTGGGACTTTTTTTATCAAAGGTTAGAGAAATGGGATTATACTTAGGGCTGAAATAAACATCAATTGTAAAGAGAATACGATAATAGCCCAGTATGTCCAATGTCTTTGGAATACTTATTGCTTTAATTGGGAGAAAATAATACAAACTTGAAAATCCAGGAAGAAGCCGGTGGAGAACAGGCTGGGGAGGGGTTCTTGGGAGGAGACTTAACACCCCAGGAAACATGGATGCAGGAGCCCATTCACGCACCCACTGGCTAGATGAGTTAGGGGCTCAATGGAATGAACATTGGCGTGCCCATTTCCATAGTGTGCCTCCCTTCAGAGACCAACCCCAAAGGGTTCCTGAAAATAGCTTTGGGTGAAAGAGGGCTGTGTGAGGGTCAGCATTCCACCTAGTATGTGTGTTTCGAAGGCTTATGCATATGTAGACTTCTATATGGAATAAAGACTCTTCCAAGAATTGCTGAAGTGCTGTCTTGTTTGGGAGGGCATGTCTATCTCACAACAGTATCATTCTTTGTGTGTTTTCCAAGGAGATGAGGCATGCACCCTCCAAACGAGAGTTAGCTGGAAGTCTTGGGCTGTCTGGGGAGAAGGAACATGTGGTATAGGGAACTTCACGATCCTCACCACTGCACATGAGCATAGGGACCAAACCTGACTCGGTTTCCTGGGCTGCAGGGAGGGCTTACCTGATTCATCCCTCCCTCACAGCACTCTCCTCTGCTGCTCCTCACTCACATATCCATGTCCTTCCAGGGGTGTGATGGGAACAGAAGACCAACAAGTGGGAATATAACCCTTCACAGGCTAGCCCCCCTCCTGCATTTCCTTCCAGGATCAGGTCATTTCTACACAACCAAGGTAGCTCTTGTGAAAGGGTGACATTAACTGCCATGGCTGGATACGTGAAAACCTCTTCCTCCCCCTCCCAACCCCTCAGAAAGAAGTAGAGCACATCAGACCCTCCACTGCCATTCCAGTTAAGCTCAGCAGCAACCCACTGCTCAATACTGCTTGAGCATTTACCATGCAGACTGGGGAGAATGGGAACTGGAGTCACCCTCACTGGGTCACAGCATTGAGAGGCTTTTCAAGAATTAACATCCTCATCAAAGGCCCTGCTCAATGTTTTTCCTTTGGATGGCGGGGAAGAAAAAGGACTCTCATCAGGAGTCGTTCAGAGTTCGATTTCTTGTTGGCCTTCCAGTGGTTGTTGTTGGAGCGTCAGACTTCTTTCCTCCACTTCTCTCATGGAGAGTATAGACAGATACAGATATTTCCATGTGCCTAAGTTCACAGCTGGTAAAATCCTAAAGACAACAGAAAATACACTGTAGAAAGGGGTGTGCAAGCAATCGATTCTGGGGATTTGAATCGATTCAACTCCCTGAACTCCAGCCCACTTTCCCATGACTATGAGTGTGACTCATAGTATGGCTCGCACAATGCTCACCGGGAATCAAGCCTGCAACATCTCATTTCTGAACTTCCCCCTCCTCCACCTCCTCCTCTTCTTTCGTTTTTCTTTCCTTAACATAAACAAATACATAGAAAAACATGTAGAGTAGACCAAGCACTCGTATACACAGAACAAACTAAAATGAACAAGATAAACAAAATAGACAAGATTACCAAGGAAATTTTAAACAGATGCTGCCTATATTACAACCCCCCACAGTGACTCTTTCTCTCTTCCCATGCTTAATGAGAGTTTACCGAAAAGAAATAATTGTTCTATATATTAACAGATACTGCTTTCCTTTTTCTTTTCCTTCCTCCCCCAAACTTCCATTAATCATGCTAAGCACAATCAAATTTCCATTTATCATTAAATTCTTCTAATAGACTTCTAGGAGGGCCTGGAGGAACGTTGTCCATGGGGTCGCGATGGGTCGGACACGACTTCACGACTAACAACAACAATAGACTTCTATTAACATAATTGGTTTACTTTGCCATCACTGCTTATTCAGCTAATGTATTTTTCCATTCCTCAATAGTTGGGGGCTGTGCACCCCTCTTCTGAGTGTGTGACTTGTGACTTTTGTTTTCCCTGTGCTGTGGAAGAAGGTTGCTGGCTCCACAATCAGAGTTCACAAAAACTTGTGGACTTTATGCATGAAAGGAAACCTGAGGGGCATGTAACAATCCATTTCTGGGGGTGGGAAATTGAAACCTGAATTTCAAGTAAGATCAGAGCAGCACTAACAGGAACTTAAAAGTTTGAAGCTCAGGTGTAACAGAAAGAAAGAATGAAAAATCTAACAGCAGTGCAATGCTTAAAGAGTTTGCAGAAAGACTCTATAGATACCTCAAAGGATTTCACAAAGAAGAAGGTCAAGATCTCCTTGCTGATACTGAAGAGTAGGACACAGAATGATCATGTCAAGCTGACACAACCCAACTCATGCTGGACATCAGGGAAAGCTTCCTCATTGCTAGAGCAATTTGACAGTGGAACGAGCTGCCTGGAGAGGTGGTGGGCTCTCCCACACTAGAAACCTTCAAAAAGAAAGTGGGCAGCCGTCTGAGTGGGATGGTGTGTCTTGGTGGCCTGCAACCTGATGGCCTTCATGGCCCCTTCCAACTCACTATTCTATGCTTCTGTGACTGGATGTCCTTGGAAAATGAGATCTTCCCATGTTGACAGAAAGAAAACAAAGTACTGTTTGTGCCTGATACATCTCTCTGGGAAATTCATTCCACAGCTGCAGTTCCACATCTTAATAGCAACCATGTAAGACACAAGCACGTCCACTTGCCTACACAATGCAATGTAGTGTAGAGATGGGTCACTGAAGATACGTTTGGGAAACGTGTCCTCCTGGGCCCAAGTGTTCTCTCAGGTAACCTTCTGTGGGATGACCTTCAGGAAACAAGTTTCCTCAGCTGTGAACCTTAGATTGAGATGCTTGCTTTCATGCAGACCCAAGGACAGATCCCAAAACTTAAAGGCAAATCACTGCACTTGAGGATGTAATGGTGGCCTAAAAGTAGCCCTTCTTCTCTGCTACAGCCACCACATCTGCCCTGTGCCTGCGTACCACCACATCAGTTTTGATCCACATGTCATGTGAGCTCTCACACTTTACCAGCCTGTTTCATAGCCCAAATCAATCCAGAAATGCAGGTAGTTCCCTGAGCCCAACAGCACCAGAAAGAATACTTAGGCAGAACATGGAGTCTAGAACCTCATTAGGGGAGTCCTGCCATGCCAAGAAAAAACATTCCCTAAATCATTTGGGGATCTTCAAAATTCTGCAGAGCTACACAAATAGTCCCCCTTCCTCCTGAAGATCATAGCCACGAATGGATTAGACACATGTCATCTAGCAATTCCTTCTTGCCAGCTCCAGCTCTTCCCTTTCCCATGCATCCCCCCATCTACTTTGGCAGAAGGCTGAACTTCATCTTGGATTTAGGTGCGCAGATTTACAGAGGCCCAAGGGCAGAACTAGATGATTGAAGTCAAGGCCAACTGGCCCACTGAAAAGTGAAGAGTGAATTCATTTTTTTTCCTGCCCTTGAAGTCTGAAGGGAACCAAGAACTCTCAAAGGGTTGTTCTTTCTTTACCCTGGAATTATCAACATGACAGTGGTTCCTGAGGAATCCCCCATGGATTTCCAACCAGCAAGCAATAAAAAAGAAGGCCTGGAGAAAGCATGCATAATATAAATGTCCCTGAGCCCTTCCTGTGGGCTTGGCTGGGATGCAATCACTTGGCACCTTCCCATCTCTTGCTAAGATCTAATCAGCTGCCTGTTCTGCTTCTTGCTCACGCAGGAAAAAGACCTTTTCCACCAATGATCTGGCTGCTGCTGGTGCTCTTTTGGCTGCTATCTGAGGCCACCCAAATGATGCTGAGGACTGCATATCCTGTGACCTGGCCCTTCAAGCAGCAAAAAGACTATTACAGCCAAGGAGACCTCATTGTGGGTGCGAATTTACCACTTGGCAGTCATACTTACACCAGGACACAGGATTTTCATGCATTGCCCCATTTAGTGACCTCCACTATATCAGCGTAAGTGTCCACAAGAGGGATTTGGGGCTGATGCTTGCTTTGCACTCAGATCCAAAGGCTGCCTCTAGAGATAAGAACCAGGGATGCTGCTGATGTTCAAAATGCCCTCATTTGATTTGAGTCTCAGAGGCTTGTCATGACTGACTGTGACCAATCATAGGGGTTTCTTCTCATTCTGAGGGGCTTTGTGCAAGGAGCAGAGGTGAAGCAGAGTTAACCAATATTTTGGTTTTCTGTTGACAACCTTGTTATCAACCCCCCTCCCTGCCTAAGGAAGGCATCACCTTCCTGCTATACACTGTGGAGCTGAAATGAAGAAAGCCTGGGAACAACTTAAGTCAACAATGTGATGAGGCTGCAAATAAGGCAAATACTATTTTAGGCTGTATTAAAAGAAAGATCGCTTCCAAATCCTTGAAGCACTAGTTCCCCTTTACTCTGCACTGGTTAGGCCTCACCTGGAGTGCTGTTTCAAGTTCTGGACACAGCTGCAGAAAGATGTAGGCAAACTGGAAAGGGTTCATAGGAGAGAGACAAGATTGATCCAGGGAATATGAAGAGAGAGGCAAAGAACTGGGCTTGTTCAGCCTTGAGAAGTGAAGACTGGGGTGGGTGAGGGGGGGATAAGATAGCACTCTACAAGTATTTGAAAGGCTGACACAAAGAGGAAGGACAGGATCTCTGATCAATTATCCCCGGACATTGGATAACAGACTCAAGTTCAAGGATGCCAGGTTCTGGCTGGACATCAGGAAGCATTTCCTAACAATTAGAGCAGTATGACTACAACCTAGGTGGGTTCCACAACGGAGGCCTTCAAGATGCAACTAGACAGCCATCTGAGCACAATGGTCTATGTTGGAGACCTGCATTGAGCGGGGGGTTGGACGAAATAGCCCTCTGGTCCCTTCCATCCCTGTATTCTGCGATTCTTCTATTCTGTGATATCTTCAAATATTCAAGATGAGACGATCTACATTCAGGCTAGACATCAGGAAAAGTTTCCTCAGTGTCAGAGCAATACAACAGTGGAACAAGCTGCCTAGAGAGGTGGTGGGCTCTCCCACACTAGAGACATTCAACAGGAAACTGGAAAGCCATTTGAGTGGGATGGTGTAATTTGGTGTCCTTCAACAGCAGGGGCTTGGATCCAATGACCTTCATGACCCCTCCAACACTAGTATTCTATGATGCAAACTTAACCTCAGAATGCTTTAATTCAGTCCACGTGTCTTTATTTCTAAGTTCAGACTCTGGTTGGAGGATTTCAGAGTTTTTAAAAACTGTGGGTAATCCTACAAGCTTGAATTTTGCATGTTGCTGAACTGGTGTCCATTTCTGAATTCCCAGATGTTGGTTAAACCACAATGCTTCATCATCCCCAGGTTGAATGCTAGGGAAAATGGAAGTTTTACTGAGATGCAAAGATGGGAACCCCTAAAGGCATTCGCAAGACTGGTTGCTTCAGGAGTTTCACAGGCTGTCATGCAGGAGGTCAGGACAGAGACTCCTACTCAAGAGGAAGCGGTGACAGTGGTTTATAGAGTTCGGGAGACACAAACGCTGCCTGAAGGAGAGGCTGGTCAGCTCCCCCTGAGGGCTGTGAAAGCCCACAGATCGCCTCACCAGCGACTAGCCCTTTAAATCAAACAGTCGAGGAGAAAGGGGAGAGAGAAAGCCCTGCCACGTCATCGGAAGAAGAAATTGTTGAGGAAGAAGGAGATGGCCAACTGGAGAACATAAATTTAATTGACGCAGCCCAACGACGAATGGTTCGGGCGTACCAGATCCGGGAAGACAGGAAGAGGAGGAGAAGAGAAGAGCTTCTCCTAAAGGATTGAAAGGGGAGGGGGAAGAGGGAACTTCATTCTCAGAAGAGCATCTAATTAGTATGCATGCTTTCGTACTAGTCTCATGGTGAAGCCATAAATCTTGTAGATAACTAGCAATAAACAGATTTAGTTTTACAGCTTGCATTTGAGTAATAAATTGCGGCCAAGGAACCTCAACGTGTGAGTGGTCAAAGACACACACACGCTCCACGACACAGGCTGCAGATGACATTCTGCAGTAAGGAATAACTGTATTTGGTCGCTGCTGAGCGGGACACAGCAAATAGAACACTGAAAGGAGATCCTGTTCCTCTTTTGTATATGCACTGGAAGGAATAACCTTCTGTTTAAAACAAAGGGTGCCACTCCTCATCGCTTTAAGGGAGGGCTGGTTATGCATAAAGGAATGGCTTAATATGCATCCAGGGGTATCTTTTCCCTGCAAAGCATTTTGTTTGTGTAGTCCAATCCTTCTCAAACTTTGTCCTCCTGGACAGTACTAAACAAATCTAACTTTTCCATTTTTCTGCCTCAAAATAATTCCTTCTGTGAACATGCTGAGAATATAAAATAGCCACACCCTGCATAATAATAGGCAGGTGGGGGTGTGTTTGGACCCCAAACTTTTGGAGGCACAAAGAAAGTTAAAGTGAGGTCTTCTTGGGCTCCTTGGATTGCCATAAAGAGATGAGAACTCCTTCCCACCTCCGAAACACAAAACCCTAAAATCTTTAAAGGGGATATATGGTTAGGCTGATGTGATGTTCATAGGCTGAGGCCCTTGCTCTGCAGAATAGAAGTCAATACGCCAAAGTACAGTAGACAAGCAAGAGTAAAGAGCTCTTAATGAGCTGTGTTATTTATTCATTCCTTTACATTACATTTGTATACTGCTGAAGAGCCACTGGTCTCTGGACAGTTCAGAAGTGTTTAAGGCAATTTCAAAATGTAATCTAAAGCACAAAATACTGTATAAAAATGTAAATGGAAGAGAAGCTTGTTAGCTTCCTGGAGTTCTTTGCAAGAAAGGTAATCTATAAATTTTAATGTAATACTTATTTGTTTTTTAGTTGCAAACTCACACCCAAGCCATCACAACTCCATGGACAACATTCCTCCAGACTCTCCTGTTCTCCACCGTTCCTCAGAGTCCACCCAAGTCAACACTCACTGCCCCAGTGACTCCGTCTAGCCACCTCGTCCTCTGCCATTCCCTTCTCCTTTTGCCATCATTAGTTCCTAGCACCAGGGACTTCTTCATTGAGCTGTTCCTTCGCATTAGGCAACCAAAGTATTTGAGCTTCATCTTTGGTATCTGGCCTTCTAAAGAGTAGTCAGGGTTGATTTCCTTTAAGATTGACTGGTCCAAGGGACTTGCAGGAGTCTTCTCCAGCACCACAATTTAAAAGTCTCAAGTTTCAGCGCTCAGTCTTCTTTATGGTCAAACTTTTTCAGTCTTGTCATCTCATGTGCGATCACATCCAGTTTCGCTTGATTCGAAGATCAACATTCTAGGTTCCCATGCAGTATTGTTCTTTACAGCTTCGGACTTTCTTTTTGCCATCAGATACATCCATAACTGAGTATTCTTTCAACTTTGACTCAGTTGCTTCATTCTTACTAGCCCTCTGCTCTTCCCCAGTAGCACACTGGACACCTTCCAACCTGAGAGGCACATCTTCTGGTGTCATATCCTATAGCCTTTAAGATCTATACTGTCCATGGGTTTTCATGGCAAGGATACTGGAGTGGGTTTCCATTTCCTTCTCCAGTGGATGACCTTTTTTCAGAGCTATCTGTTATGACCAGTCCATCTTGGGTGTCCCTGCACAGCATAGCTCATAGCATTAATTGCTCTACACAAGACCCTTTGCCATGGTTACAGAGTGATCCATGAAGTGGGTAATACTAATACTAATAGGTTAAAACTACAATCTAAAATAGAGAAGTCAGAGTGAAGAGGAAAATTTCAAATATCATGTGGGATTGAAAACACAGAAAATGATGCTGCTTGGATCATTTTAGGGGGGAAATGGGAAAATTAAATTTCACCTGATGCAGCTTTATTTCTGAGGTTCAAAACTATCCCAGGAACAACTAAGTTAAATCTATTTAAGAAGCAGGATGAAACTGAAAAAGGGGGACATTAATTTCTAATTGTTTTTGGGTTTGTGCATATGTTTTAAAGTGAATTTTTATTTTTCATACCCATGCCGAAATACTTTTCTATGAAGTACTTCTTAGACTAAATTATCAATTGACTGAACTAAGCATTATTTCTAATCAAGTATAATTAAGTTAAAATCAAATTTATAAATTTGGTAGGGGTATAATAACTATTGCCTTTTTTGAAATTTCTCAAATTAGGTAAAATATGTCATATTTGTGTAGGTTCCGTTATCTTTTTCTGTTTTTTTTACATCTTCTTTTTATTATGGAAATAATAAAATAAATTATGTCTAGAAAGAAACTGGGTGAAACATGACTGCCAACCCACTCTGGCTCAGTATTTAGCAGCAGCCCTCCAGGGAGGCTGTTACAGAAGGACTCACCCTTCCAGGGTTGCTTGGTGGTATATCTTCAGGTTGCTCATCCAGGACTCCTTACATGTTCCAGGGGCTCATCCTGTGGCCTGGAGCATCTAGACGAGATCCTGCATCAGTGAACTGGAGGATTTCCTTTTAAAACAAAAGTGGTTCTTGTGGTTTTGAATGTGAGGCTGCTTTAACTCATCAAGCCAGCTCCTCAAGTATTCCTCACCGACTTCCAACCTGGAGTCCTGCAGTGAGCAGGAGCATGGACCCAATGGCCTTCTGGCCTCTTCTACCTCTACTGGTCTATGATTCTGGGATTCTATGAGTCTATGTACATCTCTTCATTGCAGTACTATAGTCTGGAACTACCAAAACTTTCTGGCCTTGGAGTTTGCCGTCATGGAGATCAACAAGGACCCCACTCTCCTTCCCAACACAACACTCGGCTTCCGTATCTTTGAAAACAAGAGCCTTTCCAGGTGGATCTATCTGACCAGCCTCTCTCTTCTTTCCACTCGGGGGCAAATGCTCCCCAATTATCAATGTGACAGACAGGATAAACTTCTCTCTGTTGTTGGAGGCCTGGACTCCCAATCTTCAAGAGAGATTGCTTCTGTAATGGGCATCTACAAGATCCCACAGGTAACAAGATACATTTGGGAGTAGATAGTGGGTACATGAAATGCTCAGGATATCTGGAGGTGGTCAGACCAATCTCTGAGCACAGATTGTCCATGTGGTGGTTTGCGCTTCAGTTCCAATGGCAGGAGTGGAGACCTGGCTTTGAGCTACCATGCAACTTCCTTGGTGGTAGTCCAGAATAGCCAGTGGCTATTGTGAGACCAACCCTGTCAGCAATGGTTTGTTTTTCTCCTGGGGGAGACAGGCAAAGGGGTTTTCAACTTGGGATTTCAAAGGGGATTCCAAAATGGACAATATTTGGCAGGATTCCTTCTATCCATGTGTTTTACTCCCAATGGCCAGCTTCAGCAATAGAAGCATTAGTGTGTTCATGCAAACCAGTTACCAGGGAACATGACCAGGAAGGGCTCTGACATTTGTATCTTCCTTGTGGGTTTCACATGGGCAACTGCCTGGCCATAGGGCGAACAGAATGCTGGACTGGAGAGACCTTATATTTCATCTAGCAGAGACCATCTGATCTTCTTGATCACATAGAAAAATAGCCCAAATTGTAGTCACACATGCTTTACAATACATACAGAAAGTGTGTAAGGTCTATGATTATACACCTCCAACACTGTGTCATGTTTTCTATTTTCCGTGTCTGGGGGCATTTCTACATAGAATGGAACTAGTCTGATCAGATTATTATAGAAATACTTTGCAAAACTCCACTTTCTATTGATATATCCTTGTTAAAGTTGGGTCTTTTCCTTCTGGATAGAACTTGATGCATCTGAGATCAGCTTTGGAAGTGGTACTCCTGCAGGAAACTAACAAGAAATTCCTTCTTTCAGCTTGGTTACAATATGTTCACCCATAGCAGGAGAGAAGAAGAGGAATTTCGTTCCTTCTATCAGATCAACCTCAATGAAATTCCACAATATGTGGGCTTAGTTCAACTGCTTCTACATTTCCACTGGAACTGGGTTGGGCTGGCTGTTCCTGGTGATGAGCGTGGTGAAAATTTCATCCAGACTCTAACACCCAGGCTTCAACAGAAGGACATCTGTGTGGCCTTCATTGAAGTGTTCCAGCCAACCAATGATCAGTATCATCTTCAAATATACATGGGTGTTATTCCTGGTTCTTGGTTTAAGGTCAATGTGATGATCATCTTTGCAGACTTCACTCTTATAGGACTGTTAGGAATTTGGTTGGACAATTATGAGGAAAAGACCGAGACACAACTTCGGAAGGTCTGGATCCTGACATCCCATTGGGAAATTCCTATGACACAATCTCCCTTGAACAAGCCACATCTAAAGCCTATCCATGGGGCTTTACACTTCCGAGTCCACCGAAGGGATGTGCCACAATTCAAGCATTTTCTTGCATCTTTAGATCCACTCCAAACACATGGAAACATCTTTCTCCATGACTGGTGGGAGCGGGTGTTTTTCTGTAGATTTCCCAGATTGAGCCAGTCCATTCCAGCAGGGTGGAGAGAATGTACTGGGAAGGAAAAGTTAGAGGATCTGTCACTTACTCTTTTTGAAATGACCATGTCTAGGCAAAGCTACAGCATCTACAATTCCATCTATTTTGTGGCACATGCACTACATGCCATGTCCTCATCTGGACACAAACATGCACCTAAAGGAGAAGGCAAGAGGTTTCAGAATATCAAGCCATGGCAGGTAATATCTTCCTTCATACTGAGCAATTGTATGGATATGCTTTGCTGGTTTCTCCATGGTCTGATCCTGGAAGTGAAGGGTGAACCTTGGACAAAGACCATTCATCCTCTAAATTTACTAAGAAAACCATTGTCCATGGAAATTCTTTCATGGCTGTCAGCTTTCTTGAAGAGCAGTGTTCTTGTTCTCGTTGTGTGCTGTCAGGTCACCTGCAACTTATCTATTTATTCATATTTATATTCCACCTTTCCTCTTTCCAAGGAACTCGAGATGGCTTACATAATTCTCCTCCTATCCAACTTATCTTCTCCAGTGAGATACGCGGTGCTGAGAGTCTGAAACTGGCCCAAAAACACCCAGTGAGTTCAATGGTCTAGTGAGGACTCGAACTTGGATTGCCTGAAGTCCCACATCTGTGTACTTAACCACTACTCCACATGGACACTGTGGTCCATGTGGTCACCGTAAAAAAGAGTGCCCTCCAGAGTATCCAAACCTGAACAGCCCTGCTCAGCTCTTGAAAAGTCAAGCCTGTATCTTCCCTCAGGGAGCCCATTCTTCTCCTTCTTGGTCTTCTTTTTCTTCTTCTGTCTTCAGCTCTTCTGGCATGATTCTCTAGCATGAGATTTTCTGGCATCTAGATTCTCTAGTGCAGGAACATGGTTGTACCTTCTATGGAGTCTATAATCATCATGTATTTACTACTGTGCCTATTGAGGTGCAACGAATTGGGCCATTCTCTTCCTTCAAAACACATTCCAGTCTGCAGAATGTCTCTGCCATCCCAAACCTAAGCCCTGTAGATGTTGATCTCTTTTCTGCTATTTGCTCCAGTGTTCACTTGAAGAAGTCTGATGGTAGTGTACCTGGAGACAACTACAGGAAATGCCCAAGCCACTGAGCAAGAACACTGCCCAATGAAAATGTATATTATTTTATTTACTTTTTATTTACAAATTTATATTAAATGTTAAAGCAGGAGATGGAGTGCAGGAAAAAGCAGTTTCATAAGTCAGTGGTGGTAATGCTATATGAGAAGATACTGCATGTCCTTCCAAACCCCCCATTGTCTAAGTTTCCATTTCAGATTCTTGTCTCTTTAAGGAGTGTCCAGTTCAACAACAGTGCTGGAGATGAGATCTCTCTTGCTGAAAAGGGCAAGAAATATGATATCCTCAACTGGATCTTCTTCGCAAATGGATCATTTTCTCCAGTGAAAGTTGGAATGCTAGATCCAGGGGCTTCTCCAGGCTATGCCTTCACCCTTCACTCGGATGCAATTGTGTGGGCTACAGAGGTGCGATGGAAATGAGTGTGTTATAGCTGGTAAACAGCTTCATGATTTCACCCATCAACTGGCATTGCCAGTCATCCCTAGTACAAAGTTCCTCACAGTCCTCTGCATGCAATGAGTAAAAAGGGGTATGACAGTGGGCTGGGGTGCGTGGGTGAGACTGATTTGTCATCAGAGGATGTGTCCATCTGTTTCAAATCATTTGGACACAACAACTCCCATTAGAATTTTTCCTCTCTATTTCAAAGATTGTTCTCCATAGCCTGGAGATGCAGAGAATATTTTTGGTCCTCCTAAATTTCTGGTCCTATAGTTCATGCAGTGTGCAATACTGTTGAGTAACCCTGCTGTGTTCAGTTTAGATCCTGCATAGCCTCAACCATCTGCCTTTCCCCTTTTAGAAGACACCCTCTGCGAGGTGTGTGGAGAGATGCCTTCCAGGGCACCACAGAAAAGTTCCAGAGGGAAAGCCCATTTGCTGCCATATATGTGACCCTTGCCCAAAAGGGATGATTTCCAAGTGGACAGGTACCCCAGACTTTGGGACCCTATATAAGTGTGCAATAGAATGGATGGTAAGAGAGGAAGAGAGATGAAGGAAAGCTCATGAATAAGGAGAATATTTTGCCATTTGCTCAGGTCTGTTTTTGCCATAAATGCTAGCTTGAATTGTGTGTCTTTGCAATTTAATGGCTTCAATAATAAAATTAATGCTCAGCAAAAATGGGTAATAATTTAGAGTAAGTAAGGATTTCAGGCAGGTGGAACTCTGGTACCCATCCTGGCTGAGGGATCCTGTAGGCAGCTGAGAAACAGAGTTCTGGACTATATGGACAATGGATCTGCTCTACTATGGCTTTTCTTCTGTTCTCCTATTCTTATGTTGTCATGTTCTTAGGAAGTAGTTCCATTTCTCTGGAACTCCCTTCTTCTGGAGGGCAGCCAGGAAAAAAGACCACATTGCTTTCAGCACCTCCAGAAAGATTTATATTTCAGGAGCACTTCCTAAACCAGCTGCATTTTTCTCAATTTTTTTTGTTTCATTTTCACATCAGTGTTTTCTTCTATTGTTCAGACTTTACAGCCTCCACACCAGAATATGGAGCCATATGAACCTCAGGCAAATAAATAAATATCTTTCTGTACCTGTAACTTTGGTGTTATGAATGCTGCAGCTTCAACAGGAAAAAAAAAATGGTGTGAAAAATGGACATTTCCATTGTCTTCTTTGAGGGCTAAATTGACCTCCAAAGAATACTGATGCCATGTCAGAGATACTTAAAGAATCGTTGTTCATTCCAGATGCAGACCATTGTGACCCATGCCCAGAAGATCAGTTCCCAAACATGAACCAAGATCGCTGTATCCCCAAGAAGATCCACTTTCTTTCATATCAGGAGACATTGGGGTTCATGCTAGTTTTTCTTGCTCTCTTCCTTTCTGCGGCCACATCTCTACTGCTGGCCATCTTCATTAAACACTGTGATACCCCTATTGTGAAGGCCAACAACCGAGACCTCACCTACATCCTCCTCATCTCCCTCCTGCTCTGCTTCCTCTGTCCCTTCCTCTTCATTGGTTTCCCTGTAGAGGTCACCTGTCTTCTCCGACAAGCTGCTTTTGGCATCACCTTCTCTGTTGCTGTTTCGTCCATTTTGGCCAAAACTGTTATGGTGGTCCTTGTCTTCCTGGCCACCGAGCCAGGGAATGTGTCAAGAAAACTTTTGGGAAAGAAACTGACAAATGTCATTGTCTTGGCCTGTCCCTTTATTCAACTTGCAATCTGCACTGTTTGGTTGGTAACTTCTCCCCCATTTCCAAATCTGAATTTTCATTCCCTGGCTGGAGAGATCATTGTGGAATGTGATGAAGGTTCAGTTCTCATGTTCTACACTGTCCTGGCTTACATGGGTTTTCTATCCCTGATCAGCTTCACAGTGGCTTTCCTGGCCAGGAAATTGCCTGACAGCTTCAATGAAGCCAAGTTCATCACCTTCAGCATGCTGGTCTTCTGCAGCGTTTGGGTCTCTTTTGTGCCCACCTACCTTAGCACCAAGGGGAAGTCTATGGTGGCTGTGGAGATCTTCTCCATCTTGGCCTCTGGGGCAGGTCTTCTGGGATTCATATTTCTCCCCAAGTGCTACATCATTGTCCTGAGACCTAACCTCAACAACAGGGATCTTCTAGTACGGAAAAAATATTGAAGAATCTAACACTTTAGAACATGGCCTGCTAATTTAATTCCTGTCCAGTCTATCCATTTAGCAGAAAAAGTGTTATTGTAAAGCAATGGTCAATTTCACTACATGGTAATTTCCACTCTAGGGTTTTGTCCACCACTTTAGGCATGTCCTTTTCCCAGCTAAATGGAAGCTTGGAAAAGGTGTCTGCTTAGCCATATATTCCTCATAAACTTCCCTCCATAGTGGCATCCTTTCCAAATCATGCCAATGCAGGAATACATGTTACATTTACATAATACAGTGCTACCTTGGCTCTTGAACTTAATTTGTTCCTGGACTCTGGTCGTGACCCAAATTTTCATGACCCAAGTCTAATTTTCCCAAAAGGATAAATGGAAATAATATTAATCCATTCTGTAAATATTTTTTTAAACACAAGAATTTCAAACAAAGTAACAAAGAACAACATAGTAACAAAGTACAGTACAGTAGAGAACACTAACCTATGTCTGGGGGAGGAGGTAATGGTTTGGAGGGACAGTCCAAACCATAACAGTGCGATAGAGATCCTGCTGCAGGGGAGATGGCAATGATCACGATTGTGCTCGAGGGGGACACGGGCATGATCACAGGCATGCTTGTCTGGTGGGAGATGGGTGCCATCGCAGGCGCACTCATCCTGGGGGATATGGGCCAAATGTGCTGCGGGGTGTGGCGGGGGTGGGGGGAAATGGCCATGATTATGGTCATCACCCAATGCATAGCTCGTGAACTGAGGCAATTTTCCTCTGAACTTCATGTTCGGGACCTGATTAGGTTATGAACTGAGGCATTTGTGAGCCAAGGTACCAGCGTACCTGACTCCTGAAATATGGCATTGCAATCTAACTCTTACCCTGAAGAACTAAAGATTCCTAGTAGCCCTTCAGGCTCTCCTCTGGGATACTACAGATTGTATGATGCTGATCTCTCCTTCAAAAATTCTAAACCACATATCTCGTGATGAAACTGTTTTCTGTTTTTCTTTTCAAGTGATATTCTCTGATTCTTGCATATTCTCTAAGCTCCTCACTGGCTTGTTTTGTTTGTTGGTTTGTTCGATTGATTGGTTTTGTTCTGGTTCTGTTTTGTTTGCTTTGGGGTTCTCAAAAGTTATATATTATGGCAGGCAACATGGCAGGCTTGATGGATGAGAGGTCATCTCTCTGACTCAGTCAGTCACTCTGGCAATCTCTGGTGAGCCCTGCAACCATTGCCTGTCTTTTAACTACACTGAATGTTTTGGAGAGCGGTTGGGGTTTTTTGCCACCCTCTACTGGCAGACAGCCTGCAAAAGGGACTCAGCAATTGAATGTGGTCATTGAACTATACACAATCTCCTATCTCCCTCTCCTCCTTGATCTTTGACCACCTCTTTACTTTTGGGAAAACAAGAGCTGCAGAGTGAAGAACTCTGTGAAAAATCTGTTGAAAAGAAGAGGTGGGTCTCCAGATGAGGCTTTGACTGGACCATACCATGGGCCCAGCTATGCACTTATTGCAAAGTGTCCTGTTGTTGCAACTGCAACCTCTCTCATATTTCCCACTACTTCTTCTGAGGAACTTCCGTTATGGACAGCAATGCCAGACAAGAAGAAAAAGGTCTTCTGTGGGTCACGATTTCCTGGAAGTCAAGTGTGTCAGCTTAAGGGGCCCTCCATCATTCCCTCTAACTCTTTCCTCAGAACTGTTCCTCATTCATCCATCTTGGCCAATGAGCTTTGGCACAAGCTTGGATTCCCTGGTTTACGTCAGTCAAGACCTCCATACACGCCCAAAGGCAGAACCTGGCATAGCCAAATCACTCTGCTCACACTGAGGCAAAGTTTGAGAAAAAAAACCAAAATAAAATCAGAGCCCTCTCTTTGCCTGCCTCCAGGGGACAAGAGTTGTTCAGTCTTCTGCAGCACTGTAATAATTACAGTATTTCTGGATGCCTGGATTTCCCCTGGGCTTCCAACAAGGTAGTGAATTACAAGGACACCAGAGGAAAGCTTACTTAACGGAGAGTGTCTTCTGAATCTGAGCCTTCCCTGTTTAGCTCTGCTGGTGTCTGGATGCTTGTTGCCTGCAAGTTGCTTGCTCAGGTCCAGCTCAGGTCCAGCGCTCTCAATTCCTGCCCTCTCAAGCTCTCTTTGTGTCTGCACAGATAGGACAGGCTCTCTGCAATGCCAAGTTTCTGGCAGGTGCTGCTGCTCCTATGGATCTTGCCGCAGGGCATGCAGGGTGTGGGTAGGACCACGTGCTTCCTCACCAGGCCCCCAGAATGGCCAAAATATCACAGCCCAGGAGATCTCATTATTGGTGCGAATTTACCAGTTGGCCTGTATTACCATCTTAAAGCAAAAACCTTCCATAGTGTACTTCTGCCACACATATTCACTAATACTCTGTAAGTTTCCACAGGAGAGATTTGGGAGAGATGCTTTTCTCTCAGATTATGGGGTTCTTTGGGGACTCACAGTGACCATAGCAAGAAGCAAAGATTGGAGACTTCTCCTGCCACTGCATGGGGGTTGCAGAGTCAGGGACTGTCCATTTAGCCCAGCACAGTGGACAGGGTTCACAGTAGTGTTTCAGGCAAGAGCTTCTCTGCCTACTGCTTACAAAGCTGTGGGTCCATTCTGTGTCTTTCTTCTGTCCCTCTCCACAAATATGGATGCTTTCCTGGTCATCTCACAGGACCTCTGGCAGTGCAATTTCCAGGGAATGAAGATTACCAAGACTGGGGCTAACATGTTCTGCTGCAAAATGAGATCTCTAGAGATAACTGCATGAGCGAGAGAGTGAGCGAGTGAATGTGTGCATGTGGAAGGAGTTGGGAAGCAAGCCAGGAAGCTGGGAGGATCATTCATGGTTTGTTCCACATCCAGAGACTAGAAGAATTGGATTGTGAATTCAGTTCATTTTCAAAGATATTCAAGCCAAAAAAGGACTCTGCCGAGGCCCCATCTGAATGAAGTTAATATTTGGGTCACCTGGGGAGAGGTTCCAATTATCAGTCTGCTTCCTTGCAAATGGCAGAAGCAGGAGGATGATGGAGAGCAGATAGAAGACTTTGCAGTGGAATGTTTTGTGTCTGTTGAGGGAGTTTTTACCTGCACTTCTCGGGAATTCCAACAAGGTCCCAGTCCACCTTCCAACATCAGCCTCCGTATTGCAGGACCATATTAAAGCACTACCAGCAAATCCTGGCTCTGGTGTTCACCATCCAGGAACTCAACAAGGATCTGGTTCTCCTTTCCAATCACACCTTGGGCTGCCGCATCCGTGACCACAGCGACCTCGCAAGGTGGATCTACCTGAACAGTCTGTCTCTGCTCTCCACTCGCTCGAGATTGATTCCAAATTACAAATGCCACAGCAATGATCATCTGATCTCTGTTCTTGGGGGTCTCAACCCCAAATCCTCAAGTGAGATTGCATCTGTCATGGGACTCTTCAAGATCCCACAGGCAAGCAGATTCAAGTGAGACAGACTTGGGGAAATGCAGCTCTCCAAACACTAAGATGGACAGGACAGGAAAATTGCAGAAAACTGTTTTTCCTGTTTGTGTGTGTGTGTGGGGGGTGCCAATTTGCATCACAACAATATGGTACTTCTGGTAATAACTAAAATTCCTGGATTCGGAGTGGTGGCCTTTTGGGGATTTCTGGTTACTCCCCAGCTACATTGCGTAATCTCTTGCATTATGCATATTTTGATGTCTTTCTCAGAGTAATAGAACTGGTATGATTTAGCCTTTGTGTCTTACAAATGGGTCCCAAAGAATGAAGGGACCACAGTGACTTGGATACAGATACAAGGACACCATTGCTGGTGTGAGTTAATGGCAGCCCTGACCTTTGGGGTGCTATCCACAGTGGGGCAGTCTCAAAAATACTGACATTGAATTTGGAGACACATTTCTAAAAGAAATCTTTCCCTTTGCAAGCGTACTTCCTGCAATGAAATGTTGCTGTAGTATGCATGGCAGTTGATTCCACTAAATGCTCTTCAGTCATTAAGCTTCCACAAAATTCTGCCTCAAAGCACTAATCAGACATTCTCTCCGACAGCTTGGATATGGTTTTCCTGGTCTTCTTCAGGGTGAGAAGACAGAATTTCCTTCCTTCTCCCGCATTGATCCAAATGAAATGTCTCAATACTGGGCCCTAGTCTGGCTGCTCCTGCATTTCCAGTGGAACTGGATTGGGCTGGTTACCTTAGCAAGTGACCTTGGTGAAAAATTCATCCAGGCACTGACACCACAGCTCAAGCAGAAGGACATCTGTGTGGATTTCATGGAAGTGTTGAACCCTACAGATAAGCTCCTTCTGGAACGTGTGCAAACTGGCAATATTCCTAACTATTGGTTTGAGCCCCAGGTCATTATCCTCTTTGGACACAGCAGTGTTATGAAATTATTAATAGTCCTATTGGCTGTTTACGAGGAAAGGACCACAAGTCAATTTAGGAAGGTTTGGATTGTAACAAACCACTGGGAAAGTTCTCCAGAAGCACCAAATCTGAGTCTGGCCAAACTTTTCTATGGTGCTTTGCACTTCGCAGTGCAGAGAAGAGATGTGCCAGAATTCAAGCATTTCTTCTCAGCTTTGGATCCACTCCAACCACAAGGAGACATCTTTTTCCAGAAATGGTGGGAAATGACATTCCACTATCAGTTTCTGAAATCAGGCCAAGTTTCTCCAAAAGGAAAGGAAAACTGTACAGGCAAGGAAAACAAAGATGAAGCCAAACTGAAGCACTGGAAACGAGCATGTCCAGGCAGAGTTTCAGCATCTACAAAGCCACCTATTCTGTGGCACATGCATTGCATCTTCTTTCTGAATCTAAATATGGAATGAGGAGGGAAGGAAAGAGTCTTCTTCAGATCCAGCCTTGGCAGGTAAGATCTTACTTCTGATTAGACAACCTTAAACCAGGGACCTTCAGAAGTGCTTTGACCAAGTCTGTGCTTGGGCCCTGAACTCTTAATCAGTTCAATGAGCAGATCACAAAAATTCCCCATGGATATCCTTCCTTTGCCATCATTTCATGGAAAAAATATATGTTGTTGTTGTTGTTGTTAGTCGCGAAGTCGAGTCCGACCCATCGCAACCCCATGGACAACATTCCTCCAGGCCCTCCTGTCCTCCACCATCCCCCGGAGTCCACTCAAGCTCACACCAACCACCTCAGTGACTCCATCCAGCCACCTCATCCTCTGCCGTCCCCTTCTTCTTCTGCCATCTATTGTTCCCAGCATTAGACTCTTCTCCAGGGAGTCCTTCCTTCTCATTAGGTGTCCAAAGTATTTGAGTTTCATCTTCAGAATCTGGCCTTCTAAAGAGCAGTCAGGGTTGATCTCCTCTAGGACTGACTGGTTTGATCGCCTTGCAGTCCAAGGGACTCGCAGGAGTCTTCTCCAGCACCACAACTCAAAGGCCTCAATCCTTTTGAGCTCAGCCTTCCTTATTGTCCAGCTTTCATAGCCATACATTGCAACTGGGAAAACCATAGCCTTGACTATACGCACTTTTGTTGGCAGGGTGATGTCTCTGCTTTTTAGTATGCTATCTAGATTTGCCATAGCTTTCCTCTCCAGAAGCAAGCGTCTTTTAATTTCTTGGCTGCAGTCCCTGTCTGCGGTGATCTTGGAGCCCAGGAAAATAAAATCTGTCACTACCTCCATTTCTTCCCCATCTATTTGCCAGGAAGTGAGAAGACCAGATGCCATGATCTTAGTTTTCTTAATGTTGAGTTTCAAGCCAACTTTTGCGCTCTTCCCCTTTACCCGCATCAAGATGCTCTTTAGTTCCTCTTCACTTTCTGCCATGAGAGTGGTATCATCTGCATATCTGAGGTTGTTGATATTTCTCCCAGCAATCTTGATTCCAACTGGTGATTCATCTAACCCTGCCTTTCTCATGATGTGCTCTGCATATAAGTTAAATAGGCAGGGTGACAGTATACAGCCTTGCCAAACTCCTTTCTCAATTTTGAACCAATCAGTGGTTACGTGTCCAGTTCTCACTGTTGCTACTTGACCTGCATATAGGTTTCTCAAGAGACAAATAAGATGGTCTGGTACTCCCATCTCTTTAAGAACTTGCCACAATTGGTTGTGATCCACACAATCAAAGGCTTCAGCGTAGTCAATGAAGCAGAAGTAGATCTTTTTCTGGAACTCCCTGGCTTGATCCAGCGTATGTTGGCAATTTGATCTCTAGTTCCTCTCCCTCTTCAAAATCCTGCCTGTACTTCTGGTAGTTCTCGGTCCACATACTGCTGGAGCCCAGCTTGTAGGATTTTGAGCATCACTTTGCTAGCATGAGAAATGAGTGCAATGGTGCGGTAGTTTGAACATTCTTTGGCATTGCCATTCTTGGGGATCGGAATGTAAACTGACCTTTTCCAATCCTGTGGCCACTGTTGAGTTTTCCAAATTTGCTGGCATATTGAGTGTACCACTTTAACTGCATTGTCTTTCAGGATTTTGAATAGCTCAGCTGGAATGCTGTCACCTCCACTAGCTTTGTTGTTGCTCAGACTTCCTAAGGCCCATTTGACTTCACATTCCAGGATGTCTGGCTCGAGGTCAGTGACCACCCCATCGTGCTTATCAGGGATGTTAAGCTCTTTCTTGTATAGTTCTTCTGTGTAATCTTGCCACCTCTTCTTAATCTCTTCTGCCTCTGTTAGGTCCCTGCCATTTTGATCATTTATTATGCCCATCTTTGCATGAAATGTTCCCTTCATATCTCTAATTTTCTTGAAGAGATCTCTGGTCCTCCCTATTCTATTGTTTTCTTCTATTTCTTTGCACTGTTCATTTAAGAAGGCATTCTTATCTCTTCTAGCTGTTCTCTGGAATTCTGCATTCAATTGTTTGTATCTTTCTCTTTGTCCCTTGCCTTTCGCTTCCCTTCTTTCCTCAGCTATTTGTAAAGCTTCCTCAGACAGCCATTTTGCTTTCTTGCCTTTCTTTTTCTTTGGGATGGTTTTAGTTGCTGCCTCTTGTACAATGTTGCGAACCTCCATCCATAGTTCTTCAGGCACTCTGTCTATCAGATGTAATTCCTTAAATCTATTTGTCACCTCTACTGTATATTCATCAGGGATATGATTTAGGTCATACCTGAGTGGCCTAGTGCTTTCCCCTACTTTCTTCAACTTAAGCCTAAATTTTGCCACCCGAAGCTCATGATCTGAGCCACAGTCAGCTCCTGGTCTAGTTTTTACTGACTGTATAGAACTTCTCCATCTTTGGCTGCAGAGCACATAGTCAATCTGATTTCTGTGTTGACCGTCTGGTGATGTCCATGTGTAGAGACATCTCTTGGGTTGTTGGAAAAGAGTGTTTGTTGTGACCATCATATTCTCTTGACAAAATTCTACCAGCCTGTGTCCTGCTTCATTTTGTACTCCAAGGCCAAACTTGCCTGTTATTCCGGTTATCTTTTGGTTTCCTCCTTTAGCATTCCAATCCCCATGATGATAAGGACATCATTTTTTGGAGTTAATTCTTGCAGGTGTTGTAGGCCTTCATAGAACCGGTCAACTTCAGCCTCTTCAGCACCAGTGGTTGGGGCATAGACTTGGACTATTGTGATGTTGAATGGTTTGCCTTGCATTCGAACTGAGATCATTCTGTCATTTTGGAGATTGTGTCCCAATACTGCTTTCCCTACTCTTTTATTGACTATGAAGGCTACTCCATTTCTTCTGAGGGATTCTTTCCCGCAGTAGTATACCTGATGGTCATCTGAACTACATTCACCCATGCCTGTCCATTTTAGTTCACTGATTCCTAAGATGTCGATGTTCAGTCTTGTCATCTCTTGTTTGACCACATCCAGCTTGCCTTGATTCATGGATCTGACATTCCAGGTTCCTATGGAGTAAAGATCTTTGCAGCATCGGACTTTCCTTTCACCTCCAGATACATCGGCAACTGAGTGTCCTTTCGGCTTTGACCCAGTTGCTTCATTCTTTCTGGCGCTACTAGTACTAGCCCTCCGCTCTTCCCCAGTAGCATATTGGACACCTTCCGACCTGAGGGGCTCATCTTCCGGTGTCATATCGTTTTGCCTTTTGGTTTTCATGTCCATGGGGTTTTCATGGCAAAGATACTGGAGTGGGTTGCCATTCCCTTCTCCAGTTGTTCACGTTTTGTCAGAGCTCTCTGCTATGACCTGTCTTGCGTGACCCTGCACGGCATAGCTCATAGCTTCAATGAGCTATGCAAGCCCCTTCGCCACGACAAGGCAGTGATCCATGAAGGAGAAAATATATATATATATATATATATATATATATATATATATATATAATAAGGCTTAAACAAAGGTTTGTATCATTCCCATAGAAGACATGGATAGTCACTGAATTGGATATTGAGGAGGGATGAATTCCAGGAGCTCCAAGCCCATTCACTGAAAAGTATTGTTTCCCATCCCTGCATTTGGAGTGATCCTGCAGCCATACACAACCCTTCCCTTTTCTTTCATCCTGGGCATCAGAGATTTGCCAGATGGTGCTTCCCATGATAGTCAAAACCTGCTTCATTGGGGAGCTCCCAAAAATATGAGGTTTGGGTGTAACAAGCAGAGCCTATACCCAAAACCAATATACCTGGGCAACTACAATCTAGTGATGAGAGTATGTATGCAGGAAAAAATATAGTGGGTGAAGGGATCTCAGCTCAATTGGATTGTGCTGGCCATTTCCCTGTTTTCAAAGTGTCTTGTATTTCAGATGCTTGCTCTTTTGAGGAAAGTCCGAGTTAACAACAGTGCTGGGGAGGAAGTCTCATTCCATAAAAGTGGACATATGAGATTGTGAACTTGGTTTGTTTCCAAACTTTTCTTTCGCTCACATCAAAGTTGATTGGATGGATTCAGAAGCATCCCCAGGCCTGGAGTTCATGATTCAGTCTGATGGAATTGTGTGGGCTACAGAGGTGGGTCAACATCAATGTCAAAGGAAAACCACAGAATGGAGCAGGTGAAACACTTGAGAAAACAATGTGTCTTGGGACCAAGAACCAAATGAATCCAGGGAGAGCCCATATTCCATTGAGAAAGAATCCCATTTGTTTACAGAACTTCTATGCCCAGAATTTCCTGGAAGGGTTTGAAAAAGACTGTGCATGAATTCAGAGATAGCCACTCAATGCAAAGGATACCAAAAAGGGTTGGCTGGCCCAGGGTTCGACTCAGCAGAAGGAACATAGCAAATTTCATTCTTCTGTATGAGAATATATTGGTGTTGCCCAACTCTTTGAGACCCCATGAAAAAAATTCCTCCAGGTTCTCCTGTCCTCCACCAACGCTGAAGTACACGCAACCCCACACCCACCTCTCCAGTTACCCCATCCAGCCACCTCATCCTCTGCCATCCCCTTCCCCTTTTGCATTCCCAGCATCAGGGTCTTTTCAAATGAGGCCTTCCTTCCCATTAGGTGGCCAAAGTATTTGAGCTTCAGCTTTGGTACCTGACCCTCTGAAGAGCAGCCAGAGTTGATTTTCTTTAAGATTGACTCATTGATTTCTTTGCAAGAGTAGATTGTAAAATGGCCTCAATTAGGATATTTTGAAGTAATCAGCATCCACAGAGAAAAGACTCAGCCTTCCTAGCATGGATCCACCCATCCTGTAGGAGATGCCCATATGGATTCAGACCAAGCACTTTTTTGGCTAATGCCCAACACATGGAAAGCTTCAGCAATCTCTATCTTGTCTTCTAGATGACCCCCTTGGGCAGGTGTGTGGAGAGGTGTTTTCCAGGGCACCAAAAAAAAGTCTCAGAGCAGAAGCAGGTTTGCTGCCACAGATGTGACCGTTGTCCAGAAGGGATGGTTTCTAACAGAACAGGTGACACAAAGATTCATGGAGATAGAAAAAAGCCTGACTGTCAGAAAATCTCCTGTTAAACTTGTACCAGGAATAACACCTCTAGCTCTGTATATTATTCATACTTGTGAGCGTGAAAGAGTTGCATAGGCCCAGCATTCCATGCATTGAAGAAAAAGTTCCTAAAATCTGTTGTCTTGGCAACAGACTTGAGGATGTTTGGGCAAAGTGTTCAGATGTTCAAGCTGTTTAATACTCACAGTGTGATAGATGGATATATTTATTGGTTGATTGAAAATGTCATTGCAGTCAAAGACCAGCTCCATTCAATCAATACATAGATTTAAAAAGATACTTAAAATGTTGTCTACCTTAATATCCCAGTCGGATTAATAAATACTTTGACACAATATCAGTCATCTTCACTCAGTGACATTCTTGTGGCAAGGGGCGGCCTATAAATTTCTAAATAAATAAATAAATAAATAAATAAAAATAAAATTCCCAGACTTTGTCCTTGTCTAACTAGGTAGGGCTGCACTTCCTCAGTATCTGTCTTTGGAAACCCATTGTGGCCTCAATTAATTTCATGACACTGTATGTTATTGTTGGATTAGTGTTGGACAGCAGTATATAGATGATGATGATGTTCGTCCATCATTTTCGATAAGGACCTTGACATCTAATGGGTTGTGAGTTGTCCACAGTGTGTCCACAGGTGCCTGATAAGGCCAATACGGGTACGGAGTGTTCTGTCATGTCAGGCAGACATGTGTGGGCACCACTGTTGCAGCGTTTGCAACTCTGGCTTTACGGAGTGCTCGCTTCTTTTGTGCTATGGTTGTCCTTCTGGCTTCAGAAGTTTGGCAGCCTTGGTGGATCAGTGTGTGCCATGTTGATCGGTCTTGTGCCAGAGTCTCCCAGGAGGTGGTGTCCATAACCAGGGACTTGAAAGAGGCTTTCAGCATGTCTTTCTATCACTTCTTTTGTCCCCCTTCTTTTGTGATGGCTTTTCTTGAGACAGCTCACCATAGAAGAACTGTTTGGGGATGTGGTGGTCTGGCATCCTTGCAACATGGCCTGCCCAGTGTGTCTGGGTTTTCATCAGAAGGGTGTGAACTGATGGCAGGCTTGCTCTGGAGAGGATCTCTGTGTCTGGCACCTTGTCCTGCCACTGGATCCTCAAAAGTCTGCAGAGGCAAGTCGTGTGGAAGTGGTTCAGTTGCCTAGAGTGCCTCCTGTATACTGTCCAAGTCTCACTGGCATACATCAGGGTAGTTAGCACTACTGTTCGGTAGACTTTAAGCTTTGTAGCAAGGTTTATTCCACGGCGCTCCCACACTTTGGTCTGCAGTCTCCCGCATGCAGAGCTTGTCTTGGCGATAATGCAGTTGACCTCAATGTCAATTGTCACTGTGATTCCAAGATGGCATCGGAACGCTAATTACTCCGGTATTATTCCAGCAGCGGGGTCAAGACAGATTACCTGGGCATGTTTTGGCTGGATGTGGGGTGGCGATCCCATATCAGTCAAGAACAATTCAGGTGTCTCAGCTGGATAATACAGGAGGTTTTCTTTAGCCTCTGAAAGTTCATGGCATCTTATTAGATTAGCGTTGAAATTTTTATAAGCCGGATAAACATCGGAACTGCTGAGTAAATATTTTTATTAGGCTATCTTTTCTCTGGAACAATCACCCATGGGAAAGCAGTATTTGGCACGAGGAGCTGAAGAGCCCTCTTAATTATCAAAGCGGCGAATGAAAATACAGACACTTCGGAACTTCTGTGTAAGTTAAACTTAAGCTTTTTTGTGATTGTCTCTAGGGTGTAACTTTATTGAAAATATATGGTGCAACTTAATAGAAGTATGAAGATTTGACTGAAAAGAAGAAAAGAGGGGGAAGGGAGAAGGGGAGGAAAGAATCTCCATTTTTTTGTCGGCATTTCTGGGACCATTGCCAAAATATCTGGCAGTCTGCCAATCCTTTGTCTGTTTGTGCTATTGGAATTATGATTTCTTTACAAGACTCTCTTTCAACAATCAATCAACTCTTATCAGCTATAAGACCTTCCCAAGAAATATTGTTGGATAAAACACAAGTTTTTCAAAATGATCAGGAAAAGAGGTTTGATAGAATTGAAGCTTCTTTCATGCTGCTGGGAATGATTAAAGCAGAACAGAGTATGCAGGAGACACAACAGCTGTGTTGGATTGCAGATAATGAAACAAAATTAACAGAATCAATAAATAACCTCCCATCAAACCTGTTTACTATGGTGAAGGAGCGGCAACTTCAGAACTTTCAAGCAATTATAATGGAGTCTGAGATTGAAAAAATCTTACTGCAAGAGATGCAGCCATTATGAATGATTAATGATTTCCAGAGGATGAAGAAAGAGGTGAAGGTCTTATTGCAATTAATGCAGTCATTGTGAATGATTAATGCTTTGCAACAGACGCCACGATTACTGGATTTGAAATGGTCTGGCAGAGGTGTGAAACAGAAATGTCTGACTTAATGATATAAATGGCCTGATATATTTATTGTGGTATGGAATGGCTAAGATATATGATTTTAATGTTGGAAGCACATTTATTTTTAAGTGTGTGGAACTATGAAGCGATGTAATTTTTAAGGGAATATGAAGGATTCTTTTCCTCCCCTCTTTTTCTTTTTTCTGTCTCTTTTGCTTTCTCTTTCTTATTTTGCCTTACAGTTTAAAGATGAATGACTAAGAGTCAAACTGTATGACTTTTCAGTTTGTGAATTGTTAGAATATAAAATGATTATTACAGGAGTAAGACGAGCTGTGCTAAACAGAGTCAAGCGTGAACATGAGATTTTTTTCTATTTCACTTTCTTTTTTAGTAGACAGATTGGAATACTGGTAAGCAAAAAATCTATTTCAAAGTATACACCTGAATTACGGGCGATGAAGAGGGTTGGTAGACAGCTATAGCGTAGGTGGAGGAAATCACAGGATGAATCCGATCGAGCACAACTTAGAGCCCAGTATCGGGCCTATGCTGTGGTGGTGAGGGTGGCAAAGATGCAATTCTTCTCTGCGTCCATTGCCTCCTCACAATGCCATCCAGCGGAGATCTTTTGGGTGGTCCAGGGGCTAATTAAACCTGCCCCCACAAAAGATCTTGTGCCACCCTTGAAAGCCCACTGTGATGACTTTGCCACACATTTTAGGGAGAAAGTTGCTCAGATTCGTCACGAGCTGGACTCCACTCTTAACACAGATCCTTGTGGGGAGGGGTCAACTGTGCCGGCTTGTCCCTCATTGATGGATGAATTTCAGTTTTTGCGGCCTGATGATGTGGACAAGGTGCTTGCATCAGTACGCTCAACCACCTGTTTACTGGACCCATGCCCATCTTGGCTATTAAAGAGCACCAAGACGAGATTGTGCCCTGGATCGTGGAGGTGGTCCATGCCTCTTCAAGAGACAGCCAGGTGCCAGCCCCTTTAAAGGAGGCGGTAGTCCGGCGAGTCCTAAAGAAGGCTTCCCTGGATCCAGAGCTGGTCGCCAACTATAGACCAGTGGCCAACATCCTGTTTTTGGGCAAGGTGCTGGAGCGGGTGGTGGCGGGACAACTCCAAGCACTCTTGGATGAAACTGATTATCTGGACCCATTTCAGTCCAGTTTCAGACCCGGTTTTGGCACTGAATCTGCCTTGGTCGCCCTGAACAATGACCTGTGTAGGGAGACAGACAGGGGGAGTGCGTCCCTGTTGGTTCTCCTGGACCTCTCGGCAGCTTTCGATACCATCAACCATGGTATCCTTCTGGATAGACTGATGGGGTTGGGGGTTGGAGGCACTGCCTTACAGTGGTTCTGCTACTACCTCGCAGGTCAATTCCAGAAGGTCGGACTATGGCTCTGTGCCATGGCAGCTATGCCATGGAGTTCCGCAGGGTTCCATTTTGTCCCCCTTGCTCTTCAAGATCTACATGAAACCGCTGGGAGAGGTCATCAGGAGGTGTGGGCTGCAGAATCATCAGTACGCTGATGATACCCAGCTCTACCTCTCGTTTTCCACCGATCCAGGTGAGGCAGTGGCTGTGCTGAACCGGTGCCTGGCTGAGGAAATGGGCTGGATGAGGGCCAATAAACTGAGGCTCAATCCTGACAAGACGGAGGTCCTGTTAGTGGGTAGCTCGGGCTACGGAGTGGGGGACCTGACCCTAGTCTTGAATGGGGTAGCACTCCCTCTGAAAGAGAGGGTCCACAGCTTGGGAGTGCTCCTCGACCCAGAGCTGACCTTGGTAGCCCAAATGTCAGCAGTGGCGAGGAGCGTTTTCCATCAGCTTCAGCTGATCCATCAGCTGCGTCCCTTCCTGGAGTTTGACTGCCTAACAACGGTGACACATGCGTTGGTGACTTCCCGCTTAGATTTCTGTAACGTGCTCTACGTGGGGCTACCCTTGAAGACGGTCCAGATACTTCAATTGGTGCAGAATAGAGCTGCCAGGGTGCTGACGGGGACTGGGCGTGGTTCTCATATCACCCCAGTTCTCCATCAGCTACACTGGCTTCCCATTGAAGTCCGGGCCCAATTCAAGGTGTTGGTTCTTACCTATAAAGCCCTTAATGGCTTGGTCCTGGTTACCTAAAGGAGCGCCTGCGACCATATATGCCCTCCCGCCCCTTACGATCGACGGCAGATGCTCTCCTCCAGGAACCCTCTGTGAAGGTAGTGAAGAGGGTGAGCACCCGGAGGAGGGCTTTCTTTGCGGTGGCACCCCACTTATGGAATGTGCTCCCCAGACAGGCTCGCCTGGCGCCATCATTATTTGCTTTTCGGCGCCAGGCGAAGACCTTTTTATTTAAGAAATATTTTAATTGTTAATTTATTAATTTATCAGTCTAATTGTAAATTAAATGGTAAATTAAATTAAATTGTAAATTTTGACTATTTATAGGCTTATTTATAGTTTTAATTTGGGACTCTGAAATGGGCCAATTTTAGATTGTATAATTTTAGATTGTTTAGTGTGTGTTGTTTGTTATGTTTGGTTTATGTTTTTGTTTTATATTATATTTGTTGTGAGCTGCCCTGAGGCTAGTTGGCAAGGGGCGGCATAGAAATTTATCTAATAAATAAATAATAAATAATATTTGTAATTATTATTTCCTATTAAATTAGCTTAAAGTAAACCTGTTTAAAGAACATAATAGATAATTGCTGTTGTTAAATTGGGTAGATAAGATGTCTTTAAAGATGCTGAATGGATATTAGACATGT
This sequence comes from Varanus salvator macromaculatus, assembly GCA_023646645.1. Classification (NCBI taxonomy): domain Eukaryota; kingdom Metazoa; phylum Chordata; class Lepidosauria; order Squamata; family Varanidae; genus Varanus; species Varanus salvator. Next base: position 3,474,386 of record JAIXND010000721.1, on the reverse strand, counting down.
GAACATGAACCTCCCTTTTATTTTTCTTTCCTTTTTAGTAGATATTAGATTAGAATATCTGTAAGCAAAAAATGCATTTGATCATATTTGTAATTACTATAAGGATGAGTCTATTTGTTTAATACTAGAAAAATGAAAAGATTTGGAACTGTGTAGAGTTGGTCAGGCTGAAACTTTTATTAAAAAAGAAAGAAGATACTGGCTTTTACAAAACTTGGAGAGTCTTCTAATATGAAGAACAGGACTTTGTAAGAAATGGATGAACTGATTCTATCACAGAAGGAGAAAGAAGATTGTGACTTCTATCAAATTTTGGACTTGTTTATTATTGGCCATTTATTATTGGCTGGAGAAACGGGACCTGGCGTAGATCCAAAAAGGTTTTTTTTTCAGACTTTTTAAATGAATTTGAAATGATCACAGAATGTTAAAAGATGTGTAATAAGTGGCTGACTCAGTAGTTTCAATGTTTGTGATGATGGATGTTTTAGTACTGTTTTGAAAATTAATAAAAAGTTGTATAAAAAAAAAAAGTCAATTGTCACTGTGTGGGAAAGGGTGCTGCCAAGGTATGTAAATTGGCCCACTGCTTGCAACTTTTGTCCCTTCACTGTGATGGTGGGCTCTTGGTATTGGGCTTTCAGAGCTGGCTGATGCATCACTTTGGTTTTCTCTGTGTTGATGAGGAGGCAGAAGTTGTCGCATGCTACTGCAAATTTGTCTATGCTGGCTTGCATTTCCTGCTCTGATCCAGCATTCAGGGCACAGTCATCATCTATACTGTTTCTGAGCCTGATTTCTGCACTACGTTTCTAAAGTGCCCTGGCAGCTGGTGTGTTGGATAGAATTTGAGCCCACAGCTCCCATCATGCAGCCCTCAAAGATTGTTCAATCTGTTTCTGATTTAGAAGGAGAAAAAGAGAAATGGTTGGAATTTGCCCAGAACCCAGAAATAAGAAAGGCTGTCACTGAAAACCAGGCAGTTTCTATATCTGAGGGAAATTCTGGAGAACAAATGGAGACTGGGGGCAGGATTCATGTCCCCATGCAGTTGTATGGTTCCAGTTAGAAAGGCAGGCCAGCTGAGAAACAGCAGATACACCTCACACCTACCTTGAAAAGAACTTCAGGGAGGGTTGGAAGAAAGGATAGAAATTCAACTGAAAATCATTTATCATTAAGTGTTTTCCCCAACTGATCTGTATTCCAACTTTCTTTCTCCCTTTTGAATACTGCAGTACACTTCTTTTGTACCACAAACTCAGCCTTCCTGCTCAGCTATGGCATTACACAATATTTAGTCCAGAAGCCTGAAAATCAGTAGTTTTTTCTCACTCTTCTTGGAAGGTGGGAGAGTAGGCCACTTCACATCACATTACAGTCACAGTGGTATTTTAAGAAGGCATTGAAATTGCCACTTATTATTTCACTGTGGGCTACCCTGACCCCAGAGGAAGAAGACCTATGTCATGTTTGAGATACTTCACTCACTTTTGCTCCTTGCAGATGCAGCTCATTGTGACCCATGCATGGAAGATCAATACCCAAACAAGAATCGAGACCGGTGTGTCCCCAAGAAGATCCACTTCCTTTCCTCCCAGGAGTCCCTGGGGGTCAGTTTAGCCTCCCTGGCTTTTCTCCTCTGCCTGATGACATCTCTAGTGATGGCCACATTCATCGTACACCGTGATACGCCATTGGTCAAAGCCAACAACCGAGACCTCACCTACATCCTCCTGGTCTCCCTCCAGCTCTGCTTCTGCTCCTCATTTCTGTTCATCGGTCGACCCACTAAGGCCACGTGTCTATTGCGACAAATGGCATTCGGCATCATCTTCTCTGTGGCCATTTCTTCTGTGCTGGCAAAAACAGTCACGGTGGTCCCGGTCTTCATGGCCACCCGGCCAGGAAACAGGGCAAGAAAACACCTGGGGAGAACATCAACCAACTCCATTCTCCTTGCTTGTCCCCTAGGCCAGTGTACCATCTGTCTGGTTTGGCTAGTCATGACTCCTCCATTTGTAAACCTCAACTTCCATTCCCTGGGGGAAGAAACCATTGTGGAATGCAATGAAGGCTCAGTTGTCCTGTTTTACACCATGCTGGGCTACAGGGGTTTCCTGGCCCTTCTCAGCCTCACGGTAGCTTTCCAAGCCAGGAAATTGCCCGACACCTTCAATGATCTCCTTCAGCATGCTGGTCTTCTGCAGCATTTGGGTCTCCTTTGTGCCTTCCTACTTGAGCACCAAGGGCCGGTCCATGGTGGCTGTGGAGGTCTTCTCCATCTTGGCCTCAAGCGCTGGCCTGCTGGCCTGCATCTTTTTCCCAAAATGCCACATTATTCTCCTCAGGCCCAATCTCAATTGTAAAGAACATCTAATGAGGACAAAGATGGTCTAATGAGCATATATTATCAGGAGTCTGGGGGGATTCTTGCCATTGATTTTTCTATCAGAGATTAGTCAGCCAGATATCCTTATAGAAGCTAGTGTCATCCTGTTCAGTTTCATCTGGAAATAAAACAATCTGAACTACCTCCGTCTTGTGGCATGTTTTCACATTTACTTGGTGGGATGATAATATATTGTTTCTAATTATGTCTAGTTATTGAACATAATACAGTGCTGAGTCTGATGTTGCTTTGACTTCTGGTTCTGACTCCTTCACAAAGTGAATCATGTTCTGTTCAAAGTCAACTCTTGAATCCAAGACTGAAATCTAAGAGAGGAGATACCAGGAGGTAAAACCTCTTCAAGACTCCAAAAATAGGTGGAACCAGCCTGAAACCTTTTGCTGATATCTTTCCATTGTAGCTGAAAAGCGTCAGGAGACCCTGTAAGATGATGGAGTCATCCATCACACTGGTCCCCCAACAGGAATCAGTGGACTTGGTCAGAGGCCACCAATGGGAAGATAAAGAAGAGCAGGTGTTGACTGGTTGAGCAGGATTGTGACTCACCTCCAATCCTTGGGGTTTCCTTATCATTCCTGGAAATTCATCCAGTTGGGTTTAACTCTTAATGAGAGGCAATATGGGCCATGCTTCTCTCATCCCAAACCTAAGACCTGCAATTCTTGGTCTCTTTGCTGCTATTTGCTCCAGTGCTCACTTAAAGAAGTCAGATGGCATTGTATCTCACATGGCTCCAGTTGCAGGAGATCACTTCCTCATTTTGCATATCTGGACAAGCCAGTGGGGAGAGGATTCACTTTGCCAATCAATGGTGGCAAGGTCCCTTCCTGGCTGATGGGGCTTCAATTTCCACAAGTCAAGGAGCAGAAAGGGAAAGTCAATTGGCAAAGGTTCACACAGAAGGTCAGAGTGATGCATACTCCAGGCCTCTTGGGTGCTGCTTATTTCTCTCTCCTGTAATTACGGCATATTCTTGATGAATTCCACATGGGTTTCCATCCAGCAGGTCAATACCAAAGGAATCTCCAAGAAAGCATGTTGAATACAAATGTGCTCCTAGCTCTTTGGTGTGGGGCTGCAGCTGAGGCTGCAAGTACAACTCTTCCACCTCTTCCTTGCTTCTTGCGAAGTGTTGAGGGACAGCCTCCTTCTTCCAGTGATGATTATCCTGCTCTTGCTGCTCCTTTGGTTCCTGCCTCAAGCTGTGTTCAGGCCATCTATGAAGCCAACAAACATTTATATGCCTGGAGACCTAATTGTTGGAGGGAATTTACTACTTGGCAGATATCACTATACAGCTCGAGAAGTGTTTCATACAACACCAAGAGTGAGCATCGGTATTGATAGAATGTAGGTTTCTCTCAAAGGGGTCTGGGATGCATGTGTGCATGTTTGCGTTCACACCAGGGGTCTCATTCCAGGTACGTGTGTCAGAGATGCTGTTCAAGAGGAAATGTTGAGTATGAGGATGCTGAAGGGCATGTGTCCTTTGTTAATGTAGTTTATGCAGGCAAGAGACTACCACAGGCCAGGAGACTTGATTGTTGGCTTGAATTTATTCCTTGGCAGATATTCCTTGGCAGATCCAGTTGTGTTTCATACATCACCAAAAGTTAACCTCGCTGCTGATGCAGGGTAGGTTTAGAAACATAGAAACATAGAAACAGAGCGAGTCAGAAGGGGCCTCCTGGGCCATCTAGTCTGACCTCCGGCACCAGCCGGCTCCGCTCATGACATGCCCACCATGTGCATGTCCAGCCTATCTTTGAACACCCTCACCGATGGGGCCTCAACGACCTCCCGTGGAAGCCCATTCCACGCCCTCGGGGTCCTAACTGTCAGGAAGTGCTTCCTGGCATCCAAATTGAACCTTGGCTCCCTGAGCTTTGCTCCATTGGAGCGCGTCCTGCCTTCCTCTGCAGTTTCTCTCAGTGGGATCTGGGGTGCAACTTTGCATGCTTGCCTTCACACTGGGGACTCATTCCAGAGAGGTGTGTCAGGGATGCTGCTCAAAAGGGCATGCTTTGCATGAGAGTCTCAGAGCTTTGCCAAAAAAAAAAAAAAAAAGATGGTGAAAGGAAAGGAGGCTCTTGTGTTCACCTCTTCCTTGTAGGTTTCCCCATATTTCTTTGGCTCTCTAAGGGAGAACCTCCTTTCCACATGTATGAAAACCATTTTCTCTACTGTATTCTTTCTCCTATGTTTTCCTTTGACAATTTATTAAGAAGGTAAGTTCAATAAAGGGTGTTCAGACCAAGATATCCTTGGTAAGTCACCCTGGAGGAAAGGATCCTGGTGCATTTTTCCTGAAGAAAAAATTTACACCTGCTTGGTGCATCTCCTTACCCATGTCCTGATATTGCTCTTGCCATGAAAGGTCACTTATCAGGAACTACCAACACATCCTGGCTTTGGTGTATGCCATCACAGAGCTCAACAAGGATCCAGCCTTTCTTCCCAACACAACACTTGGGTTCCGCATCTATGACCATGGGGACCTGGTTAGAACAATGCATGCGAATTACCTCCGGCTGCTGTGTACACAGAGGAGAAAGATTCCCAATTATAGATGTGAAAGGCAAGGTCAACTAATCTCCATCATGCAGGATTTTGTCTCCAAATCTCCACCAGACATTGCAGCCTTACTGGGCATCTACAAGATCCCGAAGGTAAAGTCATTCATCTGCAGATAGGTTTAAGAGACCCATAGAGAGAAGGGTCAACTGAGAGCAGAAAGGGTAGGGGAACTTCTCACTTGGAAGGCAACCAAGTGACCACCTCAGTGAAATGGAGGAGTGAATCTTATGAAGTCTTGGGGGATAGATCTCAACTAGCTATCTGTCTTAATGAGATGATGAATTGAGAGAAATATCAGCTATTCATGCGACACCTTATAAAGACAGAAACGAACAGGGTGCTACAAAGTGCTTATAATTCTTTGTGACATCACTGAAAGAGGAATAGTTGCAACTAGAATCCCATGCAGCATCTCAGAATGGAATGTACTGGGCACTTGAAGGCTATGTGTCCTCAAAAGATCCAGGATGGTGTCATGACTGAGAGTGCTAAAAGGGTGGGAGTGGGACTCTGACAGTCTGGGTTCTACTACCATTCAGTCCTGGAGTTCCCTGGGTGAGTCTGGACCATTCACAAACCCTCAGGTCAACCTACTTCACAGGGTTGTTGTTGGGAGGACATGACTGAGAGGTAAAAGAGTGATGGAAGTCCAAGATTAAATGTAACCAATAACTGGTCTGTGCTTACCTCTACCATAATCAGAATTGGCATGCCAGGACTGAGGAATGTGGTGGCACACGTGCCCTGGCACATGGTCTCACTGTGGGAATTAGTTGGCCTGTATATAAAAGATCATCACTTGAATTGAGGCTTCTTCTGCAAGACTCATCCCAAGTTCTTTTTTCCAACCCTGAACTTTCAGAAACACCCATTTAGAGCAAAGCACAAAAGGTTTGATGTGAGGCACTTTCTACTTGTGAGAAAATATGAGGAAAAGAGTAGCATTTTCCCCTATTTTATGTGCCTTGTTTTGATTAGACACTAAATGAAAACATTTTCACCAAGTGCTGCCATTGGAGACCAGCCCTAAAGCCCCAAAGCTCTGCATATTCAGCGGGATGCATCCCTGAAATATGAATGGATCTCTTTCTTGCCATGGGTAGTCCTTCTGCCAGGGCTTGGTCCATTTCAGTCCTGACACTGATAGGTTTTCCCGGTACTGGGGGCAAGCATGTACTTGTGTTGCTGGGTAAAGATACCCATGATTCATCAGTTTGGAGGGTGGGTGCGGAGGAAACTGACCTAATGTTTATACATACACATCCTAGCTGAAAGAGGGATGCCTATTCTGGGATAGAACTCCATGCATTTTCAAGGCAGGGCAACCAGAGGAAGCTTAGTACACAGAATAAGGACTGTTGATTTCTAAATACAAGCAAATATTCATATGAAGGATTATCAGGAATTTCATTGCTTCACCTCTTAAGCAGATTGCTCCATTACATTCAAGGCAAAATCAATGTATTCCTCTATTTCTTCAAGATTAACACACACGAAAATCCTCGGTACGAGGGCCTAGTTTGGCTGCTGCAGCATTTGCACTGGAACTGGATTGGGATGGTTGTTCAGAAAGATGACCATGGTGAGCATTTCCTCCAGGCACTGACCCCGCTGCTGCAGCAGAAGGACCTCTGTGTGGCCTTCACTGAAAGGTTCTCAACGCTTGATGCTGCACACCTGCATGCAATGTATACTGGATACATTCCTCGTGTGTGGTTCGAAGCAGAAGTCATAGTTTTCTCTGGTGACAATACTGCAATACTGCAATTAACATTCCTGTTACATAACCATGAAAAAACTACTAAAATGCAATTTCAGAAGGTTTGGATCCTGACCTCCCACTCAGAAATCGATGCAAGCACAAACTCTCACATTAGAAAGTATACAAAGACTCTTCATGGAGCTTTGCACTTCAGAGCACACAGGAGGGATATTCCAGCATTCAAGGCCTTTTTCCTGACTTTAGATCCATTCCACCCACAAGGAGACGTCCTTCTTCAAGTGTGGTGGGAAGAGGCATTTGAGTGTCGGTTTCTGAGATCAGGAGAGTCCTCTCCAGAGTCAGATCCAGTGTGTACAGGGAGGGAGATGCAGATGGATCCAAGCGAGTTCCTGTTCGAGTTGAACATGTCCGGTCACAGCTACCGCATCTACAATGCTGTCCATTCTGTGGCACATGCACTACATGCCCTGTCATCATCTGGACTTAAATTTTCACGGATGGGGGAAAGGAAGCAGCTTCTGAATGTTCAGCCATGGCAGGTAATGTCCGCATCCAGATGTCATGAATATGTCCAAGGAGCCCTGGTAGTTGCTCATTCAATGATGCTGGAGGGAAAGGTTAGCCAGAGAGGAAGCTTAATTAGGGGAAATCATGAGAAAATTTCCCTGTAGATTTATCTGCTTGCATGCAATTTCTTTGAATGGCCATTCAAAAGTAAAGAAAGCATAGGAAGGATTGGTTGTTCTCCTGAAATACTGAAGCTTTCAGGATTCTACATATTGAGAAAAAGCATTCAAGCTCAAGCCTCAGATATGTAGGTTCAGTTTAATAAGCTTATGTTGAATGGACAATGGGTCTGCTCCTTTAGGAATGTTTCCTCTTTACAACAGGAGAAGAACCCCCCTATTGGACTCCTGGATGATTGGGGCAAATGTTTTCCAGGTCCCATGTTCCAGTACAATGGCCTTGGTAGGAAGTGGACACCAGGCAAAGGTTCCCAAACCAGAGCACAAAGTTTCCTGGGAAAGTACCACCAAAACGTGCTGCATGAAACAATTCACAATAGAATAACAATGGAAAACAGATCTCTGAACTAGATGGGAGTCAGAGTGCATTGGAAACTGCCTCCACTGACTGTCACCTGCTCTGAATCTGTCTGCATTTTCAGATACTGCTCCCACTGAGGAATGTCCGGTTTAACAACAGTGCTGGAGAAGAAATCTCATTCAGTCAAAAGGACAGGAGATATGAGATCTTGAACTTGGTCCTGTCCCCAAATGAAACTTTGTACCCTGTGAAGATTGGATGGATTGACCACCATGCTGCCCTTGGCCAAGAATTCTGTGTCCATTCTGCAGATATCATGTGGCCCACAAAGGTGGGGCTGGAATGAAGCATATGTGTCATGCAAACAAAGGCATGGCACATTTTCACTTTGTAAAAAAAGATGCTGTGCTTGTTTTTGAGACATCATTCCCAATAACTGAGGGGAAGTGGAGTGTCATTGTCTACTTCTAAAGGACAATCTTTGACCACCAAAACTCCCATGTTCTTTCCAATGACTTTTGAGGGTGGTTCAAAGAGATGTCCCATGCCTGTATTCCTGGACGGGTACTTCCAGTGATAGACAAAGTTTGGGCAAGGTGGACCTAGGTTTGATCAAGCAACCTAAATATGTTGAAGTCTTTCTTTCAATATAGACAATGCCCCAGGCGAGGTGTGTGGAGAGGTGCCCCCCGGGGCACTGGAGGAGAGTTCCAGAAGGGAAGCCAGTCTGCTGCTACAGATGTGAACATTGTGCAGCAGGGATGTTTTCCTCCACTACAGGTACCCCAAAAATTAACAGCCAGGCATAAACACAGAAGGTACTGAAAAAAGAGTGGTGTGGGACCCAAGAAAATGTCAAGGAAAGAAGTTTTTATAATTTTGGATCTTTTTCTCTGCACTCTATAATGCAGACTTCTGTACTTTTATGCTTTACTGCATGTTTGGCATTTCCAGAATATACATTCTTTGTAAATAATACAACATTTTGTCCAGTAGCTTACGAACACAACCTGGACAAGGTGTGACCAATCTGCTGATCACTTTCTCAGGCCATACTAAAATAGGAGAAGCAGCCAAAACTAAGGAGAGGTAATCTAGATTCAGAAGGACATGGACTTATGATGGAAGTGAGCAGGGGACAACAGGATGGTGTTCAATGCAGATCAGTGAAAGGTCCTGCACTAGGGACATAGGAATGGGTGTCTTAACTCTCTGAAGGAGAAAGTGGATACATATTTCTATCAAACTTGGAACTCTTTTATTATTGGCTACAGAAAAAGGACTATGCGTAGATTTGAACATGGTTATGGACTGTTAAAAAAAAAAGAGTAGGGGGGTGACCCAGTATGTCCGATGTCTTTGATGATTGATGTTTTACTGTTAGTTTGTAGAAAAATAATAATACCAAAACTTATTTTTTTAAAAAAAGGAATGGGTGTCTTAAGTAAAGGTTAGGGGACAATCACTGGAGAGCAGCGTATGTAGAAAGAATCTTGGGGTACTGGTTGCCTGCAGCCGCAACATAAGAGAAAGAATATAGCCAGGTTAGAATTGGTGCAGTCTAGGGCCACAAGGATGGTGGCTGGATTGTAGAGAAAGCATAAGAAGGAAACTGTGCTTTAGATGCTTGCATTATTTTGCGTGTGGATGCATGTAATACGGCTGGTGACAAATTGCAGCACCACCTTGTTTTCATTCCGAGATAAAGAATGGTTTACATGAAAAAAGACTAACTATGCATTATATAAAATTTGTGGGGAGAGGATATTAGTATTTTTTATTTATTTTTAATACTTATGGCCTGTTTCCCAAATCTTAATTAAAAGAGCAGATTAAGTTGGAAAAAAAAGAATTCTGCATCTTCCATTGAGGGTGTGAGTTGCCCCAGGTAAAGAACTTCTGTGTTGAGATTGAGAAGGTTCCACATCTGTTGCTCATTCCAGATGCAGCTCACTGTGCTCCGTGCCCAAAAGAGCAGCGCCCAAACATGAACCATGACCAGTGCAACCCCAAGAAGATCCACTTCCTTTCCCATGAGGAGACACTTGGTATCCTTTTAGTTTCTCTGATTCTTTTCCTCTGTCTCAGTACATGTTCTGTGTTGGCAACTTTAATTAAATATCACGAAACACCCATTGTCAAAGCCAACAATCGAGACCTCAGCTACATCCTCCTCATCTCTCTCCTGCTCTGCTTCCTCTGCTCCTTTCTCTTCATCGGTCGACCTACAAAGCTCACCTGTCTTGTGCGACAAGGTGCCTTTGGCACCACCTTCTCTGTGGCAGTTTCTTGTGTGTTGGCAAAAACCATCATGGTGGTTTTGATTTTTATGGCCACCAAACCTGGAAATACAGCAAATTGGCTCTTGGGAAGACCACTGACAACATCCATTGTGCTGGTCTGCCCCCTCATCCAAGCTGTTATCCATGTTGTCTGGCAGCTGACCTCTCCCCCTTTCCCAAATCTGGACTTTCATTCTCTCTCTGGAGAGATCATTGTGGAATGCAATGAAGGCTCCGTCACCATGTTTTACACTGTCCTGGCTTACATGGGCTTCCTGGCTCTTCTCAGCTTCAGTGTAGCTTTCCTGGCCAGGAAACTGCCCGACAGCTTCAATGAAGCCAAGTTCATCACCTTCAGCATGCTGGTCTTCTGCAGTGTGTGGGTCTCCTTTGTGCCCACCTACCTCAGCACCAAGGGGAAGTACGCAGTGACTGTGGAGGTCTTCTCTATCTTGGCCTCCGGTGCTGGTCTCCTGGGATGCATCTTTCTCCCCAAATGCTACATCATTATCTTCAGACCCAATCTCAATAACAGAGGCCAACTCATAAGAAAAACATAACCTATGCATTTCATGACTTGGTGAAAATTTCTTCATTATTTTACTCCTGAATAAATTAACATAGTGAATCAACTTTTCTCACCAGTGGAGTTAATGGTGAAACTCTCCACAATCACGGCTACTTCTTAAGAAAAATAATGTTTTCTCTCATGTGTCATGTGGGCCTGTGTACGTTCTCTAATGATAACAGGGTTAAGGGGAAAGGTTAGCATGCACAAAAACATGTGGATGCATTTCAAACGTCATTTTCTGGGAATTCCTTTAGCATGATGACTACAACTGTAAGACAAGGACATGGAGAACAGGCTTTGGCAGAGAGGTTATTAAAAGCAAATCATTTCAACAAATTTCATATGTCATTTCTGGGAATCACCTATTTTTGATCACTGCAAAAGGAGTCTCTGAAAATGGGACAATTTGAGGAGGAAATTGAGCCTGGATGCCTGGAATCAACCCATTCTTTAGAGGTTGCCATCATTTCTCCCTGTCCTCTGACCCCATCTTCTCTGGGTCTTTCAGTATAACTCAGCAGCTCCTGGCTCCTTTGCTCACTACCACTACATCCTTGAGTGTAACAGGAGGATGTGGAAGGAACATTCTCCCCTGACTGAAGGCAAGACTTTCCATGGATTTCTTTGTGGGCATGACTTGCATGCAATTCTTTGAAGTTCCCTGTTCCCTTCAGTCTGCTTTGCTTTGCCCTTGCGGCTGTCACATGCCCTGGCTTGCCGGGAGCCATAGTTTGCCTGGGTGTTGTGCTCTTTATCCCTTGCTGTGATGTCAGGATTTAGAGACAGGAATGGATTCCCCTTTCTTCAAGGGAAAGGTTGCCAGTGAATCATCCTTCCTTCTGGGAGCAGTTTCTGAGAGTTCAGGGGTTATTTAAACAGCATCTCGGCAGCTTCTGGCTCCTTCCATCACTGCCAATGCAGTCCATGGCATGTGATTATAACATGCGGATGTGGTATTTGTTGAAAGAGAGAATTGTAAAGAAATCATAATTCCAATAGCATGAACAGACAAAGCATTGGCAGACTGCCAGAAATTTTACAACGCCATAAAATAAAATAAAATAGAGATAAATGTAGCACAGCATCTTATAATAAATATAAAAAACAAATCAATACAATTGTTTATAAAAAACAAATCAATACAATTAACAATTAACAATTAATATAGTGAGAAAATAAAAAGGTTTTCACCTGGCACTGAAAGGAAAAGATCAACTCTGTCTAGTACATCCATTCACCCAAATCAAAGCCCCTTAAGGTAGCTGGGCATGAGATTTGACTGTGCACATTTCAGGTGCTGATGGCCTACAGTTGCTTTGTTTTGTGCAATGAAAGTGTATCATTAGTTCAGAGCAGTCTGATGCCTTTTCCACCACATCTTTCTGATAAGCAAACCAGGACACCTGTTGACTCACAAAACATCCCTAAATATGGAAAGGCTCAGCCTTGTTTGTGTTGGATTGGCTGACTCTTCCATGGACCATTTGAGGACACTGCCATTTCTATGACTTTGGATTTGCCGTAGTTAACAGCCAGGCTATCTACTTGGCAGTACTTGCTGAATGCACTCAGCAAAATTCTTAATCCCACTCTGGTTTGGGAAAGCAGTACAGGAGAATGGAAATAAGTTTGAATCCAGCTTGGGGACTGGAATAATTAGGCCCTCAACAATGTCGTGCATATTTCAATTGAATGATGCAGGAGAGAGGATGCAGTGTTGTTTGACTCCCTTTGTAACAAGCATGGGTCCAGGAGCTGTTCATTTGGTAAAAATCAAACCTTCAGGCAGGTCTTGAAATATAAGCATGTGATCAGAAAGAGGAGTCTTTTGTTATGGTTAGAAAATTCATTTTGTCCCAGAGTCCATCCAGAATATTGAACCAAATGCAGCCCACAGATCAATAAAAGCTCCACACAATGTCACAACAGGTCTCTGAGCATATTTGTCATTAAGATCAGCTGGAAAAAACAGTGATTTACTTCCACAAAATTGAACCTGAATGAACTCGTTAACTTGATATGAAAACCAAAATCAGCCAAATATATCCATTATACAAAATGTCATTTAGAATAATAACGTAAAATATTAAGTATAAGGCTGTACTGAATATACATTATTATTAATTATACTGTACTAACAGTGAATTGATACCATTCATGGATCACTGCCTTGCTGTGGCAACTGGGCTTGCGTAGCACAATGAAGCTATAAGCTGTGCCATTCAGGACCACCCCAGAAAGACAGGTCATAGCAGAGATTCTGACAAAAGCTGATCCACTGGAGAAGGAAATGGCAACCCACTCCAGGATCCTTGTCATGAAAAACCCATGGGCAGGATCCAAAGGCTAAAAGATATGATGCTGGAAGATGAGTCCCTCAGGTCAGAAGGTGTCCAGTGTGCTGCAGGGGAAAAGCAGAGGGCAAGGACTAGTAGCCCCAGAAAGAATGAAGTGACTGAATCTGTGCCAATAGGATACTCAGTTGAAGTTGAATCTGCTGGTGAAAGGAAAGTTTGATGTTGTAAAGAACAAGACTGCATAAAAACCTGCAATGTAAGATCAATGAATCAAGGTAAGGTGGACATTGTCAAACAAGAGATAACAAAACTGAACATCGACATCTTGGGAATCAGTGAACTAAAAAGGACAGGTAAGGATGAATTTAGTTCAGATGACCATCAGGTATACTACTGCGGGCAAGAATCCTTCAGAAGAAATGGAGTAGCCTTCATAGTCAGTAAAAGATTAGGAAACCCAGCACTTGGATAATATCTTCAAAATGACAGAATGATTTGAATCCAAAGCAAACTATTCAGTGTCATAATATATCATGTCTATGCCCCAGCCACTAATGCCAAAGAGGCTGAAGTTGATCAGTTCTATGAAGATGTACAACACCTTCTAGAAATAACACCAAAAACTGATCTCCTTATCATCATGGGGGATTGGAATGCTTAAGTAGGAAGGCAAAAGATAATTGAAAAAGCAGGCAAATTTGATCTTGGAGTGCATAATGAAGCAGGGCAAAGGCTGGTAGAATTTTGTCAAGAGAATACGATGATCATAGAAAACACTCTTTTCCTACAACCTAATAGAGAACTCTACACATGAACATCACCAGCTGATCGACACAGAAATCAGATTGATTATGTACTCAGCAGCTTAAGATGGAGAAGCTATATACAGTTAGAAAAAACAAAACCAGTCGCTGACTGTAGCTCAGATAATGAGCTTCTTATTGAAAAATCCAGGCTTAAATGGAGCCACTATGCCACTCACGTATGACCCACATCATATCCCTTAAGAGCAGAATGTGGATGTCACAAATAGATTTAACAAATTAGATCTGAAAGACAGAGTGCCTGAGGAATTTTCACAGGAGGTTCACAAAATTGAACAGGAGGTAGCAACTAAAACCGTGCAAAGAAATAGAGGAAAACGATAGAAAGAAAAAGACTAGAAATCTCTTCAAGAAAATTAGAGATAAGAAGGGAACATTTCATGCAAAGGTGGGCAGGATAACAGGAAAAAATTGAAAATGAACTAACATATGTAGAAGAGATTAAGAAGAGGTGGCAAGATTACATGGAAGAAATATACAAGAAATTTCGTTATGTCCCTGATAACCAAAAAGCTGTGGTTGCTGACCTTCAGCCAGACATTCTGGAGTGTGAAGTCAAATGGGCATTAGAAACAGCAAGGCTAGTGAAGGATGCAATATTCCAGCTGAGCTATTAAAAATCCTAAAATTGATGCAGTAAAAGTGCTACACACAATATGCCAGCAAATGTGGAAAACTCAGCAGTGGCTATAGGACTGGAAAATGTCAGTCTACATTCCAATTCCAAAGAAGGGCAATGCCAAAGAATATTCAAAATACCAAACATTTGCACTCATTGCACAAACTGGCAAAGTTACTCTCAAAATCCTACAAGGTAGGATTCAGCAGTATGTGCACCAAGAACTACCAGAAGTACAGGCAGGGTTTCAAAGAGGCAGAGGAACTTGCGATCAATTTGCCAACATACCCTGGATCATGGAGAAAGCTAGGGAGTTCCAGAAAAAGATCTAATTCTGCTTCATTGACTACACTAAAGACTTTGATTGTGTGGATCACAACAAACTGTGACAAGTTCTTAAAGAAATGGGAGTAATAGAATATCTTATTTGTCTCTTGAGACACCTGTATGTGGATCAAGAAGCAACAGTAAGAACTGTACAAGGGACTGCTGATTGGTTCAAAATTGAGAAAGGAGTAGGGCAAGGCTGCATACTGTCGCACTGCCTATTTAACCTATATGCAGAGCAAATCATGTGAAAGTTGGGGCTGGATGAATCACCAGTTGAAATTATGATTGCTGGGAGGAATATCAGCAACCTCAGATATGCAGATGATACCAATCTAATGGCAGAAAGTGAAGAGGAACTAAAGAGCCTCTTGATGAGGATGCAAGAGGAGATTGCAAATCTGGCTTCAAACTCAACATTCAGAAAACTAAGATTATGGCATCCGGTCCTCTCCCATCCAGGCAAACAGATGGGGAAGAAATAGAAACAGACTGCAGCCAAGAAATTGAAGGATGCTTGCTCCTTTGTAGAAAAGCTATGGCAAATCTAGACAGCATACTAAAAAGCAGAGACATCACCCTGCCAACAAACGTTTGCATAATCAAAGCTATGGGTTACCCAGTTCTAATGCATGGCTGTGACAGTTGGACCATAAGGAAGGCTGAGCACCAAAGAATTGATGCCTTTGAATTCTGGTGCTGTGGAAGACTCATGAGAGTCCCTAGGACTGCAAAGAAATCCAATCAGACGTTCTTAAAGGAAATCAACCCTGCGTGCTCTTTAGAAAGTCAGATGCCAAAGATGAAATTCAAATTCTTTGG
This sequence comes from Varanus salvator macromaculatus, assembly GCA_023646645.1. Lineage (NCBI taxonomy): Eukaryota > Metazoa > Chordata > Lepidosauria > Squamata > Varanidae > Varanus > Varanus salvator. Next base: position 3,458,884 of record JAIXND010000721.1, on the reverse strand, counting down.
GCAGCTAATGCAAAGGACTCACTAGAGAGCCTAATGCTGGGAACAATTGAAGGCAAAACAAGAATGGGACAGCAGAGGTTGATATAACTAGGTAGAGTCACTGGGGCAGGAGGGGTGGGCCTGGGAGGACTTGGGGAATGGTGTCTTGAGAAACATTATTTTCCATGGGGTCATGAAGTGTCAGACACAACTTGGTGACAGAAACAAAACAAAAACCATATACATGCATTGTTGTTGTTGTTAGTCGCGAAGTCGTGTCCGACCCATCGCGACCCCATGGACAACATTCCTCCAGGCCCTCCTGTCCTCCACCATCCCCCGGAGTCCACTCAAGCATACATACATACATACATACGTGTGTATGTGTGTGTGTATCACTTTACCATGAAATATGTTTATTACTTTTTCGTATGAGATGACCTCTGCTATTGAGACTGGGCCTCAAGATAATGATGTAGCATTTGGGGAGAAAGATGCATCCCAGGAGACCAGCACCGGAGGCCAAGACAGAGAACACCTCCACAGCCACTGCATTCTTCCCCTTAGTGCTCAGGTAGGTGGGCACAAAGGAGACCCATACACTGCAGAACACCAGCATGCTGAAGGTGATGAACTTGGCTTCATTGAAGCTGTCGGGCAGTTTCCTGGCCAGGAAAGCCACCAGGAAGCTGAGAAGAGCCAGGAACCCCATGTAAGCCAGGACAGTGTAAAACATGGTGACGGAGCCGTCATTGCATTCCACAATGATCTCCTCAGACAGCGAATGGAAGTCCAGATTTGGGAAAGGGGGATTGGTGAGCAGCCAGCCAACACAGATCACAGCTTGGATGAGAGGACAGACCAGCACAATGGACGTTGTCAGTGCTTTCCCCAAGAGCTTTCGTGCAATGTTTCCTGGCTTAGTCGTTGTAAAGGCCAAGACCACCAGAATAGTTTTTGCCAACACACAAGAAACTACTAGACAGAAGGTGATGCCAAAGGCAGCTTGTCGGACAAGACAGGTGAGCATTGTGGGTCGACCAATGAAGAGGAAGGAGCAGAGGAAGCAGAGCATGAGAGAGATGAGGAGAGTGTAGGTGAGGTCTCGGTTGTTTGCTTTAACAATGGGTGTGTTATGATATTTAATGAAAGTTGCCAACACAGCAGATGTGCCAAGAAAGAGGAAAAGAAGCAACGAAACTAGAACGATACCCAGTGTCTCTTCATGGGAAAGGAAGTGGATCTTCTTGGGGATGCACTGGTCGTGATTCGTGTTTGGGTGCTGATCTTGTGGGCACGGAGCACAGTGAGCTGCATCTGGAATGAGAAAAAGCTGCTGTGGTAACTCAGCCAGGGCAGAGTTTTTCATTTTCTGGCTCAAGTCCACTCTAGAAAGAACATTTCGGAGATCTTCCCCAGCAAGCTTCTTTTGTCACAGGTTACTTTGATCTTTGGTCATTAATCCAGAAGGATCAAAAATGCAAAATTTAACTCTCCTGCTTTACAGATGAAACTGCCCTTTGCTGTGTCCAGAGACCACTTTTATATCCCTTAAAAAATAATTTTATTTTGTATATTATGTTTACTTTGCCATTCAGGAAAAAGCAGAAGTATGTCAAGCAGCATGGAATTTCTTCACAAAATATTCCAACATGAAAAGGAACTCTTTGCCTCACTTAGGACCCTCCCTTGGAAAGATCGCTCGATGTTGGGGGTACCTGTAGAAGTAGAAACCATTCCTTTTCCACACTGTTCACACGTGTAGCAGCAAACAGGTTTCCCCTCTGGAATTTTCCTCCTCTGACCTGGAGTGCAGCGCTCCACACACCTTGCTTTTGGGATTCCCTAACAATAAAAAAGACATTGGGTTTAAGGGAAAAAATCTCAAGAGGAATCTGAATGATTGCACAACTTTCCTTGACACGTGCTGTGTATTCCCTGTGGGATAGCACCTGGGTGGGTGCTCTCAATCTAGAGAAGCAGGATGTTCTGCATCCGGGTGCATCTTGCGCAGTCTTGCCTTCTCTGAATGGCAGCTCCCCTCTAGGGCTTCAGGCTTGAGATGTCTTTTCAGAAACACCTAGAAACTGGAGGGACATAGCCTGTGACTTTCAATGTGCCAGGCGCTTCTTTCCCAAGGGCCCATTATCTGCCAACTTACACTCAGGAGCTCCTGGAATTGATGCACTCAGGCAGCATCTATTTTTAACAGATTGCACAACCTCCTGCTTTTGTTGTCATGAGCCCAGATTAACTACTGCAGCCCACCTTTGTGGCCCAAACTATTCCAGCTGAGCAGATGGAGAAGTCTTGGCCCGGAAGAGCTCCCACATCAACCCATCCGACTTTCACAGGATGAAAAGATTTGTTTTCATGGTACACCCAGTTCAGAAGGTCATATCTCTTGCCGTATTCAGAGAAGGAGACTTCCTGTCCTGCGCTGTTATTAAACCGGACTTTTGCCAAGGGGGCAAGTATCTGAAAGTGCAGAAATGTCTTGATAATGCAGTGGTGTAGTCAGATCTGTGATGCCTGCTGAAATATTCTAGTTCCACTCCATAAAGTGATTCCCCAGCCCATTCTACAGCTCATCAATTGAATATTTACTGGACACTGGGCCCTTTCCCAGGGCTTTGGCTTTTTTTGCCTGCTGCCCCCATTCTGCAACACACCCTCCAACCCTGAAGTGGCAGCTGTGGGGGGAGGGGGGGTCGCTCCATCCTGCTCAGGGACCACCATCCTTCCCTTCATTTCAAGAAGGGAGAAGTGGAGGAGAAATGGCTGTGGTGGCCTTCTGAGCATCTCTCCTACTTGGGGATTTCAGGGAGAGTGAGGAGGACGGTCCTGATGCCTTCCACTGCTCACTTTTGAAAGTCCTGCATGAAGATCTGTCCAAAAAATGCATTTCCAAATGTCTCCATCATAGACTGACATGACTTTTCCAAGGTCTGCCTGAGACCATCATCCTTCCTTTGCATTCAAGAAGGGAGAAATGGAAAGGGAACAGCTGCAGTGGCTTCCTGGGCATCTCTCCTAGTTGATGATTCAGTGTGAGAATGAGGAGGAGCTACCTGATTCGTGCCTTTACACTATTCACAACTGCAAGTTAATTTTTCACAACAAAGGCCCTTTCAGTCTCCCTGAATCACTACGCACTTCGGAAAGGCCCACATGTAAATTCATCTGCAGGAAATTCCTTTCTGAATGTCTCCTTCACAGACTGACATGACTTCTCCAAGGTACACACTTTGCTTCTTGAATCAGATCACAAAAGTGGTCTTCACATCTCCATCACAGTATGTACTGACTTCTGCAAGATACACCCTTGCTTTGTGATTCACACCACAATGAAATCACCCTGGCTCTTTTGTATTATCTGGCTGAGTGAGAACTTCTCTGATTCCTTCCTGTACACTCTTCATGGCAGCAAGTCGATCATTACTGCAAAGGCCCTTTGAGTCTCCCTGAAACACTGCTCACTTTTGAAAGACACCCACAACAATGGAAATTAGTTCAAGGGAAATGCATTTTCAAATGTCCCCATCCCAGAATGACATGACTTCTCTGAGCTCCATACTTTGGTTTGCTTCACAAATAAGCCTACAACGAAATCACACAGGTTCTTCTCATAAGAGAGGAGTGAGAAGGTGCTCACCTGCCAGGGCTGAATGTACCAAAGCCTCTTGCCTTTCCCCAACGTTGACTGTTTCCAGCCAGATGTGAACAGGACATGCAGGGCATTTGCCACGGAATGGATGGCATTGTAGATGTGATAGCTCTGAGTGGACATGCTCAGTTTAAACCAGATGGAATCAGCTCCCCTCTGCATCTCCATTCTGTTACAATCTTTGTTAAGCCATGGGAGTCGTTTAGTTGTTTTCCGCATGATACACTGAAATGCCAGTTCCCACCACTCTTGCAGAAAGACATCTCCTTGGGGTTGGAATGGATCTAAAGCCAGGAAAAATGCTGTGAATTGTGGCACATCCCTTCTGTGAATGCTGACCTGCAAAGGACTGTGGAGGGTTCTAAAATACAAAGCGTCTAAATATCCGTTCACTGCAAATACATCTGAAGGGGACAACAGTATCCAAACTTTCCTAAATGACACCTTTTGATTTTGGATATAATTATCCAAGCTGAGAATTAATTGTATTAGTAGAGGGTAGTCCAGAAAGAGAACCACGACTTGTGGCCCCAACCAAGAATGAGGAATAGATATACTTTCCATTTGACCAACCCATGTTGAGCTGAACCTTTCAGTGAAGGCCACACAGATGTCCTTCTGCTGGAGCATTGGTGTCAGGGTCTGGAGGAACTTCTCACCACGGTCCTCATTCTGAACAAGGAGTCCGATCCAGTTCCACTGGAAATGAAGGAGCAGCTGGACCAAGCCCACATAAAGGGGACTTTCAAGTGGGTTGATTTGGAAGAAGGATGAAAGTTCTTTTTTTCCCCCATGATCATGCTGAAGGAAAGAGTATCCGAGCTGAGGAAGGGAATTTTTGGTTAATCTCATATAGAAGACAAAGACATTCCAAATGACATTCCCCTCCTTCTGCATGCTCTCTGACTTCAAATGCATGAACAACACTCAGACAGAAGGAGTCTGTCTTGAAATGGATATCTCAGCAACAAGTGAAGCTCCACACATTGGAGTTATCACCACCAAAGTCAGAACTAATATTGAGATCATCTGTGGAGCTCATGGGCAGAAATGACAGAAGAGTCTGCTCTTGAAATGAGCCCTTCTGATCATAATCCAGAAAAGGAATTCATTTCAATGCTTTCATAGAGTGTACAAGCTTGTCAACCTCTCTGAAAGCATCAATTGGGGAAAATAGTTCCTCTTTGTTCCAAAGTACAACCAGGCACAAAAAGTTGCAGGGGAGGTAGAGCCCTGCTAGAGTGAGGCTGAATCTAAGCAGGAAAGTGCCCACACTCCACACCTGCCCACTTTTCAAGGTGACCCGAGTGGTCAGCCATTGTTCTCTGTGAAAAGAAGCACTGTAGATGAGCACTAGCAGAGAAGTCAGAAGTCTTCCGAGGCAACTGATCTGCTTACATCCTGGACAACCAACTGACTGCAAGAAACCCTCATGAATGGCAGACTCCACATGACAGTGCAATCAAATACTGATTCTGTTAGATTCCCCCCACCCCATTTCTAGTTTTGCATTTAAAAACCAGACAGATCCATTTGAGGAAGTGGGGAGGAAGAGGGAGAGGGAGAGAGATGCACATATGCTATTGACCCATTTGAAGGAATACAAGCTTCCTCCTCTTTCTGTTCCCTTCTGAGTTCCCCACGATGTTGCGCATTATTGGCTTAGATTTCTGGAGAAGAAACCTTTATTATCTATGAATGAATATGGTGCACAGGCTCTCATAACAAAATAGATTAGTGGACTGGGAAACCTCACTTTTGTCAGTGGAGGCTCCCCTGCAGTACTCCCTGTTTGGCAAGGGATTGCTGAATGCCGCAAGAATTGCCATTTTCAGTCCACCACTGTCTCTTTGATGAGGGCTTAACTAATCTGGCCAGATGCTGGAGGTGCAATGCAGCTAATACTTCCCATCTCCATATGCTTTGGCATGCCCAATGGAAGCTTCCTTTCAGGAGGAGGCAGAATTTTCAAGAGAACTTGGGAGGAGAATTTCCTTAATATTCAAGGTCAAGCATGTTCTCTGGAATTACCTGGCCATTTCTAGACATTCTTTATGTAGTCCATGAAAATGTAGTTTCTGGGACCCTTTGGCAGCCAAAAAATCCAATCTTACCACACTAAAAAGATAAACAGCTGCCTGCAATTTTATAATGTGTGGTGGATTTAATACAAGTTTCAACTTTTGAATGGGCAGCCTTGAGGTGTAATCTACAAATGGACATATCTGTGTAAATTTGAACTTCCTATGTTAAACCTTTCCCTACTATCATGATAAATGTTACATACATGGAAAATATTATATACATAACAAGTGTTATAAATCTGATTTGAAATATTTGTCACAAATATTGCAATGATTTAGGAATACTAAACAAGTGCCTTGGAGTGTCTTTGTTTTTGGGCCTTTCAGAGGAATCCTTGACTCTTTCTCCTAATCTGTTATCTAAAGAAACTGCAGCAGATCCTGGAAGGTGATCACTTCCTGAGCTTCTTGGTGACACTCAAGACTGCACTCTGGGAGGTTAGCCAGGTCAGATGGGCTCCTGAACTTGCTGTCCCAAACTAGGGCTAAAAAAGCAGAAGTGTTCTAAGCAGCTGACTAGTCCTACTCCATATTGGGGGCTCTGCAGCTGCCCCACCTCCACCCAGCTCAACCCTCTTACCTGTGGGATCTTGAAGATGCTCAGTACGGATGCAATCTCCCTTGAGGAGCGGGAGTCCAGACCCCCAATAACACAGATGAGGTTATCCTGCCTGTCACATTTAGCATTGGGTAGCATTCTCCCCCGAGTAGAGAGCAAAGAGAGAGTGTTCACATGCATGTACTGGACAAAGTTCAGATGTTCATAGATGCGGAAGCCGAGCGTGATGTTGGGCAGGAGAGTCGGATCCTTGTTGAGCTCAGTGATGGTGAACACCACGGTCAGAATATATTGGTAGTTTTGGATTATACTCCTGCAGTGGAGAGAGTGACATTGGGAGGTGTGTGAGGCTTCTAATGCAAATGTGGAGAGGAAAAGTGTGAAAAGGCCCTTCCAGTTCAACCCACTTCAAAGAAAGTCACATTGTTCTAGACCAGACCTGGGCCTTGTATGGCCCGCGGGCCACATGCGGCCCAATGGCTGACCCTGACTGGCCTGCATGAGGTTCATTTACTGTTTTTACAGAGATATACATTGAGCAGAGCTGTAAGTGTATTGGCCCAGCCCTTAACAACTGTCAAAGTTTCTCATGTGACCCCATAGGAAAATTAATTGCCCACCCCTGTTCTAGACAGTGTCCATGCAAATCACATGAAGTTTCTGCAGAGAAAGTCAGCTCATGCAATCAACACAGAGATACAAAGTCTCCTGAAATATCAGGGTTAATTGCTGCCCAGAAACTGCTGAACCACTGATTGTGATCACCTTGTGCTCACAGCGATTCTTGCAGGGACTGGGCTCACTGCTCCTACACAGCCTCCAGAGGCTGTTGGCTCTGACTTTGCTTCTGGAGAGGGAATTCTGAACTGAAGAGCCAAGTCCAGCTGTATCAGGGAAGAGCCAGCAAGTGGGAAATTATACTGATTGAGCTGCAACAGGCGGGTGAACTCAACACTACTCATCAAATCTTACAGCTTCATGGTCAGCAGTCCAGCCAAGCACCAGGCTTTCCCAACTGGTTGTCTACTGGCAGCACAAGCCACCTTGCAGGTGGAGTGCACTCTGTAGGTTCAGAAGGAAGCAGATCAGCACTCAGTCCTCAGCTTCTTTGCACTAAAGGCCGCTATTTTAACTTAACTGGTATATTCTTTCACTGCCCTCTACTGCACTCTTCTTCTGTATCACAAGACCAGCCTATGTAGCTGCTCAGATTTAGCACAGCTAAAATGTTTCTTCAAAAGCATTTTTCTTGATCTCTTTGGAAGGAAGGAAGGAAGAGATGCAGAGCCATTGCTCCACCCTGAACGGACAGCCAGCATATGGAATAACTGCTGGTTAGCTTGCCTCTGATCTGAAGCCTAAGAAGAAACCTCACTTTTGACTCTCCATATTGGTTGGAGTTATTCATAGAAGACATGGAAATATGAAACTGGGACATTTTGATCAGAGGCAGCACAGACTGCTGGATCTCCCAGAAGGAAAACCTTCAGTCCAAGAGGCATGAATACAAACTTCCATCCCATATCCCTCTTGGAGAAACATACGAATGAACAAAAGTGGAGAAGAATTTGGGTCGTCTATGAAAATTCTGTTCCTCCACATATGAGTGACTGCCAAGTGGTAGATTCCCCCAACAATGAGGTCTCCTGGCCTGTAGTAGTCAGTTCGGAAGGGACGGACCCGGTGCCCAGAGCACCCGGTCCTCAGCACCATCTGGGTGAGCTGAGGCAGGAACCAAAGAAGCAGCAAGACCAGCACAATCATTGGAAGAACCAAGCCCTGTCCCTCTTCAGTCTGTGACAACAGAACAACAGTTCACTGTACAGGGTTAGATCTTTGGAAGAGATGCACAGATGCCAAGTGATTAGGCACAACCACAGACTAATGTGGAGGCACTAGATCATCTCAATTTTACTGGCTCTCTCTGGGATTTATGTAGTATTGACTTACCAGAGGGAAATCCCGATGGAATTCATTAAGATGTTCTGACACTCCCATCATTCCAGTGCAGAGAAATAACAATACCCCAGGAGGTCTGTGTAGAAAAACTCGTTTACACCTATCTTAGCTTCTCTGTGACTCATTGCCAACTGTTATTCAGGCCTTCCTTTCTTCCCTGTCTTCTGCCTCCCTGTAATTCCCACAATCCATCCTGGAGAAGAGGCTGGGTAACAGTTTGTACACAGTCTCATAAGATTGGAAAGGCATTGGCAGTTCCTGGGGGGAAGCGACAGTGGCAATGCCAATGAGATGCCTTGTTGTTGTTGTTGTTAGTCGCAAAGTCGAGTCCGACCCGTCGCGACCCCATGGACAACATTCCTCCAGGCCCTCCTGTCCTCCACCATCCCCCGGAGTCCACTCAAGCTCACACCAACCGCCTCTGTGACTCCATCCAGCCACCTCATCCTCTGTCGTCCCCTTCTTCTTTTGCCATCTATTGTTCCCAGCATTAGACTCTTCTCCAGGGAGTCCTTCCTTCTCATTAGGTGGCCAAAGTATTTGAGTTTCATCTTCACTATCTGGCCTTCTAAAGAGCAGTCAGGGTTGATCTCCTCTAGGACTGACTGGTTTGATCGCCTTGCGGTCCAAGGGACTCGCAGGAGTCTTCTCCAGCACCACAACTCAAAGGCCTCAATCCTTTTGCGCTCAGCCTTACTTATTGTCCAGCTTTCACAGCCATACATTGCAACTGGGAAAACCATAGCCTGGACTATACGCACTTTTGTTGGCAGGGTGATGTCTCTGCTTTTTAGTATGCTATCTAGATTTGCCATAGCTTTCCTCCCCAGAAGCAAGCGTCTTTTAATTTCTTGGCTGCAGTCCCCATCTGCAGTGATCTTGGAGCCGAGGAAAATAAAATCTGTCACTACCTCTATTTCTTCCCCATCTATTTTCCAGGAAGTGAGAGGACCAGATGCCATGATCTTAGTTTTCTTAATGTTGAGTTTCAAGCCAACTTTTGCGCTCTCCCCCTTTACCCGCATCAAGAGGCTCTTTAGTTCCTCTTCACTTTCTGCCATGAGAGTGGTATCATCTGCATATCTGAGGTTGTTGATATTTCTCCCAGCAATCTTGATTCCAACTGGTGATTCATCTAGCCCTGCCTTTCTCATGATGTGCTCTGCATATAAGTTAAATAGGCAGGGTGACAGTATACAGCCTTGCCGAACTCCTTTCTCAATTTTGAACCAATCAGTGGTTCCGTGTCCGGTTCTCACTGTTGCTTCTTGACCTGCATATAGGTTTCTCAAGAGACAAATAAGATGGTCTGGTACTCCCATCTCTTCAAGAACTTGCCACAATTTGTTGTGATCCACACAATCAAAGGCTTTAGCGTAGTCAATGAAGCAGAAGTAGATGTTTTTCTGGAACTCCCTGGCTTTCTCCATGATCCAGCGTATGTTGGCAATTTGATCTCTAGTTCCTCTCCCTCTTCGAAATCCTGCCTGTACTTCTGGTAGTTCTCGGTCCACATACTGCTGGAGCCTAGCTTGTAGGATTTTGAGCATCACTTTGCTAGCATGTGAAATGAGTGCAATGGTGCGGTAGTTTGAACATTCTTTGGCATTGCCCTTCTTGGGGATCGGAATGTAAACTGACCTTTTCCAATCCTGTGGCCACTGTTGAGTTTTCCAAATTTGCTGGCATATTGCGTGTAGCACTTTAACTGCATCGTCTTTCAGGATTTTGAATAGCTCAGCTGGAATGCTGTCACCTCCACTAGCTTTGTTGTTGCTCAGACTTCCTAAGGCCCATTTCACTTCACATTCCAGGATGTCTGGCTCGAGGTCAGTGACCACCCCATCGTGCTTATCAGGGATGTTAAGCTCTTTCTTGTATAGTTCTTCTGTGTAATCTTGCCACCTCTTCTTAATCTCTTCTGCCTCTGTTAGGTCCCTGCCATTTTGGTCCTTTATCATGCCCATCTTTGCATGAAATGTTCCCTTCATATCTCTAATTTTCTTGAAGAGATCTCTGGTCCTCCCTATTCTATTGTTTTCTTCTATTTCTTTGCACTGTTCATTTAGGAAGGCATTCTTATCTCTTCTAGTTGTTCTCTGCAATTCTGCATTCAATTGTTTGTATCTTTCTCTTTCTCCCTTGCCTTTCGTTTCCCTTCTTTCCTCAGCTATTTGTAAAGCTTCCTCAGACAGCCATTTTGCTTTCTTGCATTTCTTTTTCTTTGGGATGGTTTTAGTTGCTGCCTCTTGTACAATGTTGCGAACCTCCGTCCATAGTTCTTCAGGCACTCTGTCTATCAGATCTAATTCCTTAAATCTATTTGTCACCTCTACTGTATATTCATCAGGGATATGATTTAGGTCATACCTGAGTGGCCTAGTGCTTTTCCCTACTTTCTTCAACTTAAGCCTAAATTTTGCCACCAGAAGCTCATGATCGGAGCCACAGTCAGCTCCTGGTCTAGTTTTTACTGACTGTATAGAACTTCTCCATCTTTGGCTGCAGAGCACATAGTCAATCTGATTTCTGTGTTGACCATCTGGTGATGTCCATGTGTAGAGACGTCTCTTGGGTTGTTGGAAAAGAGTGTTTGTTATGACCATCGTATTCTCTTGACAAAATTCTACCAGCCTGTGTCCTGCTTCATTTTGTACTCCAAGGCCAAACTTCCCTGTTATTCCAGTTATCTTTTGGTTTCCTACTTTAGCATTCCAATCCCCCATGATGATAAGGACATCATTTTTTGGAGTTAATTCTAGCAGGTGTTGTAGGCCTTCATAGAACTGGTCAACTTCAGCCTCTTCAGCACCAGTGGTTGGGGCATAGACTTGGACTATTGTGATGTTGAATGGTTTGCCTTGGATTCGAACTGAGATCATTCGGTCATTTTGGAGATTGTATCCCAGTACTGCTTTCCCTACTCTTTTATTGACTATGAAGGCTACTCCATTTCTTCTGAGGGATTCTTGCCCGCAGTAGTATACCTGATGGTCATCTGAACTAAATTCACCCATTCCTGTCCATTTTAGTTCACTGATTCCTAAGATGTCGATGTTCAGTCTTGTCGTCTCTTGTTTGACCACGTCCAGCTTGCCTTGATTCATGGATCTTACATTCCAGGTTCCTATGGAGTAAAGATCTTTGCAGCATCGGACTTTCCTTTCACCTCCAGATACATCGGCAACTGAGTGTCCTTTCGGTTTTGACCCAGTCGCTTCATTCTTTCTGGCGCTACTAGTACTAGCCCTCCGCTCTTCCCCAGTAGCATATTGGACACCTTCCGACCTGAGGGGCTCATCTTCCGGTGTCATATCGTTTTGCCTTTTGGTTTTCATGTCCATGGGGTTTTCATGGCAAAGATCCTGGAGTGGGTTGCCATTTCCTTCTCCAGTAGATCCTGCAGAGCCAATGAGGACAATGAACCTGCCATGACAAACATGACTGTTTCCAACTGTTCCACAGAAATCCGGCAGATCCCCATCCCCAAACTGGACTCGTCTCACCTCCCTGGTCCCACCGCTTTAAAGAGGTATTGGACCCATCCATCTCCAGAAGGATGTTGATCAGCTCGCTTGCCCAGCTGCTTCCTCCAACCTGCTAGTTTTAGAAAGCAGGAAGGGAGAGCAGCCATACCATGGTCCCTTCACAAATCCGTCTGAGCACCTTGTCTACACCTTTGAGCAGAATGAAGCGAAGTTCATGAAGCAAAGCTCCATCAGCCCATGCTCTGCTCCCTCTCCTGATGCAACTGCCATGCATTGGCCAGCACATCCTTAGCTTGCCCGGATGAAGTGGCCCCATCACCAGTGTTGACATCCCCAAAGAGGAGAGCCTGGCATGTTCTGCCCAGCACCCAAGAGCACATCCATTTGCTCAGAGAGGGATTGCGAGGACCATCCATCCACACAGCTCCCCATTTGGGCTTCTGGATTCTCCAGGCTTAGCTCCCCAGTTTCCAGTAAACTTTCCCAAGGCTCCTCGGTTGCTCATCTGTCCCACTTGCCCCAATCAATATGAAAACCCTGCACACCATTAGTCAGAAAGCCATGACTGAGAGGGAGAGGGCTGGAATTATCAGAGCTCTCAGCAAATATCCCTCCCAGTCAGGTTGTGGGACCAAAACTGTCTGCTCTCAACCAGGATGAACTTGAAACATCACCTGCTGCCTTCCTTGGGTCAGTCCCATCCAGCCCATTATGAGGGATCTCACCAATCCCCTCATGTTATATGTTCATGTAGTGGATGGGGCATTGTCTCCCTGATTAGGGGCTGGGGGGCTACTCCAAATAGGGAAGCACCAACCAGCTGATACCTTACAGGCTTGAGTCTGAGACTAAGCCATCAGGGATGCTTGAGCTGGACGCGGGCATCCAGGTGCCACTCCACCTTGGGATGCTCCTGGTGAGCCAAGGGACCAGCCCCTGATCCCACCTGTGCAGCAGGTTAGGCAGTTGAGAGGCTGCTTCAAGATGGGGCAAAGAGCAGAGTGGGTCACCCCTTGGGTTCTATGAAAGCCTTCCAAGGATTCCATGAGAAATCTGAAAAATCCAATTTAAAATCTATTCGGTGGTCAGTTGGCATCTGGGCAGAAGGCAAGGAAATGCATCACGTCATCTGGTTCCTAGGAGTCTGCTGCAGCATGTTGGGAACAATCAAAAGATGTCATTTATGATATGACCATAGAATTGCTTTATTCATTCATCATATTTAAAATGTGTTCTCTTTAAAGGTAAAGGTTTCCCCATGACATTAATGTCCAGTCATGTTCGACTCTAGGGGGCGGTGCTCATTTCCGTTTCCTAGTTGAGGGAGCCAGTGTTTGTCTACAGACAGTCTCCGTGGTCATGTGGCCAGCATGACTAAAAACCGAAGTGCACGGAATGCTGTTACCTGCCCACAGAAGTGGAACCTTTTTATCTACTTGCATTTGCATGCTTTTGAACTGCAAGGTTGGCAGGAGCTGGGACGGAGCAACGGGAACTCATCCCATTGAGCAGATTCAAACTGGTGACCTTTTGATCAACCAGCCCAGCAGCACAGCAGTTTAAACCACTGCGCCACCTGTGTTCTCTTTATTTCCAACCTAACTCTATTCTGGAAAGAACTCGGGCAATTGGAGCATATGAAAGAAGGGAAGATGTTGTGTATTCACATTGCTTCATTAAAATCAGGGATAGAGTTAGGGTACCGCAGGAAAAATGTTCTGAGCAAAGTTCATGACCAAAGACTACTGGGATCTTTGCTCTAGACATCTCCTCTGGAGCAGCAGCTGGGCCTGATCCAGTCCCTCATCTCACCCATCCACTGAGCTCCAGTGCTATATAATTTTGTGGTTTCCTCTGTTTTCCAGTTATTTCCCTAGTTGGCTTCCCCAGGTAATGTTTTCCCACAGCCTCAATTCCCATCCCTGCTGTAATATGCACCACACACACAGGTTCCAGAGTTCCTCCTGGTTTAGGCATGGGTGGCATTGAACCACATATTGTTGTGGAATTGTGCATTCCCACTTGTTCTGAAGGCAGCAGTCATGAAAACCATGGCTTGCCAATCATAAAGAACAGGCAGTCCACAGCCCAACAAAGCACAGCTCTTTTGATGGGCTGCTCATGATTAATAAACCACAGCTTACTAGCATGGCAGGGTCCATCTCCCATTCATTTTTTCCCTAAATAAGAAAAAAAAACCCAGATAAACTCTTAAATACATTTCTCTTTAGTACCAAGTATAACAGGAATACAAAAGTTATTTTCCAGAGAGGTGAAATTTCAAAGAGAAAAAACTCTTGGACAATCTGGTTAACCAAATCCATGAGAATCAATGCGTATCCAGCATGGCTTTTTCTGGCAGAGTGGAATCCGCTTGCATCTCAGTCAATACTGAGGCACAAAAGGTGAGAAGAAAAGGTGACCAGATATGCTCAAATGGACCTATATCTTGGTGGTCTTTCAGATACCTCACTTGCTGGGCCTGTTTCTCCACCAGAGCCAAATTGCACACTTTCCCATTCCAGTCACTCCAATTAGGGACTGTGGAAGCTTTCCACCTGTCCAGCAGCCTACAAGAGAAAAGAAATCAGATCTTTCTGCCAAGATTTGGTGTTGAGTAGAGTAGATTTTGAATGAAGTAGAGCATCACCTCATTCTGGAGCAATAGATTGCTTAGTGATTGCATGAAATCCATTTCGTTCTCCCTCCAAAGGTGTTGGGAAAATGGGCACATCCACCAGTGGTGAAAGAATGTCCCTGACACTCGACACCCCCTCCAACATCATGGAGAGCTCAGCTTCTTGCAAGTCCCACTGGAGCCAAAATACCATTCCTAGATTCCTGATTCAACGTTCTCTGGAATGAACTGAGACTGAGTTCACGGAGGGGCGGGTCAAGCTCTTTGCCAATTGCTTTCCTTTAGTTCATACCAGAGATCTTGCTCCCATGCTAACTTTAAACTCCTGAACTTGTGATTAGCAAGATCAAGGAGGCATATGTAGAATTCTGAGAAAGTGTTTTGGAGCCCGGGATAAAACTGAGGAGGTGATTCTCAATGTGTGTTAGCTACCTTGTAGCTTCTTGTACAAGCAACAGAATCCATAAAAAGTGGAGCACTTGGTAGACTTAGACCCATGTTTTGGAGCTATGAGGGAGTCCATCTTTAATTTATAGTCCTGCTTAACGCAAGTCCTTTGGAAAGGAATCTGGCAGCTTATGCAAAACACACTGTTCCCAAGCAGAGAACTGAGCTGAGTTATCTGGATGGAAAAACGAGATGGATCAAAAGAGGTCTAAGGGGTGGAATCTGAGGCCTTAAAATGTATCTGTCCATCTGTGTTGGACAAAAATATCTACATCAAAATAAATAAATAAATAAATCCCAAGATGTTCTGCTTCCATCCAAGCCATGTGGAAGTCTGTACACAATATTGGAACGAGTTGGCCCAAACGATATGAGACCTTGTCTCTGGTCCTCCAAGCCATCCATCCCAGGGCGTTGATCTATCATGCTTTGGGTGACTCTTGGCCGTCTCCCTTCACAAATATAGGGATTAAACATTTTTGCCATCCAAAAAAAGTATGTCTGTGAAAGTGTAATTGGTAATGTTTGAAAGAAAAATGCAGCACAATTCAGCCTTTTGTGCTTCTTTAAGTCTCAGGGGATAAAAACGCCCCAAAATGCAAACCTGTGGATTTCTGTTACTGAACTAGTGTCTCTAAGCAGTTGCTCTTCCTCTTGGTTTGACATGCCTGAAGATAGAGCCTCAGCTTTAGTGAAATTAATTTTTACCCAGGTTCACACAGAAGGTAAAAATGATGCAAACACCTCATTCTCCCTCCAGGGCTCTTGGACTCTGCTTATTTCTCTCCCCTGAAATTAGGGAAAATTCTGGTGAATTCCACATGGGTTTCCATATAGAAGGTCAATAACAAAAAAATCTCCAAGAAAGCATGCTGAATATGAATGTGCTCTGAGCTCTTTGGTGTGGGACTGCAGCTGCGTCTGATGTCTGGCCGCCTGCTCGTCTCTTCCTGAGACTCGCTCCTCCTGGTGAGGCTGCAGAGACCACTCTTCCCCTGCTTCTGGCTAACCGAGAAGGGAGAGCCTCCCTCTTCCAGGGATGATTGCCCTGCTCATGCTGCTGCTTTGGATCCTGCCTCCAGCCACCCAGAGCATGCCAAGGGGCAAGTGTCCTGTGATCCGGCGATTTATTGAGCCAGAAAACTATTACCAGCCTGGAGATCTGGTTGTTGGGGGAAATTTACTGCTTGGCAGATACTCCTATACAAATCAAGAAGAGTTTCATATATCACCACTCATGAGGCTCAGTGTTGATTCAATGTAGGTTTCCCTTAAAGGGATCTGGAATGTTTGTGTGTTTGCTTTCACACCGAGGGCTCATTCCAGGGGTGTGTCAGGGATGCGGCCCAAGAGGACATGTTGAGTGTGAGAGTCAAAGAGCTTTGTCAGGAGGTCCTCAACCAAAAGGGAGAACCAGACTTGGGGTTTCTTCATGGACCTCATCCCAGGGGTGCTGGGCAAGCAGCACAGGGAGAGGGAAGCAGTGATTCATTCTTGGGTTGACAATCCATGGAAGATGAAAGGCTTTCCTACCATCCTGTTCAAGCAGACTCCATTGGAGACAGGGATGGGAAGGTGGGGATCTGTCTTAAGATCATCATCCTTTAAGACCTGCTGAACCTGCTGGCAGATCGCTCAGCTCCAAGAGTGATTCAGCAAGCCTTTTCCACTACTGGCTCTGTCAAAATAGCACAATATGCATTGATCCCACCGCAAAGGATGCACCTCAAAAGAAGTAAACCATGGGATGGGACCTGCTGGTGCCCATCTGTGAACCCCTCAAGGTTCTTTGACATACAACTTCCAGCATTCCCAGTCAGATCCTGGGCAAATCTGGAGACCCCCAAAGTATGTATGTATGTGTGTATGTATGTCTCCTTCATGGATCACTGCCTTGTCGTGATGAAGGGGCTTGTGTAGCTCAATGAAGCTATGAGCTATGCCATGCAGGGTCACCCAAGATGGACAGGTCATAGCAGAGAGCTCTGAAAAAACATGATCCACTGGAGAAGGAATTGGCAACCCACTCCACTATCTTTGCCATGAAAACCCCATGGACAGTACCAAAAGGAAAAAAGATATGACACCGGAAGATGAGCCCCTCAGGTCAGAAGGTGTCCAATATGCTACTGGGGAAGAGTGGAGGGCTAGTACTAGCAGCGCCAGAAAGAATGAAGCAACTGGGTCAAAGCTGAAAGGACACTCAGTTGCCGATGTATCTGGCGGTGAAAGGAGAGTCCGATGCTGCAAAGATCTATACTCCATAGGAACCTGGAATGTAAGATCCATGAATCAAGGCAAGCTGGATGTAGTCAAACAAGAGAGGAAAAGACTGAACATCGACATGTTAGGAATCAGTGAACTAAAATGGACAGGCATGGGTGAATTTAATTCAGATGACCATCAAGCATACTACTGCAGGCAAGAATCCCTCAGAAGAAATGGAGTAGCCTTCATAGTCAATCAAAGAGTAGGAAAAGCAGTACCGGGATACAATCTCCAAAATGACAGAATGATCTCAGTTCGAATCCAAGGCAAACCATTCAACATCACAATAGTCCATGTCTATGCCCAACCACTGGTGCTGAAGAGGCTGAAGTTAACCAGTTCTATGAAGGCCTACAACACCTGCTAGAATTAACTCCAAGAAATGATGTCCTTATCATCATGGGGGATTGGAATGCTAAAGTAGGAAGCCAAAAGATAACCGGAATAACAGGCAAGTTTGGCCTCGGAGTACAAAATGAAGCAGGGCACAGGCTGGTAGAATTTTGTCAAGCGAATACAACGGTCATAGCAAACACTCTTTTCCAACAACCCAAGAGACGACTCTACACATGGACATCACCAGACGGTCAAAACAGAAATCAGATTGACTATGTGCTCTGCAGCCAAAGATGGAGAAGTTCTATACAGTCAGTAAAAATTAGAGCAGGAGCTGACTGTGGCTCAGATCATGAGCTTCTGGTTCAAAATTTAGGCTTAAGTTGAAGAAAGTAGGGAAAAGCACTAGACCACTCAGGTATGACCTAAATCATATCCCTGATGAATATACAGTAGAGGTGACAAATAGATTTAAGGAATTAGATCTGATAGACAGAGTGCCTGAAGAACTATGGACGGAGGTTTGCAACATTGTACAAGAGGCAGCAACTAAAACCATCCCAAAGAAAAAGAAATGCAAGAAAGCAAAATGGCTGTCTGAGGAAGCTTTACAAGTAGCTGAGGAAAGAAGGGAAGCGAAAGGCAAGGGAGAAAGAGAAAGATACAAACAATTGAATGCAGAATTCCAGAGAACACCTAGAAGAGATAAGAATGCCTTCCTAAATGAACAGTGCAAAGAAATAGAAGAAAACAATAGAATAGGGAGGACCAGAGATCTCTTCAAGAAAATTGGAGATATGAAGGGAACAGTTCATGCAAAGATGGGCATAATAAAGGACCAAAATGGCAGGGATCTAACAGAGGCAGAAGAGATTAAGAAGAGGTGGCAAGATTACACAGAAGATCTATGCAAGAAAGAGCTTAACATCTCTGATAACCATGATGGGGTGGTCACTGACCTCGAGCCAGACATCCTGGAATGTGAAGTCAAATGGGCCTTAGGAAGTCTGAGCAACAACAAAGCTAGTGGAGGTGACAGTATTCCAGCTGATCTATTCAAAGTCCTGAAAGACAATGCAGTTAAAGTGCTACACTCAATATGCCAGCAAATTGGAAAACTCAAGAGTGGCCACAGGATTCGAAAAAGTCAGTTTACATTCCTATCCCAAAGAAGGGCAATGTCAAAGAATGTTCAAACTACCACACCATTGCACTCATTTCACATGCTAGCAAAGTGATGCTCAAAATCCTACAAGCTGGGCTCCAGCAGTATGTGGACTGAGAACTACCAGAAGTACAGGCAGGATTTTGAAGAGGGAGAGGAACTAGAGATCAAATTGCCAGCATACGCTGGATCATGGAGAAAGCTAAGGAGTTCCAGAAAAACATCTACTTCTGCTTCATTGACTATGCTAAAGCCTTGATTGTGTGGATCAGAACAAATTGTGGCAAGTTCTTAAAGAGATGGGAGTACCAGACCATCTTATTTGTCTCTTGAGAAACCTATATGCAGGTCAAGAAGCAACAGTGAGAACCGGACACAGAACCACTGATTGGTTCAAGATTGAGAAAGGAGTTCGGCAAGGCTGTATACTGTCACCCTGTCTATTTAACTTATATGCAGAGCACATCATGAGAAAGGAAGGGCTAGATGAATCAGTAGTTGGAATCAAGAGTGGTGGGAGAAATATCAACAACCTCAGATATGCAGATGATACCTCTCTCATGGCAGAAAGTGAAGAGGAACTAAAGAGACTCTTGATGCGGGTGAAGGAGGAGAGTGCAACAGTTGGCTTGAAATGCAACCTTAAGAAAACTAAGATCGTGGCTTCCGGTCCTCTCACTTCCAGGCAAATAGATGGGGAAGAAATGGAGGCAGTGACAGATTTTATTTTCCCGTGCTCCAAGATCACCGCAGATGGGGAATGCCGCCAAGAAATTAAAAGATGCTTGCTCCTGGGGAGGAAAGCTATGGCAAATCTAGACAGCATACTAAAAAGCAGAGACATCACCCTGCCAACAAAAGTGCGTATAGTCAAGGCTATGGTTTTCCCAGTTGCAATGTATGGCTGTGAAAGCTGGACCATAAGGAAGGCCGAGCGCAAAAGGATTGAGGCCTTTGAATTGTGGTGCTTGAGAAGACTCCTGAGAGTCCCTTGGACTGCAAGGCGATCAAACCGGTCAGTCCTAGAGGAGATCAACCCTGACTACTCTTTAGAAGGCCAGATCCTGAAGATGAAACTCAAATACTTTGGCCACCTAATGAGAAGGAAGGAGTCCCTGGAGAAGAGTCTAATGCTGGGAACAATAGATGGCAAAAAAGAAGGGGATGGCAGAGGATGAGGTTGCTAGATGGAGTCACTGAGGCAGTTTGTGTGAGCTTGAGTGGACTCTGGGGGATGGTGGAGGACAGGAAACCCTGGAGGAATGTTGTCCATGGGGTCGCGATGGGTCGGACACAACTTCGCGAGTAGCAACAACAACAATGTATGTATGTATGTATGTATGTATGTATTTGGAAAACTTATATGCTACCCCTTTCGCATCAGCCTCAGGGTGGCTTCCAATCCATAAATAAATACAATTGAAATACAGTTGTATGTGAAGGACAATTCTGAACTGCAGTTTGGTTATTTTTGCAGGCAGGTGTCTCCCAGGGTCTGCAACATATGCTCAAAGAGGAAAGTTGATAAGTGATGGGGCTGAGATAGTTCATTGTCACTCAACACTGCATTTCTTGTATGGAACAGTCCTTGTGCAGCTCAAATCACACATCCTGAAATAGAAAGTCCATTCAAAACTGACACAGTTGCTTCAATGTCAAGGAAGAAGTTCCCAAAACAAGAAGCAACGGAAAGCTCAGTCCTCCATTACCCTTTCTTCTCTTCTCCCTCAGTAAGTGCAGGACCTTTACCCAGGCAACAAACTTCTCCCCCTCCACTACGTCAGATTTAGCATTCCTGTATATTTTTTGTCATCTAGCCTAAGATGTACTCTAGGCTAAAAGACGGTGCAATTCCTCTGTATCTGCTTGGAAGCGGACCTTAAGAAATTCAGGAGATGCAGCCAGAGATCTTTCTCCTTTACAGACAGATCCTCTGTCCATCTATATGCCTTCCCTGGAAGCTGGAGTGTGTAGTTCTGCCTTGCTCCTTTGTCAGAAGCAACGGCATGGTGCTAGTCCTCAAGGCTCTTCATCAAGGGCTGTTTTGAGCAGCATCACCATGCTGGGTTATGTAGGTAATCCTCTCAAAACTGCCTCATCTAGCAGGACTTCTGAAGGTGTGTAGTGGGCTCTCTCCCTCCCCCTCAAGTCCCTCCCTTCTTCGGGTTTACCTATACATTCCAAGGGCAGAGCCTGGAAGAATCTGCATTTGAAGGAGTTGCTCGGTAATACATGCAAATAAAAACACACATTCACATGCACATACACGCAAGTCCATGCAGGCTTGGTCAGAAGCTGTTTTCCATCCTTTCATTGCTTTAGCACACTCAAATTTACTGAGCCTGCACTGGGAGGGAGCTGCAGTCCAGGTTTTGAGGGAGCATCTTCTGAAGATCTCTCTGGATTTACCAGGATTAATCCTGACACCCCCTGCTAGGGAAGCAGGGATCCCATCCTTTCCCATGACCCTTCCCCTGATGAGTTTTGGATGATTGCTCAGCTTATTTCAGCAGAAGGTGACTGTGCTTTCCAGAGTTGGGAGAATGCCGTGATGACTCCTAGATTTGAATGTACTTGGGGAAGGCCAGACTTTCCTGGAGGACAGACAATGGGGGACTCTCCAGCTTAATTGCTGAGAGCATGTTCAAATGCACTTGATGGAACCCCTCTCCTCTGATCTGAGATGGATCCTGCAATCTTCTTCTTTCTGTTTCTATTGAAGGTGCTTGGTTTAAAAATAGGTGTTAGGCAGAGTTAGTGTTGGAAGAAATCACCTTTGGAAGGGAGCCTGGGAGACTTTTGCTTAAGGAAAGGCAATTTCCTGTTTTATTTCAATCTTGCACAACTGTTTTCCATGAAAGCCCGCAAGGAAGCATTTGCCTGCTTAGAGTAGGAAGCTCAGCACTGCCTGAAAGTCAGTTGAAATGCAAATGTAGTGATGCAGAGCTCAGATCCAGCTGGGCTCTTTTAATGATCACATCAAAAACATGCAGTAAGATTGAGAGTTTGAGTGTGTGAGCAGAGAAATTATCTGTGTGCCCTACAGGAGTAACAGGGTAGAAGGATTTGACCCCCTGTGAAGTACATCAGACCTTCTTTGAGGTCAAACCAGATATAACTTCAAATCATCCACCTCTCACCAATTTGGTGCTTCTCCTCACCCATGCCCTGATGGCGCTTTCGCCTTTACGAGACCTTAGTCAGGAACTACCAGCACTTGCTGGCTTTGGCATTTGCCATCCCAGAGCTGATCAGGGATGTGGCCCCATTCCCAACACAACACTTGTCTTCCTCTCATATAAACACAGAGGCATGTTCATAGAAATGTACCTGAAGAACTTTTCCTGCAGTCCACAGAGGGCTTGTTGCCACTAAACACTTAGTTATTTTTATTTATTTATTAAAAGCTTTTTTATGTCGTCCTATTATACAAGATCTCAGGATGGCTTACAATATTTAAAAGAACAATTAAAACAACATTTTTAATTGTTCAAATAACAATTAAAACAACACTTGCCAGGAAGGATCAGCTGCTCAGTTTTAGAGGGAATTTTGACTCCAGAGCCTCCTCAGAAATGGCAGCCTTTACTGGCCTCTTGAAGATCCCACTGGTAAATGGTTCCAACCAGGGTCAGGGTGGGAGGGCGACAGAGTTCAGAAACACTAGAAAGAACAGGGCAATCCCCAAGAAGCATATTTCCCTGCAGTGGATATTTTGTTTTTCTTTCAATTTGTGTACTAAAAGTTCAAGTTCACATTGTTTGTTTCCTATACTTTGGGCACTGAAGTATAGGCATCACAGGTCACATGAATTCTTCCCTGGCTTCTTTCCTAGATAGTTTGGGAGAGCAGTGTTCAGCCCAGCTAGAGTTTCTTTCTCTCTTGCAGCATACAATCCTCTGATAGAAGCAGTGTCAGAAGGGTCCTCCAGGGCTATCTGGTCTGACCCCCAGCTCCAGCCGGCTCCACTCATGTTATGATGGTTGATGTTGTGACCATATGTAAGTCTCCTTCCCCTTTAGACTTCCGTTTCAAGCCCTCCTGAGAAACCTTTTCATGTTGTGGCCAAGTACATCCTTTCCTTTCTATGTAATCTGCAACTCCTGATTTGCCAGCACTCCACATTCCAGCAGCTGTCTGGACCACCATTGTAGCCAGGAATTGATGTGGAGTATTGCTTTTCTCCTGACTTATCCTCTTCTGCCACTGGAAGGATTGAGGAGAAAGCTATCTGAGTCCCCACATTCAGAATCTTCTTCCCTAAGACTGCAAAGTTTAATGTAATCTCACCAAAGCTTCTCTTGGCAGTGCCATACCTTTCCACAGGAATGAGAAACAAGGAATGTGTGGGTGTCCCTGGACCTTGTGCAGCTGGGAATCTGCCACAACTAGAGCTCTTCTTCATCTGTTGTTGCAAACTTGGTATCATTTTCTTTCTTGATCGACCTTTTGTCTTTCCCTAGAAATATTCAGTGTGCTGTATAGTTCTTTCACAGCAGGTTTCTCCTTATCCCTTTCTCAAGAGATTGGCTGCCCTCATCCCAGAGTCCCTACACCAGCTGGGATGGCTTCCTCTGATCTGCTAAGGCAGGAGTCAGGAAACAGATTAACAGCTGCTGCTTATCATCAGGTCACTGCCTTTCCATTGCAGGTCTCAGGAGCATGTGGTCTCTTGGAAGGGACCATTTCCTGGGCTAGCCCAGACCCTTTGCCCCTTTGCCTCTGCCCCGGCCTCTGCCTGCCTTTTTCTCTTCTGCCACTAAACTCTGCTGCCAAACTCTGCAATCCTCCTGTAATTTTTTTTTATGCGTTTTCCATTGACAAGTAAAGGGTGTTAAGCAGGAGTTATCCTGGGTCCGTCACCTTGCATGTAAAGACCCTGGCAATCATTTCTGTACTGAAAAAATGCCACCTTTTCTTTGCCTCTCTTCAACCTTGTCCTAAAATTGCTCCCATCATGACAGGTCAATAGTCACAAACTACCAGCACATCTTGTCTTTGGTGTTTGCCATCACTGAGCTCAACAAGGATCCCACCCTTCTGCCCAATGTGACGCTTGGCTTCCACATCTATGAGCACTGGGATGTGGTCAGAGTAATACAATCCACCATCCTCAGTCTGCTGTCTACATGGAAAGGAAAGCAACCCAATTATAAATGTGAAAAGCAGGGTCAACTAATCTCCATCATACATGATTTTGACTCAAAATCTTCATCAGACATAGCAGCCTTAATGGACATCTTCAAGATTCCAGAGGTAAATGTGTTCCTCTGGGCATAGGTGAAAGTGACCTGCAGAGGGAAGGACCACTTCTGAGAACTGATTCAGTCCTGCAATGGGTGTTTAATTCAATTCTGGATCACAGGAGAAGGACTCCTTCTCCCCTGGGGAAGCTGCCTTGTGACCAACTTAGTGGGGGCCAGGACTGAATCTCAGGAGAGTGTTGGGTGATCCATCCCAGCTAGCAGTGCATGGGTCTGTCTTACTGAAAAGTCCAATTGAGAGAAGGATCAGTCATTCTTGTGACTCCTTATTGAGGAGGGAGCAACTAAGGGGCAACAACACCCTTACAGTTCTTCCTGTCACCAATGAGTGAACTGCTCACAGGGATGGTCACAGGCCAGAATCCCATGCAGCATCTCACAATGGGATGTACTTGACAATCAAAGCCCACGTGTCCTCAAGAGTGCCAGGGTGGTGTCATGCTTAAGGAATTTAGAATGGTGGGACTGGATCTCAGGCAATATGGATGGTGGTCCCCACTGAGCCCTGCAGTTCCCTGGGTGACTTACAGGCAGTCATGGACTCTCAGACCAACCTATCCTTCAAGATTGCGCTTAAGAAGATAGGACTGAGAAAAGGATAATTGTTGAAGTCACCTTGAGTTCCATGGAAGGAATAAAATTAAGAACCTGATGTAAATAAAAGATTAAATAGAATAAATAAACGGTGTGGGGCTACCTCTGGCAGAATCAAAACTTGCATGTCAAGGGAAAACAAAGATACGGCACAGGGGCTGTGAAATCCTTTGCCACATGTGCTTGCTCTTGGCAAATTGTCAGCCTGTGTGTAAAGATTTCCTCAGAGAACCTGGACCTTTTCCCAAACAACTCATCCCAAGTTGTTGCCTTGATTCCACAACTCCAACAACATGATTTAGATCAAGGCAGAAAAGTTTTGAAGTGAGGACTTTCTGCTTCTCAAGGAACCAAGGTTCGATTGGGACTTGCCAAATTTTCAATTTTTACCAAGGTTCAATTTGCCAAGCTCATGGAACCAAGGCTCAGTTTGGATGCCTGGAAATACTTCCTGATGGTGAGGACCCCGAGGATATGGAATGGGCTTCCACGGGAGGTGGTTGAGGCCCCATCAGTGAGGGTGTTCAAGGATAGGCTAGACATGCACATGGTAGGAATGTGGGGAGTGGAGCCAGCTAGAGCTGGGGGTCTGACTAGATGGCCTGGGAGACTTCATCTGACTCACTCTATTTCTAGGTTTCTATGGTTCTGCAGCATCCATGGTAACATTTCTTTTTAACACCTTTTTTATTTGGAGAGAGAATGGCACCACCTACACCAAATACTTCTATGAAAGCTAAATGCACAAAACAAGTAACCCTGTTATCAAAAGGAAGGAAAATGTCATGAAGCACAGTCAGGATTTCCTTTCTTTGGCTCTCAGAGTTCTTTCTGCACAGTATTCAGGGTCAAAAAAGCATGTTTCCATCTCTCTTCCAGATTAATTCCCAGGAAATTCCTCGGTATGAGGGCCTAGTCTGGCTGCTGCAGCATTTCCACTGGAACTGGATCGGGCTGCTTGTTCAGAAGGATGACAATGGTGAGCGTTTCCTCCAGGCACTGACCCCCCTGCTGCAGCAGAAGGACCTCTGTGTGGCCTTCACTGAAATGTTCTCAGGGCTTGATGCTGCACAAGACCATCAAAGGAGAGCTGGATACATTCCTCATGTGTGGTTGGATGCAGAAGTCATAGTTTTCTTTGGTGACAACACTGAATTACTAGGATTAATAATCCGGTTACATATTCATGAAAAAAATGCAAAGGTCCCATTTCAGAAGGTTTGGATCCTGACCTCCCATTCAGAACTTGAAACAAGCACAAACTCTCTTTTGAGAATGTATCTAAAGACGCTTCATGGAGCTTTGCACTTCAGAGCCCACACAAGGGATGTTCCAGCATTCAAGGCTTTTTTCCTCACTTTAGATCCATTCCATCCTCAAGGAGATGTCTTTCTTCATCAGTGGTGGGAATGGGCATTCTGGTGTAAGTTACCGAGATCAGAAAAACCCCTTCCACCATCAAAGAGAAAGTGTACAGGGAGGGAGATGCAGCAGGATCCAAGTGGGTTCAAATTTGAATTGGGCATGTCCAGTCACAGCTACTGCATCTACAATGCTGTCTATTCTGTGGCACATGTGCTACATGACCTGTCCTCTTCTGGACTGAAACATCCACCAGTGGGGGAAGGCAAGAGACTTCTGGATATTCGGCCATGGCAGGTGATGTCCGAATTCATGAGCTTAACCAAGGATCTGTGGTGTCTTCTCAGTCAATGCATCCTGGAAGCAAATGTGAGCCTGGAAGGAAGCTTGCGAGGCCAACTTAGGGAAATCACAAGGGACATTCCCTGCCAATTTCTCTCCATGGATCCAATTCCTCTTAATGGGCATCCAAAAGTGAGCAAAGCTTATCAGGGACTGGCGGGTCTCCCGAATAAGTATGAATTTGTGATTGTGCTCATGGAGAAGGGAGACAGATGCAGGGCCCACCCGAGATATGTAGCTTGTATCTAAAAGTGGTACAGAGTAAGGGAGAGTTGGCCTGCCCCCCTCGGAATCCACCATCTTGCCCGCAGGTGGAGAACCCACATACTGGACTCCAGGCTATGTGCACATTTTCCAGCTCTCCTGTCAAGATTCAGGGAACGAAGGAGACATTAGGCAAGAAGCCCACACCTTTGCTCAAGTGCACCAGAGCAGACATCACCAAAGGTGGCTGCATCTGATAATTAAAGCAGAGTATGGAATAGGAAGGAAGAAGCAGTCCCTTATCTTGATGGCTGTCAGAGTTCCATGGAAGACACATCCATTTACTTTCCTCTGTATGACTCCTTCTGCATTTTCAGATTCTGGATCCTCTGAGGAATGTCCGGTTTAACAACAGTGTCGGAGAAGAAGTCTCCTTCACTAAACGTGGAAAAAGATATGATCTCCTGAACTGGGTCTGGCCTGCAAATGGATCTCTCTATCCTGTGAAAGTTGGATGGGTCGATGTGGGAGCTCCTCCAGGCCAAGACTTCTCCACCCACTCTGCAGCAATTGTGTGGGCCACAATGGTAGAGTTCAAGTGAACCATATGCATTATCAGGCAGCATTTTCACTCTTGTAGAAAGGATACAATGCTTCATTCGAGAAAAATTTTCTAATAATTCTGCAGAAGTAGAATGCTTTTGTACTTTTGGACAACCTTTGCTCATCCAAATTCCCATGGTCTGTCTCTGGAATCTCCAGAAAGCTGAAATAAAATGCCCCATGCTTGGAGAACTACTTCCAGTAGCAGGCAGAAGCAGCCACGATGGACCTGTTGTTGGACCCAGTGGATGGGAGCTTCCACTTCCAGATCCTCAGAAGTGATTTAAGAGGTGCCTCTGTCCCAGTGTTGCTGCAGAACCCAGGAGCATGCAGAAAATATTCATTCCACTTAGATTGGTTACCCCATTTGCCAAGCAATGCAAAACTCATGTTGCTGGAATATCTGTTAAATAAATATTCAGAGCATTTCTCTTACAAATATCTTTAAGTTTTATTTCCTTCAATTCTAGACAATGCCCCGTGCAAGGTGTGTGGAGCAGTGCATTCCAGGGCACTGGAGAAGAGTTCCAGAGGGGAAGCCGGTCTGCTGCTACAGATGTGAACATTGCGCAGCAGGGATGTTTTCTACCTCCATAGGTACCGCAAACATGAAAAGCAATTTGCAGATGCAGGAGGTAATGGCGGAAAAAATCAAGGAAGCCCAAGGAAATGTCGTAGAAAAGAGGACAATTCATAATAACTGTTTTAGTTTCCAGTCTGAATACTATGTCAGGTTTCAGACCTCTGGGGAATTCTTACTGGCAAAAGTTCAACAGTTGACAAAGACTTCTATGCAAATAGGGAAACCATGACCTCAATAAATGATGAATACTGTCCTGTACAATATATTTTGTATCCTCCCCTCTCCTTATCATTTTGAAGGCCCCAAAAAAGGTCACCTGCTTTTCAGTAGCGATTGATGTCCCCTGGTCTCCAGCTTCAGTAGTAAGAACTCTCAGCAGAAATGTTAAGGAAAATTTTCGTTAATATATTATTTTCTTTTCTGTTCTAGTTTGGACAATGCGGAAGGGGAAACCTTGTAATGCTTCTCCAGCACTCATTATGAGTTGCATTGTATTGTCCTTTAAAAAAGCCTGAACAAGATTTTTGGTGAAGGGATGGTCATTTGGTGATGAAGGGACACATTTTTCATCTTCTATACTTATGGTCTAATTCCCAAAGAGGAAATTCAAGTAATCAAAGGTGCAAGCTATGCTAAGGAAAGGAGAAGTTTGCAACTTTCTTTGAGAACTGGACTAGCCCTCAGTGAATTAACTTGTGCACCTGGGCAAGATATTTCAGCAGCTTTTTTTCATTTCAGATGCAGCTCACTGTTCTCCATGCCCACAAGATCAGTACCCAAACCAGAACCAGGACCGGTGCATCCCCAAGATGATCCACTATCTTTCTCATGAAGAGACACTGGGTAGACTTTTAGTTTTTCTGGTTCTTCTCCTTTTTCTTGGCACATTTGCTGTGTTGGAAATTTTCATTAAAAATCGTGACACACCCATTGTGAAAGCCAACAACCGAGACCTCAGCTATGCCCTCCTCATCTCTCTCCAGCTCTGCTTCCTCTGCTCCTTCCTCTTCATAGGTCGACCCACAATGCTCACCTGTCTACTGCAACAAGTTGCTTTTGGCATCACCTTCTCTGTGGCAGTTTCTTGTGTGTTGGCAAAAACCGTCATGGTGGTCTTGATCTTTATGGCCACCAAGCCAGGAAACATTGCAGGAAAACTCTTGGGGAGACCATTGACAACCTCCATTGTGCTGGTGTGCCCCCTCATCCAAGCTGTGATCTGCGTTGGCTGGTTGCTGACCTCTCCCCCTTTCCCAGAGTTGGACCTCCATTCACTGTCTGAGGAGATCATTGTGGAATGCAATGAAGGCTCCGTCACCATGTTTTACACTGTTCTGGCATACATGGGCTACCTGGCTCTTCTCAGCTTCAGTGTGGCTTTCCTGGCCAGGAAACTGCCTGACAGCTTCAACGAAGCCAAGTTCATCAGCTTCAGCATGCTGGTCTTCTGTAGCGTGTGGGTGTCCTTTGTGCCCACCTACTTGAGCACCAAGGGGAAGTACGCGGTGGCTTTGGAAGTGTTCTCCATCTTGGCCTCTGGTGCTGGTCTCCTGGGATGCATATTTCTTCCAAAATGCTACATCATTGTCTTGAGGCCCAGTCTCAATAGCAGAGATCATCTCATAAGAAAAACATAATTGATACATTTCATGATTTGGAGAAATCTCTGTATTAATCACAGCCTAATAAATCAGTTTTTTGGTCACATTTTTCCATGCTGGAGTTAATTGATTCATTTGGTTTTTTATATCAAGCAAAAGAAGTAATTCCACTTCATTACTGTGCAAGAAGATTCCCCCCCACCCCACCCACTGAGTGGACTAATTA
Source organism: Varanus salvator macromaculatus (assembly GCA_023646645.1). Classification (NCBI taxonomy): domain Eukaryota; kingdom Metazoa; phylum Chordata; class Lepidosauria; order Squamata; family Varanidae; genus Varanus; species Varanus salvator. Next base: position 3,429,515 of record JAIXND010000721.1, on the reverse strand, counting down.
GGCGATGAAGGAAGGGGCTGGGGAGCCAGTGGGGAGAAACCTCTGGCAATGTGTATTGAGTGTAACAGAAGACTTGGATATGGTTCTCCCTCTTGGAATGTGCAAGTTGTAGTTTTCCTCTGTAAGGAAATTTTTGCAGTGTGTGTGTGTGTGTGTGTGTGTGAGGGAGGGAGGGAGGGAGACATTTGTTCAGTGTACAGAGATCCCTGTTGGGTGAGGACCAACCCAGGGACATTTCTATCTCTGACCAAGAGGAGTTTCTAGCATTCAGCAATTCCAAGTGCCTACATGAGGAGTTGGGGTCTGACTGTCAAGTTCTTATGAGGTAACTCACACACCAGCCTTATCCAGGGGAGATGCCCAATGTCTTCAGAGAGGGCAAGGCCAAGTGGTTTATTGCAGGCCACTGGGGATGGCATGGGGGACTGGAAGGCCTTCCATCACCCCACTGGTCAACTGAAGGAGTGTGTTTGGGGAATAAAGTGCTGAGGGTTCAAGCACTTTATTTCACACAAATTTTTCTTCTTCTTCTTTCTAGCCATCATGGAGAAGAGACCAGTTGCTTCTCTGTGTGAATCTGGAATGTAGACTAGAAGTTACCAGATGCAAAGAGTAGCAAAGTGTGAGATTTCTTATTTTCTTGTCCTTATTGTGCAGCAAGATGTGAGGGACTTGAGGGATCATGGGGTGAGCCTTAAGTACTGAATCACTGCTTGTTGCAATTTACTCCTCCTCACATTCCCTCTTTCTCCTATTTTAGTCCTACCTCCTTCATTCCACCATGCATCTGTCTACTTCACTACCTCAATAAATGAAGTGAATCCCCTCGACTGTGCTTAAGTGAATCATGTACTCCTTTTGGTGCCTTGGATGAAGAAGCGGTCATGGATTTGTCAGGCCCTCTATCAGTGGGGCTGAGGGGAGTTAAGGATTCCCCTTGGTGGACTGCCCCAGTTAGACTCCCTGGGAAGCATTTTGCCTGGACGTATGTCTGGACCGTTCAAGGAATGGCATGGTGTTTATTTCCCTGTGTACACAAAGAGCGGGGATGCCCCTTCCCTGTATGGTGTTGTGACTGGGGTAGGATCATGGGAGGCTTTCATGGTATAGTGACCTCATTTCCAGAGAAGTTTGCCTATTGGGTGGTAAACAAGTTGAATGGATAAATGCATCAGTCACCTCTGTGCTTCCTTGAGGGCCAACCACCCCCCATGACTCCAACTGAAGCCAGTGTTCCTGGGCTTCCTCAGACACCTCCCCTTGCCTGACTCCTCATCTTTCCATCAGGGGGTCTCCTCCTCCCTTTCCCATCCAACAATGTTGCTAACAACCTTGGCCCAAGCTGGTCTCCTTCTTGGCTGCTGGGCCTTTGATTTCCACAGTTCAAGGGGCAGAAAGGGACAGTTAATTCCTAAAGGTAAACACAGAAGGTAAGTGCAATGCAAACCCCTTATTCTACCTCCAGTCCTCTTGGGCACTCCTTATTTCACTTCCCTGGAATTATGGAAGTTTCTTCAGGAATTCCACATGGATTTACATCCAGCAAGTCAATAACAAAGAAGCTCCGAGAAAGCATGCAGAATACAAATGTGCCCTGTGCTCTTCAGTGTGGGGCTGCAGCTGCGTCTGATGTGTGGCTGCCTGCACGTCTCTTCAAGAGATTCACTCCTCCTGGTGAGGCTGCAGAGACAGCTCTTCCCCTGCTTCTGGCTAACCAAGGAGAGAAAGCCTCCCTCTTCCAGGGATGATTGTCCTGCTCTCACTGCTGCTTTCTATCCTGCCTCAGGCCACCCAGAGGATGATGAGGACAATCTGCTTTGTGACTCAGCCATCAATAGAGGAAAAAGAGTATTACAGGCCAGGAGACATGATTGTTGGTGTGAATGTACTGCTTGGTAGATATTCCTATGCAGTTGCAGAAGAGTTTCATACATCACCAAAAATGCTACCCACAGTTGATTTAATGTAGGTTTCTTTCAAAGGGTTCCGGGATGTATGTGTGTGTGTTTGCTTCACATCAAGAAGCTCATTCCAGGGAGGGGTGTCTGGGATGCTGCTCAAGAGGACATGTTGATTATTAGAGTTGCAGAGCCTTGCCAGGTGGGCCTTGACCAGAAGGTAGTGCCACACCTGGGGTTTCTTCACTGGCTCCATTCTGAGGGGTGCTGGGCAAGCAGCAGAGTGGGAGGATCTACGTAGCTGTTTCTTTTAATGTTGACAATCCCTGTAAGATGAAAGGCTGCCCTGTCATTCCTGTCCCAAGCAGATCCCATCTGAGACAGGGATTTGGAAGGTGGGGCAGTGCTGTAAGACCTTCACCCTTTAAGATCTGCTGAATCAGCTTGCAGAGCACTTGAGCTTTGAGTGACTCAGCAAGACTTCCTGACTACCGGCTCTGTCAAAGTAGCACAAAATGCATGTGATGCCACCCTGAAACTTTCACCTCAGAAGAAGAAAACTTTGGGGAAAATTTGACCAGGTTTCTGAGGTGAAGGCACTGGCTCCTTTAGACTTTAATGCTCTCAAGAGTATGCTGAGCTCAGACTTTAATGACCTTGGTTTTTGAAGTAATGCACAGATCTTAGATGGAAGATGTTGAGAAGCTGATCTAATCAAAGTGGAGGAGCGGGAGACCTGTTCTCTCCCATCCCTGTACCCCAAGAGGTCATTTGACCCACATTTCCCAGCATTCCCAGCCAGATCCTTGGCAAATCCAGAGATCCCCACAGCAATTCCAGGCTGCAGATGGGAGCCTTTTCCATGCAAGAATATCTGGGTGGATGTCACAGCTGCACCAAGAGGGGCCCTGCTAACTGGGGCTGGAACACTTAATTTTCATTCAGAACTCTTTTTCTTGCATGAAACTCCCCTCCTGCAACTCACATCAAATGTTCTAAAATAGAGAGTAAGTTTAAGGACAGTTGCTTGATTTTCAAGGAAGAAGATCCCTAAAGGGGACACAGAAAAAACTATGTCCTCAATTGCCATTCCTTTCTCCATCAGCAAGCTTAAGCAATGCTGGAAAGCATCACAGGACATGATGATGCAAGACAATTATCAAATAACTTGGCTGAAGATCCAAAAAGACTTACAAAAATGGACTAAATTGTTTTAATTAATCAAGTTTTTGGTGGATTTAATTTTATTTAATACTATTAAATTATTATAATTTAATAATAATATGATAATATTTTGTTATGGACTTCTATTGTAATTTAATTTTGGTTAATTCATTGGTTGAGTTTAATGGGATGTGTGAGTATATTTTATTTGAGGTTATTTATTTTATGGTTTTATCTTGTATATGATCAGTTTTATTGTATTAATGTATATTTTATGTTCCAGTATTGTAAGCCACCCAGAGAAACTTTGGATTATGGAGCAGTATAGAAATGGAATTAAATAAATAAGCTAGCTCAGCTCCTTTCCCTACCCAGGCAGTGAACTTCTCTCCCTATCTAAAAGTTAAATTTCCTGCATAATATCTGTCTTCCGGTCTAAAATATACTCTAGATAATGAAATAGGACAATTCCTCTTTAACTACTTGGAATGGACCTTAAGAAAATTAGGAGAGGCAGCCAGGGACTATCCTTTTTGGCAAACAGAAGCACCAAGCACCTAGCTCAGCCTCTCCTGCTACGAGTGTCAGTGGGTTTCCCTCCCTGGATGCTACAGCATGTGAAACTGGTTCTGCCTTGCTCCTTTGGCAAAAACAATTGCGTGGTGCTAGCCCTCATGGCTTTGCAACAAGAGCAGTTTCGAACAGCATCACCATGCTGGGTTGGTAGGCAATCCTCTCAAGGTCAGTATCTAGCAGGGCTTCTCTGGGGGAGTGGTTGGCTCTCTCTCTCGCTCTCGCTCTCTCTCCTCCAGCCCTCTTTCCCTCCCTCCCAGGATTACCTATACATGTCAGAGGCAGAGCCTCGAAGAATTGACATATGAAGCAGTTGCTTGATCATACATGTAAAAATTAAAAAGAAAAAAAATCCAGACAATGCAGGCTTGGTCAGAAGTTCTCTCATTACTACAGTTTACTTGCATTCACTGTGCCTGCACTGAGAGGGAGCCACAGTCCAAGGATTTGAGGGAAGGACTTCCCAAGCCCTCCTGGGAGATGTCATGATTGATCCTGACACCCCCTGCAAGGGAAGCAGGACCTCTCACCTGCCCCATGGTCCTTCCCTTGATGAGTCTGGATCATCCCTCACTTTATTTCAACAAAAACTGACTGCATAAGGGAAAGTTTGGAGATGTAGTGATGACTCCTTGATTTAATGTGCTTGGAAAAGGCTCAGGTGAATTCCTGCAGGACAGACGATGGTGGAGATGGGGTCTCCAGTCTGATCTCTAAGTAAAGGTGACCATCTAGGGTATTTCCTATTCCACATAGCTTTGAGTCATCTTCATATTAAATTTTCATTCTTTGTACTGCCTTACTTGAATTGAAGAGTTTTAAAGCAGAGAGAGAGCCCTGTGGCACCCCATTTGTCACCTCTCCCAGTCTGAGAATAAGCCATTGATGAACACACTTTGAGTCCAATCATGCAGCCAATTGTGCATCCACCCAATGGTAATGAGGATGTCGTGGGGCACTTTTTCAAAGGCTTTGCTAAACTCCAGTTAGATTCTTTCCACAGCATCCCCACAGCCTATTTCAGTGGTTACCCACCAAAAAATGAAATCAGGTTTGTCTAGCAGTTTTCCTTTGAAACATCTATGTTGACTTTATTTATTTATTTATTTATCTTACATATTTGTATGCCTCCCCCTTGCAAACAAGCCTCGGGACTTCTAGTAACCCCTACGTTGTTTTCAAGGTGTTTGCAGACTGATTGCTAGATAATTTGCTCAAGAATTGTTCTAGGGATTCACATCAGACTGATGGGTCTACAGCTCCCAGGTTCTTCCTGTTCTCCTTCCTTGACAGTAGAGACAGCACTAGCTGTACTTCTGTCATCTAGAACTTTCACTGTTCTCCCTGATTACTAAAAGATAATAAAGAGTGGTTCTGGGTTTCCTTCTGCCAGCTCCTTCATGATGCCGGATGAAGTATATTGGGCCATTGAGATTTGAACTTATTCAGCCCATGTTTATGATCCTTAATCATTTGCCTGTCAAATCTGGGCTGCCATCAATCCCCTTCAACTTGTATTTCCCTTCTTCAGGAAGGTCACAGGTCTTCTTTTGGGATAAGAAAGAGCCAAAGTAGGAATTGAGCAGTCCTGCCTTTTTTTTTGGTCTCCTCTCCTCTCCGCTCCTCTCTCTTTTTATGTTGGTCATATATTATATTTTTACCATCCAAATAGAGTAGTTGCACCTCATTTCTTCCCTCTGTATTTTACTTTGGACAGATCTGAAGAAGGCCTTTTACTTGTTTCATCATCTCTAACTAGCCTCAGTTGATTCCTAGCTTAGCCTTCCTGACACCTTCCCAGCAATTCTGTTAGACCTCCCTTCTGTTAGTCCTGCACAGCCTGGCATTCCATCCATTTCCTATAAAAGTCCTTTTCTGTTTCCAGATACTGTCTCATCTTCTTGTGAAGCCACATGTGCTTCCTCTGTTGTCTTCTATATCATCTTCTAGTTGGTGTAGAAGACAATTGAACTTGTACAGAATTTCTTTCTTTCTCTCTCTCTCTCTCTCTCTCTCTCTCTCTCTTTCTTTCTTTTAAAATATCCCACCCTTCACAGAATTCTTCTCCCATAAGAGAGGCTTGCAATTATTACCCTGAATGGGATGAAGTTGGCTTTTTTGAAATTCAGATACATTTCTGGCTACCTTTAGGGTTAGCTTCTCTATTCTGACCCAGCAGGATTGGACAGAAACTGTCTTATGTCATCTCAGGGTGTTGGTGCACTTGAATTCCCTGTCCCTGCAGTGAAATGGAGCCACAATCCAGGTGCCTGAGGGAGGATCTTTGCAAGCTTCCTCTGGAGATGTCAGGACTGATCATGGCACCTCACTGCATGGGAAGCAGGAGCCACAGCCTGTTCCATGGTGCTTTCCTTGATAAACTGTGGATTATTCAGGAAAAGGTGACTGTGGCACAAATTGCTTGGAGATACTTTTATGACTCCTGAATTTAATTTTGCTTAGAAAAGGCTTAGATGAATTCCTGTAGAACAGAAGGGTGTGTCCAGCTCACCATTATATAGAGACTCTTTTCTAGGAGCCCATCTATTGAAATGGGGAAGGGAAAGAGGAAGGGAGGCACTTGTGTTCATGTCTTCCTTGCAGGGTGCCCCATAATCTCTTTCACTGACCAAGGGAGAAACCTGAAGCTGTCCTGGATGGAAACAATCTTCTCTGCAGGCTTCTCTCTCCTGTGTTTTCCTTTGACAAATTATTGAAGGAGGCATGTAGGTGGCACAGTGGTCTAAACTGCTGTGCTGCTGGGCTGGTTGATTGGTTCGAATCTGCATGACGGGGTGAGTTCCCATTGCTCCGTCCCAGCTTCTGCCAAACTTGCAGTTTGAAAGCATGCAAATGCAAATAGATAAAAAGGTACCACTTCAGTGGGACGGTGAAAGCATTCCATACACTTCAGTGTTTAGTCATGCCGGCCACATGACCATGGAGACTGTCTGCAGACAAACACTGGCTCCCTCAGCTAGGAAATGGAGATAAGCACCACTTCCTAGATTCAGACATGACTGGACTTAATGTCAAGGGGAAACTTTTACCTTTACCTATGCTCAATAAAAGGTGTTCAGCCTGAGATATCCTTCATAAGTCACCCTGGAGGAAAGGATCCTGGAAATTTTTTCTTGTAGATTAAAGTGTTGCTGGTTCTGTGCTGTTCCTCTCCTTTGTCCTGATACTGCTCCCACCATGACAGATCAATTGTCAGAAACTACCAGCACATCCTGGCTTTGGTGTTTGCCATCACTGAGCTCAACAGGGATCCAGCCCTCCTTCCCAACATGACACTTGGCTTCCGCATCTATGAACATAGGGACCTGGTTGCAAGAATGCAAGAGAAAAACCTCAGTCTGCTGTCTACACGGTGGAGAATGATTCCCAATTATAAATGTGACAAGAAGGATCAACTCATCTCCGTCATACAGGATTTGGACTCCAAATCTCAATCAGATATTGCACAATTAATGGGCATCTACAAGATACCCCAGGTAAATGCATTCATCTGGAGACAGTTTGAAGGATCTACAGAGAGAAAGGACAATTCTGACAACACATTCTTCCCTGCAATAGATGTTTTTCTTCAATTCTGGATGATAGGGCAGGGAACCTCCTCACCCGGAATTGCCATGATACAGCCTTAGTGGAGGCCAGGAATGAATTTCAGGAGAGCCAGGGGGAAAATCTCAGCTCTCAATGGGTCTGTCTTCATGAGGTGAAAAATTGAGACAAATAACAGGCATTTCTGTGACACTTTATAAAGTCAGAAACAAATAGGGTGCTACAGAATGCTTGGAGTTCTTCCTGACATCAACAAATGGTCTTCCTTACAGGGATGGTTACAGGCCAGAATCCCATGCAGCATCTCCCAGTGGTATGTCCTGGGCCATCAAAAGCTTCCTGTCCTCAGGAAAGTCAGGGTGGTGTTGTGCTTAAGAGCATTGAGGGTTTGACTGGGACTCTAAGCCAACCTAACTTGCAGCATTGTTGTTGGGAGGATGTCTTTGAGAGGTGGAGAAAAATTATATAAGTTGCTTTGAGCTTTGTAAGAAAGAAAAAGGATGTAAATATCAGATTAAATAAAAGAAATAAATGGTTTGAGGTCACCTCTGGAACAATCAAAATTGGCATGCTGAGGTAGAGGAATGCTATGGCACACTTACTATGGCAGAGGTCCTCTGCATGGCTTGCTGTGGGCAATTAGATGGCCTGTGCATAAAATGTTCTCAGTGGACATGCGAATTCTCCCGCAGGCCCCATCCCAAGTACTTCTTTCCATTCCAAGAGCTTCAGTCACATGCCTTTAGAACAAAGCACAAAAGGTTTGAAGTGAGACAATTTATGGTGTTGAGGAAGCCTCAGTAGCATCCCTCCCGCCTCTTCTGTGCCCTGTTTTATTTGGAAACAGAATGGAACATTTTCACCAAATACTGACTTGGAGACCAGCCCCAATGCACCAAAGCTCTGCCTATACAGACAATGAGAGTCATCCAGGGGATCCAAATAGACCTCTTTCCTGCCATGGGCAGTCCTTATGCCAGGGCTCACTCCATCTCAGTCCAAACATTGGTAGATATGTATTCCCTAGGGGCAGGCTTTTACTCATGTCTCTGGGTGAAGGGACCCATGGTGCATGGGGGTTGAGAGTGGGGATACTGAGAGTTTCCCATTATACTTATGTATCCCAGTTGAAAGAGGGAAGCCATTCCTGGGATAGTACTCCATGCACAGTAGAATCACCCCTTTTTTCCCTAACTGTAAAAAGAATGTTATAAAGGATTACCAGGAACGTCTTACCTGTTAAGCTGATTGCTTCATTATATTCTTGGCAAAAAAATGTATTCCTTTTTTCATCCAGATTAATCTCCAAGAAATTCCTCAGTTTGGGGGCTTAGTATGGCTGCTGCAGCATTTCCACTGGAACTGGATCGGGTTGCTTGTTCAGAGCGATAACCATGGCGAGCTTTTCCTTGAGACATTGACCCCCCTACTGCAGCAGAAGGATCTCTGCCCGGCCTTCACTGAAAAGTTCTCAATACATGATGCTGCACACATGCATCGAATTGCAACTGGATACATTCCTCATGCATGGATGGATGCAGAAGTCATTGTTTTGTTTGGTGATAGCACTGCAACACTATTCTTAGCATTCCAGTTAGATAATTGTGAAAAAAATGCAAAGATCCAATTTTGGAAGGTTTGGATCCTGACCTCCCATTCAGAATTTGAAGCAAGTGCATACCATGAATTTAGAATACTGTTAAAGACCCTTCATGGAGCTTTGCACTTCAGAGTCCACACAAGAGATATTCCAGCATTCAAGGCATTTTTCCTGGCTTTGGATCCCTTCCACCCGCAAGGAGATGTCTTTCTTCATACATGGTGGGGACTGACTTTCGAGTGCCAGTTTCTGAGATCAGGAGAACCCCCACATGAGTTACTTCCAATGTGTACAGGGAGGGAGATGCAGCAAAATACAAGCAAGTTCCCATTCAAATTGGGCATGTCCAGTCTCAGCTACCACATCTACAATGCCGTCTATTCTGTGGCACATGCGCTACATGCTCTGTCCTCTTCTGGACACAAATATTCACGGATGGGGGAATGGAAGCAGCTTCTGAATGTTCAGCCATGGCAGGTAATGTCTGCATCCAGAGCTTTGGAACTTATCCAAGGAGCCCTGTAGATGGCTCAGTCAACAATTCTGGAGGGAATATTAATCTGGGAGGAAGGCTAATTTATGGAAATTGGGAGAAACTTTCCCCATGGATTTCTCTCCATGGATGCAATTTCCCTGAATGGGCATTCAAGTGTCAGCAAAGCTTAGCGGGAATTGTGGTGCTCCTGGAATACTGATGCGTTCCAAATGGCACATAAAGAGAATGGAAGAAGCATTCAAGCTCCAGCCTCAGGTACGTAGTTTCAGTTTATTATACTATTATTAATATTAGGGGTTTTTTTGTTTTACATTTTTCTTAATATATTTGGTTATTTAAGAAAATAGCACTTAATTTAAAAAAGAGAATGGAAGAAGGATCTAAGCTCCAGGTTCAGATATGCAGTTCCAGTTTAATAAACTTATTGAAGGGCAGAAAGGCCAGTGGCCCTGCCCACATGGAAATTTCCTTATTCCCAGCAGATGGAGAACTCACATGCTGGACTCCTGGCAGCACCATTCCAATGTTTTCCAGTCCCTTTGTCATGGTTCAAGGGTCTTAGTAGAAAGCTGATCCAGGGCAATGTTGCCCAAACCAGTGGGCAAGCTCACATAAGCAAATATCACCAAAATGGGCTGCATCTACCAACTAAAGTTCACAATAGGAAAACAGAGGAAAAACAGATCTCAGAACTGGATGGCATTCAGAGAGGAATGGAAAATACTTCCACTCAGTGTCACCCTGTCCTGAATATTTCTGCACTTTTAGATCCTGGACACACTGAGGAATGTCCGCTTTAACAACAATGCTGGGGAGGAAGTCTCCTTCACTGAAAAAACCAGGAGATATGACATCTTGAACTGGAGCTTGTCTCCAAATAGGACTTTGTACCCCATGAAGATTGGATGGGTTGATCATGGTGCTCCCCCAGGCAAAGACTTCTCCATCAACCCTGCAGAAATCATATGGGCCACAAAGGTGGGGCTGCAGTGAATTATATAGGTCATGGAGGCAGAGGCATGGCGCAATTCCACTCTTTCAGAGTGTGGGGAGGAGGGGTGTCAGTATTCATTTGTAAAGGGCAACCTTTGACCACTAAAATTCCCATGTTCTGTCCCAGGAATCTCCAGTGAGGTTCAAATGATGTCCCATGCATGAATTCTTTCAGAAGTACTGCCAGTGATAGGCAAAAATGTGTGTGATGGACCTAGGGTTGGACTCACTAGGAAGCATAGGAGAATTCAATTGGAGAATATGTCACATCGTTGGCAAGGAAGATGGAAGGAACCAGAAATTGTTCATTCCACCTAGATAGTTGACTTCCTCTGACAAGCAAATCAAAATATGTTGAATCTTCCTTCCTTCCTTCCTTCCTTCCTTCCTTAGGCCATGCCCCAGGTGAGATGTGTGGAGAGGTGCACTCCAGGGCACTGGAGGAGAGTTCCAGAGGGGAAGCCGGTCTACTGCAACAGATGTGAACGTTGCGCAGCAGGGATGTTTTCCACCTCTACAGGTATCTCAAGCAATAAGAACCATTCATAAACCCAGATGGTAATGAAATAAGAGTGTTGGGGAAACCCAAAAAGTTTTTAAAAAGGAGAAGATTCTATTGTTTCAGAAACATAGATACATAGAAACAAAGCGAGTCAGAAGGGGTCTCCGGGGCCATCTAGTCTGAACCCCAGCTCCAGCTAGGTCCCCATACAACATGCCTACCATGCGCATGTCCAGCCTATCCTTGAATACCCTCACCGATGGGGCCTTAACAACCTCCTGTGGAAGCCCATTCCATACCCTCAGGGTTCTAACTGTCAGGAAGCACTTCCTGGCATCCAAACTGAACCTTGGTTCCCTGAGCTTTGCTCCATTGGAGTGCATCCTGCCTCCCTCTGCAGGGGAGAACAGGTCTCTACCCACCTCTGTGGGACACCTTCTCACATACCTGCATGTCACCAACAAATCCCCTCTGAGTCTCCTCTCCTCCAGGCTGAAGAGACCAAATTCCCTCAGTCTTGCCTCATATGGCTTACCCTGCAAACTGGCGACCATCCTTGTGGCCCTACTCTGCACTGACTGTAACCTGGCTATATCCTTTCTGCAATGAGGGGCCCAAAACTGAGCACAATACTCCAGTTGCAGGTGCACCAGAGTCGTCTGGAGGGGTAGTAATACCTCTCTCCATCTAGAAGCCATACTAGATGATTTTATTCCCCCTCTATATTTCTGCTCCTATGCTTTTCTGGTTTACAAAGTGTTTCCAGAAGATAGGTTCTTTGGAGAGTATTCAACTTTTTACCTGGTGGCTGATGAATACCATTATAGTCAGATAATTTTCATCCTTTACTTTCACATGCTATTATACACTTGAAGGGCTTTAATTGAGACCTAAAGGTGTTTGAGCAAAACTCTGACTGACAAAGCTGGAGGATCCCTCTTCCATGATTTTACTGCAACCAGGACCATATTGCCTCCTTTTCAGTAGTGGTTTCTGCAGCCTGGTCCCAGTCTCAGTGCAAAGACATCTCAAAGGCAGTGCACAATATGAATTCATTGAGCTTAATATGCTTTAGTTTGTGCATGTAATAGTGCATGGGACAGATTTTAGCACTTCCCTGTTTTCCTTTCTACGTAAAGAATGATCTTCATGAAAAAAGGACAGAACATGTATCTTAGAGAAGTTTGTGGGGAAGAGTCATTTTAATTTTTTTTATACTTATGGCCTGTCTCCAAAACTTAATTAAAAGGCAGAGTTTAAGATAAGGGGAAGAGATTTTCACATCTTTCTTTGAGGATGGGGGCTGCCCCAGAGGAAGAACTGTATCAATGTTGGGATGGTTCAATGGCTATCACTCATTTCAGATGCTGCTCACTGTAATCCGTGCAAACAAAATCAGCACCCAAACAAGAAGCACGACTTGTGTATCCCCAAGAAGATCCACTTCCTTTCCCATGAAGAGACACTTGGTATCCTTTTAGTATCTCTGTTTCTTTTCCTCTTTCTTGGCACATTTGCAGTGCTGGCAACTTTCTTTAAGTTTCATGACACACCCATTGTCAAAGCCAACAACCGAGAACTCTCCTATGCCCTCCTCATCTCTCTCCTGCTCTGCTTTCTTTGCACTTTCCTCTTCATTGGTCGACCCACAAAGGTCACCTGTCTTCTGCGACAAGCAGCTTTTGGCATCATCTTCTCTGTTGCAGTTTCTTGTGTGTTGGCAAAAACCATCATGGTGGTTTTGATCTTTATGGCCACCAAGCCAGGAAGCATGGCAAGTTGGCTCTTGGGGAGACCACTGACCACTTCCATTGTGCTGGTCTGTCCCCTCATCCAAGCTGTTATCCATGTTGTCTGGCTGCTGACCTCTCCCCCTTTCCCAAATCTGGACTTTCATTCTCTCTCTGGAGAGATCATTGTGGAATGCAATGAAGGTTCTGTCACCATGTTTTATGCTGTCCTGGCTTACATGGGTTTCCTAGCTCTTCTCAGCTTTAGTGTGGCTTTCCTGGTCAGAAAACTTCCTGACAGCTTCAACGAAGCCAAGTTCATCACCTTCAGCATGCTGGTCTTCTGCAGCGTGTGGGTCTCCTTTGTACCCACCTACTTGAGCACCAAGGGGAAGTATGCTGTGGCCATGGAGGTCTTCTCCATCTTTGCCTCTGGGGCTGGTGTCCTAGGATGTATCTTTCTTCCAAAATGCTACATCATTCTTTTGAGGCCCAATCTCAATAGCAGAGGCCACCTCATAAGAACAATGTAATCCAAACATTTCATGATTTGCTAAAATTTTGTTCAGTATTTGCACCTGAATAAAATACTAGTTTATTCTTTACTCTCATTTGTTGTGTGTTCTTGTGAATGCTTTCTGTTGATAGCAGGATTAATGGGACAGGTTAATATACACAAAAGCATTTGCACAAATATGAAATGCCCTTTCCTTGTAATTCCTTGTGTGTGATCACTACAAAGTTCCCACAAAAATGGGTACAGTTGAGGAAGGAGGAAGGGAGCAGGATTTCACACATGCAAGGAATGAATTTCAAGGTTTTAATTGAATTGAATTGAATTGAATTGAATTTATTTTAATTGTTAATATTATGTTTAATTTAAGATTAATTTAATTTCGTTATTTATTTTTTTGCTGTATGTTTTTATATTTAACCTGAGATGGGCCAGCTTTTAAATATTGTATATGTTTTTAATATTGTACTTGTTTTTCTATTGTGAGCCGCCCCGAGGCTGTCGCAAGGGGCGGCATATAAATATTTAAATAAATAAATAAATAAAAGGTTCAAAAGGGAGCACCAAAAGTCAAGCATCCAACATTTTTTTACAGGAAGCAGACATTCTGTAAGTACCACTGCACCCAGGGATAGCCAATGTAAATATGATTGCAAGGAACCTAACATTCACAGAGTGTCTCATGGAGTTGGTGTCATGTAAGCTTTGCGGGGAGTGGGAAGGAGACTTTGAATGCGAGATGTGCAAGAGCAAATAGACAAACCAAATTATAATACAGAAGCATTACAATAGAAAACAAAAAATCATCAGAGACATATGAAAAACCTCATGATGCATTGGGGGCTTGTGTAACAGGTCAAGAAATAAAACAATCAGAAGTTATGCAATTCAACAGGTTTCAGTGTTTGCTTTTACAGACTGAGGTAGGAAATTGCAGAAAGACAATGGGGAGCTGGCCTAGGATTTGAATATTCAAAGTAGTTGCATAAGAACAATGAGTTAGCAGGTGATTTATTCAGAGATCCCGGCTCGCTGGTGCTCTTCTCCTTTTCCCATTGAAGGAACCTGAATGGAAAACCTCCTGCGGATTTGCGGTGGGGACAAAAGGTGACAGGGAAAACTTTCTGCATTCCAAAATATAAACCTGATAACTTGTATTAGGGCAACTCCAGCACTGGCAGTCATTGAAGTCCTCCTTTTCTAGGTACCAAGCTACCCTGAAGTCTCCTTTCTGCTTAGAAGGAGAAAAGGGCATATTCTCTCTCTCTCTCTTTCTCTCTCTCTCTCTGTCTCTCTCTGTCTCTCTCTCAGAATTACTTAGTCATGCCAAGGTGAGAGCCCAGGAGAATCTTCATTTGAAGGAGATGCTCAGTCATTCTTGTAAAAATAAAAACTTCATAGAATAGTAGATTTAGAAGGGGCCAGGAAGGCCATCGGGTCCAATCCCCTGCTGTTGCAGGACACCATGTTACAGCATGGTGTAACATGGGACACCATGTTACAGCATTCCACTCAGATGGCTGTCCAGTTTCTTTAAGGTAAGGTCTCGGAAGGGTTACAGATGGCAGACCAGGAGATGGCCTTGGCGGGAGTCATGGGTGTTGCTGTCCGCTGCGAGAGCTGCAACATGTTCGCCCTTCTCCCCCAGGAGAGGCAGGGATACACTTGCCCTCGGTGCAAGATGGTGACCCTGCTAGAGGAGGAGGTGAGGTGCCTGAGGGCCGAGAGAGCTCTTCAGGCCCCCCCGCAGCAGCCCCCCTCTCGACAGAGGGCTGAGGGAGAGACCACGGGAGGAGCAGCTGCGGAGACATGGAGGTATGTCACCCACAGGAGGAGGAGGCCAGCATGGCCTCCTCCTTCTCCTGGCACCAATCTGGAGCTGGGAAACAGGTTCTCTCCACTTGGGGAGGCTGGGGCTGACGAGGCCTCAGGGGACCAGCAGGACCCCCAGCCTGGGACATCAGGAGGCAAGGGAGCCACTGCAGGAGAGGCGAGGACCAGGGCACGGCTGCCCACCAGCACCGAGAAGGTCCGGCGGCGGGTGATAGTTGTTGGGGACTCCCTGCTGAGGGGCACTGAGGCAGCGGTGTGCCGCCCCAGCCTTGAGACAAGGGAGCTTTGCTGCCTGCTGGGCGCACGCATCCGGCACATGAAGGACAGAGTGGAGCGTCTTGTTCGCTCCGGGGGTCACCAGCCACTCCTGGTGATCCATGTGGGCACAAACAACGTGGCCAGGGAGGGGGTGGTCGGGATCACCAGGGACTTTTCGGCCTTGGGGAAGAAACTCAGGGAGCTGAAGGCCCAAGTGGCCTTCTCGTCAATCTTACCTGTCCAGGGATTTGGGCCAGGAAGGGACAGGAGGGTCTCCGAGGTGAACGACTGGCTTAGGGTGTGGTGCCAGAAGGAACGCTTCGGGTTCCTCGACCACGGCACTCGTTTTCTTGCCAATGGACTTCTGGCAAGGGATGGGTTACACCTCACGAGGATGGGGAAAAGGTCCTTTGGAGATGCTCTAGCGAGCTTCATCCAGAAGACTTTAAACTGAGCCAGTGGGCCCCCCAGTTCAGGCCCCCCAGTAATGTGTCTGCACTGGACAAGTGTGCAGGGAGGATCGGGGCTCTGGGAGCAGGGCTTTAGAGATACTGCAGGGACTGACAGGACTTCTACAGAGAGGGGCCAGGTACCAGGGAGGATGGGAGGAAGGAGGATGCTGGGCACTCCAAGGAAAGGAAGCAGTGGGAAGGAGTTGAGGTGCATGTACACCAATGCTAGGAGCATGGGTAATAAGCAGGAAGAGCTTGAAGCTCTCCTGGGAATAGGAGGATATGATCTGGTGGGAATCACAGAAACTTGGTGGGATGAAAGGCAAGTCTGGAATGTGAACATAGAAGGGTATCACCTTTTTAGAAAGGACAGGAAGGGAAAGAGAGGTGGGGGTGTGGCTTTATATGTCAGGGAAGGGATAGGATGCAGTGAGATAGAGTGCAGCACAGATAGGGATTCGTTAGAGGCAGTCTGGGTGAAACTTAGGGGTTTTGACAGAGAAAGAGACCTGACAGTGGGGGTATGTTATCGCCCTCCAGGTCAACTTGAGACCCTGGATGATGTCCTGACAGGCCAGATTCTAAGGATATCTCGGGGGAGAGACACAGTAATTATGGGGGATTTCAATCTCCCGGATATTACTTGGGAGACTCACTCGGCAGTGACAGCCAGGTCACGTCGCTTCCTAGAAGCTCTAGAGGGTGGGTTTTTCACACAGAGGGTCCGAGAGGCGACGAGGGGGGGAAACATCTTGGACTTGGTCTTTACCAATAGGGAGGAGCTGATAGATGAAGTACAGATTAGGGGAGCTCTGGATGTGAGTGATCACTCCATCCTTTGCTTTGAGATCAGAGGACTGGGGCCGTGCAGCAGGGCGAGCACTAGAAGCTGGGACTTCAAGAGGGCCAACTTTGGCCAACTGAAGGCCAGGCTGGGGAAAGTCTCCTGGGATAGGTTACTGGAAGGTAAGCAAGTTGAGGAGGGGTGGATGGCACTCAAAAGGGAGGTTTTGCAGGCGCAAGCCCTGACAATACCTCTAGTCAGTAAGGTGGGGAGGCGGAGGAGAGTGCCGCCATGGATGCGAAAGGAGGTGGTTAGGGGGATTAGACGAAAGAGGAACCTCCATAGGAAATGGGTACTGGGGGAAATAGACAAAAGGGTATACCGGGAGGAGGAGGCCCGTTGCAGAAGGATTCTTCGCAAGGCTAAGGCTGATTATGAGCTGAGACTTGCCAAGAATATCAAGAGCAACAAAAAGGGCTTCTTCCAGCATGTAAATAGGAAAAGGAAGGGGAGACAAGTGGTGGGACCGCTAAATAAGGAGGAAGGAGATCCAGTGACTGACATGAGGGAACAGGCACAGATGCTAAATGACTATTTTGCCTCTGTGTTCTCCCCAAAGCAGAATGGGGGATATCCGTATAGGAGATTGGATGAGGCTGGGGACTTAGGGGCAGAGATTAGAGTCACCCCCCTTGAAGTCGAGGGGCTCCTCAGGGCATTGGACATTACAAAAGCGCCAGGCCCAGACGGGTTACACCCGAGAGTACTTAGAGAGTTGGCAGGGGTTCTCTCATGCCCGCTGGCCTCCATTTTTGAGGCCTCGTGGAGAACGGGTGAAGTTCCAGAGGACTGGAGGGTGGCATCGGTGGTCCCAATTTTCAAAAAGGGTAGTAGGAAGGACATGGGGAATTATAGACCGGTTAGCCTTACATCCATTGTAGGAAAAACAATGGAAAGGCTCATAATAGAGAGAGATCTAGTGATGCTAGATAGGGAAGGGAGGCTGACAGCCACACAACACGGCTTCCGCAGAAACAGGTCCTGCCGGACAAACCTTGTGGAATTCTATGACAAGGTTTCAAGATGGCTAGATGGAGGGGATGCAGTGGATGTTGTATACCTGGATTTCAGCAAGGCCTTTGACAAAGTGCCCCATGATATCCTGGTGGAGAAACTGAGGAGTTTTGGGATACACCAAAGCACTGTCCGGTGGATTAGGGCATGGTTGACTGACCGAAAGCAGAAGGTAACCATTAGCGGGGAATTGTCGGGATGGCAGCCAGTGACAAGCGGGGTCCCCCAGGGCTCTGTCCTGGGGCCGATCCTGTTTAATCTTTTCATTAACGACATGGAAGAAGGGGTGAACAGTCTGCTGATCAAATTCGCAGACGACACTAAAACTGGAGCAGTGGCCACAACTGAGGAGCAGGTACTCCAGATCCAAAAGGATCTGGACAGACTCTGGAAGTGGGCAGGAGACAACAGGATGGCGTTCAATGTGGAGAAGTGCAAGGTCTTGCACTTGGGGCATAGGAATAGGTGCCATAAGTACAGATTAGGTGACAAGTGGCTGGAGAGCAGCACTTGTGAAAGGGACCTCGGGGTACTGGTTGACCGCAGGCTAAACATGAGTCAGCAGTGTGATGCGGTGGTCAAGAGGGCGAATGCCACCCTTGGTTGCATAGCCAGAAGTGTGGCTTCTAGATCAGGAGAGATATTACTACCACTCTACATGACTCTGGTGCGCCCGCAACTGGAGTATTGTGTTCAGTTTTGGGCCCCTCATTACAGAAAGGATATAGCCAGGTTGGAGTCAGTGCAGCGTAGGGCCACAAGGATGGTGGCTGGTTTGCAGGGGATGGGGTATGAGGCGAGACTGAGGGAACTGGGTCTCTTCAGCCTGGAGAAGAGGAGACTCAGAGGGGATATGTTGGCAACATACAGGTATGTGAGGGGGTGTCACATGGAGATGGGGAGAGGCCTGTTCTCCCCTGCAGAGGAAAGCAGGACGCGCTCCAATGGAGCAAAACTCAGGGAGCCAAGGTTCAATTTGGATGCCAGGAAGCACTTCCTGACAGTTAGGACCCCGATGGCGTGGAATGGGCTTCCACGGGAGGTCGTTGAGGCCCCATCAGTGAGGGTGTTCAAAGATAGGCTGGACATGCACATGGTGGGCATGTCATGAGTGGAGCCGGCTGGTGCCGGAGGTCAGACTAGATGGCCCAGGAGGCCCCTTCTGACTCGCTCTGTTTCTATGTTTCTATGTTTTTGAACTTCTCCATTGTAGGAGAGCCCACCACCTCTCCAGGCAGCTGGTTCCACTGTTGTATTGCTCTGACCATGAGGAAGTTTTTCCTGAAGTCCAGCTTGATTCTGGGTTTGCACAATTTGAATTGATTATTCTGTGTCCTACACTCTGGCATTAGCAAGAAGGGATCTACTCCTGTGGACTAGGACTTCTAGCAGAGCAGGCATGAAGATATTTTACATCATCTCACTGCTTTAGTGCTCTCCAGTTCACCATGCCTGCACTGAGAGGGAGCCTCAGTCCAGGGCTTTGAAGGAGGGTCTTCCCATTGTGGATTTCATGATTCAACCTGGCACTCCCATCATGTGAAACATGGTGCCAAGCCTGTCCAGTGAGCCTTCCCTTGATGAGGTCAGTATCACTGAGCAAAGGTTGACCGTGCTTTACAAAGAGTTTTGGAATTCCCTGATTGCTCCTGGATTGCTTGGAAAAGATCCAGGTGAATTCCTGGAGTGCAGGCTGTGGAGGTGAAGGGTTCTATGCCACAGTTCACATGGGTAGACCCAGGCTGTGGGAAGGGATCCTGGCACAGTTTTGCTTGAAAACCCAGAACAGTCTGTTCTGTTCTTCTCCTCACCCCTGTATTGCTTCCACCACAACAGGTCAATAATCAGGAACTTCCAGCACATCCAGGCTTTGGTGTTTGCTATCACTGAGCTCAACAAGGATCCATTTCTCCTTCCCAACATGACTCTTGGCTTCCACATCTATGAGCATGAGGACCTGGTCAGAATATTGCATAAGAGCAACCTTCTCCTGCTGTCTACATGGGGGATACGGATTCATAATTACAAGTGTGACAAACAGTATCAGACTATCAGACCTTGCACATTAATGGGCATCTACAAGATCCCAGAGGTAACTGTGATCATCTGGAGATGGGTGAGAGAGACCTGCAGGGAGAAGGGCCATCTCTGAGATGAGGTTCGTCCCTGCAATGGGTGTTTGTCCTTGATTCTGGATGACAGGAGAAGGGTCTTTCTCACCTGGCAAGGCTTTCATGGGACCACCATAGGGAAGGCCAGGAATGAATCTTGAGACAGTCTTGGTGACAAATCCAAGCTAGCAATGAGTCTGTCTTACTGAGATGACCATCTGAGGAAAAATATCAGGCATTCTTGTGTCACCTTATAGAGGCAGGAAAAAATCAGTGCTACTAAATGCTCATCATTCTTCCTGGCATCAGAGAATGAGCTGCCTCACAGGGTTGGTTGCTGGCCAGAATCCCATACAGCATCTTCCAATGGCATGTACTGGGCTATCAAAGACTGTGAGTCCTCAAGGGAGCCTGGATGGCATCTTGGTTGGGAGTGTTAACAGGATGGGACAGAGACTCTGGCAAACTGGATAATTGTCCCCGCTCTGCCCTGGAGTTCCCTTTGGATGACTTTGGGTGACTTACAGACTCTCACTCCAACCTAACTTTCAGGGTTCTTGTTAGAGGGATAAAACTGTGAGGAGGAGGAGGAGCATTTCATATATTGCCTTGAGTTCCTTGGAAGGAAGAAAGAGATGTAAATACAAAAATAAATAAAATAAATCAATGGTCTGAGGTATTTTCTGGCAAAAGCTGCCTTGAGACTACAGTAATAAGAGGAATGTTAATTAAAGAATAAATACATAAACAAAATCAAAAT
The DNA here is from genome assembly GCA_023646645.1 of Varanus salvator macromaculatus. NCBI lineage: Eukaryota > Metazoa > Chordata > Lepidosauria > Squamata > Varanidae > Varanus > Varanus salvator. The sequence continues at coordinate 3,409,206 of JAIXND010000721.1, read as the reverse complement.
TGGGATGACAAAGCAGTGCTAGGGCACACATGCTCTGGAAGATGACTTCCACATGGACTTTCTGTGGGCGTTTAGTTGGCCTGTTTGTAAAAAGGTCCTCAGCTGATCTGGGATTTCTCTCGCAAGGCTCAGTCCAAGTTCATGTTTCAGTTCCAAGGGTTTCAGCCACATGCTTTGAGATCAAAGCACAGCAAGTTTGAAATGAGGCACTTTCTGGTTTTGATGTGACCTCAGTAGCACTCCTCCCAGCCTGCATCTTGTGTGCCCTGTTTTATTTGGACACAGAATGGAACCACTTCCACAAAATACGACCATTGGAGACCAGCCCTGAAGCCCCAAAGCTCTGCATATGCATGTAGTGAGATGCACCCTTGGAACATAGATCTCTTTCCTGCCATGGGTTGTCCTTCTGCCAGAGCTCACTACATCTCAGTCCTGACATGGGTAGACATTCCATCTCCAGGGATAGGCATTTGCTTCTGTCACTGGTATAGAGAACCATGGGCCATGGAGGTAAAGAGAAAGAAATCTCAGAGCTATTGGGTATATTTACAAATGCCAGTTGAAATACTGATTCCTTTATACAACTCCATGCATTACAACAAGATGGATGCTTAGTCCACAAGAGAAAAATCCTTGTTTGCTACATGCAACCCAAGACTGTTATGAAGGATTATCTAGAATTTCTTTGCTTCAGCTCTTAAACTAATTTTTCCATTATATTCAAGGCAAAAGCAATTTAATATTCTTTTTCTTCAAGATTAATCCCCACAAAATTCCTCGGTACGAGTGCCTAGTCCAGCTGTTGCTGTATTTTCACTGGAACTGGATCGGGCTTCTTGTTCAGAGCAATGATCATGGTGAGCATTTCCTCCAGACAATGAGGACGATGCTGCAGCAGAAGGACCTCCACTTGGCCTTCACTGAATTGTTCTCATCAATGGATACTGCACAGTTCCTTGTGTGTGGTTCAAAGCAGAAGTCATAGTTTTCTTTGGTGCCCAAACAGCAACAGTACAATGAACAGTTCAGTCACACATTCATGAAAGCAATGCAATGGTCCCATTTTAGAAGGTTTGGATCCTGACCTCCCACTCCACATTTGAAGAAAGCACACACGCTATGTTTCAAATGTATACAAAGACCCTTAATGGAGCTTTGTCTGGCATTCAAAGAAACCTTCTCAGCAGCTGATAATGCACATGTGCATGAATGCAAAACCAGAAGTCATATAACATCTCATAAGACAAATATAATTTCAACATTTCATGAGCTGGTGAAATGTTATTCACTATATGAAACCTGAATAAATCAATATACTGAATTAACTTTTTTCACCACTGGTGTTAATGTGGCACTCACAATGAGGGCAAATACTCAAGAAAAATCATTTTTACTCTCATGTGTAGTGTGGCCCTGTGAACGTCCTCTGATGATAACAAGATTAAGGGGACAACTTAGTATAAACAAAAGTATTGGAGAAATTTCAAATATCATTTCTGACCATTTGTGATCAGTACAAAATTAGCCACAGAAATGGGTACAGTTTGAGGAAGAAATTGTGTCTGGACACAAGAATGGATTCTAGAAGAAATCTTCCTGATTTGCAGGGGAGAAGTTGCCAACATATCACCCTACTGCCCCCCTCTATGTTCTGTGAGTTTAGAGGTTTCTTACAGTGTGACTGAGCAGCTCCTGGCTCCTTCCATCATGGCCACTGCAGTCCTTTGCACTTGAGTGCAGCATGACAGCATGGTATGCACATTTCCCCCATGGCTGAAGGGAAGACTCTTTCCTCTGATGTGTTTGTACAACATATTTAGTCTCAGCTGAAATGGGTGGCAGAGTTCATCTGGGTTTTTGAAAGGCACAGCTTAAAAGAGGTGAATGAAAGGCCTTTACACATTCGTAGAAGAAGCATGCAGTAGACTGAGAATCACCTGCCATCGTTATATTCTAAAGGCTCACATTCCTATGGTAGAAATTGTGGCAAGTTGGAAAGAAAAGGGAAAGTTTCCAGCCATTCAACCTCCCTCCCAGCACATGCCTCTTTAACAGCATCACAAAATATTTGGGTTGTTGCATCAGTCCAGTCAACACAAAGTACACAAAAGACCTTTGCTGAACTTGGGTGCTCTATCAAATTGCTGGCTGCCATGTGTAAAGTAAAATGTGCTCTCTGATATAATTCATGTACAATGAGAATCAAGTTTCCCATATATTTCTTGTCTGCATTGATATATGGGCCCACACACAGGTGTAAGTATGGCCCAACTCATCTTGAATACATGCAAACCTCAGCTAGCACACATTTCAACCAAACAAGTAATGCTGGGGCATTGGATGAAAGGAATGCTTAAATTCATGAGAAATTGCATGAGGAGGTGCCTTGCTCCTTTATCTATTCTATCTGCCAACATCTTTGGCCTGACAAAATGGGAGCATAAAACACCAACCCCCAGGCTATTTCAAGGGAGCTTTGGGGGCATCAATCCAGCTTTGCTACTTTTCTACCTGCCCTATCCCTTGACATGAATGGGCTAGTAATTTGAAGAAGGCCTTGGTAAGAGCAGACTGGCTTAACTCTGCCGACTTTGGATGCTAGTTCAAAACACACCCTGCCTTTACAGGACTCTTTTTCTGAATTTGGGACCTGATTAGGGTGCATCAGCAATATCTGACAGTATTGCAAAAGGAAAGTGACTTCTTGTTAACCAAAGTTAAAGTAGTAGCCTCAGGAAGCATCCCCCACCCCTGACACCCATACACCCCAAGAGTTGGATCCATTGACTAGTTGGGAGACTCAGGATTCAGAAGATGAGTTTTTATCCCAGCCCAGACTATAAGTGAGAAAGAAAAGAAAGTCAATCAGTCTCTGGATAGGGAGAAAATTTTGTGGGCTGAAAAGCTAAACTAATCAGGTAAACTAAATTGATCAAAAGAGGCCATTTGGGTTGCCCCATGTGTCCTTTCCCCATTTCCAGAGGCCAGTCACCCCTTCCCAATAGTTTGGGTAGCAGTGTGTAAGAATCATGATCAGTTAGCTGTTCCAAGGAGAGCTTTGGAAGATCTGCAGCAGAAGGTTTACCTAAAAGATATAAGAGAAGCCATCCTATGCTTAGAAAGAAAAGCTGATAAACTTTATTTGTTTGTTTGTTTGTTTGTTTATTTAAAACATTTGTATGCCGCCCCCATTGCAACAAAGCCTCGGGGCAGCTCACAGCAATACAGAGATAAAAATAATTTAGAACTATTTAAAACTGGCCCATCTCGAATAACCAAGTTAAAATACAATAAATACAATTTATAATTTACAATTAAAATAACTTTTAAATAAAAAGGTCTTTGCCTGGCACCGAAAAGCAAATAATGACTGCGCCAGGCAGACCTCTCTGGGTAGCGTGTTCCATAGTTGGGGTGCCACCGCAGAGAAAGCCCTCCTCCGGGTACTCACCCTCTTAATCTCATTCACGGAGTGTTCAAGGATAGGCTAGACGTGTACATGGTGGGCATGTCGTGAGTGGAGCTGGCTGGAGTCCGGGGTCAGACTAGATGACCCGGGAGGCAACTTCTGATTCGTTCTGTTTCTATGTTTCTGTAAAATCTGGCAGCAGTGCTCTTGCTCCTCTCCGCTCAATGGGGCTAGAACTTTTCACCCAGCTCCACATGCCTGGGAAAAGCAAGCAGCCCTGGGGGCTCCAGTATGCATACCTTTTCTCACAGAATCAGACAAGCCATCAGGGGAAACTGCATTTTGCAATTTTGAAATACCTAGTCAGGTCATGCTTTGTCTCAAGGAATTCTGTCTCTCTGATTGCAAAAGCCACTACATTTTAAACCTATTAGATTTCTGTAACTCCTGATTGTGTAATTTTTTTTCTGTTTCACAAGCCGTCGATGGGTCATGATGTTTTTTCCAATGCCGGTCATCATTTCCTCAATATTTTGCATTATTCCCTATTGTCCACACCTTCTCACCCATTCAGAATTTCACCACTACCTTGAAACTGTGTACATGACCCAGAACTTTAAAAATTTTCTCTGTGCTCTGGATGCTTGTAGTCAGTAAAGTACACTGGCTAACTGGCAGCACTATTGTATGTTGTCTCTGACAGAGGGGTTCCAGGGTGACCTTGTCAATCAACTGCTGAGGTTTGATCATGCATTTTCCATTTGGATCCGAGCATGCATTCCATTATTCTGTGATTCCGGGATTTCCTGACACCACCAACTGAACTCTTATTCCCTTCTAAGTGGTTTCATTGCTGTCACTCTTGGAAGCAGAACACAGGAATATGAGCTCCTCCACACAGAGATGGCACTAAGGAGCACTTGTGTCATCTGTGTGGGTCTTCTCTAAATCCCAAAAATAAACCAGGTCTTCACAGGACTATGTCAACATCCTTCAGAGGAATGAAGAGCAGTTCCTCAAATAAAACTCAACTCCCCTGTGCTCTAGAACATAACCCAAAGCAAATGCCATGGATTTGGAATCAAAGTCCTGGTGGATTCCAGAAATTTTGGATGTCCAAAATGTGTTCATGTTTCTGCCACGGTTGACTCACCCAACCAAATACAGTTGTTGTAATTACATCATAGTCTTCCGTGCACACAAGTCTCCAAGAATACCCAACATTGTTCAAGCAGTTATTTTGTAGCTCTCCTGATGGAACTGCCATGCATTTGGAATCACAGTGCTGGTGGATGCAAAAGATTGTTTTCTGGCAATTCCCAGAAATATATTACACTGGGTCTCTAGGGCATTTCCAATGTATTTGGAACTGGCATCAAATAGGCCCTGGACAGTCCAGAAAAGCTCCTTTGACCAGCAAAGAGGAGACAACACCTGACGGAAGGGTGATACTTGCCAGGTGCATAAGTCCCTGAACACATGCTTGTTAAAAAGCAGATAGGCGGGGCCACTGCCCTGAGGGACTTTTAAGGCCATGCTCAGGCACAGCCAGACCTTTTGACTCTGGCCTCTTGGTAGAGCAGCAGAGCAGCAGAGGCACAGGCTGAGTGGTCAGGGGAATGGTGAAGGCTAGGTAGGAACTGGGCAGAGGAGCAGAGGGCCAGGAGTAGGAGCAGCAGAGAGGAAAAGAGGTGGAGTGAGAGAGGCTATAGGGGCCAGGAGGAAGCAGACAGGCATGGCCACTGGCCTGAGGGGCTGATAAGGCTCTGCTCAGCCACTGCAAGCCCTTTTGGCTTTTCCCTATAACCTTTGTCCCTTGTCTGCATCCCTTAATTGTGGACCAGGCTGCCCAGGGAACTCCCTTACCTGGGGGGGGTAAAGGATTTTGTTTTTGTTTTATTGCTTTGTTTGTCTTTGTTTGTTTGTTTTGTTTTGTTTTTGTTTTGGTGCTGTGCTTTGCATTGCTTTGTTTTTCCTGCAATTTAAATTTTATTGTGTGTGTGTGTGTGATTTTTCTAGGAGAACTGGGCAAGTGAGGGGTACTGCAGGACAGACAAGGGGAATAAAGGTATGGTCTCAGAAGGGTTCACAATGGCAGACCAGGAGATGGCCTTGGCGGGAGTCACAGGTCTTCCTATTCCGTGCGACAGCTGCAACGTGTTTGCCCTTTTCCCCCAGGAGAGGCAGGGATACACTTGCCCTAGGTGCAAGCTGGTGGTCCTGCTAGAGGAGGAGATGAGGTGCCTCAGGGCTGAGAGAGCTCTCCAGGCCCCTGGGAGCAGCTCCACTCTGGACAGAGGGTTGAGGGAGAGGCCACAGGAGGAGCAGCTGGGAAGACATGGAGGCATGTCACCCACAGGAGGAGTAGGCCAGCACTGCCTCCTCCTACTATAGGCACCAATCTGGAGCTGAGAAAATGGTTCTCTCTACCTGGGGAGGCTGGGGCTGAGGAGGTGTCGGGGGACCAGCAGGACCCCCAGTCTGGGACCTCAAGCAGCAAGGGGGCCACTGCAGGAGAGTTGAGGGCTGGTGCACTGCCGCCCAACAGCACCAGGAAGACACAGTGGTGGGTGATTGTCATTGGGGACTCCCTGCTGAGGGGCAATGAGGTGGCGGTGTGCTGCCCCAAACTTGTGATGAGGGAGGTTTGCTGCCTGCCAGGTGCACGCATCCAGCATGTGAAGGACAGAGTGGAGCATCTTGTTCACTCCGGGGGTCACCAGTTGCTCCTGGTGATCCATGTGGGCACAAACATCATAGCCAGGCAGGGTGTGGTAGGGATCACCAGGGACTCTGAGGCCTTGGGGAAGAAACTCAGGGAGCTAAAGGCCCAAGTGGCCTTCTCATCGATCTTACCGGTCCAGGGATTTTGGCCAGGCAGGGACAGGAGGGTCTCCAAGGTGAATGACTGGCTTGGGGGGTGGTGCCAGAAGGAACGCTGCAGGTTCCTTGACCATGGCATCCGGTTTCTTGCTAATGGATTTCTGGCAAGGGACAGGTTGCACTGCATGAGGATGGGGAAAAGATCCTTTGGAGATGCTCTAACAAGCTTCATCCAGAAGACTTTAATCTGAGCCTGGGGGGGGGGGTTAAGCCCCCTAGAAACGTGTCTGCCCTGGACAAGTGTGGGGAGAGGATCAGGACTGTGGGAGCAGGGTTTTAGAGGTACTGCAGAGCCTGACAGGACTCCTATATTGAGGGGTCAGGTATAGGGAGGATAGAAGGAAGGAGGAAGCTGGGGACTCCAAGGAAAGGAAGTGGTGGGAAGGAGTTGAAGTGCTTGGGCACCAATGCTAGGAGCATGGGTAATAAGCAGGAAGAGCTTATTGCCTTCAAGCTTCAAGCTCTCCTGGGAATAGGAGGGTATGACCTGGTGGGAATCACAGAAACTTGGTGGGATGAAAGGCAAGTCGGAATGTGAACATAGAGGAGTATCACCATTTCAGAAAGGACAGGAAGGGAAAGAGGGGTGCGGGTGTGGCTTTATACTTCCGGGAAGAGATTGGATGCAGTGAGATAGAATGCAGCACAGATGGGGATTCAGCAGAGGCATTCTGGGCGAAACTTAGGGGTTTTGACAGAGAAAGAGACCTCATAGTGGGGTATGTTATCGCCCTCCAGGTCAACTTGAGACCCTGGATGATGTCCTGACAGGCCAGTTTCTAAGGATATCTTGGGGGAGAGACACAGTAATTATGGGAGATTTCAATCTCCTGGATTTTAGTTGGGAGACTCACTCAGCGGTGACAGCCAGATCACGTTGCTTCCTAAAAGCTATAGAGGGAGGGTTTTTCACACAGAGGATCCGAGAGGTGACAAAGGGGAGAAACATCCTTGACTTGGTCTTGACCAATAGGGAGGGCCTGATAGATGAAGTACAGATTAGGGGAGCCCTGGATGCGAGTGATCATTCCATCCTTTGCTTTGAGATCAGGGGAATGGGGACATGCAGCAGGTCTATCACTAGAAGCTGGGACATCAAGAGGACCAACTTTGGCCAACTGAAAGCCAGACTGGGGAAAGTCTCCTGGGATAGATTACTGGAAGGAAAGCGAGTTGAGGGGTGGATGGCACTCAAAAGGGAGTATTTAGTGGTGCAAGCCTTGACAATACCTCTAGTTAGTAAGGCGGAAAGGTGGAGGAGAGTGCCGCCATGGATGTGAAAGGAGGAGGTTAGAGGGATTAGTAAAAAGAAGAACCTCCAAAGGAAATGGGTAATGGGGCAAATAGTCGAAAGGGTACACTGGGAGGAGGAGGCCCTTTGCAGAAGGATTCTTCACAAGGCTAAGGCTGATTATGAGCTGAGACTTGCCAAGAATATCAAGAGCAAAAAAGGGGTTTCTATCAGCATGTAAATAGGAAGAGGAAGGGGAGACAAGTGGTGGGACCACTAAATAAGGAGGAAGGCGATCCAGTGTGTGCTATGAGAGAACAGGTACAGATTCTGAATGACTATTTTGCCACTGTGTTCTCCCCAAAACAGGATGGAGGAGATCCGCATAGGAGATTAGATGAGGCAGGGAACCTAGGGGCACAGATTAGAGACACCCCCCCTGGAAGTTGAGGGATTTTTCAGGGCATTGGACATTACTGTCGTGCAGGAGGTCACAACAGGTGCTAATACTCACGAGGAAGACCTGACCTTAATAACCAGAGTCCAGGAGAATCCACCCCAGCTAGGTATAGATACAAATCAGCCTGTGTCTGAGAGCATCTGTAGTCCACAACCCTCTACTCAGATGCCTGGCCCTTTAAGTCAACCTGACTGTGAGAAGGGGGAAGACGCTGGAGCAGAAAAGAAACATGACAGCTCCTCCTCTTCTGAAGCGGAACTGACAGGACCAGAAGTGGAAGGAATCATGGGATATGTGGATTGCAAGGATGCTTCTCAGAGAAGGCTTATTAGGTCTTATCAGTTGAAAATGCAGAGAGAACAACAAAGGCGGGAAGAACGGCTGAGAGGGGAGGATATGACGTAGCAGAAAGAAGCGATCGCCATTCAGAGGCGAACATCTATTCATTAAGTAGTTCTACAGCAGAGTTGTAAATCTTGTAGATAACTAGCAAGAAATAGATTTAGTTTTATTGCTCTTGTAAGTGTGGTTAATTACGACCAAAGTGATCAGGCCTCCGGCCCCGCCTCGACAATTACAAAGGCAACAGGCCCTGACGGGTTACACCCAAGAGTACTTAGAGAGTTGGTAGGGGTTTTCTCATGCCCACTGGCCTCCATTATTGAGGACTCGTGGAGAACTGGTGAAGTTCCTAAGGACTGGAGGGTGGAGTCAGTGGTCCCAATTTTCAAAAACAGAAGTAGAAAGGACATGGGGAAATTCAGACCAGTTAGATTATCTGGGTTGTAGTTCCCGCTCAGCCATGGAGCCAACTGCATGATTTTGGGCCAGTCACAGACTCTCAGTCCAACCTACCTCACAGGGTTGTTGTTGTGGGGATATGACAGAGAAGGAGATGTAAGCTGCCTTCAACCCTTTGCAGAAAAAAGGCAGGATATAAACAAACAAACAAACAAATAATAGAGAGACATCTAATGATGCTAGATAGGGAAGGGAGGCTTGCAGCCACACAACACAGCTTCTGCAAAAACAGGTCTTGCCAGAAAAAACTTGTGGAATTCTTCATCAAGGTTTTGAGATGGATACATGGAGGGGATGCAGTGGATTTGGTGTACCTGGATTCAAGCCAGGGCTTTGACAAAGTGCCCCATGATATCTATGTTTAGAAACTGAGGAGTTTTGAGATACAGCAAACACTGTCCAATGCATTAGGGGATGCTTGACTGACTGAAAGCAGAGGGTAACCATTAGTGGGGAATCATCGGGATGGTGACTAGTGACAAGCGGGCTCCTCCAGGGCTATGTGCTTGGGCCAATCCTGTTTAATCTTTTCATAAATGACATGGAAGAAGGGATGAACAGTCTGCTGATCAAATTCACAGACGATATTAAAACTGGAGCAGTGGCCACAACTGAGGAGCAGGTACTCCAGATTCAAAAGGATCTGGACAGATTATGGAAGTGGGCAGGAGACAACAGGATGGCGTTCAATGTGGATAAGTGCAAGGTCTTGCACTTGCAGCATAGGAATAGGTGACATAAGTACAGGTTAGGGGACAAGTGGCCAGAGAGCAGACCTTGTGAAAGGGACCTCTGGGTACTGGTTGACTGCAGGCTAAGCATGAGTCAGCAGTGTGATGCAGTGGTCAAGAGGGCAAACACCACCTTGGTTGCATAGCCAGAAGTGTGGCTTCTAGCTCGAGAGAGGTATTATTACCAATCTATACGAATCTGGTGCAACCGCAACTGGAGTATTGTGCTCAATTTTGGGGCCCTCGTTATAGAAAGGATATAGCCAGGTACGAGTTAGCACAGCATAGGGTCACAAGGTTGGTGGATGGTTTGCAGGGGATGCTGCATGAGGTGAGACTGAGTGAACTGGGACTCTTCAGCCTGGAGAAGAAGAGACTCAGAGGGGATATGTTGGTGACATACAGGTTTGTAAGGAGATGTCACACTGAGATGGATAGATACATTTTCTCCCCTTCAGAGGAAAGCAGGACGTGCTTCAACGAAGCAAAGGTCAGGGAACCAAGGTTCAGTTTGGATACTAGGAAGCACTTCCTGACATTTAGGACCCCGAGGGTGTGGAATGGGCTTCCACGAAAGATCATTGAGGCCCCATCGATGAGGGTTTTGAAAGATTGGCTGAACATACACATGGTGGGCATGTCGTGAGTAGAGCCGGCTGGAGTCATGGTCAGACTTGATTGCCTGGGATACCCCTTCTGACTCGCTCTGTTTCTATGTTTCTATGTTTTGTTACAAAGGGAATCAAATAAGCCTGCATCCCTGCTCCTGCATTGTTTAAATGATAAATAAATGGCAGTGTAAGGAGAGACATTTTTTAGGATTCCTGCCCCTAAATTGGCTGCAAAACCTGAGGGCATTCAGCACATATTGCCATGAAGAAAACCTAGATGTTAACTACAACTAGTACAAAGGCATACTGTTCTTCGGAATGCACAAGGTCCACAGATGTTCCATGGAGAACTGGCCAATTGAGGAAGTCCAAGACTTTATATATCTTGGAGGGGTTTTCTTTCAACAGTTTCCTGGACAGCCCATCAGAAAGATGTAGTAGGTAAGTCAACTTGAAGCTCTAAATTACTGACATGTTTTAACTACACTAAGCTTGGCTACACTAGTCCATTAGAACTTGGAGAGTGCAGAGCTAAATCTCGAGCACAGCTCCTTATGGGGCTTAGATATGGGTGAATGTATACAGCAGAGTTGTGAAAGCTGATCAGTGGAAGTTCTGGAGTCTAAACTTCATGGTTCCTTCTTGAGTCTCTTGCTGTGCCTGGTCTTTGCCCTCCCTTCCATCAAATGACAAGTTGTGTGTGGATCCTTTAATTTTTGGCTGTAAGTTTACACAACTCGCACTGCTTTACTCACATCAATCTTGCAAGTTTCCCCTGAGAGTGCTTGGATGAAGCACACCTTCACAAAACTTCTATTTATGGGCCCATCACTCAAGCACCTATTTAAGTTAGCTATCAAGAAAGCTAAGCCTTAATCATCTAATCCAACTATACTGAATTACAAAAGAATATGGGTGCGGCAAAAAGATTGTGCCAATGGTTTGGTCTTTTGCCACAGTAGTCCTATGGTACCCTTTGATATACATGTAGATGAGCTTTCATATATGCGAGACTCAATACTTAGCTCTCAGCCATACTGGACGATCCATTTAAAACAATTCCCTTGGGAAATTGCTTTTGTCCAGGTGGAGATGAAAAAAATATTTTGCAATTTTTATAAAGCTCTAAGATAAGTATCGGATAAGTATTTTGGATAATTGTAATGCATGTATTTTGTATTTTGGATGCTGTAAGCCGCCCCAAGGCTAGTTGGCAAGGGGCAGCATAGAAATTTGTCTAATAAATAAATAAATAAAAATTGGATAAGTATTTTGCAATTTTTATGAAGCTCTAAGAACTGAGAAGATTATTCCCCTATTCCACAGGGCAAATTGATTCTGCCACTCCGATTTTCCTTCTAGACAATCAAACTAAACAGATCATGATGAGAACGACAAAATTCCTAGCTTGTGCTATGAAAAGAAAGTCTACAAATTATGGAATGCTTTCATACCTGAGAGCAACATATAGGGATGCCACGCAAAGTTCAGACATGTCTGTTTTCTCCTGCGGGGAGATGGTTCCAATGGAACAAAGCTCATGGGCCAAGATTTAGAGTGGATGCCAGGAAGTACTTTCTGATGGTCAGTATTGCTAGGGTATGGAATGGGCTTCCATGGGAGGTGGTTGAAGTCCCATTAGTGAGGGCGTTTAAGGATAGGCTGTACATGCACATGGTAGGCATGTTGTGAGTGGAGCTTGCTGGAGCCAGGGGTCAGCCTACATTGCCCAGAGACCCCTTTCTGACTCTCTCAATCTCAATGTTAATTTTCGCTTTGTACATCTTACATCCTTTTATGTTGTTATTTAATCTTCTATCATTTGTGTTTCGTATGATAAGGCCTATGGCTAATGCAAATAAAGTTTGATTCAATTTGACTTTGTGTGTGTGTGGTTTGATTCCTTAATTTATCATAATCTCCTCTAACAATCCAAAGATGCTCCTTTTGTATCCTTTGCTCAAATGTGTACTAAAAGGCAGCAGGATAGTCTAATGAGTCACAAATTTGGCTGATTTGAAATGTCTTGGGGGAAATTCACTGCTGCACTATTCATGTCCCTTTTATGTTTTATTTTATTTTTTTTAAAATCTGAAGATCAGGTCCACATTCAGTAATTAATGCAAACAGGATAAAATTCATTTTTGCAAATATCCATTGCAAATGGCAAAAGTTTGATCTAAAGAGAAGCTGCATGAAGAACAATACTTAAATAGACAATTTTGCAGATCAGGAGTTGCATGCAGGGTTTGGGCTTTTACTCATTTTTAGCATCCCCTGCAATGGGCTTTCAGAGCTTCAGGTGCAAGAACAAACACACAACTATCTCTGGCCCTGTCCAAATTTAAGCTGAGTGGGCAGGCAGAAAATACAATGTTGAGGAACAGAGTCCCCAGTGGGTTGCCAGTCCCCTGCCACTTTAACCCTCCACACCACAAGTAAGAAGGATTCCTTACAGCATAGAAGCCAAAAGCTTTGAACACCAGAGGTTGGGCCTTGCCAGGTATAATTGTGGCAAGGGGCGGCCTATAAATTTCCAAATAAATAAATAAATAAATAAAAATTCTGGAAATGCTGGACTCACATTTGCAGCTGCCCATGCAAATTCTTGGTGTGAGGCAAGGTGGGATAAGAGAGAAAGCAGTCCTGAGTCAGGACATGAGCAATGGAAATCCAACAGATTCCCCAGTGCCAAAGCAAATCCAAAGTCTCACGCTGACACCTTTAAAAAGGACATGGATCCTCCTCTCTCCAAAAGATGAGCTTCCTAACACAGAAGGTTGTGCTCACTTTGCTGGCATTTTCAATGAAGAAGGGAGCAGAACCCAGACAGAATTGGCTGCAGAAACCTGCCCAATTACCTGGTAGCATCCTTGACCCGAATGAAGAGAAAGTTCTCAAACATAACTTGACCAGTCTGCACAGTGACATTTTGTCCAAAGACACTGCCATGGATTTGGAAGCAAAGCACTGGTGGATGCATGGGATTTTGTCCTGGAGATTCCAGTTCTTGTGACCAGCAGCTAATAGGTTGTGGCCAAGGGATGCTCCTGAGCCCCACATCCTTAGTTCCACACCCCCACGGCCATCTGGGAAAAGACAGGAAAAGAAAAGAAAAGAAATCGAACATGTGCATTGCCACATGTGGAGCTGGGGGTAAGACTAGATGACCCAGGAGATCCCTTCAGATCTGTTCTGTTTCTATGCTTCTATGCTGGATTGAAGGCAGATTGGAACAGTCTAGGCTGTCTGAAGAATAGACTGAGGAATGTATTCTTTTGTGCGAGAGAGGAAATCGGACAGATTCCTTGGGCTCAGCTACCTGAACTCCTGTCTGCTTTGTCATTACTGTGAGTCCAAGTTCCTGCTGAGCATGTGCCTGAGCTTCACTTGACATGGAAGATGGTTGCCAGTTTCCCATCATTTGGATCAGGAGCATTCACATAATTCCTTTTGCCTTATCTTGGCACGGTTTCATTCAGTTTCATAGAGGAAACTAAGCACAAGAGAAAGTTTGTGAATATGAAGGCTGAAGGGGAAGATTCTGCATGAGTTGGGCACAACACTGGGACATTCATATGGTATCCATGGAGGCCCCCAAAAGAAGAAGAACGAGGACAAGAAGGATGGGGGGAGGATGAAAAATAAAGGAGCAAGTATGGAATTTATTAGTTGTTTCCAGTTTAACCTTATCAGGCCATCTCAATGTAACCAGAGCTGTAGACAAAGACTCTTGATGCTCACTTGTCATTCAGAGATGTAAACACACCTCAGGGTGATTTATAATCACTGAAACATGATAAGACAGAAAGCAGCAACATTCACTGATTCTTCCTCAAGTTGCCATTCCCTGCAGCACTTTTCCAGGTGTGCCTGTTTTGCTTTGTGTTGCATCAAAAACTCATTTTCTTGTTACACTGAAACACATAGTACCAAAACATGAGGAAGGAACATTTCGGACTGTGACTCAGTTAATACAGGTGACCTTTTGCATTTTGTTAAAGAATGTTTTGTATAAGAGTAAGAACACTGAACTTCACACCATTCTGGCTTTCCCACCCTTTGTTAGATGACCTCTTGTGTTCAGATGGGGCTGAAACAAAATGATGTAGCATTTGGGGAGGAAGATGCATCCCAGGAGTCCAGCGCCAGACGCCAAAATGGAGAAGATCTCCACAGCCACCATGAATTTCCCCTTGGTGCTCAAATAGGTGGGGACAAAGGAGACCCACACACTGCAGAAGACCAGCATGCTGAAGGTGATGAACTTGGCTTCGTTGAAGCTGTTGGGCAGTTTCCTGGCCAGGAAAGCCACACTGAAGCTGAGGAGAGCCAGGAAGCCCATGTAACCCAGGAGAATGTAAAACATGGCAACCAAGCCTTCATTACATTCCACAATGATCTCACCAGCCAGGGAGCGAAAGTCCAAGGTTGGGAAGGGGGGAAAGGTCATTAGCCAGGCTGCACAAATAACAGCTTGGATGAAGGGGCAGGCCAGCACGATGGAGGTTGTCAGTTGCCTCCCCAGGAGTTTTCTTGCCACGTTCCCTGGCTTAGTGGCCATGAAGGCTAGGACCACCATGACAGTTTTTGCCAGAATGGAAGAAACCGCAACAGAGAAGGTGACACCAAAAGCAGCTTGTCGAAGAAGACATGTGAGTTTTGTGGGTTGACCAATGAAGAAGAAGGGGCAGAGGAAGCAGAGCAGGAGGGAGAGGAGGAGGACATAGGTGAGGTCTCGGTTGTTAGCTCTGACAATTGGTGTGTCACGGTATTTAATGAAGGTTTCCAGCACTATGAAGGTAGTCAAAGAGAGGAAAAGAGCCAGAAAAGATAAAACAAAGCCCAGTGTCTCCTGGTAGGAAAGGAAGTGAATCTTCTTAGGGACACACTGGTCTTGCTTCTTGTTTGGTTGTTGATCTTCTGGGCAAAGCTTACAGTGTTCTGCATCTGGAATGAACAGGGGAGCATGAATCATCTCAAGTATGGAAATTGGTTTTGTGTGTCTTATGGGAAATTATAGCCTATAATAAATCTTCAAATTGATAGATATGTAAGTGTCTACTTATTGAAAATGTGAACTGTTCTGTTTGGGCACATATAGGGACTGGTGGACAGACATGAGAAGAGATAATAGAAAAAAGGAGTATGGATTCTGATATTTTACACTAAGACTTCATTCACACATGAGATTTGCATAGTTACCTTACATCTTTTATTTTTACAATGATGCATTTGACTCATGATCATGGGTGTTTCCACATTATCATAGTTTAAGTTCTTCCTTCTCAATCCTCCCACTGTTGACTTAAATTCCATCAGCCACTATGCTTGGAATTCAATCCCAAGGTGCATGGCTCCCTGCCCATGTCACCTGCCTCTTCCCTATTGGTTCACACATAGAGGCCACTCCTTCCATGGGATTCTGTGCTAGTTGCATGCCTGGACCATGGAAACCCCAAATCCATATCCATGGAATACAACAAGCCATGGGGATACAGAGAAACCATCAGACAGACTTTTTTCTTACTCTCGTTTCAAATGGTCTTGGTTAAGACAACAGAATTGAAAAACAATAGTTGCAGAAAACACAATGGCATGGTGTCGATTTCTCTGACCTAGCCCAAATGTGGCAAGGAAGACTGACCACCTGCCCAGATTAATTTCTCTCCCAAAACAGCCTTGGAATTCAATTACATAAATAAAAGCAAGCTGTGCTGCCATGATACAGCCTGAACTTGTGAAATGCAGTGGTTTTTGACCACACAGTTCCTGTACATGCAGCTGCCTGTCTGTTGCCTCCCATGCCCATCAGGACCAGTGAGGTGGTGCTTAAAGCTCTCTCTCAGTGGGACAGTCTCTGCAATCCAAAAAGCTCCCCATAAAGCTCCTCAAACCAGCAATTGTCTGGACTCAGAGCCACAAACTTGAGTTAGCCATTTTCCTCTCTCTTAGGAGGAGACCTTTGCCCAGCCCAAACCAGTAAATGGGTCTCGTGTGCTAGGCCAGACTAGGCCACTCCAAAATGGGTTTTAGTACACAGGAAACAAAATTTAGTTGCTGGGACAATTCAGTTTCTTGTCCACCCGGCTATGGTGAGGAAGATGTCTGAGCCCAGGAGAGGCCATGAAATCTGTAGCTTACTTTTTGGCTGTGGAGGGAGAGGGAGAGGAAGGAAAACACAGCTGACCCAGTTTGGGGACTCCCAGGCATAAGCAACATTCTCTCTACTGCACCATTGCTTGGAAGTCTGGCAGAGCGGTGCTCTCATGCCAATCCAAAGACTGGGAAGAGGTGGCTAAGTTCTCCTTGGCTCAGATGAAAGGAATGCTGAAACTCTCTGGCTGGCCCCCCACTGGGGATTGATGGTTGAGGAGCAAGGCTGAGCTGCACCACTGGCACAAGGTGAAGGACTTTCCCCCTTACACATTGAGAAGGTCAATGCTTCACCTACCTGTCTGGTTTGAAAAGGTCCCCTCAGGACAAGGGATGCAGATGTAGCAGCAGACTGGCCAACCCTCTGGTACTTTTCTCCTGTGAGCCCAAGGGCACCTCTCCACACACCTTGAAGAGGGGGACTCCTGAAAGGTAAAGGAGGACTGATTATTGCTTTGCTTGTTTCAGAAGCTGCCCAACTTGCCATAGTTTCCCTTTGTGGCAATCTGACAAAGTAAAATTCAGCAGTGCAACAAAACAATAGTATAAAATTAATAAATGAATAAATATTTCAATACTGCAGCAATTTTAATACCAAAAGTAAAAAACAACATAAGGATGAAATGAAATCATCAGCTGCACCAGCTGGTAGCAGCCCTTCAGGATTCAAGAGTGTTCCCAATTCCATCTGAAACTGATGGGGACTGAAAGCAGGACTTTCTGCAGAACAATCCTCAAGGTATCTATTTTGGGAGCAGGAATCCATCCGATTTCTGCTACTTGTCTCCCTGGATGCTTACCTGCTTTCTCTGTACTAGGTCTGCTTTGCGCCAAATGTTTGCGTGGTGTCTGGCAGGAAGTAAGTCCAGGGAAGTCATGGAGGCCTGGTTACACAGACATAATTTGCACAAGGAAAGGTGTATTTTGAGTACTTTGTGCGGAGAAATTGCTACAGGTCCCACGTAATTGAAGCCTTGATCTCAGCTCAGAAATCTTCCTGGCCCCACAGTCAAGCATGGAAAAGGAATCCAGCAAACTCAAGAGTGCTGGATTGCGGCCTGATCTTCCCATCCCTGATGCTTCCTGTGCCACCACTTATGTATGGTGGCATAATCTCTAAAGATAAAATAAGATTTGCGTTCTGTTTCTGAAGAAAAGATGATCTTCAGTATGAGCACATAACACTGCCTTAGACTGTAAGGCAGGATTGTCCAACTGACTGCCCCATCCTGGTTCCTGATAGGCATCTTTCCCAGCTCAGATCAGAGCTGCTGCGTATGCAGCCTAGGACTTCTGCATGCAAAGTGCATAAAACATGTCTGACCTTGAGGAATTCTGGGCATCCTCTAGAAGGACACTCTGTGTTTGGGAAGGACAGGTGGGTTGAAATGTGCCCCTCAAACTCACCTCAGTATTCCAATTGATTTCATCAGAGTTGATGGCAAGCTGAGGTCCTGGAGGAGCCTTCAAATCCATCCACCCAACTTCTGAAGCAGTAAAAGAACCATTTGGGAAGAAGACCCAGTTCAGAATATCATAAGTAGAGGACAATTCAGCATTGGCAGAGAAAGACACTTCATCTCCTGCACTGTTGTTAAAGTGGACATGCATCAACGGGTCAAGAACCTGAAAGGAGAAGAACACAAAGGGGAAGGCTGGTTCCGACACTGAGTGGGGCTGTTGTCCTGAGGTTTGGACAATTACACAGAGGTGGGCTGGAGAACTGACAAGGCGGAGGTGCTGTGGGTTGGGGGGCCGCAGGTTGCGGTATTTGACAGACCAGGGCTGAAGCTCCGATGTGACTGGGGCTCGGGAATGTCCCATGTCAAAAATGTTCTGGCATCACCTTTCAACATTTCCAATTATGGGGGCCTCTGGTGGTCAAGTAGGATGGTTACTGGCTTCAAATGAACCTGAAGCCCAAGAGTAATTGGCCCCATTGGTGTGGCTCTCTTGCATCTCATATTTTGAAATTGTGGAGAACGTAAAAACCTGGTCTGTGTCCTCTATCCAAGGCCTGTGAAGAAGGGATGAAAGGAACAGAAGACTACTGGGTGACAGGGCTTCTTCTCAAGTACATCAAGGCTTATCTCAGGATGAAGAAGGAGCAGAGTTGACCTCTGTTGTACTAAAGGTCAGGATGACACCAAGGGAATCACAGGCAAGGCATTTTTGGCCAAATCCCAGGAGAACTGACCAAAAGATGAGGCTGGCTTCAGGATATGTGGATTCCCATTTACAGAAGGCATTTTATCAGAGGCTGCGAGGCCGTCCAGAAGGGATGCTCTTGGTCCTCTCTGCATTGGTCCATGGCCTGGACTGGATAGAGACGTGCAGAGAATCTGTCTGGGTGTGGGTGTCTGTTGGGCTCGGTTCCACTTTGATTCAGGTTAGCACTGCCTGTGTTTGCAGGGTGTTCTCTAGACACTGAGCTCCACATGCTGCCCCTTCTTGTGTGGCAGAAGCACCGACCAAAAGGCATCTGCTCCTGGCACCCGTGAAGACCAGTTGCAGGGCAGTCAGTTATGGCAGGCCCCCCAGGAAAGCAGAAACACCAGCCACTGTGCAAGCACCATTGAAGAAGGTCACTGGTGACCCAACAGGGGCTCTGCAGTCATTGACAAACATCCTCATAGCTCTGCCTGCTTGGAAGCCCTGTTTGAGCACAAGACTCCTGAGAACACTTTCAGGGATGGGTTTCTTCAGGCTTCTTCCCAGTCAAAATCTCTGAGATCCCTTCTAACACTGTGATTCTGTGGTTATATGCTAGGAGGATATGCACTGTGTAAGCACTTACGGAACTTCTCACTTATCAATACCCCTCACTGAAAACAGAACATTATTATAAAAGCAATTGATGCCTCTGTGTATTGTCGCTCACTCCCTCATTCTTTCTTGGAAAAAGATGGTCATAAGGGAGTATCCATGGGAATGCCTCTTCCTTTGGATCCCTAGAATTCTTTGAGCTCCTAGGCTCATCTTTTGCTTCTATGACCATGCAAGCGAGAGATGACCAAAGCCCTCCTTATGGTGTATTACCTGCCATGGCTCCACACCTGGAGGCCTTCTGCTGCCTCCCAGCACTGCTTGCTTGGAGCCAGAGCAGAGCACAGCATGTATGGCATGCGCCAGCAAGTAGATGCCATTGTAGATGCTGTAGCTGCGACTGTCCATGTCCATTTCAAACACGTAGGGTGACAGGCTCTCCAGCTTCTCCTTCCCTGTGCACTCTCCTTTTGGCCATGTGGGAGCTTGGCCTGTTTCCAGAAACTGGCAATTAAATGCTTCTTCCCACCATTCACGGAGAAATATGTCTCCTTGAGGTTGGCGTGAATCTAAACCCCACAGAAAATGCTTGAATTCTGGCACATCCCTGGTATGGACTCTGATGTGCAAAGCACCATGGAAGAACTTTGAAGACCACCAGCGAGACTTTGATCCCTTCTCAGCATATTCCAAAAGGGAGGGCAAAATCCAAACTTTCCTATAAGGAGTCTTGGAAAGGTGCTCCTGAGTATTCACAGTATTGGCAACAATTTCCATGATTGCAGGTTCCCCAGAGAGAACCATCACTTGGGGTTCTGGCCAAACACCACGATTCTCAACATGAGGCAGATATGAATATCCAAAACGAGTGTTTACCCGGACAGTGCCAGCCACACAGATGTCCTTCTCCTTCAGCAGTGGTGTCAGTGCCTGCATGAAATTGTCTCCAGTGGCTCCCTGAGAAACAAAGAGCCCAACCCAGTTCCAGTGGAAATGCAGGAGAAGCCTGACTAATGCCACATAATGAGACATTTCCTTGGGACCAATCCGGAAGAAGGAAGGCAATACAGTTTTCTCTCCCTCAGCAGGTTCCAACATCCCATATGTGAGCTGAAGGAAGAAATTCCCAAAGGGATAGGCCTGTTAGCCTATTCTTAAAAAACAGGAATACCATGGCATTTTAAGGCCTTCCAATTCTAAGGGACATAACACCTGCCCACAAGGTTTCCCCATTTTCTCATACCTTCTGCATCCATCCTAGAACATGTTGCAGAATCCAAATTATTTTTCCTGGTTTGTGCACCAAGACCCCAAACCAATATTCTGTTTGGAGATAAGGCCTCTTTCCTAGGCAGTAATTCTTTTTAACTGTTCACCGCAAGAAAGCAAAGGAGTCCTGCACTGTTTTGGCATTTATCGAATTTCCTTACTGCCTTATAGCCAACATTCTCTTGTGGTTTACAATAATTCATAAAACAAGAATCAAAAGCAGTGCAATACCATTTTTTTCCATGTAAACAAAGTGTAAGGCAGTTGAACATACTATTGAATGCTTATAATAAATGGTCTCACTGCATGGATCACTGCCTTGCCATGGCAAAGGGCCTTGTATAATGCGGTAAAGCTATGGACTATGCCTTGCAGAAGCACCCAAGATTGACAGGTCATAGCAGAGAGGTCAGACAATGGTGATCCACTGGAGAAGGAAACAGCAACCCACTCCAGTAACATTGCCATGAAAACACCATGGACAGTACCAAAAGGCAGAAAGATATAATGCCGGAAGATGAGCCTCTCAGCTCGCAAGGTGTACAATGTGTTACTTGGGAAGAGCAGAGGGGCAGTACTAGGAGCACCAGAATGAAGATGAAACTAGGTCAAAGCCAAAGTGACACTCATTTGTGGATGTATCTGGTGGTGAAAGAAAGTCCGATTCTGAAAAGAACAACACTGCAGAGGAACCTGGGATGTAAGATCTATGAATCAAGGTTAGCTGGACTGGTCATATATGAGTTGAAAGGACTGAACATCTACATCTTGGGAATCAGCGAACTAAAATGGACAGGACTGGGTGAATTTAATTCAGTTGACCATCATATATTCAACTGAAGACAAGAATCCCTCTGAAGAAATTGAGTAGCCTTCATGGTCAATAAAAGAGTAGGAAAACAATACTGGAATACAATCTCCAAAGTGTCAGCTGCTAAAGTAGGAAGTCAAAAGATAACTGTAATAACAGGCAAATTTGGCCTTGGAGTACAAAATGAAGCTGGGCAAAGGCTAGAAGAATTTTTTCAAGAAAAAATGCTGGTCAAAGAAAAGACTCTATTCCAGAATAGATTGATTAGATAGAATAGATTGTACACACAATAGAAAAGGTTGTACACATGGACCTCACCAGATGGTGCACAAAGAAATAAGATTGATAAAGTGTTCTGCAGTCAAAGATTGATAAAGTGTTCTACAGCCAAAGATTGACGAGCTCTATATAATCAGTAAAAACAATACCTGGAGCTGACTGTGGCTCAGATCATGCCTTTCTTTTTGCAAAATTCAGGGTTAAATTTATGGAAGTAGACAAAAGCACTAGGCCACTCAGATATGACTGAACCCATCTTCCTGATGAATATACAGTAGAGGTGAAAAATAGATTTGATACACAGAATACCAGAAGAACTATAGAAGGTGGTTCACAACCATGTAAAAGTGGGAGAAACTGAAACCATCACAATGAAAAAGAAATGCAAGAAAGCAAAATGGTTGTCTGAGGAAGTCTTTAAAATACATCAGAAAGAAGGGAAGTGAAAGGTGAGGGAAGAAGGAAAAGATACACCCAAGTGAATGCAGAATTCCAGGGAATAGCTAGAAGAGATAATAAGGCCTTCTTACATGAATAATTGGTCTCCCACACACTGTCCCAACCCTCTTGGCATTATGACATGGCTGGATTGAGGGAAAGCACTCCCTGTGTAAGGGGAAAATGGGCCTATTGCATCTCTGCATCATTCAAGTGTTTCCCCCTCCCTCAGGTCCATCCCTAGATGAATCCATCACCTGAGGAATCTTCAGGGCACTCATGAGGGAAGCCATCAATCCTATGGAATTGGAGTCAAGACCTGCAATAACAGCCAGCAGCCTATTCTGCTGGTCACATTTATAATTTGGAATGATTTGTCCCCTTGTTGAGAGCAGAGAAAGGCCTTTCGCAGAGATCTGGGTAACCATGCCGGAGTGCTCATGGATGTGGAAACCAAGCGTGAGGTTGGGTAGGAGCTTTGGATCCTTGTTGAGCTCACCGATGGTGAATGGCAACACCAGCACCTGCTGGTAGTTCTTGGGCAGTAACCTGCAAAGAAAATAATATTGATGTTTGCAGATCTGGATCAAAAGGTGGCTAGATGAAGTCACCGAAGCAGTCAGTGTGAGCTCCTAGGTGGACTCCAGGGGTTGGTGGAGGACAGGAAAGCCTGGAGGAATGTTTCCCATGAGGTCGTGATGGGACGGACGTGACTTTGCTACTAAAACCTACTACAGGATTGCTAAAGTTTACTGAGTGAACTTGGGATGCCATTGCCCATCTGAGGTCTAAAAGTACCTGGCCATATCATGGATCGAGGGTGTGTCCTGATGCAAAACCCTCAGAAAGGGCTAGGCTTCTTGAGGTTTTGTTTCAAGGAGCGCCTTTGCCAAAGCCAGGCTTCCCAGGATCATGTTGTCTCCCAGAGGAAGGGGTGGGGCTGAATAGTGGAGCACCTGCTTTGCATGCCAGTACCCAGATTCAAGCTTGGTCAGTGCTGGCAATGCTGAGCTTGGTAGATCATAATTTGACCCAGTACAGGCAGTGACTAGGACTTCCTGTGGGGTGTTTGTTTTGCTCTCTTTCTAGGCCTTCTTGGGAGCAATAGCCGGTCCTTGGAGGTCCAGAATGGACTCTAATTTAAGAGTGGCCCAATTTGCTGTTTGAAAGTAAAAGACTTTGTGTCCAGGAGTGGAGAAGAGTAAGACAGTACTTCCTCATCTCAACATTTCTTTCTCTTTGTAGGGTGGCATCTAATTTGTCTTTGTATTTAACAAGATACATTCCAAAATCTTTTGCATGCAGTTGCTGACAGTTTGCAGTGCCAGTCCTATGCACTGGCAATTAATCCATTCAGTGTCTAATCATGAGAGATTTTATTTCTTCTGCTGCAAAGCCCAAAGACAACTTCTGCAGTGGAGAATTCGACCCCACACCCCTTTGAAAGTTGGTTGTGCCTTGTAAAGTCCTCTGGTGAGTTTTAGCTTTGAACAGAGATGTTATCTCACTGCAGGACCCTTAAACGCCCCCCCAGGCTTTGACCAAGGATAATGGGAGCTGTACTCTAGGAACTAGGAATGCAGTGACAAAAGCTGAGATGAAATCTGCTGGGACCACCAGTTCCTCAAACTGTGGTTAAATGTTTGCATCTTGAGGTGGCTCTCTTCTCCCAGGGGAAAGAAAACATGGGTTTTGGTTTTCTCAATTTATTGAGCTCCCCAATCATCCAGACTCACAATAGGACTCCTTAAAACAAACTTGTATCCCCTCTCCTCCATACACCATCTTTAAATGGTTTGTACTGAGCAGCTTACTCTGAAGTGACATCACTTGGGGTGGAAAGGCACAACAAGAAATCAATCCCCAACCTTTCTGTCACTCTGCTCACTCCCTGCAAAGAATTCCCAATATTCTGCCTGACACCCAAACAAGCATCTTGGAGGAAGTCAGGAAAGAACCTGCGCAAAGTGACTCCTGAGTATGCCTGAAAGCAAGTGAAGACCAGACTCTGAGACAGGCATCAAACCAGCAAATGAGCAGGGCTGGCAGCATCTCTAAGTCCCACCCGTGCAAGGAGCCCTCTATTTGGAAAGCAAGGCAGGTAAATACCCATTGGGGGAACTCACTCAACGCCGATGCAGTTCATTCGTAACCTTTTTGTAAAAGTCCTGCTGAAGAATACTTTCACCTGGCTCAGGGGCATGATTGCCCCGATGGTGAGGTCTCCTGGCTGGTAGTAGTCTTCAAACTGGTCTGGGTGGAAGCATTTCAGGTTCATGCCCACTATGGCCTGAGGAATGAACCAGAGGAGCAGCAGCAAAAACAGCATCTCCATGGAAAGAACTTCCTGCATGTACAGGAGCTGAGCTGTCACTGAAGATGAACTCTAGGGATGATTAACACATGCCTCAGCCCAGCCCCAGTTTCAGCCCTGCCCAGAAAGGCTCAGAGGGTATTCATAGTAAACATGAATTCCTTTTTGGTTCTTGCCTGCTGACAGAAATCCACAGGGGACTTAGCAAGAAGCATTGCCACTTTCACAATTCCAGGGGAGAAGACTTACCACAGCACCTGAGTGCCTGTGCTCCCTGAACAATCTGGAGCATGAAAATTTGGATTGCAGCACTCTGAGCTGAGGGAATTGACTCAAGTTCTCACATTTTAGACTTGGGCCTGTGAGAAGATGAGCTCCTCAAACCAGCATGGAGTCCAGACTTGCATCAAAGTGTGTTAGGCCAGATAGATAGAAAATGTGAGCAAATTGCAGGTGATCCAAAAGGTGAAGACACAATTGGGCAAGAACAAAGGGTGCAGGGCAGCCTGGGCTCAGGATGGGACAAGAGGGTCAGGACCAAAGAAGCATTCAGTCATGCAGTTGGGCACAACATGCATCCCAGAAGCAGAGTCAAGCAGAACTCAATAGTAAGGACTACAGAAGGCCATCAGACTGAAGGCTCCTCCTCCTGGAGGTTCCTGTTGCCTACCCAGGGCTCAGCTGCAGTGTGTTGCAGCCCTCTGGCAAAGGTGCTGCCAGGAGGGAGCCCTGCTCCTTTTTTGCATGGAGCATTTCTTCTCAGTCAAGCCTGTTGGCCCTCCTTTTGGGGTGGCTCCCAGCCTCTGCCTTGTGGGGACAGAGAAGCAGTGGTCTTCCTGATTGCCCAGACTCCCTCCAGTTCTCCTATCATGGATGGCTCCTTGATATTGTCTGTGTCTGGGCACTTCTCAGAGGGGATCCTTGCAGCTGGGCCATGACACAGAGACTCAGAGCAACGGTGAATAAAATCAACTTTCCACAGATGAATTACATTTCCTGAGGTCTCCTGATTGCTCCCACTTTCTTCTGTCTCTGAGATACTTGGGCAGAGAACAAGAGCTGGGGTTTATGGAACTGTTCAGCATGAGGTGACTTGGAGGCAAGAAATTGTCCAAATGGGGAACCACAAGGTGGGCAGGTGGGAAACTGCAAAGTGGGGTACCTGCAGCAAAGGGTTGTTAGCAATCCACCTCAGTCTAATTGATGTTCAATGCATTCATGGTGGACATACAGCCCATGACAAGCTCCAGGGTAAGCATCTCAAGAGGAAGAAGATATTCAAATGTGAGGGACACACTTCTATCACCCTAGCTTGTTAATGTGGGTCTCATAGTATAGGCTCATGGTAGATCATGGCCACTTCTGATGACCTTGCAGGCAGTGAGGTTGCCCCTCAAGGACACTGGAGGATAGATGGTCTCTGGCCTACCTAGAGCATCCATGGACTTCCATCACATTCTGCTTAACTTCTTGTGTGCCAAATATGAAATAGTGTGGGACCTCATTGCAACTGGGGCACAAGAGGAGGTCCTGGTGTGGTTCATGGACCATGCCTGCAATTTGTTCCACTGAACCCAAAAGGTATCAAGCAATTGGCTTGTTATTTGTGAGAAAGTAAAAGCTTCATTTTTAGTTTATTAAACTGCTCAGTGAAAATGAATTTTAAAAGTCTATGAGCAACTAAGATTTAACATTCCTGAAAACGGATAAGAATAGTTGTGTCTAGAGGAAAGTAAACCCTAACAAAGAATCCACAGAGAGCTCTTTCTGTAGCATGAATGATGCATAACTTTTTAATGTGGTGAAATAAAACTCAGTAATGCTATATGGATACAGAGATTCATCTGCTGGAGGAATATTGAATTTTAAAAAATGGCAGAATAAAGTTTATAGAATAAGTGATTTAATTGGATTTTGAATATTAATTTGTGGGTTTTCCATTGTTGATGTCCAGAAGGCAACCACAATGAAAAACTCAGTCTGTCTGGACATGTGAAAAAAAGAAGACCAACATATCTGAACCTAACCAGAGCTTCCAGTTTAACACCTACAGAGAGTGAAGAACAGATAGGAGCCTCAGAAGTTACTACAGAAGACAAGTCCCTGCAAGAATTTAAGAAGATCTTGTATTCAATCATGAAGGAATGGGTAAAAGGGAATTCTTCGGAATGAAAAAAGTTGAGACAGCAGTTGAAAGTAGATATTTAATAGTTAAAAAATGAAAGTCAGAATGCTTCTACACATTTGATGAATCAAATGCAGGTGTTGGAGAAGAAATTGATGAAACAGAGGAATTGGCTGAAGCTAATACATTCGATATAATTGTCCCTGCAGAAAGAATAACTGAGTTGGAGGAAAAGGACACAGGATAGAGGACAGAGTGTGGAATGATCGCATGATGGAGAAACATACCAGAGCAATAATGTATGAAAGATAAGCAACTCAGGAGTGATGTGCTCTCATGGTTTAAAGAACTGATGCCAGATGAAAAATAGAAAGAAGACAATATAGAGAGAATACAATGTATGGGCTTCCAATACCAAGTCAGACTAACTCCAAGTAATGTACTGATAAGATTTCTAATTCCCATATAAAGCTACAGCTGATGAGAAAGGCTCTTGCAGCAATTCAAAAACTTTTCCAGGAGAAAAAAGAGAAGGGGCAATGGGCTGTGGGGGACTTCTCCAATTTAGACTATTAAATGAGTGAAGAAGAGATTTTTTATTTAATATATGAGGTAGAAGATATCTATTTTCTAATTTATGTTTGGGGATACTTATTAGGTAAGGTTTCATATACAAGATTAAAAGATAAGTTATTAATTAATATATAAAATAAAATTCATAATTAGGAGCATTATAAATTTTGATTTATAAATATATAGAGTATTAATTTTGAATAAGCTAAATATGATATTAAATGATTTTGAATATGTGACATCTAAAGGGTAAAGTTAGTATTGAGAATTCAAAGAGTTAAAATGAAAATACCTAAAGGATGTGTTAAGATAATAAGGTTATAAAGGCGATGGGAAGTTAATAATTGACATTAGGCAGACTGGTGTTTTCTCCCCACATCCCTTTTCTGCAATTGTGGAGATACTGCCCATAGTGGTGATGGTTGTTGTAATGTTTTCTTTCTTTGGTTTTTTTTTTAGTTTTTTCAAATTATCATTTCTCAGAAGGAGAACACAAGCCTCCTCAAGAAGTGGACCGAAGGCCCATCGTCACAACTGCAGGGTGGAGTGATTAGGGGCTTAGAGTGCAGAACACAATATTGCCCATTTCCACAGAACCCCTCTTTTCAGAGATAAGACCTACAGGGTCATAAGCAAAGTTTTGGGTAAAGGTAACCAGAGAGTGGTCAATACATCTCTTGTGACATGAGGCCCAGCTGCTGCTACAGAGGAGACACCTAGTGCAGGAAGTAGGGAACTTACCCACTCTGCTTTTTTGTCCCACATTGGGACACTCAGAAAGTGCATCACCTGCTGCACAGGTGGGAACTGGGGCTGGCACCTTGGCTCACCAGGAGAATCCCAGGATGAAGGGGCACCAGGTTGCCAGTGCCTCACACATATTTCCCTGATGGCTTAGTAACAGATGGAAGCATGTGGGGTATCAGCTGCTTGCAGTTCCCCCATTTTGGGTAGCTGCATCCAGCCTCTAACCATGGAGGCAATATGTAAACCATTCTAATACAATGTCAGAGGGATTGGTTAGATCCCTAGCAATGGGCTGGGTGGAATTGATGCACAGAAGGCAGCAGGTGACACTTCAAATCCATACCAGTTGTGAGCAAAGGGATTCATGGTCACACAACCTGAGTGGAGAGGGATGTTTGCTGTGGACTTTGAGAATTCCATTTCTGTCTTGCCAACCTCTTTCTCTCGGTTCTGAACTTATGACTAATGGTCCGCAGGGTATGCATCTGACATGGGGCAAGCAAGACAGGTGAGTGACTGAGGAGTCAGGGCAAAGTGGGCTGGAGCATGGGGAGCAGAGCCTCAAGAACTCAGAAGCCCAAATTGGAAACTGTGTGGATGCATGGACTTCAGAATCTCTCCCTGAGCAAATGGAACTGCTCCCAAGGTCAGGGCAGATCATGCCCAGGTTCTCCTCTTGGGGAACCTCAATGCTGATAATGGAACCACTTCATCTGGGCACGGTTAGAATGTGAAAGCATATTCCTGGCAATTGCACCAGGAGAGGGAGCAGAACATGTGCAGGTTGTGTTATTCTTCAAGAAATCCAAACAGAGGGCATGAGAATTGATTTCAGTATTTTTCTCTTAAAGGATTCTAATTCTTCAAGCATTTGGGAGCCAACTATTGAGGGGCTAGACTTGGTAGTGCTGCACCTCCAAGTAGAGGCAGAAACAAAACACCCTTCCCAGGTCAGAGAGCATTAAGTGCTGAAGTGTGATGCAAGCTGAAGAACCAGGATCCGATCTTCAAATTAAAAAAGAAGTAGTCTTTACACAGCCACTTTTGTTGTTAGTCGCGAAGTCGAGTCCGACCCATCGCGACCCCATGGACAACATTCCTCCAGGCCCTCCTGTCCTCCACCATCCCCCGGAGTCCACTCAAGCTCACACCAACCACCTCAGTGACTCCATCCAGCCACCTCATCCTCTGCCGTCCCCTTCTTCTTTTGCCATCTATTGTTCCCAGCATTAGACTCTTCTCCAGGGAGTCCTTCCTTCTCATTAGGTGGCCAAAGTATTTGAGCTTCATCTTCACTATCTGGCCTTCTAAAGAGCAGTCAGGGTTGATCTCCTCTAGGACTGACTGGTTTGATCGCCTTGCGGTCCAAGGGACACGCAGGAGTCTCCTCCAGCACCACAACTCAAAGGCCTCAATCCTTTTGCGCTCAGCCTTCCTTATTGTCCAGCTTTCACAGCCATACATTGCAACTGGGAAAACCATAGCCTTGACTATACGCACTTTTGTTGGCAGGGTGATGTCTCTGCTTTTTAGTATGCTATCTAGATTTGCCATAGCTTTCCTCCCCAGAAGCAAGCGTCTTTTAATTTCTTGGCTGCAGTCCCCGTCTGCGGTGATCTTGGAGCCCAGGAAAATAAAATCTGTCACTACCTCCATTTCTTCCCCATCTATTTGCCAGGAAGTGAGAGGACCTGATGCCATGATCTTAGCTTTCTTAATGTTGAGTTTCAAGCCAACTTTGGCACTCTCCTCCTTCACCCGCATCAAGAGGCTCTTTAGTTCCTCTTCACTTTCTGCCATGAGAGTGGTATCATCTGCATATCTGAGGTTGCAGATATTTCTCCCAGCAATCTTGATTCCAACTGGTGATTCATCTAACCCTGCCTTTCTCATGATGTGCTCTGCATATAAGTTAAATAGGCAGGGCGACAGTATACAGCCTTGCCGAACTCCTTTCTCAATTTTGAACCAATCAGTGGTTCCGTGTCCGGTTCTCACTGTTGCTTCTTGACCTGCATATAGGTTTCTCAAGAGACAAATAAGATGGTCTGGTACTCCCATCTCTTTAAGAACTTGCCACAATTTGTTGTGATCCACACAATCAAAGGCTTTAGCGTAGTCAATGAAGCAGAAGTAGATCTTTTTCTGGAACTCCCTGGCTTTCTCCATGATCCAGCGTATGTTGGCAATTTGATCTCTAGTTCCTCTCCCTCTTCGAAATCCTGCCTGTACTTCTGGTAGTTCTCGGTCCACATACTGCTGGAGCCTAGCTTGTAGGATTTTGAGCATCACTTTGCTAGCATGTGAAATGAGTGCAATGGTGCGGTAGTTTGAACATTCTTTGGCATTGCCCTTCTTGGGGATCGGAATGTAAACTGACCTTTTCCAATCCTGTGGCCACTGTTGAGTTTTCCAAATTTGCTGGCATATTGAGTGTAGCACTTTAACTGCATCGTCTTTCAGGATTTTGAATAGCTCAGCTGGAATGCTGTCACCTCCACTAGCTTTGTTGTTGCTCAGACTTCCTAAGGCCCATTTCACTTCACATTCCAGGATGTCTGGCTCGAGGTCAGTGACCACCCCATCGTGGTTATCAGGGATGTTAAGCTCTTTCTTGTATAGTTCTTCTGTGTAATCTTGCCACCTCTTCTTAATCTCTTCTGCCTCTGTTAGGTCCCTGCCATTTTGGTCCTTTATCATGCCCATCTTTGCATGAAATGTTCCCTTCATATCTCCAATTTTCTTGAAGAGATCTCTGGTCCTCCCTATTCTATTGTTTTCTTCTATTTCTTTGCACTGTTCATTTAGGAATGCATTCTTATCTCTTCTAGCTGTTCTCTGGAATTCTGCATTCAATTGTTTGTATCTTTCTCTTTCTCCCTTGCCTTTCGCTTCCCTTCTTTCCTCAGCTATTTGTAAAGCTTCCTCAGACAGCCATTTTGCTTTCTTGCATTTCTTTTTCTTTGGGATGGTTTTAGTTGCTGCCTCTTGTACAATTTTGAAAACCTCCATCTATACTTCTTCAGGCACTCTATCTGATCTAATTCCTTAAATCTATTTGTCACCTCTACTGTATATTCATCAGGGATATGATTTAGGTCATACCTGAGTGGCCTAATGCTTTTCCCTACTTTCTTCAACTTAAGCCTAAATTTTGCCACCAGAAGCTCATGATCTGAGCCACAGTCAGCTCCTGGTCTAGTTTTTACTGACTGTATAGAACTTCTCCATCTTTGGCTGCAGAGCACATAGTCAATCTGATTTCTGTGTTGACCGTCTGGTGATGTCCATGTGTAG
The DNA here is from genome assembly GCA_023646645.1 of Varanus salvator macromaculatus. Classification (NCBI taxonomy): domain Eukaryota; kingdom Metazoa; phylum Chordata; class Lepidosauria; order Squamata; family Varanidae; genus Varanus; species Varanus salvator. Next base: position 3,378,302 of record JAIXND010000721.1, on the reverse strand, counting down.
AGACGTCTCTTGGGTTGTTGGAAAAGAGTGTTTGCTATGACCATCGTATTCTCTTGACAAAATTCTACCAGCCTGTGTCCTGCTTCATTTTGTACTCCAAGGCCAAACTTGCCTGTTATTCCGGTTATCTTTTGGTTTCCTACTTTAGCATTCCAATCCCCCATGATGATAAGGACATCATTTTTTGGAGTTAATTCTAGCAGGTGTTGTAGGCCTTCATAGAACCGGTCAACTTCAGCCTCTTCAGCACCAGTGGTTGGGGCATAGACTTGGACTATTGTGATGTTGAATGGTTTGCCTTGGATTCGAACTGAGATCATTCTGTCATTTTGGAGATTGTATCCCAGTACTGCTTTCCCTACTCTTTTATTGACTATGAAGGCTACTCCATTTCTTCTGAGGGATTCTTGCCCTCAGTAGTATACCTGATGGTCATCTGAACTAAATTCACCCATTCCTGTCCATTTTAGTTCACTGATTCCTAAGATGTCGATGTTCAGTCTTGTCATCTCTTGTTTCACCATGTCCAGCTTGCCTTGATTCATGGATCTTACATTCCAGGTTCCTATGGAGTAAAGATCTTTGCAGCATCGGACTTTCCTTTCACCTCCAGATACGTCGGCAACTGAGTGTCCTTTCGGCTTTGACCCAGTCGCTTCATTCTTTCTGGCGCTACTAGTACTAGCCCTCCGCTCTTCCCCAGTAGCATATTGGACACCTTCCGACCTGAGTGGCTCATCTTCCGGTGTCATATCGTTTTGCCTTTTGGTTTTCATGTCCATGGGGTTTTCATGGCAAAGATACTGGAGTGGGTTGCCATTTCCTTCTCCAGTGGAAGGAAATGGCAACTAGAGTGGAGAAATGCAGTACTTTTGAACTTGACAAATTTGCAACTTATTATACTCTCCTGCAGACTTTCAGAGCACAGAAGACCAAAAGATACAAAATGAGCTTCTCTGGATTTTCAGAGGAGATTTGCATAAATTTAGGGATCAAACCACACCCAAACACTACACACACAGATGCACCTCTGCATACAAAAGCATTGAAAGATCGATCTTTGGTTTTGTAGCCAATTTAGGAGTAGGATTCCTGGAGAAGTGAGGCTCCTAGCAATGTGATTTGCATATCGATTACAAGATGCAGTGGTGATGATGCAGTGGTGACGATGCAGTTTGTTTAGCTGCCATTGGAACAAGCATAGCTCCAGGGTGTGGTCCATCTGGCAAGTATCTCACTTTCAGCCAGGTGTTGCTACATAAGTCTATGATCAGAAAGAGAAGACTATTCTCTACAGAGACAAAATTGACTTTCTAACTGAAAAAAAAACCTCCACTATGAAAAATGTCTTTTAGAATAAAAATTTTGGGGCTGTGACTAATAGTTTTCTCCAAATCATTACATTTATACATCACATTCTTCTTATGAGATAATCTCTGCTATTGAGACTTGGCCTGAGGAGAATAATGTAGCATTTGGGGAGAAAGATGCATCCCAGGAGACCAGCCCCAGAGGCCAAGATGGAGAAGACCTCCACAGCTACTGCATACTTCCCCTTGGTGCTCTGGTAGGTGGGCACAAAAAAGACCTACACACTGCAGAAGACCAGCACGCTGAAGGTGATATCTTCGTTGAAGCTGTCAGGCAAGCCACCAGGAAGCTGAGAAGAGCCAGGAGGCCCATGTAAGCCAGGACTACATAAAACATCGTGATGGAGCCTTCACTGCATTCCACAATGATCTCTCCAGAGAGAGAATGAAAGTTCAGATTTGCAAACACAGATCACAGTTTGGATGAGGGGACACAACAGCACAATGGAGGCTGTCACTGGTCTCCCCAAGAGCTTTCCTGCCAAGTTTCCTGGTGTGCTGGCCATAAAAACCATGAAAGCCAACACACAGGAAACTGCCACAGAAAAGGTGATGCCAAAAGCAACTTGTTGCAGTAGGCAGGTGAACTTTGTAGGACGACCAATGAAGAGGATAGATCAGAGGAAGCAGAGCTGGAGAGAGATGAGGAGGGCGTAGCTGAGGTCTCAATTGTTGGCTTTCAGAATGGGTGTGTTGCGATTTTTAATGAAAGTTGCCAACACAGCAAATGTGCCGAGAAAGAGGAGAAGAACAGAAGAAACCAAGATGATACCAAGTGTCTCTTCATGGGAAAGAAGTGGATCATGTTGGAGATGCACTGGTCGTGGATCTTCTTTGTGTGTTGATCTTGTGGGCATGGAGCACAGTGAGCTGCATCTGAAATGAGGAAAAGCTACTCAAATATCTCAGCTCAGGTGCACAAGTTAGTCTAGTACAGCCCTCCCAGAAAGATGAGGAATTTTCCTTTCCTTAGCTGAATTTGTGCCCTTGATTCCTCATATTTCATCTTTGGGAATTAGACCATCAGTGTTGAACATGAAAAATGGGTACCTTCATCACCGAATGACCACTCCTAGGACTGGATTCATATCCAGGCATTTGGAAAGGAGAAAATGAGGTAATTCAAAATGAGTACTAGAGATGTACTACCACCTTTCCACTGTAGCAATGTCTGAATGAGCACAGAAAATGAATCCAACACATTAATGGCTTCGGGCAGAAGTTGCAGGAAAGGGGGTACTAATTGCTACTGCAAAAAAAGGTGCTCTATTTCAGACTGGACTGAAGACCTCCAATGCTATAAGAAGGATCTAACAGTAACCTTGAATGCTGGAACTTCTCGTATGGGGGTTCTGAAGTGCAAAGCTCCATGAAGGGCCCTCAATAAAATTCTCTGTTTAGAGTTTGTGCTTGCTTCTGAATGGGAGGTCAGGATCCAAAACTTATGAAATGGGACCTTTGCATTTTTACCATGAATATGTTACAGGATTGTTAAGTCTAGTAATACAGGGACGTTTCCAGAGAAAACTATGACTTCTGCTTCCATCCAAGCAGGAGGAATATATCCAGATAGAATTTCAGGCATGAATGCAGCGTCAGTTGTTGAGAACCTTTCAGTTAAGGCCACACAGAGGTGTTTCTGCTGCAAAAGAGGGGTCACTGTCTGGAGAAACCGCACACCATGATCACTATTCTGAACAAGCATCCTGATCCAGTTCCACTGGAAATGCAGCAGCAGCCAGACTAGGCCCCTGTACTGAGTAATTTCTTGGGTATTAATCTGGAAGAAAGATTCACGCTGAATACAATTAAGCAAAGAGTTTGAGAGATAAGGACAGGAAGTCCTTATTGTGCTTCATAGCAAGATTTGGTTACCTTGTGGTCAGAGCTTCCATCCTGTTGTAGCCATGACTTGACACGCATGCTGTACTATTCCAGGACAGGCATCCCTCTTTAAACTAGGACATATAAGTATAATGGTGAGCTCTCAGTTTCACCCCAACACCTCCATACACCATTGGTCTCTTTAACCAATGTCAGAAGCAAATGACCACCCCTAGTTCAGACATGTCTTCCACCGTCAGGAGTGAAATGACTACAGCCCTGGCAGAAGGACTACACATAGCAGGAAGAAATGTATTCATATTCAAAGGATGCATCTCACTGTAAGCATACGCAGAAATTTGGGGCTTTAGGGTTCGTCTCCAATGGCAGTACATGGAGGAAATGGTGCCATTCTGTGTCCAAATAAAACAGAGCACATGCAATTGAAAGTAAATGTTACATCAGAACCAGGCAGTGTCTCACTTGAGAACTTCTCTGCTTGCAGCTAAAACATGGGGCTGAAATTGTGGAATGGAAAAGAACTTGGGAGGAGCCCTTGAGGAGAACTCACAGGTCCACTGAGAACTTTTTACAAACAGGACAACTATTTGCCCTGAGCAAGCAGATGTGGAGAACATCTGCCAGAATATGTGTGTCCTATCTTTGTTTTCCCTTGACAAGCCAATTTTGATTTTTCCAGAGGTAGCCTCACAGTGTTCACAGAATTTTTTGCTCTATAAGACTCACTTTCCCCCCCCTCAAAAGTAAGGGGAAATGTCTGTGCGTCTGACAGAGCGAATATGTGTGTGTAGTAAGTCTGTCAGATGTGCAGCCCATGGGGAAGTGATGGGGAATGTGCCTGTGATTATGTTTCCATTTGATTCAGAATATTTTTTTTCTTGTTTTCCTCCTCTAAAAACTAGGTGTGTTTTATGGTCAGGCGCATCTTATAGAGTGAAAAATACAGTACTTAGTTTATTTGATCTTGAATTTACATCTGTTGTTTGATTCCTTTCATGGAATTCAAGGCCATTTATGCAATTATCCATCTTTTCTCAATCCTATCCTCTCAACAACAATCCTGAAAGATAGGATGGTCTAAGAGTGTGTAACTGGCCACGTCACACAGGGAACTTCATGGTTATGTGGGGACTAGAACCCCAAATGCCACAGTCCCAGTCCCATCCTTCTAAAACCCGTTACCATGACACCACCCTAGCTCCCTTGAGGACATGTATCCTTTGATGGCACAGTGCATCCCATTGTGAGTTTCTGTTTGGGATTCTGGCCTGCATCCATCTGTGAGGAAGCTCATTCGGTGATGCCAGGAAGAACTGCAATGGTCTTGTCACACTTTGCTGCTTCTGTCTCAATAAGGTATCAGAGGAATACCTGATAATTCTCTCAATTGGTCATCTCACTAACACAGACCCATTGCTAGATGGGATGTATCACTCAACACTCTCCTGAGATTCAGTTCTGGCCTCCAGTAAGGTGGCCACAAGAATGACTCACCAGGTGAATAGGTCCCCTGCTCCTGTGATCCCGAAATGCAGTAAAGCATCCATTGCAAGGATGAATCTATTCTCAGAGATGGCCCTTCTCTCTTCAGATCCCTCACCCTAGTCTCCAGATGAACACATTTACCTCTGGGACCTTGAAGACACCATTCAGGCTTCTACAGTATGTCTAATGAAGATTTGGTGTCAAAATCCTGTATGACAGAGATGAGTTGACCCTGCTTGTCAATTTGATAATTGGGAAATGACCTCTCCCAGGAAGGAAGATGTTGTGGTGCATTCTTTTGGCCAGGTTTCTGTGCTCGTAGATGCGGAAGCCAAGCATCATGTTGGGAAGGAGGGTGGGATCCTTGTTTAGTTCAGTGATGGCAAACACCAAAGCCTGGCTGTGCTGGAAGTTTCTGAGTATTGATCTGTCATGGTGGGAGCAATATCCGGACATGGGTGATGATAAGAACAGAACAGGGGGCATTTTTTTCATTATGCAAAAGTTTCCTGGATCTCTTTCCCAGCATGACTTACCCAGAATAACTCTTGCTAAGAACCCTTTACTTGTCAATGGAAAACACTGGACTTCTGGTATGGCGTCCGGACAAGACAGACATGATTAACGAGGCTTTGTTATCACACTGGTGATTGTCTGGTGGTGGGCCATGGGAGCTCAATCTAAGCCCTGTCGGGGCAAAAATAGTGTGCTTTGGGAATCTCCTAGATGGTGTGGGGATGGTGTGGGGATGGTGTTGGGAGAAAATCAAGCATTTCTCAGCCGGGCAACACAGGAGGGAAAAATCAGCCTTCCACAAGTCCTCGACATACCGCTTTTTAGATTAGTATTTAGCTATAAATACATTGGACTTATTGGGAAACACTTTTATTTCTTCTTTTTTGCAATACTACCTGTGGAAAAAGTTGTACTTGTTACTAAGTGATACAAAGGAAAAAGAAAAAGTCCTTCGGATGGAGGAGGAAAGGAAACTCCCCCCCCCGAAGTTGAAAAGTGGCAAATGACATGAGAAGAGCGAGACAGAGCTCTTTGTAAGGAAAAGACTTTTCTTCTTAGCCAGCTGGTGCCGGAGGTCAGACTAGATGGCCCGGGAGGCCCCTTCTGACTCGCTCTGTTTCTATGTTTCTATGTTTCTTTAATCACTTCAAGGGTGAAGAATCAAAATAATACTTACTGTGGAATTGAATGATAGAAGGATCTTTCTTGTATGTTGGATCTTTGCCAAAATTAATTGGTTATCTGCCAGAAAAATTAAATACTGAGTGGTGTTTTTCTTTCTACTGTGATGATTTTTTGGGCCGAAGAATAAAAATAAATAATTACTGTGGAATTTAAGGAAAGAAGGATTTTTCATCTATGTTGGACTATTGCCAAGAAGGACTAAACTTGTTTGCAGAAGTCGCAATTTTATTTATTTATTTATTTATTTTATTTAAATATTTGTATGCCGCCCCTTGCAGCAGCCTCGGGGCAGCTCACATTTCACTTCTTCTTCCTGGGATCCCTGCCAAAACTATCTGGACATGTGCCAAGACTTTCTTCTTAAGTTAATTGCTATTACTATGGAAGAATTACAGAAGACACTCTCAGCAATACAGACTTCTTTAACAGCTTTGCAAGCATCCCAACAGGTGATACTAATACAGGAGGATCATTTTTTAATTGAGCAAGGAGTTCGCTTTGACAAATTGGACATTTCCATTAATAAGGCTTTGGGCAAGTGATTGGTACCTGAGCAGAATATACAAAATACTCAACAAGCAGAAGGAAAATCTGAAACAAGAAAGACAATAAGCAAGCTACCATGGGATTGGCTTGTAAATAAGCAACAAATAGGTGGAATGTTCGAAACAGTGGAAAAATTAACACAAACAGTGAATCCAACAAGCAAGCTTTCATGGGATTTGCTTGTCATGTTGGAGAAGGAGAAAACAGCCATTTAAGAGAGACTTTGTTTATGTGGCTACAATTGAAGACTCCATTACAGATATTACAACATTTTAATATAAAAAAAGAAGAAAGTTTCAGTAGAGGTGTAAAGAAAAAGAAAAAATAAATATGGCAGAGGTGCTAAGAAAAAATAAGAGAAATGTCTTTCTATTTCAAAAAAGGACGATTTATATAGTTTGGTATGTTCATATGTGATGTAGAAAAGCTAAGCTATTATTCCTGGTGAAACATTAGCAACTTAGCTTAATGAAATCCTGTCTAAAAGCTATTATAGGTATCAGTTGCCACCAAGAGGTTTCTGACCTTATTTGTGTCTGAAAATAAGAGAATTTATTATCTTGAAAACCTGTTTGTTTGTTTGTTTGTTTGTTTATTTAGTGAGTTTCTATGCTGCCCCATTCGCCAAAGCCTCGGTGCAGCTTACAACAATAAGTACATATTAAACATATAAAAACAATATAATTGGAGACATCCTGTCCGAAGATATAAAATCAATAAATAAAGCTAACAATTAAAATGACGTTTAAATAAAAAGGTCTTGGCCTGGGCCCAAAGAACAAGTAATGATGGTGCCAGGCAGACCTCTCTGCACATTCCATAGATTGGGTGCCACTGCAGAGAAAGCCCTCCTCCGGGTACTTACCCTCCTAATATCCTTCACGGATGATTCTCGGAGAAGGGCCTCTCCTGCTGATCTCAAGGGGCGGGCTGGCACGTATGGATGTAAGCGCTCCTTTAGGTAACCAGGACCCAAGCAGTTAAGGGCTTTATAGGTGATAACCAGCACCTTGAATTGGGCCCGGACTTCAATGGTGAGCTAGTGAAGCTAACAGAGGACTGGAGTCAAGTGAGCACAATGCACAGTCCCTGTCAGCAGCCTGGCAGCTCTATTTTGAACCAATTGAAGAATTTGAACTGTCTTCAAGGCAACCCCATGTAGAGCGTGTTACAGAAGTCTAGTCGGGAAGTTACCAAGGTGTGTGTCACTGTTGCCAGGCAGTCATTCTCCAGGTAGGGACGCAGCTGATGGATCAGCCAAAGCTGAAAGAAAGCGCTCCTTGCCACCGCTGTTACCTGAGCTTCAAGGGAAAGCTCTGGGTCGAGGAGCACTCCCAAGCTGTGGACCTTGTCCCTCAGAGGGAGTGCAATCCCATTCAGGACAAGGTCAAGGTCCCCTTTCCAGAAGCACGATCCGCCTACCAACAGGACCTCTGTCTTGTCTGGATTGAGCTTCAGTTTATTGGCCCTCATCCAGCCCATTACCTCAGCCAGGCACCGGTTCAGAACAGCCACTGCCTCATCTGGGTAGGTGGAAAACGAGAGGTAGAGCTGAGTATCATCAGTGTACTGATGATTCCACAGCCCAACCCTCCTAATGACCTCTCCCAGCGGTTTCATGTAGATGTTAAATAGCAAAGGGGACAAAATGGATCCCTGTGGTACTCCATGGCATAACTGCCATGGCGCAGAGCCATAGTCCCCCAGCATCACCTTCTGGAATCAGCCATTGAGATAAGAGTGGTACCACTGCAAGGCAGTGCCTGTGACTCCCAATCCCGCTAGCCTATCCAGAAGGATACCATGGTTGATGATATAGAAATCCACTGAGAGGTCCAGGAGAACCAACAGGGACACACTCCCCCTGTCTTTCTCACTGCACAGGTCATCGTACAGGGCAACAAAGGCAGATTCAGTACCGTACCAGGGTCTGAAGCCGGACTGAAATGGGTCCAGATAATCCAAGAGTGCTTGGAGTTGTCCCATCACCACCTGCTCCAACACCTTGCCCAGAAACAGGATGTTGGCCACCGGTCTATAATTAGTGGCCATCTCTGGATCCAGGGACGCCTTCTCCAGGACTGGTCAGACTTCCGCCTCCTTTAAAGGGGTAGGTAGCCGACCATCCCTGAGAGAGGAGTTAAGCACTTCCAGGATCCGGGTCCCTATCCCGTGCTTGGCATTTTTAATTAGCCAAGATGGGCAAGGGTCCAATAGACAAGTGGTGGGATGTACTCGTCCAAGCACCTTGTCCACATCATCAGGCCGCAGTAACTGAAACTCATCCATCAATTTTGGACCAGATGGCAACATTGGTAACTCCCCAGAAGCCTCTGGGTCACTAGTGGAGTCCAGCTCGTGATGAATCTGAGTGATTTTCTCCCTAAAATGCTTAACAAAGTCATCACAATGGGCCTTCAAGGGTGGTACCGGATCTTTCTTAGGGCTGGGATGAACCAACCATTGTACCACCTGAAATAGCTCCACCAGACGGCATTGTGAGGAGGCAAAGGAAACGGAGAAGAATGTCTTTTTCGCCACCCTCACCACCACAGCATAGGCCCGATACTGGGCTCTAAGTGTGTTCGGTCAGATTCATCCCGTGATTTCCTCCACCTATACTCTAATTGTCTCCCAACCCACTTCATCGCATGTAATTCAGGTGTATACCAAGGGGAAGAGTGGGCTCTGCCTGGCAGGAGAGGACACTTGGGAGCGATCATGTCAGTAGCCCTGGTCATTTCCCCATTCCATAGTTCGACCAGAGCCTTGACAGGAGCACCAACCTGGTCAACCGGAAACTCCCCCAGGGCCTTCAGGAATCCATCCGGATCCATCCGGCTCTGGGGGAGGACCCACACAATCGGGTCTGCACCCTTACAGAGGAAGAGGCCACTCTTGAGCACAAACTTCACGAGGAAGTGATCTGACCATGACAGGGCTGTCAGACATACATTCCTCACCCTCAGACCACCCTCTTTCTGCCCCGTCGAGAAAACCAGGTCCAGAATGCGTCCATGTTCATCGTCAGGCCTATGACATGTTGAGACAGTACCATGGCCTCCATGGAGGCCATGAAGTCCCGAGTCGCCCCGATCAGAACAGTCTCAGAATGGAGATTGAAGTCCCCCAGGACCAACATCCTGAGAGTCTTCAAGACCAGGTCTGAGAGGATCTGCATCAGCTCAGGCAGGGAGTCTGTTGGGCAGAAGGGTGCACGGTACACCAACAGTATCCCCAATCTGTCTCGGTCGCCCAACACCAAGTAGAGTCACTCTAGCCCCAGCCTCAAGGGGACTGGAAGCCATGTGAGGGAAATAGAGGCTCGGTAAACCAGAGCAACCCCCCTCCCCTCCCCTCCCCTCCCCTCCCCTCCCAGCGTGGATGGTGCTGAACCAGATACCTGGGCACATTTGAGAGAGAGCGACATCCCTCTCTCTCCTGTCCAGGTCTCTTTTATGCAAGCCAGGTCAGCCCCCTCATCTACAATCAGGTCATGGATGAGGGATGATTTATTGTGGACCGACCTGCAGCAGCACCATCAGGCCTGGGGGGCGGTTGACAAGACTACCTGGAACCCTCTGGCTGGGGTTAGAACCAGATGGAGGGACAGGTGTCAGCCATCTGTCCCTCCTTCTACGCAGACACATTAATCCCCCACCGCTGTAACGTCCATTGCCCCCAACCACCCCAATGGCGGTGCCCATGTGCTCCCCAGGTAACCCAACTGTCGACATGGCCAGGAACAACTCCATAAAAACAAGATAAAATACAAAAAAATGTTAAAACAATATAAAACTCCCCATCTACCCCCAATAAAAATTCCAATATAAAATTCCACCCACCGCCATGTTCCCTCACCAGCCCAGCCTCAAAGAGCCTCAAACAGCAGCAACCACCCTTTAGAAGGTATTATATGTATTAATTATCACCAGAGTAGCTAAGGTGTTTTTAGAGATGATAAATGGATGTTTTTGATTCTATTTGTAACTGTAGAGAATCTTTTTTTTTCCCTTTCTCTTTTGTATTTTAAAAAGGGATGATTGAATAGGCTGGTATGTTCACATGTGACATAGAAAGGCTAAGCCAGTATGACTGGTGAAACTTTAGCAACCTAGCTTAATGAAATACTGTTAAATGGATGTCTCTGACTTTATCTGTAGTTGAAAATAAGGGAACTTATTATCTTAAAAAGCAATTATTTAAATGGGTTGGCAAGTCTATATGTGATATGGGAAGGTTAAGCTACTGTTGTTGGTGATATAAGGGATGGATATAAATGAGGTATGTTGAAGACTGTAAACAGCTGGGTTTTTGTATGGAGTTAACTTCATTTTACTAAATGATGTTTAAGTTAGATTAAACATTAGATATTTAGCTTAAAGAAAATTGGTTTAAAAGATATTGCAAGTATTAGTTATTTATTTATTAAAAAATTTCTATGCCGCCCCATCGCAACCAAGCCTTGGGGCGGCTCACACTAAGTTACCACTAAGTTACCACACTTAGTTACCACTAAGCAGAGTAGTTAAGGTGACTTTAAAGATGTTAAATGGATGTTTCTGATGTTATTTGTAACTGCGGTAGTGAGGAAGATATCTGTCTATCATTAGAAAAATGAAAAGATTTTGAATTACCCAGAAGTGTTTAGATTGAACTTATCACTGAAGAAGAAAGAAGATATTGCAATTTTACTCAACTTGGAGATGCTTCCCTTTAACATTGGTCAAGAGAAACAGGATTTTGCAAGAAATGATGGGACAGCTTTCACTGATGAAGAAGAAGGAAGCTAGTGACTTCTATCAAATTTGGAATTACCTTTTTTTATTGGCTGGGGAAATGGGACTTGGTTCTGATCTAAAGATGTTTTCAAGTTATTATAATTCGATTTGAGTATGATCATAGAATGTTAAAAGATATGTAGTAGGGGGTTGACCCAGTAAATTCGATGTATGTGATGATGTTTGTAGTATTAGTTCAAAATCCTAATAAAATTTCTTAAAAAAAAAAAAAAAAGGGAAAACACTGGAAAAAGAAGACTACGGGAGGATTCCCATGTATGGGGAAATTGTCCATACAGAACAGCAATGAATTTCACTCTGTGGTCATCCAGGATACTTGTAGAGCACCCCACAAGGAACAGATATACTACTCCCCCTCCCATAGTTGCATGGACTCCTAGAATGAACCTCTCCTTAGAGATCAAGCTGGGAACCCCCACCTCAACCTACCTTCTCAGTTGTCTGTCCTCCAAGAATTCACCTGATCCTTTTCCAAGCAAAGTTAATTCCAGGAGCCATGAGTGAATCTCTAATCTCTGAATAGCAGAGTGAGCTTTTGCTCAGTCAACCAGACCTCATCAGGGGAAGTATTGTGGGAGAGCTGTCTGGGTCTTTCCTGGCATCTCCAGGGAAGGCTCGTGAGGACCGTCCTTGGAACATCTATACTGTGGCTCCCTATCAGGACAAGCACAGTGAATGTGAATGCCCAACACTCTGAGATAATATAAGGCAGCTCCTGACTATGTGTGTTATGCAGAAGCCACAAGGACTAGGATTTTTTTCTTGCTAAGTGGATGAATGAGCACCTCTTTCACATGTAGATTGTTCCAGGCTTTGAGCTTGGTATGTCAGAGAGGGGGAGGGTGGGGGTGAGGGAGAACTGTTCTAGGGAATCTGGGATACAGGCAGCCCGCTCTCAGGGAGAGAACATCCAGATGAAGTGACCCAAGTTTGGCAGCAGAGTTAAGTGGTAGAATAGACAAATGCAGCCAGAGGCAGAGGTAGAGGCAAAGGGGCAAAGAGACAAAGGGCCAGGGCTAGCTCAGCAAACGATCTCTTCTATGAGACCATGTGCCCTTGAGAGCAGCAATGGAAAGGCAGCTACATGGTTATGAGTAGCAGCTGTTAACCTGCTTCCTGCTTCCTGACTCCTGGATGAGTAGATCAGAGGAAGCAGGCCCACCTGGTCTATGGACTCTGGGATGAGGGCAGCCAATCTCTTGAGGAAGAGATGTGAGAAACCTGCTATGAAAGAACTATTTTTTAATAATAAGTTTTATTTAAAATTATAATTCTAAAAAACAAACAAAACTACAAACATCAATCAACAAAAACTTCGGGCCTGCTGGGTCAGTCCCCACATCTGTTCCCTCTATTTATGATAACTTAAAAACATACTTATTTGTCTCTTGAGAAACCTATATGCAGGTCAAGAAGCTACAGTGAGAACTGGAACCACTGAGTGGTTCAAAATTGAGAAAGGAGTTCAGCAAGGCTGTATACTGTCGCCCTGCCTATTTAACTTATACGCAGAGCACATCATGAGAAAGGCAGGGCTAGATGAATCACCAGTTGGAATCAAGATTGCTGGGAGAAATATCAACAACCTCAGATATGCAGATGATACCACTCTCATGGCAGAAAGTGAAGAGGAACTAAAGAGCCTCTTGATGCGGGTGAAGGAGGAGAGTGCAAAAGTTGGCTTGAAACTCAACATTAAGAAAACTAGGATCATGGCATCTGGTCCTCTCACTTCCTGGCAAATAGATGGGGAAGAAATGGAGGTAGTGACAGATTTTATTTTCCTGGGCTCCAAGATCACCGCAGATGGGGACTGCAGCCAAGAAAAGACGCTTGCTCCTCGGGAGGAAAGCTATGGCAAATCTAGACAGCATCCTAAAAAGCAGAGACATCACCCTGCCAACAAAAGTGCATATAGTCAAGGCTAAGGTTTTCCCAGTTGCAATGTATGGCTGTGAAAGCTGGACCATAAGGAAGGCTGAGTGCACAAGGATTGAGGCCTTTGAGTTGTGGTGCTGGAGAAGACTCCTGCGAGTCCCATGGCCTGCAAGGCAATCAAACCGGTCAGTCCTAGAGGAGATCAACCCTGACTGCTCTTTAGAAGGCCAGATAGTGAAGATGAAACTCAAATACTTTGGCCGCCTAATGAGAAGGAAGGACTCCCTGGAGAAGAGTCTAATGCTGGGAACAATAGCTGGCAAAAGAAGAAGGGGACGGCAGAGGATGAGGTGGCTGGATGGAGTCACTGAGGCGGTTGGTGTGAGCTTGAGTGGACTCCTGGGGATGGTGGAGGACAGGAGAGCCTGGAGGAATGTTGTCCATGGGATCGCGATGGGTCAGACATGACTTCACGACTAACAACAACAACAACAACAACACAGGTTCTGATGGGCATGGGAGGCAACAGACATGCAGCTGTGTTTGCAGTAACACTGTGGTCAAAAACCACTGCATTTCTCACGTTTCACTATGTCTCATGGCAGCACAGCTTGCTTAATATTTATGTACCTGAATTCCAAGGCTGTTTTGGGAGAGAAATTAATCTGGGCAGGTAGTCAGACTTCCTTGCAACATTTGGGCTAGGTTCAGAGAACTCAATGTCATGCTCTGGTGTTTTCTGTAACTATGGTTGGTAGTTGTGTTTCCTGAACCAAGCCATAGTTAGAGCCTTTTGAAACGAGAGTAAGAAACAAGTCTGTCTGATGGTTTCTCCATGTCCCCATGGCTTGTTGTATTCCTTGAACATGGATTTGAGGTTTCCACAGTCCTGGCATGCAACTAGCACAGAATCCCCTGGAAGGAGTGGCCTCTATGTGTGAACCAATGGGAAAGAGGCAGCTGACAAGGGCAGGGAACCATGCACCTTGGGATTGAATTTCAGGCATAGTGGCTGATGGAATTTAACTCATCAGTGGGAGGATTGTGATGGAAGGACATGATAATGTGCATTAAACCATGATAATGTGCAAAGATGCATGATCATGGTTCAAGTGCATGATGGTAAATTTGAAAGATGTATGGTAACTATGCACTTGTCATGTGTGAATGAAGCCTTAGTGTAAAATAGCGGAATCCATACTCCATTTTTCTATCATCTCTTCTGATGTCTGTCCACCAGTCCCTAATGTGCCCAAACAGAGCAGTTCACATTCTCAAGAGAGAAGTCACTCATACATCTATCAATTGGAAGATTTATGTTGGGCTAAAATTGCCCATAAGACACACAAAACTAATTTCCATACTTGAGATGATTCATGCTCCCCTGTTCATTCCAGAAGCAGACCACTGTAAACCTTGCCCAGAAGAACAAGAACCAAGCAAGAATCAAGACCAGTGTGTCCCCAAGAAGATTCACTTCCTTTCTTACCAGCAGACACTGGGCTTTGTTTTATCTTGTCTGGCACTTTGCTACTCTATGACAACCTTCATAGTGCTGGAAACCTTTATTAAGTACCGTGGCACACCAATTGTCAGAGCTAACAACTGAGATCTCACCTATGTCCTCCTCCTCTCCCTCCTGCTCTGCTTCCTCTGTTCCTTCTTCTTCATTGGTCAACCCACAAAACTCACATTTCTTCGAGAAGCAGCTTTTGGTGTCACCTTCTCTGTTGCTGTTTCTTCCATTCTGGCAAAAACTGTCATGGTTGTCCTAGCCTTCATGGCCACCAACCTGGCAAGAAAACTCCTGGGGAGGCAACTGACAACCTCCATCATGCTGGCCTGTCCCTTCACTCAAGCTGTTATTTGTACAGCCTGGCTAGTGACCTTTCCCCCCTTCCCAAACTTGGACTTTCACTCCCTGGCTGGAGAGATCATTGTGGAATGTAATGAAGGCTTGGTTGCCATGTTTTACATTCTCTTGGGTTACGTGGGCTTCCTGGCTCTCCTCAGCTTCACTTTGGCTTTTCTAGCTAGAAATTTGCCTGACAGCTTCAACGAAGCCAAGTTCATTACCTTCAGCATGCTCGTCTTCTGCAGCATGTGGGTCCCCTTTGTTGTTGTTGTTGTTAGTCGCGAAGTCGTGTCCGACCCATCGCGACCCCATGGACAACATTCCTCCAGGCCCTCCTGTCCTCCACCTTCTCCCAGAGTCCACTCAAGCTCACACCAACCGCCTCAGTGACTCCATCCAGCCACCTCATCCTCTGCCGTCCCCTTCTTCTTTTGCCATCTATTGTTCCCAGCATTAAGCTCTTCTCCAGGGAGTCCTTCCTTCTCATTAGGTGGACAAAGTATTTGAGTTTCATCTTCACTATCTGGCCTTCTAAAGAGCAGTCAGGGTTGATCTCCTCTAGGACTGACCGGTTTGATCGCCTTGCGGTCCAAGGGACTCGCAGAAGTCTTCTCCAGCACCACAATTCAAAGGCCTCAATCCTTTTGCGCTTGGCCTTCCTTATTGTCCAGCTTTCACAGCCATACATTGCAACTGGGAAAACCATAGCCTTGACTATACACACTTTTGTTGGCAGGGTGATGTCTCTGCTTTTTAGGATGCTGTCTAGATTTGCCATAGCTTTCCTCCCCAGGAGCAAGCGTCTTCTAATTTCTTGGCTACAGTCCCTGTCTGTGGTGATCTTGGAGCCCAGGAAAATAAAATCTGTCACTACCTCCATTTCTTCTCCATCTATTTGCCAGGAAGTGAGAGGACCGGATGCCATGATCTTAGTTTTCTTAATGTTGAGTTTCAAGCCAACTTTTGCACTCTCCTCCTTCACCCGCATCAAGAGGCTCTTTAGTTCCTCTTCACTTTCTGCCATGAGAGTGGTATCATCTGCATATCTGAGGTTGTTGATATTTCTCCCAGCAATCTTGATTCCAACTGGTGATTCATCTAGCCCTGCCTTTCTCATGATGTGCTCTGCGTATAAGTTAAATAGGCAGGGCGACAGTATACAGCCTTGCTGAACTCCTTTCTCAATTTTGAACCAATCAGTGGTTCTGTGTCCAGTTCTCACTGTTGCTTCTTGACCTGCATATAGGTTTCTCAAGAGACAAATAAGATGGTCTGGTACTCCCATCTCTGTAAGAACTTGCCACAATTTGTTGTGATCCACACAATCAAAGGATTTAGCGTAGTCAATGAAGCAGAAGTAGATGTTTTTCTGGAACTCCCTAGCTTTCTCCATGATTCAGCGTATGTTGGCAATTTGATCTCTAGTTCCTCTCCCTCTTCGAAATCCTGCCTGTACTTCTGGTAGTTCTCGGTCCACATACTGCTGGAGCCTAGCTTGTAGGATTTTGAGCATCACTTTGCTAGCATGTGAAATGAGTGCAATGGTGCGGTAGTTTGAACATTCTTTGGCATTGCCATTCTTGGGGATCGGGATGTAAACTGACCTTTTCCAATCCTGTGGCCACTGTTGGGTTTTCCAAATTTGCTGGAATATTGAGTGTAGCACTTTAACTGCATCATCTTTCAGGATTTTGAATAGCTCAGCTGGAATGCTGTCACCTCCAATAGCTTTGTTGTGGCTCAGACTTCCTAAGGCCCATTTGACTTCACATTACAGGATTTCTGGCTCGAGGTCAGTGACCACCCCATCGTGGTTATCAGGGATGTTAAGCTCTTTCTTGTATAGTTCTTCTGTGTAATCTTGCCACCTCTTCTTAATCTCTTCTGCCTCTGTTAGGTCCCTGCCATTTTGGTCCTTTATCATGCCCATCTTTGCATGAAATGTTCCCTTCATATCTCCAATTTTCTTGAAGAGATCTCTGGTCCTCCCTATTCTACTGTTTTCTTCTATTTCTTTGCACTGTTCATTTAGGAAGGCATTCTTATCTCTTCTAGCTGTTCTCTGGAATTCTGCATTCAATTGTTTGTATCTTTCTCTTTCTCCCTTGCCTTTCGCTTCCCATCTTTCCTCAGCTATTTGTAAAGCTTCCTCAGACAGCCATTTTGCTTTCTTGCATTTCTTTTTCTTTGGGATGGTTTTAGTTGCTGCCTCTTGTACAATGTTGCGAACCTCCATCCATAGTTCTTCAGGCACTCTGTGTATCAGATCTAATTCCTTAAATCTATTTTTCACCTCTACTGTATATCCATCAGGGATATGATTTATGTCATACCTGAGTGGCCTAGTGCTTTTCCCTACTTTCTTCAACTTAAGCCTAAATTTTGCAACCAAAAGCTCATGATCTGAGCCACAGTCAGCTCCTGGTCTAGTTTTTACTGACTGTATAGAACTTCTCCATCTTTGGCTGCAGAGCACATAGTCAATCTAATTTCTGTGTTGACCATCTGGTGATGTCCATGTGTAGAGTCGTCTCTTGGGTTGTTGGAAAATAGTGTTTGCTATGTCCAGCATGTTCTCTTGACAAAATTCCACCAGCTTGTGCCCTGCTTCATTTTGTACTCCAAGGCCAAACTTGCCTGTTATTACAGGTATCTTTTGGCTTCCTACTTTAGCATTCCAATCCCCCATGATGATAAGGACATCATTTTTTGGAGTTAATTCTTGCAGGTGTTGTAGGCCTTCATAGAACTGGTCAACTTCAGCCTCTTCAGCACCAGTGGTTGGGGCATAGACTTGGACTATTGTGATGTTGAATGGTTTGCCTTGGATTCGAACTGAGATCATTCTGTCATTTTGGAGATTGTATCCCAGTATTGCTTTTCCTACTCTTTTATTGACTATGAAGGCTACTCCATTTCTTCTGAGGGATTCTTGCCCGCAGTAGTATACCTGATGATCATCTGAATTAAATTCACCCATTCCTGTCCATTTTAGTTCACTGATTCCTAAGATGTCGATGTTCAGTCTTGTCATCTCTTGTTTGACCACATCCAGCTTGCCTTGATTCATGGATCTTACATTCCAGGTTCCTATGGAGTAAAGTTCTTTGCAGCATCGGACTTTCCTTTCACCTCCAGATACATCGGCAACTGAGTGTCCTTTCGGCTTTGACCCAGTCGCTTCATTCTTTCTGGCGCTACTAGTACTAGCCCTCCGCTCTTCCCCAGTAGCATATTGGACACCTTCCGACCTGAGTGGCTCATCTTCCGGTGTCATATCGTTTAGCCTTTTGGTAGTGTCCATGGGGTTTTCATGGCAAAGATACTGGAGTGGGTTGCCATTTCCTTCTCCAGTGGGTCCCCTTTGTGCCCACCTATTTGAGCACCAAGGGGAAATTCATGGTGGCTGTGGAGATCTTCTCCATCGTGGCTTCTGGGGCTGGTCTCCTGTGATGCATCTTCCTCCCCAAATGCTACATCATTTTGTTTCAGCCCCATCTGAACACAAGAGGTCATCTAACAAAGGCTGGGAAAGCCAGAATGGTGTAAAGTCTGGTGTTCTTACTCTTATACAGAACACTCTTTAAACAAAATGCAAAAGGTCATCTGTATTAACTGAGTCACAGTCCAAAATGTTCCTGCCTCATGTTTTGGTACTATGTGTTTCAGTGTAACCAGAAAATGAGTGCCTAATGCAACACAAAGCCAAACAGGCACACCAGGAAAATTGCTGCAGGAAATGGTAACTTGAGGAAGAAGCAGTGAATATTGCTGCTTTCTGCCTTATCCTGACTTGGTGATTACATTTCAATCTGAGGTGTGTTTACGTCTCTAAATGACAGGTTGGCATCAGGACTCTTTGTCTATAGCTGTGGTTACATTCAGATGGCCTGATAAGGTTAAACTGGAATCAATTAATGAAGTCCATACTCCCCCTCCTCCCCCTCCTCGTTTTTGAGGCCTCCATTGATACCATGGCAATTTTCCAGTGTTTTGCCCAACTCCTGCAGAATCTACCCCTTCAGCATTCACAAACTTTTTCTTGTGATTTGTCCATCTAAGAAACCGAGCCAAGTCAAACTAAGATAAGGCAAAAGGAAGTGTGCTAATGCTCCTGAAGCAGTAGCTGGCAACCAACGTCCATGTCAAGTGAGGCTCAGGCACATGCTCAGCAGGAACATGGCCTCACAGTAATGAAAAAGCAGACTGGAGTTCAGAGAGCTGAGCCCAAGGAATTGATCAGATTCCCCCTCCCATACAAAGGACTGCATTCCTCAGTCTATTCCTCAAGCATCCTAGACTGTCCACAATTTTTTGCTTCAAAATCCATGGCAGTGTCTTTGGACAACATGTCAGAGAGCAGATTGGTCAAGTTTTGTTTGAGGATGTCCTCTTCATTTGCGTTTAGGATGCTGACCAGGTAATTGGAAAGTTTTCTGCTGACAATTCTGTCTGTGTTCTGCTCAGTTCTTTGTTGAAAATTCCAGCAGGTTGAGCACAACCAGCTGTACCATGGAGCTGATATTTTGGAGTGAGGGAGATCCATGTCCTCTTTGCAGAGGTCAGGGTGAGACAGGGGATTTTCTTTGGCACTACGGAATTTGTTGGATTTCTATGGCTCATGTCCTGGCTCAGGCCTGCTTTCTGTCTGATCCCACCTGCCTCACATCAAGAATTTACATGGGCAGTTGCAAAAGTGAGGCCCAAACTCTGGTGTTCAAAGCTTTTGGCTTAGATGTTGGAAGGATTACTTCTTTCTTGAGTGTGGAGGATCATTGTGGCAGGGGACTGGCAACCTACTGGGGACTCTGTTCCTCACCATTGCATTTTCTGCCTGCCCTCTCAGCTGAAATTTGGACAGGTGCAGAGATAGCTGAGTGTTTGTTCCTGCACCAGGAGTTCTGAAAGCCCATTGCAGGGGATGCCGAAAATGAGTAAAAGCCCAAACCCTGCATGCAACTCCTGTTCTGCAAAATTGTGTATTTAAGTATTGTTCTCCATGTGGCTTTTCTTTGGATCAAATATTTGCCTTTTGCTATGGATATTTGCAACTATGAATTTTATCCTGCTTGCATTAATTGCTTTATCTGGATCTGCTCTTCAGATAAAAAAAAATAAACAATTTCAAAATAATAGGAACATGAATGGTGCAGCAGTGAATTTCTCACAAGACATTTCAAATCAGTCAAATTTGTGACTCATTAGACAAATTTGTGACTCCTGTTGCCTTTTAGTACACATATGAGGAAAGGATACAAAAGGAGTAATTTTGGATTATTAAAAGCAATTAGCATAAATTAAAGAATCAAACCAAAAACATACAAAGTCAAGTCGAATCAAACTTTATTTGCATTAGTCATAATCCTTATCATAAGAAACACAACTGATAGAGGATAAAATATAACACAACAGGATATAAGATGTACAAAGCTAAAATTAACATAGAGACGGAGTGAGTCAGAAGGGGGACTCCTGGGTCATCTAGCCTGACCCCCGGCTGCAGCCGGCCACACTCAGGACATTCCTACCATGTGCATGTTCATCCTATCCTTCAACTCCCTCACTGATGGGGCCTCAACCACCTCTCATGGAAGCCCATTCCATACCCTCAGGGGCTTAACTGTCAGGAAGTAGTTCCTGGCATCCTCCCTAAATCTTGACTCCTTTGTTTCAAGGAAACCATCCTGCCCTCCACTGCAGGAGAAAACATGTCACATCTGATGTCTGAGTGGAACCCCTCGCTCACTATATGTTTCTATCAGGTCTGACATAACCCCATAATTTGTATTCCCAAGCCGTTGGAAAATTTATTACATATTTATTTATTTATTTATTTATTTACAGATTTATAGGCCGCCCCTTGCCACAAGCCTCGGGGCAGCTCACAACCTCGAAAATCTTGTAGGCAAAACATAATACAATGATTAAAAAGCCTACACAATATTAAAACATTAAAACTGGCCCATCTCAAGGTCCGAATTAAAACATACAATTCAACTAAAATTTAGAATAAATTAACATTTAAAATATTGCTTATATAAAAAGGTCTTCGCCTGGTGCCGAAAAGCAAATAAAGACGGCGCCAGGCGAGCCTCTCTGGGGAGCGCATTCCATAGATGGGGCGCCACCGCAGAGAAGGCCCTCCTCCGGGTGCTCACCCTCCTTATATCTCTCACGGAGGGTTCCCGGAGGAGAGCATCAGCTGCAGATTGTGAGGGGCGTGAGGGCGTATATGGTTGCAGGTGCTCCTTTAGGTAAGCAGGACCCAAGCCGTTAAGGGCTTTATAGGTAAGAACCAACACCTTGAATTGGGCCCGGACTTCAATGGGAAGCCAGTGAAGCTGATGGAGAACTGGGGTGATATGAGAACCATGCCCAGTCCCCGTCAGTACCCTGGCAGCTCTGTTTTGCACCAATTGAAGTATCCGGACCGTCTTCAAGGGTAGCCCCACGTAGAGCGCATTACAGTAATCTAGCCGGGAAGTCACCAACGCATGAGTCACCGTCGCCAAGCAGTCAAACTCCAGGAAGGGACGCAGCTGATGGATCAGCTGAAGCTGATGGAAGGCACTCCTTGCCACTGCTGACACTTGGGTTACCAAGGTCAACTCCGGGTCGAGGAGTACTCCCAAGCTGCGGACCCTGTCTTTCAGAGGGAGTGCAACCCCATTCAAGGTACCCCACTCCGAAGCCCGAACCACCCACCAACAGGACCTCCATCTTGTCTGGATTGGGCCTCAGTTTGTTGGCCCTCATCCAGCCCATTACCTCGGCCAGGCACTGGTTCAGCACAGCCACTGCCTCACCTGGATCGGTGGAAAACGAGAGGTAGAGCTGGGTATCATCAGCGTACTGCTGATTCCGCAGCCCACACCTCCTGATGACCTCTCCCAGCGGTTTCATGTAGATGTTAAAAAGCAAAGGGGACAAAATGGATCCCTGCAGAACTCCATGGCATAGCTGCCATGGTGCAGAGCCATAGTCCCCCAGCACCACCTTCTGGAATCGGCCATTGAGATAGGAGCGGAACCACTGCAAAGCAGTGACTCCAACCCCCAATCCCACCAGCCTCTCCAGAAGGATACCATGGTCGATGGTATCGAAAGCCACTGAGAGGTCCAGGAGAACCAACAGGGACGCACTCCCCCTGTCCCTCTCCCTGCACAGGTCATCATACAGGGCGACCAAGGCAGATTCAGTGCCAAAACCGGGTCTGAAACCGGACTGAAATGGGTCCAGAAAATCAGTTTCATCCAAGAGTGCTTGGAGTTGTCCCACCACCACCCGCTCCAGCAACTTACCCAAAAATGGGATGTTGGCCACCGGTCTATAATTGGCGACCACCACTGGATCCAGGGAAGCCTTCTTGAGGACTGGCCGGACTACTGCCTTCTTTAAAGGGGCAGGCACCCGACTGTCTCTCAAGGAGGCGTTTACCACCTCCAAGATCCAGGGCACAATCCCGTCCTTGGCGCTCTTTAATAGCCAGGATGGGCACGGGTCCAGTAAACAGGTGGTTGAGCGTACCGATTCAAGCACCTTGTCCACATCATCAGGCCGCAAAAACTGAAATTCATCCATTAATGAGGGACAAGCACGCACCGTTGGTCCCTCCCCAAAAGAATCTGTGTCAAGAGTGGAGTCCAGCTCGTGATGAATCAGAGCAACTTTCTCCCTAAAATGTGTGGCGAAATCGTCACAGCGGGCTTTCGAGGGTGGCACTAGATCTTTATCAGGGCCAGGTTTTATAAGCCCCTGGACCACCCGAAAAATCTCCGCTGGACGGCATTGCGAGGAGGCAATGGACGCGGAGAAGAATCGCTTCTTCGCCGCCCTCACCGCCACAGCATAGGCTCAATAGTGTGCTCTAAGATGTGTTCGGTTGGACTCGTCACGTGATTTCCTCCACCTACGCTCTAGCCGTCTCCCAACCCGCTTCATTGCCCGTAATTCTGGTGTATACCAGGGAGACGATCGGGCTCTGCCTGGTTGGAGAGGGCGCTTAGGAGCGATCGTCACAATCTGGTCCGCACCCTTGCAGTGGGAGAAGCCACTCTCGAGCTCAAACCTCACGAGGAAGTGGTCTGACCATGACAAGGGCGTCAAACATAAATTCTTCACCCTCAGATCACCCTCTTCCTGCCCCGTTGAGAAAACCAGGTCCAGAGTGTGTCCACGTTCATGGGTTGGGCCGATGACATGTTGAGACAGCCCCATGGCTGTCATGGACGCCATGAAGTCTGATCCGCCCCGGACAGGTCCGTCTCAGCATGGAGATTGAAGTCCCCCAGGACCAACATCCTGAGAGTCCTCAACACCAGGTCCGAGACGACCTCCGTCAGCTCAGGCAGGGATTCTGTTGGGCAGAAGGGTGCTCAGTACACCAACAGAATCCCCAATCTGTCTCGGTCGCCCAACACCAAGTGGAGGCACTCCAGCCCTGGTCTCGAAGGGACAGGAAGCCCCGTGAGGGAAAAGGTAGCCCGATAAACTAAAGCAACCCCCCCTCCCCTCCCCTCCGGCCGTGGACAGTGCTGAACTAAGTACCCGGGCAGGCACAATTCCGAGAGGGCAACATCCCCCCCCTCTCCCGCCCAGGTCTCGGTGGTGCAGGCCAGGTCAGACCTCTCATCCATGATCAAGTCATGGATGACTTTGGCTTTATTACGGACTGACCTGGCATTAAGGAACAGCACCGTCAAGCCCGTGGGGCAGCTGACAAGACTTCCAGGTACCCGCCGGCTGGGGGAATAACTAGAAGAAGGAAGAGGTGTTATCCATCTGTCCCGTCTTCTCCTAGGTGGGACCATTAAACCCCCACTGCAGCCATAATGACCATTCCCCATCACCACCCCAATGGTGGCGCCCACGTGCTCCCCAGGTAACATGCTGACCTGACCTGAGATGGGCCCTTAAAACAAGCTAAAAATTTAAAACTATAAAAGCCCTCCACCCTGGAAAGCCACACCACTGGTCCGGTGGAGTCCGGTCTGGGTCACAAAGTCAAAAACCCCTGGCCAGCCCAGCCCCCAAGCGGCCCCAACGGCCCCAACGGCGGCGACAACCCTTCGGCCACCGGCCCGAGGCCACCGGCCCCGGGCGCGTCCGGCGCCTTAAAGGCCCCGCGGCCTCCGCCTCCGGTTCCGGCTTCCGGCCCCGGCCTCGCCCCGCCCCGCCCTCCTCGGCGTGCCTGCCACTCACGGCGCGAGGGGGGCGGGTTCGGAGCAGGGTCCTGGGTGCTGGTGGGAGCCGGCGGGAGCCGCAACAGCCGCCCAGTGGGTCCGCGGTGCGATGGGGTGGCGCACCTGGTACTGGCCTCCGGTGCGGCAGTTCCCGGCTAGGGGCGTCCCGGCGTCTCTGGCTCGGCGCGGCCTCCGGAGCGTCTGCGGCGGTGGTGTGGCGCGGGCTCCGGGCTCCGGCGTGGCTCGGCCACCTCCGACTGGGCTGCAATATCCCCTCTCAGGACCTGTAGACGTTAGAACTCTGAAATAAAAGTAGACTTTCTTTTAGTACGAACTAGGAATTTGGCCATTCTCATCATTGTATGCTTATTTTGATTTGCTAGAAGAAAAATCAGAGATGCAGAAGCAGGTTGCCCTCTGGAATACGGGGATGACAGTCTCAATCCTTAGAGCATTATAAAAATTGCAAAATAATTATCCAATCGTTTGAGCTATTGTGCAAGTATTGCCATCTCCACATGGACAGAAGCAATTTTGTAAGGGTATTCTTCTAAAAGGATCATCAAGTATGGCTGAGGGCAAAATATTGAGTCTTGCATGTATGAAAACTCATCTGTATATATATCAAAGGGTACCATAGGACTAGAATTGGGAATGACCAAACCATTAGCACAATCTTTTTGCAACAGCCAGTTTTATTTGTCATTCAGTGCTAATTGATTAGTTGATTAAGGGTTAGCCTTGTTTAGACCTCACTTCAACAGGTCCCAGAGTGAGGGAACTGTAAAAAGAAGTTCTGTGATTATGTGCTTCATCCAAGCACTCTTAGGGGAAAGTTGCAAGGTTGCAGGGAGTAAAGAAGTAGAAGTTATGTACACTTACAGCCAGAAATTAAAGAATCCACACCTAATTTGTCATTTGATGGAAGGGAGGGCAGAGACCAGGCACAGCAAGATACTCAAGAAGGAACCATGAAGTTTTGTGTCCAGAACTTCCACTGAACAGCTTTTACAACTCTGCTGTATACATTCACCCACATCTAAGCCCCATAAGGAAGCAGTGCTCGTGATTTAGCTCTGTACTCTTCAAGTTCTGATGGGCTGCAGTTGCTTCCTTTTGTGTAGTACTTTGTGTCAGTAATTTGTCAGTAATTTAGAGCTCCAAGTTGCCTTTCCTACCACATCTTTCTGATGGGTTGACCCAGACCCCATTGAAAGAAAACCCGTCCAAGATATATAACGTCTTGGACTTTCTCAATTGGCCAGTTCTCCATGGAACATCTGTGGAAAACACTATGCCTATGTACTAGTTGTAGTTAACATCCAGGTGTTCCTCATGGTAATATGTCCTGAATGCTCTCAGGTTTTGCAGACAGTTTAGGGGCAGGAATCCTGAAGACGTTTGTCTCCTAAAATAGCCATTTATATATCAATTAAAGAATGCAGGAGCAAGGATGCAGTCTTATTTGACTCTCTTTGTAACAAGCATGTGTCCAGGGAGTTGAGCACCTGGCAAGCATCACCCTTCATTCAGGTGTTTTTAAATAAGAATATGTTCAGGAAGAGGCGTATTTTTTCATAGTCAGAATATTCACTTTGTCCCACAGTCTAGTGTGGGAAATTAAATCAAATACAGCCCTTTCACACAATGCACAACTAGGTATGCGTCTGTATTTGTTGATAAAATAAGGTAGAACAAAACAGGGATCTACTTCCAGAGTAGTGAACCTGAATTACTTCTACTTAATATGGAAACCTAAATGATAGAATTAACTCCAGTATGGAAAAATGTGATTGAAAATAATTATTCCTTGGGCTGTGATTAATAAACAGATTTCACCAAATCATGAAAAGTTTACATTATATTTTTCTAATCAGATGCCATTGAGACTGGCCCTGAGGAGAATAATGTAGCATTTGGAGAGGAAGATGCATCACAGGAGAACAGCCCCAGAGGCCAGGATGGGAAAGATCGCTATGTCCTCTGTGTACTTCCCCTTGGTGCTCAGGTAGGTGGGCACAAAGGAAACCCACAGGCTGCAGAAGACCAACATACTGAAGGTGATGAACTACACTTCATTGAAGCTGTCAGGAAATTTCCTGGCCAGGAAAGCCACATTGAAGCTGAGAAGAGCCAGGAAGCCCAGGTTGTCAGTGGTATCCCCAAGAGCAAACTTGCCATGCTTCCTGGCTTGGTAGCCACCAAGACCACCATCATGGTTTTTGTCAACACACATGAAATGTACACAGAGAAAGTGATGCCAAAAGCAGCTTGTCGGAGAAGACAGGTGGCCTTTATGGGTCAACAAATGAAGAGGAAGAGGAAGCAGAGCAGAAGAGAGATGAGGAGAGCGTAGGTGAGGTCTTGGTTATTCACCTTGACAATGGGTGTGCCATGATATTTAATGAAAGTTGCCAACACAGCTGATTTGCTGAGAAAGAGGAGAACCAGAGAAACGAAAATGAAAGCCAGTGATTCTTCATTGGAAAGAAAGTGGATCTTCTTGGGGATACACAAGCCATGGTTCTTCTCTGGGTGCTGATCTTGTGGACGCTGAGCAGAGTGAGCTGCATCTGACATGAACAAAAGCTGCTTCAATAATTCAGCCAGGAATTGCAAGAAAATATTTGACCTTGTCTTCTCTGGTGCCCTTGGACATCTCCCCTAAATAAGGCAGGGTGTGAGTTACCCCATTGGAACTTGACAGATCTCAATTCCTCACTTATGCACTGGAATTGCTGAATGCTAGAAACTATCCTTGGTCAGAGCTAGAAATGGCCGTGGGTTGGTCCTCACCCAAAAGGGATCTCTGTGCACATTACAAAAGTTACACACACAAACACTCCAAAAATTTCCTTAGAGGAAAATTACAACTTGCGCATTCCAAGTGGGAGAACCATATCCAAGTCTTCTGTTACACGCAACACACATTGCCAGAGGTTTCTCCCCACTGGCTCCCCAGCCTCTTCCTTCACTGCCTAATTAGTCCACTCAGTCTACTTAAAGCAAGATGAATCCTTCACCTACAAGAATGCAGAAGGGTAGCAGTTTACATCTGACCACGAAGCAATGGAGTGAACCTAAATTTTTAAGAAATCACATCACATGTAAATGTCACAGTCACATATAGATGAGGAGAGACGGTAGGCTCTTAACTCTGCCATTTATATACCAATGAAACAATGTAGGAGCAAGAATGCAGCTTTGTTTGACTTCCATTGAAACAAGAATGGGTCCAGTGAGTGGTACACCAGCCAAGCATTGCACATTCAGTCAGGTGCTTTATAAGCCTACGAGAAGAAAAATAAGTCTTTGGTCTATAGAGAGAAGATTAATTTTGCCCAATAGTCTATTGTGGGAAATGAATCAGTCTGATAGAGAAAAGTTGTGTACAACATGCAACCAGCCATTATGGGTTTAATCATAATTTAACTATCATAAGGTAAAGGTATAGATTAGCTCAATTAAATGAGTTACCAAAAAAAAAGGGAGGGGATCTTCTTCTACAATAAGGAAGTAGAATTGTATCTTGTACTTCATATGAAAAATCAAATGAGCCAATTAACTTGAGTATGGAAAAATGTGACATAGAAAATTGATTTATTAGGCTGTGAATAAGAAAGAGATTTCTCCAAATCATGAATTGTATCAATTATATTTTTCTTATGAGATGATATCTGCTATTGAGACTGGAACTGAGGACAATGATGTAACATTTGGGGAGGAAGATTCATCCCAGGAGACCAGTCCCAGAGGCCAGGATGGAGAAGATCTCCACGGCCACCGTGTACTTCCCCTTGGTGCTCAGGTAGGTGGGCACAAAGGAGATCCAAATGCTGCAGAAAACCAACATGCTGAAGGTGATGAACTTGGCTTCATTGAAGCTGTCAGGCAGCTTCCTGGCCATGAAAGTCACACTGAAGCTAAGAGCTAGGAAGTCCATATAAGCCAAGAAAGCATAAAACATGGTGACAGAGCCTTCACTGCATTTCACAATGATCTCTCCAGAGAGGGAATGAAAGTCCAGATTTGTGAAAGGGGGAGAGGTCAGCAACCAGTCAACGCAGATCACAACTTGGATGAGGGCACACAACGGCAAAATGGAGGTTGTCAGTGGTCTCCCCAAGAGCTTTCCTGCCAAGTGTTCTGGCTTGGTGGACATAAAGACCAAGACAACCATGACAGTTTTTGCCAAAACACAGGAAACTGCCACAGAGAAGGTGATGCTGAAAGCAACTTGTTGCAGTAGACAGGTGACCTTTGTGGGAAGACCTATGAAGAGGAAGGAGCAGAGGAAGAAGAGCTGGAGAGAGATGAGGAGGGCATAGCTGAGCTCTCAGTTGTTGGCTTTCACAATGGATGTGTCGCAATGTTTAATGAAAGTTGCCAACACATCAAATGTGCCGAGAAAGAGGAGAAGAACCAGAGAAACTAAGATGATATCAAGTGTCTCATCATTGGCAAGGAAGTGGATTGTCTTGGGGTTGAACTGTTTGTGGATCTTGTTTGTGTGATCTTGTGGGCATGGAGCACAGCGAGCTGCATCTGAAATTAGTAAAAGATATTGAAATATCTTAGCCCAAGTGCAAAAGTTCTATCTCTGGAAAGATGGGTGCTGTGGAACTCGGCATTCCTGTGTTCTGCACTCTGAGCCCGTAATCAATCCATCCTGCAGCTTTGACAATGGGCCTTGTGTCGACCTTTTGAGGAGGCTCGTGTTCTCCTTCTGCGAAATGTCCCTCCTCCGTTCATTTGCTTCATTCCCACATGCAGGAGGAGACTGGGCCTTGAGAGTGTCCTTGAACTGCTTTTAGCCAGAGAAGGCACGGACTGTTACTGCAGTTGGGAGTCTGCAGGTATAGGCCTGTCTGTTACATTTCCATTATCAGAGTGTGAGCTCTGAGACTCATCTGGTTCAGCCAATTCCACATCATCCTCAACATCCTAAGCTATCATTCCCACCAAAACAGGCCCTTTTTCAGGCACACCTGGGAATCTTCTCAGAGTACATGCACAAGACATTAACAAAGAAAGATAAGTTCTTAATTACATATCTCATTATGACCTAACATAACAGGAGTACGGAATTGTTTTCAATGGACGAGACATTTCAAATTTAAAACACATATCCTTATTGATCCTTTATGCACACCCACAAATATACTTAAATTAAAAAAAAAACTAAACTAAAAAAAACCCTAACAAAGAAAAAATTACTTAACCCAACTCCACAAAAAACTAGGTTGCTCCTTTCTCCCCCAGAACATCACCAATCTGGGCAGTATCTCTATATTAAAAAAAAATGGGATGTGGGGAGAAAACACCAGTTGGTCCAACTTCAACTATCAACTTCCCATCGCCTTTAAAACCTTATTATCTCAACACATCCTTTACATATTGTTATTTTACCTCTTTGAATTCTCAATACTATCATTCCCCTTTAAACGTCACATATTCAAAATCATTTAGTAACATATCTAGCTTTTTCAAAGTCAATATTCTGTCCTAATTATAAATCTTTTTATATATTAATACCTTATCTTATAATCTTATATAATAAATTTTACATAATAATTATCCCCAAACATAAATTAGAATACAGATATCTGTTATCTTTATCCAGTAAATAAAAAAAAACTCTTCTTCAACTCATTTAATAGTGTAAATTGGAGAAGTCACCTCACTGCCCAGTGCCCCGTCTCTTTTTATCCTGGAGAAGATTTGAATTGCTGCAAGAGTCTTTATCATCAGCTATAGCTTTATATGTTAATTAGAACTCTTATCAATGCATTACTTAGAGGTAGTTCAACTTGGCATGGGAAGCCGACACAACGTATTGTCTCTATATTGTTTTCTTTGTATTTCTCATCTTTCATCAGTTCTTTAAACCATGAAAGCACATGACTCCTGAGTTGCTTTTCTTTCATGCATTATTGTTCTGGAATATTTCACCATCATAAAATCATTCTACACTCTTTCTGGTATCCTGTGTCCTTGTGCACAAACTCGGTTATTCTTTCTGCAGGGACAATTATATCGAATATATTAGCTTCAGCCAATTCCTCTGTTTCATCTATTTCTTCTCCAACACCTGCATTTGATTCATCAATTTTGTAGAAGCATTCTGATTTTCAGTATTTAACTGTTAAATATCTTATTTCCATTGCTGTCTCATCTTTTTCCATTCCTGAGAATTCCCTTTTAACTATTCCTTCATAATTCAATCCAAAATCATCTTAAATTCTTGCAGGGATTTGTCTTCAGCCATAACATCTGATGCTCCAATTTTATTCTTTTTTCACTCTCTGTAGCTGTAAAACTCAAAGCTCTGGTTAGGCTCAGATCTGTTGGTGTTCTTTTTTTTCACACATCCAGACAGACTTAGTTTTTATTGTGGTTTTCTTCTTGGCATCAAAAATGTAAAACCAACATATTAATATTCAAAATCCAATTAAATCATTTATTCTACAAGCTTTATTCCACCAATTTTTAAATTCAATATTCCTGCAGCAGATGAGCCTCTGAATCCAAATACCATTACTGAGATTTATTTTATTATTTATTTATTTATTTATTTATTAAAACATTTATATGCCGCCCCATCACAACAAAGCCTCAGGGCGGCTTACAACATGAATTAAAATACAATAAACCAATAAAACATATTCATTTCTCCCACTCCCCTCAGTGCATCTCAGCATTAATAGCTAAATACAATAAATAACTAAACAAATACAACAAATAACTAAACACAAATAAACTATAAACCAACTCAGATTACTAATTAAAATAAATAACTAAAAACAATAAATAACTAAACAAATACAATAAATAACTAAACACAAGCAAACTATAAACAAACTTAAACTAACAATTAAAATAGGACTTAAATAAAAAGGTCTTCGCCTGGCACCGAAAAGCATATAACGACGGTGCCATGTGAACCTCTCCAGGGAGCGCATTCCATAGTTGGGCCGCCACCACCGAGAAAGCCCTCCTCCAGGTGCTTACCCACTTAACCTCTTTCACGGAAGGCTCCCAGAGGAGGGCTGCCATTCCAGATCTTAGGGGGCAGGAGGGCATGTAGGGGCATAAGCGGTCCATTAGGTATCCGGGTCCCAAGCCGTTTATGGCTTTAAAGGTCAACACCAGCACCTTGAATTGGGCCCAGACTTCAATTGGTAGCCAGTGGAGCAGACGGAGGACTGGGCTTGTATGAGAGTAACACCCAGTCCCCTTCAGCACCCTGGCAGCTCTATTTTGTGCCAACTGAAGTATTCGGACCATCTTCAAGGGCAGCCCCACGTAGAGGGCTTTGCAGAAATCTAATCGAGAAGTCACCAACGCGTGTGTCACTGTTGCCAGGCAGTCATAGTCCAGGAAGGGACGCAGCTGATGTACCAGCCAAAGCTGTAGGAAAGCACTCCTCACCACCGCCGTCACCTGGGCTTGTAATGACAGCTCTCGGTCGAGGAGTACCCCCAAGCTGCGGACCTTGTCCTTTAGAGGGAGTGCAACCCCATCCAGGACCAGGCCCAAGTCCCCCACTCCAAGACCTGAACCACCCACCAACAGGACCTCCGTCTTTTCTGGATTGAGCTTCAGTTTATTGGCCCTCATCCAGCCCATGACCTCGGCCAGGCACAGGTTCAGCACAGCCACCGCCTCACCTGGATCGGTAGAGAACGAGAGGTAGAGCTGGGTATCATCAGCGTACTGATGATTCCGCAGCCCACACCTCCTGATGACCTCTCCCAGAGGTTTCATGTACATGTTAAATAGCACGGGGGACAACATGGACCCCTGCGGTACCCCATGGCATAGCTGCCATGGCGCAGAGCCATAGTCCCCCAGCACCACCTTCTGGAATTGGCCATTGAGATAGGATTGAAACCACCGCCAAGCGGTGCCTCCAACTCCCAAACCTGCAAGCCTCTCCAGAAGGATACCATGGTCGATGGTATCGAAAGCCACTGAGAGGTCCAGGAGAACTAACAGGAATGCAGTCCCCCAGTCTCTCTCCCTGCACAGGTCATCGTACAGGTTGACCAAGGCAGATTCAGTGCCGTACCCGGGTCTGAAACCGGACTGAAATGGGTCCAGATAATCTGTTTCCCCCAAGAGTGCTTGGAGTTGTCCCGCCACCACCTGCTCTAGTACCTTGCCCAAAAACGGGATGTTTGCCACCGTTCTATAATTGGCGGCCACCTCTGGATCCAGGGATGCCTTCTTTAGGACTGGCCAGACTACTACCTCCTTAAGGAGTGCAGGCACCCGGCCGTCTCTTAAAGAGGTATTGACCACCTCCCGGATCCAGGGCCCAATCCCGTCCTTGGCTGTCTTAAGTAGCCAGGAAAGGCATGGGTCTAGTAAGCAAGTGGTAGGACATACTCGTCCAAGCACCTTGTCCACATCATCAGGCCGCAACAACTGAAAATCATCCATTAAGCATGGACCAGACAGCGTCAAAGACAACTCCATGGTAGAGTCTGCTTCAAAAGTAGAGTCAAGTTCGCAGCATATCTGATTGATTTTCTCCCAAAAATGCTTGGCAAACTCATCACAACTGGCTTCCGAGGGTGGCACCAGATCCCTCTTAGGGCCAGGATGTACTAGTCATCTCCCAGCCTGCTTCATAGCCCGTAAGTCGATCGTATAGAAACATAGAAACATAGAGCGAGTCAGAAGGGGCCTCCCGGGCCATCTAGTCTGACCTCCGGAACCAGCCGGCTCCGCTCATGACATGCCCACCATGTGCATGTCCAGCCTATCTTTGAACACCCTCACCGATGGGGCCTCAACAACCTCCCGTGGAAGCCCATTCCACGCCCTCGGGGTCCTAACTGTCAGGAAGTGCTTCCTGGCATCCAAATTGAACCTTGGCTCCCTGAGCTTTGCTCCATTGCAGCGTGTCCTGCCTTCCTCTGCAGGGGAGAACAGGCCTCTCCCCATCTCCATGTGACACCCCCTCACATACCTGTATGTTGCCAACATATCCCCTCTGAGTCTCCTCTTCTCCAAGCTGAAGAGACCCAGTTCCCTCAGTCTTGCCTCATACGGCATCCCCTGCAAACCAGCCACCATCCTTGTGGCCCTAAGCTGCACTGACTCCAACCTGGCTATATCCTTTCTGTAATGAGGGGCCCAAAACTGAACACAATACTCCAGTTGCGGGTGCACCAGAGTTGTGTAGAGTGGTAGTAATATCTCTCTTGATCTAGAAGCCACACTTCTGGCTATGCAACCAAGGGTGGCATTCGCCCTCTTGACCACCGCATCACACTGCTGACTCATGTTTAGCCTGCGGTCAACCAGTACCCCGAGGTCCCTTTCACAAGTGCTGCTCTCCAGCCACTTGTCACCTAACCTGTACTTATGACATACCACAGAGATGAATGGGCTCGGTTAGATGGAAGAGGATGCTTGGGAGCAATCGTGTCGATAGCCCTGGTAATCTCCTCATTCCACAATTCTACCAGGTCATCAACAGGATCACCAGTCCTGTCAGCCGGAAAATTCCTCAGAGCATTCAGGAATCCTTCGGGATCCATCCCGCTCTGAGGGCGGATCCACAAAATCGGGTCCGCACCCTTACAGAGGGAGAGGCTGCTCTCGGGCTCAAACCTTATGAGGAAGTGATCCAACCATGATAGAGGTGACAAGCCTAAATTCCTCACTCTCAGATCACCCTCTTCCTGCCCCATAGAAAAGACATAGAAACAGAGAAACAGAGAAACAGAGCAAGTCAGAAGGGGCCTCCTGGGCTATCTAGTCTGACCTCCGGCACCAGCCGGCTCCGCTCATGACATGCCCTCCATGTGCATGTCCTGCCTATCTTTGAACACCCTCACCGATGGGGCCTCAACGACCTCCCGTGGAAGCCCATTCCATGCCCTCGGGGTCCTAACTGTCAGGAAGTGCTTCCTGGCATCCAAATTGAACCTTGGCTCCCTGAGCTTTGCTCCATTGGAGCGCGTCCTGCCTTCCTCTGCAGGGGAGAACAGGCCTCTCCCCATCTCCATGTGACACCCCCTCACATACCTGTATGTTGCCAACATATCCCCTCTGAGTCTCCTCTTCTCCAAGCTGAAGAGACCCATTTCCCTCAGTCTTGCCTCATACGGCATCCCCTGCAAACCAGCCACATCCTTGTGGCCCTACGCTGCACTGACTCCAACCTGGCTATATCCTTTCTGTAATGAGGGGCCCAAAACTGAACACAATACTCCAGTTGTGGGCGCACCAGAGTCATGTAGAGTGGTAGTAATACCTCTCTTGATCTAGAAGCCACACTTCTGGCTATGCAACCAAGGGTGGCATTCGTCCTCTTGACCACCGCATCACACTGCTGACTCATGTTTAGCCTGTGGTCAACCAGTACCCCGAGGTCCCTTTCACAAGTGCTGCTCTCCAGCCACTTGTCCCCTAACCTGTACTTATGACAGCTATTCCTATGCCCCAAGTGCAAGACCTTCCACTGCTCCACATTGAACGCCATCCTGTTGTCTCCTGCCCACTTCCATAGTCTTTCCAGATCCTTTTGGATCTGGTGTATCTGCTCCTCAGTTGTGGCCACTGCTCCAGTTTTAGTGTTGTCTGCGAATTTGATCAGCAGACTGTTCACCCCTTCTTCCATGTCGTTAATGAAAAGATTAAACAGGATCGGCCCCAGGACAGAGCCCTGGGGGACCCCGCTTGTCACTGGCTGCCATCCCGACGATTCCCCGCTAATGGTTACCTTCTGCGAGGTCCAGAGTGTGCCCATGTTCATGGGTCGGGCCAGTGACATGTTGAGACAGCACCATGGCCATCATGGAGGCCATGAAGTCCTGAGCTGCCCCGGTAAGGGCTGCCTCGTCATGGAGATTGAAGTCCCCCAGGACCACTGTCCTGGGGGTCTTCAATACCAGGTCTCCGACAACCTCCGTCAGCTCAGGCAGGGAGTCTGTTGGGCAGCAGAGTGCCCAGTACACCAACAGAATCCCCAATCTGTCTCTGTCGCCCAACACCAAGTGGAGGCACTCCAGCCCTGGTCTCGAGGGAACAGGAAGCCCCACAAGGGAAATTGATGCCCAATAAACTAGAGCAACCCCTCTCCCCTCCCCTTCGGGCGTGGGTGGTGCTGAAGTAGGTACCCAGGCAGGCAAAGCTGTGAGAAGGAGACATCACCCCCGTCTCCCGCCCAGGTCTCCGTGACACAGGCCAGGTCGGCCCCCTCATCCACAATCAAGTCATGGATGAGGACAGATTTATTGTGGACCGACCAGGCATTTAACAACAGCACCGACAGGCCCGTGGGGCAGATGACACGGCTACCAGGAACCCGCCGGCTGGGAGAATAACCAGAACGAAAGACAGGTGTTACCCATCTGTCCCTCCTTCTTCTAGGTGGACGCATTAATCTCCAACTGCTGTAATGCCCCCTGTCCATCACCACCCCAATGGCGGCGCCCCCGCACTCCCCAGGCAACGACATAACAAACAAACCGCCAAGATGCACCAACTAAAAGTTAAAAATCTATAGCCCCATTAAAATCTCCTATTAAAATAACTAAAATAACTAGACTGTCGCAGCAATCTGTCCCCCCAGGTCAGAGCCCCTGGCCAGCCCAGCCCCCGTATGGCCTCGCGAACAGCTCCCCAATGGGGATGCCCTATGGCCACTGCCCTTTGGCCGCCGGCCCCCGGCAGTATTGGCATCTTGTAGGGCTGCGGGGCTCCTCCCCTAGCTTGCCCCATCTGGCACGCCTCTCACGCGTGCTGGGGAGGCAGGCCGGGGACGAGTCCCGGGCCGGCAGTAGCCCTGGTGGTCGCGGCTGGACATCGGCAGCAGCAGCAGTGGTGGTGGGTGCCCGCGGATGCCATGCAGAAAGGACACTCAATTGTAGATGTATCTGGTGGTGAAAGGAGAGTCCAATGCTGCAAAGATCAATACTTCATAGGAACCTGGAATGTAAGATCCATTAATCAAGGGAAGCTGGATGTGGTCAAACAAGAGATGACAAGACTGAACATCGACATCTTAGGAATCAGTGAACTGAAATGGACAAGAATGGGTAAATTTAATTCAGATGACCATCAGATACACTACTGCAAGCAAGAATCCCTCAGAAGAAATGGAGTAGCCTTCATAATCAATAAAAGAGTAGGAAAAGCAGTACTGGGATACAATCTCCAAAATGACATAATGATCTCAGTTCAAATCCAAGGCAAGCCATTCAACATCAGAATAGTCCAAGTCTATGCCCCAACCACTGGTGCTGAAGAGGCTGAAGTTGACCAGTTCTATGAAGGCCTAAAACACCTTCTAGAATTAACTCCAAAAAATGATGTCCTGATCATCATGGGGGATTGGAATGCTAAAGTAGGAAGCCAAAAGATAACTGGAATAACAGGCAAGTTTGGCCTTGGAGTACAAAATGAAGCAGGGAACATGTTGGTAGAATTTTGTCAAAAGAGAATAC
Organism: Varanus salvator macromaculatus; assembly: GCA_023646645.1. NCBI lineage: Eukaryota > Metazoa > Chordata > Lepidosauria > Squamata > Varanidae > Varanus > Varanus salvator. The sequence continues at coordinate 3,341,675 of JAIXND010000721.1, read as the reverse complement.
GATGGTCATAGCAAAAATTCTTTTCAACAACCCAAGGGACAACTCAGCACATGGACATCACCAGATGGTCAAAACAGAAATCAGATTGACTATGTGCTCTGCAGCCAAAGTTGGAGTAGTTCTATACAGTCAGTAAAAACTAAACCAGGAGCTGACTGTGGCTCAGATCATGAGCTTTTGGTTGCAAAATTTAGGCTTAAGTTGAAGAAAGTGGGGAAAAGCACTAGGCCACTCAGGTATGACCTAAATCATATCCCTGATGAATATGCAGTAGAGATGACAGTTTTAAGGTATTAGATCTGATCAACACAGTGCCTGAAGAACTATGGATGGAGGTTCACAACATTGTAAAAGAGGCAGCAACTAAAACCATCCCAAAGAAAAAGAAATGCAAGAAAGCAAAATGACTGACTGAGGAAGCTTTACAAGTACCTGAGGGAAGAAGGGAAGCGAAAGGCAATGGAGAAAGAGAAAGATACAAACAATTGAATGCAGAATTCCAGATAATAGCTAGAAGAGATAAGAATGCCTTCTTGAATGAACAGTGCAAAGAAATAAAGAGAATAGAATAGGGAGGACCAGAGATCTCTTCAAGACAATTGGAGATATGAATGGAACATTTCATGCAAAGATGGGCATGAAAAAGGACCAAAATGGCAGGGACCTAACAGAGGCAGAAGAGATTAAGAAGAGGTGGCAAGATTACACAGAAGAACTATACAAGAGCGAACCTAACGTCCCTGATAACCACGATGGGGGGTCACTGACCTCGAGCCAGACATCCTGGAATGTGAAGTCAAATGGGCCTTAGGAAGACTGAGCAACAACAAAGCTAATGGAGGCAACAGTATTCCTGTTGAGCTATTCAAAATCCTGAAAGACGAAGCAGTAAAAGTGTAACACTCAATATGCCAGCAAATTTGGAAAACTCAACAGTGGCCACAGGACTGGAAAAGGTCAGTTTACATTCTGATCTTAAAGAAGGGCAATGCCAAAGAATGTTCAAACTACCGCATTATTGCCTACATTTCACATGCCAGCAAAGTGATGCTCAAAATCCTACAAGCTAGGCTCCAGCAGTATGTGGACCGAGAACTACCAGAAGTACAGGCAGGATTTCGAAGAGGGAGAGGAACTAGAGATCAAATTGTCAACATACGCTGGAGCATGGAGAAAACTAAGAAGTTGTAGAAAAACATCTACTTCTTCTTCATTGACTATGCTAAAGCCTTTGATCGCGTGGATCCCAACGAATTGTGTCAAGTTCTTAAAGAAATGGGAGTAGTAGACCATCTTATTTTTGTCTTGAGAAACCTGTATGCGGGTCAAGAAGCAGCAGTGAGAACTGGACACGGAACCACTGATTGGTTCAAAATTGAGAAAGGAGTTCGGCAAGACTGTATACTGTCACCCTGCCTATTTAACTTATATGCAGAGCACTTCATGAGCAAGGTGGGGCTAGATTAATCACCAGGTAGAATTAAGATTGCTGGGAGAAATATCAACAACCTCAGATATGCAGATGATACCACTCTCATGGCAGAAAGTGAAGAGGAACTAAAGAGCCTCTTGAGGCAGGTGAAGGGGGAGAGCGCAAAAGTTGGCTTGAAATTTAACATTTAGAAAACTAAGATCATGGCATCTGGTCCTCCCACTCCCTGGCAAATAGATGGGGAAGAAAGGGAGGTAGTGAGAGATTTTATTTTCCTGGGCTCCAAGATCACCGCAGATGGGGACTGCAGCCAAGAAATTAAAAGGTGCTTGCTCCTCGGGAGGAAAGCTATGGCAAATCTAGACAGAATACTAAAAAGCAGAGACATCACCCTGCCAACAAAAGTGCGTATAGTCAAGACTATGGTTTTCCCAGTCGCAATGCATGGCTGTGAAAGCTGGACCATAAGAAAGGCTGAGCACAAAAGTATAGAGGCCTTTGAATTGTTGTGCTCGAGGAGACTTCTGCGAGTCCCCTGGACTACAAGGCGATCAAACCGGTCAGTCCTAGAGGAGATCAACCCTGGCTGCTCTTTAGAAGGCCAGATAGTGAAGATGAAACTCAAATACTTTGGTCACCTAATGAGAAGGAAGGACTCCCTGGAGAAGAGTCTAATGCTGGGAACAATAGATGGCAAAAGAAGAAGGGGACGGCAGAGAATGAGGGGGCTAGATGGAGTCACTGAAGCAGTTGGTGTGAGCTTGGGTGGACTCCAGAGGATGGTGGAGGACAGGAAGGCCAGGATGAATGTTCTCCATGGGGTCACTATGTGTCAGACATGACATCGCAACTAACAACAACAACAACAGACTCAAGTATTCTTATTTGTTACTCACGAATGTAAAACAAATCTTAAGTTGCTTATAGATATTTTAAATTCAATTTCACTGAGCACTTTAATAAATTAAGAATGAAGATTTTACTTCTCACAAATCACAAGCTGGTTCCTTGGTACCTTTTGGGTTCAGTAGAACAAATTGTTGGCACACCAGACACACCATGAAACACACCAGGACCTCTTCTTGTGCCCCAGTTGCAAAGATGTCCCACGCTATTCATATTTGACACACAAGAAGTTAAGCAGGATGTGATGGAAATCCACGGATGCTCAAACTAGGCCGAGACCATCTCCAGTTTCCTGAAGGGGCAACCTCACTGCCTGCAAGGCCATAAGAAGAGGCCGTGATCTACCATAAGCCCATACCATGAGAATTACGTTAGCAAGCTAAGGTGCTGGAATTGTGTTCCTCCCATTTGAGTACCTTACGTTCTTCCTCTTGATATGCTTATTCTGGAGGTTGTCATGCTCCATATTTCTGTTTTAATGCAGATGCTGGGTGACCTCTAATAGCACCATGGCGTCAAATAGAAGGCCAACTGACTTGGCTTAGAAGAAATGCTTATTTGCAAGTCAGGAGCAGGGCTCTCTCCCAAGCAGCACCTTTGCCAGAGGGCTGCAGCACACTGCAGCTGAGCCCTGGGGAGTGCAGAGGAAGGTCCAGCTAGAGAAGCCTTCAGTATATTGGTCTTCTGTACTCCTGACCCTTGTGTTCTGCTTGACTCTGCTTCCGGGCTGCATGTTTTGCCCGACTGCATGACTGAATGTTGTCGGTCCTTACCCTTTTGCCTCAGCCTGATCCTAGGCTGCTCTGGACCCTTTGTACTTGCCCAATTGTGCCTTCTCCTTTTGGATCACCTGCTATTTGCTCATATTTTCCATCTATCTGGCCTTACTCACTTACAATTTGAGTAAAATCCCTCGGCTCAGAGTGCTGCAAGCCCAATTTCCATGCTTCAGGGTGTTCAGGGAGCACAGTTACTCTGGTGCTGGCGTAATTCTTCTCCCCTGGAATTAAGAAAATGGCAGTGCTTCTTGCTGATCCCTCTGTGGATTTCTGTCAACAGTCAAGCTCCCAAAGGAATGCATGTTTACTATGAATACCTCCTGAGACTTTCTAGGCAGGGCTGAAACTGGGGCTGGACTGAGGCACATGTAGATCATCCCTATAGTCTCAAGCTCACTCAGACTTTCATCTTCATCTTCAGCAGCAGCTCTGCTTCTATACATGCAGGAAGTTCTCTCCATGGAGATGGTTGTATTGCTGCTTCTCCTCTGCCTCGTTCCTCTGACCTTTGAGGACATCAGCCTGAAGTGCTCCTCCACAGACCAGTTTGAAGACTACTACCAGCCAGGAGATCTAAGCATTGGGGCAATCATGCCCCTGAGCCAACTGAAGAATTTCATCAGCACGACTTTTACAATAAGGAAACTTTTTAAATGCATCTATGTTGAGTGAGTTTCCTAGATGGGAATTTACCTGCTCTGCTTGCCAAATGGAGGGCTTGTTGCATGGGTGGAACTTAGAGAAGTTGTCAGCTTGGTCATTTGCTGGTTTGATGTCTAAGTCTTGGCATCTGGTCTTGACTTGCATTCAAGCATATTGTGGAGTCACACCACAGATGTTCTTTTCTGGCTTCCTCCAAGATGCTTGTGTGGGTGTCAGGCAGAATATGGGGATCTCCTAGCAGGGCATGAGGAGCTTGACTGAAATGTTGGGGGTTGATTTCAAGTCTTGTTGTGCCTTTCCACCCCAAGTGATGCCATTTCAGAGTAATCAGCTCAGTACACACCACTTTCAGATGTTGGTATTGATGGCCGGGGGTGGGGGTTCATACAACTTTGTTTTTCAGAGTCCTCTTGTGAATCTAGAGGGTTAGGGGCCTCAAAGAATTGAGAAAACCAAATCAAATGATTTTTTTCCCTGGAAGAATAATGCTGCCTTAAGGTGCAAACATTTGACCTCATTTTGAGAAACTGATGACAGACCGAGCAGAAGTCATCTCAACCTTTGGCCATGCATTCCTAGTTACAGGACTACAGCTCCCATTGGTCAAAGGCTGTGTGGGGTTTAAGGGTCATGCAGTGAGATAACATCTCTGTTCAAAGGTAAAAATCACCAGAGGACTTTCCAAGGCACAAAAAAACCTTCGAAGGGGTGTGGAGTTGAATTCTCCACTGCAGAACATTTCTGTCGGGTTTGAAGCAGAAGAAATAAAGTCTCTCATGATCAGACACTGAATGGATTAAGTGCCAGCGGATAGGATGGGCACTGCAAACTGTCAGTTACTGCACACACAAAAATTTGGAATGTATCTTGTTAAATACACATACAAATTAGATGCCATCCTACAAAGAGAAAGAAAAGGGGAGATGAGGAAATACTGTCTTACTCCTCTCCACATCTGGACACAAAGTATTTTACTTTTAAAGATCAAGTTGGGCCATTCTTAAATTAGAGTCCATTCAGGACCTCCAGGGACCAGCTATTCCTCCCAAGAAGGTCTAGAAAAGGAGCAAAACAAACACCCCAGAGGAAGTCCTAGTCACTGCCTTTACTGGGTCAAATTATGGTCTACCAAGCTCAGCATTGCCAGCGCGGACCAAACTTGAATCTGGGCATTGGCATGCAAAGCAGGTGCTCCACTATTCAGCCCCACTCCTTCCTCTGGAAGACAATATGATCCCGGGATGCCTGGCCTTGGCAAAGGGGCTCATTGAAACAAAACCTCAAGAAGACGAGCCCTTTCTGAGAGTTTTGCATCAGGACACACCCTTGATCCATGGTATGACCAGGCACTTTTAGACCCCAGATAAGGAATGTCTCCACAAGTTTATTCAGTAAACGTTAGCCATCCTGTTCTAGTTTTTACTTGCAAAGTCACACCCGACCCATCACGACCTCATGTGAAACATTCCTCCATGCTTTCTGTCCTCCATCAACCCCTGGAATCCACCCATGAGCAAACACTGACTGCTTCAGTGACTCCATCTAGCCACTTTTTGATCCAGATCTGCAAACATCAGTGTTATTTTCTTTGCAGGTTACTGCCCAAGAACTACCAGCAGGTGCTGGTGTTCCCTTTCACCATTGGTGAGCTCAACAAGGATCCCAAGCTCCTACCCAACCTCACGCTTGGCTTCCGCATCTACGAGCACTCCGGCATGGTTACCCAGATCTCTGCGAAAGGCCTTTCTCTGCTCTCCACACGGGGACAAATCATTCCAAATTATAAATGTGACCAGCAGAATAGGCTCCTGGCTGTTATTGCAGGTCTTGACTCCAATTCTGTGGGACTGATGGGTTCCCTCATGGATGCCCTGAAGATTCCACAGGTGAGGGATTCATCTAGGGATGGATCTGAGGGAGTGGGAAACCCTTGAAGCATGCAGAGATGCAGTAGGCCCATTTCTTGCTTGCAGTGGGAGTGCTTTCCCTCAATCCTGCCATGTGATAAGGCAAAAAGGGTCAGGACTGTGTGTTTGTGACCAATTAGTTGTTGTTTTGTTTAGTTGCAAAGTTCTGCATCACCCATCATGACTCCATGGACAACACTGTGGCTCTCCTATCGTACACCATCCCATGGAGTCCACCCAAGCCCCCACGCACTGCCCCAGTGACTCCATCTAGCCACCTCATCCTCTGCCGTCCCCTTCTTTTGCCGTCAATTGTTCCCAGCATTAGGCTCTTCTCCAGTGAATCCTTCCTTCTCATTAGGTGACCAAAGTATTTGAGTTTCATCTTCAGTATTTGGTCTTCTAAATAGCAGACAGGGTTGATTTACTCATTTTATTTATTTATTTATTCGATTTATATCCTGCCTTTTTCCTAAAAAAGGGCTCAAGGCAGTTTTCATTCTCCTCCTCCATCTTACCATAAAAAAAACAAAAAACAAAAAACAAAAAACAAAAAACCAACCCCTGTGAGGTAGGTTGGGCTGAGAGTCTGTGACTGGTGCAAAATCACCCAGTTGGCTCCATGGCAGAGCGGGGACGAGAACAAAGATCGTCTGAGTCCCAGTCCCATGCTCTTAAGCACTACACCACACTGGCTCTCCTCTAATGCTCCCTGGTATAACCCCTTTTCAGTCCAAGGTGCTTGCAGGAGTTTTCTCCAGCAGCAAACTTCAAAGGCCTCAATTCTTCCAAGTTCAGACTTCCTTATGGGCCAAATTTCACAGCCACATATTGCAACTGGGAAAACCATAGCCTTGACTATATGCACTTCTGTTGGCAGGGCGATGTCTCTGCTTTTTTTGTATGCTTTCTAGATTTGCCATTGCTTTCCTCTCAACGAGGAAGCGTCTTTTAATTTCTTGGCTACAGTTCCCTTCTGCGGTCATCTTGGAGCCCAGGAAAATACAATCTGTCACTACCTCCATTTCTTTCCCTTCTATTTGCAAGGGAGTAATAAGACTGGAGGGACTGCAGGTGGCGCAGTGGTTTAAACCGCTGTGCTGCTGGGCTGGTTGATCGAAAGGTCGCTGGTTCAAATCTGCACACGGGGTGAGCTCCCGTGCTCCGTCCCAGCTCCTGCCAACCTTGCAGTTCGAAAGCATGCAAATGCAAGTAGATAGAAAGGTACCACTTTGGTGGGCAGGTAACAGCGTTCCGTGCACTTCGGTGTTTAGTCATGCCGGCCACATGACCATGGAGAGTGTCTGCAGACAAACGCTGGCTCCCTCGGCTAGGAAACGGAGATGAGCACCGCCCCCTAGAGTCAGGCATGACTGGACGTAACGTCAAGGGGAAACCTTTACCTTTACCTTTACCTTTAATAAGACCGGATGCCATATCTTAGTTTTCTTAATGTTGAGTATCCAGCCAATGTTTGTACTCTATACCTGCACAAAGAAGCTCTTTAGGTACTCTTCACTTTCTGCCATTAGAATGGTACTGTGTGCTTAACCGAAGTTTTTGACATTTCTCCCGGCAATCTTAATTCTGACTTGTGATTCATCTAGCCTGGCCTTTCACATGATGTGCTCTGCATATAAGTTAAAAAGGCAGGGTGACAGTATACAACCTTGCCGAACTCCTTTCTCAATTTTGAACCAATCAGCAGTCCCATGTCCAGTTCTCCCTTGCTTCTTGACATTCATACAGGTTTCGCAAGAGACACATAAGATGGTCTGGTACTCCCATCTCTTTAAGAACTTTCCACAAATTTTTGTGATCCACACAATCAAAAGCTTTAGCATAGTCAATGAAGCAGAAGTAGATGGAACTCCCTAGCTTTCTGCATGATCCAGTGTATGTTGACGATTTGGTCTCTAGTTCCTCTGCCTCTGTGAAATCTAGCCTGTACTTCTTGTAGATCTCAGTCCACATACTGCTGAATACTAGCTTCTATGATTCTGAGCATAACTTTGTTAGCATGTAAAATGTGTGCAATTGTGTGGAAGTTTGCCCATTCTTTGGCATTGCTCTTCTTTGGAATTGAAATGAAAAATGACCTTTTCGAATCCTATGCCCTCTGCTGACTTTTCAAAATTTGCTGGTAATTTGAGTGTAGAACATTTACTGCACTGTCTTTCAGTAATGCTTTCTTGCATTTCTTTTCTTTGGGATGGTTTTAGTTTCTGCCTCTTTTACATAGTTGAGAATCTCCTTCTACAGGTATTCGGTCTATCGAATCAAATTTCTGAAATCTATTTTTCACCTCTACTCATAAGGAAGATGAGTTCAGTCATATCTGAGTGGCCTAGTGCTTTTTTCTACTTCTTTTAGTTTAACCATGAATTTTGCAGTAAGAAGGTCATGATCTAAGCCACAGTCAGTTCCAAGTAGTATTACTGATTATAAAGCGCTCATCCATCTTTGGCTGCAGAACACCTTATCAATCTTATTTCTGTGTGGACATCTGGTGAGGTCCATGTGTACAGTCGTTTCTTGGAGTGTTGGAAAAGGTTGTTTTCTATGACCATTGTATTATCTTGAAAAAGTTCTACCAGCCTTTGCCCAGCTTCATTTTGTACTCCAAGGCCAAACTTGCCTGTTATTCCAATTTTCTTTTGACTTTCTTCTTTGGCATTCTGACATTTTGGAAATTGTATCCCAGTATCATTTTCCTTCTCTTGTATTTACTTTGAAGGCAACTCCATTTGTTCTGAGGGATTCTTGTCTGCAGTAGTATACCTGATAGTCATCTGAATAAAATTCACCTATTCCTGTCCATTTTAGTCCGCTGATTCCAAAGATGTCAATGTTCAGTCCTTTCAACACATATATGAGCATTTCCAGCTTATCTTGATTCATAGATTTATATTCCAGATTCCTATGCAGAATTGTTCTTTTCAGGATGGCACTTTCCTTTCACCACCGTATGCATCCACAAATGAGAGTCACTTCGGCTTTGAACTAGTTCCTATATTCTTCCTTGTGCTTCTAGTACTGTCCTTCTGCTCTTCCCCAGGAAAACACTGGGCACCTTTTGAGCTGAGGGGCTCATCTTCTGGCTTTATATGTTTTGCCCTTTGGTACTGTCAATGGGGTTTTCATGGCAAGGGTACTGGAGTGGGTATCCATTTCCTCCTGCAGTGGACCACCTTCTGTCAGAGTTCTCTGCTCTGACCTGTCCTTCTTGGGTGGCCCAGCATGGCATAGCCTATAGCTTCACTGCACTATTCAAGCCCCATTTTGCCATGTCAAGGCAGTGATCCATGCAGTGTGACCATTTATTATAAGCATTCGATTTTATTTTCAACAGCCTTACACTTTGTATACTGAGAAGACTATGGCATCGTACTGCATTTCATTCTTGTTTAATGAATTATTGTAAACCACAAAGAGAATGTTGACTATTGGTCAGTAAGGAAATTAGATAACTGCCTAAACAGTGCGGGACTCTTTGGTTTTCTTGTGGTGACCAATTAACTACCTTGGGTAAGAGGCCTTATCTCCAAACAGAATATTGTTTTTGGTCTTGGTGCACAAACCAGGCACGATAATTTGGATTCTGCAACATTTCTTAGGATGGCTGCAGAAGGTCTGAGCAAATGGGGGAAACCTTGTGGGCAGGTGATTATGTCCCATTAGAAATGGAAGGTGTTAAAATGTCATGGCATTGTTGTTTTTGTAATAATAGGCTAATAGGCCTATCCCTTTGGGAATGTCTTCCTTCAGCTCACTTATGGTGCGTTGGAACCTGCTGAGGGAGAGAGAACTGTATTGCCTTCCTTCTTCCGGATTGGTCCCAAGGAAATATCCCACTATGTGGGAATAGTCAGGCTTCTCCTGCATTTCCACTGGAACTGGGTTTGGCTCTTTGCTTCTCGGGGAGCCACTGGGGACAATTTCATCCAGACACTGACACCACTGCTGAAGGAGAAGGACATCTGTGTGGATGGCACTGTCCGGGTAAACACTCGTTTTGCACATTTATATCTGCCTTATGTTGAGACTGGTGGTGTTTGGCCAGAACCCCAGGTGATGGTTCTCTCTGGAGAACCTACAATCATGGAAATTGTTGCCAATACTGTGAATGTTCATGAGCTCCGTTACAATATCCATTTTAAGAAAGTTTGGATTTTACCCTCCCTTTTGGAATATGCTGAGAAGGGATCAAAGTCTCGCTGGTGGCCTTCAAAGGTTTTCCATGGTGCTTTGCGCATCAGAGTCCATACCAGGGATGTGCCAGAATTCAAGCATTTTCTGTGGGATTTAGATTCACTCCAACCTCAAGGAGATGTATTTCTCCGTCGGTGGTGGGAAGACGCATTTAATTGCCAGTTTCTGGAAACAGGCCAAATTCTCCCATGGCCAAAAAGATACTGCACAGGGGAGGAGAAGCTGGAGAATTTGTCACCTTCTGTGTTTGAAATGGACATGGACAGTCACAGCTACAGCATCTACAATGGCATCTACTTGCTGGCGCATGCTGTACATGCTGTGCTCTACTCTGGCTCCAAGCAAGCAGTGCTGGGGGACAGCAGGAGGCCTCCAGGTGTGGAGCCATGGCAGGTAATGCACCATAAGCAGGGCCTTGGCCATCTCCCCCTTGCATGGTAGTAGAAGCAAAAGGTGCACCTAGGAACTTGAAGAATTCAAAGGATCCAAAGGAAGAGGCTTCCCCATGGACACTCTCTTATGGCCATCTTTTTCTACAAGAATGAGGGAGTGAGTGACAATACAGAGGGGCATCAATTGCTTTTCTAATAACATTCTCTTTTCATTGAGGGGTATTGATAATTGATAAGGATATGCTTACACCATGCATATCCTCTGTGCATATAACCACCGAATCAAAGTGTTACAAGGAATCTCAGAGAATGGGACTGTGAAGAACCCTGCAGAAACCCATCCCTAAAAGTGTTCTCAGGCTTCTTGTGCTCAAACAGGGCTTCCAAAGCAGGCAGAGCAATGAGGACATCTGCCAATGCCTGAAGAGCCCCTGTTGGGGCACCAGTGACCTTCTTCAATTCTGCTTTCACAGCCGCTGGTGTTTCTGCCCTCCTGGAGGTCTATCATAAATGAGTGCCCTGCAACTGTTTTTCTTGGGTGCCAGGAGCAGATGCCTTTTGGTGGGTGATTCTGCTGCACAAGAGGGTGCTGCATGTGGAGCTCAGTGTCTAGAGGACACCCTGCAAACAGGCAGTGCTCACCTGAATGAAAGTGGAATCGAGCCCTACAGACACCCACCCTCAGACAGATTCTCTGCACATCCCAATTCAGTCCAGGCCATGGTCTGATGCAGAGAGGACCAAGAGCATCCCTTCTGGACGGCCTCGCAGCCTCTGATAAAATGTCTTCTGTGAAGGGGAAAGAAAACCTCCTGGAGGGAGCCTCACCCTTTGGTCAGTTCTCCTGGGATTTGGCTAAAAATACCTAGCCTGTGATTCCCTTGGTGTCATCCTGACCATTGGCACCATAGAGATCAACTCTGATCCCTCTTCATCCTGTGATCAGCTTTGATGGACCTGAGAAGCATTCCTGTCACCTGGTAGTGATCTGTTATTTTCACTCATTCTTCACAGGCCTTGGCTAGAAGACACAGACCAGGTTTTCACATTCCCCACAATTTCAAAATATGAGATGCAAGAGAGCCACACCAACGGGGCCTATTACTCTTGGGCTTCAGGTTCATTTGAAGCCAGTAACCATCCTACTTGAACACCAAAGGCCCCCAAAATTGGAAATGTTGAAAGGTGATGCCAGATTTTTTGGACATGGGAAACCCTGAAGCCACAGTCACATGAGAGCTTCAGCCCTGGTCTGTCAGATAACGCAACCTGTGGCCCCACAACCCACAGCACCCCCACCTTGTCAGTTCTCCAGCCCCCCTCAATCTAGTGGTCCAAACCTCAGGACACCAGCCCCACTCAGTGTCGGAAACTTCCCCTTCCCCTTCCCCTTTCTGTTCTTCTCATTTCAGATTCTTGACCCATTGATGCATGTCCGCTTTAACAACAGTGCAGGAGATGAAGTGTCTCTCACTGGCAAGGGTGAATTGTCTTCTACTTATGATATTCTGAACTGGGTCTTCTTCCCAAATGGTTCTTTTACTGCTTCAGAAGTTGGGTGGATGGATCTGGAGGCTCCTCCAGGTCAACAACTTGCCATTAACTCTGATGCAATCAATTGGAATACTGAGGTGAGTTTGATGGGCACATTCCAACCCACCTGTCCTTCCCAAACACAGAGTGTCCTCCTAGAGGTTGCCCAGAATGCCTCGAGCTCAGATGTGTTTTATGTACTTTGCATGCGGAAGTTCCCAGGCTGCATTCTCAGCAGCTCTGATCTGAGCTGGGAAAGATGCCAATCAGGAACCGGAGTGGGGCAGTAAGTTGGACAATCCTGACTTACAATCTAAGGCAGTGTCATGTGCTCATATTGAAGATCATCCTTCTTCAGAAAAATCGTACCTTATTTTATCCTCAGAGATTATGCCGCCATGCATAAGTGGTGGCACACGAAGCAGCAGGGTTCGGAATATCAGGCCACAATCCAGCACTCTTGAGTTTGCTGGATTCCTTTTCCATGCTTGACCCTGGGGCAAGTAAGATTTCTGAGCTATGATCAATATTTCAATTACGTGGACCTGTAGTAATTCCTTTGCACAAAGTACCCAAAATACACCTTTCCTGGTGGAAATTATGTCTGTGTGAGCTGACCTCCATGACTTCTCTGGACTTACTTCCTGCCAGACCCCATGCAAACATTTGGTGCAAGGCAGTCTTAGGGCAGAGAAATCAGGCCAGGATCCAAAGAGCCATGTAGCAGAAATTGGATGGATTCCCGCTCCCATACTAGATATCTTGAAGATTATTCTGCAGAAAGCCCTGTTTTCAGTCCCTGGCAGGTGCAGGTGGAGTTGAGAACACTCTTGAAACCTGAAGGGCTGCTACCAGCTGGTGCAGCTGATGATTCCATTTCATCATTATGTTGGTTTTTTGCTTTTGGTATTAATAATGCTGCAGTATTGGAATATTTATTCATTTATCAATTTTATACTAGGGCTTGTTGAACTGCTGAATTTTACTTTGTCAGATTGTCAGATTGTTTGTGGCAATTTGTCAGATTGCCACAAACAGAACCTATGGCTAGTTGGGCAGCATCTGAAACAAGCAAATCAATAATCAGTCCTCCTTTACCTTTCAGGAGTCCCCTTCTGCAAGGTGTGCGGAGAGATGCCCTCGGGCTCACAGGATGAAAGTACCAGAGGGGTGGCCAGTCTGTTGCTATATCTGCATCCCTTGTCCTGAGGGGACATTTTCAAACCAGACAGGTAGCTAAAACTGCCCTGATCAATGTGTAAGGGGGAAGTCCTTTTGCCAGTGGTGCAGCTAAGACTTGCCCCCCCAAACATCAATCCCCAGTGGGGGGCCAGCAAAAGAGTTTCAGCATTCCTTTCATCTGAGCAAAGGAGACCTTGCCCACCTCTTCCCAGTTGTTGGCTTGGCGTGAGAGCACCACTCTGCCAAACATCCAAGCGCTGGGGCAGTAGAGAGAATACTGCTTGTTCCTGGTGGTCCCCAAACTGGATCAGCTGTGTTTTCCTTCCTCCACCTTTTCCTCCACAGCCAAAAAGTAAGCTACAGATTGCATGGCCTCTGCTGGGCTCAGACACTTTCCTCACCATAGCTGGGAGGACAAAGAACTGAATATAATTATTTTGTTTCCTGTGTACTAAAAACCATTTTGGAGTGGCCTAGTCTGGACTAGCATATGAGACCCATTTACTGGATGGGGCTGGGCAAGGACCTCCTCCAAAGAGAGAGGAAAATGTTTTACTACAGTATGTGGCTCCGGGTCCACACAGTTCCTGAAGTTTGAGGCATTTTCTGGGGAGCGGTTTGAGTTGCAGAGACTGCCCCACTGAGAGAGAGTATTTAGCACCACCTCACAGGTCCTGATGGGCATGGGAGGCAACAGACATGCAGCTGTGTTTGCAGGAACACTATGGTCAAAAACCACTGCATTTCATATGTTTCAGTCTGTCTCATGGCTGCACAGCTTGCTTAATAAATATATACCTAAGTTCCAAGGCTGTTTTGTGAGAGAAATTAATCTGGGCAGGTGGTCAGACTTCCTTGCATCATTTAGGCTAGGTTCAGAGAACTCGATGGCATGCCCTGCTTTTTCTGTAACTATTGTTGGTAGTTGTGTTTCCTAAACCAAGCCATAGTTAGCGCCTTTTGAAACGAGAGTAAGAAACAAGTCTGTCTGATAGTTTCTCCATATCCCCATGGCTTGTGCTATTCCTTGAATATGGATTTGGGGTTTTCACGGTCCTGGCATGCAACTAGCACAGAATCCCATTGAAGGAGTGGCAATCTCAGGTTTTCCTCCAGTCATCCTGTCTCTATGTGTGGACCAATGGGGAATACGCAGGTGACATAGGCAGGGAGTAATTCACCTTGGGATTGGATTTCAGGTAAAGTGGCTGATGGGATTTAAGTCAACAGAGGGAGGATTTAGAAGGAAGGACTTAAACCATGATAATGTGCAAAAATGCCTGAATCAAGTGCATGATAGTGAAATTGAACGATGAAGAGGCTGAAGTTGACCGGTTCTATGAAGGCCTACAACACCTGCTAGAATTAACTCCAAAAAATGATGTCCTTATCATCATGGGGGATTGGAATGCTAAAGTAGGAAACCAAAAGATAACCGGAATAACAGGCAAGTTTGGCCTTGGAGTACAAAATGAAGCACGACACAGCCTGGTAGAATTTTGTCAAGAGAATACGATGGTCATAACAAACACTCTTTTCCAACAACCCAAGAGACGTCTCTACACATGGACATCACCAGACGGTCAACACAGAAATCAGATTGATTATGTGCTCTGCAGCTAAAGAGGGAGAAGCTCTATACAGTCAGGAAAAACTAGACCAGGAGCTGACTGTGGCTCAGATCATGAGCTTCGGGTGGCAAAATTTAGGCTTAAGTTGAAGAAAGTAGGGGAAAGCACTAGGCCACTCAGGTATGACCTAAATCATATCCCTGATGAATATACAGTAGAGGTGACAAATAGATTTAAGGAATTAGATCTGATAGACAGAGCGCCTGAAGAACTATGGACGGAGGTTCGCAACATTGTACAAGAGGCAGCAACTAAAACCATCCCAAAGAAAAAGAAATGCAAGAAAGCAAAATGGCTGACTGAGGAAGCTTTACAAATAGCTGAGGAAAGAAGGGAAGCGAAAGGCAAGGGAGAAAGAGAAAGATACAAACAATTGAATGCAGAATTCCAGAGAACAGCTAGAAGAGATAAGAATGCCTTCCTAAATGAACAGTGCAAAGAAATAGAAGAAAACAATAGAATAGGGAGGACCAGAGATCTCTTCAAGAAAATTAGAGATATGAAGGGAACACTTCATGCAAAGATGGGCATGATAAAGGACCAAAATGGCAGGGACCTAACAGAGGCAGAAGAGATTAAGAAGAGGTGGCAAGATTACACAGAAGAACTATACAAGAAAGAGCTTAACATCCCTGATAAGCACGATGGGGTGGTCACTGACCTCGAGCCAGACATCCTGGAATGTGAAGTGAAATGGGCCTTAGGAAGTCTGAGCAACAACAAAGCTAGTGGAGGTGACAGCATTCCAGCTGAGCTATTCAAAATCCTGAAAGACGATGCAGTTAAAGTGCTACACTCAATATGCCAGCAAATTTGGAAAACTCAACAGTGGCCACAGGATTGGAAAAGGTCAGTTTACATTCCGATCCCCAAGAAGGGCAATGCCAAAGAATGTTCAAACTACCGCACCATTGCACTCATTTCACATGCTAGCAAAGTGATGCTCAAAATCCTACAAGCTAGGCTCCAGCAGTATGTGGACCGAAAACTACCAGAAGTACAGGCAGGATTTCGAAGAGGGAGAGGAACTAGAGATCAAATTGCCAACATACGCTGGATCATGGAGAAAGCCAGGGAGTTCCAGAAAAAGATCTACTTCTGCTTCATTGACTACGCTAAAGCCTTTGATTGTGTGGATCACAACAAATTGTGGCAAGTTCTTAAAGAGATGGGAGTACCAGACCATCTTATTTGTCTCTTGAGAAACCTATATGCAGGTCAAGAAGCAACAGTGAGAACCGGACACGGAACCACTGATTGGTTCAAAATTGAGAAAGGAGTTCGGCAAGGCTGTATACTGTCACCCTGCCTATTTAACTTATATGCAGAGCACATCATGAGAAAGGCAGGGCTAGATGAATCACCAGTTGGAATCAAGATTGCTGGGAGAAATATCAACAACCTCAGATATGCAGATGATACCACTCTCATGGCAGAAAGTGAAGAGGAACTAAAGAGCCTCTTGATGCGGGTAAAGGGGGAGAGCGCAAAAGTTGGCTTGAAACTCAACATTAAGAAAACTAAGATCATGGCATCTGGTCCTCTCACTTCCTGGCAAATAGATGGGGAAGAAATGGAGGTAGTGACAGATTTTATTTTCCTGGGCTCCAAGATCACCGCAGACGGGGACTGCAGCCAAGAAATTAAAAGACGCTTGCTTCTGGGGAGGAAAGCTATGGCAAATCTAGACAGCATTCTGAAAAGCAGATACATCACCCTGCCAACAAAAGTGCGTATAGTCAAGGCTATGGTTTTCCCAGTTGCAATGTATGGCTGTGAAAGCTGGACAATAAGGAAGGCTGAGCGCAAAAGGATTTAGGCCTTTGAGTTGTGGTGCTGGAGGAGACTCCTGCGAGTCCCTTGGACCGCAAGGCGATCAAACCAGTCAGTCCTAGAGGAGATCAACCCTGACTGCTCTTTAGAAGGCCAGATACTGAAGATGAAACTCAAATACTTTGGCCACCAAATGAGAAGGAAGGACTCCCTGGAGAAGAGTCTAATGCTGGGAACAATAGATGGCAAAAGAAGAAGGGGACGGCAGAGGATGAGGTGGCTGGATGGAGTCACTGAGGTGGTTGGTGTGAGCTTGAGTGGACTCCGGGGGATGGTGGAGGACAGGAGGGCCTGGAGGAATGTTGTCCCTGGGGTCGCGATGGGTCGGACTCGACTTCGCGACTAACAACAACAACAACAACAAAGGTAACCGTGCAAATGTCATGTGTGAATGAAGTCTTAGTGTAAAATATCGGAATCCATACTCCTTTTTTCTAACATCTCTTCTGATGTCGGTCCACCAGTCCCTAAATGTGCCCAAACAGAACAGTTCACATTCTCAAGAAAGAAGTCACATATGTATCAATTTCAAGATTTCTAATGGGCTAGAATTTCCCATCAGACACACAAAACCAATTTCCATATTTGAGATGAATCATGCTCCACTGTTCATTCCAGATGCAGACCACTGTAATTTTTGCCCAGAAGATCAACAACCAAACAAGAATCAAGACCAGTGTGTCCCCAAGAAGATTCACTTCCTCTCCTACCAGGAGACACTGGGCTTTGTTTTATCTTGTCTGGCTCTTTTCCTCTCTCTGACTACTTTCATAGTGCTGGAAACCTTCATTAAGTACCGTAACACACCAATTGTCAGAGCTAACAACCGAGATATCACCTATGCCCTCCTCCTCTCCCTCCTGCTCTGCTTCCTCTGCCCCTTCTTCTTCATTGGTCGACCCACAAAACTCACATGTCTTCTTCGACAAGCTGCTTTTGGTGTCACCTTCTCTGTTGCTGTGTCTTCCATTCTGGCAAAAACTGTCATGGTGGTCCTAGCCTTCATGGCCACCAAGCCAGGGAACCTGGCAAGAAAATTCCTGGGGAGGCATCTGACAACCTCCATCATGCTGGCCTGTCCCTTCATCCAAGTTGTTATTTGTGCAGCCTGGCTAGTGACCTCTCCCCCATTCCCAACCTTGGACTTTCGCTCCCTGGCTGGAGAGATCATTGTGGAATGTAATGAAGGCTTGGTTGCCATGTTTTACATTCTCCTGGGTTACATGGGCTTCCTGGCTCTCCTCAGCTTCAGTGTGGCTTTCCTGGCCAGGAAACTGCCCAACAGCTTCAACGAAGCCAAGTTCATCACCTTCAGCATGCTAGTCTTCTGTAGCGTGTGGGTCTCCTTTGTCCCCACCTATTTGAGCACCAAGGGGAAATTCATGGTGGCTGTGGAGATCTTCTCCATCTTGACTTCTGGCTCTGGACTCCTGGGATTCATCTTCCTCCCCAAATGCTACATCATTTTGTTTCAGCCCCATCTGAACACAAGAGGTCATCTAACAAAGGCTGGGAAAGCCAGAATGGTGTAAAGGTCAGTGTTCTTATTCTTATATAGAACACTCTTTAAACAAAATGCAGCAGGTCATCTGTATTAACTGAGTCACAGTCCAAAATGTTCCTGCCTCATGTTTTGGTACTATGTGTTTCAGTGTAGCAAGAAAATGAGTTCCTGAGGCAACACAAAGCAAAACAGGCACACCTGGAAATGTGCTGCAGGGAATGGCAATTTGAGGAAGAATCAGGGAATGATGCTGCTTTCTTCCTTATCATGTTTGGGTGGTTATAAATCACCCTGAGGTGTGTTTACATCTCTGAATGAAAGGTGAGCATCAAGAGTTTTGGTCTACAGCTCTGCTTACATTGATATGGTCTGATATGGTAAAACTGGAAGCAACTAATAAATTCCATACTTTATGGACACAAACTTGCTCTTTATCTTTCCTCCTCCTCCTCCTCCATGTCCTCCTCCACATCCCCCTCGTCCTCCTCCTCCTTCATTTGGGGCCTCCATGGATACAATAGGAATGTCCCAGTGTTGTGCCCAACCCATTCAGAATCTTCCCCTTCAGCATTCATATTCACAAGCTTTCTCTTGTGCTTGGTCCCCTCTAAGAAACTGAGCAAAGTCAAGCCATAATAAGGCAAAAGGAAGTCTGTGAATACTCCTGAACCAGAAGCTGAGAAACTAGCACCCATCTTCCATGTCAAGGCAAACTCAGGCACACGCCTAGCTTGAACTTGGACTCACAGTAATGACAAAGTAGACTGGAGTTCATGGAGCTGAGCCCAAGAAATTGATCGGATTCCCTCTCTCACACAAAAACTGCATTCCTCAGTGTATTCCTGAGGCATCTTAGACTGTTCCAATTTTCCTTCAATCCATCATAGAAACAAATATACTTAGAAATAGAGCAAGTCCGGAGTGGCCTCCCTGGACCATCCTGTCTAACCTCCAGCTCCAGTTGTGGCGAGGCCTCTGTTCATTTATTTTCTTTTCCCAGATGATCATGGGGGTAGTGAACAAAGGATAGGGGGGCTCAGAATCATTCCTTGGGCAGGACCTATGAGCTGCTGGTCCCAAGAACTGGAATCTCCAGGATAAAATCCCATTCATTCACCAGTGCTTTGCTTCCAAATTTCTTTCTTTCTTTCTTTCTTTCTTTCTTTTTCTTTCTTTCTTTCTTTCTTTCTTTCTTTCTTTCTTTCTTTCTTATAGCATTTCTATGCTGCCCCCATTGCAACAAAGGCTCGGGGTGGCTCACAAAATAATTAAAACAAATTAACAATTAAACAAACAAATAATAATTAATACAATTAAAAATTAAAAAGACCAGTAACATCTCGGCTTAAAACTTCTAAAACCTATAAATACAAATTCATTGCAGTTGCTTTGGACAACATGTCAGAGTGCAGAGTAGTCAAGTTTTTTTTGAGGACTTTCTCTTCATTCGGGTTTAGGATGCTGACCAGATGCTTGGGCAGGTTCCTGCAACCAAATCTGTCTGGATTCTGCTTCCTTCTTTGTTGAAAATGCCAGCAAAGTGAGCACAACCAGCTGTGCCAAGGAGCTGATCTTTTGGAGCGAGGGAGATCCATGTCCTCTTTTTTTTTTTTAATATATTTTATTATCATTTTAAATTAACACTAAAAAAGTCAAACATGGCAAACATTGGATTTATTGGGTCAACCTCCTACTACATATTTTTAACATTCTAAGGTCAAATTTCAAATCAATTTATAAAAGATTAAAAGACATCTCTAAATTTACACCAGGTCCCGTTTCTCCAGCCAATTATAGAAAGAGTCTCAAGTTCGATAGAAATCAGTATCCTCTTTCTCCTTCAACAATAAAGTCAATCTATCCATTTCTGCACAGTCCAAGATCTTTCTTACAATCAATCCATCAGTGGGCAGCTCCTCACTTTTCCAATATTGAGCAAATGCAATCCTCACCACTGTGATTAGGTGCAGTATCAGATACATTTCCTGTCTTTTAACGTCTTCCGGTATGATGCTGAACAAGAAAACTTTGGGTTTAAATACAAAGTGTTTTTGTAATATTTCCTCAATCCATCTATGTATTTTAATCCAGTACTTTTCTGCATTATCACAAGTCCACCACATATGGTGAAAAGTACCCACATCATGTTTACGTTTCCAACATCTATTTGACATATTTAGAAACATCTTAGCTAATCAACTTGGTGACAAATACCATATATAGAACATTTTGTATAAGTTTTCTTTATGTGAAGTTGCTAATGTTACTTTAATGTTTCTTTCCAATAGTTTTTACCACTTTCCTAGTTCAACATTAAATCCAAAGTTTTGTGCCCATGTTACCATAGTTTCCTTAACCTGTTCCCCTTCCATTTTCCAGTCAAGTAAAGAATCATATAGTCTTTTAATAATTTTCTCATCTTTTTTAAGCATCACTTGATCAAATTCTGTTAGGTCTTTGTAGAACCCCTATGTTTTACAATCTTTAGCAGCAGAGCAGCAGAGCAGCAGAGCAGCAGAGCAGCAGAGGCAAAGGCTGGGAGAGAGCGCTGAGTGGCCAGGGGACTGGTGAAGGCAAGGTAGGAGCTGGGCAGGTGGGAGCAGAGGTCCAGGAGCAGCAGAGAGGGAGGGGGCAGGGCCAGAGAGCTAGAGCAGCAAGGAGGAAGCAGGGGGTGGGGCCACTGGCCTGAGGGACTGTGAAGGCCAAGCTCAGGCGCGGCGCGTTAAGGGCATAGTCCCTTGTCTGCATCCCTTAGCTGCGGTACGGAAGGTCCAGAGACTCCCTTCCCTGAGACACAGAGGGTTGTTTGTTTGTTTGATTGTTTGTTTTGTTTGTTTGTTTGTTTTTTGTTTGTGCTTTGCTTTGCTTTGTTGTGCTTTGTTTTTCTTCCAATTTAAATTTAAGTTTATTTTATCCTTGCATGTGTGCGCAAGTGGGTTATTGTCTGGGAGAAATGGGCAAGTGAGAGGAACTGCAGGACTAACAAGGCAGGGGATCAAGGTAAGGTCTCGGAAGGGTTACAGATGGCACTCCAGGAGATGGCCTTGGCGGGAGTCACGGGTGTTGCTGTCCGCTGCAAGAGCTGTAACATGTTCGCCCTTCTCCCCCAGGAGAGGCAGGGATACAATTGTCATCGGTGCAAGATGGTGACCCTGCTGGAAGAGGAGGTGAGGTGCCTGAGGGCCGAGAGAGCTCTCCGGGCCCCCCCGGAGCAACCCCCCTCTGGACAGAGGGCTGAGGGAGAGACCACGGGAGGAGAAGCTGCGGAGACATGGAGGTATGTCACCCACAGGAGGAGGAGGCCAGCATGGCCTCCTCCTTCTCCTGGCACCAATCTGGAGCTGGGAAACAGGTTCTCTCCACTTGGGGAGGCTGGGGCTGACGAGGCCTTGGGGGACCAACAGGACCCTCAGCCTGGGACATTAGGCCGGCAAGGGAGCCACTGCAGGAGAGGCGAGGACCAGGGCATGGCTGCCCACCAGCACCAGGAAGGCACAGCGGCAGGTGATTGTTGTTGGGGACTCCCTGCTGAGGGGCACAGAGGCGGCGGTGTGCCGCCCCAGCCTTGAGACAAGGGAGGTTTGCTGCCTGCCAGGTGCACGCATTCGGCATGTGAAGGACAGAGTGGAGCTGCTCCTGGTGATCCATGTGGGCACAAACGACGTGGCCAGGCAGGGGGTGGTCAGGATCACCAGGCAATTTTTGGCCTTGGGGAAGAAACTCAGGGAGCTGAAGGCCCAAGTGGCCTTCTCGTCAATCTTACCTGTCTGGGGATTTGGGTCAGGAAGGGACAGGAGGGCCTCTGAGGTGAACGACTGGCTTAGGGTGTGGTGCCAGAAGCAACGCTTCGGGTTCCTCGACCACGGCACTCGTTTTCTTGCCAATGGACTTCTGGCAAGGGACGGGTTACACCTCACGTGGATGGGGAAAAGGTCCTTTGGAGATGCTCTAGCGAGCTTCATCCGGAAGACTTTAAACTGAGCCAGTGGGGGGTGGGTTCAGGCCCCCCAGTAACATGTCTGCACTGGACAAGTGTGCAGGGAGGATCGGGGCTCTGGGAGCAGGGCTTTAGAGATACTGCAGGGACTGGCAGGACTTCTACAGAGAGGGGCCAGGTACCAGGGAGGATGGGAGGAAGGAGGATGCTGGGCACTCCAAGGAAAGGAAGCAATGGGAAGGAGTTGAGGTGCATGTACACCAATGCTAGGAGCATTGGTAATAAGCAGGAAGAGCTTGAAGCTCTCCTGGGAATAGGAGGATATGATCTGGTGGGAATCACAGAAACTTGGTGGGATGAAAGGCAAGTCTGGAATGTAAACATAGAAGGGTATCACCTTTTTAGAAAAGACAGGAAGGGAAAGAGAGGTGGGGGCATGGCTTTATACATCAGGGAAGGGATAGGATGCAGTGAGATAGAATGCAGCACAGATGGGGATTCGGTAGAGGCAGTCTGGGTGAAACTTAGGGGTTTTGACAGAGAAAGAGACCTGACAGTGGGGGTATGTTACCACCCTCCAGGTCAACTTGAGACCCTGGATGATGTCCTGACAGGCCAGATTCTAAGGATGTCTCGGGGAGAGACACAGTAATTATGGGGGATTTCAATCTCCCGGATATTACTTGGGAGACTCACTTGGCAGTGACAGCCAGGTCACGTCGCTTCCTAGAAGCTCTAGAGAGTGGGTTTTTCACACAGAGGGTCCAAGAGGCGACGAGGGGGGGAAACATCCTGGACTTGGTCTTGACCAATAGGGAGGAGCTGATAGATGAAGTACAGATTAGGGGAGCTCTGGATGCGAGTGATCACTCCATCCTTTCCTTTGAGATCAGGGATCTGGGGACATGAAGCAGGGCGAGTACTAGAAGCTGGGACTTCAAGAGGGCCAACTTTGGCCAACTGAAGGCCAGACTGGGGAAAGTCTCCTGGGATAGGTTACTGGAAGGTAAGCGAGTTGAGGAGGGGTGGATGCCACTCAAAAGGGAGGTTTTGCAGGCGCAAGCCTTGACGATACCTCTAGTCAGTAAGGTGGGGAGGCAGAGGAGAGTGCCGTCATAGATGCGAAAGGAGGTGGTTAGGGGGATTAGACGAAAGAGGAGCCTCCATAGGAAATGGGTACTGGGGGAAATAGACAAAAGGGTATACTGGGAGGAGGAGGCCCGTTGCAGAAGGATTCTTTGCAAGGCTAAGGCTGATTATGAGCTGAGACTTGCCAAGAATATCAAGAGCAACAAAAAGGGCTTCTTTCCACATGTAAATCGGAAAGGGAAGGGGAGACAAGTGGTGGGACCACTAAATAAGGAGGAAGGAGATCCAGTGACTGACATGAGGAACAGGCACAGATGCTAAATGACTATTTTGCCTCTGTGTTCTCCCCAAAGCAGGATGGGGGATATCCGTATAGGAGATTAGATCAGGCTGGGGACTTAGGGGCACAGATTAGAGTCATCCCCCTTGAAGTTGAGGGGCTCGTCAGGGCATTGGACATTACAAAGGCGCCAGGCCCTGATGGGTTACACCCGAGAGTACTTAGAAAGTTTGCAGGGGTTCTCTCACGCCCGCTGGCCTCCATTTTTAAGACCTCGTGGAGAACGGGTGAAGTTCCAGAGGACTGGAGGGTGGCATCGGTGGTCTCAATTTTCAAAAAGGGTAGTAGGAAGGACATGGGGAATTATAGACCGATTAGCCTTACGTCCATTGTAGGAAAAACAATGGAAAGGCTCATAATAGAGAGAGATCTAGTGATGCTAGATAGGGAAGGGAGGCTGACAGCCACACAACACAGCTTTTGCAAAAACAGGTCCTGCCAGACAAACCTTGTGGAATTCTATGACAAGGTTTCAAGATGGCTAGATGGAGGGGATGCAGTGGATGTGGTATACCTGGATTTCAGCAAGGCCTTTTACAAAGTACCTCATGATATCCTGGTGGAGAAATTGAGGAGTTTTGGGATACACCAAAGCACTGTCCTGTGGATTAGGGCATGGTTGACTGACCGAAAGCAGAAGGTAACCATTAGCGGGGAATCGTCGGGATGGCAGCCAGTGACAAGCGGGGTCCCCCAGGGCTCTGTCCCGGGGCCGATCCTGTTTAATCTTTTCATTGACATGGAAGAAGGGGTGAACAGTCTGCTGATCAAATTCGCAGATGACACTAAAACTGGAGCAGTGGCCACAACTGAGGAGCAGGTACTCCAGATCCAAAAGGATCTGGACAGGCTATGGAAGTGGGCAAGAGACAACAGGATGGCGTTCAATGTGGATAAGTGCAAGGTCTTGCACTTGGAGCATAAGAATAGCTGTCATAAACACAGGTTAGGTGACAAGTGGCTGGAGAGCAGCACTTGTGAAAGGGACCTTGGGGTACTGGTTGACCTCAGGCTAAACATGAGTCAGCAGTGTGATGCGGTGGTCAAGAGGGCAAATGCCATCCTTGGTTGCATAGCCAGAAGTGTGGCTTCTAGATCAAGAGAGGTATTACTACCACTCTACATGACTCTGGTGCGCCCGCAACTGGAGTATTGTGTTCAGTTTTGGGCCCCTCATTACAGAAAGGATATAGCCAGGTTGGAGTCAGTGCAGCGTAGGGCCACAAGGATGGTGACTGGTTTGCAGGGGATGCCGTATGAGGCAAGACTTAGGTAACTGGGTCTCTTCAGCTTGGAGAAGAGGAGACTCAGAGGGGATATGTTGGCAACATACAGGTATGTGAGGGGGTGTCACATGGAGATGGGGAGAGGCCTGTTCTCCCCTGCAGAGGAAGGCAGGACGTGCTCCAATGGAGCAAAGCTCAGGAAGCCAAGGTTCAATTTGGATGCTAGGAAGCACTTCCTGACAGTTAGGACCCCGAGGGCGTGGAATGGGCTTCCACGGGAGGTCGTTGAGGCCCCATCGGTGAGGGTGTTCAAAGACAGGCTGGACATGCACATGGTGGGCATGTCATGAGTGGAACTGGCTGGTGCCGGAAGTCAGACTAGATGGCCCGGGAGGCCCCTTGTGACTCGCTCTGGTTCTATGTTTCCATGTTTAGCATATCTTAATTGCATCTGCACCTTATACCACCAGGAAATATTAAGTTCCTGTTCTTGTATTTCTTGCTCCAGTTTCAGGCCACCATCCTTATGCAAGACATCACCATATCTTATGAACTTTTCAACGTTTAGTACATTTGGATATAGAAATGCTTCCATAGGTGAAAGCCATCTTGGTAATTTATTGTACAGTTTTAGCTTTAGTTTCTCCCACACTGACATTAAAGATCTTCTAATAAAATGACTCAGAAACAACCCATGTGACTTAGCTTTTTCATACCACATATAAGCCTGTCATCCCATCTGTAAGTCATGACCTTCAAGGTACAATAGTCTCTTATTTTGCAACGTTATCCATTCTTTTAGCCAAGCTAGAACAGACGCTTGGTAATGCAAGATCCAATCAGGAACACCAAAACCTCCATTCTTTTTAGCTTCCTGAAGCATTTTTAATTTACTCCTTGGTTTCTGTTTTCTCCAGATAAATCTTGAGATATGAAAATTTAAGTCATCAAAGAATTATCAATTTTTACAGGAATCATTTGAAACAGAAGTTTAGGTAATATATTCATTTTAGCAAATGCTAATCTTCCCATCAAAGATAATTGTAAATTGGCCCATTTTTCCAATAGTTTAATATCCTTCAATAGTTTATCATAATTACCTTCTTTCAAAGTGGTACATTTAGCTGTAAGATAGATTCTCAAGTATTTAACCTTTTTAACAATCTGCAAATCGCCTTGTTCCTGGAGTCTTTCTTTTTTTTCTCACATAAGGTTTTTAACTAACAGTTTTGTTTTTTCTCTATTGATTTTCATTCCCATAACTTTACCATATTCCTCAATCCATCGTAGAAGTTTAGGCATTGTTACAAAAGGTTCTTCTGTTGAAAAACCAAATCATCTGCAAAGGCTTGCAATGTATAACTTTCGTCCCTAATTCTAGTTCCTTTGATGTCTTGTCATCCCTAACACATCTATTCAGTACCTCTGAAACCAAAGTATATAACAGGGGTGACAGCTGACATCTTGTCTTGCACCCTGTTGGATCTCTATAGGGTTTGAAAGTTCTGCATTAATTAAGATACTGGCCAACTGTTTTTGATAAATACTTGATATCGCATTCATAAATTTTTCACCAAACTCATTTGAATCATCTGTTGCTTCATAAATTGCCAATTAACATTATCAAAGGCTTTTTGGGCATCTATGAACAATAAAGCCATTGGTTTTTCGGTATGTATCTCATAATATTCTAAAATATCCAAGATAGTTCTCAAGTTATTCTTCATTTGACTTTTTGGCAAAAAAGCCATAATGGTCTGGATGGATAAAGTCTATTAATAACTTCTTTAATCTTTCTGTGAGTACAGAAGCAAAAATTTTGTAATCCACATTCAATAGTGATATAGGTCAGTAATTTTGAATCTGTGCTACATCCGTATCTTCTTTGGGTATTAATGTGATATTTGCCTCAGTCCAAGTAGGTCCCCAGATACTTCTTCCTGATGGAATACACTCGTACACAAGTGAGATAAGCTCAGTGATGTTCTTCCATTTGGGTAGACCTCCTAGCCCCTGACCATGGAGTTAGTTTCCCCTAATTAACAGATCTGGAAGATTTTAAGGTGGGCTTTGGGGGCTTTAAACTGAGATCCAGGTGATTCTGTCACAACTTGGTTGATGTCTGGAACACAAAGAAGACCCATTCAGGTAGGCTTGAGTGCTCCTTCGATCCTTTTCTGTGTGAACAAGCTCACATCCCTCTGGTGTATATTCCAGTGAAAGCAATGGACCAGTAAGAAGATAGGGGGTATCAGGTAGAAAAATTTCTCAAAGGAAGGTCTATTTGGAGCACTGAGTGTGGCAGCAGAGGACATGTCACTCCCTATATCCAGTCTCCTCTTTGCTGGTCAATGGAGCTTTTCTGGGCTGTCCAGGGCATATGTGATGTAATTCCCAAGAACAATGGAAATGCCCTAGAGACCCAGTGTACTATATTTCTGGGAATTTCCAGAATAGGAATTCTGGCATCCACCATCACTTTGATTCCAAATACGTGGCAGTTCCACCAGGAGAGGTAGCAGAGCACTATTTGAATAATGTTGGGCATTCTTGGAGATTTTTGTGCATGGAAGAGTATGATGTAATTATAGAAAAGTGAATTTGTCTGGGTGAGCCAACAATGACAGAAACACAAATACATTTTGCAGAGCCAAAATTTCTGGCATCCACCAGGACTTTGATTCCAAATCCATGGCAGTTGCATTGGGAGATGTTCCGGAGCTCAGGGGAGTTGAGTTTTATTTGAGGAACTGATCTTCATTCCACTGAAGGATGTTGGCATGGTCCTGAGAAGACCTCATTGATTTCTCAAATTTAGAGAAGACTCACACATATGGCAGGAGTGCTCCTTAGTGCCGTCTCTGTGTAGAGCTCATTTTCCTGTGTTCTGCATACAAGAGCAAGAGCAATGAAACCAATTAGAAGAGAACATGAGTGCAGTTGGTGTTGTCAGGAAATCCCGGAATCACAGAATGATGGAATGCATGCTCGGCTCCACATGGAAAATGCATGGTCAAACCTCAGCAGTTTATTGACAAGGGCACCATGGAACCCCTCTGTCAGAGACAAAATACAGCAGCACTTCCAGGTACCCAGTGCACTTTACTGACTACAAGCTTCCTGAGCACAGAGCAAGAACACCAGATACCAGATTTTATAGAAACATGGAAAAATAGAACGAAAGCGAGTCAGAAGGGACTTCCCAAGCATTCTACTCTGACACTTGTCTCCAACCAGCTCCACTCACAACATGCCCACCATGTACATATCTAGCCTATCCATGAACCAATGTGGCCTCAAGCATTTCCCATGGAAGCCCTTTCCATACCCTCGTGGCTCAGAGCATCCACCATCGTTTGCCTTCAGAGGCTGGAGTCTTGGACTTGCGGTTGTTTCTGGACATTTAAAAATGTGTCACAGTAACTGCAGCATGGTAAAAGGTTTTGCTGGCTGGAGAACATGGAAAGTTGTATCAGCTTTTCTCTCTAAGCATAGGATGGCTCCTCTAATATCTTTTGGCAAGCCTTCTGCTGCCCAACTTCCAAAGCTCTCCTTGGAACAGCAAAGTGATCATGATTCTTACACGCTGCTACCCAAACTATTGGGAAGGGGTGACTGACCTCTGGAGATGGGGAAAGGACACATGGGACAACCCTAATTGCCTCTTTTGATCAGTTTAGTTTACCTGACCAGTTTAGCTTTTCAGAGCAAAATTTTTCTCCCTATCCAGAGTGTGGATGACTTTCTTCTCTTTCTCACTTGTAGTCTGGGCTGGGATAAAAACTCATCTTCTGAATCCTGAATCTCCCAATTAGTCAATGGATGCAACTCTTGAGGTGTATGGGTGTCAGGGGTGGGGAAGTCTTCCTGAGGCTACTACTTTAAGTTGGAAGTGTAAAGCCAGCCTGCTCTTACCAAGGCCATCTTCAAATAACTAGTCCATGCATGTCCAGGGGTTTGGCAGGTAGATAAGTTGCAACGCTTCTATCTGCTCCCAAAGTTCCCTGGAAATAGCCTGGGGGTTGGTGTTCTAGGTGCCCTTTTTGTCAGGCCAAAGATGTCGGCAGGTAGAAAAGACAAAGTAGCAAGGCGTTTCCTCATGCAATTTCTCATTTCATGGCTCCTGGTGCACCAATACAAGGTCCTGCATGAACAAGTCCAGACTGCAGTTTGCTTTTCTCCTTCTGCCTGTCTGGTCTGTCTGGTCAGAACACATCATTGCCTGTTTGACTGAACAAGCCTGCTGGAGGTGCTGATCTTGTGGACACTGAGCAGAGTGAGCTGCATCTGACATGAACAAAAGCTGCTTCAATAATTCAGCCAGGAATTGCAAGAAAATATTTGACCTTGTCTTCTCTGGTGCCCTTGGACATCTCCCCTAAATAAGGCAGGGTGTGAGTTACCCCATTGGAACTTGACAGATCTCAATTCCTCACTTAGGCACTGGAATTGCTGAATGCTAGAAACTATCCTTGGTCAGAGCTAGAAATGGCCCTGGGTTGGTCCTCACCCAAAAGGGATCTCTGTGCACATAACAAAAGTTACACACACAAACACTCCAAAAATTTTCTTAGAGGAAAATTACAACTTGCGCATTCCAAGTGGGAGAACAATATCCAAGTCTTCTGTTACACGCAACACACATTGCCAGAGGTTTCTCCCCACTGCCTCCCCAGCCTCTTCCTTCACCACCTAATTAGTCCACTCAGTCTACTTAAAGCAAGAGGAATCCTTTACCTACAAGAATGCAGAAGTGTAGCAATTTAACTCTGCCTATGAGGAAATGGAGCAATCAAAAAATTGTTAAGAAGTTGTAGTT
Source organism: Varanus salvator macromaculatus (assembly GCA_023646645.1). Classification (NCBI taxonomy): domain Eukaryota; kingdom Metazoa; phylum Chordata; class Lepidosauria; order Squamata; family Varanidae; genus Varanus; species Varanus salvator. The sequence goes on along the minus strand of JAIXND010000721.1, from coordinate 3,312,290 downwards.
GCATATACATGAGGAGAGAAGTTAGGCTCTTAACACTGGCATTTGTACATCATTTAAACAATGCAGGAGCAAGGATGCATCTTTGGCTACCATTGAAACAAGCATGGGTCCAGGGAGTGGTCCATCTAGCAAGCATTTCATCTTCAACCAGGTGGAGCTTTATAAGCCTATGAGCAGAAAGAAAAGTCTTTTGTCTAAAGAGAAGAGATTCATTTTGTCTGATGGTCTAGTGTGAGAAATGCATTGATCAGATACATAAAAGTTGCATACAATGTGCCACCAGCTATCATAGATTATTTCTCAATTAAATGAGTTGCAAAAATAAAAACAGGGTTCTACTTCCACAGTAATGAAGTAGAATTTCTTCTCCTGCTTGATATTAAAAACTAAATGAACCAATAAACTCCAGCATGGAAAAATGTGACCAACAAAAAACTGATTTATTAGGCTGAGATTAATAGATTTCTCCAAATCATGAAATGTATCAATTATGTTTTTCTTATGAGATGATCTCTGCTGTCAAGACTGGGCTGGAAGACAATGATGTAGATTTGGGGAGAAAGATGCAGGAGACCAGCCCCAGAGGACAAGATGGAGACCTCCACAACCACCGCATTCTTCCCCTTTGTGCTCAGGTAGATGGGCACAAAGGAGACCCACACACTGCAGAAGACCAGCATGCTGAAGGTGATGAACTTGGCTTCATTGAAGCTGTCAGGCAGTTTCCTGGCCAGGAATGCCATGATGAAGCTGAGAAGAGCCAGGAAGTCCATGTAAGCTAGGACAGTGCAAAACATGGTGATGGAGCCTTCACTGCATTCCACAATGATCTCTCCAGAGAGAGAATGAAAGTCCAGATTTGGGAAATGGGGAGAGGTCAGCAACCAGCCAATGCAGATCACAGCTTGGATGAGGGGACACAACAGCACAATGGAGGTTGTCAGTGGTCTCCCCAAGAGCTTTCCTGCAATGTTTCCTGGCTTGGTGGCCATAAAGACTAAGACCACCATGACGGTTTTTGCCAACACACAAGAAACTGCTACAGAGAAGGTGATGCCAAAAGCAGCTTGTTACAGTAGACAGGTGAGCATTGTGTGTCGACCAATGAAGAGGAAGGAGCAGAGCAAGTAGAGCTGGAGAGAGATAAGGAGGACATAGCTGAGGTCTCGGTTGTTGGCTTTCACAATGGGTGTGTCGCGATTTTTAATGAAAGTTGCCAACACAGCAAATGTGCCAAGAAAGAGTAGAAGAACCAGAGAAACTAAACGTCTACCCAGTGTCTCCTCATGGGAAAGGAAGTGGATCTTCTTGGGGATGCACCAGTCATGGTTCTGGATTGGGTACTGATCTTGTGGGCATGGTGTGCAATGAGCTGCATCTGAAATGAAAAAAAGCTGCTGAAATATCTTGCCCAGGTGCAAAAGTCAGTTCACTGAGGGCTAGTCCAGTTCTCAAAGAAAGTTGCAAACTTCTTTCCTTAGCTTAGTCTGCACCTTTGATTGCCTATATTTCCTCTTTGGGAATTAGACCATAGGAATAGATGATGAAAAATGTGTCCATCACCAAATGACCACCCCTTGTCCAAAGATCATATTCATGCTTTTGGAAAGGATAATACAATGCAACTCAAAATAAGTGCAAGAGAATCATTGCAAGATTTCCCATTCCTCATTGTGCAAATTAGCACAGAAAAGAACAGAACATATTAATGGCAGTTTTCCTTAACTTGTATCTTGTGAGCTCTTAGTGCTGAAGTTGGAGAATGGGGACATCAATTGCTAATGAAGAAACAGTGACCTTTTTCAGGGCCTTCAAAATGATAAGGAATTGGGAGGACAGAAAATATCTTGTACAACACTGTATTCATCATTTATTGAGGTCATCATTTGGCTATTTACAAAGAAGACTCCTTTGCCAGCTGTCGAACTTTTGCCAGTCAGAAAACCCCAGAGGTCTGACATCAGATATACTATTCAGACTGGCTACAAAAAGTATCAGAATATATTAATCATCCTGCTTGTCTTGGATGTTTCTTCGTTCCTTCCTCGATTTTCTCCCCATGACATGCAAAATCTATAAATGGGTTTTCATGTTTGTGGTACCTATGGAGGTAGAAAAATCCCTGCTGTGCAATGTTCACATCTGTAGCAGCAGACCAGCTTCCCCTCTGGAACTCTCCTCCAGTGCCCTGGAGTGCACTGCTCCACACACCTTGGGGCATTGTCTAGAATGTGTGCTTAGTCTCTCATCTGCAATGCATGGGTAAGTCCATCTGAGATCTCGAAGAGTTTACATTAAAATAGGTGAATGAAGCACCTTAACACATTTATTTATTTGTTTGTTTGTTTGTTTGGAATTTTGGTATGCTGTCCCATTCACTTAAGCCTCAGAATGGCTTTCAACATCCTAAATAAAACATCATATGGATAAATACATATAAAATCTGGATTCATCCTGACTAAAATTTTAAAACCAATAAATAATATTGATAATTATTAAAATATCATTTAAATAAAAAGGTCTTGGCCTGGCACCAAAAAACAAATAATGATGGAGCCAGGTGGACCTCTCTGGGGAGCACATTCCATAAGTGGGGCATCACTGTAGAGAAAGCCCTCCTCCGGGTACTCACCCTCCTAATATCTTTCACAAAGGGTTCTTGGAGGAGAGCCTCTCCTGCCGAACTCAAGGGGTGGGACGGCAAATATGGAAGCAAGTGTTCCTTTAGATATCCAGGCCCCAAGCTATTAAGGGCTTTGTAGGTGATAACCAGCAACTTGAATTGGTCCCGGACTTCGATGGGGAGCCAGTGAAGCTGATAGAGGACTGGGGTTATATGAGAATAACACCCAGTCCCCATCAGCAACCTGACTGCTCTATTTTGTACCATCTGAAGCATCTGGACTGTCTTCAAGGGCAGCCCCATGTAGAGCATGTTACAGAAGTCCAATTGGGAAGCAACCAATGCATGTGTCACTGTCACCAGGCAATCGTTCTACAGGTAGGGACACAGCTGATGGATCAAGCGAAGCTGAAGGAAGGTGCTCCTCACCACCACAGTCACTTGAGCTTCCAAAGACAGCTCTGGGTTGAGGAGCACTCCCAAGCTGCAGACCCTGTCCTTTAAAGGAGGTGCAACGCCATTCAGGACAAGGTCCAAGTCCCCTACCCTGTAGCCCGAACCACCCACCAACAGGACCTCCATCTTGTCCGGATTGAGCTTCAGTTTATTGGCCCTCATCCAGCCCATTACCTCGGCCAGGCACTGGTTCAGCACAGCCACTGCCTCACCTGGATTGGTTGAAAAAGAGAGGTAGAGCTGGGTATCATCAGTGTATTGATGATTCCACAGCCCACACCTCCTGATGACCAATCCCAGTGCATTAATGTTAAATAGCAAGGGGGACAAAATGGATCCCTGCAGAACTCCATGGCATAGGTGCCATGGCGCAGAGCCATAGTCCCCCAGCACCACCTTCTGGAATTGGCCATTGAGATAGGAGTGGAATCACTGCAAAGCAGTGCCTCCTACTCCTAATCCTGCAAGTCTATCAAAATCTGCTCAGAGGTCCAAGCGGACCAACAGGGACACACTCCCCCTTCTCTCTCCCTGCACATGTCATCGTACAGGGTGACCAAGGCAGATTCAGTACCATACCCAAGTCTGAAGCCAGACTGAAATGGGTCCAGATAATCAGTCTCATCCAAGAGTGCTTGGAATTGTCCTGCCACCACCCATTCTAACACCTTGCCCAGAAACAGGATATTGGCCACCGGTCTATAATTGGTGGCCATCTCTGGATCCAGGGATGCCTTCTTTTGAACTGGCCAGACTACCGCCTCCTTTAGAGGGACAGGTACCCAGCCGTCCCTCAGAGACGTGTTGATGACCTCCAGGATCCAGGCCCTAACCCCGTGTTTGGCTTTGTTCAGTAGCACGGTGGGCAAGGGTCCAATAAACAGGTAGTGGGATGTAATTGTCCAAGCAACTTGTCCACATCATCAGGCTGCAATAACTGAAACTCATCGAACAATGTCAGACCAGACGGCAACATTGGCACCCCCCCTGAGGGCTCTGAATCACTAGTGGAGTCCTGCTCGTGACGAATCTGAGTGATTTACTCCTTAAAATGCTTCACAAAGGTGTCGCAGCAGGCTGTCAAGGGCGGTATGGGATCTTTCTTAGGGCCTGGATGTAGCAACCCCTGTACCACCCAAAACAGCTCCTCTGGATGGCATTTTGAGGAGGCAATGGAAGCAGAGAAGAATTTCTTCTTTGCTGCCCTCACTGCCACAGCATAGACTCAATAGTGAGCTCGCAAGTGTTTTTTGGTCAGATTCATCCAGTGATTTCCTCCAGCTATGCTCTAGACATCTGCCAACCCACTTCATCACCCATAGTTCTGGTGTATACTAAGGGGATGAATGGGCTCTGCCAGGTGGGAAAGGATGCTTAGAAGCAATCGTGTCAATAGCCCTGGTCATTTCCTCATTCCACAGTTCAACCAGAGCATCAACAGGAGCACATGCCTTATCAATTGGAAAATCCTCCAGAGTCTTCAGAAATCAATTTGGATCCACCCGACTCCAAGGGCGGACCAACACAATAGGGTCCACACCCTTACAGAGGGAAAGGTCGCTATCGAGCTCAAACCTCATGAGGAAGTGATCTGACCATGACAGGGGAGTCAGACACAAATTCTACACCCTCAGATCACCCTCTTCCTGCCCCGTTGAGAAAACCAGGTCCAGCGTGTGTCCACATTCATGGGTCTGGCCTATGACATGTTGAGACAGCCCCATGGCTGTCATAGAGGCCATGAAGTCCTGAGCATCCCTGGTCAGAACAGTCTCGGCATGGAGATTGAAGTCCCTCAGGACCAACATCCTGGGGGTCCTCAATGCCAGGTCTGAGACAATCTCTGTCAGCTCAGGCAGGGTGCACGGTACACCAACAGAATCCCCAATCTGTCTCAGTCACCCAACGCCAAATAGAGGCACTCAAGACCCTGTCCCGACAGAATAGGAAGCCTCGTGAGGGAGATGGAGGCTCGATAAATTAAATCAACACCACCCCTCCCCTCTGCACATGGTCGGTGCTGGACCAGATACCTGGGTGGGCAGAGTTGAGAGAGGGAGACATCCCTCCCATCTGCATTTCTTTCTATTTCACTTTCACTTTTTAGTAGACATTAGACTGGAATACTGGTAAGCAAAAAATCTATTTGATTGTATTAATTATCATTTCCTATTAAATTAGCCAAAGAAAACTTGTTTAAAGAACATAATAGATATTTGCTGTTGTTAAATTGGGTAGATAAGATGTCCTTAAAGAAGATGAATGGATATTAGACATGTGAACATGAATCTCCCTTTTATTTTTATTTTTTAGTAGATATTAGATTAGAATATTTGTAAGTAAAGCATGCATTCGATCACATTTGTAATTATTATAAGGAGGAGTCTATTTGTTTAATACTGGAAAAATGAAAAGATTTGGAACTGTGTAGAGTTGGTCAGTCTGAAACTTCTATTAAAAGATACTGAATTTTACAAAAAGAAGATACTGACTTTTACAAAACTTGGAGAGTCCTTCTGATATGAAGAACAGGTCTTTGTAAGAAATGGATGAAGTGATTCTATCACAGAAGGAGAAAGAAGATAGTGACTTCTATCAAATTTTGGACTTTTGTTTATTATTGGCTGGAGAAATGGGACCTGGCTTAGATCCAAAGTTTTTTTTTCCCCAGACTTTTTGAAATGAATTTGAAATGATCATAGAATGTTAAAAGATGTGTAGTAAGTGGCTGACTCAGTAGTTTCGATGTTTGTGATAATGGATGTTTTAGTGCTGTTTTGAAAATTAATAAAAAGTTGTATATATAAAAAAAAGACAGACACAAACATAGCGATAATTGCACAAATTCTATATAAACATGCATTGTACTCAGGCATGTTAATCTCTAAACAAATCCCGCATTTAATTGCTCCTGGTGCACCAACACAAGACACAGCATGCAGAAGTCCAAATTGGGAGCTAGATTCTGTTCCTTTGCCTGTCTGGCCCAAATGGACCATTGCCTGTTTGACTGAACTAGCCAGCAGGAGGTTAGAAAAATATCTGACATGGAAATTTTGAGTGACAAATTATGCATGGAGATCTTGAGTGACAAATGAAAAATAAAGCAATCAGAAGGTATAGAATTTGACTGGTTTTGATGTTTGCTTTTTAGTCTGATGTAGGAAATTCTTGTGAGCTTGGGTGGACTCCAGGAGATGATGGAGGACAGAAAGGCCTGGAGGAATGTTGCCCATGGGGTCACGATGGGTCGGACATGACTTCGGGACTAACAACAGGAAATTCCAGGAAGACAACAAGGGAGCTTATTCAGTACTTGAATAGCTCTTGGAGAAGCAGCTGGCAGAGATTCATGACTACATTTGCAACAGTTTCTATTCATATATGGTAGGTCTCATTTCCTCTTCCTGTAGAAGCCAGAATGAAAAGCTCTTGCATATTGTTTTTTTTGGGGAAAGAAGAGAACATTTCTGTATTCCAGAATATAGAAGTTTTACTTTACAAAGGGGGCAAGGAATGGGAGGGGGCCAAGGAAGTGCAGGAGCAAGCACATCAGAGTCATGGGAGGTGCTTGGCCCTCGAGGAAGCATGGTGGTGATGGATGCATTTATTCACTCAACTTGTTTACCACCCAATATATGAAGTTCTCTGGAAATGAGGTAAGTACGCCATGAAAGCCTCCCATGATCCCATCCCAATCTACCACCACACAGGGAAGGGGCATCTCCTCTATTTGCATACACAGGGGAACAAGCACCATCCAGTTCCTGAAGCATCCAGACATAAGTTCAGGCACAATGATTTCCAGGGAGTCTAACTGGAAGAGTCCACTGAGAGGAATCTCATACTCTCCTCAGCCCCACTGAGAGAGGATCTGACCACTCCCTGGCTGCTTCTTTGTCCAAGGCACCGAAAGGAGTACATGGCTCACTCAAGCACACTTGAGCAAATAGACTCCATTGATTGAGCTAGTGAAGTAGAGAGATGGAGGACAGAATGAAGGAGGTAGGACTAAAATACGATGAGAAGGGAAGGGTTATGGGGAGTAGATAGCAAAAACCAGGGATTCAGTACCAAAGGCTCACTGCACTGTCCCCCCAGATCCTCAAAACTTGCAGCACCAGAAGGAGAAGAAAATAAGAAAGCGCACACTCTGCTACTCAGTCTGTATCTGATTACTTCTAGCTCATGGTCCAGACTCGAGCACAGAAACAACCAGCCTCTTCTCTAGTATGGGCAGGAAGGAGAACAGAACATTCTCTCTTGCTTTAACCCTCAGCACTTTATTCCTTCCACATACTCTGTCAGTTTACCAGTAGAGTGATGGAACTTCTCCCATTCCCCCATGCCATCACCAAGTGCCTCCAAGAAACCATTTGGCCTTGCCATCTCTGGCACCCTGGATGAGGCTGGGATGTGAATTACCCCTTAAAATGTGACAGTCAGGTCCCAAATCCTCACCTGGGCACTGGAATTCCTGAGTGCTAGAAACTCCTCTTTGTCAGAGCTAGAAACGCCCCTGATTGGTCCTCACAGAACAGAGATCTCTGTGCACGTAGCAAATGTTACACGCTCATGCATGAACACTCTCTCTCTCTCTCTCTCCAAAAATTTCCGTACAAAGGAAAACTACAACTTGCACATTCAAAGAGAGAGAACCATATGCAAGTCTTCTGTTACACCCAAAACATTGCCAGGGGTTTCTCCTCACTGGTTCCTCAGCCTCTTCCTTCTCCACCCAATTCCTCCGCTCTCTCACCAAGTATACACACCAGCACTTCTTTCCTCCTCTTCCAGTTCTCTGAAAGTTGATAGTTCTGAGGTCAAGTACTTGTTCTCTTCTGTCTCCACATCCCCTTTAACAGAAAAGGGTGGCCTTGGAGCACAGATGTGAGAGATTGTGCAACCTAGCAGATCCATACTTGGGCCCCTGCAGTCATTCTCTCAGGCATATGGTCTTGTTCACCTCAGCAACACTTCCAGCCAAAGCAAGTACCTTCTGGATCCCAGACACACTAGGAATGAATACCTGGATTCAATGGAAGTGTACAATCCAGCAGTCAACATTTTATTTATGGCAAGGGGAATCCTTCACCTTAAAGAATGCTGAAGGTTAGCAGTTTAAGTCTGGCTATGAGATAATGGAGCAAAACCAATATTTTTATGAAGTCATGGTCATGTATTTTTATCTATTTACTATTAATTTATTAATTTATTAAAAGCTTTTTTTATACCACCCTTTTATACAAAAATCTTGGGATGGCTTACAGTATTTAAAAGAACAAAAATAAAATTTCTATTACATAATAGAAACAGAACAAAACAAGAAATCACAAAGCAAACAGGGCGACTGAAGATTAAAAGTTATTAAATTTTAAAATATTGTTTAAATAAAAAGGTTTTGGCCTGGCACTGAAGACAGTATAAACAATATAAAGTATAAACAGTATAAAGAGTATAAATATTCCAGAGTCTGGGTGCCACAGCAGAAAAGGCCCTACTCCGAGTTGATGACCCTTTTACACCTTTTAGAGAGTGTTCCCAGAGCAGGGCTTCTGCCACAGATCTTAAGGGGTGTGAGGGCATATATGGAAGGACATATTCCTTCAGGTATCCTGGTCCCAAGCCGTTTAGTGCTTTATAGGTCAAAACCAGCACCTTGAATTGGGCCTGGACTTCAACTGGACCAGCGTTACGTGAGATTAATGGCTGGTCCCTGTCAGCATCCTGGCAGTTCTATTCTGTACCAGTTGCAGTATCTGGACCGTTTTCAAGGGTAGCCCCAAGTAGAGCATGCTGCATTAATCCAAGCACAAAGTTATCAGAGCATGTATCACTGTTGCTATGGAGAGCTCATGTAAGTAAGGACACAGTTTATGGATCATTTTATTTATTTATTTAAATATTTATATGCCGCCCCTTGCAGCAGCCTCGGGGCGGCTCACAATATTAAACAAATATATTATTAAAAACATATACCATATTTAAAAACTGGCCCATCTCAGGTTATCATATAAAAACATACAACAAAATATAAATAAGAAATTTAAATTAATACATAAAGATAAACCTAAAACATAAATTAAACATAAATTAAACCTAACATTAACTATTAAAATATTGTCTAAATAAAAAGGTCTTCGCCTGGCGCCAAAAAGCAAATAACGACGGCGCCAGGCGAGCCTCTCTGATCATACAAAGTTGTAGGAAAGCACTCCTTTCCACTGTCGCCACCTGGAACTCCAGTGACAACTCAGGGTCAAGGAGCACTCCCAAATTCCAGACCCTGTCCTTTAGAGGGAGTGCTACTCCATCCAGAACTGGGTCTAAACACCTACCTGGAGACCCACACCGCCCACCAACAGGACTTCCATCTTATCTGGATTGAGGCTGTTTATTGGCCCTCATCCAGCCCATTACTTCAGCCAGGCACCAGTTCAGTCCAGCCCCTGCCTCACCTGGAGCAGATGTAAATGAGAGGTAGAGCTGGGTGTCATCAGCATACTGATGACTCCGCTGCCCAAACCTCCTGATGACCTCCCCTGCGGAACTCCATGGCAAAGTTGCCATGGTGCAGAGCTATAGTCCCTTAACACCACCATCTGGAATCGGCCGAGGAGATAGGAGTGGAACCACTGCCACACAATACCTGCTACTCCCAAGTCAGCCAGCTTATCAAGAAAGATACCATGGATGATCAGATCAAAAGTCGCTGAGAAATCCAGAACCTACAGTGACGCACTCCCTCTTTCCCTCTTCCTGCACAGGTCATCATACAGGGTGACAAAGGCAGATTCAGTACCATAAAAAGGTCTGAAGCCAGAGTGAAATGGGTCCAGATAATCAGTTTCATCCAGGAGTGCCTGGAGTTGTCCCACCACCACCTGCTCTAACACTTTGCCCAAAAATGGAATATTGGCCACCAGTCTAAATTTGGCAGCCACCTCTGAGTCCAGGGATACCTTCTTCAGGACAGGACAGATCACTGCCTACTTCAAGGGGCTGGGACCAACCCTCTTTCATTGAGCCATTAATAACCTCTAATTTTATTTAAACCTTATTTTAATAATAATTGCTGATTTTATATATTTATTTTAAATTATTATTGCCAGGATATCTCCACTTTTTAATGTATTTGTGTAGATATTTATTTGTTGGAAGCTGCCTTGAGACTTATGCAAATGGGGTGGCATACAAGAATTCCAAATAAATAAGTAAAATAAATAACCTCCTGGACCCAGGGACAAATCTCGTAACTGGTCTTTTTAAGTATCCAGGAAGGGCAGGGTCAAGAAGTTGGTAGGATGTACAATCCCAAGCACCTTGTCCACATCATCAGACCACAATAGCTGAAACTCATCAATTAAAGATGGACCAGACAGAGCTCTGGACACCTCTTGTACTGAAACCATATCAACTGCGGAGTCCAGATCATGGCAAATCTGAGCTATTTTTTTGTGATGGGCGAAGTCATCACAGCAGGCTGCCAAAGATGCGACCATGTCATTTTCCTGGCCAGCGTACGCTAGGCCTTGCACTATTTAGAAAAGCTACGTGGGACGGCACTGTGAGGAAGCAATTGAAGCGGAGAAGAACTGCCTCTTCGCTGCCCTCACTGCCACAGCATAGCTTTGTTGCAATTGGGGTGGTATACAAATGTTTTAAATAAATAAATAATAAATAAATAATGAGCACATAAGTGTGTTCTGTCAGATTTGTCCCGAGAGTTCCTTCACCTGTGCTCTAGTTGTCTCCCAACCTGCTTCGTTGCCCACAACACAGGTGTATACCATCGTGCAGGGCATGAGAGGAGAAGTTAGGTAACTAACACTGCCATTTATATATAAGTTAAACATTACAGGAGTGATGATGCAGTTTTGTTTTAATCCCATTAAAACAAGCATGGGTCCAGGGAGTTGTACTTCTGGCAAGTATGGCATATAGAAAGCAGAAAAGAGAACTCTGTAGAGAGAAGATTCACGTTGTCCAATACTCTAGTACAGGAAATTGAATCAAATGCAGCCTTTGAATCAATAAAATCTGCATACAATGCACCACCAGCTATCCTAGCGTATTTGTCAATTAAATGAGTGAGAAACAAACAGTGATCTACTTCCACAATACTGAAGCTGAATGAGTTATTTAAAATGATATGAAAACAAGAATGACCCAATTAACTCTGGCATGGAAAAAGTATGATTTAGAACAATGATTTACTGGGCTATGATTAATGCACAGATTTCTCCAAATACTGTAAAAATTATGTTTTTCTTATGAGATGGTCTCTACAATTGAGACTGGGCCTCAAGACAATGATGTAGCATTTTGGAAGAAATATGCATCCCAGGAGACCAGCACCAGAGACCAAGATGGAGAACACCTCCACAGCCACCGCATACTTCCCCTTGGTGCTGAGGTAGGTGGGCACAAAGGAGACCCACACACTGCAGAAGACCAGCATGCTGAAGGTGATGAACTTGGCTTCATTGAAGCTGTGGGGCAGCTTCCTGGCCAGGAAAGCCACACTGAAGCTGAGAAGAGCCAGGAAGCCCATGTAAGCCAGGACAGCATAAAACATGGTGACAGAGCCTTCAATGCATTCCACAATGATCTCTCTAGTCAGGGCATGGAAGTCCAGATTTGGGAGAGGGGGAGAAGTCAGCAACCAGACAACACAGATCACAGCTTGGATGAGGGGACACAACAGCACAATGGAGGTTGTCAGTGGTCTCCCCAAGAGTTTTTCTGCAATGTTTCCTGGCTTCGTGGCCAGAAACACCAGGACCACCATGATGGTTTTTGCCAACACACATGAAACTGCAATAGAAAAGGTGATACCAAAAGCAGCTTGTCGAAGAAGACAGGTGAGCATTGTGTGTCGACCAATGAAGAGGAAGGAGCAGAGGAAACAGAGCAGGAGGGCGATGAGGAGGACGTAGCTGAGGTTTCGGTTGTTGGCTTTCACAATGGGAGTTTCGTGATATTTAATGAATGTTCCCAACACAGCAGATGTGGTGAGACAGAGAAAAAGAATCAGAGTAACTAAAAGGATACCAAGTGTCTCCTCATGGGAAAGGAAGTGGATCTTCTTGGGAATGCACTTGTTGTGGTTCTTGTTTGGGTGCTGATCCTGTGGGCATGGAGCACAATGAGCAGCATCTGGAATGAAAAAAAAAGCTGTTGAAATCCCTCAGCGCAGGTGCGCTAGTAAGTTAATTGAGGGCTAGTCCAGCCCTCAGGGGAAGTTGAAGAATTCTCCTTTCCATAGCTTAGTGTGTACCTTTATACTTATATTTCATCTTTGGGAATTACTTTGTAAACAAGATGAAAATTTTTGTCCCTTCTTCACTGAATGATCACCTCTTGGACAAGACCTATGTTTGGGCTTTTGGAAAGGAGAAAATGATACAGCTCAGAATGAGTGCTGGGGAAGAATTTTCTCTAGCAATATCCAAAGGAGCATTGTGGGAGTGGGAGGGATGAACACATTAATCACAGTTTTTCTTAACTTATCTCCTGACAGCTCTTAGGGCTGAAGCTGGAGACTAGGAGGCAGCAATTGCTACTGCAAAAAAGTTACTCTCTTTCAGACTGGGGTGAAGTTCTCCAATTTTGGACAGAGGACCCACCAGCTATCCTGATCATCGGTTCTCCCAAACAGTTATACAGCCCATTGAAACCTAACCAAATTAGAAATGGCAATTTTAAAAGGATAAGGGGATGGAAGGATAAAAATATTCTGTACAGGACATAATTCATAATTTATTGGAGTCATGATTATTGTATTTAGAAAGAGGATTTCTTCTGAAACTATTGAACCATTACAAATCAGAACAGCCCAGAGGTCTGAAATCTAATATAGTATTCAGAAATGGAACAAACACCACCAGTAATTCTTAATCATCCTCCTTGTCTAGCACGTTTCCATAGTCCTGCCTGGATCTTCTCTCATTACTTCCTGCATTTAGGCATGTCTTCTCAAGTTTGTGGTACCTGCAGAAGTGGAAAACATCCCTGGTGCACAATTATTCACACCTGTAGCAGCAGACTGACTTCCCCTCCGGAAGTTGTCTCCATTGCCCCAGATTGCACCTCTCCACACACCTTCCAATGGGCATCGTCTAAAATTTAAAAAAAGAAACACTTCAAGATACTTGGAAGAGAGGTGCAAATGCACTGAAGAGCTACTCAGCAGACATTACCCAGCAGGAGTTTTGCGTGGCTTGGCAAATGGGGTCAGCCATCTGGGACTGAAGCGCCTATTAAATCCCTTCTGAAGAAGAAGCAGGATCTCTGATGCCTGCCTCCTACTGTGTACAACCTAGTTCCATTTTGCCTGTGCTTGCCCATCACTAGCAGCAATTGTGCAGGAATTCAGGCATGGGACATGATTTTGGAACTCCCTGGAGAGTCCATGGAGAGAAGATGGAATTTCTGGTGAGCAGCGGTTTTCCCACTGGACAATGACACCGCACTTCCACCCATTCATTAGGATGTTGGTCTCAAATGAAGCATTGCATCTTTTCTCCAAAAGTGGAATACCTGCCTGATAATGTATCTGGCTCACTTCTACATCACCTTTGTGGGCCACACAATTGCTGCCGAGTGGATGGAGAAGTCTTGGCCTGGGGGAGCTCCCACATCAACCCATCCAACTTTCACAGGATAGAGAGATCCATTTGGAGGCGACACCCAGTTCATGAGATCATTTCTCTTGCCATGTTCAGTGAAAGAAATTTCTTCTCCAACACTGTTGTTAAACCGGACATTCCTCAGAGGATTCAGAATCTAAATATGAGGAAAGAGTCAGAGGACAGTAAATGGATGTGTGTTCCAAGGGACTCTGACTCCCATAAAATTAAAGGATCTATTTTTCTTCCTATTGTATTGTCTACTTTAATTGTTACATATAGCCCCTTTTGGTGATATCCACTCAGGTGAGCTTGTGCACAGGCTTGGGCATCTTTGCCTGGTCATTCCTTCCTGCCCTGGATATTGACAGGAGAGCTGGAAAACATTTGACCATGGCCACCAAGAGTCCAGCATGTGAATTATCCACCTGTGGGGAAGAAGGAAGATTCTGAATAGAACAAGCTAACTCTCCCTTACTATGCTCATCAATGACAGGGAAGAAGGGGTGAACTGAAGTCAGCTGATCAAATTTGCAGATGATACTAAAACTGGGGCAGTGGCCACAATTCAGGAGCAGGTACTCCAGATCCAGAAGGATCTGGACAAGTCTATGGAGGTGGGTAGGAGACAACAGGATGCCATTCAATGTGGATAAGTGCAAGGTCTTGCACTTGGGCATAGGAATAGGTGTCCAAAGTACAGGTTAGGGGACAAGTGGATGGAGAGCAGCACTTATGAAAGAGACCTCGGTTGACTGCAGGCTAAACACGAGTCAGCAGTGTGATGTGGTGGTAAAGAGGGCGAACGCCACCCTTGCTTGCATAGCCAGAAGTGTGACTTCTAGATCGAGAGGGGTATTACTCCCACTCTATATGACTCGTGTGTCCGCAACAGGAGAATTGTGCTCAGTTCTGGGCCCCTCATTACAGAAAAGATATAGCCAGCTTAGAGTCAGTGCAGCGTAGGGCCACAAAGTTGGTGGCTGGTTTGCAGGGAATGCCATATGAGGTGAGACTGAGGGAACTGGGTCTCTTCAGCCTGAAGAAGAGGAGAATCAGAGGGGATCTGTTGGTGACAAACAGGTATATGAGGGGATGTCACATGGAAGGGGGTAGAGACCTTTTCTCCCTGCAGAGGAGTGCAGGACACGCTCCAATGGAGCAAAACTCAAGGAACCAAGTTTCAATTTAGATGCCAGGAAGTCACTTCCTGATGGTTAGGACCCCAAGGGTATGGAATGGGCTTCCATGAGAGGTGACTGAGGTCCCATCGGTGAAGGTGTTCAAAGATAGGCTGGACATGCACACGGTGGTCATGTCATGAGCAGAGCTGGCTGGAGCCGGGATCAGACTAGATGGCCCATGAGACCCGTTCTGACTTGCTCTGTTTCTATGTTTCTATGTTCCTATATTAGATGAGAGTGAGGTATGTTGAGTGGAGCTTGCTTCTGTCTCCCTTCTCGAGCACAATCCCAAAAGCATCAGTATTTAGAAGCCCCAAAAGTCATTGGTGAGCTGTGGTCACTTTGGTTTCCCATTAGAAACATAGAAACATAGAAACAGAGCGAGTCAGAAGGGGCCTCCTGGGCCATCTAGTCTGACCTCCAGCACCAGCCGGCTCCGCTCATGACATGCCCACCATGTGCATGTCCAGCCTATCTTTGAACACCCTCACCGATGGGGCCTGAACAACCTCCCGTGGAAGCCCATTCCACGCCCTTGAGGTCCTAACTGTCAGGAAGTGCTTCCTGGCATTCAAATTGAACCTTGGCTCCCTGAGCTTTGCTCCATTGGAGCGCGTCCTGCCTTCCTCTGCAGGGGAGAACAGGCCTCTCCCCATCTCCATGTGACACCCCCTCACATACCTGTATGATGCCAACATATCCCCTCTGAGTCTCCTCTTCTCCAGGCTGAAGAGACCCAGTTCCCTCAGTCTCGCCTCATACGGCATCCCCTGCAAACCAGCCACCATCCTTGTGGCCCTACGCTGCACTGACTCCAACCTGGCTATATCCTTTCTGTAATGAGGGGCCCAAAACTGAACACAATACTCCAGTTGCGGGCGCACCAGAGTCATGTAGAGTGGTAGTAATACCTCTCTTGATCTAGAAGCCACACTTCTGGCTATGCAACCAAGGGTGGCATTCGCCCTCTTGACCACCGCATCACACTGCTGACTCATGTTTAGCCTGCGGTCAACCAGTACCCCGAGGTCCCTTTCACAAGTGCTGCTCTCCAGCCACTTGTCCCCTAACCTGCACTTATGACAGCTATTCCTATGCCCCAAGTGCAAGACCTTGCACTTCTCCACATTGAACGCCATCCTGTTGTCTCCTGCCCACTTCCATAGTCTGTCCAGATCCTTTTGGATCTGGAGTACCTGCTCCTCAGTTGTGGCCACTGCTCCAGTTTTAGTGTCATCTGCGAATTTGATCAGCAGACTGTTCACCCGTTCTTCCATGTCGTTAATGAAAAGATTAAACACGATCGGCCCCAGGACAGAGCCCTGGGGGACCCCGCTTGTCACTGGCTGCCATCCCGACGATTCCCCGCTAATGGTTACCTTCTGCTTTCGGTCAGTCAACCATGCCCTAATCCACCCGACAGTGCTTTGGTGTATCCCAAAACTCCTCAGTTTCTCCACCAGGATATCATGGGGCACTTTGTCAAAGGCCTTGCTGAAATCCAGGTATACCACATCCACTGCATCCCCTCCATCTGGCCATCTTGAAACCTTGTCATAGAATTCCACAAGGTTTGTCTGGCAGGACCTGTTTCTGCGGAAGCCATGTTGTGTGGCTGTCAGCCTCCCTTCCCGATCTAGCATCACTAGATCTCTCTCTATTATGAGCCTTTCCATTGTTTTTCCTACAATGGACGTAAGGCTAATCGGTCTATAATTCCCCATGTCCTTCCTACTACCCTTTTTTTAAATTGGGACCACCGATGCCACCCTCCAGTCCTCTGGAACTTCACCTGTTCTCCACGAGGCCTCAAAAATGGAGGCCAGGGGGCGTGAGAGAACCCCTGCCAACTCTCTAAGTACTCTCGGGTGTAACCCGTCAGGGCCTGGCGCCTTTGTAATGTCCAATGCCCTGAGGAGCCCCTCGACTTCAAGGGGGGTGACTCTAATCTCTGCCCCTAAGTCCCCAGCCTCATCCAATCTCCTATACGGATATCCCTCGTCCTGCTATGGGGAGAACACAGAGGCAAAATAGTCATTTAGCATCTGTGCCTGTTCCCTCATGTCAGTCACTGGATCTCCTTCCTCCTTATTTAGTGGTCCCACCACTTGTCTCCCCTTCCTTTTCCTATTTACATGCTGGAAGAAGCCCTTTTTGTTGCTCTTGATATTCTTGGCAAGTCTCAGCTCATAATCAGCCTTAGCCTTGCGAAGAATCCTTCTGCAACGGGCCTCCTCCTCCCGGTATACCCTTTTGTCTATTTCCCCCAGTACCCATTTCCTATGGAGGCTCCTCTTTCGTCTAATCCCCCTAACCACCTCCTTTCGCATCCATGGCGGCACTCTCCTCCGCCTCCCCACCTTACTGACTAGAGGTATTGTCAGGGCTTGCGCCTGCAAAACCTCCCTTTTGAGTGCCATCCACCCCTCCTCTATTCGCTTACCTTCCAGTAACCTATCCCAGGAGACTTTCCCCTGCCTGGCCTTCAGTTGGCCAAAATTGGCCCTCTTGAAGTCCCAGCTTCTAGTGCTCACCCTGCTGCACGGCCCCTGTCCTCTGATCTCAAAGCAAAGGATGGAGTGATCACTCGCATCCAGAGCTCCCCTAATCTGTACTTCATCTATCAGCTCCTCCCTATTGGTCAAGACCAAGTTCAGGATGTTTCCCCCCCTCGTCGCCTCTCGGACCCACTGTGTGAAAAACCCACCCTCTAGAGCTTCTAGGAAGTGACGTGACCTGGCTGTCACTGCCGAGTGAGTCTCCCAAGTAATATCCGGGAGATTGAAATCCTCCATAATTACTGTGTCTCTCCCCCGAGATATCCTTAGTATCTGGCCTGTCAGGACATCATCCAGGGTCTCAAGTTGACCTGGAGGGGGATAACATACCCCCACTGTCAGGTCTCTTTCTCTGTCAAAACCCCTAAGTTTCACCCAGACTGCCTCTACCGAATCCCCATCTGTGCTGCACTCTATCTCACTGCATCCTATCCCTTCCCTGACATATAAAGCCACACCCCCACCTCTCTTTCCCTTCCTGTCCTTTCTAAAAAGGTGATACCCTTCTATGTTCACATTCCAGACTTGCCTTTCATCCCACCATGTTTCTGTGATTCTCACCAGATCCATTGCGAGTAATTGCACTCTAGGAGAGAAATCTACAGGGAATCTCTCTTGCAATTTCCATGAGTTAGATTGCAAGCTTCCTTGCGCACTTACCTTCTCTCCAGGATCCATTGACAGAGTAACTACCAGGAGATATTGCTATATTAAGGACCTCTGCATTTGGACATTACCTGCCATGGCTGAATGTTCAGAAGCCCCTTGTCTTCCGTGATTGGTGAATATTTCATTCTAGAAGAGAACAGGGAATGTAGCACGTGTGCCACAGAATAAACAGCATTGTAGATGCGGTAGATGTGACTGGACTTGTCCAAACTGATCAGGAACTCTCCTTGATCCATCTCCCTCCCTGCACACATTGGATCTGACTCTGGTGGGGGATCTCCTGGTTTCAAAAACCGACAGTTGAATGTCATTTCCCACCACTCATTTTATTTTATTTATTTATTTAAAAATTTTTATATGCCGCCCCTTGCAATAGCCTCGGGGCGGCTTACAGCATAATACATAATACAATAACAATATTGTATAACAAGAAAGACATCTCCTTGAGGGTGGAATGGGTCTAAAGACATCATAAAAGCCTTGAATTCTGGAAAGTCCCTTCTGTGGGCTCCCAAGTGCAGAGCTCCATGAAGGGTCTTCAGAAACTTTCCAGGCACAGAGTTTGTTCTTTCTTCAACTTCTGAATGAGAAGTCAGAATCCAAACCTTCCCAAATGGGACATTTGTTTGTTTTTCATGAGTAAATAACCGTAATGTTAATCCTATTTTTGCAACATTGTCACCAAAGAAAACTATGACTTCTGCTTCAAACCACACAGGAGGAATGTATCCAGCATCGCATGACTCAAAGTATGCCCTACTAATTATTGAGAACTTTTCAGTGAAGGCCACACAGAGGTCCTTCTGCTGCAGCAGAGGGGTCACTTCCTGGAGGAAGTGCTCACCATGGTAATCACTCTGAACATGCAGCCCGATCCAGTTCCAGTGGAAATGCAGAAGTAGCTGGGCTAAGTTTTCATACCGAGGATTTTCTTGGGGATTAGTCTGGAACAACAATGGAAATAGCCTTTTTTCACTCTGAATACTGTAGAACAAGAGGTCTGAGTGCTGAGCAAATGAAATTCTGACTGTGCTCCACAAGGACATTTGGTTGCCTTTGTGGACTAAACTGCCATCCTCTAGGATCCATAACCTGAAATGCAAGGAGTCCTATCCCAGGAAAGGCATCACACTGTCAGCTTGAATACATAACAGCTTAGGTCCTGGCTACCTAAAAGAGCACCTGCGGCCATATATGCCCTCCCGCCTCTTACGATCAGCAGCTGATGCCCTCCTCCGGGAACCCTCCATGAGGGAAATAAGGAGGGTGAGTCCCCGGAGGAGGGCTTTCTCTGCGGTGGCGCCCCACTTATGGAATGTGCTCCCCAGAGAGGCTCGCCTGATGCCGTTGTTGTTTGTTTTTCGGTGCCAGGCAAAGACCTTTTTATTTAAAAGTTATTTTAATTGTTAATTTATATTTATTATATTTAATGTATTTTTAATTTTCATCTTGAGATGGGCCAGTTTTAAGTAGTTTTAAATATTGAAATTGTTGAATTTATTTATTTCTGTTGAGCCACCCTGAGGCTTGTCTGCAAGGAGGTGGCATATAAATAAATAAATAAATGTAAACATATAAACATACGCTCTTGGTTCCCTGCTGTCCATGCCATTCATAATGCCTCTGTTCACTCAGCAATACAAGCAATTGCCCACCCCTAGCACAGATGTGTCAACAAAGAGCAGGAATGAGATCTACTGAGCCCTCGCAGAAGGACTACTCATGGACAGAAAAAGATTCATTCACATTCCAAGAGTGTATCTCGCTGTTCTCATATGCAGAGCTTTGGGGCTTTCAGGCTGCTCTCCAATGGAAGTACATGGAGGAAAAGGTGCCATTCTGTTTCCAAATAAAACAGGGCATGGAAAGAAATGTCTCACATCAAAACTTTCCTGCTTGGTTCCAGAGGCATGTGTCTGCAACTCAACAAATGGAAACAAGAACTTGGTATGAGCCCTGTGTGAGAAGTTATAGTTCCACTGAAGACCCTTTTAGACTGAGGCTGAACTACTTCGTAGAATCATAGTATAGTAGAGTTGGAGGGGGAGATGAAGGTCATCAAGTCCAACCCTCTGCTGTTGCAGGACACCATGTTATGCCATCCTACTCAGAGAGCTGACCATTTGCTTTCGGATGCCTTCAATGTAGGAAAGCCTCCACCTCTCTAGGCAGCTGGTTCCACAGTCATACTGCTCTGACTGTTTGGAAGCTTCTCCTGATGTCCAGCCTGAATCTGGGTTGCCGCAACTTGACTTGATTTTTTCTGTGTCTTATACTCTGGCATCAGCCAGAAGAGATCTTGACTTTCCTCCCTGTGACAGCCTTTAAATTACTTATAGAGGGATATCATATATTTTTGCCCACGCAAAGCACATATCAAGAATGCCTGTCAGAGCATGTGTGCCATACCTTTGCTTTCCCTTCACATGGCGATTCTGATTTTGGAATTGGAGAGCCAGTGTGGTGTAGTGGTTAAGACCATGAGACTGGGACTCAAACAATCTGGGTTCGAGTCCCTGCTCAGCCATGGAGCCAACTGGGTGACTTTGGGCCAGTCACAGACTCTCAGCCCAACCTACCTCACAGGATTGTTGTGGGGATAAGATGGAGGAGGAGATGTAAGCTGCTTTGAGCCCTTTGTAGGAAAAAGGCAGGATGTTGTTGTTATTGTTAGTCGCGAAGTCATGTCCGACCCATCGCGACCCCATGGACAACATTCCTCCAGGCCCTCCTGTCCTCCACCATCCCCCGGAGTCCACTCAAGCTCACACCAACCACCTCTGTGACTCCATCCAGCCACCTCATCCTCTGCCGTCCCCTTCTTCTTTTTCCATCTATTGTTCCCAGCATTAGCCTCTTCTCCAGGGAGTCCTTCCTTCTCATTAGGTGGCCACAGTATTTGAGTTTCATCTTCACTATCTGGCCTTCCAAAGAGCAGTCAGCATTGATCTCCTCCAGGACTGACCGATTTGATCGCCTTGCGGTCCAAGGGACTCGCAGGAGTCTCCTCCAGCACCACAACTCAAAGGCCTCCATCCTTTTGTGCTCGGCCTTCCTTATGGTCCAACTTTCACAGCCATACATTGCAACTGGGAAAACCATAGCCTTGACTATACGCACTTTTGTTGGCAGGGTGATGTCTCTGCTTTTCAGTATGCTATCTAGATTTGCCATAGCTTTCCTCCCCAGGAGCAAGCATCTTTTAATTTCTTGGCTGCAGTCCCCGTCTGCGGTGATCTTGGAGCCCAGGAAAATAAAATCTGTCACTACCTCCATTTCTTCCCCATCTATTTGCCAGGAAGTGAGAGGACCGGATGCCATGATCTAAGTTTTCTTAATGTTGAGTTTCAAGCCAACTTTTGTGCTCTCCTCCTTCACCCGCATCAAGAGGCTCTTTAGATCCTCTTCACTTTCTGCCATGAGAGTGGTATCATCTGCATATCTGAGGTTGTTGATATTTCTCCCAGCAATCTTGATTCCAACTGGCGATTCATCTAGCCCTGCCTTTCTCATGATGTGCTCTGCATATAAGTTAAATAGGCAGGGCGACAGTATACAGCCTTGCCGAACTCCTTTCTCAAAAAGGCAGGATAGAAATTGGTAAATAAATAAATAAATAAATACTTTGCCAGAGGTATGCACACAACATATGCTTATTTTATTTACTCTAGAATTTACATCACTTTTTTTTTTCTTGCATGGAATTCAAAGCCACCTATGCAATTGTGACTCTCCTCTCAATCCTATAATCTGAACAACAACAAAAATGCAAGGTAGGTTTTTCTGAGATCTGTGTCTTGCCCTGAAGACAGGGAATTCCAAGGCTCAGTAGGGACTAGAACCCAGGCTGGCTGAGTCCCATTCCCAAACCTTCTAACTCCCCTAAGCACAAAACCACCCTAGCTCTCTTGAGAACAAGGAGCCTTTGATTGCCCAGTTCATATAATTGTGAGACATTGCGAGGGATTCTGGCCTGCAACCATCCCTGTGAGGCAGCTCATTTGTTGATGCCAGGAAATACTGCCAGGATCTTTTCCCACCTTAACACTTTTGTCTCAAAGAAGTGTCAAAAGAATAGAAACATAGAAATATAGAAATATAGAACCAGAGTGAGTCAGAAGGGACTCCCGGGCCATCTATTCTGACCCCCAGCTCCAGATGTCTTTGCTCATGACAAGACCACCATGTGCATGTCTAGACTATCCTTGAACACTCTCACCAATGGGGCCTCAACAACCTCTCATGGAGGCCCATTCCACACCCTCGGGGTCCTAACTGTCAGAAAGTGCTTCCTGGCATCTAAATGGAACTTAATTCCCTGAGCTTTGCTCCATTAGAGTGTGTCCTACCTTCCTCTGCAGGGGAGAATGAGTGATATTACTCTCAATTAGATATCTCAATAAGACATACACATCCATTGCTAGTTGGGATTTTTTACCCAACACCTTCTGGAGATTCAGTCCTGGCCTCCACTTAGGGAGTCCCATGTCAGCCTCACCATGTGAGAAACCCCCCCACCCTGACATCCAGAAGCAAAGAAAAACACGCACTGCAGGTACAAATCTGTTCTCAGAGTTTGCCCTTTCCTCTACAGGTCCCTTATACCCATCTCCAGATGAACGCATTTACCTCTGGGATCTTATAGATGCTCATTAAGGCTCCAATGTCTGCTGATGCTATGGAATTAAAATCTTGTCTGACTGAGATTAGCTGCCCCTGCTTGTCACATTTATAATTGGGAACCATTTCCCATCATTTAGACAGCAGGATGAGGTTTTTGCATTGCAGCACTCTAAGCATGTCCCTGCGCTGATAGATGCGGAAGCCGAGTGTCATGTTGGGAAGGAGAGTTGGATTCTTGTTGAGCTCAATGATGGATAACACCAAAGCCTGGATGTGCTGGAAGTTCCTGAGAAATGATCTGTCATGGCGGGAGCAATAGTAGAGCAATGGTTATGATCAGCATAGATCAGGTTAATTTTTTTTTATTACAAATGGTTATTTATTTGTTTAGAAAATTTATATGCCAGCCATCACTGTTGTCTCTTGACCGCTTACAACATTATTTCAATCCTTTGGTGAAAAATTTATTAATGCGATATTAAGCATCGATCAAAAACAGTCTGCTAGGATTATAATTAATGGAGAATTTAAAAACACTATTGACATACAAAAGAACATGAGACAAGGATGCCCTTTATCACCACTGCTGTTTATATTGATCTTAGAAGCGTTAAATAGAAATATCAGAGATGATATGGATATTAAAGGCACTAGAATTAGATATAATAGCTATAAATTGCAAGCATTTGCAGACGACTTAGTTTTAATTATTGAGGAACTCTTGGTAACAATGTCCAAACTTAGGATTGAAGAATATGGCAATGTTACTGGGATGAAAATAAACAGAGACATGACAAAATTGTTAGTAAAAAAACTTACATTGGAGCAGAGAAAAACTCTGGTGGAACAAGTAGATCTTCACATTGTTAAAAAGGTTAAATATTTGGGAATTTTCCTTACAGCTAAGTGCACTACATTGAATGAAGATAATTATGATAAACTATTTAAGGAAATTAAGAGTGACTTGGAAAAATGGGCTAACTTGCAATTATCCTTGTTGGGAAAAATAGCACTCGTTAAAATGAATATATCATCAAAGCTTTTATTTTTATTCCAAATGATTCCAATAAAAATTGATAAACTGTTTTTTGATGATTTAAACACTCAAATTACAAGATTTATATGGGAAAAAGAAGAAACTACGGATTAAATTAAAAATGCTCCAGGAGGCCAAAGAGAATGGGGGTTTTGGTCTTCCTGACTGGATGCAGTATTATCAAGCTTCTGTTTTAACATGGCTAAAAGAATGGATAACTTTAAGAAATAAGAGAATTTTGTAGCTTGAAGGGCATGATTTGCAAATGGGTTGGCACACTTATATGTGGTTTGAAAAGTGTAAGGTACATGGTTGTTTCTTAAATCATTATATTAGGAAAATTATATTATGACATTAAATCATTAATGTCGGTGTGAGAAAAGTTAAAGATAAAATTGTATACTAAATTACCAAGATGGCTTTTGCCTATGGAAGTTCTTGTATATCCAAATGCATTGAATTTTGATACCATTGTGAGATATGATGATATTTTGGATAATGGTGAAGGATTGAAATTGAATCAAGATATATGAGAACAAGGAATTAATATTTCTTGGTGGCACAAGGTTCAAATGCAAATGAAACATAGAAACAGAGAAACAGAGCTGGTCAGAAGGGGCATGCCGGGCCATCTAGTCTGACCTCCGGCACAGGCACCATAAATGAAATATGCTAAAGACTATAGAACGTGGGGTTTTTATAAGGTGTTAACAGCATTTGACCACATGATTCTTAAATCAGATGAGAAAATGATTAAAAGATTGTATAACATCCTACTGGATAGGAGAATGGAAGATAAACAGGTTAAGGAAACTATGATATAATATTGAATTAGAGAAATGGTAAAAGCTGTGGGAAAGAAATATTAATGTAATATTAGCAACCACACACAAAGAAAACCAGTATAAAATGTTTTATAGATGGTATTTGTTGCTAAACAGGCTAGCTAAGATGTTTCCAAATATGTCAAATGGATCTTGGAAATGTAAACACAAATCGGGTACTTTTTATCTTATGTGGTGGACCTGTGATAAGGCAAAAAAGTATTGGATTAAAATACACAAATGGCTTGAGGAAATGTTACAAAAACCTCTAACATTTAAACCTGAAGTTTTCTTATTAGGCATTGTACCTGATGATGTTGGTAAACAAGCAATGTATTTGACTCTACATATAACTACTGCATTTGCAGGATTGCATTTGCCCAACATTGGAAGAGTGAAGAGTCACCTACCAATGAACTGATTCTAAAAAAGATCTTGGACTGTGCAGAAATGGACAGATTGACTTTGTCTCTGAATGAGAAAGAAGATACAGACTTCTATCAAACTTGGGACTCTTTTTATCATTGGCTAGAGAAATAGGACTATGCATAGACTTAAATATGTTTATAGTTTAACATAAAAAGAAAAACTGTGGGGGCCTGACCCAGTAGGTCTGATGTTTTCAATGATTTTTTTTTTCTTTTTTGTTAGGTCTATTAAGAATAAAACTTAACTGTTCCACACTGAGCATAAAACTAATCTATTTAAAAAAATAAGTCTAATACATTTAAAATTACTATATGTTAAAACATTGGTCAAATAAAAAGGTCTAGACCTGGTACCAAAAAGCATATAATGATGTGCCAGGCAGATCTCTGGGGAGCGCATTCCATAGTCGGGGCGCCATCGCAGAGAAGGCCTTCCTTCAGGTACTGTGTCTCCTAATGAATTTCAAAGAGGGTTCCGGGGGGGAGGGCTTTTGTTGCTGATCTCAGAAGGCAGGAAGCATATAGAGAAAAAGGTGTTCCTTTAGGTATCTTGGTCCCAAGCCTTTTAGGGCTTTATAGGTAATAACTATAGGTAAAAATGCTTTAAACAAACAAACCAGCACCTTGAATTGAGCCCGGACTTCAATGGGAAGCCAATGGAGCTGATAGAGAACTGGAGATATGTGAGACTAATGACCAGTCCCTGACAGCATCCTGGCAGCTCTATTTTTCACTATCTGGTGTCTAGATTGTCTTAAAGGGCAGTCCCACGTACAGTGTGTTACAGTGTGTTACAGTAATCCAAGTGGGAAGTAACCAGTGTGTGTGTCACTGGTGCTAGGAAATTCTCTTCAAGGTAAGGATGCAGCTGATGGATCAGCTGAAGCTGAAGGAAAGTGCATCACTTGGGCTTCCAGGGACAGCTCCAGGTCGAGGAGCACTCCTAAGTTGCAGACCCTGTCCTTTAGAGGGAGTGCAACCTTGTCCACGGCAGGGCCCAAGTCACTTAATTGGAAACTTGAATCACCTACCAACAGGACCTCCATCTTATCTGGATTGAGTTTCAGTTTAATGGCCCTCATTCAGCCCATTACCTTGGCCAGGCACCGGTTCAGCACAGCCACTGCCTCACCTGGGTTAGTAGAAAAAGAAAGGTAGAGCTGGGTGTCATCAGCATACTGATGACTCCGCAGTCCAAACCTCCTGATGACCTCTCCCAGGGTTTCATTTAGATATTAAACAGCAAGGGGGACAAAATGGAACCCTGTGGTACTCCATGGCAAAGTTGCCATGGCACAGAGAAAAAGTCCCCCAGCACCACCTTCTGGAATCAGTCATTGAGGAAGGTGCAGAACCACTGTCAACCAGTGCCTCCTACTCCCAATCCTGCCAGCCTATCCAGGAGGATACCATGGTTGATGATATCAAAAGCCGCTGAGTGGTCCAGGAGGACAAACAGGGACACACTCCCCCTGTCTCTCTCCCTGCACAGGTCATCATACAGGCTGACCAAGGCAGATTCAGTACTGTGACCAGGTGTGAAACTGGACTGAAATGGGTCCAGATAATCAGTTTCATCCAAGAGTACTTGGACTTGTGACACCACCACCCGCTCAAACACCTTTCCCAGAAATGGGATGTTGGCCACCAGTCTGTAATTGGTGGCCATCTCTGGATCCAGGGATGCCTTCCTTAGGACAGGCCTGATTACTGCCTCCAGCATCTCCATGCTTACCAGGATCTCTTTCCCCAGGGTGACTTACCCAGGATAACACTTGCATAACATCTTTTACTTGTCAGTGGAAAACACAGTAAAAAGATTACAAGTGGATTGCCAGATCAGGGGAAATTATCCAGAAAGGACAGCAATGAGTTTCTCTCTTGAGTTCAAACTGCGTTCATATCTGCATGGCCAATAAAATCAATCCCAGAATCATCCCATAGCTAAAACAATAACTTGAAGAACCACTGTGCATTCTTTTTGAGAAATCAGGGAGAACACAGGAAGTACTTGATGATTGGAGAAGGGCTAATCCTGTCTCTATCTTCAAGAAAGGAAAACAAGAAGAGGCTAGGAGCTGCAGATCAGTCAGTATGACATCAATCCCTTGAACAATTCTGGAGAAAATTACTGAAAAATCTGTCTGCAAGCATCTAGAAGAAAATACACTTGGTTCCAGAAGCCAACACTGATTTCTCAATAACAAATTCTTCCAGACAAACCTACATCCTATTACCATTAGGTGGATCCACAATTGGCTGCAAGAGCAGACTCTGTATACGGAAGGAAGCTTTTGCTCAATCATCCACACATCATTAGGGGAAGAGCTGTGGGGCAGGCTGGGGCCCCTGCTTCCCAAGCCAGGGAGGTCAATGTCAACCCTGGCATCTCCAAGGAGGGCTTCAGAGAACCCCTCCCAGGCCATCTTCAGAACTGTGGCCTCTCTCAGTGCAAACACATTGAATTCATGTTTCCCAACTTTCTGATATGATGTCAGGAAGCTTCTGACATCATCTGTTATGCAGAACCACATGGAGTTCCATTTTTGGTTGTTACTTGGATGATTATGCTCTGTCCTCAAAATTGGATTCTTCTGGGATCTGACCTTGGTATGCCTAGAAGAGAAGTGGCTGGGGGGAGGGGGGACACGAGCCCTGGTCTAGGGCCTCCAGGACACATGGAGCCAACCTCTCAGGGAGCAAGTGACCAGAAAAAATAACCAGGAGTTTGGCAGCAGAGTTTAGTGGTAGAAGGGACAGAGGTAGAGGGTTGAGGGGCAAGGGGCCTGAACTAGCCCAGTAAATGGTCTCTTCCAACATATCATGTGCTCCTGAGAGCTTCACCAGAATGGTAGTGACCTGATGATGAGCAACAGCTGTTAATTTGCTTCCTGATCCTGGTTGAGTAGATAGGAGTGAGCACTCCCAGCTGGTCCAGGGACTCCAGGATTCAGGTAGGCAAACTCAAACTGTTCTAAGTTATTTGAGGAGGAGATGAGGGAGGAACCCTCTGCAAAGGACCTGCACAACACTGAGTAAAAAGAGACAAAAGGTCAATTGAGGAAGGAAAAAGATACCAAAATTGCAACAATAGAAGGGGAAGAGTGCTATTTATGGGAGTTTCCTTGCTGCATGAGAGTCATTGATGCAAATCCCTTCCTCAAACATTTCGAAATCTAGGACACCATCAAAAAAGACCTAGGGAGATGACATCAGACTTGGCAACCTTGGGAAAGAAAATTCAGAACATGGGGGCCCAGACAGTTTTCTCTGTAATCCTTCCAGTTTGCAGAAGAGGAAAAGGCAGTGGAAAAGCAGTACCCTACATGCATTCCTGGCTACAGATGTGGTCCAGACATGAATGGTTTGCATTCTAGAGCCACATGCTAGACCTCCTGGAAGATGGAGTGCTGTCAAGCGATGGATTGCAGCTAACAAAGTAAGGAAAAGAAGTTCTTGGCCACAGCATGAAGAAGCTTCTCAGGATGGCTTGAAACTGAATTCTGCAGGGGAGGGAGACATAGATCTGGGCACAAAACCAACTACAAGAGAATTATATACTGCGAGCCTGAAAGAAACTCTGTCTGGGCTGAACAGTGGTCTACCAAACAATGTTGGAAGGAAGCCAGAAGAACTCATGTGACCTGAGTTGCCTATAAACTAATGCACAAAGTGTGGAGAAGAACTACATGCACGCAATCTTTTAGTACACACATGGCAAATATTACCTGATAGGCATAGCTGAAAACTTGGTAGGATGAGACCCATGAGTGGCTTTCATACATTACAGGATATAAGCTGTTCAAAAAGAATCAAAGTAGCAGAAAAGGAGGCAGAGTTGCACTTTATGTTAAAGACACGTATCTCTGCAAAGAATTCCTGGAAGAAAAGACAACTAATCCCATAGAGTGTATTCAGATTGCTAGAAATAGAAACAGGAGTTAAGGGAGCACAGGATTTGGAGTCTTTTATTGTCCACCCAGTCAAGGAGAGGATAAGGATGAAACTTTCCAAAGTCAAGTGGCCAATGATGTTGCAAGTGGACATGATGTCATCATTGTGGGGGACTCCAAGTTCTCTAATACCTAGTGGGAGTCAAACTCTGCCAATGTAGGATTTCCCAGGTATTTCTAACATGTGTCACTGATAACTTTCTCCAGTAGAAAGGAGAAGTAGGAACAAAAGGTACACCTTGACTGGATCTGATTCTAAGTGACAGGGAAAACATAGCAGACAAAGTAGCAGGTATGAGAACTCTGGAAGAAAGTGACTGTGTCTTACTCAAATTCTTAACAATATAGGAAGCTAAATGGAAATGTAGCACAATATGTACCCTGGATTTCAAAAATCCAACTTTAACAAATTTGGGGCAATGATGAATGAAGTCCCATGATGCACGATTCAGAAAGAAAAAAGAGCCCAAGAAGGATGGGATATTTTGGAAAAAAAGAAAAAAGAACTGTTTAAGGCACAACTACAAACAATTCCAACAAGGAAAATGTGTAGTAGACAACAGAGGAAGCACCTGTGGCTCCACAAGATGCTAAGAAATTAACTGATAAGGGAAAAGAACATTTATAGGAAGTGGAAGGAAGTGGCTGCACAGATGCAGGCAGGTAGCATGGAAATGCAGGGATGGAGTCAGGAGGGCTAAAAGCTGGGGCAAGTGAGGGATGCTAAAGCAACAAAATGCCTTCTTCAGAAGTGTTCAAAAGATGGAGGAAAACCCTGAGGGCTCAGCTATCCAGTTTGGACTGCAAACTGACTGATGAAAGATGATAGAGAAAAAGCAGAAGTGCTCAATCCTTACTTTGGCTTAGTCTTCTCCCAAAAGAAGCTTCCTGATGAAGGAAAAGTCAAAAGGGCAGAAGGGCAGGAAACAACCGGCAACTGATCAAGCATTGTCTATTCAGGGTGAATGAGTTCAAATGTCAAGGGCCCATTGAAATTCATCGGATAGTCATCAAAGAACTGGTAGAACCGGAGAGTATTATCTTTGAGAAAAAAGGGAGATGAGGGAAAGTACCAGAAGAAAAGGGCTGGTGCTGTCTCTGTCTTCAAAAAAGGAAAAGTAGAAGGATCTAGGAGCTGCAGACCAGTCAGTCTGACATCAATTCCTGGGGAAATTGTAGAGAAAATTATTATTAAATGTCAGTCTGCAAGCATCTTGGAGAAAATGCATTGGTTACTTGAAGCCAACATGGATTTCTCACGAACAAAGTCTGCCAGACAAACTTGATTTCAGCTTTTGACTGGGTAACCTCCAAAATGGAGTGTGGGAATGCTGTGAATAAATTCTATGGAAACCTTAGCATAGCCTTTGACTAAGTGCTCCAGAACTTCCTCATTGCCATAATGTGGCTCCACAATGGTCTTCAAAATTGGAACCAAAGACTTCTGGGCACCATAGTTTTCAAAAGAAACCGAAAACCTGAATCAGAGGAGGGCAGAAGGACCATTATCTGCTATTTTGACAGAGCCAGGGGTAGGACAGTCTTGCTGAGTCACTCTTGGGTTCCAAGTGATCTGCAAACCAATTCAGCAGATCTAAAATGGTGAAGATCTAAGAGCTGAACACCAGCTTCCTTTTCCATCCCCACCTTCCCTGCTTGGAGCAGGGATGGCAGGATAGCTTTATAATTTACAGGGATTGTCAACATGAGAACAAACCGCTAGTTCCCTCCCACTGTGCTTCTGGCCAAGCACCCCTTGGGATGATGCCCATGAAGTAACCCCAAGACTGGCTGTCTCTTTTGGTCAAGGGACCTCCAGGCAAGGCTCTGCCACTCTCATGCTCAGCATTTCCTCTTGAGCAGCATCCCTGACAACCCTCCCTGGAATGACCCCCCTGGTGTGAAAGCAAACATGCAAAAATGCATCCCAGATCCCATCGGGCAAAACCTACATTCCATCACCATAGAAGCTAACTAGTGGTGATGTATTAAACTCTTCTTGTTTTTCATAGGAATGCTTGCCAAGCAGTAAATTCCCACCAAAAATCAGGTCTCCCGGTCTATAATAATCTCTCTGCCTTATTGATGGGAGAGTCACAAAGCAGCTTGTCCTTGTCATTCTCTGATTGGCCTGAGGCAGGATCCAAAGCAGCAGTGACAGCAGGACGATAATCACTGGAAGAGGGAGGCTGTCCCTCCTCAGTTAGCAAGAAGCAGGGGAAGAACTGTCTTTGCAGCCTCTCCAGAAGGAATGAATCTCCAGAAGAGACGTACAGGCAGCCAGATGTCGGATACAGCTGCAGCTCTACAACAAAGAGCACTGGACATATTCCTATTCAGTGTGCTTTCTCAGGGATTTCTTTGTTATTGACTAGCTGGATGGAAACCCATATGGGATTCCTCCAGAACTGTCCATAATTCCAGGGGAGAAAAATAAGCAGAGCCCAAGGGGCCTGGAGGCAGAATAAGAGGTTTGCATCACTCTGACCTCTTGTGTGCACCTTTGGGAATTGAAAATCTCTTTCTGCCCCTTGAACTGTGGAAATTGAAGTCCCATCAGCCAGAAAGGAGACCAGACTTGGGTGAAAGTTCTTAGCATCATTGTTTGCTTGGAATGAGAGGTGGGGCTCCAGGTACTAGCAGAGCAGGGCTAACCCTGGATGGAAGGGCTGCAATGTCTGAAGGACATTCAACCTGCCGGAGCCATTAGGATGGTCCAACTGAGAGACCTCTGTCCCTGAGTGACCATCAGTGTCATTTGTCAGGCTCTTCAATGAAGTGGTCTGAGTCTGGATTGCTGCATTTGGAGAGACAGTCCACTACTATTTATTGGCAAGGTGGCCTATTTGATGTAGCCCAGCCCATACTGCTTCTCTGGGAATGCCCACATCTAGATCCTGTCCTCACTTGTTTCTTCCTATATGAAAAGAGAGGAAGGAGCCTCCTGCAACTGCAGCAAAAGAGCAGTGTCAGATAGAGTGCATCATCACTTGTGGAATCATTCATTTCTGCATGCCAGCTTACCCCCATGGGGAAACCAAAGTTAAAATGTTGTGAGCCGCCCCGAGGCTTGTGCAAGGGGCAGCATACAAATATGTTAATAAATAACATACAAATATGTTAATAAATAAAAAAATAAATGAGGCAGGCAATATTTCTGTGTAGAAGTGGCTGTGTAGGAGTAAGTGGCTGTGAGTGGGAAATGTTGAGATCAAAAGTATGATGTATCAACATCCTGGGATGGGTGCTAGGAGGAACAGAGAGGAGGACAACTTCCACTTGTGCCAACTTATTCCAATATTGCATAGTGATGTCAACATAGCCTTGATGAAAACAGAACATCCTGAAGATTTTTTAAAGGTTTCCATTGCTTTTACTGCAAGCTACAAGGCAGCTCTCACAATTTCAGAGTCCCCTTCTCAGTTATACTCTGGACTGCAAAGGACTGTCTCCAATATCTATATATGCCTCTCTAATCTTCTAATTATATGCTCAGAGGTGTAAAGGTAGCCTGGAGCCAGATCTTGGGTAGGATAAAAATTGGAAAATAGTGTATAAAAATTTCCAAAGAACTTGGCCTGCCCACCAAAAACTCAGTCTCTGCACATAGCAGAGAAAGTTCAGTTGTGAGATCCAGAGATGGCATTTCACACCAGTGAGACTTGCAAGAAGTTGAGCTCTCCATTATGTTGGAGGGTGTGTGGAGTGACAGATACATACTTTCTCCATGGGTGGACATGCCCATTTGCCCAGTGCTTGCAGTGAGACTGAAAATGGAATGAATACAATCACTATCCAATCCATCACTCCAGAATAACATTATGCTCTCAGTGTTCACTCTGTGCAATACCAAATCTTTGCAGAAAGATCTGATTTCTTTTCTATTGTTGGCTGCTAGAAAGGATTTTGTCCAAAGCTGGAAAGGTGCTAGAATCCCTAATTTGAGTGACTGGAATGGGAAATGGTGCAATTTGTTTCTACTGGAGAAACTTCCCCAGGAAGTGAGGCATCTATAAACCACCTAGATATAGATGTGTTTGCGCATATCTGTTCATCTTTTATCAATTTTATTGACTGAGAAGAAGGATTCCACTCTGTCCCAGGAAAACCAGCTAAGATCCCCCTTTGCCCTAGGAGATTTGGACACCCAGGTTCTCCAAGAGATTTTTCTCTTCAAAATTCAGTTACATGAGGAAGGGAGATGTGAGAAAGCCACTCAGAAAGAATTACACAACACACTGTGTAACTCTGAAAAAGAGAAAAAAGGCCACTCATGAAAGGAAAATGATACCAAAGTTTGCAACACCAAAAGGAGAAGAGTGATAGTTGTGGGAGATTTCCTGTTGCTCAAGCTGTATCATCATGATACAGAGACTCTCCAGCTATACTGTTTCCCTGGCACCAATATTAAAGATATAAATAGCAAGTTCAAACAACTCATACAATCCACTGACAAATACCTGAAAATAATGCCATGAAAAGCTTTCCTGAAATTATTTATTTATTTATTTATTTATTTAAAACTTTTCTATACTGTCCCATACTTAACAGTCTCAGGATGGTTTGCAGGAAATTAGTCCAAAAACAAAATAAAAATAAGGAGAACAATAACAATCAGACTTCAATGCTCTATACAGGAAAATCACTGTGGCCCAGATGGTCTTCTCCTCAGTCCTACCAGTACAGGAACAAGTAAGTGGTAGGGAAATGATAATTAGATTTGCAGATAATTAAAAAGTGGGTGGAACGGTGAACTTTCTGGAAAACAATGTCAAGATCCTGGGTGATCCTGAAGTTGAATGCTGGGCTGATAGCAGGAGAATAAGACTTAGTAGGGACAAATATCAAGTCCTCCATCTGGGAAAAAGAAACCAAATGCATCGATACAAGACGGGGAATGCATGGATCAGCAGAACTGGAAAAGGAAAATATCTCAGAGTTCTTGTGGACAGCTGGCTAAATATGAGCCTGGGGTATCTGCATGCAAAACAAGTTTTCTGGCATTGAACAACCCACTTGGCAGAAATGTAAACTAGGATTCCATCCTCATGGCTCTAAAGAAACAACTATTTTTATTAGGAACGCAAGGCACTGACTTACACCAAATCAGCCCTTTGGTCCACCAGGGTGAGAACTGTCTGTACAGACTGACCGTGTCTCCCCAGGATTTCCCACAGGAGCATCTCCTGGCCTTACTGTGTCATTCACCACCCAAAATATGATGCCCATCATCCTGGGCAATGGTCATGGTGATGCTAATGGTCTGAACCTCTTGCATCTTGGCTCTCTTCTAGACAGATAAAGCAGGGTCTCCATCACTGGGCAATGGTCCTTTCCTACCCACCTTTCCTACCAAGCAGCTCCACAGTTTCTCCTGCTTTGTGTTTGGAGAATAATATCTGGGTAAACATGGTGGGTGAATGAAGGTCTGTTGGAGATGTGCACTTTTGGAGGTAAGCTAGGCCATGCAGCTCTGGTGGAGGGCCACTCAAGGCCACCATCACTTCTGCCACCCTCCCTCTCCTATGCATTAAACATCCAGACCAATCTCACAGACATGGCATCCCAGTAAACTACATCCCTTGCTTCTGAAGGATTCCATAACTCCTGATAGTCCATAGTTTTGCTTCTGCTTTTGGACAAGTTCCCTTACTTTACAGAACTACAACCATAATAGTCACTTGCTTTCATCTACCTGTTGCTTATCAGACGTGTTGGACTGCATCTTCCAGCATCCCCAGCCCCCAGAGTGAATGTCCAAACTGTTTAAGAATGGCATTTGAGCTGAAAACATATTTCTCCCTCCAAGATGCCAAGAGAAGCCAGCACCCATAGGCTGCATTTTTCCCTATTATGGAAGGAAGCAGGCATATTGGCTGGCTGGCTGGTTTTTGCAGGGACCTATGCAGATATATACAAACAAGATATTTTCCTAGGTCCATGTAGGAAAATGAACAATCCCCTTCCAATCTCTGTATCTCGGTCTAAGTTCCTGTTCTAAAGGTTGCCACAGTTTTGACAGTGGGGAAAAGTAAGAATATTTGTCAATTGCATCACTTGCACTCTTCTGCTTTTGCCCCCCCCCCCCGGGTCGATGTGCAGGGCTGGAACTTGCTGCCCTTTGCACCAAGCATGTCTCTGGGCATCACTCATGCACAGGTGCCCAGTTCTGGGCTTTGGTAAGTACACAGGTGTGCACTCCCAACAAAATGTTAAAAAGAACTGTGTTCAATAGCATGTGTCACAGGGGGGGATTAATTTAACCCAGCAGGTTGCAGATACTGAGACCCCCTCCAAGAGGCAAAACTGCAGGTCACCACAAGCAACTCTCAGGCCAGTGACAGAAACCTCTGGGGGACAAAGTATCAATGCAAGAAGAGCCACAGCAAGTGCAAGTACAGGCAGCTTGCAGATGTAGCAGGTGAATCCGGCCAGTTCCAGTCACCCCAAAGTGCCCCATGGACATCTGTGGGGTGACTGGCAATGGGGGTGGACAGGCTTCCACAGCAGTTCACCAGCAGGTGTAATCACCTCTGC
This sequence comes from Varanus salvator macromaculatus, assembly GCA_023646645.1. Lineage (NCBI taxonomy): Eukaryota > Metazoa > Chordata > Lepidosauria > Squamata > Varanidae > Varanus > Varanus salvator. The sequence continues at coordinate 3,276,768 of JAIXND010000721.1, read as the reverse complement.
TGGGGGGCTTCTCACCACTTGCCTGAGGTCCTTTGTGGCTGGGCCATTCTATGAGGACCTCCACCCTTGCTGGGTCTTATCCCTTGAGACAAATCAGCCAATTCACCAACAATGCTGAAGTGTTGGCCCTTCACTCCTATTGTGAGGAGCAAACTCCCCTCTGAAACAGCCTCAGTCTGGACTATCAAATGTTGGCACAAGCCTCACCACCACTTTGGATTTTGCTACTTGGATTAAACAGGACAAAAGTCAGGACAGACAACTGAAGGCAGCACAGCCCAACTGTCCCATGGGAAGTAAAGACTGAGAGACTGTTATTCTTCCCCTAAAGTGTGAAGGCAGCCAGGTACTCTCAAGCTGTGGTTCTTTTCCAGGGTGTAATTATCAAAATGATGGTATTTATAAGGAATCCCTAAGGATTTCCAGGCAGACAGACTATAACAAAGACGACATGCTGAATAGAAATATACTCTGTGCTCTTCCGTGTTGGTCTGGAGAGATGCCTGGATGACTGAGTGTCTCTTCCTCTCTCAGCAAGATTGAATTCCCCTGTGGGGCTGGAAAATCAGCTTTCTTTCAGGTGTGCACTGGAAGTCTTTAGAAGAGAGGAATTAGAAATTCAATTAAAGAAACAATATAGTGATTAGGCAATATTGTCGATGTTGCAATGCCCATGCACAGTCCCTTCTTCCATTGTGGCTTAAATGCTTAAACATGGTGAGTCCTTACACCATTTCACATTTACTGGATGGGGAATTGACCAAATCTCTATTCCCTGACTTCCCTTTTCCTCTCCTGTAAAGGAGAATTCTATGATTCAACACATACATTTGAAGAGGCCCTCTAAGTGGAACAGTTGCATGACCAACACTTTGTCCAGTGACTAATGATTCATGTTTCAATGCCTGTTCCCTTTCCTAGCTACCATAAAGATTCCTGGACATATTTTCCTTCCCTGATGTAAATTATATAGACTGGCTTTTTCTCACCTGAGAGTCTGCAGATGTGTTGGATGGCAGTTCCCATTATCGTCAACCACTGCAATGCTGGTTAGGATTTATGGGAATTACAATCCAAAAGATTTATCAGGTTAGGGAATGCTGGTGGAGATGACACTGTTACCTGAGAGATTGCCAAAAAGAAGGCATGCCAAGTGTCAATGATGGTGTAGAAGTGGGACATCTAAACTGTATCAAGACAACATGTCATCCTCAGTTTGAGAGTTCTCCAAAGTAACCTTCTAAAGCAGTTGTGGCGAACCTATGGCACGCATGCTGCAGTGGGCACGCAGAGCCCTCTCTGTCATCATGTGAGTCACGTTACCCCAGCATCACTCCAACAGCAGAGCATCGGATAACATGCACATAGGGGCCATGCACATGCTTGGATAGGAGTAGCTGCACCAGCTGATGATGTCACAAGCAGTGACTTATTAGCCGCGACTTGTCTGAGCTTTCGCATGGCCTGTCAGTGCACTACCAAGTGTGTGTGTGTGTGTATATATATTTGCTTCAGGGGCAAGAGTTTTACTGCATTCATTTTTATTAACACGAGATTTTAGCTTGAAGTTTATTTAATGAAAAATTGAAATTTAATATCTAAGACTGAGAAAAGACATGTTCTAATTAAGAGACTGAGATTCTTTTAATGTTGTGTTGTCCCCCTGGAATATTTCAATCTGCAGCATCATATTTAATTGTTTGTGAAGAATTTATGAAAACAAGAGGAAGGTTATATATATTAGCTTGAACTAGCTGTGATTTTAGCAGAAGCCCCCACAAGTTAGGAAATACACTCACATGCCTTTTTCAGAGCAGGCCAAAAGCTGGTGGTCAGTGGAACCAGTATGCATTCAACAGCAAAGATCACATTAATTGTGCAATAGCATGCCAAAGGCAAAATTTTACCTTTCAATAAAAAGCTGTTTGTGTCATTGAAAGCTCTGTTGTTGTGTTTTTCTTTTAAGATGAAAGATTTTAATGTATGAGTTGTTTTTTCTAAACTAAAACTTCAGTATTCAGGTTTTATTGCAATGTTGGCACTTTGCGATAAATAAGTGGGTTTTGGGTTGCAGTTTGGGCACTCAGTCTCTAAAAGTTTCACCATCGCTGTTCTAAAGGATCAACTTCAGGCTACGATTCTAGCAAACAGGACATCAGTTTGTGGGTGGAAAGGTCAACCCCATGTTGCCTTGAATCCTGAGATATGATCTGTGAATTTAGATGCTTAGCTTTCAAACAGGCCCAAGTCAAATCCATCTGCATAAAGACAACATGGTAGCTCTTATGTAGACATTTGCTATCCCTGAAGCCATCTGGTAGTGGTGATCATGTACTCCCATCAGTGCTTGACCATCTTTGGCCCAAAGCTCAAATCACTTCAGGTCTACTCATTATACAACAAGTTCATAGTTTAAAGTTCTTGGAAACGCAGTGAGCTGCTGTAGCTCCACAGCAATGAAAGAGATGCTAATATCTGGCACTGAGACCAGAGCCATGGTGGAAGGCTCTGGTCTCAGTGATCCTAATCCTAGACAAGATCCTAAAACTTGTCTAGGACTTTGCAAGGAATCCGCCTTGTGCAGAAATTCCATTGGAATCCTGGTTTTGTCTGCCTAAATGCCAGTCTGTTTTGCAATGGCCTGGTGAGCCCGGTCATTGTTCATGGGGCACTTGCCAGGAATTGGAACCCATGTACTCTGCAAATTATGCTATTCTCCCACACTGCCTGTCAACCTCCTTGTTGACTTATGGGAATGGTTGCTGGTGCCATCTAATAATTTCAATGAAATTCATTCTTCCTTATATTGTATGGATGAAAAGAGTAACATGTTGGAAGCAATTTTGAATGGCATCTTGTGACCAAAGTAAGAGGGTTCTGCTCAGTTCTGGCACTCCAGAACACTCCTGAGCAAGGACTCTCTAATACAATGGGTGGGTTCATTTGCACATATTTTTTTCTCTTTTCACACCAAGCTTTGACAGGGCAATTACAGGGCATCAATAAGATTGAAGCAGATCCTAAAACTTGAATTCCAAGATGTTACTTGGGCCACAGCTCCTGTGATCCATACTCAAATGCTGGGCATAATAGGAGTTTTATAAAGACAAACGGAGTGGCAATGGCATGAGATTTGCTAGCACACAACAATTGTGTGTATCTTGCAGGGATCAAATAAAGTGTTGGAGAAGCAAAAACTGGAATACAGAATAGTTAGTCAGTTCTGTATTTCCTGCAAGGAGGTGGATTCAATGCAGAACAAAAACCTTCCAACATACGGAAATATGCATGGTATTCTATAGTGTCTGATGGTTGGATGTCATGGAAAAACTAGGAAACTCTCATTTTCTGAAAGAGCTTGTAGTCCATCTAGTCCAGTCTTTCCTGCACACATTCTTCTTTTTGTACCACCGAATGAGAGATGCTACTTAGGGGGAAAGAAAAAGGGAACTATTGCAGTCATCCTCTTGTGGGGCACCCTACAAGCATTTTGGCCAGGGCACTGATCAAAAGATGATGCTGAGGAGGTGGTCCCACATTGGAATGATCCACCAGGTCTCAGCTGACCTTGCTCCTACTTTATTTCCCTTCAGCCTGTTCATTAAGGAGCTTGGAGGGTGGACACTCACTGCTCCAGTGTTCTCACCTCTTCTTGTAACAGGATTAATAGTGTGCAGCTGGTGCAGTTGGTGAAGGTCACCACAACTGTGGAGGCTCTTTGGTCCAGTGTTAGCACCACCTTAGTGATTCTATCTTTGGGGCGCCTGGTGCTTTTGAAGGTCTTCACTAAGGTTAGCAACAAAGTTCTATTAGTAAATAAAAGTATGTTGCAAGGTAGAAAATGTGTGTGCATGTGCGGGCTTGCACATGTGCATGGGGGGATTAAGGTGAAAAAGAAAAATCATGACAAATTTGATGATTAAGGTGGGATTCAAGGGTTCTCCTGTTGTTCTCCTCCTCCCCAAAGTGTACCTATTTCTGAGGCTTCTTATGCAGTGACAATACTTATGGAATGCCTAGGAAATGACATTTGAAATTTATTTAAATGCTTTTGTGTGTAATAAGTGCATTGGTGACTTCCCGGTTGGATTATTGTAACGCGCTCTACATGGGGCTTCCCTTGAAGACGGTCCGGATACTTCAACTGGTGCAAAATAGAGCTGCCAGGGTACTGACGGGGACTGGGCGTGGTTCTCACATCACCCCAGTTCTCCATCAGCTCCACTGGCTCCCCATTGAAGTCCGGGCCCAATTCAAGGTGTTGGTCCTTACCTATAAGGCCCTAAACGGCTTGGGCCCTGGTTACCTAAAGGAGCGCCTGCGACCATATATGCTCTCCCGCCCCTTACGATCAGCGGCAGAGGCTCTCCTCCGGGAACCCTCCGTGCGTGATATTAGGAGGGTGAGTACCCGGAGGAGGGCCTTCTCAGTGGTGGCGACCCATCTATGGAATGCGCTCCCCAGAGAGGCTCACCTGGCGCCGTCATTTGCTTTTCGGCGCCAGGCAAAGACTTTTTATTTAGACAATATTTTAATAGTTAATATTATGGTTAATTTATGTTTAATTTATGTTTAGGTTTAATTTATGTTCAATTTAAGATTAATTTAAATTTGTTATTTATATTTTTGCTGTATGTTTTTATATTTAACCTGAGATGGGCCAGTTTTTAAATATTGTATATGTTTAAACATTGTATATGTTTTCATTTTTATATTTGTTTTGGTATTGTGAGCCGCCCCGAGGCTGCTGCAAGGGGCGGCATATAAATATTTAAATAAATAAATAAATAAATAAATAAAAACTGTCTCTTAACCTTGTCATCATCAGAGGACACTCACAGGGCCACACCATATATGAGAGTAGATATGACTTTTCTTAAGTAGTAGCAATCCTTGTGGGGATTCCCATTAACTTCAGTGGTGAAAAAAGGTAAATCAGAATATTGATTTATTCAGGTGCAAATAATGAACAAACTTTCAAAAAATCATGAAATGTTTGGATTACATTTTTCTTATGAGATGGCCTCTACTATTGAGACTGGGCCTCAAGACAATGATGTAGCATTTGGGAAGAAAGATGCATCCCAGGACACCAGCCCCAGAGGACAAGATGGAGAAGACCTCCACAGCCACTGCGTACTTCCCCTTGGTGCTCAGGTAGGTGGGCACAAAGGAGACCCACACGCTGCAGAAGACCAACATGCTGAAGGTGATGAACTTGGCTTCATTGAAGCTGTCTGGAAGATTCCTGGCCAGGAAAGCCACCAGGAAGCTGAGAAGAGCCAGGAAGCCCATGTAAGCCAGGACAGTGTAAAACATGGTGACAGAGCCTTCATTGCATTGCATGATGATCTCACCAGAGAGAGAAAGAAAGTCCAGATTTGGGAAAGGGGGGGAGGTCAGCAACCAGGCAGCACAGATCACAGTTTGGATGAGGGGACAGACCAGCACAATGGAGGTGGTCAATGGTTTCCCCAAAAGCCGACTTGCCATGCTTCCTGGCTTGGTGGCCAGAAACACCAAGACCACCATGATGGTTTTTGCCAACACACAAGAAACTGCAAGAGAAAAGGTGATGCCAAAAGCAGCTTGTCTTAGAAGACAGGTGACCTTTGTGGGTCGACCTATGAAGAGGAAGGAACAGAGGAAGCAGAGCAGGAGAGAGATGAGGAGGGCATAGCTGAGGTCTCGGTTGTTGGCTTTCACAATGGGTGTGCCACAATATTTAAAGAAAGTTGCCAACACAGCAGATGTGCCAAGAAAGAGGAAAAGGACCAGAGAAACTAAAAGGATACCAAGAGTCTCTTCATGGGAAAGGAAGTGAATCTTCTTCGGGATGCATCGGTTCTGGTTCTTGTTTGGGTGCTGATCTTGGGGGCACAGAGTACAGTGAGCTACATCTGGAATGAACAAAAGCTGCTGTAGTAACTAAGCCTCAACAGATTTTTGTTTTCTGGGACAAGTTCAGGCCAGAAAACAAATTTGGGAAATTACCCCACCTAGCTTCATTTGCCACATTTGACTTTTAGCTTTAGCCATTTGATGGGAAGAATAAAATGCAAAATTTCCCCTCCTCAACTACAGATACCCCCTTGTACCAGAGTCGGCACAGGACAAACATGCCCTTGGATTTCCTGATGCAGCAGGTATCTCACTGAAAGAATTATTATTATCTATATTATGATTACTTTGCCATCCAGGAAACCTTCAGAAATACATCCAGCAACATCCAGCATCAGGAATACATCCAGCAGCAATGTTGGAAGTAGTAACTCTCCCCCTTGTATACGACCTTTCTTTGAGAAGATCCTTCAATGTCGGAGGTACCTGTAGAGGTTGAAGCCATCCCTTCCACACAGTGCTCACATGTGTAACAGCAAAGAGGCTTCTCCTCTGGAACTTTTCTCCGGTGTCCTGGAGAGCAGCGCTCCACGCACCTTGCATCTGGGATTCCCTGGAAGTAAAAAAAGACATATCCCATTCAGGGGACATAGACTTGAGAACACTCTGCATCATTCCACAGATTTTCCTTGGATTTCTTGTGGTATCAAACCGAAGTGGGTGCTCTCAGTCCATTCTAAGATAGAAACAGGGTGTTTGGAAGTTGCCTTCTGGGGCCTCTCGATGCATCTCGCCCAGCCTTGCCTACTCTGACAGCTCATCTGCATATGGCATCAGGCTTGAGGCTTCTTTTCAGACTTACCTGGAGACTGGACAAACACAACCTGGGAGATCTGGTATGCAAGGTGGTTCTTTTGAAAGGTCCAATGATGTGCTGCCCCTACACTCAAGATCTCCTTGGACCTAAACACACAGTTGGGATCTATTTTAATGGGTTGAACAGCCTCCTGATTTTGTTGCCATGAACCCAGATTAACAGCTGCAGCCCACCTTGGTGGCCCAGATGATATCCGCTGAGTGGATGGAGAAGTGTTGGCCTGGGGGAGCTCTCAAATCAACCCATCCGACTTTTACAGGATGAAAAGAATCATTTTCATGGTACACCCAGTTCAGGAGGTCGTATCTCTTGCCATATTCAGAGAAAGAGACTTCCTCTCCTGCGCTGTTGTTAAACCGGACCTTTGCCAAGGGGGCGAGAATCTGAAAATGCAGAGAGGTTTTAAAATACCTTGAGATGCCTTGGAATGCAGTGGTGAAGACTGAGTTGTGATGCCTGCTCCCTAATTCCATTTTCACACAAGTCACGTGACTCCCCCACCCCATTCTCATGATCATAAATTGAATAGTAATGATGGACCCCTCATCCTTTCCCAGCAGTTTGGCTCCTCTGCATGGTTCCCCCATTCTTCAACACACCCTCCAACTCTGAAGCGGCAGCTGGAGGGGGGGGGTCGCTCCATCCTGCCCAGGGACCACCATCCTTCCTTTCATGTCAAGAAGGGAGAAGTGGAGGAGGAATGGCTGTGGTGGCCTTCTGAGCATCTCTCCTACTTGGGGATTTCAGGGAGAGTGTGGAGGACATCCTTGATTCCTCCTACTGCTCACTTTTGGAAGTCCTGCATGGAGATCTGTCCAAAAGAAAAGCCTTTCCAAATGTCTCCATCATAGACTGACATGACTTTTCCAAGGTCTGCCCAGGGACCATCATTCTTCCTTTGCATTCAAGAAAGGAGAAGTGGAAAGGCAATGGCTGCAGTGGCTTCCTGGGCATCTCTCCTAGTTGGGCATTCAGTGTGAGAATGAGGAGAACCTCCCTGATTCCTGCCTTACACTATTTGCAACTGCAAGTTGATTTTTCACAACAAAGGCCCTTTGAGTCTCCCTGAATCACTGCTCACTTTGGAAAGGCCCACATGGAAATTTGTCAGCAGGAAATTCCTTTCTAAATGTCTCCTTCACAGACTGACATGACTTCTCCAAGTTACACACTTTGCTTCATGAATCAGACCACAACAAAAGTGGTCTTCATATCTCCATCACAGTATGTCCTGAGTTCTGCAAGATAAACCTTGCTTTCTGATTCACACCACAATGAAATCACCCAAGCTCTTTTCAATTATCAGGCTGAGAGAGGAGAAGGAGCTCACCTGCCAGGGCTGAATGTTCCGAAACCTCTTGCCTTCCCCCATCCTTGACTCTTTTTGGCCAGATGTGGACAGGGCATGCAGGGCGTGCGCCACAGAATACATGGCATTGTAGATGTGGTAGCTCTGACTGTTCATGCTGGAACTGAACCAGATGAAATCTGCTGCCTTCTGCATCTCCTTCCCTGTACATTCTTTCCTCCTCTGTGGAATCGGTTTTTGTTGTTTCAGAAACTCACAACGGAATGCCACTACCCACCATGATTTCAGAAAGACATCTCCTTGGGGTTGAAATGGATCTAAAGCCAGAAAAAAGGGCTTAAATTGTGGCACATCCCTTCTGTACATGCTGAACTGCAAAGGGCTGTGCAGGATTACAGAATATGCACGGTCTGAATGTTTGTTCACTGCAAATACTTTTGAAGGAGAAAGCAGGATCCAGACCTTCCTAAATGGCATCTTGACATTTTCAATATACTTATACAAGTAGAATGTTAATTGTAATAATGTAGTGTAGTCCACATACAGAACCATGACTTGTGTCCCCAACCAAGAATGTGGAACAGATTCGGTATTAATTGCAAGGATCCATGTTGAGATGAACCTTTCAGTGAAGGCCACACAGATGTCCTTCTGCTGGAGCATCGGTGTCAGTATCTGGAGAAACTTTTCACCACGCTCACCATTCTCAACAAGTAGGCCAATCCAGTTCCACTGGAAATGCAGCAGCAATTGGACCAAGCCCACATACAAGGGACTTTCAAGCGGGTCGATCTGGAAGAAAGATGGGAATTCCCTTGTTTCTCCATGATCATACTGGAGGAAAGAGTATCCAAGCTGAAGAAGGAAATTTCTGGTTAATCTCATGTCACTCTAGGCAAGGATGAAGACATTTCGAACAACTTCAGGTTTCTTCTGCAAGCTCTGTGATTTCAAAGACATGAACTGCAACCCAGAAGGAGAGAAACTCCCTGAAATGTTTATCTCTGTAGCAAGTGATGCTCTGTGAGATATTAGGGGTATCTCCTCCATACACTCACCCAGCAACATGCACAGCATGGAGATACCCCCACCAAGGTCAACACTAATATTGAGACAACCAATGGAGTTCATGGGCAGGAATGACTGAATTTTCTGCTCATTGAAATGAGCCCTTCTGATCATGATCCAGAAATGGAACTCTTTTTAATGCACACATGGAGGGTGCAGCTTTTGAACCTCACCAGAAGGTTTTCACTGGGCAAAATGTTTTCTCTTTGTGCCAAAATACAACTGGTCTCACTAAAGAGCGCAGCAGAAGCCCTGCTAGGGAAGCAAAACCTAAGCATTAAAATGACTGCATTCAACACCTGCTGTTTGCAGGTGTAAGGCATGCGGTCAACAGTTGTCTTTGGAAAGAAGCCAAGAAGATTGGATCTGCCAAAGAAGTCAAAGGTCTTCCAAGGTAACTGGCATTCTACCATCCAGGAAAACCAAATGACTTCAGGAAGCCCTTGTGGAGAACAGAGCCACTGCAGAACAGTGCCATAGAATGTTAATTCTGTTAAAAACATAAAAACAGAGGGAGTCAGAAGAGGCCTCATGGGCCATCTATGCCTGACTCCAGCCAGTTCCACTCATGACATGCCCACCATGTGCATGTCCAGCCCATCTTTGAACACCTTCACTGATGGGGTCTCAACAGCCTCTCGTGGAAGTCCATTCCATACCCTCGGGGTCCTAACTGTCAGGTTTTCTTTCTTTTTCTTTTTTTTCCTCCCTTCTTATTCTGCAAATGAAAATCCAAACCAAATGGCTCAAATTGAGGTGGAGCATTGCTGTTGCTGTTAGTCGCGAAGTTGTTGCCAACCCATCATGACCACACGGACAACATTCCTCCAGGCCTTCCTGTCCTCCACCATCCCCCAGAGTCCACTCAAGCTCACACAAACTGATTCAGTGACTCCATCTAACCACATCATTCTCTGCTGTCGCCTTCTTCTTTGCCATCTATTGTTCCATGCATTAGACTCTTCTCCAGGGAGTCTTTCCTTCTCATTAGGTGGCCAAAGTATTTCAGTTTCATCTTCAGCATGAAAAGAGCAGTCTAAAGAGCAGTCAGGGTTGATCTCCTTTAGGACTGACCGGTTTGATCGCCTTGCTGTCCAAGGGACTCGCAGGAGTTTCCACCAGCACCACAATTCCAAGGCCTCAATTATTTGGTGCTCAGCCTTCCTTATGGTCCAGCTTTCACAGCCATACATTGCAACTGGGAAAACCATAGCCTTGACTATACATACTTTTGTTGGCAGGGTGATGTCTCTGCTTTTTAGTACGCTGTCTAGATTAGCCATAGCTTTCCTCCCCAGGAGCAAGCATCTTTTAATTTCTGGGCTGCAGTCCCCATCTGCAGTGATCTTGGAGCCCAGGAAAATAAAATCTGTCACTACCTCCATTTCTTCCCCATCTATTTGCCAGGAAGTGAGAGGACCGGATGCCATGGTTTTAGTTTTCTTAATGTTGAGTTTCAAGCCAACTGTTGCACTCTCCTCCTTCAACCACATCCAGAGGCTCTTTAGTAACTCCTCACTTTCTGCCGTTAGAGTGCTATCATCAGCATATTTGAAGTTGCTGATTTTTCTTCCGGCATTCTTAACTCCAACTGGTGATTCATCTAGCACCACCTTTCTCATGATGTGTTCTGCATGTAAGTTAAATAGGCAGGGTGACAGCATACAATATCCTTTCTCAATTTTGAACCAATCAGTTGCTCCATGTCCAGTTCTCACTGTTGCTTCTTGAACTGCATATAGGTTTCTCAAGAGACAAATAAGATGGTCTGATACTCCCATCTCCTTAAGAACTTGCCACAATTTGTTGTGCTTTGCACAAAGGCTTTACCATAGTCAATGAAGAAGTGTATGTTTTTCTGGAACTCCCTAGCTTTCTCCATGATCCAGCATATGTTGACAATTTGTTCTCTAGTTCCTCCACATCTTCAAAATCCTGCCTGTACTTCTGGTAGTTCTCGGTCCACATACTGCTGGAGCCCAGCTTGTACAATTTTGAGCATCACTTTGCTAGCATGTGAAATGAGTGCAATGGTGTGGTAGTTTGAATGTTCTTTGGCGTAGCCCTTCTTTGGAATTGGAATGTATACTGACCTTTTCTTATCCTGTGGTCACTGGTGAGTTTACCTAATTTGCTGGCATATTGAGTGCAGCACTTTAACTGCATCGTCTTTCGGAATTTGGAATAGCTCAGCTGGAATACTGCCACCTCCACTAGCTTTGTTGTTGCTCTGACTTCCTAAGGCCCATTTGACTTCACATTCCAGGATGTCTTGCTCAAGGTCTTTGACCACTGCTTCATGGTTATCAGGGATGTTAAGCTCTTTCTTGTATAGTTCTTCTGTGTAATCTTGCCACCTCTTCTGAATCTCTTCTGCCTCTGTTAGGTCCCTGCCATTTTGGTCCTTTATCATGCCCATCTTTGCATGAAAGGTTCCCTTCATATCTCCAATTTTCTTGAAGAGATCTCTGGTCCTCCCTATTCTATTGTTTTCTTCCATTACTTTGCACTGTACATTTAAGAAGACATTCTTCTCTCTTCTAGCTATTCTCTGGAATGCTGCATTCAATTGGGTGTATCTCTTTCTCCCTTGCCTTTCACTTCCCTTCTTTCCACAGCTATTTGTAAAGCTTCCTTAGACAGCCATTTTGCTTCCTTGCATGTCTTTTTCTTTGGGATAGTTTTAGTTGCTACCTCTTGTACAATGTTGCAAACCTCTGTCCACCTGCTATTGAGCCCTGTGAAAAAATGCAGTCTTTCTGAAGTCTCTGATGCCTTCTGAGATCTCCATCTTCTTGGAAACATTGACTGAGGCAGAACATTTTCATTGGCTTCAAATTCTGAAGCAGGAATCTGTGAATAAATATTGTGCAGGCTCTCAAAGCCAGATAGAATCATGGACTGGAGCACCTCACATTTCTTAGTCGAGGCTCACCTGCAGTCTTACCTACTTGGCAATCCATCATGGAACTGAGGGTAAGCTTAACACTGCAAGAACTGGCATTTTCAGTACACCAATGTCTCTTTGATAAGGACTTGATTAATTTGCCAGTTGCTGGAGGTGCAACACAGCTAATTCTTCCCATTGCCATATGTTTTGGCATGCCCAATGACAGTTTTCCTTTAGGAAGAGGCAGTAATTTCTAAATAAATAAGAAGTTTCTTAATATTCAGGGTTAAGCAGGTTCAATGAAATTGCCTACCCATCTCTGAGAATTCAATAAAAGGGCCAATAAAATAGAGTCTCTGTGACACTTTCACAGCCAAAAATCTGATCTTACCACCATGGAAAGATAAACAACCACCTGCACCTTTAGAAGAGGTGATGGATTAAATGCAAGTTTCCACATTGGAATGGGCAGACTTGAGGTATGTATATCTATGTATATTTTGGCTTCCGATGTTAAATTGTTGCATACTATTATAAATGAGTCTGGTAAATGTTGCTATATATTGATACATAGAAATAAATTATAATTTATAACCAGTGTTATAAATCTGATTTGTAACATTTAAATGTGCCTTCTTTTATTCTGGGTCTTTACATTCTCAGGAGAATCCTTGACACTTTTCCCCACTGCATTACCTAATGAAACCAGAGCAGATTCTGGCAGGTGATCATCTCCTGAGATTCCTGGAGATACCCAAGGATACCCCATGGTACGTTAGCCAGGTCCGAAGGACTCCTGCACCTGCTATTCCAAAGTGGGTCAATACAAGCATGGCAGGGGCAGAACTCTTTTCAGAGGCGGGCCACTCCCCCTCCATTCTGGGGCTCTGCAGCTGTCCAAACTCCATCCAGCTCCACCCAATTACCTGTGGGATCTTGTAGATGCCCAGTACGGATGCGATCTCCCTTGAGGATTGGGAGTCCAGTCCCCCAAGAACAGAGATGAGTTGATCTTGCGTGTCACACTTAGCATTGGGTAACATTCTTCCACGAGTGGAGAGCAGAGAGAGGTTGTTCCAATACATCTGCTTGGCAAGAGTCACATGTTCATAGATGCGGAAGCCAAGTGTGGTGTTGGGCAGGAGGGCTAGATCCTTGTTGATCTCAGTGATGGCAAACACAAAAGCCTGGATGTGCTGATAGTCCCTGATGATTGACCTGTCATGGTGGGAGCAATATCAGGACATGGGAGAGGAGAAGAAAAGGTGACTTTTTTTTCTTTAAGCAAAAATGTGTCAGGAGAAGAGCATGAAAAGGTCCTTCCAGTTCAACCCACTTTAAAGAAAGCCATATCTTTCTAGAACTGACCCTCCAAATCACATGAGTTCTTTGCCAAGAAAATCAGCTTGTGCTATCAACACACAGAGAGATAGTTTCCTGAAATGTCAGGGTCAATTGCTGCCCAGACCTTCATGACCCACTGATGGCGATCGCCTTGTGCTCACAAAGATTGCTGTGAGGATTCAGCCCACTACTCCTAAAGTACAACTTCTGAGCCTGTTGACTCTGATTCTGATTTAGGAGAGGGAATTCTGAGCTGAAAACCCAAAGCCAGAAGTCCCATGGAAGAGGCAGGGGGTCAGTGACAACCAGACAGTTTCAACTTCTGTGGGGAATTATACTGAACAATTTGCACTGGGTGGGTGGGCTCAACATCATTCATCATATCATATGGTATCAGGCTCATCGGCCTGACCAAGCATCAGGGGATCCAGGCAGATTGTGTGAAATCTACCTGAACCACTTCAAAGGTGGAGTGAGTTCTCCTAGATTAAGAAGGTTGTAGAGGTCTTCCGCTGGGAATCAGCTTCTCAGCACTCAACTTCATTGAACTGAAGGTGGGTATTTTAATTTAACTGGTATCTTCTGTCACTGACCTCTACTGCCCTCTTCTTCTGTATCAGACCACCAGCCTAGCTGGTCAGCTTTACCGCAGTAAGCCTTTTCTTAGAAAGGTTTCTCTTGATCTATTTGGAAGGAAGGGGACCAGGGAAGTGGAGGCATTTCCTCACCCTGAACAGATAACCAACAGATACACTAGTTACTGATTAGTTCTACCTGTGATCATAAGCCTAAGAAGAAGCCTAACTCTTGACTGTCCATATCATTTGAGAATATTCATGGAAGGTTCTCAGACTGAAATATGAAACTAGAACATTTGGAACATGGGCAGCAAGACTGCTGCATCTTGCTGGAGAAGAACCACTAATCTGAGAGGCATACAGACAAACTTCCATCATACAGACCCAATGCTTCCATATAGATGAACTCTTGGGGGAACCTACGATAATATGGCCACTCTGCTGAATTTGGGTGGTCCACGAAAGTCTGCTCCTTCCACCTCCAAATAACTGCCAAATGGTAGATTTCCCCCAATGATGAGGTCTCCTGGACTGTGGTAGTCTGCTCGAAAGGAATCAGTCTGAGGCACAAAACATGCAGTCCTCTGCACCATCTGGGTGGCTTGAGGCAGGAGCCAAAGCAGCAGCAAGACCAGTACAATCATCGGAGACACAAAGTCTTGTCCCTCCTCAGTAGGCAGAACACCACAAAACACTTCCTTGTACAGCCCCAGCAGGGGACTGGATCTTTGGAAGAGATGCACAGATGCCGAGTGATCAAACACAACTGCAGCCAAATGTGGAGGGACCAGATCATATCAATTTTCCTGGCTCTTTCTCTGGGGTTTCTGTGTTTTTGACTTCCCAGATCGAAATCCCCATGGAATTCATCAAGTCTCTCAGTCACTTCCATAATTGCAGGGGAGAGAAACAACCACAGTCCAGGAACTCTGTGTAGAAAAACAAGTTTACATCACTCTGAACTTCTTCATGGCCCATTGCAACTCCTTTTAGGTTTCCTTTTCTGCCCTTTGACCTGTCTCCATGTAAACTCCACAATTCATCATGGAGACCTGGCTGGGCAATGGTTCATGAACCAACTCATTGGATTGGGAGGGAGGGGTGGTTCCTGGGGATATCAGTGCAGTGACATTGTTTGATGATACAGTCACAATATCTGAGCTCAGAAGATGCTGCAGAACTGATGAGGATGGCCCAACTGCCAGGACCAATGTGAGCGAACAGTCATTTGCCCGATCATTCAATAAACTGGGCAATCCCTGGATTGTTTTGTCTTGGAGATGCAGTACCTCACAATGTAAATGGAAAATGGCACTGAGTAATTAATTGTATTGGTTTCATTTCTATCTCACCCAATAGCTGAAGCTCTCTGGGCAAGCAACAGGAGACCTACCTGGGGATACTCATTGCTGGGTGTATGTCTGGATGGTTGCATTACATGGGTAGCCTTTGTTTCTCCATGTACAAAGATAGACAGAGTGCCTCTTGAATGTGTCGCCCAAGATGGGTAAGGGATAGAGAGGATGGGTTGGAAGACAGTGATAACCACATATTGTAACTCACTACACACTGAGGGACAAGGTTCTGTGATGAGCCTATCAGAGGAGCATGTGCCTCCTCTTTGGCTGAACACATGAACATGCTCATGGGCATGCTTGGCCCACTCCTCTTGCCTGTCTCCCCTGGTGGTCTTCTGTGGGATCATTGCCAGGATGGATGAAGCTCCACTCTGTGGCAATTGTGACCATGGGACAGTTTTGGCCCTCCAAGGATTTCCACTGAACAAACAGAGCTGCCATGAAGTAGGATGGTTGGGGAAAAGTTCAGGCCTGGCTTCTGCTGCAGTTGATGACTGGAGCAGGAGGTGGGTGCCTTACCAATTCTGCTCTTTTGCCCCTGTCATGCAGGAGGTCACGACAGAGACTCCTACTCAAGAGGAAGCGGTGACGGTGGTTTATAGAGTTCGAGAGACACAAACTCTGCCTGGAGAGGCTGGTCAGCTCCCCCCTGAGGGCTGTGAAAGCCCACAGGTCGCCTCACCAGCGACTGGCCCTTTAAACCAAACAGTCGAGGAGAAAGGAGAGAGAGAAAGCCCTGCCACATCATCGTCATCAGAAGAAGAGATTGTTGAGGAAGAAGGAGATGGCCAACTGGAGAACATAAATTTAATTGACACAGCCCAACGACCAATGGTTCAGGCGTACCAGATCCGGGAAGACAGGAAGAGGAGGAGAAGAGAAGAACTTCTCCTAAAGGATTGAAAGGGGAGGGGGAAGAGGGAACTTCATTCTCAGAAGAGCATCTAATTAGTATGCATGCTTTCGTACAAGTCTCATGGTGAAGCCATAAATCTTGTAGATAACGAGCAATAAACAGATTTAGTTTTACAGCTTGCATTTGAGTAATAAATTGCAGCCAAGGAATCTCAACATGTGAGCGGTCAAAGACACACACACGCTCCACGACAGCCCCATGTGAAGGTATTCTGCTAAAGGACAATACCAGCTGTTCAGACTGGATGTGTTGATGCCCAACTCAGCAGGATGGTCACATGAAGGGAACAGGAGGGCACCAGTGCTCCATACACTTCTTCCTGATTAATTAGACTCAGACACAAGTGAGATAAGCTAGGTGATAGTTCCCCATTTGGGGAGACCTCCCAGCCCCTAACCATGGAGTCAGGTTTCCCTAACTAAAAAATATGGATGGTTTCCAGAGGGTCTTTGGAGGGCTTTGACTTGAGATGCTGGTGGTTCTGTCAATACCTGGTTGATGTCTGAAACCAGGGGGCATGGGTGCTCCACTGCACGTTCTCTGTGTGAAGGGGCTCATACTCCTCTGGTGTAAATCCCAGACTGTGAGCAATGGGACCAGTTAGAAGATCAAAGGTGTGCAGATGGAGGAAAACTTCTAGAGCGGCTGCCAGGCAGAGGAAATTTCCCAGAGTAAGGTCTAGTGGGAACACTGAGGGTGGCAATGGAAAGACATCTCACTCTCTGTACTCAGCCTTTTCTTTGTTGGTAAGTGGGCTTTTTGGGGCTTTGCAGACCTATTGGATGCTAGTCCCAAGAATATCAAATACGCCTCAGAGATCCGGTGCAATATATTTGCCTGGAATTTCCAGAATCTCTAGCGTCCACCAGAACTTTGATTCCAAATCCATGGCACTTCCATCAGGAGAGGTAGCAGAAGACAGGTCAAGTATTCTTGAATGCTGTTGATTTTTCTTGCGGCCTTGTGCGCTGGGAAGAGTATGACTTCTTCATCCCAAACTGAGGCAATTACAGAAAACTGCATTTGGCAGATTGAGCTACCCTTGGCACAAACTCAAACTCATCTTGCGACACTGAAATCTCTGGAATCCACCAGAACTTTGATTCCAAATCCATAACATAGAAACAGAGTGATTCAGAAGGAGCCTCTAGGCCATCTATTCTCAGTTGGCTCCACTCATGACATGCCTACCATATGCAGGTTCAGTGATTCAATACCTTCACTGATTGGGCTTCAACCACCTCCCATGGGAGCCCATTTCTTACCCTGTGGCCCTGTGCTGTACCAATTCCAACCTTGCTATATCCCACTTGTAACGAGAGGCCCAGAATTGAAATGAGTTCAGTTTGGGGAGGAAAATGAACCTGGACTCAAGGATGGATTCCAGTAGAAATCAGACATGAATGCAAGGTAGTGGCTGCCAACACATCACCCTGCGCATTGACACCATTTTTTGCAAATTCAAATGTTTCTTACACTGTAACTCAGCAGCTTCTGGCACCTTCCATAACTGCCACAGCTGTCCTTGGCACCTGAGTGCAGCATGAGGAGGTGGTATGGACATTTCCCCCAGGGTTGAAGGGAAGACTCTTTCCTTTGATGTGTCTGAACATGTGCTCAGTCTCTCGTCTGCAGTGGATGGCACAGTTCATCTGGGTTCTGGAAGGGTGCAGCTTAGAACAGGTGGATGAAAGGCCTTTTCATCCTTCATAGTTCCTTTTAGTAGGCTTAAGAATGTGCCACCTGTCATCAGAATGTTCTGAAGACTCATATTAGTTGGGAAAAAAGAGCATAATGTTGGAAAAAGGAATGGGAAGACTCTGACCATTCTATCTCTGCCCCAGCACAGGTCTCTTTAGCACCCACTCAATGTGTCTGTGTTGTTGTAGCAACACAAAGTGCAGACAACATGAAAAAAGAACCTTTTGCTGAACTTGGGTGTCCCAAAGACCTTCTGCTTGCCTTGTCTATGGGAGATTATAGAAACAGAGCAAATCAGAAGGGGCTTCCCCAGCCAACTAGTCTGACCCCTTTCTCCAGCCAGCTATGCTCACGACATGCCCACCATGTGCATGTCCCCCTCTCATTATGCTCTATGGTGGAGTTTAAACACAGAGAATCAATTTTCCCAACACTTACTTGTCTGCAGTGATGGTCTAGGCCCACACACATAGATACAAGAATGCCACAACATATCTTGAATACATACAAAAGCCAATAGATGTTTCATCCAAGCAATCAAAACTCGGACCTATGGATTAAATGAATGCATCCATGAAAATATTGAAGGAGGAGGTGCTTTGCTCCATTGTCTATTTTTATTGATCAACATCCTTGGCCTGAAAAATAGGGTGCACACAACAACAAACATGAGGATACCATAAGTGAAATTTTGGTGCCATTAAGCAAATTTTGCTGTACCCCATGACATGCCAGGGCTGGTTATGGTAAGAAGACTTTGGCAAAAACAGGGCATCTTAACTCTGCCACCCTTTGTTGCTGGTGCAAAACACACCCTCCAATTTCCAGGATTCTCCTTCCTAATTTACGCTCCTATAAGAGTGCATCAGCAATATTTGGTGATTTAGATAATGGCAACTGCATTACTTTAGGCATACCAGGGACATAGAGAATGTCCTATTACTTTAGGATATCCCTCTATAAGTACCTCAAAGGCTGTCACAAAGAGAAAGGTCAACAACTCTTCTTGCTAATGCCAGAGTTTAGGACATGGAATAATCCATTCAAGTTGCGATAACCCAGATTCAGGCTGGATATCTTACAGATGGTCAGAGCAATACGACAGTGGAAGCAGCTGCCTAGAGAGGTGGAGGGCTTTCCCACACTGGAGGCATTCAAAAAGACACTGGACAGCCATCTGAGTGGGATGGTGTAACATGGTGTCCTGCAACAGCAGGGGATTGGACTCAGTGGTATTCATGGCCCCTTCCAACTATACCGTTCTATGATTCTATGACAAGATTTCTTTTGAGTGTTAGGCCAAGCCTCCCTTCACTCTTTGGCTGAAAGCAGAGCTGATCAAACTCCCAAAGGATCTTTGCACTTATCATACACTACTTCTGCAGCACTCACATAGTGCTAATAACTTTCTGATAGAGCATCCTCTTTTTTCTCATCTCTGCAGTCTTGCCATAGAGCTAAGAACTGATCGAGTTCCAAACTGGTTGCTTTTTCCTGGGTTTGGTTGGCCAGCTTCAACATCCAAGGTAAAAGTGCAGCGTTTCCCCTCAATCAGCAGCAGCTTCAGCAAACAAGGAGGTCAGCTGTGTCAACCTCATCACTATTCCAAAAATGTGGCTAGCCCACATTTTTTTCCTTTTTCCAAAGGAGCAGCAGCTGCGATCTTATAATTCATTTCTCCCTTCTTTACTTCTTTCTACCTCATGGACCAAAGCACCATCTACATGGGTCAAGACCCCTTACCTCTCCCACATGCCAAGCACTCCAGCAATCAGGAAAAGATTGTTCAATGATTCCAGCCAAATCCACCACCTCACCTTCTCCACAAGATCAGCGCCCAACTCAGTCTTGGGAAGAGTGCACTCAAAGGGTGATCCCTGCCTGCCAGAACTTCCAAAGTGTTTGGGGTCCACTTGCCATTGTAGTTAGTCGTGAAGTCATGTCTGACCCATCACAACCCCATTGACAACATTCCTCCAGGCCTTTCTGTCCTCCACCATCCCCCAGAGTCCACTTAAGCTCACACCAACTGCTTCAGTGACTCCATCTAGCCACCTCATTCTCTGTTGTCCTCTTCTTTTGCCTTCGATTGTTCCTAGCATTAGGGTCTTCTGCAGTGAGTCCTTCCTTCTCATTAGGTGGCCCAATTATTTGAGTTTCATCTTCAGTATCTAGCCTTCTAAAGAGCAGTCAAGGCAGTCGGGGTTGATCTCCTCTAGGACTGACTGATGTGATCTCCTTGGGACTGGCAGGAGTCTTCTCCAACACCAAAATTCAAAGGTCTCAATTCTTCAGAGCTCAGCCTTCCTTATATTCCAACTTTCACAACCATACATTGCAACTGGGAAAACCATAGCCTTGATTATACGCACGTTTGTTGGAAGGGTGATGTCTCTGCTTTTTAGTCTGCAGTCTGGATTTGCCATAGCTTTCCTCCCCAGGAGCAATCATCCTGATCTGTGGTGATCTTGAAGCCCAGGAAAATAAAATCCGTCACTACCTCCATTTCTTCCCCATCTATTTGCCAGGAAGTGAGAGGACCAGAAGCCATGATCTTAGTTTTGTTAAGGTTGCATTTCAAGCCAACTGTTGCACTCTCCTCCTTCAACCACATCCAGAGACTCTTTAGTAACTCCTCACTTTCTGCCATGAGAGTGGTATCATCAGCGTATTTGAAGTTGCTGATTTTTCTTCTGGCAATCTTAATTCCAACTGGTGATTCATCTAGCCCCGCCTTTCTCATGATGTGCTCTGCACATAAGTTAAATAGGCAGGGCAACAGCCTTGCCAAACTCCTTTCTCAATTTTGAACCAATCAGTAGTTCTGTGCACAGTTCTCACTGTTGCTTCTTGAGCTGCACATAGGTTTCTCAAGAGACAAATAAGATGGTCTGATACTCCCATCTCCTTAAGAACTTGCCACAATTTGTTGTGATCTACACAATCAAAGGCTTTAGCATAGTCAATGAAGCTGAAGTAGATGTTTTTCTGGAACTCCCTAGCTTTCTCCATGATCCAGCATATGTTGACAATTTGTTCTGTAGTTCCTCTGCCTTTTTGCAATCCTGCCTGTACTTCTGGTAGTTCTCGGTCCACATACTGCTGGAGCCTAGCTTGTAGGATTTTGAGCATCACTTTGCTAGCATGTGAAATGAGTGCAATGGTGCGGTAATTTGAACATTCTTTGGCATTGCCCTTCTTTGGAATTGGGATGTATACTGACCTTTTCTTATCCTGTGGTCTCTCTTGAGGTTTCCAAATTTGCTGGCATATTGAGTGTAGCACTTTTACTGCATCATCTTTCAGGATTTTGAATAGCTCAGCTGGAATACTGTCACCTCCACTAGCTTTGTTGTTGCTCAGACTTCCTAAGGCCCACTTGACTTCACATTCCAGCATGTCTGGCTTGAGGTCAGTGACCACCCCATCGTGGTTATCAGGGACATTAAGTTCTTTATTGTATAGTTTTTCTGTGTAATATTGCCATCTCTTCTTAAACTCTTCTGCCTCTGTTAGGTCCCTGCCCTTTTGGTCCTTTATCATGCCCATCTTCACATGAAACCTTCCCTTCATATCTCCAATTTTCCTGAAGAGGTCTCTGGTCCTCCCTATTCTATTGTTTTCTTCTTCTTCTTTACACTATTCATTTAAGAAGGCATTCTTATCTCTTCTAGCTGTACTCTGGAATTCTGCATTCAATTGGGTTGTCGATGTTTAGTTTTGTCATCTCATGTTTGACCATGTCCAGCTTACCTTGATTCATTGATCTTACATTCCAGGTTTTTATGCAGTCTTGTTCTTTACAGAATCAGATTGCTTTCACTCCCAGATGCACTTGCAACAGAGTGTCCTTTTGGCTTTGATCCAATTGCTTCATTCTTTCTGATGCTCATAGTCCTTGCCCTTTGCTCTTCCCTTTTAGCACACTGGACATGTTCTGACCTGAGGGATTATTATTATTATTATTAACAGATTTATAGGCCGTCCCTTGCCACAAACCTCGGGGCGGCTCACAACCTTAAAAAACATTATAGGCCTATACAATAAATAAAAAGCCTACACAATATTAAAATATTAAAACTGGCCCATATCAAGGTCCGAATTAAAACATACAAATACAATATAAATTCAAATAAACAAATTTAAAATAACTAAACATTTAAAATATTGCTTAAATAAAAAGGTCTTCGCCTGGCGCCGAAAAGCAAATAAAGACGGCACCAGGCGAGCCTCTCTGGGGAGCGCATTCCATAGATGGGGCGGCACTGCAGAGAAGGCCCTCCTCCGGGTGCTCACCCTCCTTATATCTCTCATGGAGGGTTCCCAGAAGAGAGCATCAGCTGCAGATCGTAAGGGGCGGGAGGGCATATATGGTCGCAGGCGCTCCTTTAGGTAACCAGGACCCAAGCCGTTAAGGGCTTTATAGGTAAGAACCAACACCTTGAATTGGGCCCAGACTTCAATGGGAAGCCAGTGAAGCTGACAGAGAACTGGGGTGATATGAGAACCACACCCAGTCCCCGTCAGCACCCTGGCAGCTCTGCATTGCACCAATTGAAGTATCCGGACTGTCTTCAAGGGTAGCCCCACGTAGAGCGCATTACAGTAATCTAGCCGGGAAGTCACCAATGTATGAGTCACCGTCACCAGGCAGTCGAACTCCAGGAAGGGATGCAGCTGATGGATCAGCCAAAGCTGATGGAAGGCACTCCTCGCCACTGCTGACACTTGGGTTACCAAGGTTAACTCCGGGTCGAGGAGTACTCCCAAGCTGCGGACCCTGTCTTTCAGAGGGAGTGCAACCCCATTCAAGACTAGGGTCAGGTCCCCCACTCCGAAGCCCGAACCACCCACCAACAGGACCTCTGTCTTGTCTGGATTGAGCCTCAGTTTGTTGGCCCTCATCCAGCCCATTACCTCGGCCAGGCACCTGTTCAGCACAGCCACTGCCTCACCTGGATCGGTGGAAAATGAGAGGTAGAGCTGGGTATCATCAGCGTACTGATGATTCCGCAGCCCACACCTCCTGATGACCTCTCCCAGCGGTTTCATGTAGATGTTAAAAAGCAAAGGGGACAAAATGGAACCCTGCAGAACTCCATGGCATAGCTGCCATGGCGCAGAGCCATAGTCTCCCAGCACCACCTTCTGGAATCAGCCATTGAGATAGGAGTGGAACCACTGCAAAGCAGTGCCTCCAACCCCCAATCCCGCCAGCCTCTCCAGAAGGATACCATGGTCGATGGTATCGAAAGCCGCTGAGAGGTCCAGGAGAACCAACAGGGATGCACTCCCCCTTTCCCTCTCCCTGCACAGGTCATCATACAGGGCGACCAAGGCAGATTCAGTGCCAAAACCGGGTCTGAAACCGGACTGAAATGGGTCCAGATAATCAGTTTCATCCAAGAGTGCTTGAAGTTGTCTCACCACCACCCGCTCCAGCATCTTACCCAAAAACGAGATGTTGGCCACCGGTCTATAATTGGCGACCACCTCTGGATCCAGGGAAGCCTTCTTGAGGACTGGCCGGACTACCGCCTCCTTTAAAGGGGCAGGCACCCGGCCGTCTCTCAAGGAGGCGTTTACCACCTCCAAGATCCAGGGCAAAATCCCGTCCTTGGCGCTCTTTAATAGCCAGAATGGGCACAGGTCCAGTAAACAGGTGGTTGAGCGTACCGATCCAAGCACCTTGTCCACATCATCAGGCCTCAAAAACTGAAATTCATCCATTAATGAGGGACAAGCACGCACGGTTGGTCCCTCCCCAAAAGAATCTGTGTCAAGAGTGGAGTCCAGCTCGTGACGAATCAGAGCAACTTTCTCCCTAAAATGTGTGGCAAAATCAACACAGCGGGCTTTCGAGGGTGGCACTAGATCTTTATCAAGGCCAGGTTTTATCAGCCCTTGGCCCACCCGAAAAATCTCCACTGGACGGTATTGCGAGGAGGCAATGGACGCGGAGAAGAATCGCTACTTCGCCCCTCTCACGGCCACAGCATAGGCTCGATAGTGTGCTCTAAGATGTGTTCGATCGGATTCGTCCCGTGATTTCCTCCACCTATGCTCTAGCCATCTCCCAACCCGCTTCATCGCCCGTAATTCTGGTGTATACCAGGGAGACGAACGGGCTCTGCCTGGTTGGAGAGGGCGCTTAGGAGCGATCGTGTCAATAGCCCTGGTCATCTGCCTGTTCCATATATCGACCAGGGCCTCAACAGGAGCACGAGCCTTGTCAGCTGGAAAATCCCCCAGAGCCCTCAGGAATCCATCCGGATCCATCCGACTCCGGGGGCGGACCATCATAATCTGGTCCGCACCCTAGCAGAGGGAGAAGCCACTCTCGAGCTCAAACCTCACGAGGAAGTGGTCTGACCATGACAAGGGCGTCAAACATAAATTCTTCAACCTCAGATCACCCTCTTCTTGCCTCGTCAAGAAAACCAGGTCCAGAGTGTGTCCACATTCATGGGTTGGGCCGATGACATGTTGAGACAGCCCCATGGCTGTCATGGAAGCCATGAAGTCCTGAACTGCCCCGGACAGGTCCGCCTCGGCATGGAGATTGAAGTCCCCCAGGACCAACATCCTGGGGGTCCTCAACACCAGGTCCGAGACGACCTCCGTGAGCTCAGGCCGGGAGTCTGTTGGGCAGAAGGGTGCTCGGTACACCAACAGAATCCCCAATCTGTCTCGGTCACCCAACACCAAGTGGAGGCACTCCAGCCCCGGTCTCGAAGGGACAGGAAGCCCCGTGAGGGAAAAAGTAGCCCGATAAACTAAAGCGACCCCCCCTCCCCTCCCCTCCCCTCCGGGCATGGACGGTGCTGAACTAAGTACTTGGGCGGGCACAATTCTGAGATGGCCACATCCCCCCCCTCTCCCGCCCAGGTCTCAGTGATGCAGGCCAGGTCTGCCCTCTCATCCATGATCAAGTCATGGATGATGTTGGCTTTATTACGGACCAACCTGGCATTAAGTAACAGCACCGTCAAGCCCGTGGGGCAGCTGACAAGACTTCCAGGTACCCGCTGGCTGGGGGAATAACTAGAAGGAGGAACAGGTGTTAACCATCTGTCCCGCCTTCTCCTAGGCGGGACCGTTAAACCCCCACTGCAGCCATAACCACCATTCCCCATCACCACCCCAGTGGTGGCACCCTCGTGCTCCCCAGGTAACATGCTGACCTGACCTGAGATGGGCCCTTAAAACTAGCTAAAAATTAAAAATATAAAAACCCTCCACCCTGGAAAACCACGCAACTGGCCTGGTGGAGTCTGGTCGGGGTCATAGAATCAAAGCCCTCGGGCAGCCCAGCCCCCAAGCAGCCCCAACGGCCCTAATGGCAGCAACCGCCCTTAGGCCATCGCCCTTCAGCCGTCGGCCCGAGGCTGCCGGCCCTGGGTGCATCCGGCGCCTTAAAGGCCCCGCAGCCTCCTCCTCCAGTCCCGGCTTCCGGCCCCGGCCTCACCCCGCCCCACCCTCCTCGGCGTGCCTGCCACTCACGGCGCGAGGGGGGCGGGTTCAGAGCAGGGGCCTGGGTGCAGGTGGGAGCCGGCAGGAGCCGCGACGGGGGTCCGCCCGGTGGGTCCACGGCACAATGGGGTGGCACAACCGGTACCGGCCTCCGGCGTGGCAGTGCCAGGCGTGGGGCGTCCCGGGGTCTCCAGTGCGGTGCAGCCTCCGGAGCGTCTGTGGCGGTGGTGTGGCGTGGGCTCCGGGCTCTGGCGTGGCTCAGCCCCCTCCGACAGCGGTGGAATGGCGTTGGTCGGAGCGGCAGTGTCAGGCTTCCTCGATTCCTGCCAAGGCTGTAAGAGCACTGCTAAGATGAAGGAAAGGTAAAATTTCTTAAAGATACTTTTGGGGATTAAAGACTCTTTAAAGGCCAGAAGTCTTCAAGTTAACATGCTAACTAAACAACTTGATGGTGTACTAATGGAATCAAAAGCCAACTCTGACAAGACTGTTCCTTTTTACATTAGTAAAGCTTCGGTCAGTCACTTCCTACCTGGGCAGAATCAGCAAATAGAAGAGAAAGATGAAGCTGAGGAACTAATAAGGGAACTTGGCCAGAATAAACAAACAATTGACTATCTTAAAATATTGGGCAAGCAAAATGAGCAAGCTGTTGGTTATCTGCAAATTTCACAGGAAATAATCATAACACGAGAGATAGTCTGTGGCCATGTTTTGATACAAGATCTCCTACAGGCATTTCTTTGGAAGAAGGAGCAGAAGAAGAACCAATTAAGACAATTTTACAATTGGAAGAAGAAGAAAAAGGGGTGACGGGGAGACGTAGGAAGAGAATGTGCTATTCTGTTTTTGTTTTCCATTTATAATTCAGGGAATTTTATTATTGGTGTTAAGGGTTAAGCTAAGATGGAATATAAAATCTCTGTTAAATAGGATATAGTGGCTAAATAATGGTGATGTTGTTTTTGTTTTTTGTTTTTTTTTCTCTTTTTTGTTTTGTCTTTTCCTCTTTTATAGGGATGATCTAAACAATCTGGTATGTGGAAATGAGATTAATAGGCTGACAAAGTGAAAACAGGAGAACTTATCTTATAATTAAAAGCTATACAGAGTCAGCTATATTTGTTTAAATGGAGTTTGTATTGAGGTTGGTGTGCTTATGAGTAATATAGAGTAATATAGAAAAAATGTGTGCTACAGTCTTTGGTAAAATACAGGAATTTATTACAGGTGTAAAGGTTTAAGCTAGATGAAATATGGAACTCTTTGCTAAATGGTATAGTGGCTAAACAGAACTGTGATGTTATTTTTTCTTTTTTTTATGTGTGTTTTTCCTCTTTCCATTTTATACAAGGAAGGATATAATAATTTAGCCTAAGTGTTAAATGGGTATATCTGAAAGTGAAACTATATAGAGTCAATGATATCTGTATGTAACAGGCTATTGTTTTTTGCTGAAATACTATACTTTGTTCCCATTTGCAATTGAAAGTAAGGAAATTTATTATAGGTGTTAAGGGTTAAGCTAGATGCATGTAGAAGAAGACTTGTATGTAGATATGAGATAAAGGAAGGCTGACGTAATAATTTAGTTTAAGCTGTTGAAGTGTGTAGAATTGCTTAGAGGAAATTGACTACTGAAGGAGAGAAAAAGAAAAAAAATGTAATCTCACTAAATTGGAGTAGCCCCCTTTGAACAATGGACAGGAAAAGCAGGATTTTTTAAAAAAGAGAGACGGGACTAACCTTATGGAAGAAGGAAGATTGTGACTTCTATTGAATTTGAAACCTCATTATGAATCAGCTGGAAAAATGGGACTTGATTTTATTTTATTATTTTTTTTGATATGTTGCTATAAAAGGGAGCATAATAAGATTATTGTATGTTAAAAGATGTTAAAAGATATGTTGTAGAGGCTGATCCA
Source organism: Varanus salvator macromaculatus (assembly GCA_023646645.1). NCBI lineage: Eukaryota > Metazoa > Chordata > Lepidosauria > Squamata > Varanidae > Varanus > Varanus salvator. The sequence goes on along the minus strand of JAIXND010000721.1, from coordinate 3,249,488 downwards.
GTAGATCTGATGTGCGTTTTGTGATGATGTGTGATTTGTAGTTTTAGTTTAAAAACTTAATAAAATTTATTAAAAAACAAAAAGAAAATCTAACATTTGCACAGTTGCAGAGATCACTATAATAATTGTGTTTCTTGTATCCTCAATTGGGAAGAGAACTTTATATCCACATTGTTTTTGTTAAGCATTTAGAAGTCCCAGTTAATTATCCATGAGGTATTAAAAGGCCCAACCCTTGAAAGACAAAGCTGAATTGTGGGGAACTTCCCTTCCATTCCCAAAATGTATTTCAAGCTCACTACACTTCTGCTGTTGATTTTTTTTTTTTTTTTTTCAGAACAAAGGCGTGATGGGTGTTTTCATGGGGATTAACCCTTTTTTTTTTCAGAGAGGAGGAAAATGTCCCACTTTCCACTTTTTCACACCATGCATAATTTTGAGCATCTTTGCCATGCTTCCCATTACTCATCATTTTCCTAAGAGAAGCAATCCTGGTTGTTGTAACAAAGTCTGATAGGGGAGCTGCTCCAATCCCTTGATTGTTTTAGTTGCCCTTCTTTGCACTTTTTCCAACAATGTCATTTTTCAGGTGTGGTGGCCAGCACTGTACACAATACTTGAAGTATGGTCATATTAAAGATTTGTGTAAGAGGAATATGATCTTGGAAATTTGATTTTCAATTCCTTTCCTAATTATGGCATTTCCTCCTAACATTTGACATTTTCATCAAACTGTCCCCCACATTCTCAAGACCCTTTCTTGGTCTGTCAGCACTAGTTCAGATTCCATCAGCTTATACTTGAAGATGAGATTCTTTTCCCCCAGCATGCTAACTTCATCCTTGCTTACACTGAACAGCATTTGCTGTTCTGATGCCCTTTTTCCCAGCTGGGAGAGATCCCACTGGAATTCCTCACAATCCTTTTTAAATGTTTTATTTTAGTATCATGAGCAAACTTGGCTACTTTATTGCTCACTTCTAATTCCAGATCATTTATGAACAGGTTGAAAAGCACTGATCCTAATGCAGAATCTTGTGAGAATACCATGCATTCTCAATGTTGGCTTTCAATTCTTTAATCAGTTACTGATCCATAGGACAACATGTGTGTGCACACACAGCCCTTATTCCATCACTGCCAGGTTTTCTCAAGAGTCTGTTGATGGATTTTATCAAAAGGCTTTTGGAAGAAAACAATGTCTACTTGATTGCTCTGTCCATGTGTAGTAGTGACACTCTCAAAGAATTCTTTTAAAGCAGGGCTAGTTCTTCTATATGTTAACTGAATCTATCCTGAATAACACTTTCAACCAATTTACGCAGAACCAACAGAAAGCAAAGCAGCATATAATTTTCCAGATCCCTTTTTAAAAATTGTCCTAGAGTGCTGGTACATGGCTAGAGAGTGATCTTAGGGACATGATGTACATATTGTATAAGAAAGTCATCAATTGATTCTGAGGAGGAAGAGGCAGAGCTGAGTAGATGAGTTGGTGATTTATAGGTTATTTACTCAAGATGCTCAGGGCAATGAGAGAGAACCAGTCCTCTTTGGAAAAGAAGGGAGACATTTCAGAGTGGTGGGGAGGAGATGGAAGGCGTGTCCTTGGCACAAACAGGATATGACAGGCTAAACAAGTGGACCAATTCAGAAGTGTCCAGCATTCCTGCTGTCTAGCCCTCACGCAGCAGGGGCCACCTTCAGGGCTGAATTCTTTCTGAAAGGAATGGAAGGAGGGGAAGTTTAAGTTTGGCTCCAGCTCTTTACATTGTCAATTGCTTCTTTCACATCTCAAAGAGAACGCTGCTTCAATGTATACTGTTTCTTAACCTGTTAAACTTTAATAAAAGGATTGTGCTTCTAAAGTGTCATCTGTGCCTGTGGGGGTGCAGGGCTGCATCGGTGCGACGTGGGATGGCAGTGCGGGGGGGGGGGCAGCGGTGTGGCTTTAGAAGGATTGTGCTTCTAAAGTGTCATCTGTGCTTGTGGAGACAGCGGCGTGGGGGCAGGGTGGCAGTGCAGGGGGCGGCGGCGGCTTTATTTATTTATTTATTTATTTATTATTTAAATATTTATTGCAACAGCCTTGGGGCGGCTCACAGCACAGAACAAATACAATATTAAAAACATATACAATAATTAAAAACTGGCCCATCTCCAGGTTAAATATAAAAACTTACAACATAAATAAATAAATCAATTAAATAAATCATAAATTAAAATAATATTAACAATTAAAATACCATCTAAATAAAAAGGTCTTCGCCTGGTGCCGAAAAGCAAATAACAACGGCGCCAGGCAAGCCTCTCTGGGGAGCGCATTCCACAGATGGGGCGCCACCGCCGAGAAAGCCCTCCTCCAGGTACTCACCCTCCTAATATCTTGCACGGAGGGTTCCCGGAGGAGAGCCTCTGCCGCTGATCATAAGGGGCGGGAGGGCATATATTTTATTTTATTTTTATTTATTTAAAAATTTATATGCCGCCCCTTGCAATAGCCTCGGGGCAGCTTACAGCATATATGGTCGCAGGTGCTCCTTTAGGTAGCCAGGACCCAAGCCGTTTAGGGCCTTATAGGTAAGAACCAACACCTTGAATTGGGCCCAGACTTCAATGGGAAGCCAGTGGAGCTGACGGAGAACTGGGGTGATGTGAGAACCCCGCCCAGTCCCCGTCAGTACCCTGGCAGCTCTATTTTGCACCAATTGAAGTATCCGGACCGTCTTCAAGGGAAGCCCCACGTAGAGCGCGTTACAATAATCCAACCGGGAAGTCACCAACGCATGTGTCACCGTCGCCAGGCAATCGAACTCCAGGGAGGGACGCAGCTGATGTATCAGCCGAAGCTGTTGAAAAGCGCTCCTCGCCACTGCTGACACTTGAGCAGTCAAGGTCAGCTCCGGGTCGAGGAGGACCCCCAAGCTGCGGACCCTGTCTTTCAGAGGGAGTGCAACCCCATTCAAGACTAGGGTCAGGTCCCCTACACTGTAGCCCGACCCACCTAGAAGGATTGTGAAGGACCCACCTTTAGAAGGATTGTGCTTCTAAAGTGTCATCCGTGCCTGCATCTGTGGTGGCACAGGGCAGCGGTGCACGTCGGTGGCATGGGGCGGCCGTGCGCGGTGGCGCGGTGCGTGGTGGCGGTGGCGCAGTGCAACGTGGTGCGTGGCAGCAGTGGTGCGGAGTGGCCACGTGCAGCGGCGTGGGGCGACAGTGCGCGGCTGAACAGGGCGGCTGCGCGCGGCAGCCCGGGGCAGCGGTGCGTGGCAGCGGTGGCGCAGGGCAATGCGGTGCGAGGCGGCGGTGGCACAGGGCGACGCGGTGCATAGCGGCGGTGGCGTGGAGCAATGGCGCTGGGCGGCGGTGCGCGGCAGCGGAGGTGCAGAGCTTCCTGGTGGGGGTGATCAGTTCCCGGAGTGCGAGGTTGAGCAGGGCACGCCAAGCACATACAGACCTGGTGGTGCAGGTGGGCCAGCAGCGTCCCGGGCATCAGGCACACACATATTCACTCTATAAGACGCACAGACATTTCCCCTTACTTTTGAGGGGGAAAAAAGTGCATCTTATAGAGCGAAAAATATGGTAAATGGAAAGAAACTTGCAAGGATCTGGGTGAACATTCCCTTGGACATTCCCACATGAAATGCCTGGCCTTGACCAACCCATGCAGTTTCCAGGCCATGTTCATTTCAAACTCAGGGAAAGCTTTGTAAGAGCCATCAAGCAAGTGAACTGTGTCCACCAGATAATGCAATGAGTTCCCTGCAATACACAGCTCATAGCTTCATTGTGCTATGCAAGCCCCTTCACCACAAGGCAGTGATCCATGAAGGGTACCACTTCATTATTAGTACAGTATAATTAATAATACTGTATATTAAGTACAGCCATATACTTATATAGTAAGTTATTATTCTAAATGGCATTTTCCATACTGGATTTAATTGGGTGATTTTGGTTTTCATATCAAGTTAACAAATTCATTCAGGTTCAGTTTTGTGGAAATTGATCACCATTTTTTTCCAGCTGATCTAAATGGCCAATATGCTCAGATACCTTTTGTGACATTGTGTGGAGCTTTAATTGATCTGAGGGATGTGTTTGATTCAATATTCTGGATGGACTCTGGGACAAAGTGAATTTTCTAACCATAGACAAAAGACTCCTCTTTCTGATCACATGCTTATATTTCAAGACCTGCCTGAAGGTGTGATGCTTACCAGATGGACAGCTCCTGGACCCATGCTTGTTACAAAGGGAGTCAGACAAAGCTGCATCCTCACTCCTGCATCATTCAATTGAAATATGCACGACATTGTTGGGGGCCTAATTACTCCAGCCCCTAAGCTGGCTACAAACTTATTTCTATTCTTCTGTACGCAGCTGATTCTGTACTGTTATCCCAAACCAGAGTGGGATAAAGAAGTTTGCTGAGGGCAGTCAGCAAGTACTGCCAAGAAGATCACCTGGCGATTAACTAAGGCAAATTCAAAGTCATGCTGTTTTCTAGAAATGGCAGTGTCCTCAAATGGCCCATGGAAGAGCCAGAGAATTCAATTCAAACAAGTCCACGCCTTTCCATATTTAGGGATGTTTTGTGAGTCAACAGGTGCCCTGGTTTGCTCATCAGAAAGATGTGGTGGAAAAGGCATCACACTGCTCTAAATTAATGACAAATTTTCTTTGCACAAAACAAAGCAACTGTAGGCCATCTGCACCTGAAGTGTGCCAAGTTAAATCTCATGCACAGCTACCTTAAGTGGCTTTGATTTGGGTGAATGGATGCACTAGATCAAGTTGATATTTTCCTTTCAGTGCCAGGTGAAAACTTTTTATTTTCCCACTATTTTAATTGTCAATTGTATTAATCTGTAGTTTTCATATTTATTATAGGATGCTGTGCTACTTTTATCTCTTTATTTTTTTTATTGGTGTTGTAAACCATCCCAGGACATCAGTGATGGGATGGCATATAAAAGTATTAAATACATACATACAAGTTGCTTTGTCATGCTGTGTGCACCTTGTGTTGGCTAGACTGATGCAACAACCCAGACATTTTGAGACGGTGGTAAAGAGACTTCTGCCAAGACAGAGATAGAATCAACAGAGATTTTCACTTTTCTTTTCAAAATTTTCACAATTTCTTCCCCATCTAACTGTGTCTTCAGAATATCCTGATGGCTATTGATGTGATCTCTGCCTACTACAAGTTTATGTGAAGTGTGTAAAGTACTTTTCATTCACCTGTTTTAAGCTGCACCCTTCCGGAATCCAGATGAACTGTGCCATCCATTGCAGCTGAAAGACTGAGAGTATGTTCAAACACAACAGAGGAAAGAGTCTTCCCTTCAGGCCTGGGAGAAAGGTCAAAGGTCAAAATGATTAGTTTTGAATAATCTTTCTGCCAAAACCTATTCTCCATGTCATTGTCTTCCTATTGTAGTCATCATGCTTAAGCAATTCACAGGAAATGACATTTGAAATGTGTCCAAATGCTTTTGTGCATGCTAATCTGTGCTCTTAATCCTGTTATCATTGGCAAGTGACCACCTTAGTGAAATGGAGGAATGAATCTTATGAGAGTCTTGGGGGATAGATCACAGCTAGCTATCAGTCGGACTTAATGAGATGATGAATTGAGAGAAATATCTGCTATTCCTGTGATACCTTATAGAGACAGAAACAAACAGGGTGCTAGAAAGTGCTTGTAGTTCTTTGTGGCATCACTGAAAGAGGAATGGCTGCAACACAAGCATCATTGCAACTAGAATCCCATGCAGCATCTCACCATGGGAGGGACTGGGCACTTGAAGGCAATGTGTCCTCAAAAGAGCCAGGATGGTTTCATGACTGAGAGTGCTAAAAGGGTGGGAATGGGACTCTGACAGTCTGAGTTCTACTACCATTCAGTCCTGGAGATCCCTGGGTGAGTCTGGGCCATTCACAAACCCTCAGGTCAACCTACTTCACAGGTTGGGAGGACATGACTGAGAGGAAAAGGAGAATTCCTTCCTTGAGTTCCTTGGAAGGAAAAAGAGTGATGTAAATCCAAGATTAAATATAACCAATAAATGGTCTGAAGTTAACTCTAGTACAATCAAAATTGGCATGCTAAGACAGAGGAATACAGTGGCACATGGTCTTGCTGTGGGAATTAGTTGGCCTGTATATAAAAGATCCTCACTTGAATACAGACATCTTTTGCAAGACTCATCCCAAGTACTTCTTTCCAACCCACAAGTTTCAGCAACATCCATTTGGAGTGAAGCACAAAAGGTTTCACATGAGACACTTTCTAGTTCTGAGAAAATAGTATGAGGAAATGATTAGCATTTTCCCCTATTTTATGTGCCATGTTTTACTTGAACACAGAATGAAAACATTTTCACCAAGTATTGCCATTGGAGACCTGCCCTAAAGCCCCATAGCTCTGCATATGCATCCAGTGGGATACATCCCCAGAATATGAATGGATCGCTCTCTTGCTTTTCCCCATCAGAGTTTGATGCGGCAGTCAAGGGGGCAAACACCACCCTAGGTTGCATATCTGGAGGGTGACTTCTAGCTCGAGAGAGGTACTGCTGCCACTCTATATGACTAGTGCAGCCGCAACTGGAGTATTATGTTCGGTACCCTTACTGGAAGGACATAGCCAGGCTGGAATCAGTATAGCACAGGAACTCAAGGGTGGTGGCCAGATTCCAGGTAAAGCCTACTGAGGAAGTTGGGTGTTTTTTCCTTGACAAGAGGAGATATGTTGGTGACACATAGGTTTGTGAGGTAGTGTCATATGGAGGTGTGTAGAGACCTGTTTTCCCCTTCAGAGGAGGGGAGAATGTGTTCCAATGGAGAAAATCTCAAGGAACCAAGGTTGATTTGGGTTCCTGGAAGTACTTCCTGACAGTTCGGACCTCTAGGGTATGGAATGGGATTCCACGGGAATTGGTTGAAGCCCAATCAAAGAGGGTGTTCAAGGATAGGCTGGACATGCAAAGGGTAGGAGTGTCATGAGTGGAACTGACTGATGCCAGAGCTCAGACTAGATGGCACAGGAGGCCTGTTCTTACTCTGTTTATTTGTTTTTATGTGTCTATGTTTGAACTTAGCTTGTTTCTAAGACTGGACCAGCCATGAGAGGAAGACAGTGAACTGAAGAAGCATGAATTCCAGAGAAGGTCATTGCAAGTATTCATAGAAACCCTTGGCACAGACCAGTCCTGTGTATTTACATGACAGGTCATCCATGTGCCTCACACTGTGAATAAGAAGACAAGTGTGGATTTGGAAAAAGAATTCCCGATGTGCATCGACTCTCATGCCTTTGTTTTTATGAGAAGAGGAATTCTTAATTGAAAGGTATCGTCTCCCTTTTCAACCTGCTTTTCATACCAGAGACTTCCTTGAATGTAGAGCTTTTCAATCGTCAAACGTGTGTGTTTTAGTAATGGAAGAATATGATGCCACAAGAGACTTTGCTGTTTTGCCACAGCAAACTAACAGAAGCAATAGGAGTTAAACTAAACTGGATGAGTCTCCAGGAATGATAAGGAAGCCCTGAGGATTGTAGGTGCCGAGTCACAATCCAAGCAGAACCAGTAAACATTTGCTCTTCTTTATCGTCCCTTGATCGGCCTCTGGACAAGCCCACTGATTCTAGTGTGGGGATCAATCTGAGGGATGCTTCCATCATCTTAGAGTGCCTCCTGACTCATTTCAGCTTCACTGGAAACATATCAGCAAAAGGTTTCAGGCTGCTACCTCCTATTTTTGGAATCTTCCAGAGGTGTTTCCTCCAGGTGTCTCCTCTCTTAGAATTCAGCCTTATATTCCAGAGCTGAGCTGGAACAGAACATGATTCACTTTGTGAGGGAGACAGGACCAGAAGTCAAAAGCAACATCAAACTCAGAACAGTATTATGTTCAATGACTAGAAATAATTAGAAGAAATAAATTAACATCCCACCAGTATTATGTGAAAACATGCCAGAAAAGGGAGGTAGTTACAATTGTTTTATTTCAAGATGAAACTGAACAGAATGGCCATGACTTTTGTAAGGATGTCTAGCATGGCAAATTCTGGCTGACTGAATGTCTGATAGAAAAATCAATGGCAAGAATCCCCCCAGACTCCGACAAAGATATGCTTGTTAGACCGTCTTTGGCCGCATTAGATGTTCTTTACAATTGAGATTGGGCCTGAGGAGAATAATGTAGCATTTGGGGAAAAAGATGCAGGCCAGCAGGCCAGTGCTTGAGGCCAAGATGGAGAAGACCTCCACAGCCACCATGGACCGGCCCTTGGTGCTCAAATAGGAAGGCACAAAGGAGACCCAAACACTGCAGAAGACCACCATGCTGAAGGTGATGAACTTGGCTTCATTGAAAGTGTCGGGCAATTTCCTGGCTTGGAAAGCTACCATGAGGCTGAGAAGGGCCAGGAAACCCATGTAGCCCAGCACAGTGTAAAACAGGGCGACAGAGCCTTCATTGCATTCCACAATGGTTTCTTCTACAAAGGAATGGAAGTTTAGGTTTACGAATGGAGGAGCCATGACTAGCCAAACCAGGCAGATGGTACACTGGCCTAAGGGACAAGCAAAAAGAATGGAGTTGGTTGATGTTCTCCCTAGGAGTTTTTTTGCCCTGTTTCCTGGCTGGGTGGCCATGAAGACCAGAACCACCATGACTGTTTTTGCCAGAACAGAAGAAATGGCCACAGAGAAGATGATGCCGAATGCCATTTGTCGCAGAAGACACATGACCTTTGCAGGTTGACCGATGAACAGAAATGAGGAGCAGAAGCAGAGCTGGAGGGAGACCAGGAGGATGTAGGTGAGGTCTCGGTTGTTGGCTTTGACCAATGGTGTGTTACGGTGTATGATGAAAGTTGCCATCACCACCGATGTCTTCAGGGTGAGTAGAAGGGCCACTGAGGCCAGAATAACCCCTAGGATCTCCTGGTAGGAAAGGAAGTGGATCTTCTTCAGGACACACAGGTCTCGATTCTTGTTTGGGTATTGATCTTCCATGCATGGATCACAATGAGCTGCATCTGCAAGGAGCAAAAGTGAGTGAAGTATCTCAAACATGGCATAGGACTTTTTCCTCTTGGGGCAGGGTAGCCTGCAGTGCAATAATACGTGAGAATTTCAGTGCCTACTTAAAATACCACTGTGGCTCTAACGTGTTGTGAGTTGGCCTACTCTCCCTCCTTCCAAAAAGAGTGAGAAAAAACTACTGAGATTCAGGCTTCTGAACTAAAGAATGTATTACGTGTTACCTGAACAGGAAGGCTGAGTTTGTAGTACAAAAGAAGGGTACTACAGTAGTCAAAAGGGAAAAAGAAAGTTGGAAGGCAGGCCAGGTAGGGGAAAACTCTTAAGAATAAAAATTGATTTTCAGTTGAATTTCTCTCCTCGCTTCCAACCATCACCAAAGTCCCTTGCAAGGTAGGTGTGAGGCATATTTGTGGCTTCTCAGCTGGCCTGCCTGTCTACCTTGCACCACAGAACTCAATAGAGACATGAATCCTTCCCCCAGTCTCCATTTGTTCTCCAGAATTCCCCGGTGACGGAAAAACTGTCTGGTCTTCAGTGGCTGCCAGTCTAATCTCTGAATCTGATTTCCTTTTAATTTCATTTGAAAATGCCAACCATTCCTCTCTTTGTGCTTTCAAATCAATAGCGGATTGAACAATCTTTGAGGGCTGCATGATGGGAGCATTGGGCCCAATCCCTATCCAACTCCCCTGTTTCCAGAACACTTTAGCAACATAGTGCAGAAATCAGATTGAGAAACTTTAGAAAGCTTTTCTTACATCACTATGGTGGCCCTATGTAGCAGGTTTTTGCTCCAGAATCAGCCATGGAGAAAAAGCAGAATGAGGCAACAAGAAGTTTAAAACTAGCTACCAGAAGAATGTCCTCAGAATGCAAGTTTGGATCAAGGGCTGAGAAACCGAGGAAAGCAAGTGATATAGAAAAAGAGGCACTGTATTTTACTGTTTCCCAGGCTGTATGGAACAAAAATATATCTACATACTCCATCTGAAACTAATCCGACAATAACATGCAGTGTTGCTACATTCTATGTGGCCACAATGGGTGTCCAAAGACAGATCCTGAGGGAAGGTGGTCCTACCTGGTTGGACATGGACAAAGTCCTGGTGTGTCACTGACTTAGGATGACTGCTATTGTCTTGAAATATTGATTAATCTCACTCGGGTTTTAAGAGACAACATTCTTTGTATTTTTTTCTTTCTTACTCTATGTAAGTATTATATGTAGCTGGCCTTTGACCCTAATAAAGTTTCCACTCAATCTTTCTATCTATCACACAGTGAGCATTATACTTCCAGAGCAGCTGAACATTTTTGAATCTCCATTAATCATTTTGTCACCTGTCCTGTTAGAAACCGTCCCTTCTGGACAATGGTCACATCTGTGGCAGCAAACCTGCTTTTGCTCTGAGACTTTTTTCTGGTGCCCTGGAGAGCACCTCTCCACACACCTGCCCAACGGTGTCCTCTAGAAGACAAGAGAGAGATTGTGGAAGCTTTCCATGTGTTTGGCATTGGCCAAAAAAGTGCTTGCTCTGAATCCATGCGGGCGTCTCCTACAGGATGGGTAGGATCCATGCTAGAAAGGCAGAATCTTTTCTGTATGGTTGCTGGTTACTTAGAAAAATCCTAATTGAGGCTGTTTTACAATCCATTCTTACAGAGATCAAATCAGTCAATCCTAAAGGAAATCAACCCTGGCTGCTTTTCAGAAAGTAACGGACTAAAGTTGAAGCTCAAATACTTTGGCCATCTAATGAAAAGGAAAGTCTCACTGGAAAGGGTGCTGATGCTGGGAACAATTGAAGGCAAAAGGAGAAAGGGATGGGAGAAGTTGAGGTGGGTGGATGGGGTAACTGGGGAGGTGAGTGTGTGATTGGGTGTACTCCAAGGGTGGGAGGAGGACAGGAGAGCCAGGAGGAATGTTGTCCATGGGGTTGCTCAAAGTCTGGCATGACCTTTTGACTGAACAACAATATATTCTCATACAGAAGTGTGTAATTTGAAGTGTTCCTGCTGCTGAGTCGGATCCAGGGCCAGCCAGTCCTGTTTGGTATCATTTCTTTGAGTGGCTACCTCTGGATTCATGCAGGGTCTTTTTCAAGCCCTCCCAGAAAAGTTCTGGGCATAGGAGTTTTGTAAGCAAAAGTGAAGCTTTCTCACTGGATCATGGACACTCACTGGATTCATTTGGCTCTTGGTCCCATCTAGTAAGAGACCTCCTTTTCTCTCGTGTTATACTTGCCCCATTCTGTGATTTTCCTTTTACACTGATGATGACCCACCTCTGTAGCCCACACAATTCCATCAGAGTGAATGGTGAATTCTTGGCCTGGGGATGCTTCTGAATCCAGCCATCCAACTTTGATGTGAGCGAAAGAAAAGTTTGGAAAGTAAACCCAGTTCACAATCTCATATCTCTGTCCCCTTTTATGGAATGAGACTTCCTCCCCAGCACTGTTGTTATATCGGACGTTCCTCAACAGAGCCAGAATCTGAAATATAGGAGGCATTATGAAAAAAGAGCATTGGCAAAAATGTTCTGTCACCTTCCAATGGAGTTGAGATTCCTTCACCCTTAATGTGTTTTCCTGCACTTCATTCTTTTCCTTTGTACCTAATATGAATATTCTTTGAACTCTAATGAGCAGATTGTGGTTTCCAAGTTATTTTAGTTTTCGGTTCAGACTCTACTTTTTATAAACAAACCTCATATTTTTGGGTGTTCCCAATGAAGCAGGCTTTGGTCACCATATTTCAGAACCATCTGGCAACATTTTTATTCCCAGGAAGAATGAAAATGGAAGGGTTGTGTATGACAGCAGGATGACTCCAAATGTGGGGGTGGGAAACTATACTTTTCAGGACTGGTTTGGGGTGAATGGACTTAGAGCTATTGGAATTCATCCATTTTAAATATCCAATTCAGTGACTATCCATGTCTTCTTCAAGAATGATAGAAACCTTTTTTTAAGCATTTTAAAGTATATTTCCCCAGGAAATGATGGGCAAGGAAGAAGATCCACGGGAAATCTCTGTGATATTTTCATTGAACTGATTAAGACTTCAGGGCCGAAGCACAGATTTTGCCAAAGCATTTCTGCAGGCCCCTGAGTTAAGGTTGTCTAATCAGAAGTAAGATCTTACCTGCCAAGGCTGGATCTGAAGAAGACGCTTTCCTTCTCTCCTCGTTCCATATTTAGATTCACAAAGAAGATGAAGTGCATGTGCCACAGAATAGGTGGCTTTGTAGATGCTGTAACTGGGGCTGGACATGCTCGTTTCCAGTGCTTCAGTTTGAGTTTCATCTTTGTTTTCCTTGCCTGTACACGTTTCCACGTATTTTGGAGAAACTTGTCCTGATTTCAGAAACTGACAGTAGAATGCCATTTCCCACCATTTCTGGAAAAAGATGTCTCCTTGTGGTTGGAGTGGATCCAAAGCTGATATGAAATGCCTGAATTCTGGAATTTCTCTTCTCGGCACTGTGAAGTGCAAAGCACCATAAAGAAGTTTGGCCAGACTCAGGTTTGGTGCTTCTGGAGAACTTTCCCAGTGGTTCGTCACAACCCAAACCTTCCTAAATTGACTTGAGGTCCTTTTCTCATAAACAGCCAATAGGACCATTAATAATTTCATAACACTGCTGTGTCCAAAGAGGATAATGACCTGGGGCTCAAACCAATAGTTAGGAATATTGCCAATTTGCACACGTTCCAGAAGGAGCTTGTCTGTAGGGTTCAACACTTCCATGAAAGCCACACAGATGTCCTTCTGCTTGAGCTGTGGTGTCAGTGCCTGGATGAATTTTTCACCAAGGTCACTTGCTAGGGTAACCAGCCCAATCCAGTTCCACTGGAAATGCAGGAGCAGCCAGACTAGGGCCCAGTATTGAGACATTTTATTTGGATCAATGCGGTAGAAGGAAGGAAATTCTGTCTTCTCATCCTGAAGAAGACCAAGAAAACCATATCCAAGCTGTAGGAGAGAATTTCTGATTAGTGGCTTGAAGCAGAAGGTAGTGGAATCTTAACAACTAAAGAGCATTTACTAAAATCAACTACCATGTGTGTTTCACCCACATTACATTGCAGGAAGTGCTCATGCAAAGGGAAATGTATATTTTTAAAAAGAGTATCTAAATTCAACATGAGCGTTTTTGAGACTGCCAAACTGTGGTTAGATCCCCAAAGGTCAGGGTTGCTACTAGGTCACACTGGCAATGGCGTCCCTGTGTCTGTATCCAAGCCACTATGGTCCCTTCATTCTTTGGGACCCCATCTAAGTCACAAGTTCTTGATCAAACTGGTTCTACTACTCTGAAAAAGACATCAAAATATACATAATGAAAAAGACTGTGTAGTGTCACTTCCAAATCCTGGGAGTTTTGTTATTACCAGATGTGCCACACAGTTGCTATCCAAATTGAAAACAACAGCCCTCCACCCACCTAACCCCCACATGGGCAAAATGCTTTATTGAAATTTTCCTATCCTGTCCATCTTTGTGTTCGGAGCTCTGCACGTCCCCTCGTCTGCCTCACTTGAATCTGCTTGCCTGTGGAATCTTGAAGAGTCCCATGACAGATGCAATCTCGCTTGAGGATTTGGGGTTGAGACCCCCAAGAACAGAGATCAGATGATCATTGCTGTGGCATTTGTAATTTGGAACCAATCTCGAGCGAGTGGAAAGGAGAGACAGACTGTTCAAGTAGATCCACCTTGAGAGGTCGCTGTGATCACGGATGCGGAAGCCCAAGGTGTGGTTATGGAGGAGAACAGGATCCTTGTTGAGTTCCTTGATGGTGAACACCAGAGCCAGGATTTGCTGGTAGTGCTTTAGTATGGTCCTGCAAAGGTGAGGTGGACGTTGGAAGGTGGATTGGGATCCCAGTGGGATTCCCGAGATGTGCATGGTAAAAACTCTCTTCACAGATACAAAACATTCTACTGTGAAGTCTTTTATCTGCTTGCCATCATCGCTCTGCTTCCGCCATTAGCAAGGAAGCAGATTGATGCTTGGAACCTTTCCCCAGGTGACCCAAATATTAACTTAATTCAGAGAGGGCCTCTGCAGAGTTAGCTTTTGGCCTGAATATCTTCAGAAATGAACTGAATCAAATACATTCCCAATCCAATTGTTCCTTTCTCTGCATGTGGAAGAAACCTTGAATGATCCATCCAGCTTCCTGATTGCTCTCTAGATTCTTACACATGCACACTTTTGCTTGATCACTCACTCACTCGAAAGCACAGACAACTCTAAATATCTCATTTTGTGGAAGAATAAGTTAGCCCCATGCTTGGGATTCTTCATTCTTTGGGGATTGCAGTCCCAGAGGTCCTTTGAGACATCCAGGACACCATGCATTTTTGCCCAGAGAGATGGAAGAAAGAAACAGAATGGGGACTCAGGTATGTACGCAAAAGGCAAAGAAACTCTTGCCTGAAACTCCATGGCAACCCTTGTCCACTGTACTGGGCTAAATGGACAGACCCTGACTCTGCATCATCCATGCAGTGGCAAGAGAATCCTCCAATCTCTGTCTCTTGCTATAATCAGTGTAAGCCCCCAAAGAACCTCCTGATCTGAGAGAAAAGCATCTCTCCCAAATCCTTCCAGCAGAAACTTACAGAGTATTAGTTATGATGTGTGGCGGCAGTGCACTACGAAAGGTTTTTGCTTTTTGATGGTAATACAGACCAACTGGTAAATTCGCACCAACAATGAGATCTCCTGGGCTGTGATACTCTGGCCATTCCAGGGCCTGGGTCAGGAGGCACGTGGTCCTTCCCACACCCTGAATGTCTTGCAGCAAGAACCAGAGGAGGAACAGCACCTGCCAGAACTTTGGCATTGCAGAGAGACTGTCCTTTCTGTGGAGACCCAAAGACTGCCTGAGAGGGCAGGACTTGAGAGCAGTGGACCAGAGATGGACGTTGGCAAGAAATAAGCAGGCAACAAACATGCAGACATCAGCAGAGCCAAACAAGGAAGGTTCAGATTCAGAAGAAACTAAGTAAGCTTTCTTCTGGTTTCCTTGTTATTGACTAGCTTGATCAAAACCCAGGGGACATCCAAACATCCAGAAATACTGTAATTAACATAGCGCTGGAGGAGGATGAAAAAGCTTTACCACCAGTAGTTCAGGAAAGATTTTTTCTTGTGCTCGCACTTTGCCTCAGTATGAGCAAAGTGTTTTGGTTTTGCCAGGCTCTGGCTTTGGGCCTGTATGGAGCACTTGACTAAATTACAACTGGGAATCCAAGCCTGTTCCAAAGCTCATTGGCCAAGATGGATGAATGAGGAACAGTTCTGAGGAAATTTGAGAGGCAAAGATGGAGGGCCCCTTAAGCTGCCCCACATGACTTCCAGGCAAGTGCCTCCTACAGAAGGCCTTCTCCTGCTTTCCTGACATTGGTGTCACTAATGGAAGTTCCTCTGAAGAAATAGTGGGAAATATGAGAGGGGCTGCAATCGCAAGAACAGGGCACTTTGCAATAAGTGCATAGCTGGGCCCAGGGTATGGTCCAGTCAAAGCCTCATCTAGAGACCCACCTCTTCTTTTTCACAGTTTTCAAAGAGTTCTTCAATCTCCAGTGTTTGTTCTCCCAAAAGTAAAGAAGCGGCCAAAGATCAATGGGGGAGGCTGGAATAGGAGATTGTGTGCAGTTCAATAATTATGTTGAATTGATGAGTCCCTTTTTTAGGCTGCCTGCCAGTAGTGGGTGGGGAAAAAACACAACCCCTTTCCAGAACATGCAGTGAAGTTAAAGACAGGGAAATGTCTCAGGACTCGCCAGAGATTGCCAGAGAGATGACCTCTACATCCATCAAGCCTGGCATGTTTCCTGCCATGATATATAACTTTTGAGAACCCAGAAACAGGCAAAACAGAACCTGAACCTAAACAACCAAAGAAAGGCTTAGAGAATATGGAACAGCCAGAGATTTCAGTGTAAAGGAAAAACAGAAAACAGTTTCATCACGAGATATGTGGATTGGTATTTTTGAAGGAGAGATCAGCATCATACAATCTGTAGCATCCCAGAAGAGAGCTTGAGGGGCTAGCAAGGATCTCTAGTCCTTCAGGGTGAGAGATTGACTGCAATGCCATATTTCAGGAGCCAGGTACAGAAGTAGCTTGGGTCACTAACGGCACAGTTCATGAACTAATTGGGAAGTGAACATGGATTTCAGAGGAAAAT
The DNA here is from genome assembly GCA_023646645.1 of Varanus salvator macromaculatus. Taxonomy (NCBI): domain Eukaryota; kingdom Metazoa; phylum Chordata; class Lepidosauria; order Squamata; family Varanidae; genus Varanus; species Varanus salvator. The sequence goes on along the minus strand of JAIXND010000721.1, from coordinate 3,233,215 downwards.
TACCTGAGATCATGAACTTTGCATTGCGCTATGGCCACAATCATGCCCATCTTTCCCACCCCTCCACAGCATATTCAGCCTGTCTCCCCCACCAAAGCATGCTCACAATCGCACATATCTCCCCCAGGAAAAATACGCCTGCAATTAGCCCATGTCCCATTCAAGCATGATCACAATTGCAATCATGGCTATTTTGGTTTGGACCCTCCCTCCAAACAATAACCTCTCCCCATCCCCCAACTAGGTTAGTGTTCTCTACTGTACTGTATTTTGCTACTATGTTCTTCTTTGTTACTTTGTTTGAAATTTTTTATGATTAAAAAAATCTATTTACAGAAAAAAATAACATAATTTGCATTAACCTTATGGGAATTAGACATGGGTCACGACCATGGGTCACAACCATAATTCTGGAACAGATTAAGTTCATGAGCCAGGTTTCCATTGTATTATGTAAACATAACATTTCTTCCTGCATTGGCATGATTTGGAAAGGATGCCACTATGGTGGGAAGTTTGTGAGGAATATATGGTAATGTAGGCACCTTTTCACAGCATCCAGTTAGCTGGGGAAAAGGACATGCCTAAAGTGGTGAGCAAACCCTAGAGTGGAAATTACCATGTAGTGAAATTGAACATTGCTTTAGAGTAAAATTTTTCTGCTAAATGGATGGACTGGGCAGATAATTAAATTAGCAGGCCACATTCTAAAGAGTTAGATTCTTCAATATTTTTTCTGAACTAGAAGATCTCTGGTGTTGAGGTTAGGACAATGATGTAGCACGTTGGGAGAAAGATGAAAACCAGGAGACTAGCCCCAGAGGCCAATATGGAGAAGATCTCCACAGCCACCATGGACTTCCCCTTGGTGCTAAGGTAGGTGGGCACAAAAGAGATCCAAATGCTGCAGAAGACAAGCATGCTGCAGGTGATGAACTTGGCTTCATTGAAGCTGTCAGGCAATTTCCCGGCCAGGAAAGCCATTGTGAAGCTGATCAGGGATAGAAAACCCATGTAAGCCAGGACAGTGTAGAACATGGGAACTGAACCTTCTTCACATTCCACAATGATCTCTCCAGCCAGGGAATGGCAATTCAGATTTGGGAATGGAGGTGAAGTTACCAACCAAACAGTGCAGATTGCAAGTTGAACAAAGGGACAAGGCAAGACAATGGCATTTGTCAGTTCTATCCCATGAGTTTTCTTCCCACATTCCATGGCTTGGTGGCCAGGAAGACAAGGACCACCATAACAGTTTTGGCCAAAATGTAGGAAACAGAAACAGAGAAGGTGATGTCAAAAGCAGCTTGTTGGACAAGACAGGTTACCTCTACAGGGAAGCCAATGAAGAGGAAGGGAAAGCAGAAGCAGAGAAGGAAGGAGATGAGGAAGATGTAGGTGAGGTGTCAGTTGATGGCCTTCACAATTGGTGTATCACAGTGTTTAATGAAGATGGCCAGCACTAGAGGTGTGACCAGAGACAGGAAGAGAGCAGGAAAAACTAACATGAACCCCAATGTCCAATTGATCTTCTGGGCATGGGTCACAACTGTCTGTGTCTGGAATGAACAACAATTCTTTAAGTATCTCTAACATGACATCAACAGAGGGCCAATTTAGCCCTCAAAGAAGACGATGGAAATGTCCAATTTTCACACCATTGGTTTTTTTCCTGTTGAAGCTGCAGCATTCATGACACCAAAGTTACAATTACAGAAACTTATTCAATTATTTACATGAGGTTCATATGGTTCCATATTCTGGCATGGAGGCTGTAAAGCCTGAACAATAGAAATAAAACTGATGTGAAAATGAAAAAAAAAATTGAGAAAAATACAGCTTGTTTAGGAAGTGGTGCTGAAATATAAATCATTCTGGAGGTGCTGAAAGCAATGTGATCTTTTTTGTGGCTGCCCTCCAGAAGAAGGGAGTTCCAGAGGAATGGTACTACTTCCTAAGAACATGACAACACAAGAACAGGAGAACATAAGAAAAGCCATGGTAGATCAGATCCATTGTCTATATCCTCCAGCACTACTTTCCCCAGCTGCCTACAGGATCCCACAAGCAGGAGGGGTACCAGAATTCCACCTGCCTGAAATCCTTACTTACTCTAAATTATTACCCATTTTCGCTGAGCATTAATTTTATTATTGAAGCCATAAAACTGCAGAGGCACACAATTCAAGCTAGCATTTATGGCAAAAACAGACCTGAGCAAATGACAAATTCTTCTCCTTATTCATGAGCTTCCCTCATCTCTCTTCCTCTACTGCCATTCACTGCATTGCACACTTATATAGGGTCCCAAAGTCTGGGGTACTTGTCAACTTGGAAATCATCTCTTTTGGGCAAGGGTCACATATATGGCAGCAAATGGGCTTTCCCTCTGGAACTTTTTTGTGGTGTCCTGGAAGGCATCTCTCCACACACCTTGCAGGGGGTGTCTTCTTAAAGGGGACAGGCAGAGGGTTGAGGCTATGCAGGGATCTAAACAGAACACAGCAGAGTTACTCAACAGTGTTGCATACTGCATGATCTCTAGGACCAGCAATTTAGAAGGACCAAAAATCTATTCTGCATCTCCAGGCTACGGAAAACAATCTTCTAAACAGAGAGGAGAAATCCTAATGTTAGGAGTTGTTGTGTCCAAATGATTTCAAACAGATGGACACATCCCCCAATGACAAATCAGTCCCACCCATGCACCCCAGCCTACTTTCATACCCCTTTTTACTCATTCCATGCAGAGGATTGTGAGGAACTTTTTAGAAGGGATGAATGGAAATGCCGGTTCATGGGTGAAATCACAAAGCTGTTTACCAGGTCAGCTACAACACATTCATTTCCATCGCACCTCTGCAGCCCACACAATTTCATCCGAGTGAAGGGTGAAGGCATGGCATGGAGAAGTCCCTGGATCTAGCATTCCAACTTTCACTGGAGAAAAAGATCCATTTGCAAAGAAGATCCAGTTGAGGATATCATATTTCTTGCCTTTTTCAGCAAGAGAAATCTCCTCTCCAGCACAGTTGTTTAACTGGATTCTCCTGGTGGCCGGAAGTGGATGCTGGCTGGGAGGCCTCAAGTCCTGGCTGTGCCTGGAGGGCCGGCAGGAGCGGCTTTTCTAACGCCACACCCCTGCGTCTTACCATCGCCACGCCGCGCTGGAGAGCCGGGCTGTGGCAGGCCGGGCCAGACCATCTGCACCGGGAACTGCCACCGACCACCGCGCCGGAGACTGCGCTGCCGCCGACCATCGCACCGGAGACCGGGCCACCGGGACAACGATCACCCACCAACACCTACAGTCACCGAGGCCCCCGCTCTGCGCCTGCCCCCCTCGAGTTGTGAGTGGCAGGCACGCCGAGGAGGGCAGGGCGGGGCGGGGCGGGGCGGGGCGAGGCCGAGGCCGGAGGTGGCTGGAAGTGGGCACCAGCTGGGAGGCCTCAAAGCCCCAGCCGCACCTGGGGCCAGCGGCCTCAGGCTGGCAGCCAATAGCCATTAGGGCCGTTGGGGCCACTTGGGAGCTGGGCTGGCCTGGCCGGGGGCCCTGACTGGGTTTTTGCGGACTGAGTCTTGCGGGGGTAGATGGTGGGTGGAAGTTTTTAAGTTGTTTTAAAGTTTTAATTTGTTTTTAGGGGCCCATCTCAGGTCAAGATAGGAATGTTGCCTGGGGAGTGCATGGGGGCCACCATAGGGGTGGTGATGGGCAATGGTCGCTATGGTTGCAATGGGGGTTTAACAGTTCCACGTAAGAGAAGGCAGGACAGATGGTTAATACCTATTCCTCCTGGTTATTCCCTCAGCCGGCGGGTGCCAGGTAGCCTGGTCAACTGCCCCATGGGCCTGACGGTGCTGTTGCTTAATGCCAGTTCGGTCCACAATAAAGCTACCCTCATCCACGACTAGATTGTGGATGAGAGGGCTGACCTGGCCTGTATCACCGAGACCTGGGCAGGGGAGAGGGGAGATGTTGCCCTCAGAACTGTGCCCACCAGGTACCTAGTTAAGAACCGTTCACACCTGGAGGGGAGGGGAGGGGAGGGGAGGGGGGGTTGCCTTAGTTTATCGAGCTTCTTTTTCCCTCCTTCCTTCTCCTGCTGCCTGATGACTGGTATTCTCCCTTTCTCTCCAGGCCTTGAGTAGATTTACATGGTAAATCTGAGTTGAGAGCCACCTATCTGTGAGGCATATCTCATAATCCACTGGCCCCACCCTCCTAATGACCTCGTAAGGCCCCTGCCACCTTGCAAACAACTTGCCCCCTCCCATGGGCAGGAGTATAACACGCTGGCCTGGTTGAAACGTCTGGGGCTGGATGTGCTGATAGTAATAGTACTGCTGCTCTCCTTGGGCCTGTTTTAAATTACTCTTGGCCTGCTGAGCCAGGTCAGTGAGGTGTCTCCTCATATCCAGCACATACTGGAGGGTCGAGGTGGGCTCTGGGGCTGACTCCTCCCAATGCTCCTTGACCAGGTCTAGGATTCCCCTGGGGTGCCGTCCGTACAGCAGTTCAAATGGCGAAAATCCTAAAGAGGCTTGAGGCACCTCCTGTATTGCAAATATCAAGGGCCCCAACAAAACATGCCATTGTTGTGGGTAGGTCAACACAAACTTCCTAAGCATCCACTTAAGGTTCTGGTTAAAACGTTCCACTAGACCATTGGTCTGAGGATGATAAACTGTGATGTGCAAGGGCTTTATTCTCAACAGGTCACACATCTGTCTCAGCACCTGGCTCATGAAATTAGTGGCCTGATCTGTCAGAATTTCTTTGGGAAAGCCCACTCGGGCAAAGATCCCTAACAGCTCCTGGCCAATCACCCGAGCTGAAATACTCCTGAGAGGCACGGCCTCAGAATAGCAGGTTGTATAGTCGATCACCATTAGAATATATTGGTGTCCCCGGGCTGACCTTTCCAAGGGCCCTACCATGTCCACCCCAATCCTTTCGAATGGCTCCCCTATAACTGGCATGGGTGTCAAAGGCCCTGCTGGAGCTCCTTTCCTCTGAGTCTTTTGGCACTCAGGACATGACAAGCAGTACTACCTGGCCTGAGCGTACACCCCGGCCCAGTAGAACCTTGGACAAGCCTGTCGGTAGTTTTCTCCACCACCAGGTGGCCAGCGGTAGGCAAGTCATGGGCTAGTCGAAAAACGGTCAGCCTCAGGGGTTCAGAAATCACTAACTGTTGTAATTCCCCATGTCCTTCTTGTGCAGGTACAATCCTATAGAGCAATCCCCCCACCATCTCAAAGTGGGGTCCACGCCTTGTACCCTCTCTTGCTCCTGAGGGTTCCTGGGCTTGTCTCAGGGCATGGACAAGAGAGGCATCATTTTGCTGGAGGAAGACCAGCCACTTGTGGGAGGTACACAGGGCTGTAAGACCTACGTCTTCCTCCTCCCCTGCCAAAGCAACCTCTGAGCTCACTTCTCTCACCAGCTCTTCAAAATGGGGCCAATCACGACCAGTTCTTACTCCATATGCTAGACTGGGGACAACTCCCACCTTGCATAGGTGTACCTTCCCCTTTACCTCCACCTTAGCCCATCGAGTGACATATGGCTTGACATCCCCATGTATGCATTTCACCTGTAGCACTTCCGCCAAAGGGCGGCCCCGGGCTTGCCTAACTAGGTGCACCCACAACCGGTGTCTACCAAGGCCTCAACCTCCTGCCCATCCACTATGGCCTGAACCCGCCAGGCTTGCTGAGGGGCGGCACTCACCGGGGCAGACCACCAGGCTTCCACTAAGTCACACTCCATCAATGGACAGTCTCCCCGGTAATGCCCCTCCTTGCCACAAGTAAAGCACACTGGCTTCTGCTGGGTTCCTCTTCCTTGCTTACTTGTAAGGTGGTGCAAAGCCAAGGGGGGTCCCGGCACATGCGCTTCCAGCTGGGAGACATTCTTAAACATCATGCCCCTTCCAGTCAGTGTGGGCTCAGTAGGTCTTGCTCTCTCTGGACCCCGGTTGCCCCGGCCCACAGGGCCTTTCTGCTTCTGACCCTCCTGCCAGGGTGGCCCCAGCCTGTCTCCTACATCTGGCTCTTTCGCAGCCACAAAGGTTTCCATGAGTTCGATGGCCTTCTCTAGGGTTTCAGGCCTTTGGCACCTAACCCAGTTTCTGTCTGGGGTGGGTAGGACAGTTATAAACTGCTCCAGCAGGACCAGCTCTGCCACCTATTCCGCACTGCAAATGGCAGACTTCATCCATCTCAGCCCATTAGCCCAAATCTTCTGTTGCCAGTCGCAAATCCGACCCCTCTCATCCGCCGCCGATAGGTCTCTTCCGAAACATTCAAACTCCCTAGAAAGGCCGCCTTGACTAAGTCATATTGGCCTGCCGCTTCCGGGGCAAGGGTATCCATGGCTTCTTGGGCCAGACCCATGAGGCAAGGTGTCAGGATGAGAGCCCACTGGTCTTTGGGACACTTGGCCATGAGGGCAACCCTTTCAAAGGTATTTAGAAAGGCTTCAGTGTCATCTTCTGCAGTCATCTTAGAAATCTGCATGGGTCCAGGGCACTTTCCTCCCATTTGTCCTACCAAGGTCTCAGCTTAAGGGCTTTGTAGTCCCCCCAGCACTTGCTGAAGCAATGAGATTTGGTTCTGGAGCTAGGCAGTGAAAACCTGCTCCATAAGCTGCGTCTGTTGCTTGGCTAATTCCTGCAACAGGTTTTGCTGCTCCTGGGCTTGAAGACTTTGTTGCTCAGCCCACCAAGCCATCCAGGAGTAAGTTGGGGCGGGGGGGGGGAACAGCCAGTGAACTTCCCTGCTGCCCGGACCCCGGCATCTCCACCACTGTGACTGCTTCGGGAGGGGGCTGTGGGCCAAAGCCTCCCCTTCCTGGCTTCTCCATGCAGAGCAACACAAGAAAGCCGTTGCACTCACCAGATCTTTATTCTGTGCTTACAGTTTCCACCACACGCATCCTGTAGTGCCTTGCCCTTGCCTGCTCCAGCTCCCTTCCCCCTTGTTGCTATGGCAATGAGTTGCGCCCTCCCGGCTGTACTGTTGCCCAGTCTCTGCTAGCGGTTGGTCCCGGTCTCCCTGCTGGTGGCCACTGCTGCAACTCCTCCTCAAGCGCATGTGTGTTTCTTTGCTCTCTGCTCACTTGCTATCTTCCACTGTCTCTCTCTCCTCTCATCCTTCCTTCTCCTGCCGTCTCCTTATCAACCCTCCTCGCACACCATTCCACCCAGCCCACCTGTCCCTGCCCCGCTTCGCGATGCCGAACAGCTGCGCCCGGATCCGGATCCCCTGGCTGCTGCTTCCCAGCAAATTGCTCTCCCCACCTGGGCTCCTAGCCCTGCTCTGCTGTCTTCAGGGAAAGGGATGAGACCCTCTGCCTCCTCACAGTGACCGAGACAGATTGGGGATTCTGTTGGTGTACCGCACACCCTTCTGCCCAGCAGACTCCCTGCCTGAGCTGACAGAAGTCGTCTCGGACCTGGTGTTGGTCCTGGGGGACTTCAATCTCCATGCCGAGACTGACCTTTCCGGGGCGGCTCAGGACTTCATGGCTGCCATGACGGCCATGGGGCTGTCTCAACATGTCAGCAGCCCGACCCATGAACGCGGACACACTCTGGACCTGGTTCTCTCAACGGGTCGGGAAGAGGGTGATCTGAGGGTGAAGAATTTACATTTGACACCCCTGTCATGGTCAGATCACTCCCTCGTGAGGTTTGAGCACGAAAGTAGCCTCTCCCTCTGTAAGGGTGCGGACAAGATTGTGATGGTCCGCCCGTGGAGTCAAATGGATCCAGATGGATTCCTGAGGGCTCTGGGGGATTTTCCAGTTGGCAAGGCTGGTGCTCCTGCTGATGCCTTGGTCGATATGTGGAACAGGGAGATGACCAAGGCTATAAACACGATCGCTCCTAAGCGCCCTCTCCAACCAGGCAGAGCCCGTTCATCTCTCTGGTATACACCTGAATTACGGGCGATGAAGCAGGTTGGTAGACAGCTAGAGCGTAGGTGGAAGAAATCACGGGACGAATCCGACTGAGCACATCTTAGAGCCCAGTATCAGGCCTATGCTGTGGCGGTGAGGGGGGCAAGGAAGAAATTCTTCTCCACGTCCATTGCCTCCTCACAATGTCGTCCAGCGGAGATTTTTCGGGTGGTTCAGGGGCGGTGGTTCAGGTGGTTTAATCAACCTGGCCCCACTAAAGATCTGGTGCCGCCCTCGAAAGCCCACTGTGACGACATTGCCACGCATTTCAGGGAGAAAGTTGCTCAGATTCGTCACGAGCTGGACTCCACTGTTGACACAGATTCTATTGGGGAGAGGCCAACTGTGCCTGCTTGTCCCCCATTGAGGGATGAATTTCAGTTTTTGCGGCCTGATGATGTGGACAAGGTGCTTGGATCGGTATGCTCAACCACCTGTTTACTGGACCCATGCCCATCTTGGCTATTAAAGAGTGCCAAGGATGGGATTGTGCCCTGGATCTTGGAGGTGGTCAATGCCTCTTTAAGAGACAGGTGTGTACCAGCCCCTTTAAAGGAGGCGGTAGTCCGGCCAGTCCTAAAGAAGGCTTCCCTGGATCCAGAGGTGGTCGCCAATTATAGACTGGTGGCCAACATTCCGTTTCTGGGCAAGGTGCTGGAGCGGGTGGTGGTGGGACAAATCCATGCACTCTTGGATGAAACGGATTATCGAGACCAATTTCAGTCTGGTTTCAGACCCGGCTTTGGCACTGAATCTGCCTTGGTCAAGCTGTATGATGACCTGTGCAGGGAGAGGGAAAGGGGGAGTGCGTACCTGTTGGTTCTCCTGGACCTCTCGGCGACCTTCGATACCATCGACCATGGTATCCTTCTGGATAGGTTGGCAGGTCTGGGGGGTTGAAGGCACTGCTTTGCAATGGTTCTGCTCCTACCTCAATGGCTGATTCCAGAAGGTGGTGCTGGGGGACTATGGCTCTGTGCCATGGCAGCTATGCCATGGAGTTCTGCAGGGTTCATCTTGCCCCCTTTGCTCTTTAACATCTACATGAAACCGCTGGGAGAGGTCATCAGGAGGTGTGGGCTGTGGAATCATCAGTATGCTGATGATACCCAGCTCTACCTCTCATTCTCCACCAATCCAGGTGAGGCAGTGGCTGTGCTGAACCGGTGCCTGGCCGAGGTAATGGGCTGGATGAGGGACAATAAACTGAGGCTCAATCCTGACAAGACGGAGGTCCTGTTGGTAGGTGGGTTGGGCTTTGGAGTGGGGGACCTGACCCTAGTGTTAAATGGGGTTGCACTCCCTCTGAAAGACAGGGAACACAGCTTGGGAGTGCTCCTCGACCCGGAGCTGACCTTGGTACACCAAGTGTCAGCAGTGGCGAGGAGCGCTTTCCATCAGCTTCGACTGATCCATCAGCTGCGTCCCTTCCTGGAGTTTGGCTGCCTGGCAACAGTGACACATGCGTCGGTTACTTCCCGGTTAGACTTCTGTAACGCGCTCTGCGTGGGGCTACCCTTGAAGACTGTCCAGATACTTCAATTGGTGCAAAATAGAGCTGCCAGGGAGCTGATGGGGAATGGGCGAGTTCTCATATCACCCCAGTTCTCCATCAGCTACACTGGCTTCCCATTGAAGTCCAGGCCCAATTCAAGGTGTTGGTTCTTACCTGTAAAGCCCTTAACGGCTTAGGTTCTGGATACCTAAAGGAGGGCCTGCGACCATATATGCCATCCCGTCCCCTACGATCAGCAACCAATGGTCTCCTCTGGGAGCCCTCTGTAAGAGAAGTAAGGAGGGTGAGTACCCGGAGGAGGGCTTTCTCTTTGGTGGAGCCCCACCTATGGAATGCGCTCCCCAGAGAGGCTCACCTGGCACTGTCATTATTTGTTTTTCGGCGCCAAGCGAAGACCTTTTTTTTAAAGAAATATTTTAATTGTTAAATTATTAATTCTAGATTGTTAATTCTAGATTGTTCTTTATTGTTTGTATTTATATATGTTTACTTTTTAGACTATGAGATGGGCCAGTTTTAAATTGTGTATTGTTTTTAAATTGCATTTTCATATATTGTTAGATGCCCCGAGGCTTGTTTGCAAGAGGGCAGCATACAAATTAATAAAGCTAATAAATTAATAAATTAATAAAGTTTGCAAGAGGGCGGCATACAAATTTATCAATAAATAAATAAATAAATAAAGAGGTGAGAATCTGAAATGAAAAATTAGAGAACGGGTGGTTTTGAAGAAAATTACATATCTTCTCATATAGCATTACCACCACTGACTTATGCAGCTGCGCTTTTCACCTCTTGCTTCAATATTTAATTATCGTTTCATTGGTCAGTGTCCTTGCTCAGCGGCTTGGGCTTTTCCTGCAGGTGTCTCCAGGTACACTACCATCACACTTCTTCCAGTGAGCACTGGAGCAGATAACAGCAAAGATATCATCTTCTGCAGGGCTGAGGTTTGGCATGGCATAGGTATGGCCCACAATGCCTCATGGGAAACTGCTGAGCTACATCCTCTCTCTACAAGCTTCTCCAAACATGCAAAAAGAGGAAGGAGCTTCCTGCGACTGCAGCAAAAAGAGTGCAACATTTCATTTATTTATTTATCGATGTATATCCTGCCTTTTTTGTACAAAGGACTCAAGGCAGCTTACATCATTCTCCTCCACAATCCTACCCCCACAACAACAACCCCGTGAAGTAGGTTCAGCTGAGAGTAAGTGACTGGCCCACAGTCACCCAGTTGGTTCCATGGCTGTTAGGGGGCTGGAACTCAGATCATCTAAGTCCCAGTCCCATCCTCTTAACAGCTACACCACACTGGCTCACAGTCTCTCACATCACTTTGTGGTTTCCTTTGTTTCTGCCTGTCAACATACCCTGATGGGGGAAACAGGAAAGCATTCCCATGGCTGACATAGGTGTAGAGGCTGATTTTTGCACTGATCAGTTAGTGGGACGTGATAGATGTTTGCAACATTATCCATTTCTTGGCATCAAGATGGCTTGCCTGGGAAGGCTGAATGCCATCAGGTGCAAGCCAGATGGCTTTTCTCCATTTCAGAAGTTCATGCTTTACCAGTGACCATTAAGGTTCATCATCACTACTACATTCATGTCGCCTTGCAACTCTAGCAGCACCTTGAAAGCTTCCCCTCCTCAACCTTAAATCCTTCACTGTCCTGATCAGGTCTTGTCAACTCAAGGAGCTGCCCATCATTTTTTTGGTCTTCCTCCAATTCTTCTGCCTTTTCCTTTCCTGTTCAAGGGACTTAGCCAGGCGTTCATTGCCCATATCTAGGCACTCTGGGGAAAAAAACGGTGCATCAAGAGCAGGAGAATGGACATGGGAAATTGCAGGCTGGTTAGCCTTTTGTCCATTCTAGGAAACACAATGAAAAGGTTCAAAATACCATGAGATCTAGTAATCCTAGATAGGGATGGGAGGGTGGCAGCCATGCTGCACAGCTTCCACAAAAACTGATCCTGCCAGACAATCCTTGTGGAATTCCATGACAAGCTTATGAGGAGGCTTGACAGACTGGATGTAATTTACCTGGATTACAGAAAAGCCTTTGACAACATGCCACATGATATCCTGCTTGAAAAATTGAGGGGATTTGGGATAGAAAAATGGACCATCTGATGGAATAGGGCAAGGTTGATGGTCCAAAAGCAGAGGGTAAATATTAGTGTGAAATCATCCATATGGCAGCTAGTGATGAGTGGAGTCCCCCAGGTTTCTTTCCTGGGACGGTTCCTGTTCAATTATTTCATCAATGGCCTAGAAGTGAGGGTGATTGGTCTGATCATCAAATTGATTTACTTAGGTATAATTTATATATTAAAAGCTTTTGTATTCCATCCTATTATACAAATTCTCAGGACAGCTTACAATATTTAAAAGAACAATTAAAAAAACAATGTACGTTTGTTTTGTAACACTGTAAAACAACAATGCCTTCCCTGAGACACAGAGGTTTGTTTGTTTGTTTGCTTGCTTGCTTGCTTTGTGCTTTGCTTTGCTGTGCTTTGCTTTGCATTTCTTTGCTTTGTTTTCTTCCAATTTAAATTTAAGTTTACTTTATCCTTGTGTATGTGTGCAAGTGGGTTTTTGTCTGGAACAAGTGGGTGAGTGAGAGGAACTGCAGGACTAACAAGGCAGGGGATCAAGGTAAGGTCTCGAAAGGGATACCGATGGCAGACCAAGAGATGGCCTTGGCGGGAGTCATGGGTGTTGCTGTCAACTGTGAGACCTGCAATGTGTTCGCCCTTCTCCCCCAGGAGAGGCAGTGATACACTTGCCCTCGGTGCAAGATGGTGACCCTGCTAGGAGGTGAGGTGCCTGAGCGCTGAGAGAGCTCTCCAGGCCCCCCCGGAGCAGCCCCCCTCTCGACAGAGGGCTGAGGGAGAGACCACAGGAGGAGCAGCTGCAGAGACATGGAGGTATGTCACCCACAGGAGGAGGAGGCCAGCACGGCCTCCTACTTCTCCTGGCACCAATCTGGAGCTGGGAAACAGGTTCTCTCTGCTTGGGGAGGCTGGGGCTGATGAGGCCTTGGGGGACCAGCAGGACCCCCAGTCTGGGATATCAGGTGGAAAGGGGGCCACTGCAGGAGAGGCGAGGGTCAGGGTATGGCTGCCCACCAGCACCGGGAAGGCACGGCTGTAGGTGATTGTTGTTGGGGACTCCCTGCGGAGGGGCACTGAGGTGGCGGTGTGCTGCCCCAGCCTGGAGACAAGGGAGGTTTGCTGCCTGCCGGACACACGCATCCGGCATGTGAAGGACAGAGTGGAGTGTCTTGTTTGCTCCAGGGGTCACCAGCCGCTCCTGGTGATCCATGTGGGCACAAACGATGTGGCTAGGCAGGGTGTGGTCGGGATCACCAGGGACTTTTCGGCCTTGGGGAAGAAACTCAGGGAGCTGAAGGACCAAGTGGCATTCTTGTCAATCTTACCTGTCCGGGGGTTTGGGCCAGGCAGGGACAGGAGGGCCTCCGAGGTGAATGACTGGCTTAGGGTGTGGTGCCCGAAGGAACGCTTCAGGTTCCTTGACCACGGCACTCATTTTCTTGCCAATGGACTTCTGGCAAGGGACAGGTTACACCTCACGAGGATGGGGAAAAGGTCCTTTGGAGATGCTCTAGCGAGCTTCATCTGGAAGACTTTAAACTGAGCCAGTGGGGGGTGGGTTCAGGCCCCCCAGTAACATTTCTGCACTGGACAAGTGTGGGGGGAGGATCGGGGCTCTGGGAGCAGGGCTTTAGAGATACTGCAGGACTGACAGGACTTCTACGGAGAGGGGCCAGGCACCAGGGAGGATGGGAGGAAGGAGGATGCTGGGAACTCCAAGGAAAGGAAGTGGTGGGAAGGAGTTGAGGTGCATGTACACCAATGCTAGGAGCATTGGTAATAAGCAGGAGGAGCTTGAAGCTCTCCTGGGAATAGGAGGAAAGGATCTGGTGGGAAGAACAGAAACTTGGTGGGAAGAAAGGCAAGACTAGAATGTGAACATAGAAGGGTATCACCTTTTTGGAAAGGACAGGAAGGGAAAGAGAGGTGGGGGTGTGGCTTTATATGTCAGGAAAGGGATAGGATGCAGTGAGATAGAATGCAGCACAGATGGGGATTCGGTAGAGCCAGTCTGGGTGAAACTTAGGGGTTTTCACAGGGAAAGAGACCTGACAGTGGGGGTATGTTATCGCCCTCCAGGTCAACTTGAGACCCTGGATGATGTCCTGACAGGCCAGATTCTAAGGATATCTTGGGGGAGAGACACAGTAATTATGGGGGATTTCAATCTCCCAGATATTACTTGGGAGACTCACTCGGCGGTGACAGCCAGGTCACGTCACTTCCTAGAAGCTCTAGAGGGTGGGTTTTTCACACAGAGGGTCCGACAGGCGACGAGGGGGGGAAACATCCTGGACTTGGTCTTGACCAATAGGGAGGAGTTGATTAGTACAGATTAGGGGAGCTCTGGATGTGAGTGATCACTCCATCCTTTGCTTTGAGATCAGGGGACTGGGGATGTGCAGCAGGGCGAGCACTAGAAGCTGGGACTTCAAGAGGGCTAACTTTGGCCAACTGAAGGCCAGACTGGGGAAAATCTCCTGGGATAGGTTACTGGAAGGTAAGCGAGTTGAGGAGGTGTGGATGGCACTCAAAAGGGAGGTTTTGCAGGTGCAAAACTTGATGATACCTCTAGTGGGTAAGGTGCAGAGGCAGAGGAGAGTGCTGCCATGGATGCGAAAGGAGGTGGTTAGGGGGATTAGACGAACGAGGAGCCTCCGTAGGAAAAGGGTACTGGGGGAAATAGACCAAAGGGTATACCGGGAGGAGGAGGCCCATTGCAGAAGGATTCTTCGCAAGGCTAAGGCTGATTATGAGCTGAGACTTGCCAAGAATATCAAGAGCAACAAAAAGGGCTTCTTTCAGCATGTAAATAGGAAAAGGAAGGGGAGACAAGTGGTGGGACCACTAAATAAGGAGGAAGGAGATCCAGTGACTGACATGAGGGAACAGGCACAGATGCTAAATGACTATTTTGCCTCTGTGTTGCCCCCAAAGCAGGATGGGGGATATCTGTATAGGAGATTAGATAAGGCTGGAGACTTTGGAGCACAAATTAGAATCACCCCCCTTGAAGTCGAGGGGCTCCTCAGGGCCAGGCCCTGACAGGTTACACCTGAGAGTACTAAGAGAGTTAACAGGGGTTCTCTCATGCGCTCTGGCCTCCATTTTTGAGACCTCGTGGAGAACGGGTGAAGTTCCAGAGGACTGGAGGGTGGCATCTGTGGTCCCAATTTTCCAAAAGGGTAATAGGAAGGACATGGGGAATTACAGACTAGTTAGCCTTATGTCCATTGTAAAAAAACAATGGAAAGGCTCATAATAGAGAGAGATCTAGTGATGCTAGATAGGGCAGGGAAGCTGACAGCCACACAACACGGCTTCCGCAAAAACAGGTCCTGCCAGACAAACCTTGTGGAGTTCTGTTACAAGGTTTCAAGATGGCTAGATGGAGGGGATGCAGTGCATGTGGTATACCTGGATTTCAGCAAGGCCTTTGACAAAGTACCCCATGATATCCTGGTGGAGAAACTGAGGAGTTTTGGGATACACCAAAGCATTGTCCGGTGGATTAGGGCATGGTTGACTGACCGAAAGCAAAAGGTAACCATTAGCGGGGAATCGTCGGGATGGCAGCCAGTGACAAGCGGGATCCTTCAGGGCTCTGTCCTGGGGCCGATCCTGTTTAATCTTTTCATTAATGAAATGGAAGAAGGGGTGAACAGTCTGCTGATCAAATTTGCAGACGACACTAAAACTGGAGCAGTGGCCACAACTGAGGAGCAGGTACTCCAGATCCAAAAGGATCTGGACAGACTATGGAAGTGGGCAGGAGACAACAGGATGGCGTTCAATGTGGATAAGTGCAAGGTCTTGCACTTGGGGCATAGGAATAGCTGTCATAAGTGCAGGTTAGGTGACAAGTGGCTGGAGAACAGCAGTTGTGAAAGAGACCTTGGGGTACTAGTTGATCACAGGCTAAACATGAGTCAGCAGTGTGAGGCGGAGGTCAAGAGGGCGAATGCCACCCTTGGTTGCATAGCCAGAAGTGTGGCTTATAGATCAAGAGAGATATTACAACCACTCTACATGACTCTAGTGCGCCCCCAACTGGAGTACAGTTTTGGGCCCCTCATTACAGAAAGGATATAGCCAGGTTGGAGTCAGTGCAGCGTAGAGCCACAAGGATGGTGGCTGGTTTTCAGGGCATGCCATTTGAGGCAAGACTGTGGGAACTGGGTCTCTTCAGCTTGGAGAAGAGGAGACTCAGAGGGGATCTGTTGGCGACATACAGGTATGTGAGGGGGTGTCACACGGAGGTGGGTAGAGACCTGTTCTCCCCTGCAAAGAAAGGCAGGACGCGCTCCAATGTAGTAAGGCTAGTTTGCAAGGAGGAGGCATAGAAATCTGTAAAATAAATAAATAAATAAATAAATTTGGATTCCAGGAAGCACTTCCTCACAGTTCGGACCCCGAGGGCATGGAATGGGCTTCCACGAGAGGTCGTTGAGGCCCCATCGGTGAGGGTGTTCAAAGACAGGCTGGACATGCACATGGTGGTCATCTTGTGAGTGCAGCCGGCTGGTTCCGGAGGTCAGACTGGATCACCCAGGATTCCCCTTCTGACACCCTCTGTTTCTATCTTTCTATGTTTCTATAGTGAATAATAGACAAAGAACAAAACAATAAAAAAGCGAACAGAGTGACTGAATGTTAAAGGTTTTTAAATTTTGAAATACTTTTTAAATACAAAGGTTTTGGCCAGGCACCGAAAAGAGTATAAACGTGGTGCCAGACATTCCTCTCTTGGAAGTACATTTCAGAGGCTGGGCACCACAGCAGAGAAGGCCCTACTCAAAATTAGTTACCTTTTTACCTCTCTTAGAGAGGTTTCCTGGAGCTTGGCTTCTCCCACAGATCTTAAGGGGACTGAAGGTGTATACGTAAGGAGACTTTTTTTCAAGTGTCCTGTTCCCAATCTGTTTACGGTTTTATGGGTCAAAACCAGCACTTTGAATTCGCTCTGACTTCAACTGGAAGCGAGAGAAGCTGGTAGAGGGCAGGTGCTAAGTAACAGTAAATTCACAGATCATGCTAAAATGGAGGTGGTGGCCAAAACTGAGGAGCATTTACTCCAGATCCAGAAGGATCTAGACAAACTATGAAAGTGGCCAGGAGACAACAGGATGGTGTTCAATGATGAAAATTACAAGGTCTTGCTCTTGGGGCACAGGAATGGGTGACAAAAGTACAGGTTGAAAGGGATTGCGTGGTTCTGGTTGATTGTAGGATAAACATGAGTGAGGTGTTTGATGCAGCAGTCAAGAGGGCAAATGCCACCCTTGGTTTCATATCCTGGAGAGTGGCTTCTAGATCTAAAGAGGTATTGCTGCCACTCTATATGACTCTAGTACAGTCTCAACTGGAGTATTGTTTTCAGTACTGGGCTCCACCTTACTGGAAGGACAAAGCTAGGTTGAAATCTGTATAGCACAGGACCACAAGGATGGTGGCCAGATTCCAGGTAAAGCCCACTGAGGAAGTTGAGTCTTTTCAGCCTTGGGAAGAGGAGATATGTCGGTTACACATAGGTTTGTGAGGCGGTGCCATATGGAGGTGTGTAGAGACCTGTTTTCCCCTTCAGAGGAGGGGAGAATGTGTTCCAATCAAGAAAATCTCAAGGAATCAATGTTCAAGTTGGATTCCTGGAAGTACTTCCTGAGAGTTTGGACCTCTAGGGTATGGAATGGGATTCCACGGGAGGTGGCTGAAGCCCCATCAGAGAGGTTGTTCAAGGATAGGTTGGACATGCAAAGGGTAGGAATGTCATGAGTGGAACGGACTGATGCCAGGGCTCAGACTAGATGGCACAGGTGACCCGTTCTTACTAACCCTGTTTGTTTTTATCTTTCTATGTTTCAACTTAGCTTGATTTTAAGACTGGGCCAGCCATGAAAGGAAGACAATAAACTGAAGAAGCATGGATTCCAGAGAAGGTCATTGCAGGTCATTGCAAATATTCATAGACATCCCTGGCCCAGACCAGTCCTGTGTGTTTACATGAGAGGTCCTCCATGTGCCTCACACTGTGAATAAGAAGACAAGCATGGGTTTGGAAAATGCATTCCCTGTGTGCATTGACTCTCATGCCTCCATTTTTCAGAGAAGAGGAGTTGTTAATTGAAAGGCATCTTCTCCCAATTCACCCTAACTTTCATACCAGTGGCTTCCTTGACCGCAGAGAATTTGAATCCTCAAACATGTGTGGTGTAGTACATGGAAGAAATATGATGCCATAGGAGGTTTTGCTGTTTTGCCACAGCAAACAAACACAAGCAAATGGAGTTATACTCAACTGGATGAGTCACTAGGAATGATGAGGAAGCCCTGAGGATTGCAGTTGCCACGTCACAATCCACATGCAACCAATCAAAATTTGTTCTGCTTCCATATTCCAGTATGGGTACTAGTCTCAGGGATGTCTCCGTCATCTTAGATGGCCTCTTGACCCATTTCAGCTACAGTGGAAACATAGCAAAACGTTTCAGGCTGCTACCTCTTATTTTTGGAATCTTCCAGAGGTTTTTCCACCAGGTGTCTCCTCTCTTAGATTTCTGCCATATATTCAAGAGCTGACTTAGAACAGAACATGATTCACTTTGTGAAGGAGTCAGGACCAGAAGTCAAAAGCAACATCAAGCTCAGAATACTATTATGTTCAATGACTAGAAATAGAAACAATACATTATCATCCTTACAAGTAAATGTGAAAACATGCCACCATAGGGAGATAGTTCAGATTGTTTTATTTTCAGATGAAGCTGAACAGGATGACCATGACTTCTGTAAGGATGTCTAGCGTGCCATATTCTGGCTGACTGAATGTCTGATAGAAAAATCAATGGCAAGAATAACCCCAGACTCCCACAAATATATGTTCCTTAGACCATCTTTGGCCTCATTAGATGTTCTTTACAATTGAGATTGGGCCTGAGGAGAATAGTGTAGCATTTTGGGAAAAAGATGCAGGCCAGCAGGCCAGTGCTGGAGGCCAAGATGGAGAAGACCTCCACAGCCACCATGGACCTGCCCTTGGTGCTCAAATAGGAAGGCACAAAGGAGACCCAAACACTGCAGAAGACCACCATGCTGAAGGTGATGAACTTGGCTTCGTTGAAAGTGTCAGGCAATTTCCTGGCTTGGAAAGCTACCGTGAGGCTGAGAAGGGCCAGGAAACCCATGTAGCCCAGTACGGTGTAAAACAGGGTGACAGAGCCTTCATGGCATTCCACAATGGTTTCTTCCACCAGGAAATGGAAGTTTAGGTTTACAAATGGAGGAGCCAAGACTAGCCAAACCAGGCAGATGGTACACTGTCCTAAGGGACAAGCAAGGAGAATCGAGTTGGTTAATGTTCTCCCTAGGAGTTTTTCTGCCCGGTTTCCTGGCCGGGTGGCCATGAAGACCAGGACCACTGTGACTGTTTTTGCCAGCACAGAAGAAATGGCCACAGAGAAGATGATGCCGAATGCCATTTGTCGCAGAAGACACATGACCTTTGTAGGTCGACCGATGAACAGAAATGAGGAGCAGAAGCAGAGCTGGAGGGAGACCAGGAGGATGTAGGTGAGGTCTCGGTTGTTGGCTTTGACCAGTGGTGTATCACGGTGTATGATGAATGTGGCCATCACTAGAGATGTCGTCAGGGTGAGGACAAAAGCCAGGGAGGCTAAACTGACCCCCAGGGTCTCGTGGTAGGAAAGGAAGTGGATCTTGTTGGGAACACACTTGTCTCGATTTTTGTTTGGGTGCTGATCTTCCATGCATGGGTCACAACGAGCTGCATCTGCAAGGAGCAAAAGGGAGTGAACTATCTGAAACATGACATAGGTCTTCTTCTCTGGGGTCAGGGGAGGCCCCATTGAAACAATAATTGGTAATGTCAGTTGCTACTTGAAACACCACTGTTGCTGTAATGCGTTGTAAGTTGACCAACTCTCCTCCCTTGCATGGAGAGTGAGGCAAAACACCTGAAGTACAGACTTCTGAACTCAAGAATGTATTGAATGACAGCTGAGCAGGAAGGCTGAGTTTGTGGTACAAAAGAAGTGTGCCGCAGAAGTCAAAAGAAAGAAAGAAAGAATGTAGGAAGGCAGACCATTTGGGGAAAACTCTTAATGATAAAAGTTGATTTTCAGTTGAATTTCTCTCCTCCCTTCCAACAATCCCCAAAGTTCTTCTCAATATAGTTTTCTGGTGTATCTGCTGTTTCTCAGCTGGTCTGCCTGTCTACCTGGCACCAGACAACTCAGTGGGTACATGAATCCCTCTCCCAGTCTCCATTTGTTCTAAAGTATTCCCTTCAGACTTAGAAACTGCTTGGTTTTCAGTGACTGCCTTTCTAATTTGTCGTCTGGTTTCATTGTTGTTTCAATTTCAAATTCCAACCATTCTTCTTTTTCTCCTTCTAAATCAGAAACGGATTGAATAGTCTTTAATGGCTGCATGATGGGAGCAGTGGGCCCAATCCCTTTCCAACACGCCAGCTGCCAATACACTTTAGCAATATAGCACAGAAATCAATCTCAGAAATGGTTTAGAAGACTTTTCTTACACCACAATGATGGCCCTTTGTAACAGACTTTTGTTCCATAATTAGTCATGGAGAAAAAGCAGAATGAGGCCACAAGAAGTTAAAAACCTTCTATGCATTTTCTTCCTTCTATATCTGTGTATGTATTAAAAGGAGCTGGTCCTTGACCGTGATAAAGTTTTTAATCTATTCATCTGTCTAGCTCCATTGAATCTCCATTAATCTTTGTGTCACCTGTCCTGTTAGAAACCATTCCTTCTGGACAAGGGTCACATCTGTGGCAGCAAACCTGCTTCTTCTCCGAGACTTCTTTCTGGTATCCTGGCAAACACGTCTCCACACACCTGCCCAAGGGGGCCGTCTAGGAGACAAGAGAGAGATTGTTGAAGCTTTGCATGTGCTGGGCATTGGACAAAAATATGCTTGATCTGAATCCATATGGGCTTCTCCTACAGAATGGGTGGGATCCATGCTAGTAATTCCAAGTCTTTTCCCTATGGTTGCTTGTTACTTTGAAAAATCTTAATTGAGGCCCTTTTAGAATCTTTTCTTACAAAGAAATCAAATTTGTGAATCCTAAAGGAAATCAACCCTGGCTGCTCCTCAGAAGGTCAGGTATTAAAGCTGAAGCTCAAATGCTTTGGCCACCTAATGAGAAGGAAGGACTCATTGGAAAAGACCCTGATGCTGAGAACGATTGAATGCAAAAGGAGAAGGGGATGGCAGAGGTTGAGGTGGCTGGATGGGGTCACTGGAGAGGTTGGTGTGGGGTTGGGTGTACTCCAGGGTTTGGTGGAGGGGAAGAGAACCTGGAGCAATATTGTCCATGGGGGTCGCAATATGGACCCCAATGGGGTCACAGACACAACTTTTACTAAACAACTGTATATTCTCATAGAGATGTATGGAATTTGCTGTATTCTTTTTTCTGAGGTGCACCCTGGGACAGCCGGCCCTTTTTCGTATGTATTGCATTGAGTGGCTATCTCTGGATTCATGCAGGGTCTTTTTCAAGGTCTCCCAGGAGGAAGGCAACAACTGGGCATTGTCCTTATAGAAGCAAAAGTGATGCTTTCTCATTAGATCGCATTTAGCTTTTGGTCTCATCTAGTTAGAGCCACTTTTTGCCCAAGTGTTCCACCTGCCCCATTCTGTGGTTTTCCATGGATATTGATGTCAACTCACCTCTGTAGCCCACACAATTCCATCAGACTGAATGGTGAAATCTCGCCCTTGGGATGCTTCTGAATCCATCCATCCAACTTTGATGAGAGCAAAAGACAAATTTGGAAAGAAAACCCAGTTCACAATCTCATATCTCTGTCCACTTTTATGGAATGAGACTTCCTCCGCAACACTGTTGTTAACTTGGACTTTCCTCAATGGACCCAGAATCTGAAATACAAGAGGATTTGAAAACAGGGCAATGGCAAACATGTTCTGTCACCTTCCATTGCAATTGTGACCCCTCACCCTAAATGTTTTTTCCTGCCTACATTCTTTTCCTTCTTATTTAAGGTGTATCTTCTTTGAACTCTCATGACTAGATTGCGGTTTCCCAGCTATTTAGCTTTTGGATCAGCTTCTACTTGTTACACTGAAACCTAATATACTTGGGTGTTCCCCAGTGGAGCAGGCTTTGGCCATGATAGGAAGCACCATCTGGCAAATCCCTGATGCCCAGGAAGAAGGAAAAGGGTAAGTTTATGACTGCAGGATGATTCCAGATGTGGGGATGGGGACTTACTCTTTACAGGACTGATTTGGTGAAAATGTGCTTGGAGCTACTGGAATTCATCCCTCTTCAATATTCAAGTCAGTGACTATCCATGCCTTCTACAGGAATGATACAAACCGTTTTTGTCACCCTTATTAAATATATTTTTCGAGGAAAAGATGGTCAAGGAAGAATATCCATGGTGAGTCTCTGCAATATGTTCATTGAACTGATGAAGAGTTCAGTGCCCAAGCACAGAATTTGCCAAAACACTTCTGTGGGCCCCTGAGTTAAGGTTGTCTAATCAGAAGTAAGATCTTACCTGCCAAGGCTGGATCTGAAGAAGACTCTTTCCTTCCCTCCTCATTCCATATTTAGATTCAGAAAGAAGATGCAATGCATGTGCCACAGAATAGGTGGCTTTGTAGATGCTGTAACTGGAACTGGACATGCTCGTTTCCAGTGCTTCAGTTTGAGTTGCATTTTTGTTTTCCTTGCCTGTACACGTTTCTGCGTATTTTGGAGAAACTTGTCCTATTTCAGAAACTCACAGTTGAATGCCGTTTCCCACCAGCTCTGGAAAAAGATGTCTCCTTGTGGTTGGAGTGGATCCAAAGCTGAGATGAAATGCTTGAATTCTGGCACATCTTTTCTCTGCACTCTGAAGTGCAAAGCACCATGGGAAAATTTGGCCAGATTCAGGTTTAGTGTTTCTGGAGAACTTTCCCAGTGGGCTGTCACAATCCAAACCTTCCTAAATTGACTTGTGGTCCTTTCCTCGTAAACAGCCAACAGGACCATTACTAATCTCATGACAGTGCTGTGTCCAAAGAGGATGATGACTTGGGGCTCAAACCAATAGCTAGGGATATTACCTGTTTGCACACGTTCCAGAAGGAGCATTTCTGCTGGGTTCAGCACTTCCATGAAAGCCACACAGATGTCCTTCTGCTTGAGCTTTGGTGTAAGTGCCTGGATGAAATTTTCACCTTGGTCTCCTGCTAAAGTCACCAGCCCAATCCAGTTCCACTGGAAATGCAGGAGCAGCCGGACTAGGGCCCAGTATTGAACCATTTCATTTGGATCAATGCGGAAAAATGAAGGGTATTCTATCTTCTCACCCTGATCAGGATCAGGAGAACCATATCCAAGCTGTCAGAGAGAATGTCTGATTAGTGCTTTGAGGCAGATGGTAGGGGAAGCTTAACCACTGAAGAGCATTTAGTGGAATAAACTGCCATGTATGCTAAAGCAACATTCCATTGCAGGAAGTGCACTTGCAAAGGGAAATGTCTCTTTAAAAAATGAGTATCTAAATTCAACGTGAGTATTTTTGAGACTGTCCCACTGTGGATAGCACCCCAAGGGTCAGGGCTGCTTGTAGTTCACACTGGCAATGGTGTCCCTGTATCTGTATCCAAGCCACTGTGGTCCCTTCATTCTTTGGGACCCATTTGTAAGACACAAAGGCTAAATCATACCAGTTCTATTACTCTGAGAAAGACATCAAAATATGCATAATGCAAGAGATTACGCATTGCAGGTGGGGAGAAACCAGAAATCTGCAAAGGGCCACCACTCCAAATCCTGGAAGTTTAGTTATCACAAGATTTGTTATAATTTTGTAATCCAAATTGAAAAAAAACAATTCCCACCCACCCACTCCCCACATGGACAAAATGCTTTTTTGCAATTTTCCTGTTCTGTCCATCTTTGTGTTTGGAATGCTGCATGTCCCCTAGTCTGCCTCACGTGAATCTGCTTGCCTGTGGAATCTTGAAGAGTCTCATGACAGATGCAATCTCGCTTGAGGATTTGAGGTTGAGACCCCCAAGAACAGAGATCAGTTGCTCATTGCTGTGGCATTTGTAATTTGGAATTGTTCTCCTTGGAGTGGAGAGGAGAGACAGACTGTTGAGGTAGATCCAGCTGGAGAGGCCGCTGTGGTCACGGATGCGGAAGCCCAAGGTGTGGTTGGGGAGGAGAACTGGATCCTTGTTAAGTTCCTGGATGGTGAACACCAGAGACAGGATTTGCTGGTATTGCTTCAGGAGGAGCCTGCAATGAGGAGGCTGATGTAGGAAGGTGGACTGGGATCCTGTTGAGATTCCTGATAAGTGCAGATAAAATCTCTCTCCACAGACACAAACATTCCACTGCAAAGTCTTCTATCTGCTCTCAACCATCCTTCTGCCTCTGCCATTAGCAAGGAAGCAGATTGATGATTGGAAAATCTCCCCAGGTGACCCAAATATTAACTTCATTCAGAGGGGGGCTCTACAGAGTCAGCTTTTGGCTCGAATATCTTTGAAAACAAACTTAATTAAATGCATTCACAATCCAATTGTTCCAGTTCTGCATGTGGAACAAACCTTGAATGGTGCTCCAAGCTTCCTGGCTTTCTCCCCAAATCTTGCACATGCACACTGTCGCTCACTCACTCACTCAAAAATACAGGGATTTCTACACATCTCATTTTGCAGCAGAACATGTTAGGCCCAGGATTGGAATTCTTCATTCTCTGGAAATTGCACTGTCAGTGGCCCTGTCAGATAGCCAGGACAACATCCAGATTTGCAGAGAGAGATGGAAGAAACAAACAGAACAGAACGGGGCCACAGCTTTGTATGCAAAAGGCAGAGAAACTATTCCCTGAAAAGCTGCAGTGATCCCTGTTCTCTGTATTGGGATACATAGACTATCCCTGACTGTTTCCAAAACTCATGCAGTGGCAAGAGATTCCTCCAATCTCTGCCTCTTGGTATGATCACCATGAGCCCCCAAGGAGCCTCCTCCTCTGAGAGCAAATCATATCTCCCAGAGACCCTCTTTGGAAACTTACAGATAATCAGTGTACATGAATGGAAGTAGTACACTATGGAAGGTTTTTGCTTTGTTATGATAATACAGGCCAACTGGAAAATTCGCACCAAGGATGAGATCTCCTGGACTGTGATACTCTGGCCATTCTGGGGGCTTGGTCAGAAGGCACATGGTCCTGCCCACACCCTGCATGCCGTGCCGCAACACCCAGAAGAGGAGCAGAACTTCCCAGAGACTCGGCATTGAAGTGAGACTGTCCTTTCCATGCAGACTCAAAGAGATTCAGAGAGGGCAGAAATTGACAGCGCTGGACCAGAGCTGGAGCTTAGCAAGAAACAGGCAGGCAGGAAGTATCTGACACCAGCAGAGCCACACAGGGAAGGCTCACATTCAGAAGAAACTCTCTGTTAAGTACACCTTCTTTTGTTTCCTTGTTATTGACTAGCTTGATGGCAACCCAGGGGACATCCAGACATCCGGAAATACTGTTATTAGCACAGCACTGAAGAAGGATGAGCAAACTTTTTAACATGGAGCCAGAGAAAGAGAGGACTCTGATTTTGTTCTCTTTTGCTTGCATTTTGCCTCCGTGTGAGCAGACTGATTTGGCTTTGCCAGGTTCTGCCTTTGGGCCTGTATGAAGGTCTTGACTGACATAAACCAAGAGATCCAAGCTTGTGCCAAAGCACATTGGCCAAGATGGATGAATGAGGAACAATCCTGAGGAAATGTGAGAGGGAATGATGGAGGGCCCTTTAAGCAGCCCCATTTTACAGCAGAACATAAGAAAAGCCATGGAACAACTGATCCATTCTCTATATAGTCCAGCACTACTTTCCCCAGCTGCCTACAGGATCCCTCAACCAGGATGGGTACCAGAGTTCCACCTGCTTGAACGCCTACATTATTCTAAGTTATTTCCCATTTTTGTTGAGTCATAATTTATTGTAGAAGCCATTAAATTGCAGAGGCACACAATACAAGCTAGCATGTATGGCAAAATCAGACCTGTTCATCAAATGGCGAAGTCTTCTCCTTATTCATGAGCTTCCCCTCATCTCTCCTCCTCTCTTACCATTCACTGCATTGCACACTTATATAGGATCTCCAAGTCTGGGGTACCTGTCCACTTGGAAAGCATCACAACTGGGCAAGGGTCAAATGTATGGCAGCAAATGGGCTTTCCCTCTGCAACTTCTCTCTGGTGACCTGGAAGGCGTCTCCCCACACACCTTGCAGAGGTTGTCTTCTAAAAGGGGAAAGGCAGATGGTTGAGGCTATGTAGGAATCTGAACTGAACACAGCAGGGTTACTCAACAGTGTTGCACACTGCATGATCTATAGCATCAGCAATTTAGGAGGACCTAAAATCTTCTGTGTATCTCTAGACGACAGAGAACAATCTTCTAAACAGAGAGAAGAAATTCTAATGATGGGAGCTGTTGTGTCCTGATGATTTCAAACAGATGGACACACACCCCGATGACAAATCAGTTCCACCCACGCACCCCAGCCCACTGTCACACCCCTGATTGCACACAACATGCAGAGGATTTTGATAGACTTGTACTATGGATGACTGGTAATGCCAGTTGATGGGTGAAGTCACGAAGCTGCTTACCAGATCCAGTATAACACAATCGTTTCCATCACACCTCTGTAGCCCACATCCGAGGGAATGGTGACGGCATGTTCTGGAGAAGCCCCTGGATCCAGCATTCCAACTTTCACTGGAGAAAAACATCCATTTGCGAGGAGGATCCAGTTGGGGACGTGATATTTCTTGCCCATTTTAGCAAGAGAAATCTCCTCTCCAGCACTGTTGTTCAACTGAATGTGCCTTAAAGAGGTGAGAATCGGAAGTGGAAACTTAGAGAATGGGCGGTTTGAAACGACATGCAGTATCTTCTCATATACCATTACCACCATTGACTTATGAAGCTATGTTTTCCTGCACTCCAACTCTTGCATCAATACTTAATGCACATTTTCATTGGGCAGTGTCCTAGCTCAGTGGCTTGGGCATTTCCTGCAGGTGCCTCCAGGTACACTGCCATCACACTTTTTCCAGTGAGCGCTGGAGCAGATAGCAGCAAAGGTATCATCATCTGCAGGGCTGAGGATTGGGATGGCAAAGGTATGGCCCATACTGCCTCACTGGGAACCTCTGGGCTAGATCCACTCCCTACTAGCTTCTGCATACATGCAAAAAGAGGAAGGAGCCTCCTGCAACTGCAGCAGAAAGGCAGCGTAGGATAGAGTGCAACATTTCATTTATTTATTTATCGATGTATATCCTGCCTTTTTTGTACAAAGGACTCAAGGCAGCTTACATCATTCTCCTCCACAATCCTACCCCCACAACAACAACCCCGTGAAGTAGGTTCAGCTGAGAGTCAGTGACTGGCCCACAGTCACCCAGTTGGCTCCATGGCTGTTAGGGGGCTGGAACTCAGATCATCTAAGTCCCAGTCCCATCCTCTTAACAGCTACACCACACTGGCTCACTGTCTCTCACATCACTTTGTGGTTTCCTTTGTTTCTGCCTGCCAACATACCCTGATGGGGGAAACATCTTTACATGGGACAGGAATGTATTCCTATGACTGAAGTGGGTATAGAGGCTGATTTTTCCGCTGATCAGTTAGTGGGAGGTGATAGACGTTTGCATCATTTTCCATTTGTTGGCATCAAGATGGCTTGCCTTGGAATGCTGAATGCCAGCAAGTGTAATTCAGATGGCTGTTCTCCATTTCAGAGGTTCTTGCTTTATCAGTGATCACTAAGGTGCATCTTCTCTATTGCAGTCAAGTTGCCTGGCAGCTCTGGCCGCCCCTTGAAGGCCTCCCCTCCTCAACCTTCAATCCTTCACTGCCCTGATCAGCTCTTGTCATCTCAAGGAGCTGCCCATCTCCTCTTTGGTCTTCCTCCAATTCTTCTGCCTTTTCCTTTTCTGGGCAAGGGCTTAGCCAGGTGTTTGTTGGCCGTATCTAGGCACTCTGGGAAAAAACAGGGTATCAAGGGCAGGAGAATGGATATGGGAAATTATGGGCTGGTTAGCCATGTGTACATTCTAGGATACACAATGAAAAGGTTTAAAATAGCAAGAGATCTCGAAACCCTAGATAGGGAAGGGAGGTTGGCAGCCATGCTGCACAGCTTCCACAAAAACTGATCCTGCCAGACAAACCTTGTGGAATTCCATGACAAGCTTGTGAGGTGGATAGACAGACTGGATGTAGTTTTCCTGTATTACAGAAAGGACTTTGACAACATGCCACATGATATCCTGCTTGAAATATTGAGGGGATTTGGGATAGAAAAATGCACCATCTGATGTATTAGGGCAAGGTTGATGATCCAAAAGCAGAGGGTAAATATTAGTGTGAAATAATCAGGATGGCAGCTAATAATGAGTGGAGCCCCCCAGGGCTCTTTCCTGGGACCGTTCCTGTTCAATTATTTCATCAATGACCTGGAAGTGGGGGTGATTGGTCTGCTCATCAAATTTGTTTATTTATATTTAATTTATTTATTAAAAGCTTTGTATGCCTTCCTATTATACACAATCTCTGGACAGCTTACAATAGTTAAAAGACCAATTAAAACAACAATTCTAGTGAATAATAGACAAAGAACAAAACAATAAACAACAAAGCAAACAGAGTGACTGAATGTTAAAAGTTTTTAAATTTTAAAAAGCTGTTTAAATAAAAAGGTTTTGGACAGGCACCAAAAAGAATATAAACTTGGCATCAGGCATACATGTCTGGGAAGCAAATTCTGGAGTCTGGGCAGCAGAGCAGAGAAGGCCCTACCCCAAGTTGATTACATTTTCACCTCTTTTAGAAAGTGTTCCTGGAGCAGGGTTTCTCCCGCAGATCTTAAGGGGCCTGAGTGTGAATAAGGAAGGAGACGTTCCGTCAAGTATCCTGCTCCCAAGCCATTTACGGTTTTATTGGACAAAACCAGCACGTTGAATTGGGCCCAGACTTCAACTGGAAGCCAGAAGAGCTGGTAGAGGACCTACGATATGTGAGAGTAAATTTACAGATCATGCTAAAATGGGGGTGGAGGCCAAAACTGAGGAGCAGAATCTTCGGATCAAGAAGGATCTAGAAGACTATGGAAGTGCTCAGGAGTCAACAGGATGGTCTTCATTGATGAAAATTACAAGGTCTTGCTCTTGGGGCATAGGTACAGGTTATGGTACAAGTGGCTGGAGAGTAGTACTTGTGAAAGGGATTGCGGGGTAGTGGTTGACTGAAGGCTAAACATGAGTCAGGAGTTTGATGCGGTGGTTAAGAAGGCAAATGCCACCCTTGGTTGCATATCCTGGAGGGTGGCTTCTAGTTTGATAAATGTATTGCTGCCACTCCATATGACTCTAGTGCAGCTGCAAATGGAGTATTGTGTTCGGTACAGTGCTCCACCTTACTCGAAGGACATAGTCAGGTTGGAATCTGTATAGCACAGGACCTCAAGGATGGTGGCCAGATTGCAGGTAAAGCCCACTGAGGAAGTTGAGTCTTTTCAGCCTTGAGAAGAGGAGACATGTCGGTGACATATAGGTTTGTGAGGCGGTGCCATACGGAGATGTGTAGAGACCTGTTTTCCCCTTCAGAGGAGGGGAGAATGTGTTCCAATGGAGAAAATCTCAAGGAACCAAAGTTCAAGTTGATGCCTGGAAGTACTTCCTGACAGTTTGGACCTCTAGGGTATGGAATGGGATTCCACGGGAGGTGGCTGAAGCCCCATCAGAGAGGTTGTTCAAGGATAGGTTGGACATGCAAAGGGTAGGAATGTCATGAGTGGAACGGACTGATGCCAGGGCTCAGACTAGATGGCACAGGTGACCCGTTCTTACTAACTCTGATTTATCTTTCTATGTTTCAACTTAGCTTGTTTTTAAGAATGGGCCAGCCATGAGAGGAAGACAATAAACTGAAGAAGCATGGATTCCAGAGAAGGTCATTGCAGGTCATTGCAAATATTCATAGACATCCCTGGCCCAGACCAGTCCTTTGTGTTTACATGACAGGTCCTCCCTGTGCCTCACACTGTGAATAAGAAGAGAAGCATGGGTTTGGAAAATGCATTCCCTGTGTGCATCGACTCTCATGCCTCCATTTTTATGAGAAGAGGAATTCCTAATTGAAAGGCGTCTTCTCCCTTTTCACACTGATTTTCATACCAGTGACTTCCTTGACTGTACAGCATTTCTTCCTCAAACGTGTGTGATGTAGTACATGGAAGAAATACGTTGCCACAGGAGACTTTGCTCTTTTACCACAGCAAACTAACTCAAGCAAAAAGAGTTATACTCAACTGGATGAGTCTCCAGGAATGATAATAAAGCCCCGAGGATTGCAGATGCCGAGTCCCAATCCACGCACCACCAGTCAACATTTGTTCTTTATTTTCCCTGGGGTGGCCTCTGACCAAGCCCATTTATTCCAGTATGGGTACTAGTCTGAGGGATGCCTCAATTGTCTTAAACTGCCTCCTGACTTATTTCAGCTACACTGGAAACATATCAGCAAAAAGTTTCAGGCTTCTACCTCCTATTTTTGGCATCTTCCGTAGCTTTTTCCTCCAGGTGTCTCCTCTCTTAGATTTCAGTCGCATATTCAGGAGCTGAGCTTGAACAGAACATGGTTCACTTTGTGAAGGAGTCAGAACCAGAAGTCAAAAGGAACATCAAGCTCAGAAAACTATGTTCAATGACTAGAAATAATTAGAAACAATACATTATCATCCCACCAAGTAAATGTGAAAACACGCCACAATAGAGAGGTAGTTCAGATTGTTTTATTTCCAGATGAAACAACAGGATGACCATGACTTCTGTAAGGATGTCCAGTGTGCCATACTCTGGCTGACTGAATGTCTGATAGAAAAGTCAATAGCAAGAATCCCCACAGACTTCTGCAAATATAAAAAAAATTAAAAGACAGGGAAAGATCTCAGGGCTCACCAGAGATTTCCAGAGGGACTGACTGAGTCAGAGAGATGACCTCTCATCCATTAAGCTTGTCATGTTTCCTGCCACAATATACTAGTTTTGTGAACCCAGAAATAGGCAAAACAGAACCAGGACAAAAACAACCCAAAGAAGGGCTTAGAGAATATGCAATAACCAGAGAATTTCAATGTACGGGGAAAACAGAAAACAGTTTCATTACGAGATACATGGATTGGTATTTTTTAAGTAGACATCAGCATCATACAATCTGCACTATCAGAGAAGAGAGCTTGAGGGGTTAGCAGGGATCTCTAGATCTCCAGGGTGAGAGATAGACAGTAATCCATATCTCAGGAGCCAGGTACAGAGGTAGCCTGGCTCATCAACAACTCAGTTCATGATCGAATCGGGTCGTGAAAATGAATTTCAAAGAAAAATTGCATGAGATCATGAACTCTGCATTGAGTGATGGCCACAATCACGCTCATCTTCCCCGCCCACCACAGTATGTACAGCCCATCTCCCCTGCTGCACCCATCTCCCCCAGGATCGTCCCTGCGATCCTGCCTGTGTTCCCCTAGAGCATGATCTCAATTGTGGCCATCTCCCCCAGCAGGACCACAATCACATGATTTTGATTTGAACTCTCCCTCCAAACTGTAACACCTCCCCCCCCCCCAAGGTTAGGGTTCTCTACTGTACTGTACTTCATTATTAAGTTATTCTTTGGTACTTGGTTTCAAATTCTTGTGATAAAATAATATTTACAGAACAGATTAACCTTATTTACATTGAAACTTATGGGAAAATTTGATTTGGGTGACAAGCAATTTGGGTCATGACCAAAGTCCAGGAACAGATTAAGTTTGTGAGCCAAGGTACCACTGAATTATGTAAATGTAACATGTATTTCTGCATTGGCATGATTTTGCAAGGATGCAACTATGGAGGGAAGTTTATGAGAAATATATGGCAAAGCAGACACAAATTGAATAAGGGGACAGCCCAAGACAATGGTGTTTGTCACTTTTTCCCCCCAGAGTTTTCTTGTCACTTCCCCTGCACGGTGGCCAGGAAGACAAGGAGCACCATAACAGTTGTGGTCAAAATGGAAGAAACAGCAACAGAGAAGGTGTTGCCAAAGCAGCTTGTCAGAGAAGACAGGTGACCTCTACGGGGAAACCAATGAAGAGGAAGGGACAGAGGAAGCAGAGCAGGAGGGAGATAAGGGGTATGTAGGTGAAGTCTCACTTGTTCACCTTCACAACTGGTGTATCTCAGTGTTTAATGAAGATGGCCAGCACTAGAGATGTGCCCATAAACAGGAAGAGAGCAAGACAAACTAACATGAATCCCAGTGTCTCCTGATAGGAAAGAAAGTGGATTTTCTTGGAGATACAGCGATCTTGGTTCATGTTTGGAAATTGATCTTCTGGGCATGGGTCACAACAATCTGTGACTGGAATGAACAGCAACTCTTTAAGTGTCTCTGACATGACATCTGTATTACTTCTTTGGAGGTCTATTTAGCCGTCAAAGACCATGGAAAACTCCATTTTTCACACCATTATTTTTTTCCTGTTGAAGCTGCAGCATTCATGACACAAAGGCAACATTTTCAGAAACATATTTATTTAGTTACAAGAGTTGCATATGATTCCATATTCTTGTATGGAGGCTGTAAAGTGGGTACAATAGAAGAAAAAACAGATGTGAATATGAAACAAAATCAAAATTGAGAAAAATGGAGCTGGTTTAGGAAGTTCTCCTGAAATATGAATGCTTGACAGTGCAGTAACTACCACTGGATAATCACCAAGAAATCTTACTATTTGGACCTTTCATAGAAACATAGCAATAGAGAAACAGATCAAAGGGGCCTCCCGGGCCATTTAGTCTGACCTATGGCTAAAGCATGCTCCACTAACAGCATGTCCACCATGGGTATGTCTAGCCTGTCCTTGAACACCCTCACCGATTGGGTTTCAACCACCTCCTGTGGAAGCCCATTCCATACCCTCAGTGTCTGAACTGTCAGGAAGTGCTTCCTGGCATCTCAATTGAACCTGGGTTCCCTGTGCTTCGCTCCATTGAAGTGCACCTTGCCATCCTCTTCATTCCTGATGAGAGTCCTTTTTCTTCTCCATCCAATGGAAAAACCATGAGCAGTGTCCTTGATCAGGATTTAAATGTTTGAAAAGCCTCTCAATGCTGTGACCCAGTGGTGGTGACTCCAGTTCCCAACCTCCCCCGCCAGCATGGTTAATGGTGAAGCAGTATTAAGCAGTGGATTGCTGCTGAGCTTAATTTGCATGGCAGTGGAGGGTTTGGAGTAGCTCTTTTTCTTTCTGGGGTTTGGGAGGGGGAGCAAGGTTTTTTCACATATCCAACCATGGCAGTTAATGTCACCCTTTCACAAGAGCCACCTTGGTTGTGTAGAAATGACCTGACCCTGGAAGGAAATGCAGAAGGGAGGCAAGCCTGTGAAGGGCTATATACCCGCTGGCTGGTTTTTCATACCCGTCCCATCCCATGAAGGACATAAATATGTGAGTGAGGAGCAGAAGAGGAGAGTGCTGTGAGGGAGAGAAGAATCAGATAAACCCTCCCTGCAGCCCAGGTAACCGAGGCAGGTTTGGTCCCTATGCTCATGTGCAGTGGTGAGAATCGTGCAGTTCCCTATGCCACATGTTCCTTTGCCCCAGAGGGCCAAAACTTCAAACTAACCCCTCTTTGGAGGGTGTATGCCTCGTCTCCTTGGAACACACACAAAGAATGATACTGTTGTGAGCTAGATGTCCCCTCCAAAACGAGACAGCCACTTCAGCAATTCTTGGAAGAGTCTGTATTCCATACAGAAGTCTTCATATTCAGAACCCTCGAAACACACATACCAGGTGGAATACTGGCCCTCACTCATAGAAACAGAGAAACAGAGCGAGTCAGAAGGAGCCTCCTGGGCCATCTAGTCTGACCTCCGGCACCAGCCGGCTCCGCTCATGACATGCCCACCATGTGCATGTCCAGCCTATCTTTGAACACCCTCACCGATGGGGCCTCAACGACCTCCCGTGGAAGCCCATTCCACACCCTCGGGGTCCTAACTGTCAGGAAGTGCTTCCTGGCATCCAAATTGAACCTTGGCTCCCTGAGCTTTGCTCCATTGGAGAGCGTCCTGCCTTCCTCTGCAGAGGAGAACAGGCCTCTCCCCATCTCCATGTGACACCCCCTCACATACCTGTATGTTGCCAACATATCCCCTCTGAGTCTCCTCTTCTCCAAGGTGAAGAGACCCAGTTCCCTCAGTCTTGCCTCATACGGCATCCCCTGTAAACCAGCCACCATCCTTGTGGCCCTACACTGCACTGACTCCAACCTGGCTATATCCTTTCTGTAATGAGGGGCCCAAAACTGAACACAATACTCCAGTTGCGGGCGCACCAGAGTCGTGTAGAGTGGTAGTAATACCTCTCTTGATCTAGAAGCCACACTTCTGGCTATGCAACCAAGGGTGGCATTCGCCCTCTTGACCACCGCATCACACTGCTGGCTCATGTTTAGCCTGCGGTCAACCAGTACCCCGAGGTCCCTTTCACAAGTGCTGCTCTCCAGCCACTTGTCACCTAACCTGTACTTATGACAGCTATTCTTATGCCCCAAGTGCAAGACCTTGCACTTATCTACATTGAACGCCATCCTGTTGTCTCCTGCCCACTTCCAGAGTCTGTCCAGATCCTTTTGGATCTGCTGTATCTGCTCCTCAGTTGTGGCCACTGCTCCAGTTTTAGTGTCGTCTGCGAATTTGATCAGCAGACTGTTCACCCCTTCTTCCAAGTCGTTAATGAAAAGATTAAACAGGATCGGCCCCAGGACTGAGCCCTGGGGGACCCCGCTTGTCACTGGCTGCCATCCCGACGATTCCCCGCTAATGGTTACCTTCTGCTTTCGGTCAGTCAACCATGCCCTAATCCACAAGACAGTGCTTTGGTGTATCCCAAAAACTCCTCAGTTTCTCCAGCAGGATATCATGGGGCACTTTGTCAAAGGCCTTGCTGAAATCCAGGTATACCACATCCACTGCATCCCCTCCATCTAGCCATCTTGAAACCTTGTCATAGAATTCCACAAGGTTTGTCTGGCAGGACCTGTTTCTGCGGAAGCCGTGTTGTGTGGCTGTCAGCCTCCCTTCCCTATCACTAGATCTCTCTCTATTATGAGCCTTTCCATTGTTTTTCCTACAATGGATGTAAGGCTAACCGGTCTATAATTCTCCATGTCCTTCCTACTACCCTTTTTGAAAATTGGGACCACCGATGCCACCCTCCAGTCCTCTGGAACTTCATCCGTTCTCCACGAGGCCTCAAAAATGGAGGCCAGCGGGCGTGAGAGAACCCCTGCCAACTCTCTAAGTACTCTCGGGTGTAACCCGTCAGGGCCTGGCGCCTTTGTAATGTCCAATGCCCTGAGGAGCCCCTTGACTTCAAGGGGGGTGACTCTTATCTCTGCCCCTAAGTCCCCAGCCTCATCTAATCTCCTATACCGATATCCCCCGTCCTGCTTTGGGGAGAACACAGAGGCAAAATAGTCATTTAGCATCTGTGCCTGTTCCCTCATGTCAGTCACTGGATCTCCTTCCTCCTTATTTAGTGGTCCCACCACTTGTCTCTCCTTCCTTTTCCTATTTACATGCTGAAAGAAGCCCTTTTTGTTGCTCTTGATATTCTTGGCAAGTTTCAGCTCATAATCAGCCTTAGCCTTGCGAAGAATCCATTCTATCCCCCTTTACCCAAAACTATTCTCAGGAACCTTTGGGGTCGGTCTCTGGAGGAAGGCGCTCACTATGGAACTGGGTGCACCAACATTCTCCTCACTGAGCCCCTAATTCCTCTAGCCAGTGGATGCGTAAATGGGCTCTTGCATGCATGTTTCCTGGGGTGTCAAGTCTCCTCCGCAGAACCCCTCCTCAGCCTGTTCTCCACTTGCTTCTTTCCAGGTTTTCAAGTTTGTATTATTTTCTACCAATTAAAACAATAAGTATTCCAAAGACA
This sequence comes from Varanus salvator macromaculatus, assembly GCA_023646645.1. Lineage (NCBI taxonomy): Eukaryota > Metazoa > Chordata > Lepidosauria > Squamata > Varanidae > Varanus > Varanus salvator. The sequence goes on along the minus strand of JAIXND010000721.1, from coordinate 3,197,520 downwards.
TCGGACATACTGGGTTATTACTGTATTCTCTTTACAATTGATGCCTATTTCAACCGTAAGTATAACCTCATTTCTCTAACCTTTGATGAAAAAGTCCCGTTTGATAGCAGTACGTGTCTTCTCTTTCCTTAATAGAAAAGTTAGTCTGTCCATTTCCACACAGTCCAGTATCTTCTTTAAAATCAATTCCTCAGTTGATAGGCTTCTTTCCCACAACCAGGTGGGAGGGGGCTCAGTGGTTGTCCTTGAAGTGCTTTGATCCAGAGCTGGCTTGGGCTCTCTCAATGGAGGGGTTTGGGCAGCTGGGGCCTAGCTAGTCTCCAGTACCAAAGTGAGAACTCTGAGCCACAGCTAGGTCAGCTATTGACTCCCCCTCCTTGGAGTCTGAGCCACCATTCCCACCAAAGCCTTCCATCCACGTGTGCCCATCACAGTTGCAGGCATGCAGTAAGTAAACACAAGACAAGAAAGCCTCAAGTGCCAGGCTTTGAGAACTGAGTGCCAAAAGAAGATGCACCTTCCATATTAAGCAAAACAATGGAGAACAAAGAAGAGAAATCTCCTAGCAGTCACACCAGGTGAATTAGAACGTCATGGCAGCTCCACCTTGCAGCCTGATGGATGAGTTGTTCTGCACAGAACACCTGCTCTCTCCATGGAAAAAGTCCTTTTGGAAAGAACCAAGCTTTGACCATTACCTGGTTTCAAAGATGCTGGTTCCCTTCAAATGACATGGGTAGTCCATGTTCCTAAGCACCTAGAATCTCAGGATAAAGAAATTAAAACTAGCATTTTAAATTCCAACATGCCTTTGGACATAGTTAGGTGAGTCCTCTTCTTTTTGGATCTCTGCAGATGAGCAAGGATAACGGATCTCAGAACACATGTTCATTTGCCACATCTGTTTAGTGTCTCTTCCATTTCAGATTATTTTTATGTTATGGAATGCCTAGCTTAGCAACAAAGCCTCTTGTGAGGGGGGGGGGTGGGGAGCGAGGGAGAGATATGCTGGGGTGTGGGGGTGATATTTTGAACTTGATTATAATGGAAAACTTCTCCTTGCATCAAAATTGGACAGATGGACCCAGATGCTCTTCCAGGATGCCTTCACCATTCACACTACAGTGGTGTGGGTTTTCAAAGGTGGGTTCCTAGTTCATGTCATAGGAGAACAAAGGAAGGTTGTACTTTGATGATTTTGTGACTAGTATTGTACTCTAGTGAACTCAGGGGCTGAGTCATAACAAAAGTAGATCCCCACAAAAACAAATAATAATAAGAGAAAAATGTGATACATCCAATGGAGAATTGAACTGAGCTGGGAAGCTGAGTCATTGAAGGAGAAATGGATGTGTGGTGGCACTGGACTGGCCTGTCCAAGCTTTTCATCATTTCTGCTATCCAATAAGGGCATGTGAACTCTGTGCAGAAGTACTGCAAGGACACAAGGCCAATTCCACTTTCTAAAAGCTCCTAAACTGTAGACCTTTGGCTGCAGGTCATCAGCTTTCACAGACCCAACAAAGTGCTCAGAGCTAGGCCACCTGAAGGCTTACCAAACTGTACAGGAATTGCTGAGATTCCATGGTTCTTTTAGGAGAGCTTCGCCGTGGCTTTCCAAGCTAGAAAACTTCCTGACTTCTTTAATGAAACCAAGTTCATCACCTTCAGCATGCTGGTCTTCTGCAGTGTTTGGGTCTCTTTTGGGCCCACCTATCTGATCACTAAGGGGAAAGCCAAGGTGCCTGTGGACGTCTTTTCCATCTTGGCCTCTGGGGCTGTCCTTCTGGGGTGCATCGTTCTCCCCAAATGCTATATTGTGCTGAAGCCAATCTGAACACTAAAGACCCACTCATGAGGAGAAAAAAGTGAAGGCATTTCACATTTCAGAGGATGCTCTGCTTTGATTTCCATCAAATCATGCCAAGGCAAGGCAAGGCAAGGCAAGGCAAGGCAAGGCAAGGCAAGGCAAGGCAAGGCACGCCTTGCCAGTAATAGATATATGTAAAACAATGGGGTCCCTTTGCCCTCTGCTGAGTCATTTCCTTCCATCAGGAGATTCAAACACTGGTCTGCATTGCAATGTGTTCCAAATTTTCATCTTTCAATTGTGGAATTGTTTTAGAATCATGCTTAGAACTCTGAGGGTGGAACACCCTACCACATATTCTGCTTCTGATAAAAGTTTAAAACTGCTGACTGATCGGTCATTTCATCCATCTTCCCCTGTACTCCTAGAAGCAGGTCTCAGCTCCTGCCATTCCAATCCATCAGTTCAGTTTAATGGATTTGGCACAAGATGGAGTTACATGTTGGATTGGGCTTTTCTGATCCATAAGGCCATCAAGTCTAACTGGCCCACAGACATGCAAAGCTGGAAAGGGTTTAGTGAAGGGCAACAGGACTGTCAACAAAGCACTATGAAGAGAGATTGAAAGAACTGGGCATGTGTAGCCTTGAGAAGAGAAGACTAAGGGGAGGTATAATAGCATTCTTCAAGTACATGAAATGTTGCTGTAAGGAGGAATGCCATGATCTCTTCTCAGCCATCCCAGAGTGCAGGACACAGAATAAGAGGCTGAAGTTCCAGGAAGCCATATTCTAGCAGAACTTCAGCAAGAATGCTCTGTCTAGTACAGCAGGATGGCAATGGAATCCATGGGCTTGGTAGCTGGTGGGCCCTCCCTCAAAAGAGGGACTCAAGATGCAAGTGGACAGCCATCTGAGAGGGATGGCTCAACTGGGTGTCCTGCATAGAGCAGAAGGTTGGCCCCTGGCCCTCTGGCCCCTGCCAAATGCTACCATTCTATGATTCTATTTGCTTCTATGAAGTATGACATAAACCTATTTTTCCCCCTCTGAAAGTCAAGTGAGTCCCGTGTTCAGGGGCTGTGGTGCATTCCTTGGCCAGGAATTATCAAAATGACAATAATTCCACAAAATTCCCCCAGGGATTTTCCTCCAGAAAGTCCATAACAAAGAATTCTTGTGGAAAACATGTGTAACATCAATGTGCTTCAAGCCCTTGCATGTGTCACTTGGGTAGTGCCTTAGCACTTGGCATCCGTTTGGTTCCGACTGAGTGTTAAATCCCCTGCTCCAGCTTGCAGTCACCACTCTTTCAGGTGCTTCTTGTCTCTGATGCAGAAGAGAAGCTCTCCCTGGGTCTCTGATGGTTTTACACCTGCTACTACTGCTGCTGCTGCTTTGGACCCTGCCTCAGGCCACGCAGAGGATGCTGAGAAACACTTGCCCCTTGACCAAGCCCAATGAGTGGCAAGAATATTACAGGCCAGGAGATCTCATTGTTGGTGGGAATTTACCCCTGGGCAGTTATTCTTACAAACAGATGGAGGACTTCCGTAGTTTAGCTCCATTGGACATGTCTGTTCTTCCAGTGTAAGTTTCCCCAGAGGGATCTGGGATAGATGCTTGCTTGTTTTACTTTAAGATTACAGGGATACTTCCAGTGATATGTAGCAGAGATGGCACGGACATCCAAAAGTTTCTGCTTGAGTACCACAGGTTTGCCCTGGTGGGAGTTGGCCCCTAATGACCATCAGAGACTGGTGGGATCATTTAGGGCTCCCTTGGGTGGCTCCTGGAGAAAAGGCAGATGCCT